>CM075863.1:2600106-5000106 GCA_038021265.1 Cyprinella venusta
GACCTTGCCGTGGTAGTCGCAAACAATGTCATTCTTTGAAAAAGTTTGAGTTGCCATGACTCCTAAAATAATGAGAACACATTACATTTTTGAATTAATGAGCAAACATTACATGTAGACAAACAGTTCAGAATGTAAATGTGGTTCTTGCTGCAGTTATTGGCTGCTAACTTGTACATTTTACATTATTGTTTTTTTTCTACCCATACAAGACAAATGAAAGGTTTTCTTACCAAAACCATGCTGGTCACCAAAGTCTTTTATGGCCATGCCTGACCAGTTCTGCTCAGACACACAGCGAAGGATGAACTTGTCATCTTCAACTACTGCCTTCGAAGGTGGTGTCCACAGCCGTTCGATGTCCTCCGACTTGGGACAGTTGACCTTCCACCCCTCCTGTGCAATAAGCCGTGCCACCTTTGCGGCTGAAGGCTTGTGGACTGTGAAATATGCTGAAAGACAGAATGAAATAATGTTACTCATGTGAGTCACACTGTAAATGAATGACCTAGTTTTTGTGTTGAGTTAATGAGTGTCAAAGCTCTATTGATGGATTCAGAGACTCAGACAGCAGATATTGCTCTCTCTGGGCGTACTGGGTAATCCGCCACTTATCGTAAAAAACGCGGTCATCTGGAAAGCCTGATTCGACACGCTGCTTCTTAGATGGCGGCTGACCCTCCGCCGAAATAAGAAATCTCTCCACGAACTCAGCGAAGCTCTTCCCAGATGGTCCAGCTGCACCGCTTGTGGCCGAGGAAGTCTCGTCCGCAGAAGTGCTGTATAAGAGAGGAATACAAGGTTTATAATATACCAAAAAATTATGAATAACAACTTGCTATTTTTGTTGTGCTAATTGTTTGTGACGAGTAATGCCATGGTTGGATGAAGAGATGTATACCTGGCCAAAGATCCGCACCAGCGCTGATGGCCAGGTAATGGTGCAGCACCTCCTGTTGGTGCTCCGGGAGCTTTTCTGCAGTCTCCTCAACAGCCCTCCGCACACACTGGGCAGAGAAAGGAGCCAGCTTGTACCTGCAGAAAGAAAAAGGAAATGTTAATTGTGATGTGACTGTGATGAGGCAAGATACAAAGAAGTGTATCCATACACACACATGGACCTGTGTTAGGCACTTACAATTTATGGAGCCGATTCATGTCGCGAGAGACACTGTGAACCTCCAGGCCGGACGACAAGACAAAGAAACTATTGCAGAGTTTATCCGGCTGAATGTTCTCAGGCCTGATGCGCCTGAAGTACAGCTCCAAGCACTACGGAAAAAAGACCAATGAGTTATTACATTTAAAACAATGGTGGAGAGCAATCAACAGTTTGTACAGTAAAACTTACAGCTTCCTCCTCTTGTGTCAGAGCGATTTGCATACTCGAGGTTTTCTCCCTCTGTACGCCGATCACAAACGTGTCACCCAGCTTAGTCTTGTTCTCCCACTCGGCATCCTGGAAAATATTGAAAAAGATGTTATTTACAAATGCATAAGTGTGCCAATATTAAAGCATATCCAAAGTGTAAACTGGTTAGAGTAGATGAACTCACCGTCAAGGCTTCCACAGCTCTGGGACGCTGCATGTGGACAAACACCAAGAGCGTCTCGCAGTAATAACGGTAGAGCATCTGGTCCGTGTTTGAGAGCTCTCTGCCCGCCTGCAGGTCCCTCTGGATCCTGAGCACGTCCGGCTTTGCCACTCTCACGATCTTCTGGCAGTGTTTAATGCCAGGAGCCCTCTGAACCAACCGGCTGTTTGTATTAAACATAACAGACAAGACTATAGAGCTCCGGACGTCACGTGACCTACTCTGTTTAAACCGCCATATTGGCAGGCAAGACGGTCAGAGACCGGGAAGTGAATGAATGACGGCAGCTTTAGTTTCAAGGCAACAGAGTTCACAACACACTTTAATTCAAAAATACATAATCTATGTATAATCTATGTGGATCTATAATGCTCCCGTGGTGCTTTCATGTGTATTGATAAAGTAACTGATAGTTTTCCTGAATGTAGGTTATAGGAGGAAGAAGAGTCAGCCTCCACAGAACATATATTTTTATTTATTTTATTTTTCGTGCATTTATGAGGGGAAAAAACTGTAACGGACATGACAGTTCTCCATTATAGACCGAAAGTGACTTTAAAACTTTCAGAGACTTCAGAAAGCACCCTTTCTTTAAAGTAGCCTAATCTTATTATAGGAATTGTATAAGAATCTTATACAATTCCTATCTTATTTTAATTAATGTTTAATCAACCAATTGCCTTGATTAAATAAATAAGACGTAAATGTACAAGACGATAGAAAAGAAACAGATGCCGGCACGTGAACTGGACTCTCATAAATAAATTCACCGTAAACGTAGGCTATTTGCCTCACAACATAGGCCTAAATGTATAGAAAGCGTGATGTCTACTTTTAAAACAGAACATTTAAAAACGAAAAACATGATCTCTGCATGTAATAATCCATATGAAATGTGCATTTCTCTCTGGTGCGTTAAGGGGGTCGCACACCGGACGCGCAGCGCCGCGCCGCGTCGCGTCGCGTCTAGGACAACTCAAGGTATCGCACACCGGACGCGCACTTTATCATTAGTGTATGGCCAGCAATATTGTAATGTTTAATGACAGGAAATGACGATAATGTCTGTTCTATGTTATTATTGTACTGCACAATTAAATACAATCGCTGCTGAGTCTGCAATCTGAAAACTTTACCTCAGAGCATCCGTTAACTGAATGAATTGAGAATCTCACCTGAAAAATCCAATAACATTCAGCAATTGTCATTCAAGCGGCTGATTTCTGTAAATGAATGCAAAACCAAATGTATATTGCAGCATAGTGCGAAGTCAGGATCCATCCGCAACGATTTGAGTCAAAAATAATTACAATTTTATATAGCCTAAACTATGTAAATGGCGCTCTGTGGCGCTGCAGGGTTTTGAACACGGTCCTGAGCCGTTGCTGGGCACCGCGGACAGACGCCGAATGGCGCCGCCGGTGTGTGTACACTCATAGAGAATAATGTGTTCGAATTTTAAAGACGTGGCGCTGCGCGACGCGGCGCGGCGCTGCGCGTCCGGTGTGCGACCCCCTTTACTGTGAAGATCGCGAGTCAGCATCATCAACTTAATATCTTGAAGACGACACACTGACACAGAAAAACCTTGTTTAATAATAAACAATTCAAATGTCTCCTTGCTATATTTGACATATTCATAATCATTACATTTGCCGGTTCTTTGCAGCTTTTAGATACTTTGGAGCGCCACCCTTGTTACATGAACGCACCATGCATCAGCACCAAAAACGTGATTTTTTTAGTATTATTATTTTTTTTAAAATCTAAAATAAAAAAATCATGATACGAACCAAATTTTGATATATTGTTACAGCCTTAGTATGATGAGAAAGCAGGAGTTTAGTCGTTTGTTAGTTGTAAAAAATAAATAAATAAATAAATAAAAAAGGCTATCTGATCTTTGCCAGCGCAAACCAGTACAGAAGTAATCAATAAATTATCGGGGAGGGTCATGCTTTTTTCACAATCGTTTTGGAGGGTCATAGAAAAATTAATTACTGTGAAGGGATCTCTTCAAGTCTTTTTTGACTTCCCAATTTTTTTCCCAGACATGAAAAAAGCCTAATGATGTGTCATTAGTTGTCCATTGAAATAATCAATAAAATAAAAAAATTAAAAACCGTTTATGGAAAGTGTGTGAAACATTGTGTTTTATGGGATAATTAGGCTATAATAGGCTATCTGACACTATTGTACAATTATTCTTTTATTCTTTTATATCTTTATGGTGGGATTAAATGGGTTAATCAACAGTTTAAACATTCCCCGAAGTCATTTAGCAATTTTATGCTTTTAAATTTTAAATAAACTTTAAATCATTTAACCGCAGCCGCTCTGGCGCTCCCCTGATTTGCCTGCCAAAATGGCGGAGTTTAGATTGCGTGACGTCAGCTGCAGGAGCTCTATTAAAGGTATTGATAAAAATAAAGTAAGAAAAGCATTTACATTTAAAAGCATTTAAGGATTGCCCTTATGTTTGAGGAAGATCAGGCAGAGCAGCAGCATCAGTGTGTTACATGGTGTACCCTGTGTGGCGCACAGTAATTTTGACCACATATATCCAACTGCAGTTATGAAATATGACCTTTTAATGCGATGTCCACGGACAGCCTACCGGCGCCCTGTCAAATAAGTTGCAGGTGGGCACCGAACTTTGAATGGCTATAACTCGGGGACCCAGCGGCCTAGCCACACCAAACTCGGGTCAAAGTAAGGTCCCGAGGGGCCCTCTCCAACGGGCCCCAGCCCGTGCGTCTAGTAGTGATGGCCAAATGAAGCTTTTGTGAAGCACTGAACCACTTGAGCCAATTGGTTCGAAAATGGGTTCATTACTGGAAGCTTCAGTTGCAGCGACCTCTCCTGGCGAAAAGCAAGGCTGCAGTCAAATTAATCAGTGAGCAGTATTGGAGAAACTACTTTAGTTCTGAAGCATCTTTGCTAAGATCAGCATTGGATTTTAACTATATTTCCTTTGAAATCACATGCTTATGCACATGCTAATGCTGAGCATAATATTCTATTTACAAATAAAAATTGATAAATGTATGTTTTGTGTTATTTAGGAGAGAGTGCTGGGAAAATATGGCATAGGTTGGATGTGCTTGTGTAACTATGGCAGGGGGTGATTTTTGAGATGGGGAACACTCAAAGATTTTTATTGAGGTACATTATTTTTTCAACAGATTTTGGACTGAGTCGGTTTCTTTTTTTTGCTCACAACCTCTCCAGATTTGGAAAACACTCGCTCACAAGGAACAGATGATGCTGGTGAACATAAAAATTGTTTTGCAAGATTAAACAGATGAGGGTACACATTTTGATGGGTTCGCCAGTACGCCAGTGGGTCTTCTGATCTTGCAACTGGTAGCGAGACGTGCCGTTCCAGTGAATCACCTGATTGGACCGCAAACCAGTCAGATGATTCATTCAGGCAATGAAGCACTTGCTGCTTCGGATGTCATATGTCACATGATTTTTTTTGCACCAAAGCAAGCTTTGAAGCAGTGGTTCTCTAGGTTTGTAGTTCAGGGTTTCGAAGCACGTATCGAAGCTTCAGCGTCACACTGCCATCACTAGCGTCTAGCGGCCCCAGGGTCGAGATATGGGGCCAAACAGGAAAGGGTTCACTTCAGAAGGAAGGGTTCCAAAGCCTCAGGACTCTGGGGTCTAAGAGGACCCCTAGAGGGCCCTCATCCCTCCGAAGGACGATACGCTGGGACTCGTCATTTCCCAGACATAGTCCGTATTACCCAAAAGTACCTCGTGTATAAGTGGGTGTGTCTCTGGAGTTGAGCAGAGTTGGAGCTCCAAACTCCGAGCATGAGGGGGTACCTATGGCGCCCCCAAGACCCCATAGTAAAGAGCCCAAAGTTGGCTAGGTTCCCGAGTAACGCCCGGTCAAAGATGGGACTTTGACCGGATGTATCTCAGAAGCCACGCCCAGTTGGAGCTCCAAATTCCGGGTGTGAAGAGGCATCCATGAGCGGTCAATTTTTAATGCACTGTTTGAAGGGAAGGAGGAATCATCAAGCCCCACAACTAGCGAGGCCTCAGTCAGCAGCTCAATCTCGGGTGGAGAACAGCAGAAGGCCAGGAGTACAGTCGCTCTCACATGAGCTTCTGCGAAAATAGAGGGTGACATGATCGAGCGGCAAAGAAGTTTTTGATGGGTTCGACTTGGACCTAACCTATGGTTGACCCCAAGTCCGTAATCGCACCCCTAGCTGATTGTAATTTCCCTGTATGGGGATCCCAATACAGGGTATTGAGCAGGCCATCCTGTGTTCTCGAAGATGGTGAGGCCAGGGTGGCCTTCGAGCACAGCACAACAAGTAAGTTTGCATCACCTGTTTATATATATACCTGTTAATATATAGATTTTTAGGCAAACATTTAGGCTTAAAGTATATTTGGACATCCATTTCTATTTTGTTTGTTCCAAAATGTTATTTAACCACACTTTTCATTATCATTTTGTATGTTTCAACAAACACTTGCGTTCAGAGGCTCCTGTGCCAGACTACTGGAGGGAAGGGTGACCACCCATCCCGCTTTGCGTTGTACTGCACAGCATTTTAACCTCTTGTCCCGCATGTCGCATATTGAGGAAATGTCCCGCATTTTCATCAGTCTATTAGTTTTTAATATCATATTAAGAAAACGTGCATGCGTTCTTTTGCCTTTTAAGAAAGCATTCTACTTATTACTTTTGCTGCATAGTTTGCAGCGCTTCGTCATAAGTACAAATACAACAGCTGTGTTTTATACACTATCCAATGGTTGAAAAGAAAGGAGTAAACACGGTCACTCGTTGGTTGTGATGGCTGTCAATCAAATGTGGACTGTCGGAAAACAAACGGATAATTCGGTAAATTCAAATTTTAATTTAACAGAATTTATTTGTTGTTGTTTAACCTGCAGAGGTTGTTTTGATTCACATCCTTTCTAAAAATATGAACGTTTTTGGTTTTAATATATTCTTAATTTCATGTTGTTTTATATTTTATTTCTTAATTGTTTATTTTGTTGTATTTTTGTTGGACTTGGTCAGAACTGTTTCTAAAATATTGTTCCTGCTGCCTTTGGGCTCAGAGATGCTAAATTTAAATGACTTTTTTTTTTCATTTTTGAAAAAAAAATTTCTGGAAGGGACGAAAGAACAAATCATTTTTTTCAGCTGAAAGGCAGAATTTAAATGTTTTTATCAAGTTAGATAGACATTATATAACAGTTTCAGGGTATGTTTTGTGTTGGTAACATGTCCCACACAAACTTTTAATTGTCCCACATTTGGTTTGTTTGATGGTGGTCACCCTACTGGAGGGTGTCTTTCTGCTTTTTATTGTGTTTGTGTGTGTGTGTCTGTAGTTCTTATCTTGTTAAAGCTTGAATTGAGTTCATTTATATATTTCTTTGTCATTTCTGTTTTAATTGTGTATATAGTTGTTTTTACTTTGCTTTATTGTAATGTAATTTTAATAAAATACAATTTCCTTTAAACAATTGTTTGATTTGATCACAATTCAAGCTAAGACGTCATATCCCAGAGGGCTTTGCATCAAAACAAACATGGCTGCACCCTCAATGTTACAAGACACACAAATATCTCTGCAAAACCTCGACAGTTTTGGAAATATATTTCAAAAAATGAGAAGAGTAGACCATAATAATATGAACAAATATTTATTAAAAAAAATTAAAGGTCCTCCTCGTCTGCGAGGTACTGTAGAGAAATAAAAATAAAATGAGAAATTAAAACAATTGCAACAACGTTTGACAGCTTACATTGAATACTTGCATGTCCATTACCTCATCTCCATCCTGTGGCTGTCGAGGCTGTGGGGGTGGAGGGGCCGGGGGTGGATGGCGGACCTGTTGGCGGGGCATGTTGGGGCTGTTGGGGGGAGGAGGTGGAGGTGGAGGTGGAGGAGGAGGAGGAGGAGGAGGAGGAAGAGGACGACAAGGACGAGGAGGGTTACCTGCTCCTCCGATCTCCTCCGATGAGGAGGTATGCTCACTGTCCTGCAAAATAACACAATAAACAACACAATAAAACATCTGTTCAAATGCACATCACACAATAATCTCTGTCTATAACATATGCACTGTTTAAAGTGTACCCACGGTTCTACTGATTAATGACGTGCTGGCCTGGGGGAAGAAGATAAAAAAAACATTGAAAAAATAAATGCAATGTGAAGTATTGCCACAAGCTTTACTTTGTTATAAATCATCAGTTAATGAAGATTAAGATTTGGCCAAACGAACAAGCATTTATATAGAGAAACTTACTGATGTATACCCATAATCAGACGTCCAGCCGCTATCATTCCCACTCATGTTTAGTCTGAAACATATATACAGTCTATTATTTCTATCATTAAACACAAATGCTGCATATACAATTTTTTTAAGAAGGAGACTCCTATAATAGATACGTCTGTATTTACTTGATCAGTGTGTAATGTTACCTGTCATGTGTTTTTGACCAAATGAACTCAAATAAAACAATCCTGCATTTATTCAAAATGAAAATATTTAAAATGCTGCATTTTTTGCTTGGCATGGAAAGGAAAAAAAGGGTACGGTTACAGTGATTCTCTGCTTTGAGATTGTGAATTTTTGCACAAGTTTCCTATCAATATGGCATCATGATGTGGGATAAACACAGATCAAATAATCAGCCTCTGTAGGGAGCTGATAATTGTGTTGTTTATTAGCTGTTTATAAGCCGTTTTCTGTAAAATTGGACGTTTGGGTGTGCAAATATTTGTGTGCCTAATCATTTTTCACCTTTAATAATCAACCTGTCATGCGTTTCTGATCAAATGAACACAACATCGTGCATTTATTCTAAAAGAAAGTCTTTCCCAGCAATACAATCAATGGTGGAATATTTTTAGAAAGACTTTTCTGTAATATTATAGAATGTGTTGACTGTTCCTGTACTTTTGTTATATTCTGGTTTGATTAATGGCTGCTTAACCTTAATGTGAAACTGTTAAGGAAAATGTCATTGTACTATTTTTTTAGCAGTTTAACAACTGGAAGACATTTCAAATGTAATATTCTCAATAAAATGTTGTTGTAAATTATAAGTCTTTTGCTTTAGTCCAGAAGTAATGTGTTGATGTACACGTGTTTAAACGGTTGTATAGACGTCCAGGTCTGACCGGACCGGTTTGGGACCTTTTTTAGAACCTAGTCAAGTTCAGATGTGTAGAAATATCCTGATTGATTACCTTTCACGAACTTACACAATATGGGTGTAATTATTTTATATGCAGGAATATATATATACACACACAATAGGTAGCAACAAATCCCGCAGAACTAAAAAAATAAGCCCATAGAGATGTCCGTGGACGCGCAGGAAAGACGTGCAATTCACGGCCAGATGACGTCGAAGACGTCGGTTCAACTTCCATTTTGGAACTATTTTTCAACCATGACGGGACGTGTCGGATGGACGTCTCTTCAACGGTCAATAAACGTCAAAATGTTTGCTGGGAGAGTGCCAATGTTAAATGTCTAAATGTTTTAGTTTGCGCTTGTTTAACCCTCTGGGCTTCTTCGTAAATGGGTTACACTTAGCTTCCTCCCGGTCAAAAACGGACGAAGCCTTAAAATTTAACTTTACTTTTTCCCACGATAACCGTTCAAATATATTTTTGTTCTATAATATTTTCTGATTATTATTTAGAATTTTCAGAGTTTTTTATGATACTTTGCTTTAATTATATAATTTTTAAGAGCTATTTTTTTCATTAGAATTAATATATATTTTTTTATTTTATATTTCTTTTTATTTTTTTTCAATAAATGCAACAATTCACATCAAAATAGAGTGCCAGCTTAATAAAAAAAAATGTTCCAGTAGAAGAGCGCCACCTTGTGGCTTTAAAACATAGTTAAATGTGTGCAATGTCCTGCACAGCCTGTAGGCTGCCCATAGCTTCCTATGTAAATACATAGAAAGGCTTTTTGATTCCTGTTCTTGTTTTAGACATGATTTATCTATCTTATTCGTTTTTTTTAATTTAGATATACATTTAGATATTCTAAAAGACAACTAATTATTTTTTTTATCATTTTTTTAGATAAGTGTATCAGGTTTTGCATTATGATTACAATCGAACAATATAATTTGGTTAGAAAGGAAACACAATGCAAACATTTTTGTTACTCAGTATTTGATCATTCAAATAATTGAACAAAATAAGGGATGGCTAGTGATAATTCAAAACACTTTACAGATATTTTGCAATAAATTGGTATTTTTTATAATTTTTTTATTCAATAAGTAATAAAAACTTCATAAGAGAACAGCAATTATGATCGAACAGAAATAAACATAAAATAATGCTAATTAAGTTAATTTTCTCTCTCTCTCGGTTTGTGTGTGTTTGTGTGTGTGTGTGTGTGTGTGTGGACATGCATTTGAGCGAGAGTCTCTTTTGTACTTTTTTATTTATTTATTTTTGCATACTCTCAAAATTTGCTGTTGCAGTCTTACCAGTGAATCTCTTTCCCTTTCCCCCCCCCCCCTCTCTCTCTCTCTCTCTCTCTCTCTCTCTCTTTGTGTGTGTGTGTGCATTTGAGCAAGATTTTTTTTTTCATTTGTTGATTTTATTTTGCATATTCTCAAAATTTGCTGTTAAAGTCTTACCAGTGAATCTCTTTCCCTTTCCCTCTCTCTCTCTCTCTCTCTCTCTCTTTGTGTGTGTGTGTGCATTTGAGCAAGATTTTTTTTTTCATTTGTTGATTTTATTTTGCATATTCTCAAAATTTGCTGTTAAAGTCTTACCAGTGAATCTCTTTCCCTTTCCCTCTCTCTCTCTCTCTCTCTCTCTCTCTGTGTGTGTGTGCATTTGAGCAAGATTTTTTTTTCATTTGTTGATTTTATTTTGCATATTCTCAAAATTTGCTGTTGCAGTCTTCCCACTGAATCTCTCTCTCTCTCTCTCTCTCTCTCTCTCTCTCTCTGCGTGTGTGTGTGTGTGTGTGTGTGTGTGTTCGTGTGTGCATTTGAGCAAGATTTTTTTTTTTTCATTTGTAAATTTGCAAATTTGCTGTTACGGTCTTACCATTGAATCTCTCTCTATCTCTCTCTATGTGTGTGTGTGTGTGTGTGTGTGTGTGTGCGCGTGGGTGTGTGTGTGCATGTGTGTGCGTGCGTGTGTGTCCGTGTTCACATTTGAGAAAGATTTTTTTTTCATTTGTTGATTTTATTTTGCATATTCTACAAATTTGCTGTTATAGTCTTGCCAGTTTATCTGTGTATGTGTGTGTGTTTGTGCGCGTGGGTGTGTGTGTGTGTGGGCGGGGTGGTCTTATTTGCACTCTTGATATTTTAGAGTGTCACCCCTTCATTGCTGTACACTTTTTTTCGGGACAGTTGCTGATTTGTAGCTTGTACCACCAAAAGTTTCTCTGAGTTTTCCTGTTTTTTCGTGTTTCCCATTCATTTCCTATGTCGGTCATTTTTGACCGGGAGGAAGCTAAGTGTGACTTTTTTTTTTACGACCCTTTAACAAATCAGAATCATCTCCTTGATTTTTTTGTGTGTTCATATAGGTAATACAACAAAAGTCACCAAGTTTCAGCCCCATCCGATCAAGCAAAAAAATTAAACATTTCAAAACGTAACAGTTTTCGGTCATTTTTGACCGAAGAAGCCCAGAGGGTTAATGGAATTGATGAGAACCGCATCGACGCTCCCGCGGCTGGTGAGCGGCCGACTCGACCGCGTTGGCGGATGTGTTTGCCCGCGCTGCGTAGACGGATGTCCGCGGCCGCGGTGCCGGATGTCGGGCGGGAGATCGCGGCCTTACAGTGTTAAATGTTTTAGTAAAGAAAGTTTAATCGCAACTTGAAGTGCTTGAATATCCATATTGAGCTTTATAAGCTGAAATGTTAATGTCAGTATATGTTTTATTTGGTGGAATACACAGTTTTAATTTCAGTTTTATTTTGCTGCGATCATACTGTAAAACAGATAGGCCTACATTTGTAATGAGTTAATTGGAAGGAGAGTGTTGTTTCACTTGTTTACATGAACCACTGCGCAACGAGACGTCCGTGTGACGTCTTTTTCGTGTCATTTTTGGACGTCCAAATTCGGTCCAATGAAGGGGTTGTTTTGTAACGCCAGATGACGTCTTTTTTTCGACGTCAAATGCACGTCTAATTTGGACGTCTGTGGGACCTCCATGTAAGGGCTATTTATAGTCCAAATGTGGTTACTTATGGACGTCTTTTCAACGTCAAATTTAGACTTATATTAGACGTCGTCTTTCTAACTTCTATAACTGTACAACATTACAGCTATACAAATACAAATAAATCACAATTCAATAATCACCATTTTAATCTTTATTCAAAAATAAATTGCCCTGAATAGCATCAGAAGGGCACCGGACATATCAAGCAATTACAAATCATTAGATTGCAATGTAATTTAATTATGAACAAATAATTAGATTGTAATTGAAAGGCACCAGACATATCCAGCACAATTACGAACAAATAATTAGTTTGTAGATCTCTATGAATGAAGTGTAAGACATTTAAGTGATGAATTACACTTTATGTAGAAAGTGTAAATGATTAATTCATGCATTTACACATCTATAACAGGTGTTGAACACTATAGTGTAAAATTGTAATTTAATTTAATTATGAACAAATAATTAGATTGTCATTGAAGGGCAACAGTAAAGCACAATTATGAACAAATAACTAGATTGTAATTTAATTTCTAATTCAAGTCCTCTCGTCTTGGCTCATCAGGGCGTTGTGAATCCTCCACCTCCCAGTCTTTGCGGCGCGTGCTTGAGGTGCTCAGAAACATGCATCTTGATTTGCTCCTCTGTGGCTGCAGAATCAAATTTCATGATCCCTTCTACACAAGCAGAAAAATGTATGATTTAGATACATGCAAAGGCAATCTGCAATCATTCACCGAAGGCCCCACATTTGTAAGCAAAAATGTTTCCTTGCATCCATTACTGGATAAATACTAAGCCATCTCAGCAACTGTTAACTAACACTTTGGCTGTCTACAAAAAGGTACTAAGCAGACTGTACTTTTTTTTAGAAAGCTTGCATTCTTTAATGTGTGCATTAGAATGTTGACCATTGTCAACACTTTAAAATAACGTTCAGTTGTAAGTCTGTAAGTTTATAAGTGGTTAGTTAATGAACTACTTTGGAAAATATTAGTACCGTTTGCCAATCATTTATGAATGTTTTGTAAATTCCGTTACAAGTCATTTACAAGTTATTAGTAAATTATTAATTTATAAAACATGAATATACGTTTCATAAATAAAAAAATAATAATGTAATAATGTATGCATGTAGCAATTAGAGGGGAAAGTGTTGTAAATGTCATGTATTCATGTACAGATCATTTGAAACAGGTAAGTAACAGTTTTCAACAGTGTGTAAATGCATGAATAAATCATTTACAACACTTTCTGTATCCCCTAATCTAAAGTGTATACTAATCGCTAGTAAATGTGTTACAAAGCATTCGTAGATCTTATGCCTTATTGATTTTTGAAGTGGTAATCTATGAATGAAGTGTAAGACATTTAAATTGATGAATAGTTTACACTTTATGCAGAAAGTGTAAATGATTAATTCATGCCTTTACACATCTATAACAGGTGTTGAACACTGTAGTGTGTACTGCAGTGTAATTGCTGACTGGTGAGGTTGTAGACAGCTGTCTTCTCAAAAACACATGGAGTCTAATCACTGGGCACCGGACATTTATGAAACGTAATGATCAATGATTTACAAAACACGTCTATTCAATTGTAAATGACTTGTAACAATTTACAAAACATACATAAAGTGTTAGCATAGCACTTGCTAAACATTTATGAATGTTTTGTAAATGATTAGTTCATCATCAACCACTTATAAATTACTTAAAACACTGATATAACACTTTATAATAACGTTTAGTTGTATCAACCTATTGTGCTTTGTGCAATTTACAAAAGTTAGCTTTGTGCTTGGGAGAGGGCTGCATTGGGATTGAGTACCGCCGAGTCCCACGGGAGTGTAACATCCTTTGCGGGAGCGGGCGGTAATGGTCAGAAATTCGGCGGGATGAAGAAAACAGTCCCGCACAGGGCTGTACTTGGAAACACATTGGACTCAATAAAAATTACTATTGAGAATAATTTTGCACAAAAAAAAAATACAAGTTAAAGGGATACTCCACTTTTTATGAAATAGGCTCATTGTACAACTCCCCTAAAGTTAAACAGTTGGGTTTTACCATTTTCTAAATCATTCAGCCAATTTTCTGATATTTAGAAGAGGATCAGTAACCAGATAGTTTCTGGTCTCATTAACTTACATAGTGGGGGGAAAAAACATATATTATGGAAGTCAATGGGACCAGAAACTGTCTGGTTATTAAATACTCTTCTAAATATCAGAAAATCGTAAATAGTAAAACTCAACTGTGTAACTCTGAGGGAGGTGTAAAATTAGCCTATTTCTAGACAAAGTGGAGTATCCCTGATGATACAACACATCAACTATTTGTCAGAGCAGACTGTTTTCAGTTGAAGGCTACCTCAGCTTAGAAGTAATAAGGACCACCAGAGGAAGTCATTCATACCAGGTATAACAGTTTGTACTGACTCACCTTCTGCCATGAGAGGAGAATAATATTGAGATCTGTTACTTTCAACTTTGCTTTCAAATATGATTTAATCAGTTAGGCTTTGAAGGGTTAAAGTAGTAGTTCAATTTAAAAAAAAAAAAACTTTTGCTGATAATTTACTCACCCCCATGTCATCTAAGAAATCTGTCATTCTTTCTTCAGTCGAAAAGTTTTTAATGATAACATTACAGGATTTTCTCCATATAATGTACTTCAATGGGGTCCAAACGGTTTAAGTTCTAAAAGACAGTTTCAGTGCAGCTTCAAAGGACTTTAAACAATTACAGACGATGAATAAGGGTCTTATCAAGGACCCTTTGAGTCATGACTCGAAAAAATATTTGTTCATTTTGATGAACGAGTTCGAACAGGAGAGTCAACATGCATCACAGAACAGAGCAAGGCAAGCATGTGCTCATAAAACTTTAAGTTTGTTATTTATTTATTAATGAGCGATCGTTTCGCTTGATAAGAACCTTATTCATTGTCTGGTGCCTTTGAAGCTGGACTGAAACTCTCATTTGGACCTTGAACCGTTTGGTTAAACGTTTCATTAAACTCAATTATATGGAGAAAATCCTGTAATGTTTCATCAAAAACCTTCATTTCTTTTCGACTGAAAAAAGAAAGACATGGACATCTTGGATGAAATGGGGGTGAGTAAATTATCAGCAAAGGTTTTCAAAAGTGAACTACTCCTTAAAGCGTTAGTTCACCCAAAAATGAAAATTAAGTCATTAATTACTCACCCCCAATGCTGTACTAGCCCCGTAAGACCTTCGTTCATCTCCGGAACACAAATAAAGATATTTTTGATTTAATCTGAGAGCTGGATCAGCCCTCCATAGACTGCCTAAGGGACTAGCTCTTGGCATCCCATAAAAGTCATTAAAGAAAAGGTTTAAATATCCCATGTGCCTACAGCGGCTCAATTATAAGTTTATCAAGCGTCGAGACTACTTTTTGTGCGAAAAAAACATAAAAACATATTCCATTACTTCCTTATAGGCGCATGCGCGAGAACTGAGACGAGCACATTCTCCTTCGGCTTGTTTACCGGCTCCTCACCGCAGGAGTATTAGCGCCACCTACCGTATGAGATGATGTGCTGATATAGCTGGAAGCGCAAAACTTTCTGTTTACAAGCAGAGGAAGATGCGCGCTGTATATAAGGTTTTCAATTAGCGTATTTTCCGCACTATAAGGTGCACTTAAAAGCCTTTAATCTTCTCAAAAAAACGATATATATGGATCATCATCTCATACGGTAGGTGGCGATAGCGGTGAACAGCCGGTAAAAAGAAGTACTCGAAAGAGAACGTCCTCGTCTCAGTTCTCGCGCATGCGCCTATAAGGAAGTAATGGAATGGTCGAATAAAGTCGTTATTTATGTTTTTTTCGCACAAAAAGTAGTCTCGACGCTTGATAAACTTATAATTGAGCCGCTGTAGGCACATGGGATATTTAAATCTTTTCTTTAATGACTTTAATGGGCTGTCAAGAGCCAGTCCCTTAGAAAGTCTATGGAGGACTGATCCAGCTCTCAGATTAAATCAAAAATATCTTTATTTGTGTTCCGGAGATGAACGAAGGTCTTACGGGGTTAGTACAGCATGGAGGTGAGTAATTAATGGCTTAATTTTCATTTTTGGATGAACTAACCCTTTAAAGAACTCTAATGATATCTTTACCCCCTGATAGAGTTAGGGTTAATATTGCAAATATTGTATTGCAGATATAAATTCAAACATTTTAAAGGCTAAGAGTATGAGCCATGAGTAAACTGGCCAGATATCTGTGAAAAATAACTTGCATGCCTTAAGTTGTTGACCCCCTGAATTCAGCATTTAAAAGTAAAAAGAATTTCAGTATTTATCAGTAAAAAAATACATAAAAATAAATACCTTTGAGTTGGACAGTACGGTGTCTGTATCATTGGCCAACTTATTTCAAAACACACCTAGAGAAATAAAATAAAAACACCAATGACCATGATATTCTGTTATCATAGTTAAATTAATTATTATAACTATGACCATTATAACAAGATATTTGCCATCTATTATTTAGCTGATTATTTAGCCTAAAGGCTTAAGACAATCTCACTGAAAAAAAGGGGTTAAGTATGAGACTTCTTTCAAAAGCATAAATCCTACAGACCCACAACCTTTGAACAGTAGAGTACAGTATGTTTGAGGTTTTGCTTACTAGTCGAGTTCATAGCATAGCCGTGGAGATTGTCTTGGACAGGGGGTGCAGGCAGGACATCAGCAGAATCTTAGAAAATAACATGCAATGTGTCACAGCCAACAATGTTACATAGGATTAGATCATAGGGTTTATTACAAGGAAGGAAGCAAGCAAGCTAGAACAAAGGTGAAATGCAGAAAAGAGAAAGTATATACATAAATATTGTTAAATAAATACATATGACATTGCTATCATGAATAAACAATAAATCCTCCTTTTATTGTGGAGGTTTTTCCTCGTGAAATCACTTTTTTTAATCAGTCTTTGTAACGTCAAGTGACGTTACTGATTAACAGTACAGCGCATTATTTTAGGCTGAATGAAGTAGCTTACTTCCAGTCACCCAATGACAAATTACCAGCAAAAAAACAAACAAACTATTAAAAATTATTATCTACACAAAGATAAAACCCCAAACTTATACAAAACAGCTTCAGAGTAACTTAACTTACCTCTTCTGAAAACGGTTGAGATGCTAACGGACTTTTTCGAAGACCCAAAATCATTTCTACAATGTAAATATTCAACAGAACCGTATCAATTACACATAATAAAGGTGTCAGGAACGTTTGTAGGTATTATTTGTGTGATTTGTTAACTTAACTTACCTGAACGGAGTGAAAACAGCGGAGACGCTAACTTAGTTGGTTGTCAGTTGACGACGGCACGACGCTTCCTTCCTGTTTCCAACTGCTCGCGCGCGCTCTTGTGATTTGAATGTTTCCGCGCATGCGCATCAAAGGCACGCAAGCACGCAGAATTTAAAAAAAACCCAAAACATCTAGAGTTATAACATATAACATAATTTAAAATGTCATTAATATTAAATTATGAGGTTAAAACTCATTGTCTAGTTCTATGATATTTGTGTACCATAATTTGCTTTTGATTTTATTTTTTATTATATGTATATATATATATATATATATATATATATATATATATATATATATATATATATATATATATATATAATTTTTAAAATTGTATTTATTTATTTATTTTATAGGCCATATGGAACTTATACTTATGAATGCACTTTCAGGACAGCTATTTTATATTGACTATATAAAAATATAAATAAAAAAATAACTAAAAGAAATGCCTCCAAATTGAACAAATATAGCTTTCACAAACTTATAAAAACGAATTAACAAAATATATTTATATCATATTTGTAAATAAAACAAATATTATAAATTAATCATTTCCTGCAACTGTCATAGACGTCCAAATGACGTCCAAAAAAAGTTACCCAGTTCTAGGTCAAATGTAGGACGTCAAGATGACGTCCAAGTTGGGTCATGGTTGGACGTCCAAATAGCAGACCTAGTTTGGACGTCGAATAGATGTCCAGAATTGGTCATGGACCGACGGACCCAATATAGACATGATCTGCACGTCTATCCGACGTCCAATGTTTAGTGGGAAGCTTCAACACTGTTTTTTTTTTCTTCAGGATCTAGGCATTCTGGTACACCTCAGCATGGAGATCCAATGCCATCACTGTCCGAGAGCAGAAAAGGTCGGGCATCCTCATCCAGTGAGTCCATTATCAGTTGCATTCTTCATAGTTTTTAAAGAAAGCTGCTCCTGCAATGTCAATAAGTGAGGTTGGAGAATTGACAACTATTTCAATGAGCTTCAACGCTGTTTTTTTGGGGGGGGGAGGTGTTTTTTCTTCAGGATCTAGGCGTTCTCGTACACCTCAGCGTGGAGATCCAATGCCATCACTGTCCGAGAGCAGAAAAGGTCGGGAATCCTCATCCAGTGAGTCCATGATCAGTTGCATTCTTCATAGTTTTTAAAGAAAGCTGCTCCTGCAATGTCAATAAGTGATGTTGGAGAATTGACAACTATTTCAATGAGCTTCAACATTGTTGTTGTTTTTTTTTTGTTTGTTTGTTTTTTTCTTCAGGACATAGGCGTTCTCGTACACCTCAGCGTGGAGTTCGAATGCCATCACAGTCCGAGAGCAGAAAAGGTCGGGCATCCTCATCCAGTGAGTCCATTATCAGTTGCATTCTTCATAGTTTTTAAAGAAAGCTGCTCCTGCAATGTCAATAAGTGAGGTTGGAGAATTGACAACTATTTCAATGAGCTCCAACATTGTTGTTGTTGTTGTTGTTTTTTCTTCAGGACATAGGCATTCTAGTACACCTCAGCGTGAAGTTCGAATGCCATCTCTGTCCGAGAGCAGAAAAGGTCGGGCATCCTCATCCAGTGAGTCCATGATCAGTTGCATTCTTCATAGTTTTTAAAGAAAGCTGCTCCTGCAATGTCAATAAGTGAGGTTGGAGAATTGACAACTATTTCAATGAGCTTCAACATTGTTGTTGTTTTTTTGTTTGTTTGTTTTTTTCTTCAGGACATAGGCGTTCTCGTACACCTCAGCGTGGAGTTCGAATGCCATCACAGTCCGAGAGCAGAAAAGGTCGGGCATCCTCATCCAGTGAGTCCATGATCAGTTGCATTCTTCATAGTTTTTAAAGAAAGCTGCTCCTGCAATGTCAATAAGTGAGGTTGGAGAATTGACAACTATTTCAATGAGCTTCAACATTGTTGTTGTTGTTGTTTTTTTTCTTCAGGATCTAGGCATTCTGGTACACCTCAGCATGGAGATCCAATGCCATCACTGTCCGAGAGCAGAAAAGGTCGGGAATCCTCATCCAGTGAGTCCATTATCAGTTGCATTCTTCATAGTTTTTAAATGGTTAGTTCACCCAAAAATGAAAATTAAGTCATTAATTACTCACCCCCATGCTGTACTAACCCCGTAAGACCTTCGTTCGTCTTCGGAACACAAATGAAGATATTTTTGATTAAATTTGAGAGCTGGATCAGCCCTCCATAGACTGCCTAAGGGACTGGCTCTTGACGGCCCAGAAAGTCAATGAAGAAAATGTTTAAATATTCCATGTGACAACAGTGGCTCAACTATAAGTTTATCAAGCGACGAGAATACTTTTTGTGCGAAAAAACAAACAAAAATAACGACTTTATTCGACTATTCCTTTTCTTCCTTGTTGGCCTAAAACGAGACTTCAAGAGATTTCCACGACGCATGTGCGAGAACTGAACTGAAGTAGTTGAAGGAGATTGCAATTCTCGCGCATGCGTCGTGGAAATCTCTTGAAGTCTCGTTTTAGGCCAACAAAGAAGAAGCGTGGAGATCCAATGCCATCACTGTCCGAGAGCAGAAAAGGTCGGGAATCCTCATCCAGTGAGTCCATTATCACTTGCATTCTTCATAGTTTTTAAAGAAAGCTGCTCCTGCAATGTCAATAAGTGATGTAGGAGAATTGACAACTATTTCAATGAGCTTCAACGCTGTTTTTTTGGGGGGGTGTTTTTTCTTCAGGATCTAGGCGTTCTAGTTCACCTCAGCGTGGAGTTCGAATGCCATCACTGTCCGGGAGCAGAAAAGGTCGGGAATCCTCATCCAGTGAGTCCATGATCAGTTGTTCTTCATAGTTGTCAATTCTCATACCTCACTTGTTATGGGAGCAGCTGTCTTTAAGAACTCTTTAATGAGCTGCAACACTGTTTTTTCTCTTCAGGATCTAGGCATTCTTGTTCACCTCAGCGTGGAGTTCGAATGCCATCACTGTCCGAGAGCAGAAGCTTATTCCCCATGTCTCAAGCTAGTATGTCCATGGTCCATATTTATAATGCTTTAATAAGCATAAAGTATGATTTATAAAATACTTGACAAAAATAAATTAATGTGTTTTCTTCCACAGAATACCAGAAGTCAGTGCTTGGAAAGCTAGTTGAAATTCTAGATGAGATAAAAAGAGTGGGGAGGCACTATGAGCCCCAAAATTCGGCTGTCCATGTTGCTAGACTAGAAACCTTAGAAGAGTTTGCTCAAAAAGAGGCACGTCTCAAGGACCACAACCTCTGGGAACTAAGGGTATGATTTATTCAGAAATTGGACTAATATATATAAACTCAATTAGATGTCAATTAGAGTAGACCCCCAAGTCTCCAAAAAGTCTCAATGATCTGTGTTGCTTTTCATGTGTCATACAGGTGTCCCAGCTCTCAAAGGTGGGAGGGAGGAACAATAAAGACTGCGTCCACAAAGTGATGGACAGGTATTAAACAAATGTCACATGCTCAGAATATAGAATGTAATTTTGCAGTTAATTTTTTACTCATTATCTGCTCTGTTTGCCCTCCTCTTAGCACATAGAAAAGAGATGATTCATTAGGAATAATGCAAGCATAAATGAATATTTGTAGAATGTAGGCATGGACCTCACCCTATGATTTTGTGCATGTATTCTCAGGCTTTTCACCAACAGCCTAATGGCATCTTTCAACATGAAGGGGCGGGGTAGCAGTGAGAAAAAAGCCTTCCAGGAGACCATTTTTTACTCTGTGGTAAAAGGTAATTACATTTTTCATTTATAAAATACACACATACACACACACAATATATATATATATATATATATATATATATATATATATGTACCGATTACAGTTATCTAGGCTGATCCCGATTTCATTTTTTCAAACCACTTTACAGCACACACAAATATATTTTTTTCGATCTTCTCTTTAATAGAAAATTTTGTATCGAATATTTTTTGAATAGATAACTACTATAAGACAGAACTATATAAATTACTCCTGATGTGGGAAATTCACACACATCTAAAGTGCAGTGTTATGGAAGAACCATTTCCTTTTCACATCCAATAACCAAAAAAAAAATGAAAACGATAAATTTAGCAAACTAAACTTCTGTATGAAAACAGGTAATGGTAATAAAATAATCTATAAATAAAATTAAAATAAATATAGCCTTGCTTGCAGTATAGCCTATAAATATTTCTCTCTCACACAGGCCTATTGCAATCACTTGTACATCAATGGCAAGTTATGTTTCTCAAACAGTTCTTCTCTCATCTGACACATGTCCAGCCAGGCTAAACAGGACAAGTGGAGCATGTGCAGGGAAACGATTGGGAAATAATAAAAACAAGTTTAAATGGGTACATTTTCTATAAGTACTTTTGAGTCTTCATTTTCTTTTCTTGCCTAGCCTACCAGTTCTTGTTAAAACACACCATACATCCAAATTCTGTGCATTTTGGGCACTTTTTGGATGAAATTATATATTTTGTCCATCAAAAGTGTGCTTTCACTTTAACTGAGCGCAGCAAAACCTGACTCTGCGCCGAAACCCGCGCTTCACCTCTGCTCACGCGCAGCTCCGGCTCCCATGAGAATGCAGCACGCCGAACAAAAAAAAAGCAAAAAACATGCGCAAAAAACATGGTTTATTCATGCATCCATTATATTTTCTTTTGCAGCTGCAGTAATGAAGTGGAGTAAAACTGCCACAGAAGTAGAAATCAGGACTGCTATGGCTGAGACACTTAAACATGCTCCCGGGAGAGCTGGAGGTGGCGGTCGCAATAAAGTTTAAATTTTTTGTGTACATTGAGCTTTTGGAATGTAAAATCTACTGTTATTTTAAAATGTGTTGTTTTAATAAAGCTATTCTAAGCTAACTCTTTAAAGCTTTGTTTCATTCATCTAAAATGCTTTTGGCATATTAATATGTTGGGACTTGAGAATTGACAATTGTCAAGGCATTGAGTAAATGTTGAAGATTGACCTGTTTTCAACGTTGAAAAGATGGAAAAATTTGACGTCTTTTCAATTTTCATTTTCAACCTTCAGTGGACGGTAATTAGACGTTGAAGATTTACGTCTATTCAACGTCTAATAGACGCCTTTTTGCTAGCTGGGAAGGCACTTGATCTCAAGCTACAAATCAAACAAAAATGTAGACTACCCATTTATAGTGAACTTTAAGAAATGAAAACCCAGTTTACTCTCACACCTGTATCTCTGCACTAGCTTGATTTCAGTGTCCAGTATTGGAACTTTGAATTGTAATATTCTACTTCTGTCTTAGGATAAATAATATAACATCTCAACATAGTCCTGAAAGTATACCTTAACCAGAGTCTGTGTATCACCATGGTCCTCAAAGTATGACTTGACCAGAGTTTGTGTTTAAGGTCCCCAAAATGGACATAAAAAATATTGTCCCTAAAGTGAAGGTAAAACGTCAGGTCTTTATGGAAGGCTTTTATTGATAAAATCAAGTGATAAGTGTGATGACAGCTTCTCCAGAAGTACAGTCATGTTTTTCTTTTGTCTCTAGACCCTTCAGAAAGGGGTGTTCCTAAAGGTAGGATCCCCATTCATACGTCCTCACATTGTGGTTAAGTAGGTATGTGTGTGTGTGTGTGTGTGCTACTTAACTTTCAGAAATTCCACTGATAACACACCACTTTGCTGGGAAGAGAGACAACATGATGGTTCACTGCAACCTGATCTTCTACCATTTGCCCTGTTGTTTTAGATGGCAATTTTCTTCTTTGTTCCTCCGGATTGATACACACAAAGCACCTAAAGCAGGGGTGTCAAACTCAAATACACAGTGGGCCGAGACCAAAAAATTGCTATAAGTCAAGGGCCGGACAGGTTAAACGTTTATTGAAAACTTATTGAAACAACGTATTGTTATTATGAACCTGAAAACAACAAGGCCATAAAACAACATTAATTAGGAAATAAAAGAAATAAAATTAATAAATACAATCAGTTTCACTAATTTCTTATGGTTATTTGCAAAAGTTATTTACTTCAAAGGAAAATCAAATGTCCTATAGCAAGAGACAGAAATGATAAAATGAAAGTCCACCTTTTCAAAGTTCACCTTCCTTCAAATTTGGCTGATTATTTCTGCTGAAAAATGGCCGAGTTTTGGACTGTACTAATCTGTCACATCGGGGAAAACACCTTTTGAGTTATAGACTACCAAAAGTTAAAGAGAAGAGTTCAAAACAACTGATGAAAGAAGGCGTTTGTGGTTGATAGAGGCACAGCATCAGCAATACGGCACTGACATTGACACTGATGGAGGGGTTTGCATTTGTAATAGAGATGTTTTCTTAATTAATTTTTACAACATGGATATGTGTAGCCACCGCCGCAATGGACTTTATTGCGTATTGAGCTGCAGAACGGTAGGAGGCTGTTATGCAATGCAATGTTTTTTCGCGCTCTTGTAAGCGCCGGTTTCAATACATGTTTCAGAAATAATATTTTTCTGCTCATCCAGCACTTTGCAACAACACAGCATTAGTTCGGCAGCGACTTTCAGCATGTCTCCTCTAAAACTGATGTTTACATTTTATGTGGCGTGAAAGTCGCATACCATCCGAAATCCGATCGTTCAGACTAAAGCATATGTCCTGGTATTTGAATAGGATTTCAAACCACATATGAATGTAGCTTAAAAACGGATTTCGTGTGCTTTTTGGACAGACAATCTGAGTGTAGCCTATGTCGGAACAAGAAATAGAAGGAAGAATTGCAGTAAGGGCTATGAAGCTAGCTCATTCGGACCATTACCACATATTAACTTTAGTTTGTCAAAATATTACGCTCTCCCCTGCTTGGAGAGGTTAAGTCCTTCTCTATATGATTTCGCACCTACCAAGGTTTTTTCTGTGTTTTTCGTGTAACAATGTGTTCCGTAGTACAAACATAGTGCAGTAAATGCTGTTGTTTACAGCCGAGTGCCTCCATAATGGCCACTCATCTGGGTTACCGCCCAGAATGTGACACTTTCGCGGTCATGTTTCCATGGTGACGCATCATTACTTGTCACGTGACACAGCGCTCCCACGTAATTTGAACCGATATACTGGCGGGCCAGCTCTAAAAATAAATACATTTTGTCATGCGGGCCAAAGGTAACTAATTTGCGGGCCGGTTGTGGCCCACAGGCCTTGAGTTTGACACATATGACCTAAAGGGTCAATAAACAGTCAATATGTAATTAAGAATGGATTTTGTAATTAAGATTGGTTTTAAGTTTTAGAGCAGTGTTTCTCAACTCGTCATGGGGACCTCCAAGGAACTTTTAAATGTCCACTAATTAAAACAGCTGATTTAACAAATTAACTCAACAGATAGTATATCAAAAGACAAGTTCTGATATATTTGTGTAACATGTACTGAGGTTGTTAAGAATTCAATCATTACCTTTAAATAAACTCCAAGGTGCAGGCTGCCTCCTCCTCATTTAATATGTAATATGCAGTGAACAGTAGGCCTATGTCAAGGCCAGACAGGAAGCTGGGCTGAAAGCTCTCCTCACACACAACTTGGGGAGCTTCTCATTTCTTATTTGTGCATCCTCGTTTACTTTCCTTGAGTCTTCTCTTCTTCTTGAGTCTTGACTCATATGAGTATTCAATGTGCGGTGGCTCGCTGACAACAACAGCTGGCAGTAACACCTGGTTACTGAGAACGGGGAGCGCTTTATGAACATTCTGTGACGCACGAGTAGCTCCGGCGACAGTTTGTCTGTGTCAGAGTGAGGGCTCGTGAGCAGGCACGTGATTTATACACATAGCCTGATTTATACGAGGTTGAACTGTTCGTGTGACAAAGCGGGCATAAGATGGACACGAGCACGAGTTCGCGGGCGAATTTAATAATGCGTAGCGTTATTAACCAATTCATCCATATATAAGGCGCTCCGGATTATAAGGCGCACTGTTGCTTTTTGAGAAAATTAAAGGCTTTTAAGTGCGCCCGTACCATAAATAAATGCAACCGTACCACTGCTAAAATTATACTTTGATGGTACGCAGAACCTCAAGGTGGACTTTCGACTGAGCCAGGACTCTATGGAAGCTTTGATAAGGATGCTGCCACAAGATGAAGCACATAGTTGGGCACACAATATAACCATACTGATAACTGTGTACTGGCTAGCACATGGTCTGTCATACAGTGTGGTGGGCCGGGACTTTCAGGTGCCAGTATCCTCTGTTTGCAGGACTGGTCCACACAGGAACCATAAAGATTGCAGCCCTGCGCCAGCAGCTCATTCAGTTGCCAGATGTTCAAGACCTTGATGAGGTTGTCCTTGGTTTTAAAAATTTGGCCAACAGCCCCATCTTCTCAAAGTGTGTGGGCGCTACAGATGGATGTCATATCCGCATCAAGACCCCCTCTGGACCTTCTGGTCAGGACTACATTATTAGAAAACTCGAACCCATCCATTCAGATGCAGGCAGTATGTGATAGGAAGGGCCGGTTCCTTAATGTTTTTGTGGGATATCCTGGTTCTGTCCATGACACTAGAGTCCTGAGAAACAGCACAATCTATAAAGTGGCATTGTATCCTCCTTCAGAATCGACAGAGCGGGCGTCTGTAACTTAAAATGAATGCCGTTGCTTTAACCAATCAGATTTCACTTTGACTGCAGCGGGGCCATCTAGCTGGCATTTAACAACGTCTGTATTTTCTCGTTCTTTGATTGGATGCTCAGAGCGCGTAACGTTACTATCAGAGCCATATCTGCGTACTATTACTAGTATCTGCATCTGTAGCGAACTGCTTAATCTAAATATTCCTGTAGATGTAATAGTTTTTCAACCCACAAATTAATGTTTCTTTCTCTCCTCGACCCCCAGCAGAAAAAAATCCCTTATTCAGCCCGAGCTAAACGCAGATATGGAACTCTATTCGATCTCTCCGGGTAAAAACAGAACTGACTAATGTTAAGTTATACCACGAATGGTTCTGAAGGTAAAAGTCCCGCTGATCACATTGATTTTGTTCAAAACTCTGTGCGAGAGGATGGGGCAGCTGTAAACATTGTCATGTTTTGCGGTGACTGTGTGCTTCTGTCCAGCAGGCACTCTCAGCCATAAAGTGAATTAAAACTGCTAGAAATATGACGAGACTGACACGACATTGTTGGAACTGAAACGCAGATAGAACCTGCAGTCTTCTTGAGGAAAGAAATAAGGATGAATTCTGTGTAAAAATAATCTTGGTGAGTAATATGCTTTTCCCCCGTGGTGAATATGATTTTCTTCTTATTTTTTCGTATAAATTTATGATCGAAACTTTTTTTTTTCTAACATGCATACTATTGTAACGTCTGAAAAGGGACTATTGTACGTTAACCCTTGAACGACAAGATAAGGGAGGCTCCGTTTCTGAATTTATAATCTGATTCGGAACGCAAGAACCACTGTTCAAATGCGCCAACCGAACTCACGCGCTCGTTTCTCGCGGCCTTTCCCGAACTCACCGCATTAATCCAATAAATGCCGGTGCAAAATAAAAACAACAATTATAGAGAGTCTCTGCGCTGATACACTATTGAAAGTTATTAATTCAGGTAGGACAGAAGGCCTAAGTGTGAAATGCACGGCCCGCCACTGTGTAAAGGTAATTTTATTATAATTATGACTTACAATTATTACAATTAGAAAGTGCTCTTTCACATGACTTTACTGCACTCAAATTCTGTGTGGCTCTTATATGCAAACTGAATTATGGATGATAATGCAGACATTTTAAATACACAGTTGAGCTAGAGGCTCCACATCACATCTGACCTGGGTCCTGCTGCATTTGCGTGCCGTGAACGTTATAGTTCTAGTCGTTAGAGTCAGTTGCGCACAAGAAAGTCATTGGACGTTTCAATCGAACAGCAATTTAAAGGAATATTAACATACAGTAATAATCATGACATATTTTGAATGGGAGCCCTGAGTCCGAGTCCTAATATGTTTGAGTACGAGTCAATTCTGAGTCAAAATGCACACGAGTCCATGACAAGACCGAGACCATTAAAATATGGTCTCGAGACCGAGTCCAAGATTGAGTCAGAGTCTCGAGTCCACAACACTGCTTAACACAACCTCAGCAAGGCAGTCGGTTTGCTACTCTCTCCAAATTTGACTGGCTTATGTACAATGGAGTCTAGATTAACTGATTTGTTTGTGGATCCACTCAGCTACGCTGTATGTTCACGGTTCATATGATATAAAAAAAGGTTTGTTTTACTTATATTAATACATATTGCAGACCAGTTTTGAATTGAAATGAAATTTAATAGGCTACACAAACAAACATATGTTCATATGGTTCATACAATATAAAAAAAAAAGTTAGTTTTATTGTTAAATATCAAATAAATCAATAAAATTTGAATATTACCTTCCACCATTTACGAGTGGTTAAATAATTCCTGCCATATGAGTGACCAATAAGTAGGATAATACATGGTTTGCATTGACACGTGGCGACATTATCATATGGTGTGACATTCCAAATTGTAAAAATAACATACCTTTCTTTATTAATGATAAAACCTGAAAATATTCATGGAATACATAGAAAATAGAATCAGCAAGAGTCACAAATACTTTTATAATTTTCTAGCAAGGTTTGTCACAATAAATAGAAAATATGTTGAAAGACCAACACCATAGGTCTCACATTGAGCAATGTTTTAGAAAATAATACACAAATTTAATTAATTTTCACAAAACTATTATGGATCACAGTTTAGATATGATAAATTACTTTGATAAAGTGAGTAACTTAAGAAAGGTATAATCCATTTTCAGTTTATATACAATTATTTTCATGTCACACCATATGACGATTGTACGCACTAATACAACAAATTGTCACATAAATTCTGATTCCAATTGAAAATTTTGAAACATGTTTCTATAAAGATGAGAGTTAGTAGAACAAAAGTCAACCATTTTTATGCCTGTTATTTGAAATTTTTGAAAAAACACTTTTTTATGGTATATATGTCACTGACCCATGTATAGTTTTAATTTGTAAAATCACTCCTTGCTACCCAATCAGATTCGTTCACCAACATGTTCGTGTTACAAAAAGCCGAAAACAGCACTGTCCGTACATAACTGTGCGGGCCAAATGCACCTTCCCTTCATGCTGTGCTAATTACAAGTTCATCATCACACACAAAACCTTGCAACACCAGTTCGTTGCAGTGACCGTGTACCGTTCGTTGAAATACTCCATCAAAAATCCGATCAGCGCTTCCGACGAGCCATCAGGTGGGGAACTATAGCCAGAAGTGTAATTGAAGGCGTCAGCAAAGAGTACAACAACAGATTGAGAAACACCCCAGTGGAGGAGATTGTAGCAGGATAACCCACAGTCTCAATAAAAACATCCTGAAGGTAATCTCTTATGAAATAAAAAAATATGCCACTTCATGACAACATTTTACTGGAGACACAGCTGACACAGTCAATCATTAGGGCAACGGACACAGAATTCTACAACACACCGGGATATGTGCACAATGTTCAAGCTGACCCATTTGGGGCCCATCTTTTTCCTGAAACCGGGATGACTATTTTAGCGCATTGTTTAAAAAAAATCCCAAGTAATTCTGTATTGGGCGCAACAGGCAGTGTAATCTCCAGTCACCCCTAACAAAAAAAGAGAATACTGTACTATGCTCTTGTCTTACCAGGAAGAGGAATAGATGCCCCACCTTTGCCAGTTAGTGAGATGATTTCTTCAGAGCATTCTGTCCCACCTATAACAGTCTGGTTCATGCAGTTTTTGCTGAAATTGCCCGCTTATACCACTGTGTAAATACACCATGTCGAGACGGATTATCACTGATCACCGGGGGGAAATTCCTTGATGTCTTTGTGGGATATCCTGGGTTTGTGCACGATGCCAGGGTGCTGAGAACAGCCCTGTGTATGCTGGCAGCCTTTACCCACCTGCAGGCTAGTGCATCCTCAGGGATGGAGACTATCCTTGCCTTAGTTCACCCATCTGCCTCATCATCCCATACAGAGAGCCGGTACAGAACCCTGTGCAGGCGTGTTTCAGCAGCAAGCACTCCCGTGCCCGCAACATCATTGAGAGAGCATTTCAGATGCTGAAGACACGTTGGCGCTGTATTTTCTTCAAAGCCTTGGAGGTGAGCCCTGCCTTCGTGCCTGAGATTGTTGCATGCTGAGCTTCACAATCTCGCTTTAGCCAATGGGGAAATCGTTGAGCCAAAGGATGAGGAAGACCGTGATGACGGCCCCCCTGATCCCCACAATCTTGCAGCAAGAGTGGGAGAACATGTGCGGGACAATCTGTCTGCTGCGGTGTCTGCTCCAAACATCCCTGTGCCAGCTCTCCATGAGCATGACTATCTTTAAAACATTAAAAAATAAAATCTTGTTTGAAATCTATTTACACCTGCTCAGCCAAGCGGTACAAGCCTTTTCTTAACTATAGGGATTTGCTTTGTGTGAAGGTTTCAGCAACTCCACTTGGCTAAAATTTGATTTTGCTTAAGTTCTCATTATGATACTGCCTCTTCATGGGGGCGGGGGGAAGGTACCAGAGATTCAGTGAGCTGCGAACAGGTGCGCGTGGCAGAAAGGAGCGCGAGTGCATGGAAATATGAGCTTGAAGGGGCTTGCATCACCAGTTTCTTTCTCTACACTGGGAAAGTAGGGGAATACCATTACCTGATTGGTTTACAAGCAGTTAGTTTGCTCATGCTGACCAGGGCATGCACACCAAGGGATGCATACCACCATCAGAAGCTGAAAGCACGCCTGGCCTCTGCAATTTACCTGACTGAGCCAGACATCCCTAGTATGGGATGTATATCGGCCATCCCGCATATTTATAGCGGCTCCCTGATGGCTCCACAAATAAGTTCAAATTCCCCAGAATCTAGAGCGTACACAAGCTCCAAACCGAGCCCCCCAATTGGAGACAGTGATGCAGGCCAGATGGGGAAAGGCTGGACGTTTCATAACTGAAAAAATTATGGACATTAACAAACAAAAAAAGCCACAGTGAGAATAAGAGCACTCAAAGATGATGATGTGATTTGCTTGTTTTTTAAGTTAAACAGTAATTGTTTATTGGTTCTTGTTGTTATTAAATGAAAAAATGTTTTGAAAACATTTGTCTTTATTTTGATAGTTACTAACATACATGAAACAAAGAAGGATTCTAATATTTTCAACATTTTCATTATACCGAAATTCAACGTGGTTGTCCAGCATCCCTCCCTGACGAAAAAGCTACTATCCTAAACATCTAATACATGAACAGCAAAACATCACAGTTTCCCGATTTAGTAACCAGCATACTAGCATCCCATGCTGGTGTAGTTATGGGATGCCCAGTATACCAGCATCAAAATACAACATATGCTGGTTATGCTGGTGACCAGCTATGCTGGTGCATGCTACTTTTTCCAGCAGGGGCAAGAATTGTTCCCACTGCAAATGCAAGAATTCAATTCAAATGAAATGTGAAAATGAAATGCTGTTGGATCTTCTCAATCTCTACATCATTCCATCTCTCACTCCTTTTACCTACATGTTTTTATGTTTGTTTGTTTGTTTGTTCAGTTTAAGCATGTTTATGATTTAGTTAATAAAACTTGTGCACTTTATGTATTTGCTTCTGATAGCAAACAAAGTCCCTTTTACGATCTCGATCTGGCTACTGGCTCAAAGCGCTGTACATGCTAAGATATAATTATTCTTCTGTGCCCATGGAAGATACCCTATTCTTAGAATAAATTAATCAAGAGTTTGTTGGACGAACTGATTAATTGAGTGTAATATTAATTTAGCCATGTCATGTTAACACAATTATCTGACCCAAATATTCATAATTAATAACAACATGTTATTATTGATAATTAATTTCCTATAGCTAAGTTCCTTACAGCTGAGACAGGAGAAACTGTACTTCTCTGTACGTTTCATACAGGTTACATTACACAAGAAAATTTGTTTTAAATGTAAATTGTTTAATTTAAAAGCAGACGTTTAAATATTAATTTAGATGTGTCATGTTTGTGTGATAAGTATTAGCTGTCCTATGGCGTTGCAGAAGGATATCGAAAGACAACCTTTTATCCCGCCCTTCGGATTGAGGTATGCCAATTGTGAGTTCCCAGACCTAACATCTTGATAGGTCTGGCTTGCCAGGCTAGTCTGCAGGCACATGTGTGGTTGAACGTGTTGATGCGCCCTGTGACTTAATAAATTTAGGCTATATAATATTTATTTTAACCATGCAGCAAATTAAAAGAAAAAAAAAAGCTTTTAAAAATCACTTTTAACCCATTTAACTGAGTATTAATCAGTCAAAATTTTTACTTTTGGTTAACAGTTAAATGGTCAATATAAGCATTCCTAATGTTTTTAGATAATCCACACTTCAGCAGTGTAGAGAGAGAGTGTGTGTGCATGGTTACCAGATACTACAGAAAAGCTCTGACTGGGGGTTTAAATTACTGAAATCTGGCAACCGTAAGCGTGAACGCTTGTAAGTATCAATGTGGTTTGTCAAGTTTTTTTTAACCCCACTTTTGAAAAATCCCCATAAATGACAAAAATATCAAAAATTATGAATTGTGGATGTTTGATAGTTTTACATTATTTTCAAATCTGTGTTTGATGTAAAAATGAAGTCATGATCTTTCATCATCACCTCTTACAAAATGTGTGACTTTCCGTAAGGACAATTTCAGGGAATACATCTGAGAAGGACTGTTGAGTTAAATTTAAGAAAACTGTCTTTGGGATAATCAGATTTTTCAATTTAGAGCAACAGAAAGATGGAATTCAGTGTTTATTCATATTAGAAAGTGTCCATGTAGTATTTTTAAAACTGCTGTAGCATCTATTCTAGACCAATCAGACACACAAATAATTCATTTTTAACGAATAATCCATCAAATTCACTCTCCTAACAAAGCAAAGGCAAATTTCACACCTTTTGTCAGTGTGCACTGTGTTAAAAAGCTTCCAGTAATTAAGTATTTTATGATACAGTTGTGAAGAAAGCCTCCATGCTTCATTTCACCACCACTGGTAATTACAGTGAAAATCAAATAAGTAAAAACAAACATAAACAACAAATTCGAAAATTAAATGCAAACAAGCTTTTAGCTATGCCAATAAATAGACACAAAACTGCAATTTCTCCTCACAACTATCCTCCAACTCTCTCAATGAGCTCCTAAAGCATTCTGAGAGGCCATTTTAAAAGGCCAAGCCACTCCTACTTGGATTAAACCATTTAGAAATGAAAGGTAATAAAGAAATTTAAGAAAGACAAAATATTGGGATTTAACAGTAACAGAGAGGTAAACCGTTATAATAATACAAAATACATAAACATTTGTTTCAAAACAAATTCAATTAATTAATAATGTTCAACAATGTTCAACCTAGAATTAAATAGATCACCAATCTCCCCCTCATATGCCTTGTATTGGCGGGAATGAGATAATGACGCGAAGTCCGGTTCTTTTCCATGAACCGGTTCAAAAAATCGGTTCACCAGTTCTTTTACGTCCTCATATAACGATGTCAATTCTATTACCCTGCCGGATAATAATAGGGGAGCGCGAGGCACAACCTAACACGGGGTTAAATGTAACACGGTCAGAATCAAGCAGGCTGTCTTTCCGCTATTTTTCTCTTGCTGCCAGAAGACGGTCTCCTGTGAATTTGAGGAAAGTTTTGATCACATTTCGTGAAAATACTGGACAAATAGTGTTTTGACATCATAAAAGTAAATTTTTTCATTATATATATATATATATATTTTTTTTTCGTTTTTTGAGTTGGGCGTATATGTTTCCAACTTTATATTGCCTTAATCACTGACTTGTTACCTCATACATAGCACCGTTTTAAAACATGTCAGCAATTCCTATAACGACTGTTAGCTAGGGTTAATATATGTAATATACAGCGGGGTTTGTTGTAACACACTGTTTCAACTAAGCCGCCAAGTGTACAATGATAATCAAATGAAAACGGAGCCATACAACTTCAGGTTTGAGTATACATTTAACTTTGTTGGACTTTCACAAACAATGTTGGAATTTAAAATGTTAAAAATTTAGTGTACTATGAATGATAACTTGTTTATTTATTAAAAATATGGCATGTTTTTAATGCAATAAACCCTTAAAATTTTTATTTTAAACTCATTTGTATTATTATTACTGTTATTAATAATAATAATAATTGTACATCATGCAGCTGCCACACACAAATCTAATTTAATTGCAATTACAATATTTTATAATTTCATTTATTATTATTTATTGCAAAACTGTGCAGCCCTTTTCTATGTCTCTATGTCCATGATATTGATCCACAATAGAAGGGTGATTGGATGAGGGATGGATGTGTGGATATCTGTCTATACAGATGCACAAACAATATCAAATTATACAAATAAAATAGTACTGAATTAAAAAATCGTTTTACCACCTGCTGAATTCCGAAGAAATCGCATGAAGTTCGTAGCCTGGCTAACGGCAGACCCAATTCTCGTTGAGACTTGGGTCTGGGAACCACATGCACAATTTCTCGTATTTGAGGCGTGGTTTACGAAATGCCTAGCGCCGTTGATTGGGTGCTAAGAATGTCTATCAAATGCTCCAGTACGTAGCTCATAGCCAATCTTTTAAATTTAAAAAACATGTTTGTGCTTGTACGTCACAAGTTAAACAAAATAAAACATTTAATGTAATGACTAAAGTGTCAACAAATTTAATCGGGTATGTGCGCTCAGCTGAAAGTCATGCTACTAAAGCGGTAGCTGTATATTCAGTGGTTAAATTGGCTTTTATTGGGAGGGGGAGCCCTTATTTATGGTGAATGGTCATCATTCATAATCGTTCCGTAAAAAAAACTTAATGTGTTTTAACACCAAAGAGGCTCTTTTTCCACTTGGTGCAGTTTATTTGAACAGAGAGAAATACTTTACAAATCAGGCAATGGATTTCACTTGCGGAAATGTTTGAAAGTGAACATGTTTGAAAATATTGGTTGGTTATGTTGATTTAAAAAAATCAGGGCTAATTTATTTATCAGTTTGTTGTTTAATCACACTGCCACGCAGGGCTGTACAGAGGTTTTCTAAATAAATTTGTCCAAAATTAGGGGGGTTTGCCCCCTCAAGAAAATTTTGGTTTTCCTAATCTTGACATGTCAATTTTAAGGTGTTTTGAAGGGCCCCAAAAAGAAATGGACAACAGTAGCTTTAAAAGCAGTTTAAGAGTATGCCTATTTGATCAGATAACAGATTCTTTAACATGAGAATCAGTTTAAATGTCTCAATGAGTGATCCACACACTATAAAATGGAATGCAGAATGTTTATGCATTTGTTGACAATACACAATCACATATTTGAAATAGGAATGTCCTTAGATAGTCAAGTCACCTTTATTTATATAGCGCTTAATACACCTATTGTATCAGAGCAGCTTCACAGTGATAACATGAACATAATACAACACAGATCAATAATATTGTTGAATATTAAATGTCCCCAACGAAGCAAGCCAAAAGCCAAGGCAAGAAGGCAAATAAGAAATGGTTCAAGGATTACATACATTTCAAACAAACGCAAATGCATTCATTCTGTGCCCAGAGGCAGCTCTATGCACCGCTGCACTACTTCCTGAACTTCAGCCAGCTTCTTGTTTCCTGTCTGTCATTATTGGACACATTGATTATTTCAGGTGTGCTTGATTATTGTTGCCATGACTACTGAGGTCAAGCACACCTGAATTAATCAAATTGTCCAATAATGGTATACAGGAAACAAGGAGCTGGCTGAAGTTCAGGAAGTAGTGCAGTTGTGCATAGAGCCTAAGACAGTCGTCTTGTCGCCGCCTTCTGGCTTATAATGCAAGTTGCGCAAACACGAACAAGCGGAGTGATACAAACAGTGAAAAGTCAAATCCATTTGAGGTAACTTTATATTAGAGTAATAATAATGGCAATATATTTAATGAGGTGCTTGTGTTGTTAAATCCCCTACTAAAATAAGCTTATAGTAGGGGAGAGTGGGGCATTTGGTTTTGGCTCAATTAATTAAAAAAAAATTAGGTTAGATCATTTTTTACACCAGCAACTTACACATCTCTGCAACAAATGACCACTTAAAGTTTTTTTTTTCTAGGACCTAACATTTTCGTACAGTTGGACTGAAAGTGAAATAAGTGCAAATGTTAGGCTACAACTTACCCCATATGCGGGGTTAATTGTAACAGACAGAAGGGTTAGTTGTAGGGCTGGGCGATAATATCGCACGATATTGTCTGCGCATCTAATCAGTAAAGCCGGTTCATTGATTAGTAGTAAATCACCTTCACCTGCTTTCAGATGGAGCGGCATTCACTACAAAGAGCCGTAGATCACTGACAAGCTGAGCCAAATCGCGTTAATATCGAGGACATATCGATAGCGATATTTAATGCGATATGGCTCAACTGGTCAGTTAATTACGGCTCTTCGTCACGACAAAATCTCCCGTGTTAAACTAATACACCTGGGGGTGTATATAAGTCCACACTCAAGAGCGTTAAAGTTAATGAGATAATTAAGTGATTAAATGAGTGATGATGAGCATTATTGAAGACACCTAAAGCAGAATCACAAGGAAAAAAATCAAAAAATTTAAGCCACCGTTATGGAGGTAAGTGTTTGCTTTAGTTGGTCTTCTTGACCCTTTTGTTTAAAATTTTATATTTAATTTCCTATTGCATCTGAGTTAATCCTGTCAAAGGATTATAATCACAGATAAGCAATTATAAAATTATGTTAGTAACATAATGACTTTCATCGTGTAAAAGATATGTCTATGATTTATTTTGTTGGTTAGTGTATAACTAAGATTCTGCATAAACATCTGGAATGTTAAATATAATGTATTTCTCAATAGTTGTTAAAAAAATCTTTCTTTAAGGCACACACAGACCTCAAGATTCAGTCAAAGCTTCTCAACAACGGTGACGAGTAGAATATTCAAGTAGGAAAAGTAAATTACATGGACAATTCAGATCATAATTTATTCATACCGCAATGCATGATGGGAGACATTAATGAGTTGTGATTGGTGGCAGCATGTCACCACGGATGAGATAGACAGGCTGTTTATTGATCTCTGTGTTTCTGCATAAAGATGACAGTGATTTGATTAAAATATTTTATTAAATATTTGAGGTTATATGAAAGTACAGACATGTAACACAACTACAAAATTGTAGCTAAGAAGTTAACCAAATCATCTGAATACTTATATTTTTCAGAGCATTGCATGATTACACTATGTCAAAACATAGCCAACACTATCAGATCAAGTTGCCTTTGTTCATTTGACTGTTATAAGTCAAAATCACCAGGCAAACAAAAATTAAAGTGAGAATATAAGGGTCAAGAGCCCAACTAAAGCAGACACTGATCTCCATTACGGTGGCTGAGAATTTGTGATTGTCCTTCAGTGATTCTGCTTGTTATCATCAGGTGTCTTCAATAATGCTCAATCATCACTAAATTAATCACTTAATTATCTCATTAACTTTAACACTCATATCGTCCATCTGAAAGCATGTGAATGTGATTTACTACTAATCAAGGAACCGGCTTTGCTGATTAGATGCGCATACAATATCGTGCGATATTATCGCCCAGCCCTAGTTAGTTGTAACACTTGTGTGTAACAAACATAGGCTGGCTGGGCGATATATCGCACGATATTGTTATGCGCATCTAATCAGTAAAGCCGGCTCCTTGATTAGTAGTAAATCACCTTCACATGCTTTCAGATGGACGATATGAGTGTTAAATTAAACTGTTATTTACATAATTAAGTGATTAATTTAGTGATGATTGAGCATTATTGAAGACACCTGATGATCACAAGCAGAATCACTGAAGGACCAAATCACTAATTGTAAGTCACCGTAATGGAGACCAGTGTCTGCTTTAGTTTGGCTCTTGACCCTTACATACTTACTTTAATTTTTGTTTGCCTGGTGATATTGACTTATAACAGTCAAATGAACAAAGGCAACTGTGATCTGATAGTGTTGGTTATGTATTGACATAATCATGCAATGATCTGAGAAATGAAACTTATTCAGATGATTTGGTTAACTTGTTAGCTACAGATTTATGGTAAAGCTACATATCTGTACTTTCTTATAACCATAAATATTTAATAAAATATTTTAATCAAATCACTGTCATCTTTATACAGAAACACAGAGATCAATAATCAGCCTGTCTATCTCATCCGTGGTTACATGCTGCCACCAATCACAACTCATTAATGTCTCCCATCATGCATTGTGGTATGAATAAATTATGATCTGAATTGTCTATGTAATTTACTTTTCCTACTTGAATATTCTACTCGTCACCGTTGTTGAGAAGCTTTGACTGAATCTTGAGGTCTGTGTGTGCCTTAAAAAAAGATAAAAAAAAACAACTTTAGAGAAATTACATTATATTTAACATTCTGAATGTTTATGCAGAATCTCAGTTATACAGTAACCAACAAACTAAATCACAGACATAAATTTTAAATGACTAAAGTCATTATGTAACTAACATCATTTTATAATTGTTTATCTATGTTCATCTGACAGGATTAACTCAGATGCAATAGCAAATTAAATATAATTTTTTTAATATAAAGGGTCAAGAAGGCCAACTAAAGCAAACACTCACCTCCATAACGGTGGCTTACAATTTTAGATATTCTCCTTGTGATTCTGCTTTAGGTGTCTTCAATAATGCTCAATCATCACTCATTTAATCACATAATTATCTCATTAACTTCAACGCTCTTGAGTGTGGACTTATATACACCCCCAGGTGTATTAGTTTAACACGGGAGATTTTGTCGTGACGAAGAGCCGTAATTAACTGACCAGTTGAGCCATATCGCATTAAATATCGCTATCGATATGTCCTCGATATTAACGCGATTTGGCTCAGCTTGTCAGTGATCTACGGCTCTTTGTAGTGAATGCCGCTCCATCTGAAAGCAGGTGAAGGTGATTTACTACTAATCAATGAACCGGCTTTACTGATTAGATGCGCATACAATATCGTGCGATATTATCGCCCAGCCCTAAACAAACATAATTCAGTACTATTTTATTTGTATTGTTTTATATTTTTTGTGCATCTGTACAGGTAGATATCCATAAATCCATCCCTCATCCAATCATCCTTCTATTGTGGTGGATCAATATCATGGATAGAGACAGAGAAAAGAGCTGCACAGTTTTTAATGAGTAAGATTATGAAATATTTTATTATCCTCACAGCACGTTGGTTATGTGCTGTGAAAATATTGCGAGGCAAATTAATTATAACAGCGGATCAATTTAATAATAAAATTAGCCTATTGGCCTCCACTAATAATGATAATACAATAATGGTAATAATAATTAAATGCATAAATTGAAAATGCTAAATCATCTAGATACTGATAGCAGATGCTTGTTTTGACAATATCCCACATACACGTAAATATGCGCAATCCAGGGGGTTATCGCAGATATTACACGTGTAGTGAGAGCAGTGAAGTCGCAGCTCGACGATCGGACCGTACAGTGTGAGCACATAAATCCTGAACTTTGGCTTTGCATCGTATGCGATTTACTCGTTGAGTGTGAGTAGGTACCTTGCTGAAATCGCACAGACATCGCACAGTGTATGCCCGCTGAGATCACTCACGCGCATAGCTCACCCTCTTAAAAACGTGCGTGAAGGTCTTGATGTGCACCTTCGTTTGCGCAGATATTAATAATTTGAAAAAAGAAACGGGATCGCCATAATGGTTCATCACGGTTCCTCCACCGATCTCCGGAGCTGTGCATGAATTGGAGTGGCTGTACATTCATCCCGCCGATGGTTTACCCACCGAAGTTTATTTGGTGTGCAGGGGGAAATCCCCTCCCGATACTTTGCCGCTGGTGCCCTCCAATAGGCTTTATGTCGAGCGTCACCTGACCAAACCGGAAAACGGGTCTCATCGCATCCGCTTGTCAGAGAAAGTGTTAACGGCCGTAAGAACTGACTACGATATCTATGTATTTGTAAGGTAATCAGCTAATCTACCTATTTCACTTTGTTATTGACGTTTTATTCCATTTAAATATCTAAACGTTACTGTGAAGAAGAAAAAATATAAAACGTTTAAATATCAATCTGCACATGTGAGGGATATGGTTATGCTAATCTTTGATCGCTCGTTTTAAGTTATCTTGATTATAACCGCAAAAAAATTCATGAAGCACATACAAAAGATCTGGACCGGAAGCGATGAGACCCGTTTTACAGAGAATGCGGAAGTAAGTTGTGCATAAAGCCTATTGCCAAAGTTGGCAAGACTGAACGTGCAATCTGTGTAATTGTTCTTCAAGGTCAGACAGGTAATCTTTCTCACAAAATCGTTCAATACCGTTTATGCATCAGTAAATCAAACCAATTTTGCATCGTTTCTTTTAAAAGATGAACCTCAAACTTTAACTTGAAAATAAATTCAGAGAGTAAAGATCAATCTTTCCACACAGCACGAGTTTATCTGGACACTTGCAATCTCGTTATGAATATATTGATGTACGTTACACTGCACAACGAGCTCTTACAGTACTTACATGATCATGTCTGCATTAGTTCAGGGAGAGAGAGTAATAATAATATCTTTATCCTCGCGATCGACAGACTGTCTGTCCTCTGATGCTCAATAAGTTACTCATCACAGCAACATTTTATGTGATGGGAACTTCAAAAACATCTCACGATTAGTTAATCTCGATAGCTGTAACAGTAAAAATGTATAATAGCTGTAGTAAAATTATTCGAGAGAGTTTCACATGTAATATGTAGCTATTTCATATGCAAGCATGTCAGCCAATCACAGCAGAGGCCGGTAACACACAGCAGACACGCCCCTTCAATCAGAGTGTTCAAACCAGAGACTCAAATCAGGCTAGGAAAAATGCCTTTTATTTCTAAATTATGACTATTTCTTTAACTACAAAACATACTAACATTATAAGGGCGACCCAGGAAACATAAAATAATTAAAAAACATTCTAGTGCACCTTTAACATTTGAACAAACAATATGCATCAAATGTTAAAGAAAAGCAGACTTCAGTTAGTCACCAGCGCACAGAAAGCCTGCAGCTTCAATAGGATCAAATCAATGTCCTTTCCATATTGGCAGCGCTGGTTATCATGAAGTGATGAATAAACGGGCGCCACTGAAACAAAACAGTGATTATAACAGCTCTTTCTGATCTAATAACCAGTAGCAGCTCTTCTTATCTGGTATTGTGAAATGATGACGGAAAGTGTCACGTGATTTGTGTGAGAAATGCAACCTTTGATCCAATAATCAGAAACATAGATAATATCAGTAAAAAGAAAGATTACATCACTTTACACAGTGTTAAATATATAATATCTTTCATGATCATGATCATGAATCATTTAAAATATTCATCTATAGGTGTGTTTATAATTTGTGTAAAAATATATGCAATATATTAAACATGTAGTACTGTTCACATATGAATCTATATATTATGAAGTGTATTTTTGAATATAAAATGATATACATTGATATATAAGTAAATATATTGTCACATATTTTTCAATATATGAAAAGAGCCAATTCATTATCTTTATTGAGGTCCTGAGAGTCTTTACATTCAATATATTGTAATTAAGACTATTTTATTCTGTATATTTTCAAAAATACTGTTATTTTACTTAATATAATGATCATTCATATTGGGAAAATAAAATACATTATCTTTCCGTAAGCGCAGTCCTCTGCCATATAAACCAGAGTACAATGATAGTTAAAAATGTGCTGCAGGAGTGAACTTGATTTTAAGCTGATAATAGGTGCATGACTCTCAATTCCTGGCCTATTATCTCATATAGATGGAAATTGCTCAATCAGGTTGAAAATGACCCATTGGTACACATAAAAAAATCACAAAAGAGCAAAATAATTTTGAAATGGTTTGTCAAATATGCAACTTAGCGCTTATGGTGTTAATATTTGTGAGATTTTTTTCACACATTGGTCACCCTGATGTCACAGCACAAGCAGGAATATGACCCATTGGTACACATAAAAATCACAAAAGAGTGAAAGAGCAAAATAATTTTGAAGCGGGCTGTCAAATATGAGCCTTAGCACATAAGATGGTGATGTTTGTGAGATTTTTTACATTTTGTACATTGCTGACATATATGACCCTAAACAAGCAGGCAGTTGTACCTATGGGTACACACACATGGGAGGAAAGTGAAGAGAGAATTCAAATAAAAAACAGCAACATGAGGATGTCATATAACTCCGGAATATGGGACGGTCCGTGTATATTTTGATAGATTGTTTTTTCGTTTCAACCACAAAAACAAATTAACGAGAAACCACCTTTTTTTCGTTTGTCATTTCAAACCAAAAACAAAGAACGGTGGGATCTCTGGATAATCCATAATTCGTTTGTAATTATAAAACAAAAATATCGTTTTTTAGTTTTTTGTTTCAAATAGAAAAACCAAATAACCGTTTTTGGTGTCAGAATCAAAAAACAAAAAACCAATTAAAATCTGCCGGTTTTTCGTTTTTGGAAATCATTTAATCGTTTGTTCCTTTTTGAACAAAGACTGAAGTGAGTCTTTGAACTTCTGTGAATTCGTTTTTCGTTTATAACCAAAAACGGAAGTCACATGGTCTATTCCTTTTTTGGAAGGGAATGTAACCGGAAACACTTTCAAAATAAAAGTAACTATAGTTAGCGAGGTGATGGTAGACTAAAACTGAACTAATATAACTTTTTTTAGTACAGTATGGCTAGATCCCCTCATGGTCCCGGAGCCAGGGATCATGGTGGTGGTGGCGACTTTTGATCTGGCAAAGGTAAAGAGATGTTCAGTGGTATTGACTCGTCTCCCCAGGGGACGGGTTGGAGAAAATGCCCTGACAGCAAACGATGCAGCAAACCTCGGAATGAGGAGTCAAGTCAGAGAAGCCTCACTTCCAGTGCAAACTAGCACCTCCCAGATCGTTAGGGGTGAACGATCAATACCATCCTCCAATGGGGCACGGGCTGGTGGAACTGGAGTGGTGGGTCTACTACCGCTGCGGGACTTCACTTGTTCCTTATGTGGCGTGTCGGCTAGCGCCCTAGCTTGGATTAAAAGACACTTTGCGATCCAGCATGTGTAATGGTTAATTTTTACATTTACATTCATACATGTTTCTTTTCTTTATGTAGGTTCTTTTTCTTTTTCTTTTGTATGTTTCCTTTTATTTTGCTAAGAGGTGTGTAACTTTTGTAACTTTACTAACGTTGGAAAAGATGTATCCACAAGCATTTAAAGGGAAATTACTAATATTATCTAACATATACTCATAAGCATTTAAAGGAAGATGATCATATAATCTAAAGGGCATTATTAAAGATATAACAAGCTGGTAGAAAATGCATAAGTTAGAGTAAGCTAAGATATAACCAAAACTGTTTGAGTAGAGATGCATAAGTTAATGTAAGCTTAGTGTGAGAACGTACTGTTCTGTGTTTAACAAAAGAGTGAGCAGCATGGAAACATTTTAATAGCTCATTGTATTTTCAAGTGTGAATTGTGTGTGTGCAGAGTTTTGATCAAACAAGAGATAAAGCAGAAAGGTGTGAGGTCGAACATTAGTTGCGACCGAGAGATGTTGTTGGGGTGCGAAGTCAAGCTGTACTTGGAACACAGGAAGTTAGCACAAACGTCATTGTGCTGTCCAAATTGAAATATATGGTTAACGAGAATAGTTAAATGCAGCACTAGCAGGTTTCCTTTCTAGACAGCATAGGGGGACAATCTGCTGAAAACCAGACATAGCTGCATAGGACTGGTTTCCTGGGGTTTTCAGGTATATAAGGATGACGAGAAGGACTAGCCTTCGCCTTCACATGTAGACGCTGTCTGTATGTTGAATGCCAATATTTTCTTGCAAGAAAATAAACTCATGATATTTTGACTTTGAGAGATCTCCACTTGTCTTCTTCCTCCTATCTTTTCGAACAACAGAGAATTATTTCCACTACAGTTTGGCGACGAGGATGGGATGCTGAACCAAGGATCGGCGTGAGGAGCGAACAATTGGCTGATCACCCCCAGAACGATATACTCTGCGGCTCGAATCCTCAGGCTTAAGGAGAGAGAATTGTTTCACTCGTCACGACGACCGAGGTGACGCACTCCCAGAAGTGAACTCACAAGGTCATCAAGAGACGGTGAGAAAAATTATTTACGTGGTAAATAAATAAGAGAATTATTTGCGTATTGAATACTTTTCCTAAAAGGGTCAGAGGTTTTGAATAAACCTGGAAGTAAATTTCCAAAGAGTTTGAGAATAAGCCTGATAGTAATTTTCTCAAATAGCAAGTATTGGTTGTTTTCCCAAAAGGGCCAGAGTTTGAGAATAAGACTGGAAGTGATTTCTCAAACACCAGATGAGTGTCTGTTTAAAATAAGCCTGACAGTAATTTTTGAACAGCACAAAGACACTCATTTGGGAAAGACCTTCATCGACGGGTGGAGGCAATTTTGAAAGTCCTTTATTGACGAATAAAGGCAGGCGTGGTGGCCACGCTGGGGAAAAGAATTAATACAGTAGATAAGAGAACGTGGTGACCACGTGAGGAAAAGATTTAAATACACAAATATAAATATTGTGGAGCAAGTTTAAATAAGATAAATGGGTAATCAAAATTCGAAAAGAGAGGAGGAACGGGTCGATCTTTCTAAACGAATTGATTTTTCGAAGAGCTCATATGTAGCCATGGATAAAATAATGGGAACCTGGTATCATGAGTATGTGCCGTTTTTAACAAAACCAATATGGGTTTAATGGAGGTTTTAGTGTGTCACATTTGACTCAGACCAAGGTACATTGGGCAACTCATAATGTTAAAAATAAAGACAGAGATCATTACAATAAGTGTGGTGAGATCATAGGGAAATGGTTAGAAGAGGCAACGCGCAGACAGCAAAAACAAGTCTCCCGTGCCATCGCACCATCAAACTCTGATAAAGAGAGAGAGGATGCGTCAGAGAAAGCATTACAGAATGTTAAAGATGACTGTATGAACGTAAAAAATGACTGCTCTAATTTTCCTGATGGTTTCTCTCCTTTCTTTGGTCAATTTATGAAAATGATGATGGATGACGGGGGTTATCCGGCTCGACGCCCACCTGCTCTCAATCTTGGTCTGAGCGGAGCTGCTGCGGGAGAATCACCAGCCAGTTCGCCGTCACAAGCACCAGCGCAAGCCAGCGCGCCGTCTGAAGCGCAAGCCAGCGCACCAACTGCCCCACCGCCAAGTTATACTCCGAGGGAGGAAACCGAAGAAGCGCCGTCTTCAACGCGCTCTGGGACAGTGTATAATGACGAAGGGCGAAAGGAATGCAGCAAAATTCTGGAGGAACTGCTGAGTGAAAATCTGAAAAACTTAACTTTGAACACACGGAGAAATGCGAAACGACAGCGAAAACTGAAACCGTATACACGACGGCAACGAACCAGCAACAAGCGTCAGACTGATGACTCAGAGCCTGAAGTAAAGACTGAGAGCAGTGACGAGGACGACGAAGGTCCCTCTGAGACCGTTCAGGCACCAATGGTTGAAGTAGCAGGACCAGAGGGAACGGTTCTGGTAATGAGACCATGGACCGAAGAGGACATGAGTAAGGCTTCTGCACACCTGCCAAGCATCGAATTAGGCGGGGCCAAACTGGGGTCTGACCTAGCTGCTTTCTGCAAAGAATTCAGGCCGAGTCTTAATGAACTGAGGAGACTGATGATTTTGAAGTATGGAGTAGTGCAAATGACCAGACTGCTGGAAAGGTGGCCAGAAGATGCACGTCTGAAACACACCAACTATGATGATCCGTCCAACAGCGACTACACCAAGAAAGTCGTTGACATAATCGAAGTCCTGAAAACAGCTTTTCCACGCACGCTGGACATTCATAAAGTTCGTCAATGTGTTCAAGGAAAAGAGGAAACTACCGAGGCATATTTCCTAAGACTGAAGGCGTGCTTTGATCAACATGGAGGTCTGGAAAAAAGACGACTACCGCCGCCGACAGAACAAAATGCAGACCAACCACCTCCATCATCTGATCCATATGATGACTATTTAAGATCTTTGTTCATGGATGGACTGAAATTAGAGATTTCTATGGCGATTAAGAAATCCTGTGTTGGGTGGCAACTAGCTGCCTCAGCGGACATTAGGCGACATGCAAAGCATCATGAGGAAGTTCTAAACATGCAACAGCTAACCAAGTCAGCCAAGCACGAAAAAGATCTTTCCCTGGCTCTGATTGCGCTGCATGAGAGCAAGAAAACCAACAAACCACACCACTACCAGCAAAACCAAAGAGGTGGTGTAGGAAGAGGCAGAGGACGTGGTCGTGGCAACGGCAGACATTTTGCACAGAATCAACAACGTCCAGATCGAGACACTTGTTTCATTTGTGGACAGAAAGGACATTGGCGTGATTCGTGCCCGCAGGCAGGCAAGACAACAAGTCAGGCGGATTGAGAGGGGGAGGGTGTGAGCGACGGGTCTCCAACGGTCTCCACATCAGATAAGTATACTTTTCCTTTCTCTTCTGAGTCTGCTCTTTGCAATGAAGACAAGCTTGCTGATGTTTTCTATAAGGCACATAAATCTTTACCTCTGATAGAAGTAAACGTTCTAGACAAGACAATGTTGTTTCTAATTGATACCGGAGCCACATTTTCATTGATAAGAGAGACAGAATTTAAACAACCAGTTTCACTTTCGGGGAAGACAAATCTTTCCAGAAGTGCATCTGGTCATGTGGTTGCAGAAGCATTCACAACGCCGCTTGAGTGTTCTATTGATGGGAGAAAATTTGACCATAGTTTTCTGATTACGCAGACATGTCCAGTTAATTTGATGGGTCGAGATTTACTTTGTAAATTGGGTGTTTCTATTCACTGTACTGCTGACGGGATTTCTGCTGACATGAGAATGATGTATGAAACAACAGGGGAAAACCCTTTGTTTGTGTATGAATGGCAAGTTTCTAACACGTGTCTGACCACAAAGGCTCATGACAGAGTGTTGCCATCTTCTGATTTTATGAATGACTCAGACTTGCACTGTACTTCACATGTCAGCAATAATCCTGATGATGAATATGCGCAGCGTTGGTTTGATGTTGATGTGGAGAATGTAAAGACAGATTATCTGTATTGGACAAATCACTGGTGTGTTTTGAGTGTGAAACTGACTGATCAACAGGCAATGTTTTATGACATGGAAAATGCACAGCCTCATATATCACTGGCCAAACCAGTGAAGGCTGAATGGCGTGACGCAGGTCCATTCATGGCCAAATGCCATGAATTGACCGATTGGGTCATAATAGACCAAAAAAGACTGGTCTGCCAAAGCGAAAGTACCGGATGGTTCAAACAGCCATGTCGTAAAACATTGCGAGGTTTGAGAACAGTCACAGTGCTGGAAGAGGAAGTGAGATTTGGCAATCTGACATTATCGCAACTCCCTGTCATCCCGGAAGGGCTGGAGGGAGTTCCGAGCTGCTTGTGGGCTAAAGATAAATATGATGTAGGACTGATTGCTGGGTGCGAACCAGTTCGAATTAAGCCCAAGTCTGACTATAGGCCAAAGAGAATGCAATATCCGCTGAAGAAGGAAGCAATTGAGGGCATTACTCCTGTGTTTAATTCTTTGCTGGAAAGAGGGGTGATTGTTGAATGTCCGGACTCTCCTGTCCGCACACCTATTTTTCCAGTAAAGAAAATACGACCGGACGGTCAAGTCGCGGGTTACCGGTTCGTTCAAGACCTCAAAGGAGTGAACGAAGCCATTATCGCAAGAGCCCCGAACGTTAGTTGCGTTTCCACAATTTTATCTCAAATTCCAGAGGGAACCAAGTGTTACACTCTGATTGACATTTCAAATGCATTCTTCAGCGTTCCAGTACACCCTGACTCACAATTTTGGTTCGCATTTAACTTCAACGGAAAAGGCGTACACATTTACGAGACTGTGTCAGGGGTACTGTGAGAGTCCAACTATTTTTAGTGAAGCTTTGAAACGCAGTTTAGAAGATTTAATTCTTCCGCCTGGCGTGGCTCTTTTGCAGTATGTTGATGATTTATTACTGTGCTGCCCAGATGAAAAGACTTGCATGCAGGCTACTATCACGTTGTTAACTTACTTGGCCGAGCAGGGTCACAAGGTTAACCCGAGCAAATTGGCTATAAACCAAACCAAAGTCACCTTTTTAGGTCATGTGTTAACACCAAATGGAAAATCACTGTCTGACAGCAGGATTACAGCCATACAGAACATTCCTAAACCGATCACAAAAAAGCAAATGATGTCGTTTTTAGGAATGACTTCGTACTGTAGAACATTTATTCCTAGCTACAGTGAGAAGGAAGGGCCTTTGTCTGCATTAATTTATGGACAGGATATGGCAGCCCACGACAAACTGACATGGACTGCAGAAGCAGAACATGCTTTTTGTGAACTGAAACAAGCTTTGCTAAGTGCACCTACGCTGGGCATTCCAAATCCTGATAAGCCATTTACACAGACAGTTGCTGAGAAAAATGGTTACATGTCTTCTGTCCTGTTACAGGAGCATGGGGGAAAACTGAGACCAGTGGCATATTTCTCAACTAAGTTAGACGCAGTGGCGAGAGGACTTCCTGCTTGTCTGAGGGCTGTGGCAGCAGCCGAGAGAGCTGTAGTAGCCTCAAGAGAATTTGTAGGTTACAGTGACCTGACATTGCTTGTGCCACATGCTGTGTCAATGATATTGTTGGAGCAGAGGACTTCTCATTTATCTGCAGCACGGTGGCTGAGATATAACTTTGTGCTATTGGAAATGTCAAATGTTACAGTTAAACGCTGTAATGTGTTGAACCCAGCTACCCTGCTCCCAACAGAGCAGGATGGGGAACCTCACTGTTGTGTTTCAGCCTTGGAACAGATATGTAGTCCCAGACCAGACTTGACAGACGAGGCTTTACCCAACTGTGACATGATTCTTTATGTGGATGGGTCATCCAGCAGAGATGACCTAGGTAGAAACAGAGCTGGCTATGCAGTAGTTTCCTTAACTGAGATTCTGGAACAACAACCACTTCCATCACACTTTTCAGCACAAGCTGCTGAATTGGTTGCTCTGACTGCAGCATGCAAATTAGCGAGAGGTCAACGTGTTACAATTTACACTGACTCAAGGTATGCTTTTGGCGTTGTCCATGATTTTGGTGCATTATGGAAACATCGAAAATTTCTGAAAGCTGATGGAAAGCCAATATTGAACCATCAGCTGGTGAGCGAATTGTTAGATGCACTGCTTTTACCAAAGGAAGTGGCAGTCTGCAAATGTCAAGCTCACACCACAGGCACTGATGAAGTGTCTCGAGGAAACAGAGCGGCTGATTTAGCTGCGAAGGCTGCAGCTCTACTTCCTGTTCAGATAACCACTGCAGTGCAGATGCATGAGGAATTAGGAGACATTGAAATTATGCAGCAGTACTCTTCACCCTCTGACAAAGAGAAGTGGAGAAAGGCAGGGTGTGTGTTTGTGAATGGACAATGGAGGGGCCCCAATAATAAACCATGTTTACCTTCTCATTTCTTTCAGGCTTACGCTAAGCTGACACACGGATTGGATCACGTGTCGAAAGGAGGAATGTTTGATGCTATGCAAACTAACTGGTTTACTAAAGGTTTTTCCACAGTGGCAGCAGATTATTGCAGCAGATGTATGATTTGCGGAACTAACAATGTCGGCAGGGGTCAGGCAATGAAACAGGCGGGGCATCCCATTCCGCAAAGACCATTCTCACACGTAATGCTTGATTATATTGAATTGACACAATCTGACAAAAAGAAATACTGCATAGTTGCGGTGGACATGTTTTCCAAATGGGTAGAGGCTATGCCAACAGCAAAGGCAGATGCTAAAGGGGTGGCAAAACTACTCCTACAGGAGATAGTCCCACGATGGGGTATTCCTGAAAAATTATCAAGTGATAATGGTTCACATTTTGTCAACAGCGCAATCTCCGCAGTCGAGGCATTCCTGGGAACTTCCTGGAAGTTGCACTGTTCCTATTTTCCGGAAGCGGGCGGGGCCGCAGAACGTGAAAATCAGACTATTAAGAATAAACTGGCAAAAATTTGTGAGGAAACAGGGCTTCCTTGGCCCAAGGCCTTGCCCATTGCATTGACTTACATGAGAATGAGGAAGAGGGGACGTGCACAACTCTCTCCATTTGAGATTCTGTTTGGTCGTCCACCTCACATGGGCTGGGAACCCCACAACCCTAGACCACTGCCTGACACCTCTCTTTGTGAGCATGATATGTTGAACTATTGTGTTGAGCTGGATAAGGTGTTCTCTGATATTTCCAAACAGGTCAAAGCAGCAGCTCCAGTGCAAGCTGAGACGGCCCTGCACAGCATCAGACCAGGAGATTTCGTGCTGATAAAGGACCTGAGGCGGAAGCACTGGAAAGCGAAGAGGTGGCAGGGGCCATTCCAGGTGTTGCTGACAACTCACACTGCGGTGAAAGTCGGAGAGAGGGCTCCTTGGATCCACGGGACGCACTGTCGGAAAGTGCCAGCTCATGCGGTAGCTGCAACATCAGCTCATGCGGTAGCTGCAACAGGGGACGACTCCAACTCCAGGCTATCAGCTCACGCGGAAGCTGCAACGGACGGGCAATCCCACTCACAGCGTACGAGATCCGAACAGGTTTCAGACTAACTGACTTTGCTTGCCAACCTGTAGGTTTCTCACTAGCAAACCATCGTCATTGGAGAGAGGACGAATCTATCGTACAGGACGATTCTGCGATTTTAGGGGTAATACGAACTGTGTCAAGAACTCTGTGGTGTTTTGACGGAGAGGGCATTGCAGTAACTTGTTTAATAATATCTACTAGACCTGCCCTAAGACCAGCCATAAATAGGCAAACAGGACTCATATCATTTACACAAGAGCATTATCTCGCCTGGCGAGGTTGCCGTGTGTGGCAATATGTTACTAAATCTTATCCTCTTAACTAGCCTGGCCATAGGCCTAGCACAAGATGGTAGCATTGAAGTGAACATGACAAGAGGAAAGGGGAGTGAAATTGTTATAATATGTGACCCTATTTCAGCAGCAGGACCTGGATACAATCCAGAGCGTTTGTACAAATGGGGTAAAGCTATGTATTTCTGTAAGGATCCCTGCGGATGGGAAGATGTATACGGAGGTAATGAAGAGGCTGTTAGAGAGGGTCTCTTAACCAGAGCAGGGTACCCACTAAGCAAAATGATGTCCAAAAGACGTCTTTTCAACGTCTTTGTCACAAAAGTCGGACGTTGAAAAGACGTCCACTGAGGGGCCAGAATGAAAGTTTTTATGACGTCTTTTTTTGACGTGTTCTGAACATTTGATGTAGACGTTAAAGGATCCTTCGTACGTAAGATTAAAAACTAGTTCGAATGTGGCCATTTTCAACATTATTTACTTCCTATAGTGGTTACAACAAACGGATGAAATCAGATCTTATAAAAATAGAAGACGTCACTGAAAATCGTGTAGTCAACTGAAAGTTACACTGTCCACCGGAAAAGATGGCATGACCCAATGGGGTGGCAAGTATTTTTGTGCCTGGTGGACTGCAGGTACTGACACTTACGTTCCGATTGAAATTAAAATGGTAGACCCGATCCCAAAAACTCATGGTCTGTCAGAGTTGATAACCCGTACTAGCATACCTGAAGAAGAGGAGAGAGATTTAGAAAAACAGTTTAATTTGCATCATGAAGACGGAACTATTAATAAAGCTCGAATTCAATGTGGGGGTAACAAAGCATGTATGTTAAGTTTACTCCAGAGGCAAGCGTTGGCCATAAATCAATCATGTTGGTGGTGTCTGCAGATGGATAGAACCTGGAGGGTCCATCCATTACGATCTACAAATTTAGGGGAATTAAGGGGGTTAATACCGTGTGCTATGTGGAATCTATTGAATGCGATGAATTCTGAAACAACCAAGCCAATGACTCTTCAGAAGAGTGAGTGTAACAACCAATCCGAACACAGTACTAAAGGTTTTGAGAATGTATGGGTAATAAAACCACAATTAGGCGATGTGTGTCTGTGTAAATTCGAGTTACAACGAGGGTCAATTATGATTGGTACATCGCATTGCAAAACAACGGTAATCATGAACAACGGCAAATGTATAACGTCTGAGGGTACATTTATCTCTTGTCCAGGGGACAACGATGATCTCGGAGAGACAACTGCGGGAACAGTATGGGTCTGTGGTCAAACCGCTTTCCATTCCCTTCCCAAGAAATGGACAGGGTGCTGTTACCCAGGACTCTTAGACGTAGGGACTGAAGTTTATGCCAGTAAGCCAAATGATAACTATAAGCAACCTTCTAATCGTCTGAAGAGAAGTTTAGCTGAGGAAAAGATACCTCTTATGTTTCAAGGTACCAAACTTTGGGATCCTTGGACTAGTAGGATAGCTATGACTGGGTGGTCTTTCCTCGTGGGGGGAGGCACTGCTGCTAGCTTACTAAAAATAAATGGCTTAGCTTGGCAGGTATTACGCTTAGCGAACGAGACTGAAGATGCGCTAACTCAACTGAACGTTGAACTCAAAGGAATTAGAGAAGCAGTAATTCAACATAGGCTTGTTTTGGACATGATCACTGCGGAGCGTGGGGGTGTGTGCAAAATGTTAGGAACCTCTTGTTGTTTTAAACTGCCAGACGTCTATGACAACGTAACCAACATAATAGAGCACATGAAAGTAGCCGTAGCAACCCCTAGAGACATGTCATCTTCACTGGATGGGTGGTTTTTGGGTCTGCAGGGGTGGACGAAATGGCTGATAACTACAATCTTACCAATAGGATGTTTAGTTTTGATCTTGCTTCTGATGATCCCATGTGTGATGAATTGTGTTTCTACCATCACTGCAAAGGCAGTGACTGCCACAATGCTTAAAATGAACGACGGGGAATATGTAACTATGATCCGTATGACACCAAGGGATGATACTGAGGTTACAGTGCCTGAAGATGAGATGTATGAGGATGAAAGCACACATTAGTTTGACTAAGAAATGAAGTAAACATGGGAAAAATTTACTTGATGTAAATTACTATGATTATGGAGAAGTAAATGTCAAAAAATTGTGTGTAAGTTCTTTGAATGAACTTGGGGTGGAATGTAATGGTTAATTTTTACATTTACATTCATACATGTTTCTTTTCTTTATGTAGGTTCTTTTTCTTTTTCTTTTGTATGTTTCCTTTTATTTTGCTAAGAGGTGTGTAACTTTTGTAACTTTACTAACGTTGGAAAAGATGTATCCACAAGCATTTAAAGGGAAATTACTAATATTATCTAACATATACTCATAAGCATTTAAAGGAAGATGATCATATAATCTAAAGGGCATTATTAAAGATATAACAAGCTGGTAGAAAATGCATAAGTTAGAGTAAGCTAAGATATAACCAAAACTGTTTGAGTAGAGATGCATAAGTTAATGTAAGCTTAGTGTGAGAACGTACTGTTCTGTGTTTAACAAAAGAGTGAGCAGCATGGAAACATTTTAATAGCTCATTGTATTTTCAAGTGTGAATTGTGTGTGTGCAGAGTTTTGATCAAACAAGAGATAAAGCAGAAAGGTGTGAGGTCGAACATTAGTTGCGACCGAGAGATGTTGTTGGGGTGCGAAGTCAAGCTGTACTTGGAACACAGGAAGTTAGCACAAACGTCATTGTGCTGTCCAAATTGAAATATATGGTTAACGAGAATAGTTAAATGCAGCACTAGCAGGTTTCCTTTCTAGACAGCATAGGGGGACAATCTGCTGAAAACCAGACATAGCTGCATAGGACTGGTTTCCTGGGGTTTTCAGGTATATAAGGATGACGAGAAGGACTAGCCTTCGCCTTCACATGTAGACGCTGTCTGTATGTTGAATGCCAATATTTTCTTGCAAGAAAATAAACTCATGATATTTTGACTTTGAGAGATCTCCACTTGTCTTCTTCCTCCTATCTTTTCGAACAACAGAGAATTATTTCCACTACACATGGAAAGGCGCTTGTTAGATACAGTTGTAGATCATGCGGAAAAACCTCTGATTCGGCCCATCCTATAGCCTGTCACATCCCTAAGTGTAAAGGGGTGAATGTTGTCGTGCCAGTGGGAACGGTGAGGTGCGAGGGGTGTGAGGCTACGTTTGGGTCGGAGCGAGCGCGGAGTAGTCACGAGCTGCACGTCCACCCGGAGATCAGGAACCGTAAAAGGAGTTGAGTTGAGCAGGAAACGGGGAGGTTCTGCTCTTCAGCAGTCTGAGGTGGAGGCTGGGACTCTTAGCACCTTGGTTGGAGGCAGGGGATCCTCTGCAGAGGATCGCCCTCCCAAACGTCAGTGCAGATCCCGAGCTGCAAGAAAAAGTGAGGATCCGTCAGAGCCCCCAACAAGTGTTCGGTCCCTCCCATTCAACCCAACTTGCCAGAGGGTGGCCTCCTGATTCTCCTCAGAGAGACGGCCCACAAAATGGTGAGTGAGGGGGAGGGCAACACCACTGGCCTCACTCAAGCACTTTAAGCCTGGCTGGATGGCTGCGACCAGTTACCCGAATTGGTTGAGGCGGCAACGCAAAGGATACTCCAAGGATGCTGTCCATGGAGGGGAGAGTGGCCCCAGAACACCTGTGCCCTCAGGAAGGAGGAAGGCCCGACCACGGTATCGGAGCAGGCACCGTGAAAGATATCTCGCCCATAAACGTGCCTACCATAAAGTCCAATACCAGTTCAAACATGACCCGGCCCGCCTAGCGGCTGAAATTCTCGATGGGAGACAGAACACACGTTGTCCTATTTCAGCCGAAGTCATTCATGAGTTCTTTCTGGCAAAATGGGGGGACCCTCCCCCCTTTTGCGGGCTGGGTCGATTCAGGGCTGAGGAGTGTACTGACAACACTCCTCTCATGGGGCCACTCTCCCAAGGCGAGATCCAATCTAGCCTTCGTCAGGCCTCGAAAGACTACGCACCGGGCCCAGACGGGATTGGGAAACGGGATATTCTCAATTGAGATCCCGGATGTGAGGCCCTCACCAGGCTGTACAACATGTGGTGGATTACGGGAGTCGTTCCTTCCCGTCTGAAGAAAAGTCGAACGGTACTAATACCCAAGACATCTGACCCAGGAGCGGTGATGGAGGTGGGCAACTGGAGGCCCATCACCATCGGGTCTATGATCTTGAGGCTCTTCACTAGGGTGTTAACACAGCGGCTAACTGATTCATGCCCAGTTCACCCTAGGCAGAGGGGATTTCATGCTGCCCCCGGGTGTGCGGAAAATATCGAGGTTCTGCGAGGCCTCATCCGACACTGCAAAGAAGAGCGCAACCCACTCGCAGTAGTATTCATCGACTCTGCACAGGCGTTCGACTCCGTTTCCCATGAGCATATCCTGTCGGCTCTTTGGCAAATTAAAGTGGATCCCCACATGGTAGGTCTGATCCAGCAGATCTACACGGACAGTTCTACCTGTGTCGAGGTCGGGGGTAGGAATACCCCCGACATTAAGGTGAGGGTTGGTGTTAAGCAAGGAGACCCATTTGTCCCCCTTGCTTTTCAACCTTGCCTTGGACCCGTTGATCCAAGGCCTCGAACGCAATGGCCGCGGTTACACCATGGAGGGGGGTCAAACAGTAGTGTGCCTTGCATTTGCTGATGACCTTGTGCTGATAGGAGGATCTTGGAGGGATATGGAACACAATCTTAAACTGCTCGACTCGTTTTGCCGGGACATCGGGCTCAGGACTCGCCAAATGTAAGAGTTTCTTCTTGAAACCTGGTGCTGGGTCGTTCACAGTTAACGACTCCCCCCCTTGGGCACTGGGGGGGCTGATTCAACAGACCAGCATCAGCGAGGCGGTAAAGAACCTAGGCGTGAAGATCAACCCCTGGGGAGGGGTGGTTGAGCCTGAGTGGACGGGTGTTCTGGAGAGATGGGTTAGGAGCATCGGGAAATCCCTCCTTAAACCCTGATGATGGCCTCGACACTGACCTGAGCGGACAAGCCCGGTTGCCAGAAGGGTGCCACAGTAGTAACAAGCGCATGTGTCTCTGAAAGACCCAGTCTGAGAGCAAATACGCAGGACCCAGCACCAACGAATGGGATGACTGCATCAGCTCACGTATGATAAAGGACTACCTGTAGGGTCGGGGAAAGGGTGAAGGAACCGGACGCACCGGAAGGGCAGAACCCGAGTTCAGAACTCACCACTTGTAGGATGTTTCCCCCAGTGTTCCCTGCAAGTTTGGTGAGTCAATCTGAAGTGCTAATGCCCTCTCTAGGTGCAAAACCCGAAAGATGGGCAATCTGTCTAGAAGCAGGCATGCTTCTCCACCAAATCATGGGGTTGCGATGGGGCGAGCCTCTCCAATATGCGAAGGGACATGCCAGTGGCAGGAAGCGAAGGGACATGCGAAGGGACTCGCGAAGGGACATGCCAGTGGCAGGAAGACCTCCCCGGTATGGGTCAGGTACATTTCGCCTAGGGAGCGAGGAATGTTGTGAGAGGGGAGTCCCACGACCAGCCTACATACCCAAAAGATGGATCTCATCTGTCCACTGCAGAGGCTAATAACCACAACCTGGAGGAGGAACTATAAATGCATAAAAGTGTAATATATAACCTTATAACATTTTCAGTAGATTTTAGTCCTCACTCACCCACTATGCTTGTAAAAATTTTAGTCCATATATGCTAGTGAAAGAGTTGCAATGCAGAGCCCTGGTCATAGCATACATAGCTGTAGGCCCTATTCACCAATGGTTTTACAGATGGTACAGCCTTTTGAACTATCCCACGTAGCCTCATTTTTTATTAATTTTTGCCTCATTCCTATGCTGAAAAGTTCCACACAACTTATGAAGATGACTAGAGATCTTTGTAGAAAAAAATTACAGCTTCTTATTTTTAATATTGAGATCTTAAAAAAAAATGCAGCTCTTATGTGGTGGCCAAAGTACTAAAAGGAACGGCCCAACATTTATAGCTACCTACTGGAATATATTCTGTAGGCCTATATGTTTTTTTTTCTGTGGTATAGATATAATATATTTTAAAGAATGTTTGAGTTTTTTTCTCATACAATTCAAGTTCATTTATGCTTTGTCTTAAAGATCCACATAGGAAACCAAATTTGGATCAGAGAAGAGGTGTGGAAGAAGATACATTTATCAACAAAAGATTCTCTTTATGTCAAAGAAATGGCTGTGGCACTGTGGGGGACAGACACTCTAAAATGCAGAAGTGTGTCAGGAAAGGAGTGTCCCACTAATAAACACTCTGCAAAGCCTCCCCTGACACCCTCCAAGTTGCATGTTTTGAGAGGTAATCTCTTATTTTCATTCATTCATTCATTCATTCATTCATTCATTCATTCATGTACTTTATGTAAACATGGCCAATTTTGTTACAATGGTTTCACATTAGTTAATGTTTTTAATGTTTGTAAAACTGCAATGTTTAGATATCATTATTTATAGTCATCCATTTATACTCTCTTATTTGTCAATAAAATATCTAGAACATAATTAAACACCTTCAGATGTATATTTACTTTCATTGGTGCATAAATAATAGAGTACTTCACATAAACTTGCTCTTTATATTAGCAATAAATACAAGGAACAACTATCAGATGCATGTTTTTATAGGCTACTTCTAAAAAAAGAGAAAACAATGTAACAAATATGTGACACTATAGTTTGCCTTTCTAAGTTTTATTGGTTGAAAAGGAACAAAATTAATAATCTAAATTATTTCTCTTTCAAGTCTGCTTCAGTGACTGGCTCAAACAAAAAGAACTTGAGAAAGGAGAGAGAGAGAAGCGGGAGAAGCAAGTGGGATAGTACATATCCCAAAAAATTCAAGATATCATAAAAAAGAAAGGAAAAATGAAAATGTGTAATATGTCTTATGTGTAATACAGTTACATCTGTATATAGTTTTTAGCAATTTAATCATTAATATTTTTTATACATAACTGTTAGAATAGCAATAGGTTGTTTTAATAGGCTTGCAATATCAAATAAAATCAATTTGTTTGAATGGTTGCTTGTGTTCCTGAAGATTATTTAAAGTGTACTTGGAATTTTTACATTATTTGTCACAAAACCCAGTGGCAGGAGAAAAAAATTGAGAAGACAGAGTCAGCCAGCACTGACCAGCTCTGACCAGCTAAGACCAGCACTGCCAGCTAAGACCAGCACTGACCAGCTCTGACCAGCTAAGACCAGCCTGACCAGCAAAAACCAGCACTGACCAGCCTGGCCAGCTACGACGAGCACTGACCAGCTAAGACCAGCCTGACCAACTAAGACCTGCCTGACCAGCTAAGAGCAGCACTGACCAGCTAAGACCAGCACTGACCAGCTAAGACCAGCACTGACCAGCTAAGACCAGCCTGGCCAGCTACGACGAGCACTGACCAGCTAAGACCAGCCTGACCAACTAAGACCAGCTAAAACCAACACTGACCAGCTAAGACCAGCATGACCAGCTAAAAAAAGTGTTCAAAACCCCTCTAAAACTAGCCTGATAAACCAGCTATGACCAGGCTGGGAGACCAGCCAAAACCAGCCTGACCATCTTAGGCTGGTTTAAGCTGGATTTTTCAGTAGACTAATGTAATGATGGGGGACACACTTACAATTCGCTGAAATATTCGAAGACCGACTGTTTCCATCGACTGTAGCAGGTCTAACTAAACACCCACTGCAGACACAGACTGAACGCGCGTTTGGGCATGATCAGTCAGAACACGTATCGAATTACATCCATAACTGGCATTACAAATGCAAAGTGCAGTTACGACGCAAACCAAGAAACGGAGAAAAAGGCCTTTAAAGTTTTTATACCAGCCAGTCAGCATGTTATGGGTAGATTATGTGGTAATGCATCTCCGAAACGGGACATAATTTAACCCAGATATCTTTTCACAAGACAGTCATAAAGCCCATTACAATTCTTAACTCATTTTTGACCAAATGTGTTACTGCGCCTATCTGTCCCGGCGTTATGCAGTTATTAATGCAGTTATTAATGCAGTTATGAGAGAGAGAGAGAGAGAGAGAGAGAGAGAGAGAGAGAGACGATGTGCGTCAAAATTATTTATTTATTTATTAACTTCTTTTTAATGTATTCGTTCATTAATGTTTTCGATAATTGACAGTATTACATATTAACAATGTCATAGTCGGGTATATTTGATGAAAACAAGAGTAACACAAAAAAATGTAGCTTGTATTGTTCTGTTACTTTTGACCCACCCGTGTGTTACTTTCGTCCCTACTTACGGGATCGAAAGTAACAATATACAACTTATGTTCTTAATTAAAATTATACTTAAGTCAGTCAACATTTGTACAAAATACCACCTGGTATTGATAGAACATACTTGTGAGTTATTGACCACAGCAAAAATATAGTGTCTAAAACTATATTTTAAAAAGATGTTTTTCTGAAAAATGGTACTTTCGCCCCCGCTCTCCCCTAGATAACCCAATAAATGAAAAACACAAAGCCCTTTTAACAAGTAAGCCTATCAATAATTATTTATTTGTTATATTATCTGGAATAATTACGAAAATCTGTGCAGCATGACTATTCATTTATTTATATAGCCTATTCAGTTTAATTTTATAGATGGGACTATACTTTATTAAAATCAAACTGTCTGTATGTGTCAATTGATTGTGAAGTTAGACATCGATTGCAGATCAAGCGCATGGGGCTGCGCATGTCTCTTGTTATGATTTGGATCCCATTTTCCGTTAACTACGCGCAGGGATATGGAACTGTAATGCGGTTCAAACTTGCCTGAAACTACTTTAGCCGTGCGTTTCCCTGAAAATAATTGCACACCTTTAGAACGTTCTCAACCAATCAGAGTCAAGCATTCAACAGCCCTGTAGTATAAGACAGAATAATTTTTGGGTGTACTGTACTTTACCTACTAAAGCAATAGTTAAGTAGTTAAGGTCATCCAGCATCTGCAGATTTTATAAACAAAATGTCTATTTTTTATTTTTAGGTGACTGACATTACCTCACATCGGAAAAGAACAGCTCTTAACGGATTGCCAATTTTTCCGCATGAGAATCCAGCATGTTTACTCAAGATGTGCCTGGTAAGTTACAATTTCCATTTCTAAATCCCTTTTTTATACTATATTTTACATGTTTTCAGGTTACTTACACAACAACGATGAGGAAAATAATTATTGTTGTATGTAAATGTACATTTCCATTAATACCCCCATCTCTCCCATCCATTCTCCCTGGATACTGATCCTGTGGACCACTGCACCAAAGGTGTAAAGATTGGAATTCTTACTGTGGTCGAAGATGATGTTGCTGCCGTTACATCACTGCCAACTGTGATCAACCTGGCCATAATCCTGGAAGAGGCCATTGTGCTTGAGGACATTCCAGATCTGCCAGCAGCATTCGCATACTTATTTGGTCTCATGTATGCACTTAACATGGAGTATCCAAAAGAACTTAAGTATACTTTTGAAGTAATACAAAAAATCTTCATGGATCTTGGTGGCATCTGCTCTGCGAGAGTGCAGTCATTGAAGTCTAAACTTGCCTAAATGGACAAATGCATCTGAATGGCATTCTTCCAGTGGCCATTGTTTAATTTATGCTTTCATAGTTAATGACTAAAAAACAATACTGTTTTATTTCAATAAATTCATTAATGTTAAGTATTCAATTGTTACAACCTTTGCCTTAAAGAGATAGTTCACACAAAAAATGAAAGTTCTTTCATCATTTACTCACCCCCAAATTCACACAGGTTTAGAACAATTTGGGGGTGAGTAAATGATGAAAGAACTTTCGTTTTTGTGTGAACTATCTCTTCTAGTCGTTTTTGTGGAAACTAGAGTTTTTTTTGTTTGTTTTTTTTTTGACGAGAAAGTGCTGTGCATTTATAACAGCTAAGTAATGTTTGTGGTTTACTCAGATGCTTTTCAATTGTTTTGGGTTTTAAGGAACTCTTAGGTTGATGTTATTATGCAATACAGTTTTCACATAATTGTTCCTTGAAGAATCAACCAAAAAAGTTGAATACATGTGAAAATGTGCCTCATGCCACAAGACAGCTAAAGTACTGTATACTTAACTGTGGATTTCTCTAACGTGCATTTGTACCATGCATGGAATTAAGTGTAAAATGCATAGAATAAAGAAGTTAAAATGCAAAGTCTGCCATACAGACTTGGTACTGTAATGTTGTTGTGCATTGACACAAAAGTGTTTAAATAATAAAAAGTTCAAAGTTATTTGACCCGTGTTATGGTCTGTCTTTAATTTAATTAGACTTAAGTAATTAATCTGTCTATATGCCTATAGATAGCCTAATAGGCATATTTGTGTTCAGTGAACCAACAATATTTAGTTCTGTGATTTATTAGATAAACATGAGTATTTATGTTGTGACAACTTGGGATGTTAATGTAATATTTTAAGTTGTGTGGACTTTAGTCCCTGAATGTCGAGTTTACTCAAAAAAGCGCTTGCGTTGAAAAAGTTGCCTTATAATTTCAAGTTGAATCAACTTTTTTTTTTTTTACAGTGTAGGAGAACTTTAATGTGCATATTCTTTCAGATGTGATAAGGGAAATGTTTTGGCAAATTACTGACCTATCTCATCCCTTATTTAGTATGTATGTTAGGGATGCAACGGTACACGGTAAAATCCCGGACCGTTCGGTCAGCCCTGCACGGGACAATCTAACCTTGTGTCCCGCGGGACTTCGGTTCTGCCATAGAGTTCGTGCTGATCCATTTACCGTATTTTACGCACTATAAGGCGCACTTAAAAGCCGTTAATCTTTTCAAAAAAACGACAGTGTGCCTCATATTCCGCAGCGCCTTACTATATATGGATCAATTAGTTAACAACGCTCCGCGTTATTAAATTCGCCCGCGAACTCGCGCTCGTGTCCAGCTTATGCCCGCTTTGTCACACGGTGACGGCCAGTTCAACCTCGTATAAATCAGGTTGTGTGTCTCCCGCTCACGAGCGATCACAGACACAGGAACAGACACTATCCCGGCGCTGCTCGCGCGTCATATGTTCATAAAGCGCTCTCCGTTCACAGTAACGGGTCGTCTCATTCAAAACAGCCATTTGTTGCTGTTAGCGACCTGCCGCGCATTGAATACTCATATGAGTCAGGCTGCGAATGTAAGTTACGTGCCCGCCCCAGCGCGCTCTCGCATACTAAATAAACGCCTCACCTCCGGCTCCACGTAGCCTACTCTCTACATTCCCAGCAAATAGTGGATGCATAACGCAAACCCAGTCAAACGTTTGACTGCTGTATATTTTTTGCACAAGAATCTCTCAAAACAAAAGTGGATGAGTAAATAACATTGCACTTTGTATCCTGAATGCAGTATTTTTTATTACATTATTTTGCTTTGCTCTTTTTATTCAAACCACAAGCTAATTTATGTTAAAGGTAAAAGTGCACTTTTTCTTTCACATTTATCACTTCATTTACCAGTTATCCAGGTTTGGAATTGGGATCCACTTGAATATTTTAAAGTGTGTTCGTTTACATTTTGTATATCATAAGTGGTAGTTGAAGAGGTTGTATTACTTAGTGTTGTTCAGTACAGACTAGAGTGTTAATTTATTCCATACACATTGATGTTCTTCCTGTGACATTCTGTTTATGCTCATAAGAAAAATAAAACAGATTTTTGGGATGAAATAGCAGTCTTTTTCTGCACAAAACATGTACCGAAACCGAACCGAGACCGTGGCCCAAAAACCGAGGTACGGACCGTACCGTGGGCTATCTGTACCGTTGCACCCCTAATGTATGTGATCATTAAATTCACGGAGTCGTCGACTATTGGCATTGCAGCCCAGTGCTGGACACAGAGAAAATGGGGTAAAAGAACATTACTCATAACATTCCACATCAACAATATAATCTTTATCAAAAATATAAAAATTAAGACATGTATATAAATATTTTAACAATGTCTCTGACTTCACTGGACGCATGCTAGCAACTATACAGCTACTGGCCACCTACAAACCCCACTAAAAGAGCAAAAAAAGAAGATATTCCGGATGAAAAAAAATAGGAATTCCAGGAACATACGAGTATTGGCAGATAACGGTAATGTTTAATTTGAGGATACTTTAATTATCTGATCATACATTATGATTATATTTTAAATTGTTTTACCATAGGCTTTATATTTTCAGAAAATTTTGCAAAGGCCCTCAAGTGGTGCAAAGCAGCAGGAGTGGAGAGCGATGTTGACACTTATACTAAAAGGTCACAAAGAAAACCTGCCCGTGTCTGCGATGGTGTACAAAGTTGACAATACATCAGAAACAGTCAATGTGAATGGTGTTGACTGCGAGGTCAAAAACTGCCATCTTGCTGACAATACAGACACAATAATAGCACTTCTGGAGTCACACATTGACTTAAAGGGTTAGTTCATCCAAAAATGAAAATAAAGCCATTAATTACTCACCCCCATGCTGTACTAACCCCGTAAGACCTTCGTTCATCTCCGGAACACAAATAAATACATTTTTGATTTAATCTGAGAGCTGGATCAGCCCTCCATAGACTACCTAAGGGACTAGCTCTTGACAGCCCATAAAAGTCATTAAAGAAAAGGTTTAAATATCCCATGTGCCTACAGCGGCTCAATTATAAGTTTATCAAGCGTCGAGACTACTTTTTGTGCGAAAAAAACATAAATAACGACTTTATTCGACCATTCCATTACTTCCTTGTGGGTGCATGCGCGAGAACTGAAGTGTCAAAAGCCCAACTAAAGCAGACACTGATCTCCATAATGGTGGCTAACAATTTGTGATTTTGTCCTTCAGCGATTCTGCTTGTGATCATCAGGTGTCTTCAATAATGCTCAATCATCACTAAATTAATCACTTAATTATCTCATTAACTTTAACACTCATATCGTCCATCTGAAAGCATGTGAATGTGATTTACTACTCAGTTCAGTTCAGTTCAGTTATTTTTATTTAAGTGTCTTGCACTTACGTGCCCAGCCCGAATGGGCTTAAAAGACACTAATAGCATAAAACATAATACAAAACACAAGATGACCATCATACAAAACACAAGAGATGACCAACACAAAAGGTACATTACCATAATATTCTCAATAAACAAACAAAACAAAACCAAACACAGCACCGTCAATTTATATCAGGATATAAATTCCTTTGCCTAAGTTTCCACGCCTTTGCCACATACCTAGCCAAACTATAGATTTCATTTTCAAAGATTCAACATGTCCCCATCCGTCATCCAAAACAAATCAGGCTTTTTATATTGAATTCTCTCAAACATACTCCTTCTTAATTCGTGATATAAAGGACAAAAAAACAAAAAATGCCATTCATCCTCAACAACCATTAGGTCACATAAACCACATAGTCTATCCTCTTCTAGGACACCTTTATAGCGCCCCACCTCGATCTGTAAAGGCAACACCCCAGCTCTAAGCTGGGCACACAAAGACCTCTGTGATCTAGTTAGCCAGCATTTAACATAAGGCTCTGCAGAATATTCATTTTTAAATTGAACATAACTTCTCAATTTAGGCTTACTTAACACTTGCTGTAGCCATTGTTCTTTATAAGAGTTAAACAAAAACTGCCTGACCTCAGATATATTACATTGTAAAGTATTTGTAAATATATACTGTATATTTACTGATGAGAGTATTCCAAGAACATCCATTGACCAAGGATAATTATGAGCTTTATCCCAATCAAAGACTTTCCGAGTAAGTCTATCCTCAGGTAATTTTATAAAACGATTCCATAACCTTATTACTTCCACCTTTTGTTTCACAATACAAGGCTCCCAACCCATATCTCCCTCAATTGCTGCTCTAGTAGTGAACCTATGCACTCCAAGGAAACACCTCATAGCCCTGCTCTGCAATCTATTACATTCTGTAGCATCTTCAAAGCCCCAGACCCCAGCTGCATAAAACAAAATAGGTCCCACCATACTGTCAAACAATCGGGTAAATGTTGCGTACCCTATTTCTGGGCAAAGCTTCAACCTATTGATAACGGCTCCCAGGGCCCTCGCTGCAGACTCAGACAAAACCCTTCTCCCTTCTGAAAATGTCATATTTTCATGAAAAGTGAAACCAAGATATTTATAGGTTCTGGAATACATAAGCTGTGTTTGTCCAAAAAGAAACTCAAATTCACTACGTGCAACAGATGGTTTCCTAAAATGAACAATTTGTGTTTTATCCCCATTTATAGAAAGTCTCCATTTATTACACCACTCGTTCATAATACCCAGCATTCTTTGTAATTTACTTTCTTCATCTGAGCAAACAACAATATCATCTGCATATAATAAAATGCTGAGGTTAAAACCATCAATGTCTATACCCAAATTTGCTGACTTTATCTCTTGAGCCAGATCATTCACAAAAAGCGCAAAATCAAGGATTTGCCGGTTCCTTGCTACTAATCAAGGAACCGGCTTTACTGATTAGACGCGCATAACAATATCGTGCGATATTATCACCCGGCTCTATCTGGGCCAGATCTGTAAAATGGTATACAGTAGGTGGACAACCAGAATGTCATTTACCGCCGCGGCAAGTGCCGCGGTAAATCTACCGCGACTAAAATAAACCAGCCGTATTTCAAAGTTGGTGGCGAAATGACCACCAGGTGGCGCAAAGGGACATTTAGCGAAAGCAAAATGTAATTATGTAAAAGTAGTCTACATTTTAAATAGAATATAGCTTTAACTAGAATATAAACTTTTAGGCTATAGGAGAACATTTTATGCATCAAAAGTTAAAATAGGCAGCGAAAATAAAGCGCTGCTTTCAATGACGCTATTGAGGAATGCGAAGACTGAAGAGCGCCTCTCTCGCGTGCGAACACTGACTGCTGAACAACCGAACTTCTGGGCGTTTGTCAGTTAAAAAGGTCGTGGTTGAGTGGTAGAACTTTGGTACAAGCATTTTGATGACACTGTTTCAAATCCCGCATAAACATGTATTAAAATTACCTTGCATTTCTTTTTTACATTAAGGAACAAATCTCTTATAACAGATTGACTGAATTTACATCTTCAAAAGCAGTTGTGTTAAAAAAAATCCATGTAGATTAAAAAAACAAAAAAAAAAACAAAACATAGGCCAAGCTAAGCAAGTTGCGATTTGCCGGTGGGGTATTTCCCCCTCCACAGTAATCAATGCTATAATTCGCCTAAGTATATGTATATATGCAACACGCACGTTTAAACAACAAATGGCCTAATAAAATCATCTTTTAAAACTGTATAAGGGGTAGGCCTGTTTTCATGTAATGTAGGCTTAAGCTCACAATAGTTTAACGACAAAACGTCCTACTCATTCCGTAAGTGAACACATGGCTGAGTGATAGAACTTACGGTTAGAACATGATAATGACATGGGTTCGAAGCTTGATTTATCATGGATAACTGGTTAAATTTTATATTTCGGTAGGCCTATTTATGAAGAACGATTTGTCTAGTTCTAAAACTGTTACACCATTTAGTGTTTTTTTTGTGCTTAATTTATGAAAAAAATATATATTTCCATTTTACACTAAGGAAGGAATAAAATAGTATCCAACAGAATGACTTCTTTACATCTATAATAATACCAATCGTAATTTCAAAAGCAGTTCCGTAAAAAAATAAAATAAAAATAAAGAAATAAAGAAATAAAATAAAAAATATGAGGAGTTCTTTTCCAAAACGCTATAAATCCATTTCAATATATCGGAAAATATTTGGAGTGGGTCAGACATGATTTTGACCACCAATTAAGTTTTGTTTTGTAGAAAGCTTGTAAATTTCGTTTCGGATAAATTGTATCTTCACTTTCATAAATATTTCATCAACAAATTGACTGGATAAATACATTAGAAGTGACATAGAGGCGCGCGTATTAACTGGAGCGCGTCTCATGAACCGAAACACAGCGCGCGTGTTAACCGGAGCGCGTCTCATATATGAAACGAAACACCTCGATGCTTGCCTCAGAGACAGCTTTAAATGTCTACTTTTAAACAAAACAATTAAAAACGAAAACAAATTGGCAACTCTCTGCGTATAGGCTAATTTGAAGTAGCCATATGCGTTTAGGCCTATGCGCGTTCACTGCGAAGATGGCGAGTCAGCATCATCAACTTTAACTTTGCTGCTAACATCGACAGAAAAGTTTACTAGAGTTTAGAGCAGCATGTTTGCAACAATAACACAGTCAAACAGAATGTAAGCCCAATGTGTGCATGTGCAGTTGTGTGTGTGCGTCACACATTAAATGTTTTAGAATGTAACACAACATTCAAATGCAAATATGCGCCCTCCCCCACTTGAAAGGCTGTGTGTCCACCAAAGCGTTTTTCCACACGCCTGGCGTAATATGTTTTCAATTGTTTTCAATGGGAGCGCCACGGTTTTTTTAAACGCAATGAGCGTACCTAATCAAAGCAGCTCCTGAGATTAGGCTGGCGTTTTTACTATGTCGTTTTTCTTCGAACAATTCAAGAACAATATAGTCTATAGGCTACAAATTGAACGTGGTTTCTTTTTTGTAAAACTTTAAAACTGGTCTTTCTTGACGATTCCTCGGTAGCTTTTGTTTGAAGGCATTCAATTGCTCCAAAACACTAACGTTAGAAACAACTGCACTTTATCACAACGGATTAATAAACCGTACCTAATCCGTACGAGTTCCCCGTTCTCTCAGATTTGTAAACCGTGCCCTCAGTTTTTGCAATCTGTACCCACAAATTCATAAACCGTGCCCACGCTTTCACAATCCGCATGATTCAGAGTGTGCCGCATGATTCAACCAGGCCTCCTGTTTAGATGCGGGATGTATTGCATTATTTTTAAAATCCTTTTTTAATAAAAGATAATTTCTTGCATTTAAAAAAAAAAAATAATACATTTAAGATACTTTTATTTTTAAAGTAAAAATTTAGAGGAAAAAGCTCAGTACTATAATAAGCGAAAAAAATAAATAAAATAATAATAACAGTTCAAAAACTGTAAAAGGTTTGGTTATAAGTTATAAATTATTTTATGTTATATTACTGTCTTCGGTAAACTCATTCATAGTAATAAACGCAAATAATAATTAGCTATCAAATCATAGGCCTATTTAGAAGACGCTTTTATCCACAAAGCAACTCGTCAAATGTCAGTCTTAGACAATAATAATGGGCTAAGATTCTAACAAACAAACAGGTTTTTAACGCATATCCAACTGTTTGTGTGAAGCGCGCACTGCATGTCACTGCCGCGGCCGCAAACTCTTGCATGTTCCTATCAACAGTGGAACAATTTAAAATAATCTAGCATTTCTGGTCATACGAAAAAAAAAAATAATACATTATACATTATTTGCAACTACTTTTATTTGTGTAAACTCACAATAACAAGAAAACGTCGTTATTTTTCAGACACATTATGATTAGCATAAATCACCTAAATCTCTCTCTATGGTTCCCGAGACATGCTCTTCTCATTTAGCACTGCGGATAAAATATAGTTTTTAGAAAGTAAAATCTATTTTTTTTTTTCATATTAATTTGCAAATATTTGAAATGTTTAATAAAGGCAAAAAGTCAATGTTATTTATTTTTTGTGCACAAACTTGGATAGCCTATGAGTCAAAATCTTTTGTTTATTTGTGATAATCTCAGCCCTGTTTTATTATTGTCTAACCTGTATTATGACTGACATTTGACGAATTGCTTTGTTTATTTATTTATTTTTTATAAAAGCGTCTAGCTAAATATGTAGCCTAAATGTAGGCTAATAATAATAGCATATAATATTAGGAAATATAGCATATTATTATTAGGGCTCTAATTTGCGTTTATAACTTTAAATGAGTTCACTTAAGACAGGAATATGTTAGTCATAAAACAATTTATGAATGTTTTATTTTTTATGGGCCTATAACTTTGTGTTAGGCTATATTTATTTATTTGTATTTTTTTCTATGTGAAGTCCTTTTAAAAACAATGCATCCCGCATCTAAACAGGAGGCCTGGTTGAATCATGCGGCGCATTCTCGGGACGGACGAGCCACAAATCCGTGAGTCCGTGAGTTTGATTTGTGATTTCACCGGAACGAATGAAACCTCCACAATGGATTGCAGCTCGCGTCCGATTGAAGACAACACATTTTAGCGCTAGATCGCCTCGAACGAATGAAACGAATGCTGTTAGCTAAGATTTCAAAAATGGTGCAGACAATATCGAACCTGACAAAAAGTGGTGGGGACATGTCCCACCCGTCCCCAAGTAGCTACAGGCTACAGTGTTAACCTAAAATTTATCTGCGACCTCAGCTCTCAATGAGAAGTGGCAAATTATGTCGGACACTTTAAGTAAATAACCAGTTAATAAACTCGCTAATAAACAGCTACCTATTAAAGCTTCAAGAACGGTAAAACATAAAATCTGTCGGCCAAAAGCATGTAGTGAGGTTCGATGTCATGTCATTTGGAGGTCTATGAGGTTGAGGCTGATAGTTTAACCACTCAGCTATCCGTAGACAGGTATTAAAGTATTGAGGTATTGTCTTAGGCTATCCGATTGCAAATCCTCATTTATGTAGCCTAATATGTTTCGACTGCAATGTTTTAAGGTTTCATTATTTTTTTCAATTTAATTACAGTATTGTGATTGATTAATTAATTAATTTAACTACGTTTCACTTGAATTAATCTGCTACCATCTTTCAATCGCTCTGAAAGAGCCGCGGCGCAGCTGAAGATTACACAAAAAACGGACACTTTTCAAAGTCTGTGATTGTAGCGCCTCTTAGCGGCCAAAGGCAGCAAATACACCTCAACTTTTACCGCGGTGGCAAAGCTGCGGCGGTAAAAACCACATTCTGGTTGTCTACCTACTGTATGTGTATTCCTCAGTTATTTAGCTGTACTTTCTGACGTTTTCAAGGTTCAAGGACAATGCTTAGAGTTGTTCCCCAGGTTTTATGAAACTTTAAGTTTAACTTTAAGTTTGATTTCAAGGGGGTTTTTTTTACATTCATGGTTAATTAATATTATTATTATTATTGTCATTTTAAGGTTGCCGGAAATGTAATAGGCAAAAAGTTTTCAAATATGACTCCATAACAGGACGAAGGATAAATGAGGTAAGAAATATATTTTTCATTAGGCTGTCTGATCATCTCTCCATTGTCTGTGGCTCATCTGGCATTTCGAATATCACAAAATACTAACCATTAAAGCATTGGTAATTTGAGTCCATTTAAGTTCAACTGAAGGGAAATTTAAAACCTGATTGTATTTTTTTTGTCTTTCTGTAGGGGCAAGAGGAAGTAAGGGTGAAATGGTTACCTTGCTCTACATGGTAAGCACTGCTTTATATTGGTTTATATTGCCTTAATACATGTATTCTGTTTCCACTTTTTACCATCTCATAGATAGTGGATAAAGGTTGAAATTTATATTGTAGCACAAAGTTTTGCATCCAAAAAGAAGCGTTGAGAGAATTGTCATGTCCACTAGGTTTAAGGTCCAGCGTCAATGCAGCCTTCTACCTGGAGATTTTAGAGCATGGTTCCATCTGCTGACGAGCTTTACGTACATGCTGATATCCTTTTCCAGCAGGACTCTCTAGGTTGAAAAGCGTCAATGCAAGTGAATGAGAGAAAATAATTATTTTCTGATCCCGTTTGAATTGTGCCATGAATGTGAACATATGTTGTCTGCGAATTTTTTATATAATTTCTCATGTAACGAGTTTGACAGTATATTGTATGATTCTTTAGCTGGCAGTTGTGGAATAGACATTACCAGAAAGGCTACACGTCGCATATGTGACATCACTGCATAACACATTTTCCCTCCACAAATCACGGTGCAATAATCTTAGGAATTAGATTAAATGTTACCATTCAAACAATGGTTTGTTTAGCGGGATCCGTGTGCTAGTGGTGGTGACTTATATCAAACGCGTCGAAAGCAGCGAAGAGTTGTAGTCTACAAAGTGCTCTCACACAAAGTCTAACCGTATGAAAATTCTACCTGCTAAATTGTAGCATTCTTTACACAAAAAATTATGTAAAAAATTCACAGACAACAAATGTTCAAATCCACTGCAAAATTCAATCGGGATCAGAAAATAATTATTTTCTCTCATTCACTTGCATTGACGATTTTTCTACCAAGAGGTCCAGTGGGGTTAGCGGAACGGGCGGGACTTACCAGCTCTATAGAGAGGACAATGATAGAAACCAAACCCAACATTACAGCACTATATATATCTAGGTTTTATAAAAACAATGAAATACAAGACTGCACAATATTTTTAGAAAATATTTATGATATGAAACTATTGTTAAAATGGCTCCTGTTTTTCACTGTTCTAATGCTATTTTTTACTGATACTTACAGTGGAAAAATCTGGGAGGAGACATGGGAGCCGGCCTGCCAGTTCTCACCAGGTGCCAACCATGTGTAATGTCACACATTGGTCTGTAATTCAATGAGTTAGACCTGCTATGAGATGTCAAGTTTGCCCTTACGGGCCCAGCCATCCTGCTTGTGGATGTGACTACTTTAGATGAGGAGGAGCCGCGTTACACACTTTCAATGGTTTCCACCCTAACATGCTGCCTTGCTGTTTTTTGTTTGTTTGTTTGTTTAATTATTATTGATTTTTGTTAAAAGCTGTGTTCAAATAAATCGATATATACCTTTATCTCTGTTTGTCTTTCTATTCACCTTGTGGTTTAGCCAATCATCTGAAGTCTTCAATGCATCAAATGATATATTGTAATGTGATGCACAAAGTATGTAGGAAGGTGGGACATGTTTTCATTCATATTAATTGACACCATTAAGGAACCATTGATTCCACTAGCTTAACCATGTATTTCTGTATAACGGGTAGCTGAGGTAGGCAGGGGTGGATAAATGAACAGGCTTACCAGGACCAGAGGTCAAGAGCAAAAAGTTTTCCCTGGCTGCTGCACTGGCCTTCAATTGACCTTGATGCTCTGTGTATTCAAGTCTACCCCAGATAGGTAAAAGCAGAAGAATATTTATTTATTTATTATTATATTATTAATGTTATTTCAGTCTAAATGGGCCAAGCTGGGTTTCTTGTTTATATTTTAAAACTGTCAATATTCATTTAGATGTTATCATGGTATTTATTTATTTTAATTCCACAATGCAATGTGGGCATTCATTCACAGAATCGGACAGCAATCAGCTGGCCAGGTAAATGCACAGGTAGTTCTCCAGTACACGCCAGTATTGCTTTAATCAGAGACGTATATACAAGCATTGGTTGTCACCAGCAACAACATGTTGGTCAGCTTTGTTCCAGACGTAATACCAGACCCAGCCAACACAGTCATGTGGGGCCCACATTGGTTTGACCTGGGGGCTGTTTCATAAAAGCCGCTTAGAAAAGTGGGGATTAAAGTCCAAAACCTGACTTGAATGAGCCGAGCTAAACATCCGCGCTTAAATTGGTTCCATAACAGTAAGTTATGGAAGTTATGGTACCATATGATCTTACTAATTTGAGTCAGGTTTAAATAGTCTAGATAATTGCGCGTGCACGCCATTCTTTAAAAGTCCTGAAAAGTCGAGCATGGGTCAATCGATTTACTGTGGGCTACCATGGCAACGAAAGGAAAAGATTGAGCAGCGATGTACACGGCAAGAATTTAAAGATGTCATCACCGAAAAAGTCAATACAGCGGCAATAAATAAAGCAAGTGAGAAAGTTTAGCAGGAAATTGCTTATCGTCTCAATGCGTAAGTTGCGGTGAAAACTATTCAAAATACTTCAACATTTAATGTGTGTCACAGTAGGCTACATTGCAAAATTTGTGTGTGAATAACAGTAACGTTAATGGCTTTCACGCAGCAGCAAAAGTTGAAGGAAAAAGACCCTGGCAGCAGGTGAAAATAAAATATAAAAATATAGTTCAGAATGGTAGATATGTAATCAATGCCAGCTTGAAGTTACAACTATTGAGGTTTTTTATTTTCTTTATTGAGGCGACCAAAAAGAAGACAGGTTGCTGGCACTAGGGGAAGGCCACCACCAGTCAGCTTCACTCCTGCAGAGGAGCTGACTTTGTAAATTAATAAAGGGAGGCCCGTCCTTGAGGGAATAGAGGGAGGGACATCATCTAAAATGATATCACGTAGTATAAGGAGTGAGTATATAAAAGTTGTGTGTGTGTGTGTTTTATTATCATTATTCCTTCATGACTAAGTGATTTTCTCCTTCCTTAGGCATTGTAAGCCTAAGTACATCATAGCAGTAATTTCATGTAGAGGTACTTGTGCTATTGTAATGGTGCATTTTGGTAAAAAAAAAAAAAACAATTCTATCAAGATTCTGTATGCTTTATGGATCCACCAGACATCATGTTGCCTGTGAGTATGAGACCTTTTAAATCTGTTATCTAAGCTAATGAATGAGTTTAACTGAGTTTAATCAGTGGTCACAGGGAGAAGGCCCATCAGTTGAGGAGGATGAGGAGACTGTGTCTGTATGTTCAAGGAGGGGGTACTCACAGGTTCTATCCATGCTATACTGTATTGAATATTAAAAAGTGTACTTGTGTGATAAAATGATCATAATGTGTTTTCAGGATGCTGACACTGTTAGAGCCCTCTCAGTCTGGGACCACATGTGACAAAGTGTGTATTAAGAAATGAAAACAATGTGACAAGAGTATTCAATGAAATAACTCAAATGTTGCTACATAACCCAGAAAACAGAAAAGTAGAGTATAAATGATACTCCCTTAAACAAATGGAAGCAATTATAGACACCCAGTATAAAAAACTGAGGATGAGGAAGTTGGAGCTGGAAATTCAACAGCTACAGAAAAATCCAAGTAGAACTACCATTTTTTAAAAAGGAAAAGAAAAAAACATTATCTTTTTGATCATTCACAATATTTATTTGTGTGTTTTCACCCCTAACAGACAGATTCACTCTGAATAAAGACAAATCACATTAAATACTTTGACTTCTGTGTGCTTGTTCAACTAAGGAGAAAGTTGAGGGGCCAGTGGAAAATTTTAAAGGCTACACAGTCATGGTTTAGACCATATTAAACAAAATAATTATATGTGTGGGCTTGGTAATCTACACATATATGCAATGCCATCTCTTGAGAATCTATATTGTTCATACAGGTAGCTGTCATTTAATGCCAAATGGGTCTGACCTGTCTCTGAAAGTTCTCTCTCTTTGAAATGCCCTCCGCAAGACTATAGCTCCCTCATCCACCACCTCATCTATGAAAGGACATGCCATGGTTAAGTTTGGAAACGAGTTCAGCTCCCTATTTATATACTTCATTAATTACCAAACTCATTAAACAAACTCACCAATTAAATACACAAGTTTTGAAAATTTCTTAGTGTATTTATACCTTATAATTTCTTACATTTATTAGAAAAGTACATTTTCCTTATTTATTATAAAATTGTATTAATAGTGTTTAAGTAAAATAAAATGACATCGAAATACCAGCAGGTGAGTATAAATGGTGTGCTCGTTAAGCCTGAACTCAGACTTAGCCTGCCAGTTAGCCTGCCCCGGACCAGGCTAGTTTCCCAGCATAAGTTTCCAGGGTAACTGAGTTTGAACTAATTTAAGTTTGCTTTATGAAACAGAATTCACCGACAATAAGTTTGACTAACCAAAATAAGCCTGGCTTATTTTCTAATCTTGTTTTATGAAACAGCCCTCTGGTGTGCCTATCCATTGTGATTGTTTGTTTATATTGTTCTTTGATTGACATGGACCCTTCCATTTATAGTAAAATTACAAATTACAAGAACACTGGTAAATACCCTGATGGATTTTCAAAGACTGAGAAAACACATTTAGAAAAAGAGCAAACACATTTGACATTGAAGGTAAAATTGGTTTGATAGTAATATAGGTGTTGGGTGAAGTTTTAGTCACATTAGTGTCAGTGAGGGTAATTTACAAAAGTCAAATAGATTTTTTCTTCCTAGATGGTGAACTAGTTTACAAACGCCACAAAGGTACTCCATCTGAAACAAAAACAAAAGTTGTCTGTGGAGCACAATAGGCAGATGACATTTTCAAAGACTTCCATGCCAGCAGCCATGGAGCTCACACTGGCCAAAAGAAGACCAGAGACGCCATCAGCAAAAGATTTTATTGGCCTGGCATGTCAGATGATATTGACACATGGGTAAGGCATCTACTGACATTGTCAAAGTAATATTGTATGTTATATTGTAGACGTTTACTTCACAGTAGGCTACTTTAATATTTTATGTTATGATGTTGATTGCAGGACTGTTTAATCATGCATTTACTGCTGTCCCGTTAAAGTGGATTCATACGTAGTGCATTATTTGTATTCTCTTTATTTATTCATTATTTAAATGTTGTATGCTTTGGCAAGGTGAAGCAGTGTGGACCATGTCAGGCCAGCAGATCCTCAATAAAAAAGGAGACTGAGTACACGCCTATTGTGGTAAGGTTTTTTTTTTTTTTTATCACAACCCTAAATAACGAATTATGAATAATACAGCATTAAGAAGCTACAGAAATAAGTTCTATTCATGTACATGCACATTAAACAGAAAATTGAATATTGAAATATGATAATTTTAAATAAGAGATAAACTGTAGGCGTAATGATGTTGATAATGTTCAAAATATTACAAAAGTATAGTATATGGCTTAATGTGGTTGTTTTGTAATTTACTAGGTTACTCAACCCTTTGAGTTGATTGGCATGGACCTGATAGGCAAGCTCACAACTACCAATAATGGAAACCAGTACATCTGCGTAATCATTGACTACCTTACAGAGTGGCCCCAGGCATACCCACTGAAAAGTAAAACGGCTAAAGAAGTCACAGATTGTTTATTAAAATTTGTATATCAGTTTGAGGCCCCTCAAAGAGTTCTCACTGATCAAGGAAAAGAGTTTGTTAATAAGGTTAGTTTACATGCAAACATTTACATAAATACACTGATCTCATGAAGTGTTGTCCTTGTCCCTTTCAACATATTTATTTTATAATTGCAGCTCAATTAGGGCTGGGCGATAATATCGCACGATATTGTATGTGCATCTAATCAGTAAAGCCGGTTCCTTGATTAGCAGTAAATCACCTTCACCTGCTTTCAGATGGACGATATGAGTGTTAAAGTTAATGAGATAATTAAGTGATTAATTTAGTGATGATTGAGCATTATTGAAGACACCTGATGATAACAAGCAGAATCACTGAAGGACAATCACAAATTTTCAGCCACCGTTATGGAGATCATTGTCTGCTTTAGTTGGGCTCTTGACACTTATATTTTCACATTAATTTTTGATTGCCTGGTGATTTTGACTTATAACAGTCAAATGAACAAAGGCAACTTGATCTGATAGTGTTGGCTATGTTTTGACATAGCTAATCATGCAATGATCTGAAAACTAAGTATTCAGATGATTTGGGTAACTTCTTAGCTACAGTTTAGTAGTTATGCTACATGTCTGTACTTTCTTATAACCTCAAATATTTATTAAAATATTTTAATCAAATCACTGTCATCTTTATACAGAAACACAGACATCAATAATCAGCCTGTCTATCTCATCCGTGGTGACATGCTGCCACCAATCACAACTCATTAATGTCTCCCATCATGCATTGCGGTATGAATAAATTATGATCTGAATTGTCCATGTAATTTACTTTTCCTACTTGAATATTCTACTCGTCACCGTTGTTGAGAAGCTTTGACTGAATCTTGAGGTCTGTGTGTGCCTTACAGAAATATTTTATTAAACAACTTTTGAGAAATTACATTATATTTAACATTCCAGATATTTATGCAGAATTTTAGTTATACACTAACCAACAAAATAAATCATAGACATAAATTTTAAACGATGAAAGTCATTATGTGGGTCATTATACGAAAACGTGCCATTTTGTGTCCCTCAGAAAAAAAAGCTGTGTAAATCTTAATAAACCACAAAACAAATAAAATATTTCATAATTTAGTTTCCATAATATGTCTCATTATATAAGAATAAATACATTTCTGTTTCTTTTGCTTTTAAAGGATTTTAATCACATTTTTGTGCAAAGCATCTTGCAGAAATGTTGAAAATGGCCTGTCCCTCAGTATGATTTTTCTACTTCTACTTGCTATAGAGGCCAAAAAAGTCAAACTATCATAAAAAAACATATATTTGTATAAAGCTTTAAGTGTCAGTTCATTAATCATGAATGGATTTTATTCGTAACATGTGTCAAATAAAATTAAAAAACACAATTTAGTCGGGTCCCTAGGTTCTCGTCAACCCTGTTACTTATTGTGAAAACACCCCTTTAAAGATAATGGACTGTTCCAAAAGTTGCATCAGTTCCAGGAAGTGACATCATCTGCCTTTTATGAAGTTGATTGTGGAAGACAAGTAAGTGTTCTCTTCTTTTAATTAATTTTCTTTGAGTTTATGTAATGTCTGAAAGATGGGGACACGCTCATTGTGTCAGCCCTGTTACCAGAAAAGCATACGTTTAAAAAGTTAATACATATTTAAAAATGTACATATAAAACATAATTTAAGCCTCTTGTTAAGGCACAAAATGTGGTGTCATTAGCTATACCTCATGGCTAGTAATGGCCGCCAATAACTTTTTTCGTCATCCCTGTTACCGTCAACCCTGTTACCATTCCAGGGTAACAGGGTTGACGAAAGTATGCTTTTGTGCGTCTTCCCCGTATTGTATACCCAAGAAGGGTTAAATCAAGGGCAAATGGACTTGGTGCTTTCATATTTTAAGATGTTTTGCCTCTCATCCAAGGGGTTTCTTCAGTTCTAAATGACTGATGGGCAGTGCCAGGTATTTAACCCCTGTGGGGTTGTCATCCCTGAGCCAACCCTAATTGGATAACTATTATGACTGTGAATTTTCATAGATGTACTAATTCTTACTAATATTATTTACATAATATACATGCTTTTACAGTTTTCATCCTTAAAAATCATGTTTATATATATATATATATATATTCTAGTGATAGGTAGCTAAAATGTGTTGAGGTTACTGATCTATACTGATACAAACAAATGCATTGTGTAGGGCTGGGCGATAATATCGCACGATATTGTCTGCGCATCTAATCAGTAAAGCCGGTTCATTGATTAGTAGTAAATCACCTTCACCTGCTTTCAGATGGAGCGGCATTCACTACAAAGAGCCGTAGATCACTGACAAGCTGAGCCAAATCGCGTTAATATCGAGGACATATCGATAGCGATATTTAATGCGATATGGCTCAACTGGTCAGTTAATTACGGCTCTTCATCACGACAAAATCTCCCGTGTTAAACTAATACACCTGGGGGTGTATATAAGTCCACACTCAAGAGCGTTAAAGTTAATGAGATAATTATGTGATTAAATGAGTGATGATTGAGCATTATTGAAGACACCTAAAGCAGAATCACAAGGAAAAAATCAAAAAAATTTAAGCCACCGTTATGGAGGTGAGTGTTTGCTTTAGTTGGTCTTCTTTGACCCTTATGTTAGAAATTTTATATTACCTTTGTGATTGCATCTGAGTTAATCCTGTCAAAGGATTACAAACAAAGATAAGCAATTATAAAATGATTATAGTAACATAATGACTTTTCATCGTATAAAATTTATGTCTATGATTTATTTTGTTGGTTAGTGTATAACTGAGATTATGCTTAAACATCTGGAATGTTAAATATAATGTAATTTCTCAAAAGTTGTTAAAAAAATCTTTCTTTAAGGCACACACAGACCTCAAGATTCAGTCAAAGCTTCTCAACAACGGTGACGAGTAGAATATTCAAGTAGGAAAAGTAAATTACATAGACAATTCAGATCATAATTTATTCGTACCGCAATGCATGATGGGAGACATTAATGAATTGTGATTGGTGGTAACATGTCACCACGAATGAGATAGACAGGCTGATTATTGATCTCTGTGTTTCTGTATAAAGATGACAGTGATTTGATTAAAATATTTTATTAAATATGTGAGGTTATAAGAAAGTACAGACATGTAACATAACTACAAAACTGTAGCTAAGAAGTTAACCAAATCACCTGAATACTTTTATTTTTCAGATCATTGCATGATTAGGCTATGTCAAAACATAGCCAACACTATCAGATCAAGTTGCCTTTGTTCATTTGACTGTTAAAAGTCAAAATCACCAGGCAAACACAAATTGAAGTGAAAATATAAGTGTCAAGAGCCCAACTAAAGCAGACAATGATCTCCATAACGGTGGCTGAAAATTTGTGATTGTCCTTCAGTGATTCTGCTTGTATCATCAGGTGTCTTCAATAATGCTCAATCATCACTAAATTAATCACTTAATTATCTCATTAACTTTAACACTCATATCGTCCATCTGAAAGCATGTGAATGTGATTTACTACTAATCAAGGAACCGGCTTTACTGATTAGACGCGCATACAATATCGTGCGATATTATCGCCCAGCCCTAGCATTGTGTTTTATAAATGTGCTTTATAAACCAAAAGTCATTATTATATTTATTTATGAGAAGTCAATACATTAACAAGGTTGTTGTTAAAGAGTTTCGTGTATTTTTATTTGATTTGATTTTTTAGGATGCCTCTTTCTGCAGCTGAGAAACAGCGCAGATACAGACAACGTAGAGATGCTGATCCTGAGAGACGAGAGGCATATTTAGTAAAAGAGAGGGCAAAATGGAGAAAGGATAGAGACACAGGGAAAAAGCGGTCAGTTAGTGAACTAAATGACAGAGAAAGAAGAGCCAAGCGGCGGAACTGGAGAGCAGCACAAGTGAAATGCAGAACAGCCAAAGCAGCAAGAGCAGCAATCATAGATCAATTAATGTCGCCACCTCTAAGTCCAGAACCAGATGTAGAGCCAGCACCAGGGCCCTCAAGGTTAGAGTTAGAGTAAATAGAAGTTATGGCTTTTGTTCAATGTTTCAATTGTGTACATTTCAATTTAACCTCCTAAGACCTGGTTGTCCTCATACGAGGACATCAAATTATTTGTTGTGTGTCCAGGGGTCAGAAAGTAAAAGTCCTGCCATATTTTTATTCCTCCCACAGCAAAAACTACAGTGTTAAATGAACTTTACTGGGAGTTTCTTTGGATCCAGACTCAAGAGTGTTAAAGTTAATGAGATAATTAAGTGAATAATTGAGTGATGATTGAGATATAATTGAAAACACCAGATGTTAACCAGCAGAATTACTGAAGGAGAAAATCTATATTTTTAGTCACCGTTATGGTGATCAGTGTTTGCTTTAGTTGGCCAGGTGACCTTTAAATGCTTTACTAAAGATTTTGTTTGGCTGTTTTAACAGCTGGATGAACAAAGAGATCAGATCAGATCAGATGATGTAGATCATGTTTAGACATAATCATAATTTGACCTGAATCATTGAGCTCATTTAAAGCCTACTCTCTAATTTAAAAGTATAATGATCATATCAGCAGCACTGTGATTCTATAACATTAGATCCATATTTTTCAAAATAAACCAAATGATATCTTAAATGTTGTTCTGATAAATAAAAATATTTCTTTTAGGCACGCACAGACATCAAGATTCAGTGTATGAATCTCAACAATGGTTAAAAACAGAATATTCAAATAGGGAAAGGAAATTACCAAGACAATTCAGATCATAATTTATTCATACCGCAATGCATGATGGGAGCCATGAATGAGTTTTGATTGGTGGCACCCAGAATGAACTGCAACATGCTATATAATTGTCACCATTGTTGAGAAACACAGGCTGATTCTTGATGTCTGTGTGTGCCCACAAAATATTTAGAATAGAACAGCTTTTAAGAAATCTATTGGATAATATTTACATTTCTGAAAATGTTATACCGTGTAATCAAAAAGTTAAATTCTATAAATAAGTTTCGTGACATGATGATTATTGTCAAAAACATAACAAACCTCAGCGCATCAGTTTTCCTTGTTGTTCATCTGGCTGTCATGACTCATGTACAGCAGCGAAACGACATCTGAAGTTATTGATTTAAGAGTCAAGAGTCTAACTAAAACAGACACTGATCACCACAATGGTGACTTAAAATTTCTGGTTTTCTCCTTCAGTGATTCTGCTTGTTATCATCAGGTGTCTTCAATAATGCTCAATCATCACTCAATTATTCACTTAATTATCTCATTAACTTTAACACTCTTGAGTCTGTATCCAAAGAAACTCCCAGTAAAGTTCATTTAACACTGGAGTTTTTGCTGTGGGTGGAATAAAAATGTGGCAGTACTTTTACTTTCTGACCCCTGGACTTTTCCACCCAAAACTCGGGTCTCAGGAGGTTAAGGTGTGAGTGAGTGAGTGAGTGAGTGAGTGAGAGCGAGTGACAGTTGTGTGTGAATGTTTATGTGTGTGAGTGTGTGTATTTGTTTGAGAGTGTGTGTGTGTGTGTATGCGTGCGTGTGTGTGTGTGTGAGAGAGAGAGAGAGAGAGAGAAAGAGAGAGCGAGAGAGAGAAAGTGAGTTAGTGAGTGAGTGACAATGTGAGTGAGTGTTTATGTGTGTGAGAGTGTGTTTTTGTTTGAGAGTGAGTGAGTGAGTAAGTAACAGTGTGTGTGAGTGTGCATCCATGTTCATGTACAAGTTGTCAGTACAAGTATTTCATTAATTAGTGCATAATTGTGTTGCAGGCAACGTGATCAGGGGCGTTTAAGGTCAAAGAGAGAGAGAAAGAGGCTACACCATGACCTGGCAAAATTGAGGAAAAGCCTGGAAAAAGAAAAACAAAAGACAAATAAATACAAAAAGAGATACTTCCGCCTTAAGAATAAAACAAATTCCCCTTCTTCTAAAGTCACACATCAATTGAGCACCGCACCTGTGCAGTCAAAAGTTCGAAAAACCCTGAAATTTCATTCTGCACTATTGAGGGACATAAAAAGCAAATATACAACTTCATGTGATGAACGAGAGAGGCAGATTATCTCCAAATTGGTATCCGGGAAGATTGTGAAAAAGTACCGCATGCAGAAATATGGACAGAGTGCCATTGGTCTTCCTAGAAGAAGGTGGAAGAGTTTAAATGGAAATGCACTTTCTTTCTCACGAAAAGAAAAGCTCCGCATTCCAACACATATAAAATCAAGTATCAGATCCTTCTATGACCGGGATGATGTCAGTCGGGTCACCACTGGGAAAAAACAGACAATAACGCGAAACAAAGTCAAAAAACAGAAGAGATTTCTTGTTGATACACTGTTAAATCTTCACAGAAAATTTCAGTCTGAAAATGCAAACAGAGCAGTATCCTACACTCTCTTTTGCAGACTTCGTCCCTTCTGGGTTGTACATCCAAGCATTCAAGATAGAGACACATGCATGTGCAAAATCCATGAGAACCTCGGCTTTGTGGTTGACAAGTTGAAGCAACTAAATTTGCTTCACAACTCTAACCTTGAGAAGCTAATAGAGGAGGTATCTTGCAGCACCAGCAGTAAGGAGTGCATGTATGGAGAGTGTCCAAAATGCAAACTGAAAAGCTTCCCACTGGATACTGTTACCAATGCATCAATGCGTATAACATACACACAATGGGTACTGGAGGAGAAAGAGATGAACAGAATGCCAAAAGAAAGTGAGACTGTGTCATTCAAAGTGACAGCAAAAAAACAAATCGAAAGCTCTTTAGATGAGCTCATTGAGCATTTCACGTTCCTGCTGCATAAGTTCAAGAAGCATGTGTTCAACATCAAGCAGCAGTTCTCATTCTCCAGAGAACTAAAGAGATGTCTGTCCTCACATGAGTGCATTATACATGTGGACTTCTCAGAAAACTACTCATGCAAATACAGTGGTGAGATCCAGGCTGTACATTTCGGTGCCTCACACCAACAGGCAACATTGCACACAGGTGTGTTATATGTTGGTGATAATGCTAGCCCTCTCTGCTTCTGTACCATCTCTCAATCCAAGCAAAAAGGTCCCCCCGCAATCTGGCAACATCTTGAACCAGTACTGGACTACATACAAGCTCATCATCCATCTGTGTCTGTGGTCCACTTCTTCAGTGATGGCCCTTGTACTCAATATAGGCAGAAAGGTAATTTCTTCCTGTTCAGTACTGAGTTGAGCAAGAGGGGCTTTGAGAGTGGCACCTGGAATTTCTTTGAAGCAAGCCACGGCAAGGGTGCTCCTGACGGTGTTGGGGGAGTTTTAAAAAGAATGGCAGATCAGCTTGTGAGTCAAGGGCGTGATATCCCTGATGCCATCACACTTTACCGAGCGCTGCTGACCACTGGCACCACAGTGAAGCTCTTTTACGTGGAAAACGAGAATATTGTGGATGCATACCGTAACTTTCCAGCAAACATCCCATCGGTCCCTGGGACAATGAGAATACACCAAGTAGTCACCAACAGAAAAGGCCACTTGATCTCCAGGGACGTAAGCTGTCTGTGTGCTACAATGAATAACCTGTCCTGCACATGTTTCAACACTCACCACTTCACCTTCCCTCCACTGTCACCCAGCCAACACAGTCATGTGGGGCCCACAGTGGTTTGACCTGGGCTATCTAACTGGGACCCAGCCAGTTTTGTCCATGGTTTCCACTGTGGCCCTACATGGGTTTGCCCAGATGAAATGAACACTGCTCAGTGTGCACACTACAGGCTGTTAAATGTAACACTGAATCAGTGTTGGGGTTAATGAGATAATTAAGTGATTAATTGAGTGATGATTGAGCATTATTGAAGACACCTGATGTTAACAAGCAGAATCACTGAAGGAGAAAATCACAAATTGTAAGCCACCATTATGGTGATCAGTGTATGCTTTAGTTGGGCTCTTGACCCTTATACCCTTATACTTATAAATTTATAACAGTCAAATGAATGAAGACAAGTATAATCTGATACAATTGGTTATATTTCAATATAATCATGCTGTGATCTGGGAAATGAGACTTATTTAGATGAATTGGTTAAATTTGTTACTAACAGCTCTGTGATAATGCAGTATATGATTGTCAATAATTTCTATAAATTCAAAATACATAATAAAAGTTGTTCTGATCAAATCACTGCCAACTGCATTTATTTACAAACACAGACATCAATAATCAGCCTGTCTATCTCAACCGTGGTGACATTAATAATCCTTGTTGCCACCAATCATAACTCATTAATGGCTCCCATCCTGCATTGTGGTATGAATAAATTATGATCTGAATTGTCTATGTAATTTACTAGAGCTGGGCGATGTATCGCACAATATTGTATGCGCGTCTAATCAGTAAAGCCAGTTCCTTGAATAGTAGTAAATCACATTCACATGCTTTCAGATGGACGATATGAGTGTTAAAGTTAATGAGATAATTAAAGTGAATAATTTAGTGATGATTGAGCATTATTGAAGACACCTGATGATCACAAGCAGAATCACTGAAGGACAAAATCACAAATTGTTAGCCACCGTTATGGAGATCGGTGTCTGCTTTAGTTGGGCTCTTGACACTTATACTTTCACTTTAACGTTGATTGTCTGCTGTTATTGATTTGTAACAGCCAATTGAACAAATCCATCTGGGATCTAATAGTGTTGGCTATATTTTGACATAATCACGCTGTGATCTGAGAAGTGAAATTTATTCAGATGCTTTGCTTTAACTTGTTTGCTGCAGTTATGTGGTTTTACTCCATATCTGTATTTTATCTAAGATATTTAATAAAAAAATATTCTGATCAAATCACTATCATTTTTTATTTAGAAACACAGAGATCAATAATCAGCCTGTCTATCTCAACCGCGGTGACATTACTAATCCTTGTTACCACCAATCACAACTCATTAATGTCTCCCATCATGCATTTGCGGTATGAATAAATTATGATCTGAATTGTCTATGTAATTTACTTTTCCTACTTGAATATTCTACTCGTCACCGTTGTTGAGGAGCTTTGACTGAATCTTGAGGTCTGTGTGTGCCTTAAAGAAAGATTTTTTTTTTCAAACAACTTTTGAGAAATTACTTTATATTTAACATTCTGGATGTTTATGCAGAATCTCAGTTATACACTAACCAACAAAATAAATCATAGACATAAATTTTAAATGATGAAAGTCATTGTGTAACTATCATCATTTTATTATTGTTTATTTTTGTTCATGTGACAGGATTAACTCAGATGCAATAGCAAATTAAGTATAATTTTTTTAATATAAGGGTCAAAAAGCCCAACTAAAGCAAACACTCATCTCCACAACGGTGGCTTAAAATTTTAGATTTTTTCCTTGTGATTCTGCTTTATCGATATGTCCTCGATATTAACGGGATTTGGCACAGCTTTTCAGTTATCTACGGCTCTTTGTAGTAAATGCCGCTCCATCTGAAAGCAGGTGAAGGTGACTTAATGCTAATCAATGAACCGGTTTTACTGATTAGATGCGCATAATAATTTTGTGCGAAATATCGCCCAGCCCTACAGCAAAGACAAAGTTATAATGATGATTGTCATGACATAATCAAAATCATTAAATATTTATTTTCTTTGTTCATCAGGCAGTCATAACTCATAAACAATAGCCAAACAAAGTCTAATTTTTTTAATAATGTGTCAAGAGTCCAACTAAATCAAACACTGATCACCATAACGGTGGCTTACAATTTGTGATTTTCTCCTTCAGTGATTCTGCTTGTTAACATCAGGTGTCTTCAATAATGCTCAATCATCACTAAATTAATCACTTAATTATCTCATTAACCCCAACATTGATTCAGTGTTACATTTAACAGCCTGTAGTGTGCACACTGAGTAGTGTTCATTTCATCTGGGCAAACCCATGTAGGGCCACCATGGAAACTAGGGCTGGGCGATAATATCGCACGATATTGTATGCGCATCTAATCAGTAAAGCCGGTTCATTGATTAGCAGTAAATCACCTTCACCTGCTTTCAGATGGAGCGGCATTCACTACAAAGAGCCGTAGATCACTGACAAGCTGAGCCAAATCGCGTTAATATCGAGGACATATCGATAGCGATATTTAATGCGATATGGCTCAACTGGTCAGTTAATTACGGCTCTTCGTCACGACAAAATCTCCCGTGTTAAACTAATACACCTGGGGGTGTATATAAGTCCACTCTCAAGAGCGTTAAAGTTAATGAGATAATTATGTGATTAAATGAGTGATGATTGAGCATTATTGAAGACACCTAAAGCAGAATCACAAGGAAAAAAATCTAAAAATTTAAGCCACCGTTATGGAGGTGAGTGTTTGCTTTAGTTGGTCTTCTTGACCCTTTTGTTAAACATTTTATATGTAATTTGCTATTGCATCTGAGTTAATCCTGTCAAAGGATTACAAACAAAGATAAGCAATTATAAAATGATGATAATTTCATAATGACTTTCATCATTTAAAATTTATGTCTATGATTTATTTTGTTGAATAGTGTATAACTGAGATCCTGCATAAACATTGGGAATGTAAAATATAATGTAGTTTCTCAAAAGTTGTTTAAAAAAATCTTTCTTTAAGGCACACACAGACCTGAAGATTCAGTCAAAGCTTCTCAACAACGGTGACGAGTAGAATATTCAAGTAGGAAAAGTAAATTACATAGACAATTCAGATCATAATTTATTCATACCACAATGCATGATGGGAGAAATTAATGAGTTGTGATTGGTGGCAGCATGTAACCACGGATGAGATAGACAGGCTGATTATTGATCTCTGTGTTTCTGTATAAAGATGACAGTGATTTGATTAAAATATTTTATTAAATATTTGAGGTTATAATAAAGTACAGACATGTAACATAACTACAAAACTGTAGCTAAGAAGTTAACCAAATCATCTGAATATTTATATTTTTCAGATCATTGCATGATTAGGCTATGTCAAAACATAGCCATCACTATCAGATCAAGTTGCCTTTGTTCATTTGACTGTTATGAGTCAAAATCACCAGGCAAATTAAAAATTAAAGTGAAAATATAAGTGTCAAGAGCCCAACTAAAGCAGACAATGATCTCCATAACGGTGGCTGAAAATTTGTGATTGTCTTTCAGTGATTCTTCTTGTTATCATCAGGTGTCTTCAATAATGCTCAATCATCACTAAATTAATCACTTAATTATCTCATTAACTTTAACACTCATATCGTCCATCTGAAAGCATGTGAATGTGATTTACTACTAATCAAGGAACCAGCTTTACTGATTAGAGGCGCATACAATATCGTGCGATATTATCGCCCAGCCCTAATGGAAACCATGGACAAAACTGGCTGGGTCCCAGTTAGATAGCCCAGGTCAAACCAATGTGGGCCCCACATGACTGTGTTGGCTGGGCAGCTACCTCAAGCACACCAGTCAGACCTCAACCAATCCAGTCAGAGGAGCACCTGACAGAAGAACTTCAGGAACCCCAGGAGATTGACTGGAATGACGACCAGATTATCGGAAAATGGTGTGTCCTGACATATGACAATGAGATCTACCCCGGAATCATTGTGGCAAAAGATGAAGGATATGCCCAAGTGAAGTGCATGCACCGTGTTGGCCCGAATAGATTTTTCTGGCCATCCCGTGAGGACAGCATCTGGTACATGCTTGATGACATTTTAAGAATGATTCCTGCTCCTCTTAATGTGACAGCACGGCACGTAGAAATACGGAAAGACATCTGGTCAAAACTTATTGGTTAGGCAGACAGGAATGTTACATTGGTCATTAGTGATCATTGACTTTTGTTTATTCTGTTAAAGCCAAACACGTTCAACAGTCCTGAGCGCCAGTAGTTAAAAAGTTGTTGTGTACTTAGTTGAGTTCTAATGACTGTCTGCTCTGCTGGGTGGGAATGGTTAACCAAAGAAATCGCTGCATCACCATCCACCTTCAGGATAGAAGCAGGAAATGGCCACTCTGAAATGTTGTTATGGGTAATCTTTAAACCCAACACACTCACCAAATGCCTGCATGATCATTATATGATCTGCATTTTGTTTTTTATTCTTTTTTTATAGTGGCCTTTAGTAAGTGATCGTTATTTGGTTCACTTGTTTTTTGCTTATTCTGTTAGGGCCAAATATGTTCAGTTGGTCATGTAATTGCAATGTAATTGTAATGTTTTAGTAAAACAATTGATTTGCATGTACATCTCCAGAATCCTCGTAATTTTTTTTTTAGAGCTGTCTCCAAAATATGTGGATTAGTCATGTTGAATTAAAGGTTTATGAATGTCCAATTAAGACTCCATCACACCAAATGTAACTCAAACAAGCAGTATAACCAATACGGTAATTGTTGTCAACCCTGTTACTGATGTGTCAACCCTGTTACTTGTATAATATTCTAATATCATTTGAAAGATAAAAATAAAAATGTAATCATCTAATTGTAAATGTTTAGTAAGAGAGGCTAATAATCCACTCAAAGTTGAATTTAGGTGTTTTATTTTTGTTTCCATACATTTTTCTTAAAACAGAAGATGCTGGGAGAGTGTCATTTTGAAATGAACATATTCATTGACTAAAAAAAAAAAAAACTTTTAATATTCTCAATTCACAAACACTCTTAATGTAACAAGGGGGGTTTATCTTTCACATTATATCAGATTTGTTCTATAAATGTTTTTAAAACCTTTTCAAAAAGTTATTAATATGTCGGTAACAGGGTTGACCAAACACACACATTTACGTTGGTTATATGAAAAAAAATGTAAAAAATAAGATAGCCTGAGATGGCACGGCACATTTTCCTGAAAGCTAAGGATCTACTTCATCTAAAAAGGGGCTTAAAGATTTTCAAAAAAGGACTTTGATAATCAAACATTACAAGTGGGAAATGGCACGTTTTCGTATAATGACCCATGTAACTATCATCATTTTATAATTGCATAGCTTTGTTTGTAATACTTTGACAGGATTAACTCAGATGCAATAGCAAATTACATATAAAACTTTTAACATAAGGGTCAAGAAGACCAACTAAAGCAAACACTCACCTCCATAACGGTGGCTTAAATTTTTTGATTTTTTCCTTGTGATTCTGCTTTAGGTGTCTTCAATAATGCTCAATCATCACTCATTTAATCACATAATTATCTCATTAACTTTAACGCTCTTGAGTGTGGACTTATATACACCCCCAGGTGTGTTAATTTAACACGGGAGATTTTGTCGTGACGAAGAGCCGTAATTAACTGACCAGTTGAGCCATATCGCATTAAATATCGCTATCGATATGTCCTCGATATTAACGCGATTTGGCTCAGCTTGTCAGTGATCTACGGCTCTTTGTAGTAAATGCCGCTCCATCTGAAAGCAGGTGAAGGTGATTTACTACTACTCAATGAACCGGCTTTACTGATTAGATGCGCAGACAATATCGTGCGATATTATCGCCCAGCCCTAATCGATAGCGATATTTAATGCGATATGGCTCAACTGGTCAGTTAATTAAGGCTCTTCGTCACGACAAAATCTCCCGTGTTAAACTAATACACCTGGTGGTGTATATAAGTCCACACTCAAGAGCGTTAAAGTTAATGAGATAATTATGTGATTAAATGAGTGATGATTGAGCATTATTGAAGACACCTAAAGCAGAATCACAAGGAAAAAATCAAAAAAATTTAAGCCACCGTTATGGAGGTGAGTGTTTGCTTTAGTTGGTCTTCTTGACCCTTATATTAAAAATTTTATATTTAATTTGCTATTGCATCTGAGTTAATCCTGTCAGATGAACAAAGATAAACAATTCCCAGGTAGCCAAACAGATGTGGGCCAATAAAGGCCCAGTTCCGGCAAGCCGGAAGAAATAACCTGGCCCAGTTCCGGTTGCCGGACTCTTGTGAAACGCGGCAATGAATGACGCGCCAGAATCGGCCCGAGTACACTGGCCCGAGTCCGGGTGCCGAAACTGAGCCGGCGCTGCCGGAATTGGGCCATAATCACGCCAGCATAAATTCTATAATTAACCAGTACTGGCCCGAGTCTGGTTTCCCAGTCAAATATATGACATGCAAAACTACATAAAACTACACTGCAAACTCAGCTTGCTAAATAAGTAGGCTATACATGTTCTAAAGATTTTTGTAACTTATTGGTTATCAAAAATATATATATACTAAAATGTATTATTAAAAACTAAAGAGAGAAATATAAAATTAAAACTAAGTATGCAAATATTCAGAGGCTTCCACACCACTTTTGTGCAGGTGTGCTTTACTGCACTAACTAGCCTATTTGTCAGTCGTAAAATCTCCTTTGTTGATACTTCATACAGCCTATATTTGAGATGAACAAATTTAACAAACAGATTTAACAAATATCAACACACCTCAAAATGTATAAAATATATAATCTATTTCACTTTACTGCAGATATATAATTATTTTAATCCTTCCAAGAGGTCGTGTCCCAAATGAAAATGAGACCAAGTAAATTTCAGAAAAAAAAATATTTATTTAAACATTTTGACAAGATAAAAATAAAATTGATAAGAACAAATGCTTAAAACAAGAGAAATTGGATGAACCCATAGGATATCCTAAAAGGGGTACAGAATGACAGAAAGAAAGAAATTAAGAGGGTACACTGAATGACACATGGTTAGTCAGTTAAAGATGGATCTCAAAAGTAAATTGAAAACAACCTTTGAAACATACCTTAAGAGGAATTATTTTGTTTTAGGGCCCGCTCTCTCCTTCCCCCATCCCTATCAGATGCCAGCTGTAGCCATCTTTTAATGAATTTTTCTGCTTCTCCATCCAGAGCACTGGCAGTATTCCGATTCTGTCGGATAGATTCTTTAAAAAGAAAAAGAAAAACTATTAGAATTTAGGCATGTGAGTTGATAAGACCATGGTAATAAGATGGAAAAAATCTAGCACTTTATGGATTCAAAATGTAATATGGAAAAATGTCAATAAAAAATCATAATTCTGACATGAAAACTCGGAATGAAGTTTACTACAAATTTGATCACAGCCTCACCATCAATCTTTTCATCATATGGGCAAGAAAGTGTCCATGTTTCATATATAATGCTTAAAATTAATTAGCACTATAAAACACAAATAAAACTTACTGAGGACAACATCTTTGATGGCAAGTTGTTCAAATGCATATTTTCCATTTAACCCACGCCAATTAATTTGTTTAGCAAGCTGGTTTGTCATTAGTTTTGACATGATTCTCCACACACTCTCTTTCACAGTCAGTCCACCTGCCAGTCCAAAATAGGTGACCTGAAAGACAATATTGACAAATGGTAATTTTTGACTAAATCCTATCAGAAAAACTATCAGAATTCGGTGACTCCGAATTTGGCACTCAACAGAGGTTTGTTTATGTTCATTCATTCCTCAAAATGACTCCTAGTTGACTAGTAGTGAATTTAAGCCATTTGTCTAATCATATATTTATATTGATTTAATTATATAGAAACCATAATCATAATGTGTGTTTTAAAGCCTATTCTTCACGCACGCATTAAGCTTGCCACAAAGAACCAGCAAAAGTAATGATTATGCATGAAACATTTGAATTGTTTATTAATAGCCTAAACTAGTGTTTTCTGTCAGTGTCAGCAGCAAAGATAAAGTTGACGATGCTCGCCATCTTTGCAGTGAACGGGCATAGGCAGAGAGAAACACTAGCCAATTTATTTTCGTTTTTAATTGTTTTGTTTAAAAGTAGACATTTAAAGCTTTCTATAGTTCTCAGGTCTGTGAGGCAAGTATCTTACCTCTCGCAGTTAATTTATGAGACAAGCTCCAGTTCACAGCTCTGTGTCCTGGTTGATTATGTTATTATATTAATCCAGTCAATTTGTTGATGAAACATTGTTTAAAATAAAGATACAATTTATACGAAACCAAATTCACTTTAAAGAAAGGCTTTCTACAAAACAAAACTTAATAAATGGTCAAAATGTCTGACCCAACTCCTCATATAAAATACTAAAATCATAAATGTTCACTCCCTAACACAAATTAAAAAAAAAAACTTTATTGGCATATGGTTTTAAAAGTCACAATTAAACAAAGCAAATATCAGTCCAAATTTTTGACAAAGGAAAGCATACCAGTTTTCGTCTGTATTCATCCCCCTGTGCAGCAATGCTCTCCTCCAGCTTCACCAGTTCATTTAATGATGTCAGTGGGAAACCTGAAACTTCTGGCACCTCCAATGTATGGGTGTGATTAGTTTGCATTTGGAGCAATATCATTTTCTGTTGCTGCTTAATTGTTTCCATTGTTGTCAAAATCTCACGGAGAATTTCTGTAATATAAACACACTCAAGTTATATTTTTGACACATTCAATACCTCCTTTATCATGTGGATAAGTAGCCTATATCTTGAGTCAATTCTGTCGTTTTTTCGAGAAAATAATGGGTTATTACGGAGCAGAGGAAGTCACCGGTGGGAAAAAGAAAAAATCCGAGGCGTTGGTTTTTCAATCCGTCCCTCAGTTTATGCAACACAGTCTCATCCCAATTCGTCATATAACTGACGTTTTGGGACGTCTTTTGACCATTCGTCAATATACGACTTTTTAGGGCCCCCTTAAACGTCGGTAGATGACGATCCCGGGTCGTCATACAACTGACGCTTTACCTTTAACGTCAGTTAGGTGACGAGTTGGGTTTAGGGTTAGGTTTAGGTCTGGGGTAGAGTTAGGATCCCATAACGTCATCTACCGACGTTTAAGGGGGCCCTAAAAAGTCGTATATTGACGAATGGTCAAAAGATGTCCCAAAAACGTCAGTTATATGACGAATTGGGATGAGAATGCGCTGGTTTATAAACTGTACTCATGAATTCTTAAACTGTTCCATCGGTTTAACAATTCGTGCCAACGAATTAATAAACCGTACCCACGAGTTCATAATAGGTGCTCTCATTTGTAAACCGTGCCCTCAGTTTTTGCAATCTGTACCCAGAAATTCATAAACCGTGCCCACGCTTTCACAATCCGTAGGCTTATTTTTTTAAAATAAAACATTCATAAATTGTTTTATGATTAACATATTCCTTTCTTAAGTGAACTCATTTAAAGTTATAAACGCAAACAATAGGCCTAATAATAATAATTAGGCTATTATTATTACATTTACGCTACATATATATATATCTATATATACTTAGATATAAGACACTTTTATCAAAAAAAGAAACAAAGCAATTCGTCAAATGTCAGTCATAATGCAGACAATAATAATGCAGGGCTGAGATTATCTCAAATGAACACAATTTTGACGCATATAAGTGTTTGTGCACAAAAAAATAAATGACATTGACTTTTTGCCTTTATTAAACGTTTAAAATATTTGCAAATTAATATGGAAAAAAATAGATTTTACTTTCTAAAATCAAATTAGAACAAAAACTATATTTTTCCCGCAGTGCTAAATGAGAAGAGCGTGTCTCTGGAACCATACAGAGAGATGATTTATAGGTGATTTATAGGCTAATCATAATAAATGTGTCTGAAAAATAACGATGGATTTTTATTGTTTAAATAAACAGTTTTCTAGTGACGGGCTAAATATCTCCATCTACATTTCCGCTGTAGAAAGCGGATGCACATTTAGAGAAATGCACCTATCGGATTTCGTAATCAGACGGTATTTGCTTTCGATTCGAATTTGTTCGTTTAAATGTGGACATTTCATGTGGCTCATTTATGAGACATGCTGCAAAGATCATGAGAGCGCCTGATTGTTTTATTTTATTTTACAAATAAACAACGTTTTCTTGTTATTATGAGTTCACACAAATAAAATTAGTTGGGAATAATGTATTATGTATAATGTATTTTTTCTGTATGACAAGCAATGCTATTATTTTAAGTTGTTCCACTGTTGATAGGAAAATGCAAGTGTTTGCGGCGATCAGTGCCATGCACTGCGCGCTCCAAACAAACACTTGGATATGCTCAAAAACCTGTTTATTTGTTATTATCTTAGCCCATTATTATTGTCTAAGACTGACGTTTGACAAATTGCTTTGTTCTTTGTGTGTGTGTGTGTGTTTGTGTGTGTGTGTGTGTGTGTGTGTGTGTAAAAAAGCATCTTGTAAATAGGCCTGTTTAGCCTAAATGTAATAAAAATAATGATAGCTAATTGTTTGCGTTTATTACTTCTGTCAGCGTCAGCAGCAAGACTTTTTATCATGTGCTTATCTCTTTCAAGAATAGAAATTAGTAGGAAACTAATTATGAAAGTTGCTTTTTCAGTGCATTTGTTTTACAACTGCCATGGGACTAATATTATAACTTATCGTATTATAACTACATCATCATATATGTAAAGTTTTAAATATTAATCGATAAACTACTCAGTTAGGCTATAATAATAATGCTGTTATAAGTAGAATAAAATTAACAAAAGTCATTAAGTCATTAAAAGTCAAAATCTTAATACAGAATGCAGGGAGTGAAATGCGAGGCTCACTGCGTTTACATGAGCCCCTTTTGTTTGATTTAAGAATAATTTAAAATTGGTGACTTGTGATTAATCAGTATCTAAGAGCAGCATCTATGAAATATGGGTTGCGTTTTAAGCATTTGAATTTTTACATGTTACACGAAATGAGAAAACGCGAATGTAAACCGTCGCGTTTCCAACTCATTGATCAATATTGCGCAGGAGTCAGTGAAATGTACGCTGGTTTCTCTCCGCGTTCTACACACTCTTAGAAAAAAGGGTTCTATATATGTAGCACAGGGTTCTTTACTCAACTCCAAATGACATTTTATGCTAAAAAAGGTTATAATGACAATAAAGAACTCGTTTGGCACAAACGTTCTTTATAGGCTATTTTTCATTCATATATTACATTTTTCTCCAATATTTTGTAGTTGTAATTAAATTATTGTTTATTAAACTTAATATCACATTTTAATCATGCTGATTTTTGGAGGAAAAAATCTGAAATGGCACTCTTCGTGGTATATTGATTAACTTCATAAAATGATATAAATATATAAATGTTCTAACCCCCATGTCTTGAATTTTGATATAGAAAATTTTAGGGGTTCCAAATACGTATAGCGCTTTAGAACCTTTTAAGGTTCTATATAGGACCTTTTCTTCTAAGAGTGCAGTATCTACTTGCGAGTCTTGACAATAAACGCAAGCCAAACGCAAACTATCAGCCCTATCCACCGCGTTTAGGCTACATTGTTAATAGTGGATCCTTTCATGCCCTTTCATGTCAAAGTGTCTGCTATCAGATCCATTGAAGTGCAGTTTCTGTTCATATGTGCTATGTATGTTAAAGGGTTAGTTCACCCAAAAATGAAAATTATGTCAGTATTTACTCACCCTCATGTTGTTCCAACCCTCTATGTGTTTATTTGTTCTGCTGAACACAAAGGAAGATATTTGGAAGAATGTATATGGTAGTCAATGGGGAATGAGATCTGTTTGATTAAAACATTCTTCCAAATATCTTCATTTGTGTTCAGCAGAACAAATAAACACATATAGGTTTGGAACAACATGAGGGTGAGTAAATACTGACAGAATTTTCATTTTTGGGTGAACTAACCCTTTAACCCTATATAGCCAGCTACATACAGTTAGGGTGATATAAACAACTCAAAATGTGATATTGCCGCACACCTCTTGCGTTTCGTATAAAAACATAAACAGGCCGACATAAATGAATATGGAAATAAATAAAAGTGAAAATAAATAAATGAATAAATATATAAATACGTGTTGCTATAATGATTTTGTTAATGGATCAGCAGCCAAATATCGATAATGTGGAAGTTACTGCCTTTTGCCTTGCATAACTTCTCACTTTTTGCTGACAATACAAACATATTTTGTTACATATTTACTTAAACATCTAGTTGCCAGATTTTCAGTGTCCTACCTATAATTAATTTGGCGAGACAACTAAAAATCTGAAACTGAGAAAGTAATTTTTCTCAGTTCAACACTCTTGCGACTTAAGGTCTTTTGCAAAACACCTTAAGGTATTGTTATTGTAACCTGAGAGATTTCTATCCCCCTATTGTTAGTCCAAGAACTTCAAAAATCATATCAAACTAAATAGGTTAAGTTGCTATAGCTGTACGAGAAATAAAAGCCAATTTTGCTAAACATATTTCCAAATAATTTAATAAATTATGTTGTGTAGTAATTGCTGAAAATACTTACGATCACATATTGGCTGATTGTTAATCCTAGGCTGGTTAGGGGGTGCCATGCTAGTGGTTGGTTTGTGGACACCAGGGGATGCCATGCTAGTGGTTGGTTTGTGGACACCAGGGGATGCCATGCTAGTGGTTGGTTTGTGGACACCAGGGTATGCCATGCTAGTGGTTGGTTTGTGGACACCTGGTCTGGTAGCAGCTGGAGGAGAGATGACAGCTGGAGGAGCAATAGTTGGTGCAGGGGCTAAAGCTGGAGCCTTGGTGATTTTCCCTCTGGGTTCCTTACTAGGGATGTCACAGTAGTCGTCTTCACTCTCCGAGTCAAGCATTCTGTATGTAACTCTATAAAACAAATTAAGATAAGTCAATAAAGCAATCATGAGGGCAGCAAAATTTAATGTTTTAGCATATCCGCAAAATAGTCATATCACAGCAGGGTGTGTTGATGCACTTATAATAGGGATCTTAGTTGATCAGTTTTGGTTCAGAAAAAATACAAAAAATAAAGAAAAATTAAATTTTACCACAATGAGTACTATACCTTCTCTTCCTTTTTTTATATGCTGGACGGTTGTCCTCTTCATCCTCTGTTTGAAGATCGGATGTCTGCAGTGCTCTGGGGAGCAACAGCCAAGCCTCTCTAAAAGTATCTAAAAAATATTAAAAAAAAAAGATAAATACATTTTAGAATAGTTTTAATGTTTCCACTCATCAAATTCTAATAATATATTTATTTTTGAAGTTAATGCCAGCTGTGAATAATACTTAAGTCATAATCCTACTTTTTGTTGCCCTTATCCTTATGGTGTAACTTGGCCAGGATTCGTTAGGAGGGTCACCTCTCATCACTATCCTGTTGCATTTCTCCCTTTCTTTAAACGGAGGCCAGAAGCTTCGACCATCCTTTACCCATGAGGTTGGAACAATCTCTGTGTCTCCCGTGTCGAGGAAGTCAACAATGTGATACATTGTCTTTGAACAGAAAGAGATTCAAAAATAATTTAAACCCCAAAAAACTAAAAACAAAACCTGTGATTTACAATAGTACATAATACAGAGGTTATATGATTATTCGGTGGTAGCAATTAATTTCTGAGATGCAAAACAATAAATAAATCACTCATTTGTATTAAGAGCAAGCTTTTATTTTCTTCTTTTCTTACACAAGCTATATATACATACATAAAGCTAATAATTGCAAAGCTGAATATTCAGAGGCAGAAGAGTGACATGTAATTTTTAATCATCCATATACTCAATGTAAATCTTTTCACAAATAAATGTGCTTTATTAACATCTTGTTGTTTTAACCAGAAAGAAAATGTTCTTTCAGTATGAAAACATGTCCATTTAAGCTTAAAAGAAAATTACTTCAAAACATTTAGTACAATATTTACATTTTAGCCATAGATTTGAAACACAATAGGCTCACTTCCTTCAACATACTCCAACGTTCATGTTATTGCAAATGTAGAAATGGCATACCTACAAATGAATTCCTGTATGGAAGGAGTACATATTTTTTCACAGTCTCATCCATCTTAACACATTTTAATTCCTGGGACAAGTCTTTGAGAAGAAACACACCCAATGTGCATGAATTCATAGGGTAGTCAAAGAAGCTTGAATAATGATTAAACTCATTATACACAAAATGCAGAACGCCATCAACCTCAATGATATTCCGGACTATGCCTACTACATCATTATGGTATATGCAGTTATCTCCCGTGGATATCTTGACACAAAAGTCTGGGAAACTAGCTTCTTTGTACTGCGTGACTGGACATGTAATGTACGTTGGTAGAGGACCTTCATTGTGTGGCTTTTTGAGTTTGGCTTTATTTTTTGCATCAACACTGCACTCTGCATTTTCAAGCTCTGACATTCTCCTCACAACTTGTGCAACTGGGAACTGAGGGCTGCGGATCAATTTCTTTATTTGCCCAAGATAGTTCTCAAAGGGAAACCCAGAAATGTTGTCTAGACACTGCCCGTGTTCTTTTACATCATCACTGAGATGTATAAGGCCATGCACATTGTACACAAGATTCTCCTTGCCATAAAGCTGTCCAAAGTGCTCTACAAATGACACAAGCAAGGTTTTTGCAAAGTCACAGAAAGTCACACAGAGATTTGGGCATGCCAGTATAGATATGGCCACATAGAGCAACATAAAGTTGTTGTAAACTGGAGAGGCAAGGACATCAACTAGTGCAACTGGCCCAGTATACAACAAAAATTGTCTATATTCAGTTGCCTTCCACCTATGCCTCTCTGCAACAGATCTGGGCTTTCTAGCAAATTCACTGGGAATGTGACATTTGAAAGACAAAAGTGTATCCGTCAACTGTGTTACATTCGTGGATGGCAAGCGACACCTAAGTCGGCCACTGCTGCCTGCCCACATTTCTAGGAGCTTCCTTGTGACTCCAAGGCAAACGAGATGCATATAATCATGCGGAAACATGGAAACCATTCCAATATCTGTCTCAGTAAGTGGGGAGATGTCTCTGTGATGTTCCTCATCTATCTGAAGTCTAAAACTCTCATCTGTTCTAGCAGGGCATTTGCTGTCTGGAAAAGTCATTCGACCGTCTACATAAAACCCATGTGATGTGCACTTGTCACAACCTGCATATCCTGTGTGATACTTTGTGGCTTTTATATATGCTCGTGCAGGGGCATCACACAGTACTGATGTTATTTTTATGAACAATGTTTTGCCTTTAAATGTAAATCCACCTGCCAAGTGTTTTATCTCCGTCACTAGATCTCTTAAGTAGTCTCCCAGAGGATGTGGTTTTGACCTTCCACCAAACAAGGCAATCAAACAAGGTTTTTGTTTCATGGAAAATCCTTGGACTAAGCCCAAAACTGGCCATAACTGGACACATGAACTCTTGTAAAGAGGAAGCCCATCAAAATTTAGTTGTAATTTTATTGTGTGCCTGTCTGGAATTTTAGACCAAGCATTTTTCAAGAAACGTGACAGAGAATTTACAATTCCAAAGTAGAAGTATGCACCTCCTGCAACTTGCTTGATAATGTAATTTCTATTTGTATGTAAGAGTGTCTTGGCATCTTTTGGCAGGGATGGGTGGTGAAACCTTAATATTGACAACAAGGCAGTCAGTGCAACCAGAGTGATCCCATACTCAATGGCCCAGTTCATCAAGCTAGTGGTCAAAGTTGGCTGTTCAATTTCATCCTCGCTCTCATCCCCATTTCCACAATCACCCACTGTCCAAGGATAAGCTTCTGCTGTGCATTCAGTTTCCATGGCTGTGTCCAAATCCTGCTCACTAAGACAATCAAATTCAGCTCCATCACCACAATCGGCAACTTGATCACTACACTCAGGAATTTGTTCAACAAACTCAGGAAGTTGTCTTTCAGGAGTTTCATCTATGGAGAAACTTTTGTAGAGTGACTCTAGATGTGCCTTGGCTGTAGCTGTAGCCTTCCTTCTCTGATTTGAGTTCTTAATGTACTCAGAGTAACGTTCAGTCATTATGGCCAAAGGATGGGAAGAACTGTAAAAAATTGTAACACCACCAACTTTTAAACAAAAAATATTTATAAAATATCTTATAGAGATAGTGCAGATGTAATGTGTTAAATTGTGCATGTTTATGTTGGATGTTTTATTTATTTTAAATGTTTTTAAATTTATTTAAACGTTCCAATGCCTGAAAATTAAATTATTTTAAATTTAAAATGGTCATTTTCTGTTATATTATCATTATGTCAGGAACATAAATTCATCTTAATAGGTAAAAGCATGAAACTATTATACTTCTAATATATTTAAAGACAGTAAACAAATTGCTAGTATATTTGCAATGTACTATTGAAAACGGGAATCTAGTTATGTTATGTTCTAAAAATGTAACTAGATCATGTGAGAGAATGTCACTCTTTTCTTTGAAGAAAAAAATACTTTGAATGAATTCACTGAAATTTTTGAAACTGTAAAGATGAAAAGTTTGTATTTTCTGTATTGGTGTTTGATGCTAGTGTTTTTCCTCTCAGTGTGTTCTGAGTGATGTGTATTATCTCAGTGAGGGTTGTGCATAGTGTTGTGCACACTGAGTCTGTTTTGAGCCATGTGTTAAGAGTACTCTTGTGACTGTTGGTAATGCAGACTGTAGTTAGATTTTTGCACATTTAGCTCCAGTTGTGCTCACTGTCGTTTAGCAATCGAAAAAAAAAAAACTGTAAAATACATGATCGGGATTTTACCATGCACCTCCGCCTCATTTTACGCCAGGAAAAAACCTGCATGTGCATGTAGCGCTTACCTTTCGCTAAACTGTGTAGACCAGAGCAACTGAGCACACAGTGCTTGCTGAAGCCTGGGCACTGATGGGTCCAGAGGCTGGGGGGAAAGGGTAGGGGAAAGTAGAGAATGATTAGTATTCTCAACTGTTATTATGAAAACCTTCTGTTAGCGTAGACAATATCAACATCAATATAGTTTATGTCTGTGAACGTATATGGCCAGATAAGTAATCCATAATAAAAACACATGAACTTACTAAAAAGTCTTAGATGACTTCGTAAATAATAAAAATAATGAACAAACCTTGAAGTGAAGCTAAAGAATACAAAAGCCACAAGTCGTTCTCTGCTAGGGCTCCTAAAAGAGCCGTTGGGGTGTAGTAGCTGCTGTTGACACATAAGGAAAAGGGAGAGAAAGTAGAAACATGTCTGAATATGAGTGCGATGTAATACAAATTAAATTGGATTAAATTTCAGAAATAATTTTTGACTAATTAGGATGACTGCTATTTATCACTTACAAAAATCAGATTATCTTATTAAAGAAATCATCTAAAAAAAATATCTTATTAAAATACATGATCAGGGTTTTACCATGCACCTCCGCCTCATTTTAAAATGAATATATATATATATATATATCAGTCCCCAGCCCAACATTTGACTTATACTATAAGGTATGTGACAGGCATTCAAAACATACTTGCAAAAGCCACAAGTCGCTCTCTGCTAGGGCTCCTTAAAAGAGCCGTTGGGGTGTAGTAGCTGCTGTTGACACATAAGGAAAAGGGAGAGAAAGTAGAAACATGTCTGAATATGAGTGCGATGTATACAAATTAAAATGGATTAAATTTCGGAAATAATTTTTGACTAATCAGGATGACTGCTAGATTTATCACTTACAAAAATCAGATTATCTTATTAAAGAAATTATCTAAAAAAAAAATCTTATTAAAATACATGATCAGGGTTTTACCATGCACCTCCGTCTCATTTTAAAATGAAAATATATAATATTTAATATATATATATATATATATATATATCAGTCCCCAGCCCAAAATTTGACTTATACTATAAGGTATGTGACAGGCATTCAAAACATACTTACAAAAGCCAAAAGTCGCTCTCTGCTAGGGCTCCTTAAAAGAGCCGTTGGGGTGTAGTAGCTGCTGTTGACACATAAGGAAAAGGGAGAGAAAGTAGAAACATGTCAGAATATGAGTGCGATGTAATACAAATTAAATTGGATTAAATTTCGGAAATAATTTTTGACTAATTAGGATGACTGTTACATTTATCACTTACAAAAATCAGATTATCTTATTAAAGAAATTATCTAAAAAAAATATCTTATTAAAATACATGATCAGAGTTTTACCATGCACCTCCGCCTCATTTTAAAATGAAAATATATAATATTTAATATATATATATATATATATCAATCCCCAGCCCAACATTTGACTTATACTATATGTGACAGGCATTCAAAACATACTTACAAAAGCCAAAAGTCGCTCTCTGCTAGGGCTCCTTAAAAGAGCCTTTGGGGTGTAGTAGACTGTTGACACATAAGGAAAAGGGAGAGAAAGTAGAAACATGTCTGAAAATTAGTGCAATACGAATTAAAATGGATTAAATTTCGGAAATCATTTTTGACTAATCAGTATGACTGCTAGATTTATCACTTACAAAAATCAGACGGCAATTGGCTTTATGCACATGCTGCACTACTCCCTGAACTTAAGCCAGCTCCTTGTTTCCTGTCTGCCATTATTGGCCAAGCTTGATTAATTCAGGTGTGTTTGATTATTGTTGCCGTGACTACTGAGGTCAGACACACCTGAATCAATCAATTTGTCCAATAATGGCAGACAGGAAACAAGAAGCTGGCTTAAGTTCAGGAAGTAGTGCAGCTGTGTATAAAGTCAACTGATGCTGAAAAACATAGAAGAGAATAATTATTTTCATGGTATAAATCCCAAAAGTTAATAAAGTATCTTGATTTATTGATAAATTAATTTATCTGATGCGACTTTACAACCCACAAAGAAACCATTAAGTCAATAAAATAAATTTTCATTCTTGAAAATAGTATTGTTATTATAAATTAAACGATATTAATATTATTATATATTTAAATAAACGTAGAAATATTAATAACATTAATAAAATGACTGATGGATGGCCGATTTCATTTTAAATCTGATCTCATCTTTACAAGACGCGTCTCTCTCTCTCTCTCTCTCTCTAGGTGCGCGCCAGCGCTCACGCTCACGCGCTCCCAGCCAAGCCTGTGAGACAACGCTCTTTCCATAAAAAGTAACTATATTATTATTAACAAACAATTATATAATTATTTATTTAAAGTAATGATACAACACCACAGACATGACTGAAATAAACGTTAACATCACAGACATGACTGATGAAAAAGTTTATTTTAATCTGAGGGGATTTCCCAAATGACGTCACACAGACGTAACGACATTTAACGGTATTTATTTGTGGTGACTAAGTCATTGAGGGAAAAAAACCGGAAAACCATTGTTTATGTGAAAATTAGAAGTACATTTCCGTAAAAGGACGGTTAATCAGTATTATGACAATGTAAAATGTTCATATCTGTAAGTGAGGTGACAGTTATTTATCTTCGTTTTTTATCTGGCTACCCTGAAGAGGCCCGCCCAACAATAATGTGCTACAACTACATTTTATTTATTTTCTTCGAAGTTTTAAGTGTAATTTACCTTTGTAGGGGGCTCGTATGTTTGTAAAAGTGATATACCTGAGGTTAAATCGGTTAAGTAAAAAGTACTTTACCTTAGAAATGTTGGTAGTATGGGATGTCCACTCACAGGGAAAAATCGGGTTCTGCGCGCGATGGTCACTCATACGCTTGCTTATATATGCCCGCTGGAGGTGACGTGGGCTTGGCACGCGAAGAATGTAAATTTTGACAGAATATATTATTTATATATTATATTTATTTATTATAAATATATTTATAAATATTTTTATTTTTATTTATATATTTATATATATATTTATATTTTTAATAATAAATAAAAGTGATATTAACTTTAGAATATAAAAATAAAATTGGCTTGATTTATTTACTACTCAGATTAAATTGTGCAGGAAGTGCCGGGTACCTGGAGGGGATGGGAAAATAAATAAACATTACATAATTTAATATTCAACAACCCATAGGTGGCGATATAAGCGAGTCGCCACAAGCCATATGCTGAAGAGAAGAAGCTCCTCGTTGCAGCTATGGTTGCAACATTATGTTCTGCTTGATGTGCAAATGTTTTAAAGGTAAGTAATATGAAACAATATGTGGAAATGTACGCTTTTATCATAATTTGATAATGTGCTACAAGCTAAGCATGTAAAAAACGTAAGGAAAGTGCAAGGTGCATCCATATGTAATTAGGTGCGAATGAAAACCGTTTTCCTCAAGATAAATAAATAAATCAAGAGTCCTGCAAGTGTTTTTTTATTTTATTTTTATATGCAGTATTTGCAGGCATACATTGACAATATGAATACATACAATTTTCTACAGGTTTTAGAATGAACCAAAGTACAGCAGAACTATGCAGGGACCTGTGTAGGATTTTGTTCGTTTTTAAATAAATGTTTCCAGGACATCTATAAATGGCCTAATATTGATTTTGACTTTCTTTTTGTGCGTGTTTGAAACATACACGAAAAAACCCATGATATTATGTTAAAGGCTAAATATTTAATAAGTAATCAAACATTTTGTGGAGTTACAATATGTTTTGTACTATTTTCATTTGAGATGAAGCCAAATACAATAAGGGGTAAAAATGACTTTAAGGTGGTAAATGGCAAGGGCACCTCAGTTGTACTTATCTATACTGATTAATTCTAAGAATGAATTGTTACGTTTTAGTCAATGGTCTGAAAAATACATATCATATGCTAAATTGAGTTTTTTTTTATTATTATTACACCCAGCAGGCTTGGTGCATGTAGTCAATCGGAAACTGCTCTACCCATGTCCAATGTCAATCAAGAAGGGATTGGGATGTCCTCATTCTCCTGATGCTGGGTAAGTCAGTAGACCAGAAACCCATATGCCCTTCTGTGTGCATTTGTATTGATGTATCAATACTTAAAGGTGCAGTGTGGGATTTTTAGTGACATCAAGTGGTTCAGTTGCGAGTTTGCACCAGGTTTGCACTAAGGGCTCAGCCCACTGCTCACCCCTCCCTTTCGAAGATGCTACGGTTGCTAAAACGGGACAAACATCTCGTCGAGTGTATAACATTGTCACTGTTTCTGTATTCCATTATAAACCACATCATGGATACAGTTTACAAAGCCATAGTCAGGTGAGGATCAAGGGTTTTAATATATAATTTATTAATATAATAATAGTAATCAGCTGACTGTCTCACAAATGTAACCAGCAGCACATTTCTCCCCACGTAGCAAACCCATAATACAGCGAGGGATAAGAACTACATGAAAGTATGCAACTATATATTTTTTTCTAACAGGGTATTAAAAGTTTAGCTGGCTAATATGCAACCAGGGGCGTTTCTAGGTTTTAAAAACATCAGGGGCTGATCCCGAAACATCAGGGGCTGGGGTGGGGAATAGGATAGCATAATTCGATACAGAGAATAATGCATATTGCAGGCCTATATGCAGGGCAGACTGGTTAAGAAAAAAAAACAAACATCCCTGGCACTGTAACCATACCAGCCCACATTACCACAGACAGTCACGCACATTCAAAGGTGAGGAAGTTAGGGGGTTTCGGGGGCATACTCCCCCGAGAAAATTTGGATTTCTCAGACCTAGGCCTACATGTGTGCATTTTAAGGTGTTTGAAGGTCATAAAAATGGTCTAACAATAGCTTTAAAAACATGTCAGTGGGCAGTAGCATAAAAGATTATAAATTCTTAAATATGAGAATGAGGATAAATGTTGAAATGAATGATCCACGCTTGGATGCAAATGCAGAATGTTTCTACGTATTGTTGACAATACACAATCCATATTCCAAACAGGAATGGCCTTAATGAGAAATCTTTCAAGGATTATTTTGCATATATGTTATTTCACTCAAACACCAGTGCAATCTTTTTATGTCCAGAGGATACGACGATTTATATATTAGCATTAAAGATTGGTTTCAGCAATTTGTTTCTTTCTAAGGTTAGCTAATCAATATTTTTGGCACTAATCTGTTAAGTTAAAGTTCAATTGTTCACTCATAAAGACAGTCACTTGTCGGCACCTACTGGCTTAATGATGTAAGTTGGGCAAACATAAACAAGCGGAGTGATACAAATGGTGAAAAGGCTGATACTGGTGAAATATTCGAACACATTTGAGGACCATACAAATATATATACTTATAAATGTTCTAGATATATATTTATACTTGTGAACATCTGTGTTAAATAGGAATATATTGTAATAATGTTAATCAAGCTGACTAAATCACATGACTGCGATGTTAATTCTCCATTTTCAGTGTATGTTTCATTAAAAAAAAAAAACGCAGATTAAAAGCCGTTTAAGCTCGTGAGATGAAAAAGTGACATCGGTTACAGGTAGCTAGACAGAAAAGTTGATCCTAGCGATATGATTTCCTAACCTGAAATAAGACAGGAGGATACTCAACTTTTTTACACATTGCACCTTTAAAAATTTAAACCATGTTCAGCAATGCAGCGATTGGCTGGCATCAAGACAGCTACATAACATCATAATTAAAAAAGGAAATGGCAAAGTAGGCAAAATTATATAAAATGTCTAATAACTAAATAATATGTATAAGTGACTGTTACACGATTCATAATTTTTAAAAATTTTAAATTTTCACAAATTTGTGTAATTGAACAGGCATTACAATATTTTTTTTCAGTGGCTAGAGTATAGTCTACTGTAATCAGTAAGCAATTCTCATTTCTTAAGGACCAGGAACAAATTTATTACAGTATTTAATATGTGTAAGGTTCCTGTCAAGTTTGTTTTTTATAGATCACAAACTTTGCGTGGAAACTGGTGTACGTACGTTTCCAGCCCCGTTTTGTGCGTACGCACGCTTTACAAATGAGACCCCAGGTTTCTGTTAATTTGCTTGTAGATGATTATAATTATAACCATTATTAACTTACTATTCTATCATTGTTTTACAGGTGTTCATCTGTTTAAAGATTTTCTCATTTGGAAGGACCAAGTATCAGCATTACATGAAAGGCACAGATGGCTGAAAGCTGGTTTTCTCTATCTGCATTCAGTAGTGGCGTAGTTGAATGGGGCATATAGACCATTTCAAAAGATTTAAACAACACTGGCCCAGAAGCACTTCCTGTTTCAGTTTTTTAACACTACATAAAAGCTGGGATAAAATACAACCAACAGAACATTTAAAACTGAATCAAAAAGTTAAACAAACATCTTTAAGAAGTTTTCTTTATATGTGAAATAAAGAAAACAGTTACAAACTGAAACAGGAAGTGCTTCTGGACCAGTGTTGTTTACATCTTTTGAAATGGTCTATACATACTCAGTCCAAAACACACTTACACACACACACACACACACACACACACACACTTACACACACACACACACACACACACAAGTGTGTGTACAACAGATAAACAGGATATCTGACAAGGAAGAGCAGAAAGGGTTTTACTTAACACTTTCTTTACCAGAGGCAGATGAACACAACACAAGTACCAGAGTTTAGTTAAACATTTACTTTTCTGAGTGTCCATGGAAAAGTGCAAAACCAAACTAACTGTCTACTAGTTAATCCTGTTTGACTAGGTCTACGTAGGATGCAAGCGAAGAACCAGCTAGCCCACAGACGCGAGTTACTCTATCAACGTATGTGAGCCTTTATGGTGGAAGCATTTGGTTTTGATGTGCAAATGGTTGAGAAGTAAGTAGTATAATAGAAAGACAAAAATTTCAAATGCAAAGATTTAAAAAAACACGTCAAAGTCTTTAGGACATTGATGGTTGTCTAGGACATTGCAGCTCTTTTTGCATTATCCCTCTAGAGGTGTTCATGTACATGTAATTTTAATGGTGTAAACACTAGATCCTGTCCATACCATTCCGATGAAGTTATGTTTTTTAAAAATTCAAGACAAAACTTTTCGGTCAAAAGTGATCGAAGACCACCAGGGGGGTTCATATATATATATATTTTTACTGCTATACAAGTTTACAAGTGTGATGTCCTGCTTTTGAGAAACCTGGAATTGTGAAGTCAAATATAGGGTGAATACTGGCAAAGTAAGACAGTTAAGCTTCTTAATTTCTATCTTTACATGTAAATTATTCCATTACAAAAAATCAACATTGAGCTCATTATAAGTAAGTATGTGATAAAAAAAATAATAAAAATAAATAAAGATTCTGTGGCTATGACATCACTTCCAGGGAATTGGTGTGCCACATTTAACAACCTTACAGTGAACCGTGATGGTAAAGTAAAATGAAATCGCATTATGAGTTGATTAAATTTAAAATTATAAAAATTAAAACACTTATGCATCACTTGTAATTGTTATATATTGTATTACATGATGTAATAGTAAATCAACATAAAAAAAAAATGTAAAAATCACATTCAAATTAATCTTATTGACTCCGACTTACAACTTGGTTATATTGGTCACATACATTGGCTGCCAGTGTATAAAGAGCAAACTAGCACAGGTTAGTTCTTTTCCCCTGTCAGGTTTGATACAGTACATGTAGTCCATTGGACATTGCTTTGCAAGCCTCAGTGGTGCAAAGTGAGGTTATCCACCACAGGGTCCCTCCAACACCTATTTCCTTCTGTTTGCATTTATCACAACAATATAGCTACTTGCTTACCACAGGCAAAACCCATCCAACCTATATGTATTTTTTTTAAAATATTTTTAATCCAGTCTCTACTTTTGCAAGTGTTCATCTATTCCTCAGTTTCTCATTTTGCTGATTTGGGAGGATGCTGTATTACATGAAGGACACAGATGGGTGACGGGTGAATGATGCACAATAATGTTTACCCTGTATTCAGCAGTTGGGTTGGTGTCCCCTGAGGAACAACAAAGTAATTTGTTTCTTTTGTTTTATTTTATTGTTCCTGTTCTCATTTGTTCTTTGTTTTAATAAAACTGTTTAACTCTGTAGTGAAATTGTGTTTTGTTCAGTCTTTCCAAATAGATTTCTGCCCAAAAATGTGTGTAATTGTAAACCATAATGAAAGATCTTTCAAAATAAACCATGAAAATCTTTAATATTTATATAATTTCTATATTATAATGTATAAGTATAATAAACCTGATTCAAGTCATCAGTTGAGTAGTAAATTGTTTAAACACCTGAAAAATTCCAGGAAAATGGTAAGGAAACCCTATAAATAATAAATATGAGCCTGTACCCTTAAATATAAGTGATATTAAAATAATAATCTGCAAGGAACTTTCACAGAGAGCTTTATATGTTATAAATTAAACCTAAAAATAACCTGCAGGGAACGTTCTGGGAAGGTTCTCTTTAGGTTATTAAAAAAAATAATATTAAATTCCTAGAACGTTCTTATTTGGTTCCCAAAAGAAAATTACCAAATGGAAACGTTCTGTGTTTACTGGGATAGGCATATATATTTTATTAAGGTAAACATTTTAATTTAAAATTAATTTTTGTTACAGTTTTAATGGCAACAGGTAAACTAAAAACTACATATATTAATATTAATTTTTAAAAAATCGAATAAATCATTAATTTAAAAATAATTTTTAAGTTCTATGAAATGTGGCATTTTTTATATAGCTACCTAATGCGCCATTTCCCAACCACAATCGGCCCAGCTACACACAGCCAAAACCTTGCCAGATCCGGCAACCGTTAATGGGCCAAAGCTGGCTCATTTCTGGCGCGCCGCTGCCAGTACACAGCCGAGTGAGCCGACACTTAGCCGCGATTGGCCCGATTCCGTTGGCTACCTGGGTTATAAAATGATGTTAGTTACATAATGACTTTCATTATTTAAAATTTATGTCTATGATTTATTTTGTTGGTTAGTGTATAAGTGAGATTCTGCATAAACATCTGGAATGTTAAATATAATGTAATTTCTCAAAAGTTGTTTAAAAAAATCTTCCTTTAAGGCACACACAGACCTCAAGATTCAGTCAAAGCTTCTCAACAACGGTGACGAGTAGAATATTCAACTAGGAAAAGTAAATTACATAGACAATTCAGATCATAATTTATTCATACCGCAATGCATGATGGGAGACATTAATGAGTTGTGATTGGTGGCAGCATGTCACCACGGATGAGATAGACAGGCTGATTATTGATCTCTGTGTTTCTGTATAAAGATGACAGTGATTTGATTAAATATTTTATTAAATATTTGAGGTTATAAGAAAGTACAGATATGTAACATAACTACAAAACTGTATCTAACAAGTTAACCAAATCATCTGAATACGTTTATTTTCAGATTTTTGCATGATTAGGCTATGTCATAACATAGCCAACACTATCAGATCAAGTTGCCTTTGTTCATTTGACTGTTATAAGTCAAAATCACCAGGCAAACAAAAATTAAAGTGAAAATATAAGTGTCAAGAGCCCAACTAAAGCAGACACTGATCTCCATAACGGTGGCTAATAATTTGTGATTGTCCTTCAGTAATTCTGCTTGTTATCATCAGGTGTCTTCAATAATGCTCAATCATCACTAAATTAATCACTTAATTATCTCATTAACTTTAACACTCATATCGTCCATCTGAAAGCAGGTGAATGTGATTTACTACTAATCAAGGAACCGGCTTTACTGATTAGACGTGCATACAATATCGTGCGATATTATCGCCCAGCCCTACTGCAAGGTGCTAAACATCGAAAGGTTCCTCTGCGCCCCGTACCACCCGCAGACCAACGGACTCGTGGAAAGAATGAATGGAACGATCCAGAGGTGGGTTTTAAATATTGTATTCTGATTGTTATTAAAAGTTGCCAATGGGGTTGTTGCCCTTGTTTGGTTGCTGCATAAGTCAGCTGTGTACACTGCTGTAGTTTAGCAGATGAAGAATGGTAGGCTATTAAGGTAATGTGTTTGATTCCCATGACGCACACTGAAGGTCAGCTTAGTTCCAACATGGAATTGCCTATCTAAGACTCATTCTAAGAAGTAAATGTATTTATAATGTTTTAGATTTATGCATTTATAATATAACGCATTTATAAAATCAAAGTGCATGGTGCAAGTGTTGCATGTTTTAAAATTAAAAGGTTGTCATATGTAATAATATACTGTTTTGATATACAGAGCTCTCTGCAAACTGGTGAAAGACCAGCCAAAAGACTGGGACAGGCACCTGGACACAGTGATGTTTGGTTTACGAACAAAAGTTAAAATGACGACCAAATACTCACCGTTTTTTTTTAATGTTTGGAAGAGAGGCACGCTATCCCTCTCAAATTGCAGAGCACTACAGGGTAACTGGACATTTTTTTTCTTCACTTTTGAAACCAATGTTAACTATCACTTAAATGTTTCAATATACTAACCAAGATGAAAACTTTCTTTTCAGATTGACAAGACTGTGGAGGACACCATGTCCATTGAACAGGTTACTCTTAATTCCACTCTTAATTTGAGTAAAATTTCAATGGATGTTAAGGGGAACATTCAAAAAAGCCACGAAACAGTAGAAAAAAGGCTGAAGCAACCTCTCACAACGTTGAAAGTTGGGGACAATGTGTGGAGGAGAAACATCAGAGCTGAACAACGGAAAGGGGGCAAACTTGAACCCAACTACCTTGGGCCATTTAAAATCACTTGCTTGGAAGGCAAGAGTGCTGACCTTGAAAATGAGATGGGTGTGATTTTCCCCAAAATTAACATTGACCACTTAAAGCACCATATTGATGAACTACCCAGAGTTCCCCAAAGCCTACAAAAGCCTTCCAACCCATCAGTAGTTCCTGTCACCACAGACTCCCTTGTTTGCTCGTCCCTGGCAAGTCCCTCTCCAGTTGCAACAGCCTCCACACTAGGGCTGGGCGATTTTATCCATTCTGCGATATAAATCGATATATTTTTCCAAAGAAAGTATCGATTTTTAGCCGCGAGTATCGATATATACGTCCCCTTCAAATCTGCCGCGTTTATCCCCGTTCGTGTTGCAGAAAGAGCGATTTGATCAGCCAGCCGCTAGTGCTGCTGTAGAGCAGAGTAAACACTAACTTTTTACACAGACGCAGACGTCTAACGTTACATCTTCCTGTTTACCAAGTCAGAGCGAGAGAATGGCGGCGAATATAAATCCGGCACCCGCCTGCTTAAAAGCTGATGTGTGGGAACATTTTGGATTTAAAAAAAAGAAGGAAAGCAACGACTTGGATAAAAGCGTCGCGGTTTGTAAGCTTTGTGGCACTAACGTCAAATACTCCGGCAATACCACAAATTTACGAGCCCACCTAAAACGTCACCACCTGGACAAATTTATGCTTACGGAGGACCCAAAGCAGCAGCGGCCGCGTGACCCAAAGCAAACTACGCTGGACATCGATGGTGGTTGTAAACACAAATTCCCATCTGCTTCACCAAGGTCGCAGAAAATTACAGAGTCTATCGCCTACTTTATTTGTCAGGATTTGAGACCGTATTCAGTGGTGGAAAACCCCGGTTTTAGACGGATGGTGAATGCTATGGAGCCCCGTTATACCATTCCAACACGCGAACACCTCACAAAGGTTTCCATACCCGGGCTCTACGGTCAGACAAGGGCACACGTTAAAGCCTCCCTGGCCAGCGCGGAGAGAGTTGCCTTAACGTGCGACGGTTGGACCTCGCGTACAACAGAGGCATATGTCACCATGACGGCCCACTTTATCAACGAGGAATGGGAGCTCGTTACGTATGTTTTACAAACCAGGGACATGCCCGAGAGCCACACCGGACACAACCTGGCAGAACATCTGAGAAAGGCCGTCGCTGAGTGGGGAATCACAGAAAAGGATCCAGTAATCGTCACTGACAATGCGTCCAATATGACAATCGCAGCTCAGGAGGTAGCATTCACACTTCATGTCAAATGTTATGCTCATACACTAAATCTAGCTGCACAACGTGCCCTCAAAATCCCAGCAGTCGCACGAAGGGTGAGACGCATTGTGAGTTTCTTCAGACGGAGCACCACAGCCAGCCACATGCTGAAAGAGAAACAGAGGCTTCTACGACTACCAGAGCACAAGTTGATGACGGATGTTGTTACCAGGTTAGTATGTGGTTACTTTTCAATAGTTTATTTTTTTATTACTTATTCATTTATTAATTACATTATTATTTAATTTGTTAAGTTTTTTATGTAAAGCATCCATGCTGTCTAAAAAGAAATATACTTTATTTATGTTTTATTTTATTTAACTACAGATGGAATAGTGCGCATGACATGCTGGAAAGATTCCTGGAGCAACAACCAGACATCTGCGCAACCCTGCTCTCAAGTGAAGTCAGGAAGACCGAGAAAGATCTGTGCACACTGACTGAGTCAGATGTGACAACAGCTGAAGAAGTAGTCAGCGCTCTGAAGCCTATGAAAGAGGCTACACAGTACATGTCCAAGGAGAAAACCCCCACACTGTCAGTCGTAGCACCCCTCCAGGACACACTGATCAACGGACTGAAACCGATCGAAGGTGAATCTGCAGTCATAAAAGAGATGAAGGCTGCCATGGCTGGGGATCTTCAGAAGAGGTACATTGATCTCAAGGCAACTCTCCATGCATGTTCAGCGATGGATCCAAGATTCAAAAGTCTTCCCTTCCTGACTGAAGATGAAAGACAGGAAGTTTATGATGGACTGATTGCAGAGGCTGCAAGACTGAGCATGCAGCCATCAGAGGTAAGGCAGTGATGGTACTGCTAGTTTAAAAGGCAAATCTGACATCAGTTTAAAATAGATAAATAAATATTTAATAGTTTTAAAAGAATAATTTAATACTGTAATGTTAACAGGTTTAAATGCATATTTAATATTGTAAAATGTTTATAGTTTGTAGTAATATTATTAAAATGTTTATACAATAAAAGCTCATGAATTTCATTTCATGTTGACTTATTTAATTTAGTGGAGTGTGGCTGAAGAGGGCACAGCAAATGCTCATGCTGATGATGAGGGGATGTCATCTAAAGAAGACGCTGTGGATGAAGGAGAGCAATTCATGGAAGGTGTGAGCAGTCAAGGTCAGTAGTATTACCCATTGTTATCCAGTAACGCGCACTGTGTGTTGTCTGAACTTCTGTGTAGGAATTATTGAGTGTGCTTAACTATAAGTGATGTTTTTGTTTTTATTGTTTATTTATTTGAAGGTCAGCATCCTCCACCCAGGAATCCAAGGCCGTCTTGTCCACTGGCTGCCCTTCTTGGTGAACGATACGGTGGTGGTGCAGCACGAACCAAGAAAAATACCCAAGAGGACGAGGCCAAGGAGCAGATGACCCGCTACAAGGAGGCAGATCTCCTGGAAGTTAAAGAAGATCCACTGTTCTGGTGGAAGCCCACATAGCAACTGACTCCGGAACGGATCTGCCGCGGAGGTAAGAACAAGGTTCGGAACGGAGTCCACTTGCACAGCGCAACGGATCCGGAACGGATAAGGATCGCGGATCGAGACTAGATCCGCGGCAGACCCTATCCGGATCCGATCTGGACCCGTTCATTTCGGTCTGAAAACCTCTCAGATCACTCATTCAAAACTAGTAATCTGGCCAAAACTACAAAAATATTTCAAATCTATCTGTGGACCAACATTAGATAGACTGCCCACAAACAACATTAGATAGACTGACCACTAAACAACATGATGTCCAAAAGATGTCTTTTCAACGTCTTTGTCACAAAAGTCGGAGAGACGTCCACTGAGGAGCCAGAATTAAAAGTTTTTATGATGTGTTTTTTTGACGTGTTGCACGTCCGATATAGACGTTCATCAAAGCTTCGTACAAGTTTAAAAACTAGGTCAAATGTGGCCATTGTGTTTAAAACTCATGTTTATATCAATGTTATTTCCTTACATTGTTTAGATGAGGTTTAGATGTTATGTTTCATTTTAAGTAACCATTGTGGTGATTAGTGTTTGCTTTAGTTGGGCTCTTGGTCCCTATTCTTTTCACTTTAAGTTTTTATGGCTGTTGTAACTGTGTGTTTGTATAACACCATTGTTAGTGCAGAGAAAGCCAAGGAATAGTAAAATACTGTTATCAGCTTGTCAGCTTGTCAGCATTCAATGTTGTGTTTAGACTAGGGCTGGGCGATAATAACGCACGATATTGTCTGCACATCTAATCAGTAAAGCCGGTTCATTGATTAGTAGTAAATCACCTTCACCTGCTTTCAGATGGAGCGGCATTCACTACAAAGAGCCGTAGGTCACTGACAAGCTGAGCAAAATTGCGTTAATATCGAGGACATATCGATAGCGATATTTAATGCGATATGGCTCAACTGGTCAGTTAATTACGGCTCTTCGTCACGACAAAATCTCCCGTGTTAAACTAATACACCTGGGGGTGTATATAAGTCCACACTCAAGAGCGTTAAAGTTAATGAGATAATTATGTGATTAAATGAGTGATGATTGAGCATTATTGAAGACACCTAAAGCAGAATCACAAGGAAAAAAATCAAAAAAATTTAAGCCACCGTTATGGAGGTGAGTGTTTGCTTTAGTTGGTCTTCTTGACCCTTCAGTTAAAAATTTTATATATAATTTGCTATTGCATCTGAGTTAATCCTGTCAAAGGATTACAAACAAAGAGAAGCAATTATAAAATGATTATAGTTACATAATGACTTTCATCGTTTAATTTTATGTCTATGATTTATTTTGTTGGTTTAGTGTATAACTAAGATTTTGCACAAACATCTGGAATGTTAAATAATGTAATTTCTCAAAAGTTGTTTAAAAAAATCTTTCTTTAAGGCACACACAGACCTCAAGATTCAGTCAAAGCTTCTCAACAACGGTGACGAGTAGAATATAGGAAAAGTAAATTACATAGACAATTCAGATCATAATTTATTCATACCGCAATGCATGATGAGAGACATTAATGAGTTGTGATTGGTGGCAGCATGTCACCACGGATGAGATAGACAGGCTGATTATTGATAACTGTGTTTCTGTATAAAGATGACAGTGATTTGTTTAAAATATTTTAATTAAATATTTGAGGTTATAAGAAAGTACAGACATGTAACATAACTACAAAGCTAAGAAGTTAACCATATCATCTGAATACTTATATTATTCAGATTATTGCATGATCAGGCTATGTCAAAACATAGCCAACACTATCAGATCAAGTTGCCTTTGTTCATTTGACTGTTATAAGTCAAAATCACCAGGCAAATAAAAATTAAAGTGAAAATATAAGTGTCAAGAGCCCAACTTAAGCAGACAATGATCTCCATAACGGTGGCTAATAATTTGTGATTGTCCTTCAGTGATTCTACTTGTGATCATCAGGTGTCTTCAATAATGCTCAATCATCACTAAATTAATCACTTAATTATCTCATTAACTTTAACACTCATATCGTCCATCTGAAAGCATGTGAATGTGATTTACTACTAATCAATGAACCGGCTTTACTGATTAGATGCGCAGACAATATCGTGCAATATTATCGCCCAGCCCTAGTTTAGACCTTTTCTTTATATCTGCCATTAATAACCACCTATCTTGTGGAATTGATTTTTTGGACCAGTACTATTAAAATTAACACTTATTTGAAGGTGAATTAAATAAAAAGCTTGTTTAAACAATGTTATTAGAAAGTCTACTTTATAGTCACTCACAGACATCAAGATTTTGCGTATGTATCACAAGAATGGTAACTAAAAAAAACTTCATGCTGCAATGCATGATGGGTAGCTTTCAAAGTACAAAACATCCTTGATTTCCAAACTTTTTTGTTTTGGTTGTCACCGTTGTTGAGAATCATATGCAGAATCTTGATGTCTGTGTGTGACTATATGACATATATTTGCTCTAAACATTGTGTACACATGTTTTTATTCACCATAAAATAAGTGATATTAATGGTACTGGTCCAAATAACACAATTTTACAAGATAAATGGTTATGAATAGCAGGTATAAGAACAAAAGTCTACACACGACATTAGTTGCTCACTCTGTGTTTTTTTCATCATCAACAAGGAGTTGATGACAGCACCTTACTTTTCTTGGCTTTCTCTGCATTAACAATAGTGTTATACAAACACACAGTTACAACAGCCAAATAGAAGTTAAAGTACAAAGGGACCAAGAGCCCAACTAAAGCAAACACTGATCACCACAATGGTTACTTAAAATGAAACATAACATCTAAACCTCATCTAAAAAATTTAAGGAAATTACATTGATATAAACAGGAGTTTTAAACACAATGGCCACATTTGACCTATAAACTTGTACAAAGCTTTTATGACCGTCTATATCAGACGTGCAACACGTCAAAAAAACACGTCATAAAAACTTTTAATTCTGGCTCCGCAGTGGACGTCTCTTCAGCATCCGACTTTTGTGACAAAGACGTTGAAAAGACGTCTTTTGGACATCCTGTTGTTTAGTGGGCAATCTATCTAATGTTGGTCCACCAAATAGATTTGAAATATTTTTGTAGTTTTGGCCAGATTACTAGTTTTGAATGAGTGATCTGAAAGGTTTTCAGACCGAAATGAACAGGTCCAGATCGGATCCGGATAGGGTCTGCCGCGGATCTAGTCTCGATCCGCGATCCTTATCCGTTCCGGATCCGTTGCGCTGTGCAAGTGGACTCCGTTCCGGACCTTGTTCTTACCTCCACGGCAGATCCGTTCCGGAGTCAGTTGCTATGTGGGAGGAGAACCAGTATCAGTATCCACTCTTGTCACAACTTGCTAAAAGATACCTCTGTATCCCTGGCACTAGTGTTTCCTCTGAGAGGGTCTTTTCCACAGCCGGAGATATCATCACTGCTCAGAGAAGTGCGCTTCTCCCAGAGCATGTGGATCAAATTATTTTCCTGAACAAAAATCTGAAGACAATGTAGATCACTTGGTCTGCAGTTATGTGGAGAGGAGAGTTTGTTTAGTGTTTACTTAAGGCCTTAAGCTACTTTGCCAAGATAGGTAAAAAAAATTCAACTTGAGTTATTGTCTGGCTGCCATGGTTTATTTTTTTTTCTGCTGGCCAGATTAGCTACCTCACATACGTGTAGGCTGGCAGGCCTTAAAATACTCAGGTAAGTTTTAAGTTAAATGTTCTTAGTGACTTGAATTATTTGATGTTTTGGAGAAGCCATGGTACTACTTTACTTACCTGGTGGCTAGACTGGCTTTTCTTTAAAAAGCTGTTAAAGAAACTGTAGAACAGGCCACTTGCACTTTAACTCTCCATTGTTAATTGCAAATAGCAATGTTGCACTTTATTTTGTTTTCAAAGGCTTTTAAGCTACAGTTTGCAGTGCACTGTTTTAATAAATGGAACTAATTTTCTCAACACATCTTTGATTAATTTTGTCCAGGATTTATTTTGCAAGCTGTCTGATGTTTTTTGAGTTTTCATTTCAATTAATCCAAGTAAATGAAACACATGATATCACCAAAATCACTCTGTCCCCTAAAATATGAAAACGATGCAAGCGTACCGAATTATATCAAATCGAATCGCATCGTATCGTTGGCTGAATATCGTGATATATATCGTTTTGTGAGTTGAATATCGTGTATCGTATCGTATCGTGAGATTAGTGTATCGCTACAGCCCTACTCCACACCAGCCCCAGCATTGTCAGAGATTGACATCGACCAATGTATGTAGTGAAACAAGATCCATCTTAATATTTTGTATAGTTGTGTATTTTTTGTCACTTTCACAATAAGTGGAAAAACTAAATTATTACAACATTTTTTTCTCTTGCCTTTTATATTCAATATCATGAAATGTACTATGCTTCTCTATATTTTTCATTTTACAGGTGTGAGAGAAGCCTGGGAAGGAAAGAATGTTTTTGTACTTCTTTCAAAATTGGGGCCATTTAAAATTTTCTTTGAAGACATTCGGAAAACTGGTCCCTCTGTACAAATTGAAAGTGAGGTTAGTCTTAGCTGTTTTATGGGTCTGGTATTCATATCCATATGCATTTATTGCATCCACATAAATTGTTCCAAAGCATTAAATGTAAAATGTATCTAGTCAAGTCACCTTCCTTCATATAGCGCATTTAACAATATAGATTGTTTCAAAGCAGCTTTACAGTGATAATAGGAAATTACAGTAACCAAGATTGTTTAGGCTTTACAGCAGCTCTAGAATAAAGTTATTGTCCAGCTAAAGCTAGTTTTGATTAATTCACTTATATTGCAAATATCATCAATCTACTATTTATTTACCCTGTGTTATCCTATTTTACATGAAACGCATAATCTTACTCCATTGATTCCTTTAAGGTCATGAACGCCTATATGTACTAGTACGAAAATTTAATAGGGAGACCACAGAAAGGGCTGCAGCAATTGATTCGTTTGAAATGACGAGCATTTGGGAAGGGGAAACAGCAAAAGTGAAGGTTGGTGGGTTTCTTTCTTTTTTTAATTACACGCAAATCTTCATTGTAACTTTTACACATTCACACAGAAGATTACTGTTTAAATTTTAGATGGATCCAATGCTGTACCAATATATATTTGGGATCATCAATGACTGTCATCACTGGACCGCTTAGGGCCTACATGGACGACCTCACGACTCTTACCACGACTAAGGTTTGCACTGTGCGGCTACTAAGAAAGCTCCAGGAAAACATTGAGCGGGCTCACGTGAAAATCAAGCCGAGCAAGTCCAGAAGCATCTTTTATCAAGGGGAAGCTGCCAGACCACCACCTTCACATTAGTGAGGAACCCATTCCAACGGTTTCCGAGAAGCCAGTGAAAAGCCTAGGTCGTTGGTACGACGCCTCCCTCAAAGACAAAGAGCAAGTTGAGCAGCTCAGGAGGGAGGTAGCCACTGGGCTGAAGAACATTGACAAAACCATGCTTCCTGGCAAGCTCAAACCAGTGTTGCCAGGTCCGCTTATTCTAAGCGACTTTGGGCTTGTTTTTCTGTAAAGTCGCTTGCAAATAATGGGAGTCGCGGGTCGCGTTTTTTTGGGCTTGTTTCTAAAGTGTAGTTGCTTATTTGGGCTTGTACCCAGCTCGTTGCCAAGCTGATATTTTCTATGTTATTGAAAAGTAGGAGTTGGTGTAACAGAGTTAGAAATGTCAGTTAGTATTTTGTATGTGATTTTCACCATAATTAAGCAGCTGTAATGTGTTTGGTGTTTTGGAGCCCTCCTTTGGAGAAATGGTGTACCGCATCTCTGCTGTGTTTTTTGTCCTTGCGTTGTTGCCATACCCGATTAGAAGCGGGATGCTTTACATCGGGTAGGTTCACTGTATAAAGCACTCTCACTTTGTTTTAAATATATAACTGTAAAATGTTGTTTAAGTTGAAAACTTCGACATATGATCTGTGTTATATTATTTTACATGTATTATATTATTTTACATATATTATTTTACATGCCTGTGGTGGTGGTGGCGGCTTTGACTCTGGTGCAAAGCTGGGTCTGATTAATACGAAACATCCAGGAATTGATGGTCTGATTTTTCTGAAAAGTGCATTCCAGGCAGGGTGTGGGGCTCCTGGGCACAGCAAAAGGCCAAGGCCCATGCTTGCCACCGGAGCCTGGATCACGAAAAGAAATGACTGCAAACGTGCTGTTGGTTCGGACCTCCAGGGCCCTCAGGGCAGTCACCCAAGCCGGAGAGGGTGCGCTCTGGCTGGGGAAGCGGATTCAAATCTCTGCTCTGGTGGAGCTCTGAAAAACGCCACACCTCCAGGAAAAGGTGGCCCGATTTTTTCTGAAAAGCGCATCCCAGGAGGGGTGCGGGGCTCCTGGCCACGAAACAAAGCCCGATGCCCGTGGTGAAATTGGCCCTGGGCTTGGCTCAGAAGCCCTGATCTCAAAAAATGACAGAGTCCAAAAAGGTGCGGTGGGTCCAAACAATCCATGCCGTCAGACCTCCCTGTCCAGCCCAGGGAGGATGACCCGTCCTGGGCCAGGTTCAGATTTCCCCACCACCCCTGGAGCTCCACCTGGAGCAAAGACAGTCCTAAAACGTACCCTGGGGCTCTTGTAGAGGAGGAGAGAGAGGCCTTCAGAGAGCCCCTGGCCGGCTTGACTCTGCAGTCGAAATTTGAAAGAGTCCAGACAGAGTCCATAAACGTGCTGATGGTTTGGAGCTCCAGGGCCTACAGGTCACTCACCCGACCCAGAGAGGATGCACTCTGGCTGGGAAAGCGAATTCAACCTCTGCTGTGGTGGAGCTCTGAAAGCGGGCAAATCTGAATCTGGCCTAGCATGAGCCACCCTGCCTGGGCTGGCCAGGGAGGTCTGAGACCATGGTGGTTTTGACCCACCGCACCTTTTTTCGGACTCAGTCGTTTTTCGAGATCTGGGCTTCAGAGTCAAGCCCAGGCTCCATTTCAATGTGGGCTTTGGGCTTTTCGTGCCCAGGAGACCCACACCCTGCCTGGGATGCACTTTTAGGAAAAATCAGGCCGTCTTTTCCTGGACGTTTGGTGTTTGGTGTTAGGATGCTATGTCAAATAGTACTTGCATCATACCGGATGGCAGGGCGCCCGGTTTAACAAGCTGCCCTGTGGAAGCCTCTGGATCGGGTGACCACAGTATGGCTAGATCCCCTCATGGTTCTGGAGCCAGGGATCATGATGGTGGTGGTGGCTCAACGGCTTTACGAAATTATGCAACGGAATTTGGTTTACGAGAATGCTCGGTGGCCTTGACTCGCCTCAAGATGAGGCAGTCATCGGTGGCTGAGCGGGATAACACGGTAACTGACCAACTCGGTGGTCCAAGCTCTGCCAGAGAGACTCCAAGAACGGGGCAACCCGTCACTGACCCTCGGGGGGGACTTCCACCAAGTCCCCCCAGAGAATGAGGCACAAGAGGGAGGTTCAGGAGTGGTGATTATACTACCTTTAAGGGACTTCTCCTGTACCCTGTGTGGCGTGTCGGTGGGCACATGGACCAAAGTGCAAAAACATTTTGCGTCCCATCATGGAAATGTGCTCGTTAGATACATCTGTAGCACGTGTAAGAAAACATCACACTTGGGTGCAAAGTAAAGGGCAAATGCAAAGGCCCTGGGGCTCCCCAACCACGGGGGGCAATAAACTGCTCAGGGTGTACAGATAGCTTTGGAACGAGTAGAGCGCTTAGTATTCACGAGCTGCATGTCAACCCAGATATTCGCAATCGGAAAAGGATCGCTGAAGCAAGAAAGAGGGAAGGTTCTGGAAGGGGCCAGGCGGAAGAGGTCCTTTTCATCGGTCCTTCCGGCAAGACCCAACTTGCCAGAGGGAGGCCTCCTTCGTCTCCTGAAGGAGGTGGCCCGCAAAATGGTGAGCGAGGTGGAAGGCGATGGCACGGGGGATATCCACGTAATAAGAACCTGGCTGGGAGATTGCAAGCAGATACCCGAGCTGGTTGAAGCGGCAACGCAAAGGATGCTCCGGGGCTGCAACCCAAGAGCGAGAGTCCTTCCCACAAGAACAGACCAGCGTCAAGAGCTGTCAGGGTGCGCCGACATAAATTACTCACCAAACGTCGCGCATTTCATACCTGCCAGCTCCTTTTCAAAAAACCGAGCCTGCCTTGCGAAATCAATTTTGGACGGCAGTAAGGAAGGGAATTGTCTAATTCCAATCGAAACGGTTTATAACTCATTCCGGGCAAAATGGGAGTCACCGGCTCCCTTTGGCGGGTTCGTTCAGTTTGACGCAAGGGTGAGTACTGACAACATACACCTAGTGGGAATTATCTCTCAAGGTGAGATCCAACAAAGCCTACAGCAGGTTTTGAACGCATCCGCACCTGGCCCAGACAGGACTGGGAAGCGGGACATTCTCAATTGGGATCCTAGGTATGAGACCCTCACACGACTGTTTACCATGTGGTGGTTCACATGTGTCATACAAACCAGCCTGAAGAAAAGTCGTACGGTGCTAATCCCAAAGACTTCAGACCCAGAAACGGTGATGGAGATTGGTAGCTGGAGACCGATCACCATCGGGTCTATGGTTTTAAGGCTCTTTACTCGGGTGATCAATAAGCGTTTACAGCAGGTGTGTCCGATCCACCCTAGACAAAGGGAGTTTCGTCCCAGCCCCGGGTGTGTGGAGAATATTGAGGTGCTGCAAGGCCTCATTCGCCACTGCAAAGAGGAGCGGAGCCAACTTGCAGTGGTATTCGTCGATTTTGCACAGGTTTTTGACACCGTCTCACATGAGCACATCCTGTCAGCTCTTGTGCAGATGAACTTGGATCCCCATATGGTGAATCTAATCCAGCAGATTTACACAACCAGTACAACATTTGTCGAGGTCGGAGGTGGGGTCACCTCTGATATTACAGTGAGGGTCGGTGTTAAAGGGTCATGAAACCCCCCTCTTTCAGCTCAAGTCTAGCTCAAAATCTTTTTGAAAAATGCAACTGAAATGGGCGTGGCTAGCTGTGAGAGGAAGGGAGGGAGTGGGTGTTGTATGACCATAACTGTCACTGTCACATGCATTTCGACTGTCACTAAAAAGCAATGGTAAAACGTGAGGAAATGCTAGATTTGTATATAGCTGTCAAAGTTAAAGTCTTATGAAGTACACTGACACTTTATTATAGTCCTTTCAAAAGTAACTGAATGTCCTGCTACAAATATTAGCCCACAGTAATCGTAATTCTAATTAAAACATATTAATGTAGGCTACATAATTATAATGTCATTATAAAATATATAGTGGTTTATATAGACACTATAAATACATTTCAGAAAAAAAATATTAATTTTCCGCTTAAAAAAATCGTTCCGTGCATAGTTATAGACAGTAAAAGAAAGTGCATAGTCTACGCGGCCTCTGAAAAACACATAATAAATGACTTCTCATTTTAGACACACACACACCAGCGCAGACACACCTCTGAAGGGATAGAAAGTCCTCGGGATACCGCATCACTCGCAAGACGCAACTTGGATTAGCTTGTCAACAAGGCAAAGTCCATCATTCTCCACTTGTCGAGCTCTCTCGCGAAAATGTTTAGCCGTGTCCGTGTCCGGAACATATTCAACGCACTTGGACTTTGCACCATGAAAACAAGTAGTTTGCGTCCCATGATTGCCTCTCTCATCAAACGTATTACGCGATATCACAGTTTGTCATGTCTGTCGTTGGAAAGATCCACGTGGGGTCATGAATAATTAAGAGGCCGTGTCTTCTCATAGGATAAGACCGATGAGTCATCAAGGCACTATGTAGGGCACTGCCGCGTCACCCGCTACAATGAAGATTTTAAACCCGGAAGACAAAAAAAGCGGAAAAAAACTCAAATTTAACCATTTTAACCTTATTATTAAATCTAACAGATGCTAACATTGTCTTCAATGGTGTTCAATACACATACCTCTGTTATAATCTCAGAAAATTTGGTTTGGGGTTTCATGACTCTTTAAGCAAGGGGATCCGTTGTCACCCCTGCTTTTCAACCTGGCCTTGGACCCCCTTATCCAAGGCCTCGAACGCTTTGGCAGAGGATACACTGTCACAGGTCATACAATAACATCACTGGCTTTCGCTGATGACCTGGTGCTGATTGGAGGATCTTGGAGTGATATGGCCCATAACGGATTTTGGATGAATTTTGTCAGACCACCTCCTTGAAAGTGAATCCGAAGAAGTGTCACAGCTTCCTTGTCAGGCCCTGCAGCGGTGCATTCACGGTTAACGACTGCGCCCCATGGGTTCTGGGGGGCATGGCCCTGCAGCAAACAAGTATTGCAGACACAATTAAATACCTAGGTGTCAAATTCAACCCCTAGGGAGGGGTTGATAAGCCTGACCTGGAGGTGGCTCTTGACCAATGGTGCCAAAAGATCAGTAAATCACTACTTAAACCCTCACAAAGGGTGGTCCTCCTCAATCAGTACACTATACCCCGGCTATTTTACCAGGCTGACCTCTGAGAGGTCAGTGACGGCCCTCACAGCGAGGTGATCAAGCGAGAGTTGGGGGTTGACGGGGTGGAGATCATCAGGTTTCCCTTAGGGGCAAGGGGCCTGTGGCTAGAGCTGTCACGATAACTACTTTTTGTTGTGCGATATATTGCACCAAAATTATTTGCGATAAACGATATTATTGTAATTTTCAGACCATTTTATGCCACTGATTACCAAATGACAATATAATAGCATAATAATGCAAGTACACTGTTTCAAAGAACAAAGAACCTTTATTCTTATTTCTATTCAATATTTAGACATTGTGAAATGTGAAAAAATATATCCCAAATAAATAAAACAAGTAAATAAATACACATTCCTTAACAAAAAAGTGCAAGGTATCAAGAACTAGATCAAAACAAAGTAGGCTAATATGATGTTCAATTTAAACTTTTAAAGTGTCTCACACAAAGGCACAGATGCATCAACAGGACATTTCATATTTTTAAATACTGGTTTTTCGATCGTGCATAATGGCTGAAACTGTTGTGCCTGAACGCGTTCAATGAACGCTAGTTCATGAACGCCTTCATATTTAGGTGAACTGAACATACTGTATTACTGCCTGATGAACATTACTGTGAACGCCTTCCTTCTGGTGTCTGTGAATGCACGCTCTCTCAGTTTCACTCTTACACCGTGTCCTAACTACAGGCAACGCGATGAAATTCTAGCGACAGCAAGTGTGTCTGTCCGCACTAGACGCGACGCGACTCGGAGATGCCACACATTCAGAACAGCGTGTGAGCCTATGGTGTGAGAAGAGTCTCTCCATGAAAGCGCACTATTGGCCAGCACTCGCATTGAATATGGGTAAGGACATAATCCAATCAAGAAATAACATTATTAAAAATCAAAACATTACCAAGATATACTCATTAACTAATTTTGTTATGAAGTACAGTCGTATGTTTGCATAGAATTCATTTTGAACGCTATATTACATGCTTTCAAAATCTGAGGTAAATTATCCGTTATCGCTTGTGGCACAGTGACCTATTTTTAACTAAAAATAAATAATGTGTACTCATAAATAGGAACCATTTCTAAATTAGAAACTTCGCGTGTCGCCGTCGCGTCTGGTTAGGACAAAAACTCTGATTAACATGGAAAAGATACCTTTTATCGCGCGTTGCGCCGTCGCGTGTAGTTAGGACACGGTGTTAACTTTGTACAATAGGGTGCCAGATTTGTATAGAGCTTTCCAGGCGAAAACCCGGATAAAACACACATAAACAGGCCTTAATATGTTGTGAAAAAACACCCAATATCGCAACACCAGCCAGCAGTGTCGCGCCGCGTGAGATGTATGATCATTTAAACAGATTTTATGACGAGGTCGGTGAGGATGGGAAAAATCTTACATTTATGTGCAAACTGCCCGTCGATAAAATTATCGTTGTCTGTGGTTGTATATGGGCTGTGGCAATAGTAGCCTAATAAAAAAACCTCACAACATATGGACAAAAAGAACATTATTGTCGTTAGATTTTGTTCAGCTGTCATCGATTTATCACAGTCAAATGAACAAAAAGTATGATCTGATAGATTTGATTATGTACTAGCATAATCATGCTGTAATCTGAAAAAATTAAACTTATTAAGTTAGTTCAATTCATTAGCAATAGCTTTGTGAAATCACAGCATTTGATATTATTTTTCTAATAATAATTTAATTTTTTTAACATTTTTCTGATCAAAACACTTTCAATTAAATTTATTTAGAAACACAGACATCAATAATCAGCCTGTGAATCTCTACCGTGGTGCCCACATAATCCATGTTGCCACCAATCACAACTCATTAATGGCTCCCATCATGCTTTGCGGTATGAATAAATCATGATCTGAATTGTCTATGTAATTTACTTTTCCTAATTGAATGTTCTGCTCGTCACCATTGTAGAGAAGCATGAACTGAATCTTGACTTCTGTATGTGCCCCCCCAAAAAAGATTAAAAAAAAAACTATTAAGAAATCCTTTATATTATATCTAATATTCTGGATATTTATGCAGAATCATAGTTATATATTCTAACAGAGTAAATCATAAACATAAAGTTCAAACAATGATTGTCATAATATAATCAACACCAATAGATAATTTTTCTATTTGTTCATCTGGCAGTTATAACTCAGATACAACAGCCGAACAAAAATCTAATGGCAATAATATAAGTGTCAAGAGCCCAACTAAAGCAAACACTGATCTCCATAACGGTGGCTTACAATTTTAGATTTTCTCCTTCAGTGATTCTGCTTGTGATCACCAGGTGTCTTCAATAATGCTCAATCATCACTAAATTAATCACTTAATTATCTCATTAACTTTAACACTCTTGATTGTTAATTTAACACTCATATCTGCATCATATCTTCCATCTGAAAGCAGGTGAAGGTGATTTACTACTAATCAATGAACCGGCTTTACTGAAGAGATATCTCGCCCAGCCCAGTTTCAAATTCAAATTACAGTCCCTCAAAGTATTTAATTACAAATGACAAATTACATGTATTTGAAATACTTATTTGATTACTTTAGAGTATATTGTAATTCAAATACTGCCCATCTCTGAGCAATACATTGTATTTTTTCCCAAAGGTTTCACCTGACAAAGAACCATGTGACGCAGTCATAACGGTAGGCTAGTTTTATGTATAAAGATGTTTGATTAACATAAAACAGGCTAGTTTTTGTTTTAAATGTATTTGCAAAATATTTTCAATATCTTTCAGATTAGTTCAGATGAGGAACATGGAGACACAGTCCAGAAGGTAATTAAAATCTATGCAATATTAAAACATTTTATGAAGGAAATCGTGTCATATTTATTGCATTTATAAATCGATAAAATTACAGTATAGCCAACTGGAAATATCAACGTTGCCAACTACTGAAATTACTTGGTTGTATTTGTTTTGTTTGTGTGATTAATATCTATGACTACTTTAAAGTTTTCTGTTTATTCTCCTAGACTACTATGGAAATAGAACATGAAAGTGACATGGTAATTATAAGCCTACAAACTTACAAACCTAACAATGTGCATTAATTAATTGAATAAAAATAATATTTGGTTGAATTGTGGTGAAATAAAAACACTTTCAAGAGATTTTTTAATGTAAAAAAAATATTTAAATATATTAATGAAGAAAAACGTTTTGTTTTAAAGAGTACTTCTGGAGAGGAAAAGATTGAGATGGCCACAAAGGTAAAGGTATTCGGTTTTAGTTTGTTATCACAATTGAAGAGTAAAAAGCGCACAACCAGTTTGTCTCTAGAGTACAATATAGAAAAGGTAAATGTTTCCAGGTACCCATTTCCTATTGGCTTTCACGCTTGGTTCGATTGCCTTTTCCGATCCCGAGTTCGATTGCTTCCCCCTCCCCCCTGCCCCCATGGACTTTGTTAACATTATATATTTGTATCCATCGATATCTATGTTTGTATCGGTATGCTCATAAAGCTGCGCCTGCAATCATGTTGCTTGGTAACCGCTATGAATGAAAGGACTTCAAAATGGATAGAATAGCTCACTTCACATCTTTTCTTCTTTTTTTTAACCTTTGGTTTTGTTTTCAAAGAAAATGTTAGGGCTGGAGCCCAATATTCGAATATTCGTTTGAATATTCGGTTGGTATTCGATTTGAAAATATGACATTTGAATAATCTTTTTTTCACACCTGGCAGGTTGTGTCAGTCGCACTTGAATATGTTTTACAGTATCTGGTGATATATAATACTTAACATATAACTTCGTTATAGCTAGTCCTACTTAATAAATAGCCTATATTCATATCTTCTTGGACTAGCTACTAAAAGTGTTCCTGCAACGGGATTCTCCGGCAAGAGCGCAGAACAGCGGAGTGTGTGTGGACAGAAGTGCATGCCTGAGCTTGTATTTTGGGTTAAGCTGCATAGCTTTGATGTTGTGGAAAATAGAATAATAGAAACAAAATAGTGGGCCTATTATCATTTTTTTCATTTTATCATATTATCATTAGGCCTACCAGTTATTATCAATCTAAATTAATCTACAGCGACTTTAAACTTTACTGAAATTTTACTAAACTTTCGTTTACTAAACGAAATTTTACTTACCACAATTTAGTTTTTCTTAAAATTGTTTTTAAAAGTTTAGTTTTAGTTAAATTTAGTTTTTCTCGTTTTTTCTAAACCTAAGTTATTCGTTTATTTTTATTATTATCTTTTTTTGTTAATTTAAATTTCGTTATTAGTTTAAATTTAGCTACTCTGTTAGCCTATTTATTAAAATTTCATTTTTGTTTACATTTCATTTTTATTTATTTAAATCTACCATACTTTGTCAGTGAGAATACTATAACTTATTAAAAATCTTGCTTAAGTTAAAAGACCTGTGTGCGTGTGTGTTTTGCAAGGTCCGTTATTGGAACATAAACTCTCTCGCTTGTCTATATTGCACCAAATAGGCTACGACACTGCACTTCCTTGTGAAGTCGTTTGGATGAACGGCTCTCGAAATAATCAAAATGCAAAAAGAGTGACAGAAAGATGTCGAAGCTTAGAATATTCGATGTTCATTAGCCTACTACCGAAGCTTCAAAGCTCAAAAAATGGTATACTGAAGCATTTAACATGAACAAGCAAGAACGCGCTCTACGTGCTACTTAAGAGTCGCTGTCCATTTTAGAAGGGCTGAAATTTAACCTTATGTGGAATCGTTTTATGAACGTTTAACCTAATAATCGTTATTTGTTTGTGGATTAGAAATCAAGGCAAGTCTAAAGCACCTAGACATGGGAGGCACTGACAAAATGGTAAAAAAAGAAGAAAAGAGAAGATATACCTTTCAAAAAGATAAAATTAATGTCCTTTTAGAGGAGATAGAGCGAAACAAATGTTTTATTTTTTTAAGGACACCATACAAATAGGCCTAAGGGAAAAAAAAACATCTGGGAGGACATTGCAAACTAACTGCAACCAGGCGTGTTGAAAGATCAGGGAAGGAAGTCCTCAAGAAATGCCCAATACATGCGGGTTTTCGTGTACGTCATCAAATCATTGACATTTTTTAATTCATCTATATTTTTCCCAGTTTTTAAAGCATATTTCACACATTACTTCTTTAATGAATTTTTTATTCATTTAATCAATTGTAAAGATGTGTATTTCAATTTTTCAGTCTTACGATCGTTTTTAGGAACTTCTTAGGCTTACGATGCTTTGAAACGCAGCCCAGCCCTAGAAAAGATACAGAAACACACTTGCGTCTGTCTGTCACAAATTGTATACGACCACATTGTCATCAATAGCGGTTCACTTCCGCGGTGCGGACCCGAGTATGGTTCGTCTGTTGCGCACCCGAGTTCGGAAGACCATAGCCTAGTTCGTAATTCGAACTAGGGTGCGCAGCAAAACTGCTAGTGTGAAGTGAAAGCTCCCTGACAGTTTATATATATATATATATATATATTTATATTACTTCTGTCATAACAATATGCCCCAAGGAAGAACAAAGAGAAATTGCATCACAAAGTTTTAAAGAGATGTTAGGCCTATGCTGAACTATGAATGTTAATCGATGGCAATATTCAAAAGATGAAATTTAAAAAAACTGAAATTTGCAACTAAGATAAGTTCTTTTTTTATGAATACATATTTTCATCATCGTCTAACAGAGTTTAGACGATGCTACACACACCAAGGCCGAACCAGAACAACGATGCATGGCACAGGACATTGATGCTTGTTGCTATCAAATGACCAGAAATAAGTAATTTCTTATTATTATTAATTACTATTATATTTAATATGATAATATTTGATTTTAATCACGCATTTTCAAAAAATGTGTTATATTCATACAGAATAATAAATGGTCATTTAAAAAACGTGGCCTGGATTCAGTGCAATACATGTGCTGGATGGCTCCATAATGACTGCGCAGGTGTTGGTAATGTCGACTCTAATAGTAGCCTCTACTGTGGATGCAAAATGCAATATCCCCAACCATTTGTAAGGTTAGTTAGCACACGGAAAAAAATACTTTTGGCAGTAAATATGATAAATAAACACATTTATTTTGAAGAGTAATCAGATGAGGACTGGTGGCAGATGTACTAACTGATGATGAAATAAAGGTATGCGTAATTTGTTTGGGTGATAAAGACTTTTTTTTTTGGATAATGACACCCTCAGATTACATCAGACCACGCAATCATAGGCTATATTGCATTGTGCTATTTAAATTTTACAACAATTTTACAATTTATGTAAACCAACCCATGAATTAATTTTGGGGGGGATTGCAAATGAGAGAAAAGAGAAAATAAATAAATAAATTTAAATGGATAAATCTTCAAATCAATTTACACGTTTTTTTTTTTTGGTCTTGATAAGTAGTGTTCTAATTTGCTGTTTGTTACATTTATAAAATGATAACTAAATTATATATATATATATATATATATATATATACGGCCACTTTATTAGGTACACCTGTCCAACTGCTCGTTAACACTTAATTTCTAAGCAGCCAATCACATGGCGGCAACTCAGTGCATTTAGACATGTAGACATGGTCAAGACAATCTCCTGCAGTTCAAACCGAGCATCAGTATGGGGAAGAAAGGTGATTTGAGTGACTTTGAATGTGGCATGATTGTTGGTGCCAGAAGGGCTGGTCTGAGTATTTCAGAAACTGCTAATCTACTGGGATTTTCACGCACAACCATCTCTAGGGTTTACAGAGAATGGTCCGAAAAAGAAAAAACATCCAGTGAGCGGCAGTTCTGTGGGCGGAAATGCCTTGTTGATGCCAGAGGTCAGAGGAGAATGGCCAGACTGGTTCGAGCTGATAGAAGGGCAACAGTGACTCAAATAACCACCCGTTACAACCAAGGTGGGCAGAAAAGCATCTCTGAACACACAGTACGTCGAACTTTGAGGCAGATGGGCTACAGCAGCAGAAGACCACACCGGGTGCCACTCCTTTCAGCTAAGAACAGGAAACTGAGGCTACAATTTGCACAAGCTCATCGAAATTGGACAATAGAAGATTGGAAAAACGTTGCCTGGTCTGATGAGTCTCGATTTCTGCTGCGACATTCGGATGGTAGGGTCAGAATTTGGCGTCTACAACATGAAAGCATGGATTCATCCTGCCTTGTATCAATGGTTCAGGCTGGTGGTGGTGGTGTCATGGTGTGGGGAATATTTTCTTGGCACACTTTGGGCCCCTTGATACCAATTGAGCATCGTTGCAACGCCACAGCCTACCTGACTATTGTTGCTGACCATGTCCATCCCTTTATGACCACAATGTACCCAACTTCTGATGGCTACTTTCAGCAGGATAATGCGCCATGTCATAAAGCTGGAATCATCTCAGACTGGTTTCTTGAACATGACAATGAGTTCGCTGTACTCAAATGGCCTCCACAGTCACCAGATCTCAATCCAATAGAGCATCTTTGGGATGTGGTGGAACGGGAGATTTGCATCATGGATGTGCAGCCGACAAATCTGCGGCAACTGTGTGATGCCATCATGTCAATATGGACCAAACTCCCTGAGGAATGCTTCCAGCACCTTGTTGAATCTATGCCACGAAGAATTGAGGCAGTTCTGAAGGCAAAAGGGGGTCCAACCCGTTACTAGCATGGGGTACCTAATAAAGTGGCCGGTGAGTGTATATATTAATTTTATTTTTTTCCAGAAAGTTGCTCAAGACCTTAAGAAAGGAGTTTTGAGGTCAAACAGAATGTTTCTCCATCAACATCCGACATTTGACCCGAAGTTCAAGTTTCGGAGAGATTGTTTTATTTCTGTTTTTAATGAAGAACAGGTAGCCTTTTATTATTATTATTATTATTTAATATATAATTAAATTCATATTCACAATGCATATATAAAATGACACATTTAACAGACCGAAGCTTTAGCAGAACGCATTAAAGGTGCTGTGGATAAAGAGGATGCATATAATGTTTCGTTCGTCCTTGAAGTGCTACTACCAGAGGTAAGATCATTTGACAATAATTATTTTGTATGTTCTGATAATATGTTATGTCAGTAAACATAGCAATTATTATGTATATTTATTCTATTTATTGTTTTAAAGCTTACCACAGTAATTCTGGTTAAGCTTGAAGAATTTAACCGATTTCAAGCAGAAAGATGTTTCAACACTGAATTATCCCGTTATTTGTAGGTAAATATCATAGCCTATTTGGCAACACTCATGTCCCAGTTTAAAAACAATTCATTATAAATTTTGTAATATATTCCTTGTTAGGGTGAAATATGACTTCTGGCTTTATGGCTTCTGAACATGACTGCCACAAGATGTTTGGACAGCAGGCCCACTTGTTTATTGACTTGTTTATTCATAAATGATTGTGACGGTTAATTGTGTTATATGTTCAGTACATTGCTTTTATTTGTAATAAATTATTATGGCATTGCAGTATTGTCATAATTATTTTTTAATGCTCAAGAAGTGGTTAAATATATGTATATCGCTGGTTTGAGGTAATAGGCCTATACAAAAGTGTCGCCTTTTAGCCTATACTTCAGACACAGAAACCATTGATTAAAGAGACTCATATATGCTGTTTGCATACTCTTTATGGCAAGTTTATCTCGCTATATGTCGCCTTTTTAACTAGCCTTAACTTTATGTAGCCTTTTTTATTGAAATGATAAATTACTATCGGCACACAAAGTTGCACCGTGGGGCATGTTCTGGGTACATTTTAATGATAACGCATCAGATAATGTTGTAATATAGAATTTCATTTCAGAATGGATTGATCTATACCTCTACATCCCCCATTTTTTGAGAACTTTTGAAAAAATAAAGAAATGACACCTCCAATATGGTCTGTCGGCATGTAAAGTTGCAATGGTGGGCCATGTTCTAGGCGTCATATTTCAACAATAACACATCAGAAAATGTTGTAATGTAGGATTTGGTTTAAGAATGGATTGATCTATACCTCTACATTCCCCTTTTTTGAGAACTTTTGAAAAAATTAAGAAATAACACCTCCAATATGGTCTGTTGGCACATACAGTTGCAATGGTGGGCCATGTTCTGGGTGTCGTATTTCAACAATAACACATCAGAAAATATTGTAATGCAGGATTTTGTTTAATAATGAATTTATCTATACCTGCACATTCCAGGGTTTTTTTTTTCATTATGTTTGCAACTGAGAATTAATGTCATGTAATTTATGTTCTTAAATAACAAATGTTCTGTTAAATGACATATGCTGTCCGATCAACAGACTCACAATCCCCATTCGACTGTTCCTTTAAAAAAACGCCAAAAGCACCAAGGGGGAGGGGTTACCAACCATCCAACATTTTTAAGGTGGAACGTATAGTTCGGTGAATAAGGAGCTGGCGAAAAAGGAGCTGGAGTCAGCCTCGTCACAAGCTCTTTTTAAAAACTTTCATTGGCTAAATAATTGTAAAACAGATAGATTGACGTAAAGGGTGACCAATAGCATTGATTTATTGAAAAAAAACAACAACAACAACAACAAAAAAAAAACACCAGAGCTCTGCCCAAGTCCAGCCCTAAGTGTGCATGTACCTGACGCATGCAGGTGTAAGTGTCAAATTGCAGTGGTTTTCCAAACATTGCACAGTGAATTACTTCAAAATTACATCCATGTCTTTAGTATATTTTGCAGGAAGACACATGCAGTGATTGGTATTATAGTGAATAATTACTTCAAAATTACAGCCATGTCTTTAGTATATTTTGAAGGAAGACCCATTCAGTGATTGGTGAGACCTAGAACATGTTAAAATTGGTTCAAAATGTGACAGTAAAGATTTGTATTGCTGTGAAAGACTTTCTTTTAGAATACATGCAGGATTTTGTGTTCATTTGATCAGAAACACATGAGAGGTTGATTACTAAAGGTGAAAAATTATTAGGCACACACAGACATATTTGCACTATCAAACGTCTAATTTTACAGAAAACAGCTAATAAACAGCTAATAAAAGCTGCAGACCCGCAGCACCACCAGTTTCAGAACCCCAGTTTCAAAACCCCAGCACCAGAACAGGAAGTGAGGGAGGGGCGGAATTATTATTATTGCATTATAATTATTTTAGCAAGAATGTAAGGACAAAACGGGCCTGAGAGTGAGTTCCTCATTTGATACATTGTACGTTAAATTTATACAAGATAGTTGTGATAAAACAGGCCTAGCTTGGGTTGAATTGGTCATTTTGTATGGATTTTTAACAAAACAATGCCGAATTTTCTATCTTTTTTTAGATTTTGACATTATTATTTTACACAAAAAAATGCATGCTGCACATGTTCTTGTGAAATAAAGTATATTTTATGAAAAATACCCATGCATTTTTTTAATTAAAGTATTATTTTTTCACCATCATGATCAGGAAGTAAATCATAATACAATGTAATGAAGAACTGAAACTATATAGGCCTACAATTATATTACACAAAATCAATGTTTTAAAATGCTTATTATACTGTAATGTAGTATCATAACCTGATCATAACATACATACATAGAGAGTAGGACGTTTCTTGTTCAATAAAAGCTGTTTCATGTGTAAAATATCCTCCAAATTACGTTAGGTGGCGTTATTAGGTTTCAAACCTAAGCTCCGCCCCTCACTTACGTTCCTGGCGCTGGTGTTGGTTTGAACGTAACTCCGCCCCTTACTTCCGGTTCTGGCGCTGGGGTTCTGAAACTGGTGTGCTGCGGGTCTGCAGCTGGATACTATAGAAATAAACAGCTCCCTACAGAAGCTGATTATTTGGATCTGTGTTTATCCCACATCATGATGCCATATTGATTGGAAACTTGTGCAAAAATTCACACTCTAAAAGCAGAGAATCACTGTAACCGTACCATTTTTTTTTCCTTTCCATGCCAAGCAAAAAATGCAGCATTTTAAATATTTTCATTTTGAAAAAATGCAGGATTGTTTTATTTGAGTTTATTTGGTCAAAAACACTTGACAGGTAACATTACACACTGATCAAGTAAATACAGGCGTATCGATTATAGGAGTCTCCTTCTTAAAAAATTATATGCAGCATTTGTGTTTAATGATAGAAATAATAGACTGTATATATGTTTCAGACTAAACATGAGTGGGCACGACAGTGGCTGGACTTCTGACTACGGTTATACATCTGTAAGTTTCTCTATATAAATGCTTGTTCGTTTGGCCAAATCTTAATCTTCATTAACTGATGATTTATAACAAAGTAAAGCTTGTGGCAATAATTCACATTGCATTCATTTTTTCAATGTTTTTTTTTTTTCTTCCCCCAGGCAAGCACTTCGCTGATTAGCAGAACTGTGGGTTCACTTTAAACAGTGCATATGTTACAGACAGAGATTATTGTGTGATGTGCATTTGGACAGATGTTTGATTGTGTTATTTTGCAGGACAGTGAGCATACCTCCTCAGCAGAGGACAACAGAGGAGCAGGCAATATTCCTCGTCCTCTTCCTCCTCCTCGTCCTCATCCTCCTCCTCCACCTCTATCCAACAGTCCTAACGTGCCCCGCCATCTGGCACGCCATCCACCCCCAGTCCCTCCACAACCACAACCACAACAGGAGGATGGAGACGAAGTAATGGATGTATTCAGGTATTCAATGTAAGCTGTCAAACTCTGTTGCAATTGTGTTAACTTCTCATTTGATTTTTATTTCTCTACAGTATTTTGCAGACAATGAAGATGAGGAGGACCTTTAATTTGTTGTAAATAAATATTGGTAAATAGCATTATGGTCTACTCTTCTCATTTTTTTGAAATATATTTCCAAATCTGTCGAGGTTTTGCAGAGATATTTGTGTGTTATTTGCGTGTCTTGTAACATTGAGGGTGCAGCCATGTTTGTTTTGATGCAAAGCCCTCTGGGATATGACGTCTTAGCTTGTATTGTGATCATATCAAACAATTGTTCAAAGGAAATTGTGTTTTATTAAAAATTACATTACAATAAAGCAAAGTAAAAACAACTATATACACAATTAAAACAGAACACACACTTGCACTCCCAAACGTCCAATTTTACAGAAAACAGCTTATAAACAGTTAATAAAGACCAAAATAAACAGTTCCAGTTCCAGAAGCTGATTATTTGGATCTGTGTTTATCCCACATCGTGATGCCATATTGATAGGAAACTTGTGCAAAAATTCAAACTCTCAAAGCAGAGAATCACTGTAACCGTACACTTTTTTTCCTTTCCATGCCAAGCAAAAAATGCAGCATTTTAAATATTTTCATTTTGAATAAATGCAGGATTGTTTTATTTGAGTTCATTTGGTCAAAAACACATTAACATTACACACTGATCAAGTAAATACAGGCGTATCGATTATAAGAGTCTTCTTAAAAAAAATAGTATATGCAGCATTTGTGTTTAATGATAGAAATAATAGACTGTATATATGTTTCAGCTTAAAAATGAGTGAGCACGACAGTGGGTGGACATCAGATTATGGATATACATAATGGCAATAATTCGCATTGCATTTATTTTTTCAATGTTTTTTTTTTTCTTCCCCCAGGCAAGCACCTCGTTGATTAGCAGAACCGTGGGTACACTTTGAACATTAAACAGTGCATCTGTTACAGACAGAGATTATTGTGTGATGTGCATTTGGACAGATGTTTTATTGTGTTGTTTATTGTGTTATTTTGCAGGACAGTGAGCATACCTCCTCAGCGGAGGACAATAGAAGAGCAGGCAACGCTCCTCGTCCTCCTCATCCTCTTCCTCCACCTCCGACCCCCAACAGTCCCAATGTGGCCCGCCATCCACCCCCAGCCCCTCCAAACCCACAGAACGGAGACGAGGTAATGGATGTATTCAGGTATTCAATGTAAGCTGTCAAACTGTGTTGTAATTGTGTTAACTTCTCATTTTATTTTTATTTCTCTACAGTATTTCGCAGACAACGAAGACGAGGAGGACCTTTAATTTTTTTTAATAAATATTTGTTCATATTATTATGGTCCACTCTTCTCATTTTTTGAAATATATTTCCAAATCTGTCGAGGTTTTGCAGAGATATTTGTGAGTCTTGTAACATTGAGGGTGCAGCCATGTTTGTTTTGATGCAAAGCCCTCTGGGATATGACGTCTTAGCTTGAATTGTGATCAAATCAAACAATTGTTTAAAGGAAATTGTATTTTATTAAAATTACATTACAATAAAGCAAAGTAAAAACAACTATATACACAATTAAAACAGAAATGACAAAGAAATATATAAATGAACTCAATTCAAGCTTTAACAAGATAAGAACTACACACACACAAACACAATAAAAAGCAGAAAGACACTCTCCAGTAGGGTGACCACCATCAAACAAACCAAATGTGGGACAATTAAAAGTTTGTGTGGGACATGTTACCAACACTAAAACATACCCTGAAACTGTTATATAATGTCTATCTAACTTGATAAAAACATTTAAATTCTGCCTTTCGGCTAAAAAAAATGATTTGTTCTTTCGTCCCTTCCAGAAATTAAAAAAAAAAAAAGTCATTTAAATTTAGCATCACTGAGCCCAAAGGCAGCAGGAACAATATTTTAGAAACAGTTCTGACCAAGTCCAACAAAAATCCAACAAAATAAACAATGAAGAAATAAAATATAAAACAACATGAAATTAAGAATATATTTAAACCAAAAACGTTCATATTTTTAGAGAGGATGTGAATCAAAACAACCTCTGCAGGTTAAACAACAACAAATAAATTCCGTTAAATTAAAATTTGAATTTACCGAATTATCCGTTTGTTTTCCGACAGTCCACATTTGATTGACAGCCATCACAACCAACGAGTGACCGTGTTTACTCCTTTCTTTTCAACCATTGGATAGTGTATAAAACACAGCTGTTGTATTTGTACTTATGACGAAGCGCTGCAAACTATGCAGCAAAAGTAATAAGTAGAATGCTTTCTTAAAAGGCAAAAGAACGCATGCACGTTTTCTTAATATGATATTAAAAACTAATAGACTGATGAAAATGCGGGACATTTCCTCAATATGCGACATGCGGGACAAGAGGTTAAAATGCTGTGCAGTACAACGCAAAGCGGGACGGGTGGTCACCCTACCCTCCAGTAGTCTGGCACAGGAGCCTCTGAACGCAAGTGTTTGTTGAAACATACAAAATGATAATGAAAAGTGTGGTTAAATAACATTTTGGAACAAACAAAATAGAAATGGATGTCCAAATATACTTTAAGCCTAAATGTTTGCCTAAAAATCTATATATTAACAGGTATATATATATATAAACAGGTGATGCAAACTTACTTGTTGTGCTGTGCTCGAAGGCCACCCTGGCCTCACCATCTTCGAGAACACAGGATGGCCTGCTCAATACCCTGTATTGGGATCCCCATACAGGGAAATTACAATCAGCTAGGGGTGCGATTACGGACTTGGGGTCAACCATAGGTTAGGTCCAAGTCGAACCCATCAAAAACTTCTTTGCCGCTCGATCATGTCACCCTCTGTTTTCGCAGAAGCTCGCGTGAGAGCGACTGTACTCCTGGCCTTCTGCTGTCCTCCACCCGAGATTGAGCTGCTGACTGAGGCCTCGCTAGTTGTGGGGCTTGATGATTCCTCCTTCCCTTCAAACAGTGCATTAAAAATTGACCGCTCATGGATGCCTCTTCACACCCGGAATTTGGAGCTCCAACTGGGCGTGGCTTCTGAGATACATCCGGTCAAAGTCCCATCTTTGACCGGGCGTTACTCGGGAACCTAGCCAACTTTGGGCTCTTTACTATGGGGTCTTGGGGGCGCCATAGGTACCCCCTCATGCTCGGAGTTTGGAGCTCCAACTCTGCTCAACTCCAGAGACACACCCACTTATACACGAGGTACTTTTGGGTAATACGGACTATGTCTGGGAAATGACGAGTCCCAGCGTATCGTCCTTCGGAGGGATGAGGGCCCTCTAGGGGTCCTCTTAGACCCCAGAGTCCTGAGGCTTTGGAACCCTTCCTTCTGAAGTGAACCCTTTCCTGTTTGGCCCCATATCTCGACCCTGGGGCCGCTAGACGCTAGTGATGGCAGTGTGACGCTGAAGCTTCGATACGTGCTTCGAAACCCTGAACTACAAACCTAGAGAACCACTGCTTCAAAGCTTGCTTTGGTGCAAAAAAAAATCATGTGACATATGACATCCGAAGCAGCAAGTACTTCATTGCCTGAATGAATTCTGACTGGTTTGCGGTCCAATCAGGTGATTCACTGGAACGGCACGTCTCGCTACCAGTTGCAAGATCAGAAGACCCACTGGCGTACTGGCGAACCCATCAAAATGTGTACCCTCATCTGTTTAATCTTGCAAAACAATTTTTATGTTCACCAGCATCATCTGTTCCTTGTGAGCGAGTGTTTTCCAAATCTGGAGAGGTTGTGAGCAAAAAAAAGAAACCGACTCAGTCCAAAATCTGTTGAAAAAATAATGTACCTCAATAAAAATCTTTGAGTGTTCCCCATCTCAAAAATCACCCCCTGCCATAGTTACACAAGCACATCCAACCTATGCCATATTTTCCCAGCACTCTCTCCTAAATAACACAAAACATACATTTATCAATTTTTATTTGTAAATAGAATATTATGCTCAGCATTAGCATGTGCATAAGCATCTGATTTCAAAGGAAATATAGTTAAAATCCAATGCTGATCTTAGCAAAGATGCTTCAGAACTAAAGTAGTTTCTCCAATACTGCTCACTGATTAATTTGACTGCAGCCTTGCTTTTCGCCAGGAGAGGTCGCTGCAACTGAAGCTTCCAGTAATGAACCCATTTTCGAACCAATTGGCTCAAGTGGTTCAGTGCTTCACAAAAGCTTCATTTGGCCATCACTACTAGACGCACGGGCTGGGGCCCGTTGGAGAGGGCCCCTCGGGACCTTACTTTGACCCGAGTTTGGTGTGGCTAGGCCGCTGGGTCCCCGAGTTATAGCCATTCAAAGTTCGGTGCCCACCTGCAACTTATTTGACAGGGCGCCGGTAGGCTGTCCGTGGACATCGCATTAAAAGGTCATATTTCATAACTGCAGTTGGATATATGTGGTCAAAATTACTGTGCGCCACACAGGGGACACCATGTAACACACTGATGCTGCTGCTCTGCCTGATCTTCCTCAAACATAAGGGCAACCCTTAAATGCTTTTAAATGTAAATGCTTTTCTTAATTTATTTTTATCAATACCTTTAATAGTCTTGTCTGTTATGTTTAATACAAACAGCCGGTTGGTTCAGAGGGCTCCTGGCATTAAACACTGTCAGAAGATTGTGAGAGTGGCGAAGCCGGACGTGCTCAGGATCCAGAGGGACCTGCAGGCGGGCAGAGAGCTCTCCAACACGGACCAGATGCTCTACCGCTATTACTGCGAGACGCTCTTGGTGTTTGTCCACATGCAGCGTCCCAGAGCTGTGGAAGCCTTGACGGTAAGTTCATCTATAGTAACGAGTTTACACTTCGGATATGCTTTAATATTGGCACACTTGTGCATTTGTAAATAACACCTTTTTCAATATTTTCCAGGATGCAGAGTGGGTGAACAAGACTAAGCTGGGTGACACGTTTGTGATCGGCGTACAGAGGGAGAAAACCTCGAGTATGCAAATCGCTCTGACACAAGAGGAGGAAGCTGTAAGTTTTACTGTACAAACTGTTGATTGCTCTCCACCATTGTTTTAAATGTAATAACTCATTGGTCTTTTTTCCGTAGTGCTTGGAGCTGTACTTCAGGCGCATCAGGCCTGAGAACATTCAGCCGGATAAACTCTGCAATAGTTTCTTTGTCTCGTCGTCCAGCCTGGAGGTTCACAGTGTCTCTCGCGACATTAATCGGCTCCATAAATTGTAAGTGCCTAACACAGGTCCATGTGTGTGTATGGATACACTTCTTTGTATCTTGCCTCATCACAGTCACATCACAATTAACATTTCCTTTTTCTTTCTGCAGGTACAAGCTGGCTCCTTTCTCTGCCCAGTGTGTGCGGAGGGCTGTTGAGGAGACTGCAGAAAAGCTCCCGGAGCACCAACAGGAGGTGCTGCACCATTACCTGGCCATCAGCGCTGGTGCGGATCTTTGGCCAGGTATACATCTCTTCATCCAACCATGGCATTACTCGTCACAAACAATTAGCACAACAAAAATAGCAAGTTGTTATTCATAATTTTTTGGTATATTATAAACCTTGTATTCCTCTCTTATACAGCACTTCTGCGGACGAGACTTCCTCGTCCACAAGCTGTGCAGCTGGACCATCTGGGAAGAGCTTCGCTGAGTTCGTGGAGAGATTTCTTATTTCGGCGGAGGGTCAGCCGCCATCTAAGAAGCAGCGTGTCGAATCAGGCTTTCCAGATGACCGCGTTTTTTACGATAAGTGGCGGATTACCCAGTACGCCCAGAGAGAGCAATATCTGCTGTCTGAGTCTCTGAATCCATCAATAGAGCTTTGACACTCATTAACTCAACACAAAAACTAGGTCATTCATTTACAGTGTGACTCACATGAGTAACATTATTTCATTCTGTCTTTCAGCATATTTCACAGTCCACAAGCCTTCAGCCGCAAAGGTGGCACGGCTTATTGCACAGGAGGGGTGGAAGGTCAACTGTCCCAAGTCGGAGGACATCGAACGGCTGTGGACACCACCTTCGAAGGCAGTAGTTGAAGATGACAAGTTCATCCTTCGCTGTGTGTCTGAGCAGAACTGGTCGGGCATGGCCATAAAAGACTTTGGTGACCAGCGTGGTTTTGGTAAGAAAACCTTTCATTTGTCTTGTAAGGGCAGAAAAAAAACAATAATGTAAAATGTACAAGTTAGCAGCCAATAACTGCAGCAAGAACCACATTTACATTCTGAACTGTTTGTCTACATGTAATGTTTCTTCATTAATTCAATAATGTAATGTGTTCTCATTATTTTAGGAGTCGTGGCAACTCGGACTTTTTCAAAGAACGACATTGTCTGCGACTACCACGGCAAGGTCATACCAGCATGACGAGGCCGGGTACATGTTCTTCTTTAAAGCCGGAAAGAGAGATCTCTGCGTCGATGCCCAGACCTTTCCCTGCGAGTGCCACCCTGGCAAAGACACCGTTGGGAGGAGGTATGGGCAATTAGGGTAATATCATAGAACATGTCACCACAATGGTTAATGCTTCTCATGATTTGTTTTTGTAGAACATTTTGGTCAGCATCCACTGTCTGGGCCAGGCAAACAAAACAGATGAGGGTCCAAGGCAAAAAGGGTAATCCAAGAAAACAATGCTCAGCACCCGGATGGACAATCAGGCAGGCTAATGGCAAGGTATTTGTTTCTAGCACATCTCATACGCAATAGTAATGCAAAGTGCTTTACATAAAATTTCTGGTAATGAATGAAAATCATTTTAACAGAAGATTCAAAGGAAATGTGGTTTGGTTGTCATTCATAAACTGTGTGTTTTGGTCACATGTTATTCTATCCTGCAGATCTTAATGTGCAATGTATGAAGTCGGCTCTGTGTAACGTAACAAACGCTTCATGAGATGGGCTGGCTTTAACAAGCATGTCATTCTCTCTCTTTAAGGTTCATGAAGTACACCTTTACTTGCACTAGCCTCCACAACAAGGGCAAAAGGTCTCTTTGATAACTGTAGAGACTTCGTTCCTCTTGCCAAGGGGATCGCTGCTGCCTACATGTCTGTGATCCTTTGGTGCTCCCAGAACTGGGTGGGCCTCGTAAGAGACCTGTGTTACTCGTCACTACCGTGATGGCTGATTCTCATGCTCCAGTATTTATCTGGGGAAACTTCATGTTAATTTCACGCAGGTCCCTCTTTCTTTCTGTAACAAGCAGCACGCTCTTCACACGGGCAAGATCATTCCCTCCACAGTGAATGACTAGCACATTCGGAGCGGTTTGTTCTTTAAGGCACTGTTTGAAGGGAAGGAGGTTTCCTATGTGTTGGGGAGACCATGTCTTGCTTTGTGTTTTAAAGGTTCTCTAAGCGATGTCGGGGCAAAACATTTTTTGTCACATACAGCAAACGTCTCCTCACTATCGGCTAGCTGCCTGTCCCCTAAACACACTGTAAAAAAACGCGGTCTCTGTAGACACCACAGGCTCCACAAACGGCAACAAAAACAATCATGTCTTACCTGGACCACGAAACCTAACAAACAGTGTTCCAGCCAATCACTGGCAAGAAGTATTTGAGGGTGGGTCTGGGGGTTAGTGCGCGTGCACATGAAGGGTGTGTGTGTGTGAAGGAGAGACAAGCATCAGAGGGAAGTTTGAAAAATGCCCGACACACGACCAAAGAGACGTCGTTCTGAAGATCAAATTCTTCAGTCGGATAAAGAACGTGCAAATTTCCGAATTCACATCGGTAGCAAAGCTTTTGAACGATGGCGAGAACTCCGGTGGCAGAAGGGCTTCCAGTCCGACGGTTACAATTATTTCAGGAACCACGGAAGGGAGGGGGAGGAGATGAGATGCGGAGGAGGTAGGGTCTAGCTAGCCTCCGATTTGTTTGAAAATATTGCGAACGTCAACACTCCCAGGATCGCTTACAGAACCTTTAATATAAAGCTCTGGGGTTTTACTAGTGTTTTTAAATGCTGCTTTCGTGTTTTTAAATATTAATTTTGTGTTATGTAATTTATTTATTTTTTAAATAGTGCTTTCGTGTTTACGAAAGCATTATTTAAAGTGCTTTTGTGTTTTTATATAAACATCTGGTGGTTTTCTAGGGGAGCCCGACGGCATCGTCGACGATGCCACACGTCACCTCCGATAAAAGTTAACATAAGTCGATGACAGATTTATCGATTTTCTTACCGTTTTTTTCGGCAGAAAGCTAACGAGCTAGCCATCACGGCGGTGTCTTTGGTGTCTTTCTAGCCTTTACAGAAGGTTTTCTATCCAGCCTGGAACTTGTGCTTCCTTTCAGAGGTTTTCAGCAATAAATCCAAACGCTTATGTCAATTTTGAGACCCCTGAAGTCCATAATTCATAAATATTCCGTCATTTTTGCCGCTAGCTCGATGCTAGCGGCCATTCTGGATATCACGTGATGTGTTCACGTGATGGTTTTTGACCAATTACAGGCTGATCCGTCGTAAACATTGGTGTGCGTCATTGCGCAGGAACCAAGCGCTGATATAGTGGAGAGAGATAGAGACGCACGGAGACGCGCTATTCACAGAGAAACTCAGCGAAATTGACGTAAATAAAGCGCTAGTCTATTTTGGTGCATTGCAGGATGATGGATTTTCAGGAGAACAGAGCTTTTTGACGGATGAGGAACTAGATTACCAGGATAGACCCAGCTGAAGTGCCATTTATTTATTTACTGTAAAAAAAGTATTATAGCAGTATAAATGTATTATAAAATAATAAAAAGTACATAATAAATAAAAGAATAAATAAAATAGAAATGCAAAAACCTTTGATGTGGACCTTTGTGTGACTGCTGAACTGTTTTGAGGCTTGGCATCAGTGAATCGCCTGGACTTCTTTTGGAAAAATGTCAATAGTTTTGGTTCTGTACAAGTTATAATGTTTATTCCTGTGCTCCAGGACTCCAAAGACATGAACAAACTATTTTCCAGAGGAAAATTGCTTAGCTTTTATTTATTTGTGTGTGATTTCAATAAATATTTGAGTGATTCCATTTCCGATTTATTTTTTCATTTGTCTTTATGGTCCCATAACTTATTTTACATTAAGGTGACATCAATGTAACACAAATATTCTGAAAGTTCAATTTGTCCTGAAAACAAAGAGGTGTGTCAATTGTCTATGCACCAAAGGGTTCATGTTTTACAAGCTTTTTTAGTAAATGACACCAGACGGAAAATTTATTGTAAAAATACCCTTAGGTCTCAGAGGGTTAAATGCTGCTTTCGTGTTTTTAAATATTGATTTTGTGTTATGTAATTTATTTATTTTTTAAATAGTGCTTTCGTGTTTATTTAAACACGAAAGCACTATTTAAAGTGCTTTTGTGTTTTTATATAAACCTCTGGTGGTTTTCTAGTGTTTTAAATGGTGCTTTAGTGTTTTTAAGTACATTGATTTTGTCTTTTTATATTACGCTCTGGGTTTTTAGTGTTTTAAAATGGTGCTTTCATGTTTGTATATAGTTCTTTCGTGTTCCCAAAATAAAGTTTTACTGCATTTCTGAGTGTTTTTTTTTTCTTCTTGCCTTTTGGTTTTTGGATTGTACGCTTTGTTCACTAGATTACCCTCTCGTCTGACCCTTGCCTGTTTTGTTTGCCTGATAATTTGGACTGCCTTACTGTGTTTGACTTTCGCCTGTGACTTGGATTGGATTACTTGGATGTCCCTGATCTCATTTGGATCTACAATGAGGTAAGTACAGCATTTTGTTAGTCTAATCATAAAGCATTTTAACTACTCCATCACAAGTCAGAATTTCAATGTGTTTTTTCTTTTATAAAGTAAGTTTCTTAAATTTATATTTTTATTTGATTACACCGTTTAACTGACAGTTTAAAATATCTTCAATGCAGAGACAGATGAGTGCAGACTTGTAGAAGTGTAAAGAACATGTTTAACCAGTTATTCTACAGCTTTTGTAAACTGTTAAACATTCTTTTGTTTGTTAGCAAAGTCAAGTCAACCGTTGGTTTTCCGTCAAGCAGAGAATCAACTTCTCAAAGGGAAGGTATGTTTCTGCTCAACCTACTATGCTATTTTTGTTTTGTATCTGAACAATTTTATTTACTAGCCAAATAATGAATGTTTTGGCAATCTCATTTCAAAATAAACGTGTTTAATAGTTGTTGTTTGGAAATTTGCTGATGTTTAAATCAAGGGCCAGCCCTACCTAGACTTTAAGATTGTTAGTTTTGGCTGTCCATGTTAAAGCAAGGCATTGCACTGTATAAAAGTTTATTATGATGGTTAATTTGTGCACTTTTTTTCAGCTGTGCACAGTATCTGGATTATCGGTGATAGCTACGTGCGACGGGGCCAACAGCGAGCAAGGGAGACCATGGGGACCAATCTTGGTCTTCATTCCCAGGTGCAGTGGTTTGGCAGGGGTGGCTTGTGTTGGAGAGACCTTCTTTCCTTCTTCAAACAGTGCCTTAAAGGACGAACCCCTCCAAATGTGCGGGTCATTCACTGTGGAGGGAATGATCTTGGCCGTGTGAAGAGCGTACTTCTTGTAAAAGAAATGAAGAAGGATCTGCGTGAAATTAACGTGAACTTTCCTCAGATGAAAATTGTGTTTTCATCCATAAATCAAAGACGCCACTGGAGGCAAATCATGAGATGTCATGCGTTTTGCTTCAAAATAAAGCTGAGTATGTGTCCTTCCAACACTTATTTGGCTTTATCATGTTCATAGAGGGAATCAAATTGCTGAAAATTTGGGAGCACTTTACAGCTTTTCAACTTTGATTCTCCTGTTAAAATGAATGCATGTCATTCAGTGTTTATGCTAGACATGTTTTGCACATCTATTTAAATCTTGAGACCTGCACTTCTATGTGTTTCTATTCAATTTTCTGTATCTAGTTCAGGGAGTTAGCACTACAGACTAAAGTTCAGGACTGCATCGTTGAGCTCACCCGAGGCCCGTGTCCTCACTGTGTCAGCTGTTCTAAAATGAAAAAATAAAATTAAATAATTACATTGTCACAATTCAGAATTTTAAAGTGGCTACTCTAGTAAATTAAGTAAAATAAAATAAATTAAGTTTCCTAAATGTATTTTCTTTTTGTTACTCAATTTAATTGACAGTTAAAATATCTTAAGGTTAGATAGAGATATAGGGTTATACAGAAGAGTGAATTACTCTTGTAAGACTATTAAAGACTTGTAAGATCTTGTTCAGGGTCCCTGTTCATGTTGGACAGACATTTTAATTGCATTTTTTGTCTGTTAAGAGGCACAAAAACGCTCTTTATGTCCATGCCCCCATAGCAGCCATTTTAGCTGGGTGGGAGCTCTGGGCATTCGCGGTCACAGCTCAGTGTAACAAACACAAATCCAGTTCATTTTTGTTTCTATAGTCAGTACGCACAAAGGTCTAACGATCAAGATTACCTTAAAAATTACCCGGAGTTCTCCTTTAACACTACAGACTAAAGTTCAGGACAGCGCCATTGAGATCACCCGAGGCCTGTGTCCTCACTGTGTCTGCTGTTCAAAAATGTCTGTATTTAACTCAAATCTCAAGCGTTTTTTCTGCATCAAATTAAACAGTGAGTACTGCACTTATTAGTGCTAACACTGATTATGCTGTATCTTGGTCAGAGAGGGGAAGAGACTGTGTTGAGCATGTCACTTGCAGCCAGTAATGTCACCTGTTGCATCGCAAAATGTCTTTAATTCAGTCTAACTTTGAGCTGTTGACATGTTTGGCTTCAAAATAAAGCTCAGTACGAGCACTTTACTAGTGTACTGATGATTTGACTGCATCATGTTCCTAACATGAATGGGAGGTCGTTGATTTCGCCTTGTTGTTGTGAACATCTGGGAGCACTTTTCCAGTTTTCAACTTTGAATCTTCTGTTAAAATGAATGTCTTTCAGTCAATTTTTATGCAATAACAAGGTTTTGCACAGCTGTTTAAAGCTTATAACATGTAGTTTAATGCATGCCTAATCAATTTCCTGTAGCCTCGTTCAGAGAGTTAAAATTACCGGAAAAAGGACAGAAAGGCACCGTTGAGCTCACAAAAGCCCTATGTCCTGTGTTGGCGGTGATCCTCAGCTCTTCATCAAGGTTGGCTCTCCACAAAATTAATCCACTTCTTCTTGATGTGATCGTTTTTAGGAAATTGAAATAAAGACACCGATCTGTTTTGTACATGATCGCATCCAGGTAGTTGCCTATGGATTTCTGTGTCGAAGGCAGAGCTAGCTAGCAAACTGTAGGCTGTAGTAACTAATAGTACCGACAGTAACTCGCGATTGAGAGGCGAATGCCTTTACAGAGATTTTAAAATGAATGTCTTTCATTCAGTTTTTATGCAACAGCAAGGTTTTGCACGTCTATTTAAAGCCTAAAATGTGTAGTTTAATGAGTGCCTAATACATTTTCTGTATCTCGTTCAGGGAGAATAATTAAAAGTAAAGGAGAGAACAGGCTGGATGGTGACACTGCACAAAAACGACTGAACGAATTTTTTCATTGCTCATTAAAACAATGTCCAATCAGACTGTGCCTTACATCATTGGAAAGCTCATGTAAAGTGTATCATCTGCAGTTTCTAAATATATGAATGACTTTAGGGTATCTTGTTCATCAAGTGAAAGAGAACAGGTACAGTTGTCGTGAATCCAGGCAATGTCTGATCAGAGCGATCCTAATATTATTGGAAAGCTCATGTTTTGCCCTGTCACATGAGCCCAAGCTGACTATTGTACATTGTTCCTGGCCCGAGAGAACGGTCAAATTGCCGTTGATTTAGGCCTCTCTGCTGGGTGGTGAAAACACAAAAATGGCTGTACGAATTTGTTCATTGTTTGTGAAGGCAATCTCCAATCAGAATGAGCCTTGCATCATTGTTAAGGCTGTGTTTTGCATTTTCACATGAGTCTGAGCTCACAATTTCATGTTGTTCCAGGCCCGAGAAAACAGGGCTCAAATAGGTGTCGAATTAGGCCATTCTGCTGGATGGTGAAGGCACAAAAATGGCTGTACGAATTTCTTTATTGTTCATTGAGGCAATGACCCACCAGATTGAGCCTCACATCATTGTAAAGCTCATGTTTTGTCATTTTACTTGAGGATCACGTCGGCCACCATTAAGGGCACAAAACGCTGCTCTTACGGACAATGTACATGTACACATACAAATCTTTATGTAATCATAAAGTTCATGTTATGCCGCTCGCAACGAACCCAAGCACGTTGCTGTATTTCATCCACCGAGTGTGAAATCCCCCTTCAAACAAGAACTGTCCTAACGTACCGATCAGTCCCTCTCGAAGAGAGTCAGGCCAAAATCGTAAAAACGTACGTAAAAATCGACTCGAACGTTGAAAACAAAGGCACCGATGTTCTCATTAGAGCGGGCCGGACGCTCCAATGCCTGACTCAGTGGGATCTGGCACTCTCACGCATTTCTACAAATCCCACGGAGCAGTTTCCAATACGGTGAGGGGCCGCACATAATTGTGATCCTCGCATGCCTGGATAGTACGGGCCACGAGACCAATGAATCAGGTGCCGTTTCGCCATTCGAACACACCCACACTCTCTCAGGCCGCGCGCCACTCTGCTGGGGAGGTACCGATCGCTTCTTTTTTAGGCTTCACTCTGAAAATGCCGAAATTTCAACCAGTCAGACTCAAGATTTGACTTTCTAGCCTGAGCACAGGCTTGGTTTCGCTCTTAAAGGTCAGACAATTCATTATTAAACATTATTTCGCCCTTTTACTCTGTCCTTATGCTTATTTAACAGGCCTGTAAAACCATCATAAAAAAATGTCCAAGCATTCTCATCAATAAGGCTAATTCTTCCCCAATCAAAATCATACAGATCAAGTAGAAAACCTTGCACTAAGACCTGCTTCATTACCCTCTTAAAGATTATGAACGGCCTTGTTTTAGGATTTTATTTGTTCCTTACTGATGCTATAAGACAATGATCGCTGTCATTTGAAAAAAAAAAAAAAACGAGGCACAACAGAGGAAGAGTATTTATGAGGGACATTTGTAAGAATAAGACAAATTATGAAATATTTTTGGTTTGTTCTAGTGGTGCTTTTCACAATCTGAGAAAGATAAAACGAATCACAAAATGATCAGACATTGGCAAAAGCCAATTCCAGTTAAGATCTCCTAAAAATCAAATTCATTATAATTTAATCTTATTAATAACTCCCTCAAAGAAGAAAGAGTGCCACCATTAGCTGATGGGCTGAACAACCACCAACTGTAATGTGAAGAATCTTAGAAACATCAAGTTTCAACGTCAAGGGCCAACAATTCAAAATGTCTGCTTATTGACTGAGACAATCAGATTCACAACAAATGACTTTTTTCACATATATTGAACGTTCAAATGACTATCCTAAATAATGATCTTGCATCACCACATCTTAAACAATGTTTGACTTTCCGTAAGAACAATTCTAGGGAAAAATTCTAAGGGTGACTTAGGTTAGATTTAAGAAAACTGTCTTTGGGACAATCAGCTTTTTCCATTTAGAGCAACAGAAAGATGGAATTCAGTTTCTGTTCATATTAGAAAAACTACATCATCTAGCATTTTAAATAAAAATCATTTCTCCTAACAAAGCAAAGCCAACTTTTCCACCTTTTGTTGTTAATGTGCACAGTGTTGACAACTTTGAATAATGAACCATTTTATGATACAGCTGAGGAGAAAGCCTCAAAGCTTCATTTCACCATAACCAGTAGTTGATTTCAAAATCAAATAAGTAAAAATAAACCATTATATGCACACAAGCTTTTAGCTATGCTAAAAATTTGACACAAAACACAGCAATCTCTCTCTGTCCCTATATGAGCTCGTAAAGCACTCTGAGAGGCCCTTTTAAAAAGGCCAAGCCCCTCCTATTTGGATTAAACCATTTAGTAATTAAAGGTAATTAAGAAATTCAAGAAAGATAAAAAATAGGATTTAACAGTAACAGAGAGGTAAACTGATATAATAATTAAAAATACATAAACATTTGAATAAAAACAAAATCTATTAATTAATAATGTTCAACAATGTTCAACCTAGAATTAAATAGATCACCAATCTCCCCCTCATACATGAGAACAATGGACTGTGCCTTCTATTGGCGGGAATGAGATAGTGACGGGAAGTTCGGTTCTTTTCCACGAACCGGTAAAAAAAGAAGGGTTCACCAGTTCTTGTATGTGATGTGACTTCTATCTCCAATGTGGATAAACAATACATATACAATACATAATTAAAATAAAAGTAATTTGTAATCATTAATTCGTCCCATCATTCAAGTCCTCAGTTCACTCGTGTTTATGTTTTGTTACTATCACGCATGCTTAGTATGTCCAGCTCATCGGTTCTCCGTATCAAGCGTGTCCGAAAAAACAGTAGCAGTGTGTGTAAGTCTGAGCTGAGAACTGCTGAAACCTGAATATACACAGTCGACAAAGCTAAAGTCGAAGTTAACCAGTCTGAGACTTTATTCAATTCAGCAGTAAGTTACATGGTTTTAACTTCGAGTATACTATATTATACTATACTGAACTATATTAATATAGTATAGTAATGTAGTATTAAACTATATTTACTGCTAACATAGAGGAACAATTTCAAAAACTGGTACTGAAAGGACTAAAGGTTCAAACAGCGATTGTGGGTAACGTCACTTCTGTTTGTGTCTGAGGCGAGATCCCAAATGAAACAAGTTAGCTCGCCCCTCCCTCCCGTTTCACGCATCATGAAAAAAATGATCATGCACGCGTATTTCTTAAAGCGTCAAAAACACTATTTTTTGATTGAGGGTCTGCCTCAATGATGTCTCATTCTGTGAACTGTAAAATGTGAACTTGGCTGCTTTGGATTACAAAGTATAATGATATAAAATCTGCAATCGGGCCATGTCATATCATACGGCTAGTTTTGCTGGTGCTTCACTGGAAGCAGCCGTGTGATAAAATAACTACAGATCTAACGTTATGGGGAAAACAAAACAGCTATCTGGAATAATATTATAACAGCTTATTATTATTATTTGGCTAAAGTTAGTCCTTATTTTATACCTTATTGATATTTAACTAAAGTTAGAACGTAGGCTACAATGTTATGGCTACAATTCAAATTAGACGCAACTCACACAATAAATCCCGACAATCTGATATTCGCTAGAGCTAAGTTTAGTCAAGCTTTGCTCATATATTTTTAAATAATTATATTCTATATACATAGTTCACATACTAAAAAGTCAGCAATAGAATAAACTCACCTGTCCAGAAGAAACAGTGCAACCTTGGTGTCCGATTGAAAAATATTCAATTCATTGAGTTCTCTCCACCGTCCAAAAGCCTTCTCAATTATTATTGAGATTATTATTTCTTTGACGAAAAACGACGGTATTCCCTCGCCCTAATCCTCCTTCTCTTCTTGGGGATTGCCCCTTACATGTTAAAGGAGTAGTTCACTTTAAAAAAAAAAAAACTTTTGCTGATAATTTACTCACCCCCATGTCATTCTTTCTTCAGTCGAAAGAAAAAAAGTTTTTGATGAAAACATTCCAGGATTTTTCTCCATATAATGGACTTCAGTGGGAACCAAATGGTTCAAGGTCCAAAAGACCAATAGTTTCAGTACAAACTGCAAACTGTTGAAAGGGCTTTAAACGAATCCAGACGATGAATAATGGTCTTATCAAGCGAATTGATCTTGTTGTCTTAAGCAAACAACAACAAGAGTGCTATTTCCTTTATCCACAGCCACCAATCAAGTTTCCGAATCATGACAAATTATCTTCAGTCATCTCATGTAATTTAGTTGAAAGACCAATAATGTCTTGTTGGATTTTGGTCAAGTTTTCTGTTGGGTCCATTAACACTCAGGACCGATAATGGTGTAGGCTCCTCCTTGTGCCACTCTTGTTCTGTAAGATCATCATCTTGAGCGAAGCGAGAGTGTTCGTGATGTCTTCTGAGTCACAGTTGGTTGAGGTCTTGTTATGGCTCACCTTAGGGTGCTTTCACACCTGCCTCATTTAGTTCGGTTGAATCGCACTAGAGTTCGTTTTTCCACTTGGCGCGGTTCGTTTGGGCAGGTGTGAAAGCAGCAATCGTACTCGGGTGCGCACCAAAAGCGGACCAAACAAACGTACCGAGACCTCCTCGAAGAGGTGGTCTCGGTACGCTTTCAAATGAACTCTGGAGCGGTTCGTTTGTGGTGAGAACGTGATCTGACCTCGAACAGACCAACTGCCAAATAACTGCGCATTTTTGGACTAAAGCAGCTGCCGTAGTAAAACAAAATGATTATTTATATAGCTAATATCGCTCCCTTTAAGCCATGACTGACTTCCCGCATCCTGCACTCTCACAAAACACTCATCATAAACACTGAAGTTGTCCGCACTGCACAGGGAATCTCTTATTTATATCGCGTCTATACTTTGTTATTTGCGAACGGTGTAAACATGAAAGCACTGCGTCGAAAGAGAATATTTCGGCGCACTGTCTACACGATACTGTTGCGCGTCTTTCAGCGCGTCGTGTGTGCATCATTGGAATAGAATGAATGAATGAGCGTGTGCATCCGGACATTCACATACAGAGCGTTCTCTTTAGTCTAAATGCGCATACATGCAAAAAAAGCATTTGCAGTTCATAATGTAAGGACAGTTACAATACAATGATGATGCTGCTTTAATTTACGTTGAAGGGATACTCCACTTTTTTTGGAAATAGGCTCATTTTACAACTCCCCCAGAGTTAAACAGTTGAGTTTTACCATTTTCGAATCCATTCATTTAGAAGAATACCAGTAACTAGACAGTTTCTGGTCTCATTGACTTCCATAGTAGGAAAAAAATATACTATGGAAGTCAATGGGACCAGAAACTGTCTGGTTACTGATATTCTTCTAAATATCAGAGAATCGGCTGAATGGATTCGAAAACGGTAAAACTCAACTCTTTAACTCTGGGGGAGTTGTAAAATGAGCCTATTTCCAAAAAAGTGGAGTATCCCTTTAAACTGGACAAACTTAATCGCAAGCTTTAACGTTGACAGCACTTGTTAGCAGTATAAGACTCTCATTATTTGAATGTGTGAGCATAGCCCATCTCTATGAATGAAAACTTTATGCATTATCCGTCTTCTGTGCAGTGCCACTTGTAACGCAAAGATGAGATGTTGCCCAGAGATAAAAAAAAAAGTAGATGGTCGAATGAAAAGATGCACGAGAGACGAGAGTTGTCATATTTCCCTGCGTTTAATAGAGCCACTCAAACGTTACACTCGTCGTTTTCTCAAAATCCGAATTACAACATCGTATAGATGACATTGTATCATATGATACTCATTAGTTTCTTCATGTTGCGTTTGTACAGAATAACACAAAATTAGTAAAAGAACAAATATTGCAGTACGAAATATCTCCATGCTGAGCCTTTTTTTGGACTTCCTGATTTCCCTTGAGAATCCTTGTCCAATGAATGGACGACCTTAGCACACGTGTGGTTTTGTTTACAAATTTTGGTTCACTTGCAAAAAGAGCAGTGTGAAAGTGAACCGTACCAAAAAAAATTACATAAATAATTTATTTGGTCCGGACCAAAGCAAGTGAACTATCGGACTTTCCTGGTGTGAAAGCACCCTAAGTGTGCAATTGTTTGTTCTGTTCTTTCAATTTAGCTATACACCTAGCTTGTTCTTGTGCAATGGATAAGATACATTCCATGTGACAGAAAATAATGCCTTTTATGTTTCTCCTCCTGAGACATGCAACTAACACCTTTTTGCATTCTTCATTATACCATACTTTTTCTGGGTGAATACCAAATTTCCTTGTCAAATGCAATCTGACTTACTCAGTCACTATGGAGTCCATGTGCTCTCCTAACAATAGGCGTGTTTCCATTACAGATTTGCGCAAAACTTTTGTGACATTTTCTAAATGTCAATAAAAAACTATTGCGAAATGACGGTGTTTCCATTAACCGATGTTATGTAACTCCTCTCGCGATAAGTCGTTCAAAAAAATCAGGGCAACGGACATTGGTTTATGGCCTATATAACAGCCACCGCACTAGACATTATTATTATTATTATTAATGGAAGGAGATATAGTGTGTTATCCAAGCATTAAAGGGATACTTAATTTTGAAAATAATTTCTGATATGTTTTAGCTTACCTGAAGGGCATCCAAGATGTAGGTGTCTTTGTTTCCCCAGTAGTTTAAATTTTGACATTTTTTTAGTCAAACCGTTGTTGTCTGCCAGTCATATAATGCAGGTCTATGGGGTCCACGTTAAAAAGAATGCACAGAGAAATCTAAATTAAACATGATTTAATGACTCGTAAATGTTAGTACACATTGATGGCCTAAGACACGAAACGAGCGGTTTGTGTGAGAAAACCAACAGTATTTATATAGTTTTTTCCTTGTGTAACCACAGCCACATCCAAGTGATCTGAATCAGTTATCCAATGTCCAACTGAACCATGCCCAACATTTCGCCGGAAGTGATCGCTTGTGTGTGTACGTCACTCATTGTTTACAAAGAGATTTCGGAAGTTTTACCTTTCACTGCGAAGATCTAAACATATTTAGATATACAGGAAATCGCAATGGAAGACGATTTCGGTATATCTAAATTTGTTTAGTGAACCATTCCTTCCATATATTCCTGTTTTCACATTGCCTGAAAAACCTCCTCGTGCAAGCGTAAAAACTTTTTTTGCGATAAACAAGAGTTTTTGCGAAATGGACGAGTTTCCATTGTGCGTATTTTCATTTCAATTTGCGCAATTTGAATGGTAATAGAAATGCGGGTACTGTGGACGTCACAACTCAACTGGATTTCATCTACAGATCACCTCAACAGACTCAGCTTACTGTAGCTGAAATAAGCAACAAATCGTCAAAACTGTTGTTCATATATTTAGATCTATTGCAACACATTAATTATTGTCTATCATATGAAAGCTGTGATCTAATAACTGCAATGCAATTTATGTACTATCAGCAATGCATTCACCAAATAACAATACAATGTAAATACAGTAATAGCTGTGCAGTGTAACTGCATCATTTCTTTAATTTAGGGTTTTAGCAAGTGTTCAGATAAACGGACACTGTGATTGACAACTTGGACGATTGAAAGGGAGCGTTTCTCTCTGATGCTTTCTGCATAGAATTTAATAACAGTTTAAATACAATTAGGCCTGTTTTTTAATCCTTAAAATAGAAACAACATGAAGCTGATCGTTTAGGCACTGGCTTGATTTATAATGTTACAGTATCGAGCGATTTCAAGAAAAGAACACTTAAAACACTTGCGTAAAATCGGCACGAAATCGACCCAAAGGCGGAATTCGATTCGTGGTGAAGGTTTCAAGCGTGTTCCGTCTTTTCCATGGCAAAGTAATGTTTGATTAAATCCAACACATTTAATCTTATGTATTAACTCGTTTCATCTGACTCCATAAAATGAAAAGGGTTTATCAATGATATCTGTGCATCATTAAATACGTTAATGCTTGACTATTCCTTTTAACTCTAATGAAAATAAAGTCAAAGTCTGTTAGAATAGCCAAATATAACAATTTATTATGTCAGGTAAATGTATCATTGGAATTCCACAAGATAATCAATGCAAACCAAAATGTTTCAAAGAAAGAACTTTACCCAACATATTACATGAGCTGAGTCTATAAGACACAACATCATAAGCTGATCTGAATACAGAATGGCAGCCCTGACCTCTTGTGCATTTTCCTTAAATAGAGCCAGACCTTACCTGATCTAATCACCAAACTACAATGGACTGAATCCCCACACCATGACAAAAGGTAGAAGGTGACTCAAAGACACATTGTTTTGTGTACAACATCTATATTCTTAAAAACCTTATTCCCTTTTCTTTTACTTCTTAGAGAATGAGACATTATTATCAGGCACCCTGAGACTTTGAAAATGATATCAAACACTCCTTAATGATTATCACATTCACCTTAAAACCATCTTGTGTGAGTTTCCTCTGCAAGAGTGTGTGTGTGTGTGTGTGTGTGTGTGTGTGTTGTTGTTGTTTTCAGAAGACAGTGGTCTTGTTTTCAGAAGACAGTGGTCAGACTGATTACATCAACCAGTTCCAGTTTTCCAGTCTTACAGATCCCTCCTTGACCCCAGTATTAATAATAATATCACTAAAATAGTATTATAGTGACCGTTTTCATCGTCGTCTCTGAGGGAACGCGGCATTAATGCAGGTGCCGAAAGCAGTCAGTTTTTACTTTCACTTTCAGAGATTGAGCGCGTTTACATGCGACGAAGTTCTTAACCTGATCATGTTGAATAAACTTGACAATGCATGTGGTCATGTAAACACATTAACCCGTTTTCCTTTATCAGAGTCAAGTCATAAGTATATGTATAAACCAATCGACTCAGTCTCAGCTAGACGTTTGGCCCTTGCTCTGGTTTCTCCCAGCATCTAAAACACATTAACCCGCACACTTCGTGCTGAAGTGCGCATGTGAAGTGCATCCAGACAGAGAGCGCATATCGCAAACTCCGACTCTTTCTGACCCAAGAAATTATTAAAACGTGTTTTCATCTCGTGCAGAAATAGGCCCTAGTCAAATTGCTGCATGTAACGGCATGAGGATAGGCTAATGTGTCCGTAAATTTCCTAAAGGATTAGGATCTTTTTTACCTCACTATACCAGGAAATAACCTGGTCCTATTAATAAACACTCCACATTTGCTAGCAAAATAGAAAAAAGATTCTCGTAGCCTATATAACGAAGTAGACTAATGAAACAAGCAAATTAATGAGTAGGTTAAATAATCAAATAAGTAAGCCCCCCCCCCCTCACGATAATATTGTGTATCACCGATCTCACAGGCTGACGATAGGACGATATGAAAATGGAGCATATCGCCCAACACTAGCGCGAGCAGCACCGGGGGACAGTGCATCTCGTCTGAGCGAGTGCTCGTAAGCGGGCACGTGATTTACACGCATAAAAATACGTCTTACTTTTTTTTCTTCGTAATTTTCTATGCTTTCTTGGCGGTAGTCCAGTGTTCCCCTTTGTGTTTGGTGGTTTCGCCGGGTTCCGCAAGGAAGTTAGAGAAAATAGAGGAGTCAACAGTTATATGACGCCATAGACGGAAGATGAAACGGAAATAAAGAAACGTCCCGTTTCTTCGAATTAAACTATAAATTTCTCCGTATTTGAAAGTTGGTGGAAACTGTCGGGATAATGTAAGTACACATCTAATAGAAATATATAACATAGATACAGTTATTTTTGCTATTTTTAAAGCCGAAAAAGTACAGATTGTGGCTTTAAAGCCTGAATTTTTGCTAGAAGACCTGCAGGTGGCTCAAGTACTGCCACCCGATGCCACAATGATGCCACTACCAAATTATTAATAATTAAGGAGCGTCCTCTATATGACATCTGTGACAACAACCACCTCCATCTTTTAAGTTTTCCTTCAACCATCTCTATAACACCATCCCAATTTTTCCTCATAGTTTGATCATCCCCCAAATAGACTCCCAAGTATTTTACTCCTCCTGTAACCCATGATAGCCCACCTGGTAATTCTGGTTTTCCTTCAGTCCACCCACCCACTTCCAATGCTGTATATTTGGACCAATTTATTCTTGCTGATGATATTTTACCATACCTCTCAACCACCCCTTTGATTTTTTCCACATCACTTCTTCCTTTAACCGCTACCATTATATCATCCGCATAGGCAGATAAAAAAACCCTCTGTTCTCTATACAAAGACACCCCTTCCAAACTATCTCACAATTTACATAAAAAAGGCTTAATTGCAATTGAATACAACATGCCTGACATTGAACAACCCTGTCTGATTCCCCTTTTAACTTTTACAGGGGCACTCAAGCCACCATTGACCTTAACAACACTTTCAATATCACCATACAATACCTTAACCATTTCAATAAAACTTGGAGGAAACCCAAAAAATCAAGTACATTCCATAAATATTGGTGTTCAATTCGGTCGAAGGCCTTTTCTTGGTCTAATGAAATCATGCCAAATTTCTGGCCTGTAACTTTTACTACATCAAAAAAATCTCTAATTAAACCAATGTTTTCTGTTATCGATCTGCCCGGTACACAGTATGACTGATCCGCATGTATGATTTGCTCCATCACTTTTCTTAACCTATTGGCCAACGTCTTCGATAGAATCTTAAAGTCAACACAAAGCAAAGACACCGGCCTCCAGTTTTTGATTTCTTTGAGGTCTCCTTTCTTAGGTAAGAGGGTCAAAACTGCCCTCCTACAGCTCAACAGCAGCTGTCCTCTGGCAATGCTGTCACTGAAAACTTCCAACAGGTCACTGCCCACCTCATCCCAGAAAGCTTTGTAGAAATCAACCGTTAGACCATCTAACCCTGGAGCTCGACCATTTTCCATGCTCATTAAAGCTGCACGCAATTCCTCCAGAGTCAGTTGTCTCACCAACTTTTCTTTTGCCTCCTCCTGTACTTGAGGTAGGCCTCCGAGAAAATCTTGTACAAGCTCTTGGTCCGCTGTGTACTCACATTTGAACAAGTCCTTGTAAAAATCCGCAGCCCTCCTGCGCACATCAGCAGTCTCAGTGAGCTCTTGTCCATTGGCTGACCGAAGACAGTGAATAGTTCTACTTTGTCCATTTTTCTTTTCCAAACTGAAAAAAAAACTTGGATGGAGCATCTATTTCAGAAAAATTCTGAAAGCGAGATCTGATCAATGCCCCCTGTGCTTTACTACCGAGCAGATCTCTTAATTCTGCCTTCTTTCCAATCAGAGAATTCATTTGATTTCCTGTAGAATCACATACATTTTGCAACTCTAGAATATCCTTCTCCAGAACTCTAATTTTTTTTTTTTTGACATATTCTGGGTGACATTGAAATTGTATTGTACACAAAGTTGTTGAATTTGTTTCTTTCCCAAATCCCACCACTGTTGTACACTTGAAAACATTGCTTTTTTATTCTTCCATTCCTTCCAAAAAAACACAAAACAATTTTTAAAATGCAAATCTTGTAACAAAGCACTATTAAAAATCCAATAGGCACTTTTTAATTTCAGCTGGTTTATAAATACGCTTGCTATCACCATGGAATGGTCAGAAAAACACAGGACTAATAGCACATGTTTTTACAATTTGTACTTGATGTTTAAAGCAATACACCTTATCCAGTCTTGCCATAGAAACTACACCTTCCCTTACTTGTACCCATGTGTATTGTTTAATTTTACTGTTCAAGTTTCTCCACACATCCACTACCTCATTTGTTTCAATGAAACGATTCAACGACAACCTGGAAGCTGTATGAGGTTCTAGATGATTTCTATCTAGATCCATTGCAGTACAATTAAAGTCCCCTGCAATCAGGAGATAATGGTCAGGATCACAATTTTGTACAGTATTTAATAATTTTTCTAAAAACATCAATCTCTCAGCAGCAATAACTGGAGCATACACATTTATCAAAACAAGTGTTGCAACATCAAATTTTGCACTAACTTTTAAAAGTCTTCCTTCCACAATTTCCTCCACCTCATATGAAATTGGTAAACATTTTTTTGCAAAAAAGACTCCTACACCAGCACTTGTACTTTTTTTATGACTAAACATAGCCATACCCTCCCATTCTCTTTTCCAATTCACTTCATTTAAAATGTCACTATGGGTTTCTTGATCAAAAAATATATCTACATGTTTCATTTTCATTAATTGAAGCAATTGACTCCTTTTCTTTATATCTCTTGCTCCATTTAGATTTAAAGTTGCAAACTTCAAATCAATTATAAATAAAATGTAAAGGAAACCAAGCATAAATTGCAAAAAAACAAAAAGGAACAACAACATTCTTCTTTTCATTTCAGTTAAATTGAATCCGCACACAATTTTTGTACGATTTTTTTCAATCTATGGAAATCTTGACTTGATAGTCCTCCTTCCCCTCTTTCTCTCATTAAGAAATGTGCCGACTCAATGAAGATTTTACGATCCGGAAAAAAATCGTCTATCACCACATTCCGTTTGCCTTTTGTAATGTTCAGAAACCGTTGTACTCTTTCGAGACTGTACCCGCTAGTCTCTTGACTCTCATTTAGAGACACCATATCTGAGGACCCCCTCTCACCAAAACTGACCAAAGAAACATCCGTAGATGAGTCATCAGATGTATCCTCCGAACTATCATCTTCCCCATCCTTTATTGACTCTTGGCTATTCATTAGTTGTTTCTTTAATTTTGAACCCCCTTCACTTTTTTTGGCTTTCCTTTTCACTACAGGAATTTTAAATACTAATTCTTCTTCTTCCATCATTATTTGTTCCTCATTTACTGTGTCTTCTATCACGTCTTTTATCATTTCACCATCAAGAACCTTTGGATCAATCTCATTTCTGTTTTTCTTATCCTCAGTTTCTTTATCAGTGTTTGCACTTTCACTAATTTGCGTACCTGCGGTTGGTTCTGCTTCCCTTACCACCTGAATCACATTTTGCCTATTTGCATCACTTTGGGTAGCATTGTTTTGCTCTGGACAAAAACGAACTTGGTGTCCTACTCCCCCACACCTAAAGCACTTCATTGTTTCAGTTGTGGCAAAAATCACATACTCAAAACCCTCCACTTTAAACTTCAGCGCTAGATTTAATTCCTCCACATCCCCTTTCAGAATCATGAAAAGTTGTCTGCGAAAAGACACTACATGTTTCAAAAGTGGAGATTTACAACCCAGTGGGATCTTTTTTATTGCCGAAACTAGTTGCCCATGTCTTGCCAATTCACGTTCTAAAATCTTGTCACTAATAAACGGCGTTGCATTTGAAATCACAACTTTTTTTGCCGGATTAACAAGCGGGAAAACTCCAATATCGCCTTTAATTTCAATCCCTTGTTCAACAACTTGATTCACTTTTTCAATTGACTTTAAAAACAATACAATTGCACTGTTTATTCTTGACGCCGACTTAATGGAACTATGTCCAATAATCTCTCCGACAGCGAGACTACATTCCTCGACGGAGCATTCCACGCCGACCGGTACCTTAACGCCATGTCGGCGCGTCAACTGATTGAACGTCATTTTACTCAAACCGCCACAGCGGCCAGAAAGAGACGCCAATCCGGCCGCTGTAACTTCCGCCACCCACTACCTGTGCTTTCCTAAATCCACAGCCAGCTAAAAAGAAACTATAAACATTAAGAAAGGAAGGAATAGAGAAAAGATCAGACTCACCAAACACTCTCAAACACACGCTCACTCACCCACACCACTCGCGCATGCGCACAGAGAGAGAGAGAGAGAGAGAGAGTGCGCGTGCGCGAGAGAATAGAAGCAAGTGGGTTCGTTTCTAAAGCATGCGCAGCGTCGTCACGCATCTGTGTTTAAAAACTAAGCTCAGACTCGATTCTGAAATTCTCTGAATCGATCCAGGATTGTTAGCGAGAGAATACATAACACAATATAATGTTAGGGGTTAACAGTCGAAGGACCCAGAACCAGACATGAAGAATGAAGACCCGGAGTCAGAATTATAAAAAATTAAAGAAAAGTTTACTGAATATAGTTTGCCATTTCATCAGCAGAAGTCAGCTTCAAGACTCACTCAGGAGTTCGTAGGCCGCGCCCTTACAGTTACAACAATCACAGTAGTTATACCATTTTCAAGGTCTAAGCTACGTCATTTCTTACACGTTGAATGATTCTCATTGGCTAAAAAATAGATAAACACAGTAATTTTACACACATATACAGATAGACGAAGTATATCTCCATCGATGATGTATCTGACATTCAGAGGCACGTCATGACCTTCCAGGTCACAGATTGTCCAGAACAACAACTCAAGTCAATCTCAAATAATGACAGTGGTTCCTTAACCTGCAACTGGAGTAAGACTTTACCAAAGAAATGGTGCCTTAAACTGTTTGCTTCAATGACCCCTTTATGTTTTAACATTCAAACATAAACCAAAATCCCTTTCCCTATTATTTTCACTGTTACCGCATTCACATAGGACACTAGCAAATAAGAGCTCCTATCAAGGCTGAAGAGAGTCTGAGCGGCTTATTATCAGTTAAGTGTACCAAAACATAATGGTAAAACATTCAATCGTTTGGGAGAAAAACAGATAACATTTGCTCCTCAGAAAGCAAATATAATAAAAGAGTACATTTTAATAAAACTATTAAAGCTCAATATAGCAATGCTCAATATAGCTTGACCATCGGTACAGAGAAGTATCATATGTGTTGGACATATGTGTTCACGACACTTTTTAGGATCCATAAACCTTTCTCCTGAGACCAGAGAAAGAGACAAATGGCCTTGTGCACCTAAAAGAAGCTGGTTACTTACATCAGCATGCATTTAAGAATATGATTTCACAAGCAAAAGCACAATAAATGATTAAGTAATAATGAATATACTTAATTACTGATTTCATAAAAGAAATACATAAGCATTCAAAAGGATATATATAATATATATTTGCTGAAGAGGCAAGGGATTCTGACCACCCCCTTCAATAACATACATAATAAACTGTTCTTTTCTGAACGCCAGACCGCGTAGCGTGGCAAATTGATGCTTGATCTTGCTCCCGCATGTCACGTGACCACTAATCGCAGCTCTTGCGATTACAAAATCGCGTTTCATCATATCGCGATTTTATCGCAAATGCAATTAATCGTTCAGCCCTAGCAACTATGTAGGATAATAGAAATATCTGTGAACTTTATTTGTAGCATTTGTATGAACAATTTATTACAGATCCTTCTGAAGGGGGTGGTCAAAATCCCTTGCCTCTTCAGCATATATATATATGAGCGATTCCACAGTATCGGTCCACAAGGGGTGTAATGAACTATATAGATTGAATAATACCCAGGTGTTGTCATTTTTTTAATTTTTTGTTCATAATTTCGTTAAAGATAGATGTTAGAAATAATAAACTTAGTTTTATCCCACTAAGCCTTGGCATTATCATGTAATGAGACTTTATTTTATTTCCGTCCCCAGAAATTGCAGATGTCAGTGTGGGACATTACGTGCATCTGGATTTTTCCTAAGTCATTTCTTTAATTTGCTGTAATAAAATCCTGAATTTTGGCACTCATCATTTATTTTGGTGTGTCTTCTACAAAATAAATCTACTAACACTGAAAGTATAATTCCCTTAATCTACCACGATGCAATGGAAAGATTTATTAACGTTCGTCACACTTTCCGTCAAAGAAGTTACGTATGTTAAACTATGATTTTAAAGTAAGCAGACATATAATTTTTCCATGTAATTCTATCAGTAACAAGACGATAAAAACATCTTGTGTGGACTAAATTCTCATGTACGTAGCTACATGATAAATTGTTAATAAATCGGGATGAAATAGGGGCTGAGATTTTGTCAAAAAATCATAACGTTCGAACATTTTATTCTGACGCTTAATTTCATCTCATAACGCCTCAACGGTTCACCTGTCAGGAATAAGATTGTCTAGGTCACGGTCGCTCTGCGTGAGAAGAAGAGTTAACAGGATTTCACGGATTTCGATGAATGTGGGTAAGTTTGTGGATTCTGTCCAAAAGGTTACGAACGATAAAATGTTACGAACGTGGTAAACTTTGTTTGATAAACATTAAATAGGATCATTGTGGTGAGAAAGGATAAAAGAGTAATCAAGTCGATATCAAGTGCATGGTTTCGTACCGAAAGCAGCGTCGTGTTCATGAAGATCATGCATGAATGGTGGTTGTATACATTTTGACAGATTATGCACTTCATGTTCGTAAATTGGATAGAAATGTTTAGGCTATCCAACTTCGAACGTTGTTTTCCGCGTATTTTGAATCAATGAGCTTTTCATTTAAGTCAACATCGTCAATGACTTTTTTTTTGATGATGATGATTTTATTTTCTGTCAAAATGTCAGTATATAGCGTATAGGCTGGCCAAGTTAACACATTAATAGTGCGTTAACACAATATCACAAATGCCATTAGAATAATCTGTCGGCGTCAAGCGCAGGTTGTTAAACAACAGTGAACTGCGCATGTAGGCACACGCGCAGATTTTCCGCACTGACGGTACACATTAGTTTAAACATTAGGGGCTCTATCTTGCACCCGGCGCAAATGACTTTATACACTGACGCATTTATCATTCCTATTTTGCACGCGTGCAAGCAGTTTTTTTTCCTCCACAGACGCACGTCGGTATAAACTAGGAAATGAACTTGCGCTCCCTGGGCGCAAAAAGGAGACGTGTGTCGGCGCAAACAATTCCTTGTGCTATTTTGCAGTTCCAGAAAACAATTGCGCCAATGACCAGAAAAAAACTGGTCTAATATCAGTGGCGCGTTGCGCATTGCTCATAATGCTATTTTAAGCGCGCATGCTTGGCCATAACAGAGAGTGAACAACGCGCATACACTGTAGATGATTCTCTCAGCTACACAGATGCATTTTACTTTTTGCAAATGATACATTATTATAAGAAAAAATATATAAACATGAGGGAAATCATTGTTGTGTCCATGATGATGGGAAAAATAGGCATACAACTTACACATTTACCCAAGTTATTATATGCATGTTTAACCGAAGCTAATTTGGGTCGGTTTGTCCCATCCCCAATGTCACTTCTCTGTCTTTTACGGCCCTGACGAGAACGTCGATCTCCAGGGCTGTGAACCGATTATGAAGTGCGTCTGGTGCGCCGTTAAAATAGAATTGCGCCACGGAACAAGCGCACGTCGTCTTCTGTCTTCTACATTTGGCAAAGAAATTTGAAAAATATACCTGTGGTATTTGTTAGTAATTTTGCTGGCTTTAAATTTATGAACATACCAGACTCAAAATGCACCTTTAAGTTTATAAAACAGATCATATTAGATGGCCACCCTCCCTGCATGGAAGTCATATTGCAGTTTTGTGAAAAATGCACAATGCATGACTCATAATTATACCAAATTAGGAACAAAGCAAAACATGAACTTGGATTCAACCTGAATTTTATTAAACTGAATTAGATTAAGTACACTTTCTGCTTGAATTTACACTGTTTTTCCGTCCATGTTACATACGTTAAATTCAACTTTGATCAAAGTTTAGAAGTTCAACATTGCCAGATTTATCCTGCCTTTCACACAGCTGTATCCCAGGTTGTCACAGGATGTTAACCAAAAGACAATGGCTTTCTGCATGAAGATTGAATTTTGCAGACTTTTGTCCTCGCAGTAAGCCCGATACTGTGGAATCGCCCATATATCATATATTCTTTTGAATGCTTATGTATTTCTTTTATGAAATCGATAATTAAGTATATTCATTATTATTTAATCATTTATTGTGCTTTTGCTTGTGAAATCATATTCTTAAATGCATGCTGATGTAAGTAACCAGCTTCTTTTAGGTGCACAAGGCCATTTGTCTCTTTCTCTGGTCTCAGGAGAAAGGTTTATGGATCCTAAAGGCGTCGTGAACACATACGTATGTCCAACACATATGATACTTCTCTGTACCGATGGTCAAGCTATTGTCAGGAATCGCGCTTCTGTGGCTCTCTCCACTCATCCTAGAGCTCCGTCTCCCGAATACTGAACTGCATTTCCCATAAACCCCGTACCTCGGTCTAATCACCAGCACAGGTGTTCCTCATCAGTCTCCCTATATAAACAGCCAGTTCACTCCCAGTCAGTGCGAAGTCTTGTTTTGCCCCGGCAGCATTTCTGAGCGTTTCTATACTGTTTTCCTGGATTACCCGTGTATTGACCCGAGACTGTTTTCATCGACGATTCCCTGTTTGCTGCCTGCCTCGACCCTTGTTTATCTGCCCTGGACTCTGAACCTTGCCGCCTGCCCTGATCTCTGCCTGGTATTGTTTATGCTTTTGGATTACCTGCTCTGTGTTTACTGCCGTGCTCTGACCCTAGCCTGTCTGATTATTCTTAATAAACATATTTGAACTGCACATGGATCTGAACGTCTCTGACTCAGCGTCACAGAAGACTTCGCCACAACAAGATCCAGCAGTCATGCAGCGTCTTACCACAGAGGTCTCTTCCCAAGCTGCCGTTTTGAACGTTCATCAGCAGCAACTGGTCAAACTAACAACGCTCACGGAACAGCTGGTGAGGACCGTTCAGTCGCTCACGCCGCAATCTGGTGCCACGGCTACTGCTGCCCCACCGACAGTTCTCGTTCCTCCTACGTCTCCGGTGGGTGGTAGATCCAACAATCCTCGTCTTTCCCTCCCAGAGAAATACGAAGGTAATCCTGCTAGATGTAAAGGATTTCTGCTGCAATGTTCCCTCTTTATCAATCAACAGCCCCACTTCTATCAAGATGACGATAGCCGCGTTTCATTCATTTGCTCATTGTTGACTGGCAGAGCTTTGGAGTGGGCTACAGCGCTCTGGGAAGGAGGTAATTTGTCATTTCCCACCTATAACGATTTTCTTCGACAATTTAAGGAGGTGTTCGAACACCCCGCTGGAGGAAAGGAACCGGGCGAGTTGCTGCTCTCTTTGCGTCAGGGCTCCTCTTCAGCGGCTGACTACGCTCTATCCTTTCGCACTCTCGCCGCTCAGACGGGCTGGGATGATGATCCTCTCAAATTGCTCTACCGAAAGGGTCTGAATGAGAATTTACAGGGCGAACTGGCATGTCGGGACGAGGGGAAATCTCTTCACCAGCTTATCGATCTATCCATTCGGCTGGACAATCTAATACGGGCTCGGCGAAACCCACAGTCACACAGAGTTTACGAGCAACCATCTACTAGTCATGAGAGTGAGCCTATGCAAATTGGATATACCCGTATAACGCCAGAGGAGAGAGAGAGAAGATTACGCAATCGACTGTGCCTGTACTGTGGAGAACCGGGACATATGAGGGCTACCTGTTCAAAGAGATCCACTTCGCGAAAGCCTACAGCGGTGAGTTATCCTCCTCACTTTCAAAATTTACTTGAGCTGGAAGTCACTCTTTGCTTTGGAGAGGAGAGGGTTAACGCTACACCAATGATAGACTCTGGAGCAGCAGGGAATTTCATTGATTTGTCCTTTGCCAAGACTCACCAACTGTCTCTCATTCCATGTTCATCTCAGATGGCGGTGGCAGCCTTAGATGGACGCCCTTTGGGGTCCGGAGAGATTCATCACATCACCCAGGAGATAACGCTACAGACCAGCACTCTCCATTCGGAACTCATTCAACTATATACCATCGAATCTCCAAGACACCCCATTATCCTGGGATTACCCTGGCTGCAGAAGCACAACCCCATCATTTCCTGGTCAGAGAAACAGATTATCCAATGGTCTCCTGCCTGTCAAGCGAATTGTCTGCGTGCACTTACCAAGGTATCTTCCTCAATCTGTCACAACGAAGAGGTCGATCTGAGCACCATTCCCCCGCAGTATCACGATCTCTCTCTAGCTTTCAGTGAGCACCAAGCAACCAAACTACCACCTCATCGCCCTTACGACTGTGCCATTGATCTGCTACCCGATGCTGTTCCAACTAGGGGAAGGATATTCCCCCTCTCTCAACCCGAATCAGAATCCATGAAGGCCTATATTGAAGAACAACTTTCTAAGGGTTTCATAAGACCGTCTACTTCCCCTGCTTCAGCGGGGTTCTTTTTTGTAAAGAAGAAAGATGGAGGGTTGCGTCCGTGCATTGATTATCGCAGTCTGAATGAGGTCACGGTCAAGTTTCGTTACCCCTTGCCCCTAGTTCCTGCTGCCCTGGAACAGCTCCGTACCGCTAAGTACTTTACAAAATTGGATCTGAGAAACGCCTATAATTTAATTCAGATCAGAGAGGGGGATGAGTGGAAGACAGTCTTTTCAACCACTACGGGGCACTACGAATATACCGTTATGCCTTTCGGTTTGGCTAATAGTCCCTCGGTTTTCCAGTCGTTTGTCAACGAGATCTTCCGTGATATGCTCAACCGAAACCTCATTGTATACATCGATGATATACTGATCTACTCAGAGACCTTTGACGACCATGTGAGAGATGCGAGAGCTGTTTTGCAACGTCTCATTGAGAATCAACTGTATGCCAAACTGCCCAAATGTGAATTCCATCAGACACAGATTACGTTCCTAGGCTACATCATCAGCGCTGAGGGGGTCACCATGGACAGCGGCAAGGTAGATGCAGTGGTGAATTGGCCACAACCCACCAACGTCAAGCAGTTGCAACGTTTCCTGGGATTTGCTAACTTCTATCGTCGATTCATTAGAAACTTCAGCATCATCGCAGCGCCACTCACATCTTTACTTCAGGGAGGTGGTCATCGCCTAAAGTGGACCGACAAGAGTATCACAGCTTTCCAACAATTAAAGGAGAGATTCACAACAGCTCCTATTCTACACCATCCAGATCCAGAACGGGAATTTATTGTTGAGGTGGACGCCTCTGATACCGGCATTGGGGCGGTCTTATCTCAACGACAGGGTCATCCAGCTAAGCTTTTCCCTTGTGCATATTTCTCCCGTAAACTAACTTCAGCCGAGAGAAACTATGACGTAGGGGATCGGGAACTTCTGGCTATGAAGGCAGCTTTGGAGGAGTGGCGTCATTGGTTGGAGGGAGCTCATTTGCCCTTCACAGTTTTCACGGATCATCGAAACCTTGAGTATATAAGAACTGCGAAGAGATTAAATCCCAGACAGGCCAGGTGGTCTCTCTTCTTTAGCCGCTTTGACTTCAAGGTGACCTACAGACCAGGTTCAAAGAATGGCAAGGCTGATTCCCTCTCGCGGCAGTTTGACAGCTTTCCCAACGCTCAGACATCAGAGTCCATCCTTCCACCCGCACTCATTGTCGCTCCCGTTCAGTGGGACATCATGACGGAGATTTCAGCTGCACAACAAGAGGAACCAACACCCCAGGAATGTCCGCCAGATCGCACTTATGTGCCCACTCTCCTTCGCACTCGGGTTTTACAATGGGTACACAATACTCCCAACGCGGGTCATCCTGGGATCACTGCCACCACTCATCTGGTAACAAATCGATTCTGGTGGCCGAAGCTGCAAGCCGATGTGATTTCCTTTGTACACCAGTGCAGTACCTGTAACATCTCCAAATCGTCTCATCAGAAACCGGCCGGATTATTACAACCACTCCCAGTGCCACAACGTCCCTGGTCTCATATTGCAATAGACTTTGTCACAGACCTACCTCCATCAGAGAACCATACCACCATCTTGACAGTGGTCGATCGTTTTTCAAAAGCCTGTAAATTCATTCCATTGGCTAAGCTTCCCACAGCTTTAGAGACGGCAGAGGCTCTGGTACATCAAGTGTTCCGATTGTACGGGCTACCCGAGGATATCGTGTCGGATAGGGGTCCCCAGTTCACCTCTCGGGTTTGGCAGGCCTTTTGCAATCGTCTGAATATAAACGTCAGCCTAACCTCCGGCTACCATCCACAGTCCAATGGGCAAGTAGAGAGACTAAATCAAGAATTAACCCGCTTCCTTCGAACATATTGTCATCAGAATCAACAGGATTGGAGTCGTTTTCTGGTGTGGGCTGAATACGCTCAGAATTCTATACGTAAGCCGTCTACAGGGATGACGCCTTTCCAGTGTGTTCTGGGATATCAGCCACCTCTATTCCCCTGGTCCGGGGAACCCACGGATCTTCCGGCCATTGACGCGTGGCTACGGAGAAGTGAGGAGACCTGGAATAATGCTCATGTGCATCTTCAACGTGCTGTTCGACGATTCAGAGAACAAGCAGATCGTCATCGGAGGAGGGGACCCGTCTATCATCCAGGACAGTGGGTTTGGTTATCCTCCAGGGATCTCCGTCTTCGTCTACCCAGCAAGAAGCTGAGTCCGAGGTACGTGGGTCCATTCAAGATTCTCAGACAAATTACACCAGTATCATACCGTCTTGCATTACCTGCCACTTACCGCATATCTCCCACTTTCCATGTCTCTTTACTCAAACCCGCCGGAGCTCCGAGTGGAGAGAGGGACCAGGACGAAGCTGCTGAGACGAGCTCCCCTCCCATCATCATCGAGGGCGAGGAGGCTTACCGTGTGAGAGAGATTCTCGACTCCAGACGCCGAGGCAGGGAATTACAGTATCTGATTGACTGGGAGGGGTATGGTCCCGAGAAGAGATCCTGGGTGAAGTCTCAGGATATACTGGATCCTACACTAATCTCCGAGTTTCATCTAAATCATCCCACCAGACCTGCTCCCAGACCCCGTGGAAGACCTCGGCGTCGCACGGTTCCTCGCTTCAGGAGCCGCTCGCAGGAGGGGGGCTCTGTCAGGAATCGCGCTTCTGTGGCTCTCTCCACTCATCCTAGAGCTCCGTCTCCCGAATACTGAACTGCATTTCCCATAAACCCCGTACCTCGGTCTAATCACCAGCACAGGTGTTCCTCATCAGTCTCCCTATATAAACAGCCAGTTCACTCCCAGTCAGTGCGAAGTCTTGTTTTGCCCCGGCAGCATTTCTGAGCGTTTCTATACTGTTTTCCTGGATTACCCGTGTATTGACCCGAGACTGTTTTCATCGACGATTCCCTGTTTGCTGCCTGCCTCGACCCTTGTTTATCTGCCCTGGACTCTGAACCTTGCCGCCTGCCCTGATCTCTGCCTGGTATTGTTTATGCTTTTGGATTACCTGCTCTGTGTTTACTGCCGTGCTCTGACCCTAGCCTGTCTGATTATTCTTAATAAACATATTTGAACTGCACATGGATCTGAACGTCTCTGACTCAGCGTCACAGCTATATTGAGCATTGCTATATTGAACTTTAATAGTTTTATTAAAATGTACTCTTTTATTATATTTGCTTTCTGATGAGCAAATGTTATCTGTATTTCTCCCAAACGAGTGAATGTTTTACCATTATGTTTTGGTACACTTAACTGATAATAAGCCGCTCAGACTCTCTTCAGCCTTGATAGGAGCTCTTATTTGCTAGTGCCCTATGTGAATTCGGTAACAGTGAAAATAATAGGGAAAGGGATTTTGGTTTATGTATGAGTGTTAAAACATAAAGGGGTCATTGAAGCAAATAGTTTAAGGCACCATTTCTTTGTTAAAGTCTTACTCCAGTTGCAGGTTAAGGAACCACTGTCATTATTTGAGATTGACTTGAGTTGTTGTTCTGGACAATCTGTGACCTGGAAGGTCATGACGTGCCTCTGAATGTCAGATGCATCATCGATGGAGATATGCTTTGTCTATCTGTATATGTGAGGAAAATTACTGTGTTTATCTATTTCTTAGCCAATGAGAATCATTCAACGTGTTAGAAATGACGTAGCTTAGACCTTGAAAATGGTATAACTGCTGTGATCTTTGTAACTGTAAGGCGCGGCCTACGAACTCCTGAGTGAGTCTTGAAGCTGACTTCTGCTGATGAAACTACAAACTATGTTCAGTAAAGTTTTCTTTAATTTTTTATAATTCTGACTCCGGGTCTTCATTCTTCATGTCTGGTTCTGGGTCCTTTAACTGTTAACCCCTAACACTTCAACTTGTTGAAGTTTTGGAGTGATTATAAGAGCATTTTTGTTTAATTTACTAAATACTCATCATCAGTTTTGGGCATGTTACTTAAAAAAAGTAATTAGTTACAGTTACTAGTTACTTCTCACAAATAGTAACTGAATTAAATCATTATAAAAGTAACTAATTATCAGGGAAAGTACCTGTTGCGTTACTTAAAAAAAAGTTAAAATAGGCCTATGTCAATTAACTGCACCCAATATTAAATATGTTAAATTGATCGAATGGATTGGATACTATAGATTAAATTATTATTATAAAACATTGTACACTCATCTACACTTTAGTAATGTTGCTGTGGGACAATGTGGGAGACACCAATAAAATGCAATATATTATATAAAAAATTAACATTGCTATAGTAGAACAAATATATAACATAGATACTGTGCATAATAGGCCTACTACATAATTTTAGGTTTAGAACTTTTAATATTTGATATTCCACAGACCACAACTGGCCAACAAATAAGTCGAAAAATAAATTATGCTTAAATGTACCAAGGGTGCATCAAAAAACACAATTCTTGAATTTTGATATGACTGGGTGCGAAAAGTGTTCCAATATATGTAGAAACAACACAAGCAAAACATTTTTCCAGTACATGATGATTTAGGGGTGCCACCGCATATCTGTTTTTGTTGAATAAAGTGATTAAAGGTGCTCAATGTTAGCCATGGAGATCTGAGGTAAACAATACTACAGCTCAAGAAAACTGAGGTGATCTTTCTATTTGAGATGATCTTTCTGTGTTGGGGTATGTATTATTACATATTACTATCATATCTGTAGTTGTGTCTTTGTATAATTATTTATCATAAGACAATTAATTCATATTTATATGAATTTGGTGCTTATTACATCTAGCTAACGCTAGCTAGCTGTTAGCTAAGCTATTAAGCTTAACATCAACAGTATTCTAGAGTGGACAATGTCATATTCAGAGTATAGATGTCTCATGTTTATTGAGAGAAGCATTGTAGTTGTTACAGTATATTACCATTTTAAATACAAGTATATTTGCAAGCACAGCTAGCTACTCTGGTATTGATGTAACTGTAAGTTATGATGAAGTTAGACTCAGGTGTGAAAAGGCTGTGAAAAGGAGCTGAAGGAGATGAGGGCAATGTCCAGCTTGGAGTCAGAGGGTGATGAGGAGTCAGAGGAGGATACTAACAAGCAGTGGACACCACCTCCATCTTGCACCCTACACTGCGGGACAGCAAGTTAATACCGATGCTCATGTGCACCAGTTGGAGGATCTCCAACCAGTGGTGGTTGGAGATGCAGAGCAGCTGAAACTGCTTGGTGTCCCGGCGTATAAGAAGCAGACCAATGAGGCATGTAGAGTGATCATTGCCCGATTGACATGCAAGTTGCTGCAGGACTGGTGCTGCGCTGATCAGGTTGTCAACATGGCATTTGACACCACTGCTTAAAACACCAGCCATCTCACAGCAGCCTGCATTGCCATACAGCTCTCACTGGGCCGACCACTGCTTTGGTCTGGGTGCCGGCACCACATTGGTGAGGCCCTCCTGAACCAGGTTTTCACAGACCTGAAGGTAGAGTCATCACGCTCGCCAGAGGTTACCTCGTTCACACGCCTGAGAGACAAATGGAGTCTGTTACCACAAGAATCCAGCAGCCAATGGTCTTGCTACATTCCTGGCAACACCGAGTACCACTCCTGGTCACTTTACGTGCTGAACTTGTCAGGTGCACAAAAGATGTTACTGACCACACGTGAGATGACTTCCATGAGTTTGCACAGCTGGGTCTTGTGTTTCTCGATGCAGATGTTGAAGAGCAGACTGCAGTGAACTTCTAACGGCCAGGAGTGCTCCACAAGGCACGATTGATGGCCAAACTGCTCTATACTCTCAAGCTGGCTTTGATAAAGCAGCACATCACGTTGCTTCCCCAGGGCACAATCACCACACGGCAGCAGGTGCATTTGCCATTTTCATTATACACATCTATTGGTGCTTTTCCACTGCATGGTACAGCTCGGCTCGGTACGGCTCACTTGTGGCGTTTTTCCACTGCATGGTACGGTACGGCTCGCTTTAAATGGTACCACCTCTGTTGAGGTTCCAAGCGTACCGTAGCAATACTAAAATGCGATGGATGTGCCGGCTGTTTAGACTACACCATTTGCTAAAAAAATCTCTTGGAAAACGAATTCGTCATTAACCGATTATATCTTGTCTCTATGACACACCAAAACTGCATAATGACTTCAGACGAGAACTTCAGAAAAGGGATTTCTACGCATACCTCAGGGCCTTCCACCATGAGAAGACCCTGAGGGAGGGCGAAGACAATGATACGAAACCACACCGTCTTCAGTACATCACAAATCAGCTAAACCCGATCATCCAACCGGCCCTCTTGGGCATTAATCGAGGCATAGAGGACCTGATTTCCGGCAATGCCCATAACTGGCTGCAGATAGGGATAGAAATCCTCAAAAAGCATTATTCAGAGTGTCTGACTCTGACCAAAAGATTGTGATTAAATGGGGCAGGAAAAACCTTAAGACCTTAAAAGATAGTACTATTTAACAATAGTCAGTCTGTCAGTGGCACAGCTTGTACAATGTCAGTGAGGGACACAGTTTTTTTTTAAAAAAAAAGCCAAAAAAGGCTAATTGCATCCATACGTATCTTATTCCTCACACAAATAGTGCATTTTATTGTTGCTTATCTGTGTAGAGCTGCCAACCATTATGCATAGCAACGTATATAACATAGCAACAGAAAATCGAGTGGCCATCTCTGCAGTGGTCTTATTTTGTTATTCTTTGATTTGTTCCTAAATTTATCAATTCATTTGAGATTACATTTCTATTTAGATTTATTTTAGGCGCTTGTTTATCTTCCGCTTTTTTGTTGCTTAATGGCGGGCGCTTGTTTGTTTTACCCTGCTATGCGCATGCAGGAGTAAAAGTCCTGGATGTCCAACCTTGAGGATGTCCGACCTGGGGATTTGCAAGCTCATTCGACACATTCCGTCCATGCAAGCAAGAAGGCTTTACCGCCTATCTTGTTCTGATGAACCGGTCACCAGGGCGTTAATGCAGACCCCATTCATGCGATATAAGTTCGAGAGGGCGTGGAAGAGGGCCGGTGGCACAGATGAAAACCTCCCACTGGCCAGTGGCGAGGGTTCGAACGAAAGAGGAGACGCCGCCGCCCTGCTGACCCACATGTGTGTTTCTCCCTGTGATTGGAGAGGTGACGAATTCCTCAAGTGGGCAGGCCTCCCTACCCAAGGGGTGGGTATACTCGGTTTTAAGGGATCAGTGGTGAGCAACTCGTGGCTGAGGAAGCCCGCGTGTATTACTGAAAAGCAGTACATTGCGGCTCTTCAGCTGCGAGCCGGAGTATATCCCACCCGTGAGTTCCGCTGTCGGGGTAGAAGCAAGTCCGGGGCAACTTGCAGGAGGTGTCCACACAGGTTGGAGTCATGTTCACACATACTGGGGCAATGCCCGGCCGTGAGTACGACCAGGATTGCCCGGCACCACAAGTTGTGCCGTCTCCTCGGGGCTGAGGCGGAGTCCCTCGGCTGGGAGGCGCGCTGGGAATGGGAGTTCAGATCCCGCTACGAGGTTGTGAGACGCCTAGACCTGGTACTCATCCGAGGGGATCTCGCCTTGGTCATTGACGTAACAGTCCCATACGAGTTGGCTCCTGACACCCTCGCGGTGGCAGGGTGCCAAAAAGAGGACTATTACGGGCCCTATAAGAGTCTAATCGCATCGAAACTGGGAGTCAGGCAGGTTCAGGTCTTCGGGTTCCCCATGGGCGCTAGGGGCCTGTGGCATGACGGCAACTACAGGTTGCTCGAAACCATGGGAATGGGGAAACGGAGGATGGCATCCTTCGCAAAGGTAATGAGCCGGAGGTGCCTCCTCTACTCATTGGACATTCTGCGGAGGTTCACCTCCACCCGAAGGTAATAGGTATCGAGGGCGCGATCCCCGTTGTGCATGCCTACCGTTAAAACGGGCCTGAATTGGGTAATGTTTAGGCCTGAACCCGTGAAGGGTCAACAGTGCTCGCATGCCTGAGCAGGTTTTGTCACACTGTGGGGCAAAGAATAACGGGGTGGATTAATGGGGGGCTGGGGCGGCCTTTGGTAGGGTCGGCGGGAGAAGGTTGCAGCTTTGACCGTCGGCCCTGCGGGAGTCGGTCTTAGTTCCCCACGGAGCGGAGAAGGAGGGTTACTCCCCCCCTTCGGGCCCACCTTGATGTGCTTCGGCTCGCCTGGTAAAGCGTGTCTTAGGCTCTGTGAAGGAGTACCTTTGGCTGCACAGCTGGGGGGGGTCTGACCGCATGGTGAGGCATAAAGAAGGGGGGTCAGGATGGCCGGGTTGTTGGGGTCGCGGCTTCTGTTAAGGTGATGGGTATGAGGAGCTCATTATGTTGAAGGAAGGCGCGGCTACGACCTCGAGAACTCAAGGGCGTTGTGAAGGATGAGGGCCTCGACACTGACCTGAGCGGAAAAGCCCGGTTGCCAGAAGGGTGTCACAGCAGTAGAAAACACATGTGTCTCTGAAAGACCCAGCCTAAGGGCGAACACACAGGCCCCAGCACCAACGAATGGGTTACCGTAGTAGCTCACGTATGGTTAAGGACTACCTGTAGGGTCAGGGGAAAAGGGTGAAGGTACCAGACGTACCGGGAGGGCAGAACCCGAGTTCGGAACTCACTACTTGTAGGAGGTCCCCCAATATTACCTGCAGGTTGGTGAGTCAATCTGAAGTGCTAATGCCCTCTCCAGGTGCAAACCCGAAAGATGGGCATTCTGTCAAGAAGCAGGCATGCTTCTTCACCAAGTATGGGTTTGTGACGGGGCGGACACCCCGGATGTGGCCGGACTCCTAGCGGATGGACATGCCAGTGGCAGGAAGACCTCCCCGGTACGGGGCAGGTGCATTTCGCCCAGGGAGTTGGGGATGTCGTGGGGGAGAAGTCTCACGAGCAACCTACATACCTGAAAGATGGATATAAGCCCCATTCTAGTGGCACCCCGATGGCAGAGAAGCGTGGGGTGGGGGGTGGGTAGAACATATCCCACACTAATTATTTTTCTCTCTTTCTGTTACAGGTGCTGGAGCAGAGACGGGGGAGAGGAACAATTGTTGCGGACAAGGCCGGTGCCGGATGGCAGAATGGGGACAGACCGGGACTCGATATGATTAAACCAAATGCTACTCACTGGAACAATGCAGATGCACTAGTGACACAAATTCGCAGCATGATTGGCTTCATGGCTATACGGTGACGTAAGTATGCTACCTCCAAAAACTTAGCCGATTTTCATAGTCAAGTTAGTTGGTCGTTCGACCGAATAACCAGCGTGCTGGTAGCATGGGTGACGGCCATCCTTAACAAGCCGGAAAGGCGAGACCCCATGTATCGTACCAGGCGACGATACATGCTCAATTGGCGTCTCGTCGTGTCGCTAGCCAAATGCCTCGTCATCTAATTAGTGACGTGCATGAATGGATGAACGAGATTCCCAGTTTCCCTACTTGCTATCTAGCGAAACCACAGCCAAGGGAACGGGCTTGACAGAATCAGCGGGGAAAGAAGACCCTGTTGAGTTTTTTACAAGGACAACATCAGAACATTGAAGGTTTGATTATTGAAATGGCTGAACAAGCTCAGAAAAGGTAAGGATTGTGTATTCTTTGTTGCTGTGTGTTAATTTGTGTTTCCTTAAAATACTTCTCTAAATGAAGGAAACTTCTTTTTATCTAAAATGAATTATTTTTAACCCCCTGGGGACCAAGGTGTATTTGGGGTCCTTGAGAGGTTCTGACATGCCCTGACATCTGTGTTTTTTTTCAGCTGCTTATAAACATATTAATGGCACAGGTGAAATTACACTATATTTAGCAGAAACAGGGCAACAATGACATATAGGCAACATGTTTGTACATGTTTGTATTTTTGAGAGAATATTGTTTATGCGTGGTTATTGTAAAAACTAAAAATGAAAGTTTCTGAAATAAGGCCACAAAACACATGTGAAATATGCGTCCACAAGACTTTTGACTGATTGATGTTGTTGCCTAGGGTTTTTTCTTCACAATGATCTGAAAATCATCCCCCTAATCATTCACATAAAACTGTGAATTGGGTTATATTGTGAAAAACATTTTTTTGTTTGCCAAGGCAATATGCGAATGGGCGTGAACAGGCCAGCCCCATCATGTATAATTAGGTGATTCACACCTGAGAGAGACAAAGACATGCATAATAATGAGCCTTTCATTCAGGTGAGTCAGACAAGAAAAAAATGAAAGGACAACATATATATATATATACATTTATATCAGAAGGTCAGATGCAAAAGCCTCTAAGTTCCATTTTAAATTCTTCTAGAATGATAATTTTTATCAAGCTTGTATATTTAAGTTCAGTAATTTCACTTAAATGACAATTAATAGGTAGTCTTCATTGCCATTATGTGAAATTACTGAAGTTATATATACAAGCTTGATAAAAATGATCATTCTAGAAAAAATTCAAATGGCACTTAGAGGCTTTTGCATCTGAGCTCCTCATATATATGTATGTATAAAATCAAAGTATAAATGAAAGTCAAAACCCATTTTTTGTCATACCTGGAAACAAATCCTGGTCAAATATTATATGGGCCATGTAGAATTGGTTCAGAGTTAAAGTTTAAAACATCAAGATGTTTTAAACGCTAACCAAAAAGTGTGGATTCGGGTGTGTGGCTAAGAAAATCATATGAGCAGAACTCTAACAGTCTCTAACTAAATGAACGTTCGTTCGTACGTCCGTCCACACACCCGAATCATATTTAAACACACTTTTTGGTTATAGGTACAGATAAATAATGTTATCTTACTAATGTAAGGATGTCTCATGAGATTCTTGTTCCAATGAAAGCGAAATTGAATTAACGCACAGCGCGCGCGTCTGTGAAGTCGTCTATTCTTTCCTATCAGACGCGCATTTGATATTTACACAATCTTTGTAGACACTATTCAATAACGCGATTAGAACAAAGCACTTATAATAAATGACTTACTGCATCAGCTGAATCCGTGCTCCTCAAAATGAAAGTATAAGGTAACTTTTTTCCAGGCTCTCCTCACTGCGCATGCAAGACTAAAGAATAGGACGAGGTTATCCGTAATAAACTGTGTTTTAATCGATATGGGGGGGATAAAGGGGGTCGCACATCGGACGCGCAGCGCCGCGTCGCGCAGCGCCACGTCTTTAAAATTCGAACACATTAATCTCTATGAGTGTACACACACCGGCGGCGCCATTCGGCGTCTGTCCGCGGTGCCCAGCAACGGCTCAGGACCGTGTTCAAAACCCTGCAGCGCCACAGAGCGCCATTTACATAGTTTATATAAAATTTTAATTATTTTTGACTCAAATCGTTGCTGATGGATCCTGACTTCGCCCTGTGCTGCAATATACATTTGGTTTTGCATTCATTTACAGAAATTAGCTGCTTGAATGACAATTGCTGAATGTTATTGGATTTTTCAGGTGAGATTCTCAATTCATTCAGTTAACGGATGTTCTGAGGTAAAGTTTTCAGATTGCAGACTCAGCAGCGATTGTATTTAATTGTGCAGTACAATAATAACATAGAACCGACATTATCTTCATTTCCTGTCATTAAACATTACAATATTGCTAACCATACACTAATGAGAAAGTGCGCGTCCGGTGTGCGATACCTTGAGTTGTCCTAGACGCGACGCGGTGCGGCGCGGCGCTGCGCGCCCGGTGTGCGACCCCCTTAATGCAACAGTTAAACAATACAGTTACACAAAGCTACACAATAACCACAAATTGAAACTGTTTACATTGAACACACCTCCACATATCTTGCAGACAATGTCCGATGTAGTGTTGAGATTTTTTTGGAGTTTCAGGCCATTGCATGGATAGTAAGCATATCCACACATGCTGTTGAGAGTAAATGTTGAGCGAATGTCATGCAATAAGCAATAAAAAATTACATTACAAGAGTAATCCTACAATCACCTCCTTTTGACATGTATTTAGTCGTTAAGGCACAGCGGGAGAGGTAGCTGTTCACCTGTTCAACTTCCTCCCCCGCAATTGACCCTGCTCCTTCTTGGTTTTTGCCACTCCATGAAATCTAAAAGTAAGAAGACATGTAAAGGATAATGTAATGTCCACCGGCTATAATCGGATAATAAGTAACGACAGGGCGAAGTGCAGTGGAGGGACTTATTATCTGATGATACAGTTAAACATATATATATATGTTTCCATATAATTATGGTATTTAGCTTTTGTCCAAAGCGACATATGAATAAAAACAAGTATAATGTTGTGGTAAAACTTCTTTTTAACATCATCACTGCGTAAGAGACACTCAGAGTCAAATTAATAAAAAGAGAAATATTTATTCTTGCAAGAATAGCCCCAGTCGCCAACACAGCCATTCTCCTGTGAAGTGAGTGACGCGCAAAAGGAAGACATCGTTACTTCTGCATATCACTGTTGTCAAACTTGGGACGTCGCCGCTGAACTTTTTTGACGGCGCTCAGCAGTAAAATGGCTTGGTCCTGCTCGGTTTTCGTTGATTTTGATTAAAACAACTGAAAGTTTTTCAAAAGATCCCTGGGGTCAGTGTGTCAGCGTGACAGAAGTTTGATGCTGTCGTGTGACAACAAGCAACATCCGGCATTTCCTCCTCCCGAGTGCCTCATCTTCTTAATCTCCTCACGTAAGTGATTCGATTGCGATGTCACGTTTCCCCATGCAGGATATGCCTTACCCTCCGCAGGTTCACCAATGCTGTCAAAATTATTCAATTTTTTTTAATTTTTTTTGATCGAAAGGACAAAATAGAGAAAACCTAGGAAGCCGGGTGTAATTAAAGCGCTGCCGTTACTTTTTACATTGCGTGGAATGGTTCGCTGTGATTGGTTAAGCGGATATGTCGCATTTTGCAGAAAAGGGAGAATGGCGTTTGTCCCGGTTTGGAAAGAAAGTACGGTGGTCGAGAGGTGCAAAACAAATCACAATTATAAAAAAAAAAAAAAAAAAAAACAAGTCAGAAAACATCTCTATCTTTCTTCTGCCTGTATTATCTATATGTCTTGATTGACAGATGTCTCATCCAATCAGCGATCAGTATTTCATTCGCCACATATATCTACCTTTTCCGTTTTGTCTGACTTGTCGTTGTGTTTTCTGACTTGTTAATTTGTTTTCAGATTTGTCGTTGTGTTTTCTGAATTGTTATTTTGTTTTCTGAATTGTTGTGTTTTATGACTTGTTATTTTGTTTTAATAATTGTGATTTGTTTTGCACCTCTTGGCCACTGTAGTTTTGCATTCATTTAAATGCAAAAATTTAGCAGCCAGCCAGGTTTTCAACTCATTCAAGCATGCTAAAAGAGGCCCTAAAGAATTATCATCCCTTTTTACTGGCATGTACATTTGAGTATCATCTTCGTAAAATTGGAATGATACTCTGTGTTTTCGAAAAATTGCAACAATTGGAAGCATGTATTGCGAGAAACGAATGGGTCCCAAAATGGACCCCCGAGGTATCCCACACTTAAGAGATGCAGACGAAAATGTAAATTCCCCCATGGAGACTGAAAAACTTCTGTTTGTTGGATAGGAATTAAACCAATTTTAAAAGCACACCTCTCATGCAATAAGAATTGCAATAAGAATTGCATGGTCAATGGTATCAAATGCCACGCTCAAATCGTGAAACACCAAAACTGCGGCATTACCAGAATCCACAGTTACTAAAATATCAACTCTGCAGCATATTTTGAATTTTCTACACAATTAGACATATCTGAATTTAAAAGAGCATCCTGCCCACATACATTGGAGTAAATGGATAAAAATGGTCTCATTTTACAGAAAACCCTCTTAATTTTTACATAGTGGTGGAATATTGCATATATTTTATTTTATTTGTTCACAATGTTTTGATAAATACATATAAAATCAAATTTTTTTATACTTTTTTTAAATACTTTTTTTTGAAAATCTGTAACTTTGGACCTGTTTTGTCTATGCCTCTTCTGAAAGTTTCTTTTGATTCCACTAGGTGGCAGTAAACCGGGGCAAAAAGAATTTTTTGATAACTTATTGTACTGAAAAGTTATTGAGATTTATCTGAAAGCAGTCACAAGTGTACTTTTACCATATCCATTTTTGATTACTAAAAGAATTGGGCATGCCTGACTTTAAAATGGTGTCCTACACACATACATTGGAGTAAATGGATGGAAATGGTCTCATTTGATAAAAAAAAATCTAAATTTTAACACAGAATAAAATTTTGAATATTGTAGAATAATATTTAGAATATTGTATATATTTTATTGTATTTATTCACAATTTTATGATAAATAGGGACAAAAAGTCAGATTTTCACTTATTTTTAAATTTTGTTTTTAGTCGAGAATCTGTAATTTAGGATCTGTTTGGTTTATTTACCTTCAGAAAGTTTCTTTTGAATCCACTAGGTGGCAGCGAGTATATATAAAAAGAATTATCTTTCCATCACCTTCTTATCAAAAGTTATTGAGCTTGAATTAAAGGGAGGCAATGTCTTCTCTGAAGTCTCCACGTTTACTCCAAAAACCCAAATGATTGCACTCATTACAAAATCAGGTTTATCTGTAAAATACTATTTTACCTAAAATTAGCAAAAACACAATAGAAAGATAGATAAGCCCAATTTGTAGTTTTTTATTTTTGCAACCGTGCAATAATTATAATTATATAATGCTTATAATTTAGAGTGTCCATCAGTGTGCCATTTTCTGAAACAGTTTCTTGATGGCACCAAGCACAAGGGTACATTGCACTTCATACAGTACATGGGAGTCTTTACTTTGAGCCCTGAAAGTTTGCACAAAGCACAGACTCTCCTCCCACTTGTGGCATCTGACCCAAAGTACTCCGGAAAACATTGCTCAACTGCTGTTGTGGCAGGTGTAGATGGCTCTGGGGCACACGATGAGGAAGCGGGCGCCTCTGGGGCATCTGAGGTGCTGGACTGTGACCAGTTCAGACACAAGTCTCTCTCTAAATTCCTTCCGGGTGAGAGGACTTTTGTTCTGAGATTTGCAGAGGTGCTGGTGAAGAATGAGACTGTTTACCACTGCAATGTCAACAAAATGAAAAAAAAAAAAAAGTCTTGCACCATTTTGTGGTTTTGTGCAGGACATTATAGTACCCAATGAGGGCATCTGACAGGTCCACACCTCCCATGTGTTTGTTGTAGTCTTTGACTGCCGCTGGAATCGGGACTCTCTGCCTTTCCCATATACCCTCGGGATTCTTGACGCGCCTGAGGACTTCGTCACCTTCATATGCCTTGTGCATTGTGGAACACATTGTCACCTCTCGTGTGTCCATTCACTTCATCTCTGAGCCATCGAATGGTTCCCCTTTGGGCTCGGCGGCTGATGTCATTTACCTTAGTCTTGGGGAAGCCCCGCCGGTTGGTGCATATGGTGCCACATGCTTGAGTCTTCTTTGAGAGTTAGTCCAAAAAAAGGCATGGGTTCATGTAGAAATTGTCATAACCACAATAGCCACTCTTAATTACATAACCACATAGCAACTTGTTTAGCACCAGTTATCACTCAGTTCTGTGATCTTACTGCTTAAAGGAATATGTTGAGGAACGGCTAGTCTTGCTCTGTCCAAAAAATTTGCCTACCAGCACATATAAAACTGACCGATTGTCATGTCATGTCTTGTTTGTTTAATCCATACAAAACCCAAGGTGTAAAAATTGTGTGGTTTTATGGGAGACATTTTGTTTAGCAGTAATGTAAGCTACCTAGTGTTAAAAGTGGCAGCTTTAAGAATGTTTTATGTCATTAAAGGATTTTTACACCATGAACTTGAATTATGTTTATGTTAGTCATTTCAGGCTCCAAGCAACCCTAGCATCAGCATGAGCAGAGATGTTGTCATTCGGTGTTTGATGGTGTATCTTGGAGAATCCACAGATCAATCACAGATAAGTTAGTTTCTCTGCTTTTCTTTTAACATTTGATGCACATTATTTGTCATATACCAATATACATAAAATGTTAATAGCAGAGATTTTAGTTTGTCACCAGCGCACAGAAAGCCTGTTGCTTGAATAGGATCAAATTAACCCCCTGGGGACCAAAAACGCGTCCCCGCGTTTTGATCGCTTTTTTTCACACAGCTGCAACATAGACTTAAAATACTTCGTCATTGATGGTCATATAAATAAAATCGATACATCATTATAAACTATAGAGGGTCTTCTTTTTTATGTACACTCTTATTAATATCAAAACCTTGTGTTTTTGTAAAATAAATAAATTAAACAGGGTGCGCTTTCAGCTCACTCTGTCTCCACAAAAATCTTTCTGAAACGCGTCCTAAAAAAGAGCTGTAACCCATTAAATACTTATCACAGACACACGAAAGATCTCTCTTAATGAAGCTGAGATTTTCTTCTTTTAATTTAAGTCATTTATATAAAAAGCAACTACTCTCAGTTGATGTAATCTGTATGACAAGAAAGAGATGTCAGGATTTTCCCTTTCACCTCATTACAGCAAATGAGGTGCTAATGTGACCGCGCCCACTGGGAGCGCGTGCTATTCAAATTCTAATGTTGAGGCAAGCCATGAAAACGCCCACATCGATTAAAAACATACAGTTTATGCCCAGATCGATTAAAACACAGTTTATTACGGATAACCTCGTCCTATTCTTTCGTCTTGCATGCGCAGTGAGGAGAGCCTGGAAAAAAGTTACCTTATACTTTCATTTTGAGGAGCACGGATTCAGCTGATGCAGTAAGTCATTTATTATAAGTGCTTTGTTCTAATCGCGTTATTGAATAGTGTCTACAAAGACTGTGTAAATATGAAATGCCCGTCTGATAGGAAAGAAAAGACGAATTCACAGACGCGCGCGCTGTGCGTTAATTCACTTTCGCTTTCATTGGAACAAGAATCTCATGAGACATCCTTACATTAGTAAGATAACATTATTTATCTGTACCTATAACCAAAAAGTGTGTTTAACTGCCACAAGCTGATCATCTTGTAATAAAGATCCAATCGAGGAAAAACACGCTGTATTTTTTGTATTTTCATTGTATTTTTAATTTATAAAAAGACAAATAAATAATAAATTTGAATATAAAACTATTAATGATTAATCGATAGTCGATCGTTAATTCTTCCGACGATCGACTAAGAAAATTTAATCAAATGCCCATCCCGTCTTGGCAGCAGTCTGAATGGAAGTGGTGTGATGTGAATTTGTGACAATCTGCATTAAGTGGATATAACTTGGGGTGAACATTTCTTTTTGATGAAAATTATTAATCATTTCAAAGATTGGACCTCCCTCAGTCGATGATGGTGGATTTCATGATGGAAAATCAACAAGCGCTAAAGACCAGGTAATAAATACCAATAGACAACAATAGTGAAATAGTAAAACACTAATCATATTAAGAAGCTTGAATGTTACTTTTAATTGTATGTTTTTATTAGCATGTTTAAATGTTGTTATGCACAATGTGATGGTGCTAGGAGAACAATATTCTAGCTATTATTAAACGTTTAACTTATTGATGGAATGAGATGCTTTTCTCTCCATTTTCCTTAGATCTCTTATGACATGACTGATGAATCTTCGGATGTTACGGACTATGATGATGCCAACTATGTTCCAGATTCAAGTGGCAACTCCTCTGACACAAGTTCTAATAGTAGAGATCTAAAAATCGTAGACAATCATCTTCCCCACAAAGTGTTCAAGGAAATATCATTGGGCATCGCTACAGACCAATGGGTACCAACAGTCCCAAGAAGCAGAGAAGTTTTAGTTCCTCAAAGATGAGCAGCAGCCATTGCAGTTCAGTGATCAGTGACAGTTCATCAGAGAACAAATCGCACAGCTCCATAAATGTCTCTTCGTTGCCAAACACGGCAAAACGAAGCAAGTACAACAAGAAACAATACTGTCTATATTGTAATAAGGCCATTTCTAAATTGGCAAGACACCTCGAATCCGCTCACAGTACACAGCCGGAAGTTGCAAAGGCTTTCAGTTTTAATAAGAGATCTCGCGAAAGAAAAAATTTGTTACGCTCTCTTAAGAAGAGGGGAAACTTTAACCATAATGCCACTGTGGCAAGCAGTGGTGATGGAGAAATGGTTGCTTGTCGAAGACCCACTAGAGTCAGACAATCTAATGACTTCGGCCACTGCAAGTTTTGTCAAGGACTCTATGCAAGAGATTGTCTATGGAGACATGTCAGAAACTGCCCTCAGAAGTCTCTTGAGGTGGAGACTAGAGTTGGGCGAAAACGGATCCACATTGACCTACCAAAACCTGATGCAGTTCATGAAGCCGTTTGGAAGATTGCTTGTGAAATGAACCAGGATGAAATTTCTTTAGTTGTAAGAAGTGAAAAAGACATCCTTAGTCTTGGCGAGTCAATGTACAATGGCAGGAAACCAAATGAGAAAAGAAATGATTACATACGTCAAAAAATGAGAGAGATGGCAAGACTCTTGATAACTGCAAGAGCTACAACACCTTTGAAGACCACTGAAGACCTTGTTATGCCCAGTAATTTCCCCCATGTGATACAAGCAGTGAGATCTGTTGCTGGTTATGACTTGGATCGCAACTCCTATAAAATCCCATCATTGGCTTTAACCGCCTGGGGTCTGAGGTGTGTTTGGGGCCCTTAAGAAGTTTTGACATGCCCTGACATTTTTGCTTATTTCAGCTATTTACAACATATCTTTGGCCAACATATAATTATGCTATATTCAGCACAAACACTGCTACAATAATACATGAGCAAAATAGATGTACATGTTTGCATTTAATAGAAAAAAAATATTATGCGTGGTAAGTTAGTTTTAGGAAAAAATTGTCACTGCAATAAGGCCATTTAACAAATACTGAACAGTTGTTCACAAGACTTTTGACTCACCATTCTTGTAGGCTAGAATTTTTACTACAAAATGATGTGAAAATCATTCTGACCACACTTTCACAAACCACAATATAACAATTTAAATATTGCAAGTCAGTTTTTGTGTCAGCACTGCTGTATGCGTGGGAGTGTTAATGGCCATGAATATTAAGTGAGATTTACACCAGGGGAGACAAAAGACACTCCCTCAGCGGCTAATGGCCCATCAAGCTGCTGTGAGGCAGCCTGAACTAAGAATGAGAGGAGATTCAAAGGTTATGTTTTCTGTTTTATTGTAATTCCTCCATGTGGAGGAACTAAATATTGTGCCTCACAAGACCAGAGTGCTACATACATAAACACAGTACAGGTGAAAAGTTTGGACACATTCCTATTTTTAATATTTAAAAAAAAAAAATAATAATAAATTAAGAGTAACACATGCAGTCACACATCTTTATGCCACTCTTGAAAACAGTTCCTTTTCAACTGAAGACATAAGTGAACATTACATGCCTGGCATTTCCATGGTGTTAATTGCGTTTTACCACGCACTGCTTTGCATTGAACACATGTCCGGCGACCAAGTGTGGCAACATTCCTTTCATCTGAAGTCAGCTCAGCTCCTGGAACTGGTACATGGTCACTATTGGTCCGTTTTGGTGCAGTTTTCTGTGACACACCACAGAGCTCTGTGATCAGTTACTCCATAAACTCTTTATGTGACATGTTACCATGTAGCTCTTTGTGCACAATGAAAGATTTGGTGGAAACAATGTCCAAGAAGTGTAGAAAAATCTTTCTGTACCACTTCATTGTTTTGTGTTGTGCAGTGTAGTACGGTAACAGCTGATCAGACAGGTCAACACCGCCCATGTTCTGATTGTATGCAGTCACAGGTGCAGGACATGGAAATGGTATTCTGATGATAGAACGTTGTCGTACGTTGTCGTACGTTGCTTCCGGTTGTGAGAACGCTTGGCGCGCTTGTGCTGCCGCTTCACGCTGGTACCTGTCTGTCTGCTGCTGTTACGTTCGTGTTTTTGGAAATGTTTTTCTCTGATTCAACCCTCCTGGATTATTCGCTGGACTATTCACATACCCTCTAAACTTTTTGGATAACTGACCTGGGTGTCCCTGTGATCCTACACACAGATCGGCTGCGAGTCCTCTCCGTTAATATCCTGTCATCCCTCTTGACATCTGATACTGTGAGTCTCCACTCTCTTTGTCATTTTGTCTTTTGTGATGTCAATCCTTAGTGTGGTTGGGTAGCCTTCCCCTCTGTGGATTGTTGATTCCGACACGGTTCTGGCTAACGCAGTGAAACCGATAAACTGTTGTGTTAGGTTTAACGGGTCATCACTCGTCATGTCGTCACATACCCACTGGCAGTTCTTGTTTTTGCTTTTTGGTGGCTTTCTCTGGTTCTTGCTGTCTGTTGATGAGTCGAATCACACTTTTTCCCCCAAGATGGCTTTGCAATATTCCGCTGCTCATCTCAGATCATTAAAAGGAGTTTTCCGCCTGGCTCCTGACACCTACAAACGTTGTGAACAGCTCGAGGTTTTACGCCGACCTCGCTACATTCACCGGTCGCGGAAAAAACTTCGGAATTATCACTACTCTCCCTCCAATAATATTCCGGTTGTCTCTACCGTCACCCGTGTTTTTGATAGAACACAACTGGATAAAAGACATAGGCCTATCAACTTTGGAAATTTAAGATCGCTGCGTCCTGATCCTGACCTCGGAATCCGTAGACGTGCATCACCTGACCTGCGATGTGCGCTGCTAAACACCCGTTCTCTAACTGATAAAGCATCACTATTGAACGACATAATCATTGACACTGACCTGGACATGCTATTTCTAACGGAAACCTGGCAGGTGCCTAATGACTTCTTGAACTTAAATCTCTTAACGCCGCCTGGATACATCTTTTTTTCTCAACCACGTCTTCATCGCAGAGGTGGAGGGCTGGCTGTAGTTTGCCGTGAGACTATTAAAATATCCAAGATTGAGTTTCACGATGTTACAACATTTGAATATTTAGCGCTGAAAACGACGGGTCAAACGTCACTGGCTGTAATCTTAATTTACCGACCCCCGAAGAGTCCATCTGACTTTTTCTCTGATATTAGTGAGTTACTTACTCTTGTCTGTGCTTGTCATTCATCTGTTATTTTGCTTGGTGATTTTAATATACATGAAAACACTGCACAATGCAAAGAATTGATGTCAGTATTGGACTGTTTCAACTTGATTCAACATGTAACTTTTGCCACTCACTCCAGAGGTCATATATTGGATCTCATATGTACATCTGGCCTGAATAATATTCTTGTTAATGGTTCTGATTTTGCTTTCTCAGATCACAAACTCATAAATTTCAGTTGTAGTTTTCCAATATCTGTATCTCCTCAGAAGAAAATGCTGACCTATCGTAAAATTAACTCTGTAAATTCAACTTCTTTTTCTGCTTCAATAAGGGCTTCTACTTTATCAGATTGTTTACTGTCTAACTGTCCATCAGAAATCTGCTGTACTTACAATAATGTTCTGTCTCAAATACTTGAGATGCATGCTCCTATTCAAACTAGACTGGTTCCATCTACTCGTGCCTCACCCTGGTTCACTCCTGAACTTCGGATGATGAAAACTGAGGGTCGCCGTCTAGAAAGACTACACAGGAAAACTGGACTCATTGTGCACTCGTTAGCTCTTAAAGAACACCTGCTCAACTACCGGACCGCCCTTAACAATGCAAGATCCTCTTATTTCTCCTCTACTATTAGAAATTCCTCGTGCAGACCAAAATCACTCTTTTCTATGGTTAACAAACTAACAAATCCACCACAACATGTTATGTCAGGCTCTGTGGAAATTGTAAATAGCTTCTCTAAATTCTTTTCAGACAAATTGATGTCCATCACTTCTTCCATCACTAAATACACACATACAAGTGACTCAAGCTTAATGATATCTGGTCCAGCCCACTCGTCAAACCCTCTCTCTACTTTTACTCTGACCACTCCTGCTGCCATAATTGACCTAATTGTGAAGTCAAATTCTACATCCTGCCGGCTTGATCCTACACCTACTATTCTGCTTAAGAAGTGCGTCCTCGAGGTCGTTCCTTTCATAACTCATATGATAAACTGTAGTTTAGCTTCTGCCATTGTCCCAGCAGAATTAAAAACTGCTGCAGTGACTCCCATTCTCAAAAAGCCTGGCCTTGACCATCTAAACATGGACAATTACAGACCAATATCAAACCTAACATTTCTAAGCAAAATCCTTGAAAAAGTTGTTGCTTCACAGTTACGATCTTATTTGGATATGAATGGTCTTTTCGAACCTTTTCAGTCTGGTTTTCGCCCATCTCACAGCACTGAAACTGCTCTTCTGCGTGTGGTAAATGACATTCTCTCATCGATGGACTTAGGGTTAACAAACATCTTGATGCTCCTTGATCTAAGCGCTGCTTTTGATACAGTCTGCCATGAACTGCTTATTTCTCGACTTTCTGATATTGGTGTCACTGGTTCCGCTCTTTCCTGGCTTATTTCCTATATCACTGACAGGAAGTATTATATCACCATACAAGGTCATAATTCTGCCACCAGTTTACTTACACGGGGTGTTCCTCAAGGTTCGGTTCTTGGTCCACTTCTGTTTATCATCTATATACACCCACTTGGTAACATCATACGCAGGCATGGACTTCAATTCCATTGCTATGCAGATGACATCCAAATTTACTTCACCACTAGCTCCGATAGACCATCCCTGTCTGACTCACTCACTGCATGCATCAGGGACATCAAGCATTGGATGTCGCATAACTTCCTCAAATTAAATGATAATAAAACTGAGATATTAGTGATTGGCTCTCCAGTCTCAGTCAAACGGATGGACCAGTCCCTCAATATTGATGGTTTCCATATTAAGCCTTCATCACTGACTCGTAACCTCGGTGTCTTATTTGACTCAACTCTATCTTTTGGCTCTCATATTTCTTCCATTGTTAAAAACTCCTTCTTTCATCTTCGAAACATCGCTCGTCTAAGACCATCTCTCACTTCAGCTGACGCTGAACTCTTAATCCACGCTTTAATTACATCACGTTTGGATTATTGCAATGCTTTGTTTATTGGCCTTCCAAAAAAACTTATTGCAAGATTACAGCATGTCCAAAACTCAGCTGCAAGAGTTCTCACCTCCACCAGGCGTTCTGCTCACATTACTCCAGTGCTCCATGACCTTCACTGGTTACCCGTTGCATCTCGTATCCACTTTAAGGTACTGCTTTTAACATATAAGGCATTAAACGGTCTTGCACCCCCATATTTGTCTGATCTACTTTCCACCTACCGTCCTGCACGCTCTCTCAGATCAACTGAACTTGGTTTATTGTCCATTCCCCGCTTTCGACTATCTACAGTAGGTGGTAGGTCATTTAGTGTAAATGCACCAACATTATGGAATTCACTGCCCCTTTCAATTCGAAACATTTCATCAGTAACTGCCTTCAAGAAACAACTAAAAACATATCTATTCAACATGTACTTTGTTTAAATGTGATTATTTGTATCTTTGTGACTGTAAGCTGTGTGTCAGTGTGTTTAAATGTATTATATACCATGTAAAGCGACCTTGAGCTTTGGAAAGGCGCTATATAAATAAAACTTCTTCTTCTTCTTCTTCTTCTTCTTTGTCCTCCATGTATCTTGTGTTTTCACCCTCCTCTGCACAGTGTCTCCCGTATAAGCAGGATGGATGGTAGAACAGACAGATACCTCTCGAGTGTCCATCCACTTCACAAAAACAAGAGGTCCTTCCCGAATCCACCTGATGGATCCTCTGGCAGATTTTTTAGAGAGTGAATTAGCTGCATTCTTAGGGCAGTCCTTCCTGTTGTCCCTGTAAGTCCCACATGCACCAAACTTTTGAGAGCATTGTCCATCGCACCGAGAACTGAACGACACCTGCGTGTCCCTCTGCGTGGTGCTGGCGAAGGAGAACGGGATGCTGAGACATTCCTGGGAAATTAAAATAAAATAAACTGTTAGCATTATCCAAAGTAAACTGATGGAAAAATAATGGGTATGGATAAAAAAAATAAGTTTTTTGTAGTTTCACTCAAGAATGGGAACTTTTACATTATTATTCTGTAAACACAAAAAGGCTACATTTCATCTTTAAAATATTACATCTATAAACTTACCCAGTATGATGCAGACACATTCCTGAATGAAAAAAAAAACTGTTAGCATACATTAACCAAAGTAAACTGATGGACAATTAATGGGTATGGATGCACAATGTATGTCTGTTGATGGTCCATGGGACGGAGAAATATCTATTGATGGGCCATATCAATAGATACATGAAATAGCCTACTCAAGGAAAGGATAGTTCGTGAATGACACATCACTACATTTCAAACATTTACACCTGTATTCACGAGGCCATGATAGTGTCATAGGCTAACCGAACATTTATATCTGTTGATGGGCCATATGGGACGGAGAAATATTAATGGGCCGACGCGTCGCGTCACCGCGAGTAGGCTATCTGTTGATGGCCCGATTGCACGCATTTAGTGTGGATGGCCCGTTTGCGAAAGCATTTCAAACATTTACACCTGTATTCACAAACATCTGTGCATAAGGCAGGCCTAAGTTATTTACGCATGATATAGTGTCTAGGGTAACCAAAGCTGAACATTAAATTATATAATTAGGCCAAGATATATTGTATTTAGACCTAATTACCGGAGCCTGAAATATATTTCTCTCGAACACATTAACATAAGCAGTTATTATCAAACTAAATACATTACATATACATGAACATTTATATATAAAACATGTATTGTATTTAGACAGTAGGCTAGAGATCACATATTTTACCGGAGGCTGAAACATATTTAACGTAATCAGTAGGCTATATAACCTAAACATGTAATTGTTAACAAAATAAATAACGCATAGTATTAGATAATATAATAGCCCAACAAATTTGTTTAGAGAGTAACAGGCTATCAAATTCAAAACATATACACAAGCGTAGGCTAGGTAGCCTATACTATGCCCGAATGATGTGAGGCAATCTTTTCAAAATATAGTCGGAAAATTCATATGAGCTCTATATGATCAGAAAATGAATTATACAACACTAAACAACTTACTCCGAAATGAAATCCTCGGCGGGGTCAACGCGTTCTTCAAAATGCAGCCATTCGTCGTCCGAGTTGCAGGAATCTTCCTCAGAGGAAAAGGTGAAATCTTCCTCGCTGTCCAGGATCATCTGAAGGACCTATTCGGCGGAGTAGCGTGCCAAAAACTTTGTGTTGTTATGCCACTGATCGGTGGGCGTATGCTTTGCATAACATTAGATCTCCCATTTTACCATGGGAAAAGCACTGGGGGCGTGGCGGTCTCAGCTAATTAAAGATAATGAACTGAGAACGAAAAAACTGTGCCTCTCCTTGGTTTCAAACGGATTACATAAACTGGAAATATTTATTTTTTAAATAAATTACTTCATTTAAAAGAAGAGAACACAAGCTTTAAAAAGACATATGTCTCGTGTCTCTGTGACAAGTATTGAGTGAGTAACAGTGTATTTTTCGGACGCGTTTTAGAATGGACTTCACTAAAAGATAGAACGCAGAACGCGCATCATGTTTATTATTGTTTATTTGGCGAAAAACACAACACTTTGTTTTTATTGTGAGGTTCCACAAAAAAAATACACACTTCACAGGCTCGAATGATGTATAACACTTATATGTAAGATCAAAATCAACAGAGTAATTTGAGTCTTTTTTGCACTGATAAGGAAAAAAGTGTGCTTATATCGCGGGCGATATGGTCGACCCCAGGGGGTTAAAATTGGGTCACAGTTTGGCTAAGGTTGCAGGCATTGTGCAATGCAAAGCCATCATTGAAAATCGCAATACCGTCGCAGAGTCTGTCAGGCGAATTCGCCACTCTGTATGAGAAAAGATGGGCGGAATCCATTTCATGTGCTGCACTGGGTACACTTCATCAAGCCAAATGGAATAAACCACATGTTTTGCCCTTCACACAGGATGTGTCCCTGCTGCACAAGTTTCTTGCTACTGAGCATGGTAAGTGTATGAAGGACCTTGAGGAAGAACCCAACATCAAAAGCTTTGGGAATCTTGCACAAGTGACTTTGACGCAGGTGGTACTATTCAACAGAAGGCGGCAAGGGGAAGTTTCAAAGATGGAACTCCAGGCGTTTACATCCAGAAATCGAACAGAGTTGAATCCTGACATTATGATGGGCCTTACGGAGTTTGAGACGAAAGTTGCAAAGTACTTTGACAGAGTTGAGATTCGAGGTAAAAGGTCACGAATGGTGCCCGTGCTCCTCACACCTGACATGATTGCTGCAATGGACCTCCTCATTAAAAACAGGAATGAGTGTCAAGTCCACACAGAGAACGTCTACTTGTTTGCCCGCCCCTGTGTGCTTTCCCATTACAGAGGCTCTGACTGCTTCCGGAAGTTTTCAAAACTATGTGGTGCAAAAAACCCAGAGTCACTCACCTCAACAAGATTGAGAAAACAAGTTGCCACTTTGTCAACAGTACTAAACTTGAAAGAAAATGAAATGGATCAACTTGCTACCTTTCTAGGACACGATATAAGGGTCCACAGGGAATTCTATCGCCTTCCAGAGAGTACACTGCAGCTCGCAAAAGTTAGCAAACTGTTGATAGCAATGGAAAAGGGAAGACTGTCAGACCTGCAAGGGAAAGGGCTGGATGACATTGAGATCAATCCCGAAGGTGAAATTTAGTTTTAAATGTAGTTTATAATTACTTCTCAGATCACAATTATAATTGTATTTAGTCTTTGATTTAAATACTTGGTCCAAACTGTTTTTTTTAACCCAACCAGATGAAGTAGCCACGAGTGATGATGATTCTAGTGAAGAAGCCATTGCTGACCTACATCAACATGAAGGTATACTGACTTATGTGATAACATCTTTAGGTTATGACCAGGGAGACAGACAGTAGAGACCTGATGATAGTGTTAGATGGGCTTAAAGGTGTAATGATTCACGTAACACAGAGGAATCCATTTGCAGCTTTATTAATCGTAGTCGTACAGGCAGGGTCAAGACGGGCAGACAGAGCAATAAGGGCAAGGCAAAAGGGTAATCCAAATAACAGGCAGAGATCGGGGCAGGCAGCAATAATCACAGTCCAGGAAACAGTTCAATGTCAGGCCAGAGATCAATCACGGAATCAGGGACAGTCCAAAGTTCACAACCAGAATACCAGAAACAGGGAATACCGCTCAGAGATGATCACCGGGGCAAATCAAGACTTCGCACTGGTGTGGTGTGTGGAAGTGGCTTTTATGTGTGTGTGCAAATGGCGTGCAGGTGTTGTGCGCAATCAGTCCCAGGTATGAGGCATTATGGGAATTTGAGTTCGAAGCCAATGGTTAGTACTCGGGAGAAGGCTCCCTCTGGTGGCGGGGAGGAGACGAAGCGGGAGCCTCCCCTGTAACAGTATTGGTTCATTGTTTGTACTGTATTGTCCGTATTTTTGTTCTGGTATTAACGTTGACAAAAAAATAAAAGAAATTGAAAGAAAGAAATGCTTAATATTTTCTTTAAGGTTCTGTTACTGTATTAAATCTAAGTTAAATGAATCAAATCTCCAGTGGTTTAAAGTGATATGATGAATTGGACTTATACTGTTCTTCCACATTAACTGGACATATACTGTTCTTCCACATTTCAGAAATGTAAATTACTCTAACTTTTAATTTTTATGATTGATACTAAAAAATCTTATCTCATTAGAACTGTGAAGCTTTTGTTTTCTATCTTCAAGTTAAAAAATAATAATAATATAATATTCAGAGTCCAAATTAAAAAAATGTTATTATTCAAAATGTGAAAAAAATGGACTTATATGGTTCTTCGTCTCAAGCCCTCAATTATTAAATTGTTATTTCGCCCTCCCTCTCCCTCTCTCTCAGAGTTGAATCCTACAGACTGTGCACCACCTTATGCAAAAGGTCTGTTGGTGCTGTTGTTATTACACAAATATAATAAAAATTTTGAATCATTCTTGAGTCTTGTTTGATTTGTTGCTTCTAGAGTCTTGTTGCCTCTCTACAAGCTTTAAAATATCTGGCTGTAATTTAGTGACTGCATATGCTGATTCCATCTTTATTTTACCTGATAATGAGCTAATTTGTTAAACTTAATGGGGTTAATCAATATACAGTATAATTCAAGAAACTAAGACTTTCTCCACTTTTTCAGTTGTTTAAAGAAAGATATTCTTTTTTTTTTTATTTATAAGGATTAATTGGTTTAAATATAAAATTGTAACTCACTTTGTGTACACACTTTGTAATTAACCTCGGATGCATTTTGAATTTTAAAGAAAAAAAACATTTAATTTAGAAAAAAATATACTTCTGAAATTAAATATGTTGATACTATGTACAAACTAAACTACCTGATTCCTAAAACTGCGGTCCTGTAACTGCAACCGCCGCTATATCATTCCAGTTCGGTAGATGGCGCTGTCACATTAAACTAGGGTCCTGAAACTGGGGTCCTAGAACTGGGGTCCTGAAACTGCAGCCTCCAGTTGTGCAGGCACACACTGTTGCAGTCAAGAGACTAGCGGGTGCAGTCTCGAAAGAGTACAACGGTTTCTGAACATTACAAAAGGCAAACGGAATGTGGTGATAGACGATTTTTTTCCGGATCGTAAAATCTTCATTGAGTCGGCACATTTCTTAATGAGAGAAAGAGGGGAAGGAGGACTATCAAGTCAAGATTTCCATAGATTGAAAAAAATCTTACAAAAATTGTGTGTGGATTCAATTTAACTCAAATGAAAAGAAGAATTTATAAGAGTTGGTGTTCCTTTTTGTTTTTTTGCAATTTATGCTTGGTTTCCTTTACATCTTATTTATAATTGATTTGAAGTTTGCAACTTTAAATCTAAATGGAGCAAGAGATATAAAGAAAAGGAGTCAATTGCTTCAATTAATGAAAATGAAACATGTAGATATATTTTTGATCAAGAAACCCATAGTGACATTATAAATGAAGTGAATTGGAAAAGAGAATGGGAGGGTATGGCTATGTTTAGTCATAAAAAAAGTACAAGTGCTGGTGTAGGAGTCTTTTTTGCAAAAAAATGTTTGCCAATTTCATATGAGGTGGAGGAAATTGTGGAAGGAAGACTTTTAAAAGTTAGTGCAAAATTTGATGTTGCAACGCTTGTTTTGATAAATGTGTATGCTCCAGTTATTGCTGCTGAGAGATTGATGTTTTTAGAAAAATTATTAAATACTGTACAAAATTGTGATCCTGACCATTATCTCCTGATTGCAGGGGACTTTAATTGTACTGCAATGGATCTAGATAGAAATCATCTAGAACCTCATACAGCTTCCAGGTTGTCGTTGAATCGTTTCATTGAAACAAATGAGGTAGTGGATGTGTGGAGAAACTTGAACAGTAAAATTAAACAATACACATGGGTACAAGTAAGGGAAGGTGTAGTTTCTATGGCAAGACTGGATAAGGTGTATTGCTTTAAACATCAAGTACAAATTGTAAAAACATGTGCTATTAGTCCTTTCTGACCATTCCATGGTGATAGCAAGCGTATTTATAAACCAGCTGAAATTAAAAAGTGCCTATTGGATTTTTAATAGTGCTTTGTTACAAGATTTGCATTTTAAAAATTGTTTTGTGTTTTTTTTTTTGGAAGGAATGGAAGAATAAAAAAGCAATGTTTTCAAGTGTACAACAGTGGTGGGATTTGGGAAAGAAACAAATTCAACAACTTTGTGTACAATACAATTTCACCCAGAATATGTAAAAAAAATTAGAGTTCTGGAGAAGGATATTCTAGAGTTGCAAAATGTATGTGATTCTACAGGAAATCAAATGAATTCTCTGATTGGAAAGAATTGAATTGAAAGCCTTTATTGTCATTTGTACACAGTACAATGAAATTTGGAGAGCAACTCTCTAAAAGTGCACACATAAATAATACATACATATACCATACATTAGTGCAAGTCTGAGTGTAAGTTGATTATGGTGACAGCTTTGGGGAAGAAGCTATCCCTAAGTCTGTTTGTTCTGGCCCATATTGACCTGAAGCGCCTGCCTGAGGGCAACAGGTTAAAGAGATGGAAGCCGGGGTGGGTGGAGTCCCTCAGAATGTTTCTGGCCCTGCTGAGACAACGGGAGTTGTAGATGGCAGTCAAAGAGGGCAGAGGGCAGCCGATTATTTTTTGTGCAGTGTTTGTCACCCTCTGCAGTCGCTTCCTGTCGGCCTCCGTGCAGCTGGAGTGCCACACTGTCATAGCATAGGTCAATAGGCTCTCGATGGTGGAACGGTAGAAGGTCACCAGCAGCTGAGTTTTTAGTTGTTCCTTTCTGAGGACCCTCAGGAAGTGTAGCCGCTGCTGGGCCTTCTTGACCAGAGCTGTGGTGTTGGCCGACCAGGAGAGGTCTGCAGAGATGTGAATGCCGAGGAATTTGAAGGACTCCACTCGCTCTACACATTCACCGTTGATGTAAAGGGGGGCAGGGGCGGCTTTGTTCCGCCTAAAGTCCAGGATGAGTTCCTTGGTCTTGTTGATGTTTAGTGCCAGGTTATTTGATGCACACCACTCGCCAAGTTTCAGGACCTCATCTCTGTAGGCCGCCTCGTTTCCCCCTGTGATCAGCCCCACCACCGTTGTATCATCAGCGAACTTGATGATGATGTTCTCTGAGTGGGTGGGACTGCAGTCGGATGTGTATAGGGAGTAGAGTAATGGGCTCAGCACGCAGCCCTGTGGAGAGCCAGTGCTAAGAGTGCGGGAAGAAGAGAGGTGAGGACCCAGTTTCACCTGCTGGGGCCGGTTGACCAAAAAGTTCTTTATCCAAGAGCAGGTTTGTGGTGGCACCCCCAGGTTGGTTAGCTTGGGGATCAGAATGTCCGGTATTATTGTGTTAAAAGCTGAGCTGAAGTCAACGAAGAACATCCTGACGTAGCTCCCCTGTTGCTCCAGGTGACTCAGCGCTGAGTGGAGAGCAATGGCTATGGCGTCTTCGGTGGATCTGTTAGCCCGATATGCAAACTGATGCGGATCCAATGTAGAAGGTAGACAGGCTTTGATGTGTTTCAAAACCAGTTTCTCTAAACATTTGGTGATAACTGGGGTGAGTGCTATGGGACGAAAATCATTGAGGCTGGTCGTGGGTGACTTTTTGGGGATCGAGATGATTATAGCAGACTTCAAGCAGGGTGGGATGGCAGCTTGTTCCAGAGATAGATTAAATATGTCTGTGAAGACCTGTGATAGCTGCCAAGCACATGCCTTGAGCACCTTCCCAGGTACTCCATCTGGACCAGCAGCCTTTCTGGGGTTCACTGCACAGAGCACCCGCCACACATCCTGTGCCTCGAGAGTAAGTGGGGGGGAGGAGTGCTGGGGAGCAAGTGGGGGTTGTGATGGTTGTTGAGGTGATGGTGCTGGATGCTGTGTTTGAGACTCAAAGCGGGCAAAGAAGCTGTTCAGCTCCTCTGCCAGTCCCGCATCCAAATTCCCGGGTGTCACAGCACAGCCTCTGTAGTTGGTGATGGTCTGTATGCCCCGCCACACTTGCCTGGGGTTGATGAACTGTTCCTCTATCCTCCTCTTATATTCGGCTTTAGCAGTCCTAATGCCTCTCCTCAGGTTGGCACGAGCGGCGCTGTACGATGTTCTGTCGCCTGACCTGAAGGCTGAGTCACGGGCCCGGAGGAGCATGCGGACCTGGCGCGTCATCCAGGGTTTCTGGTTTGAGGACACCCAGATGCACTTTTCCACAGTGACATTCCCAATACAGTACTTGATGTAGGAAAGTACTGTGTCTGTGAATGTTTCCAGGTCTTCGTGGTAGAAGGCTTCCCACTGTGTGTTATCGAAGCAGTCCTGTAATCGGTGGAGGGCGTCCTCAGGCCAGGTGGTGATGGTCTTTTTTGTGGGCTTTGTTTGTCGCCTGAGGGGGGTATATGCTGGAGTAAGGAGCAGGGAGAGGTGGTCTGACCGGCCCAGGTGGGGAAGGGGTACAACTCTGTACGCATGCTTGATGTTGGAATATACATGATCCAGTGTGTTTTCCCCTCTTGTAGGACATTTTACATACTGATGGAATTTTGGCAATACAGTTTTGAGATTTACCTTATTGAAGTCCCCTGCAATAATGTGGACTCCACTGGGGTGGGCGCGCTGGTGAGTACTGATGGCATCTAGCAGCAGAGAGAGAGCCGTGTTTACATTAGCGTCTGGTGGCATGTAGACTGCAGTGATGACAACAACTGTTAGCTCTCTAGGCAGAAAAAAAGGTCTGCATCTCACCGACATAACCTCCAAGTCAGGAGAACAGTGTCTGTCCAAGATAGTGCTGTTATTACACCAGCCTTCGTGCACATAGATGCAGAGCCCACCTCCTCTGTTCTTCCCGGAGTCACTGTTTCTGTCCCATCTGTGTAGCGTGCGGCCTGCTAGCTGCACCGTGGCATCCGGGATTTGTGTGCGTAACCATGTCTCTGTGATGATAAGCACACAGCAATCGCGAACATAACGATTACCAGCCAGCTGTATTTCCAAATCATCCGTGTTGTGTACCATGGATCTGGCGTTTGTGAGGTAGAGGCTCGGCAGCGGAGGTTTAAGTGGCTGTTTCCTTAGCTTGAGCAGTAGCCCAGCCCTGCAGCCTCGTTTTTGTTTCCTCTCGCGTCGCCGTCTACGTCGCTTGCCAGACCCGATAACAATCCACGGAGATCCCGCTGGTCTCGCTATCTCGTCCGGAATGTTGTAAGTGCGGTGAAAGTCGCCGGAGATGGTCACCTTCAGTTGGAAACCGATGTCCAATAAGTCCATACGACTGTAGTGTTTCGTAGTGTGGGTAAACGAGCGTACAACATACAATAAACACAAAAAGAAGCACAAATAGGGAGAGCTATAAGCCGCTGCATCTGTGCGCGCCGCCATCTTTTGTCATAAAAGAAAAGAAGGCAGAATTAAGAGATCTGCTCGGTAGTAAAGCACAGGGGGCATTGATCAGATCTCGCTTTCAGAATTTTTCTGAAATGGATGCTCCATCCAAGTTTTTTTTCAGTTTGGAAAGGAAAAATGGACAAAGTAGAACTATTCACTGTCTTCGGTCAGCCAATGGACAAGAGCTCACTGAGACCGCTGATGTGCGCAGGAGGGCTGCGGATTTTTACAAGGACTTGTTCAAATGTGAGTACACAGCGGACCAAGAGCTTGTAAAAGATTTTCTCGGAGGCCTACCTCAAGTACAGGAGGAGGCAAAAGAAAAGTTGGTGAGACAACTGACTCTGGAGGAATTGCGTGCAGCTTTAATGAGCATGGAAAATGGTCGAGCTCCAGGGTTAGATGGTCTAACGGTCGATTTCTACAAAGCTTTCTGGGATGAGGTGGGCAGTGACCTGTTGGAAGTTTTCAGTGACAGCATTGCCAGAGGACAGCTGCCTTTGAGCTGTAGGGGGGCAGTTTTGACCCTCTTACCTAAGAAAGGAGACCTCAAAGAAATCAAAACTGGAGGCCGGTGTCTTTGCTTTGTGTTGACTTTCTATGATTCTATCGAAGACGTTGGCCAATAGGTTAAGAAAAGTGATGGAGCAAATCATACATGCGGATCAGTCATACTGTGTACCGGGCAGATCGATAACAGAAAACATTGGTTTAATTAGAGATATTTTTGATGTAGTAAAAATTACAGGCCAGAAATTTGGCATGATTTCATTAGATCAAGAAAAGGCCTTCGACCGAATTGAACACCAATATTTATGGAATGTACTTGATTTTTTGGGTTTCCTCCAAGTTTTATTGAAATGGTTAAGGTATTGTATGGTGACATTGAAAGTGTTGTTAAGGTCAATGGTGGCTTGAGTGCCCCTGTAAAAGTTAAAAGGGGAATCAGACAGGGTTGTTCAATGTCAGGCATGTTGTATTCAATTGCAATTGAGCCTTTTTTATGTAAATTGAGAGATAGTTTGGAAGGGGTGTCTTTGTATAGAGAACAGAGGTTTTTTTTATCTGCCTATGCGGATGATATAATGGTAGCGGTTAAAGGAAGAAGTGATGTGGAAAAAATCAAAGGGGTGGTTGAGAGGTATGTTAAAATATCATCAGCAAGAATAAATTGGTCAAAATGTACAGCATTGGAAGTGGGTGGGTGGACTCAAGGAAAACCAGAATTACCAGGTGGGCTATCATGGGTTACAGGAGGAGTAAAATACTTGGGAGTCTATTTGGGGGATGATCAAACTATGAGGAAAAATTGGGATGGTGTTATAGAGATGGTTGAAGGAAAACTTAAAAGATGGAGGTGGTTGTTGCCACAGATGTCATATAGAGGACGCTCCTTAATTATTAATAATTTGGTAGCGGCATCATTGTGGCATCGGGTGGCAGTACTTGAGCCACCTGCAGGTCTTCTAGCAAAAATTCAGGCTTTAAAGCCACAATCTGTACTTTTTCGGCTTTAAAAATAGCAAAAATAACTGTATCTATGTTATATATTTCTATTAGATGTGTACTTACATTATCCCGACAGTTTCCACCAACTTTCAAATACGGAGAAATTTATTTAACGGGACTTTTTAACGGGACGTTTCTTTATTTCGTTTCATCGTCCGTCTATGGCGTCATATAACTGTTGACTCCTCTATTTTCTCTAACTTCCTTGCGGAACCCGGCGAAACCACCAAACACAAAGGGGAACACTGGACTACCGCCAAGAAAGCATAGAAAATTACGAAGAAAAAAAAGTAAGACGTATTTTTATGCGTGTAAATCACATGCCCGCTCACGAGCGCCCGCTCACGAGCGCTCGCTCAGACGAGATGCACTGTCCCCCGGTGCTGCTCGCGCTAGTGTTGGGCGATATGCTCCATTTTCATATCGTCCTATCGTCAGCCTGTGAGATCAGCGATACACAATATTATCGTGAGGGGGCGGGGCTTACTTATTTGATTATTTAACCTACTCATTAATTTGCTTGTTTCATTAGTCTACTTCGTTATATAGGCTACGAGAATCTTTTTTCTATTTTGCTAGCAAATGTGGAGTGTTTATTAATAGGACCAGGTTATTTCCTGGTATAGTGAGGTAAAAAAGATCCTAATCCTTTAGGAAATTTACGGACACATTAGCCTATCCTCATGCCGTTACATGCAGCAATTTGACTAGGGCCTATTTCTGCACGAGATGAAAACACGTTTTAATAATTTCTTGGGTCAGAAAGAGTCGGAGTTTGCGATATGCGCTCTCTGACTGGATGCACTTCACATGCGCACTTCAGCACGAAGTGTGCGGGTTAATGTGTTTTAAATGCTGGGAGAAACCAGAGCAAGGGCCAAACGTCTAGCTGAGACTGAGTCGATTGGTTTATACTTATACTTATGACTTGACTCTGATAAAGGAAAACGGGTTAATGTGTTTACATGACCACATGCATTGTCAAGTTTATTCAACATGATCGGGTTAAGAACTTCGTCGCATGTAAACGCGCTCAATCTCTGAAAGTGAAAGTAAAAACTGACTGCTTTCGGCACCTGCATTAATGCCGCGTTCCCTCAGAGACGACGATGAAAACGGTCACTATAATACTATTTTAGTGATATTATTATTAATACTGGGGTCAAGGAGGGGTCTGTAAGACTGGAAAACTGGAACTGGTTGATGTAATCAGTCTGACCACTGTCTTCTGAAAACAAGACCACTGTCTTCTGAAAACAACAACACACACACACACACACACACTCTTGCAGAGGAAACTCACACAAGATGGTTTTAAGGTGAATGTGATAATCATTAAGGAGTGTTTGGGAGTAGAGTGATTAAGGAGTGTGACTGGTAATAATGTCTCATTTCCAAAGAAGTAAAAGAAAAGGGAATAAGGTTTTTAAGAATATAGATGTTGTACACAAAACAATGTGTCTTTGAGTTGATCACCTTCTACCTTTTGTCATGGTGTGGGGATTCAGTCCATTGTTGTTTGGTGATTAGATCAGGTAAATTTGGTGATTAGATCAGGTAAGGTCTGGCTCTATTTAAGGAAAATGCACAAGAGGTCAGGGCTGCCATTCTGTATTCAAATCAGCCCATGATGTTGTGTCTTCTAGACTCAGCTCATGTAATATGTTGGGTAAAGTTCTTTGTTCTTTGAAACATTTTGGTTTGCATTGACTATCTTGTGGAATTCCAATGATACATTTACCTGACATAATAAATTGTTATATTTGGCTATTCTAACAGACTTTGACTTTATTTTCATTAGAGTTAAAAGGAATAGTCAAGCATTAACGTATTTAATGATGCACAGATATCATTGATAAACCCTTTTCATTTTATGGAGTCAGATGAAATGAGTTAATACATAAGATTAAATGTGTTGGATTTAATCAAACATTACTTTGCCATGGAAAAGACGGAACACGCTTGAAACCTTCACCACGAATCGAATTCCGCCGAATTCCGTCGATTTCGTGCAGATTTTACACAAGTGTTTTAAGTGTTCTTTTCTTGAAATCGCTCGATACTGTAACGTTATAAATCAAGCCAGTGCCTAAACGATCAACTTCATGTTGTTTCTATTTTAAGGATTAAAAAACAGGCCTAATTGTATTTAAACTGTTATTAAATTCTATGCAGAAAGCATCAGAGAGAAACGCTCCCTTTCAATCGTCCAAGTTGTCAATCACAGTGTCCGTTTATCTGAACACTTGCTAAAACCCGAAATTAAAGAAATGATGCAGTTACACTGCACAGCTATTACTGTATTTACATTGTATTGTTATTTGGTGAATGCATTGGTGATAGTACATAAATTGCATTGCAGTTATTAGATCACAGCTTTCATATGATAGACAATAATTAATGTGTTGCAATAGATCTAAATATATGAACAACAGTTTTGACGATTTGTTGCTTATTTCAGCTACAGTAAGCTGAGTCTGTTGAGGTGATCTGTAGATGAAATCCAGTTGAGTTGTGACGTCCACAGTACCCGCATTTCTATTACCATTCAAATTGCGCAAATTGAAATGAAAATATGCACAATGGAAACTCGTCCATTTCGCAAAAACTCTTGTTTATCGCAAAAAAGTTTTTACGCTTGCACGAGGAGGTTTTTCAGGCAATTTGAAAAAAGGAATATATGGAAGGAATGGTTCACTAAACAAATTTAGATATACCAAAATCGTCTTCCATTGCGATTTCCTGTATATCTAAATATGTTTAGATCTTCGCAGTGAAAGGTAAAACTTCTGAAATCTCTTTGTAAACAATGAGTGACGTACACACACAAGCGATCACTTCCGGCGAAATGTTAGACATGGTTCAGTTGGACATTGGATAACTGATTCAGATCACTTGGATGTTACACAAGGAAAAAACTATATAAATACTGTTGGTTTTCTCACACAAACCGCTCGTTTCGTGTCTTAGGCCATCAATGTGTACTAACATTTACGAGTCATTAAATCATGTTTAATTTAGATTTCTCTGTACATTCTTTTTAACGTGGACCCCATAGACCTGCATTATATGACTGGCAGACAACAACGGTTTGACTAAAAAAATGTCAAAATTTAAACTACTGGGGAAACAAAGACACCTACATCTTGGATGCCCTTCAGGTAAGCTAAAACATATCAGAAATTATTTTCAAAATTAAGTATCCCTTTAATGCTTGGATAACACACTATATCTCCTTCCATTAATAATAATAATAATAATGTCTAGTGCGGTGGCTGTTATATAGGCCATAAACCAATGTCCGTTGCCCTGATTTTTTTGAACGACTTATCGCGAGAGGAGTTACATAACATCGGTTAATGGAAACACCGTCATTTCGCAATAGTTTTTTATTGACATTTAGAAAATGTCACAAAAGTTTTGCGCAAATCTGTAATGGAAACACGCCTATTGTAAGGAGAGCACATGGACTCCATAGTGACTGAGTAAGTCAGATTGCATTTGACAAGGAAATTTGGTATTCACCCAGAAAAAGTATGGTATAATGAAGAATGCAAAAAGGTGTTAGTTGCATGTCTCAGGAGGAGAAACATAAAAGGCATTATTTTCTGTCACATGGAATGTATCTTATCCATTGCACAAGAACAAGCTAGGTGTATAGCTAAATTGAAAGAACAGAACAAACAATAGCACACTTAGGGTGCTTTCACACCAGGAAAGTCCGATAGTTCACTTGCTTTGGTCCGGACCAAATAAATTATTTATGTAATTTTTTTTGGTACGGTTCACTTTCACACTGTTCTTTTTGCAAGTGAACCAAATTTTAAGCCGATTCTCTGATATTTAGAAAAATATCAGTAACCAGACAGTTTCTGGTCCCATTGACTTCCATAGTATATTTTTTTCCTACTATGGAAGTCAATGAGACCAGAAACTGTCTAGTTACTGATATTCTTATAAATATCAGAGAATCGGCTGAATGGATTCGAAAACGGTAAAACTTGACTGTTTAACTCTGGGAGAGTGGTAATATAAGTCTATTTCCAAAAAAAGTGGAGTATCCCTTTAACGTAAATTAACGCAGCATCATCATTGTATTGTAACTATCCTTACATTATGAACAGCAAATGCTTTTTTAGCATGTATGCCCATTTAGACTAAAGAGAACGCTCTGTATGTGAATGTCCGGATGCACACGCTCATTCATTCATTCTGTTCCAATGATGCACATACGACACGCTGAAAGACGCGCAACAGTATCGTGTAGACAGTGCGCCGAAATATTCTCTTTCGACGCAGTGCTTTCATGTTTACACCGTTCGCAAATAACAAAGTATAGACGCGATATAAATAAGAGATTCCCTGTGCAGTGCGGACAACTTCAGTGTTTATGATGAGTGTTTTAGTGAGAGTGCAGGATGCGGGAAGTCAGTCATGGCTTAAAGGGAGTGATATTAGCTATATAAATAATCATTTTGTTTTACTACGGCAGCTGCTTTAGTCCAAAAATGCGCAGTTATTTGGCAGTTGGGTCTGTTCGAGGTCGGATCACGTTCTCACCACAAACGAACCGCTCCAGAGTTCATTTGAAAGCGTACCGAGACCTCCTCTTTTTTTGGTCCGCTTTTGGTGTGCACCCGAGTACAATTGCTGCTTTCAGACCTGCCCAAACGAACCGCGCCAAGAGGAAAAACGAACTCTAGTGTGATTCAACCGAACTAAATGAGACAGGTGTGAAAGCACCCTTAGGTGAGCCATAACAAGACCTCAACCAACTGTGACTCAGAAGACATCACAAACACTCTCGCTTCGCTCAAGATGATGATCTTACAGAACAAGAGTGGCACAAGGAGGAGCCTACACCATTATCGGTCCTGAGTGTTAATGGACCCAACAGAAAACTTGACCAAAATCCAACAAGACATTATTGGTCTTTCAACTAAATTACATGAGATGACTGAAGATAATTTGTCATGATTAGGAAACTTGATTGGTGGCTGTGGATAAAGGAAATAGCACTCAAGTTGTTGTTTGCTTTAGACAACAAGATCAATTCGCTTGATAAGACCCTTATTCATCGTCTGGAATCGTTTAAAGCCCTTTCAACAGTTTGCAGTTTGTACTGAAACTGTCTTTTGGACCTTGAACCATTTGGTTCCCACTGAAGTCCATTATATGGAGAAAAATCCTGGAATGTTTTCATCAAAAACTTTTTTTATTTCAACTGAAGAAAGAATGACATGGGGGTGAGTAAATTATCAACAAAAGTTTTTTTTTAAAGTGAACAACTACTGTGATACTCTAGCGAATATCAGATTGTCGGGATTTATTGTATGAGTTGCGTCTAATTTGAATTGTAGCCATAACATTGTAGCCTACTATTAGCAATAACACGAATGTTACCCTACGTTCTAACTTTAGCTAAATAATAATAAGGACTAAATATAAGGACTAACTTTAGCCAAATAATAATAATAAGCTGTTATAATATTATTCCAGATAGCTGTCGATAGCTGCGTCGATTGTGTTTTCCCCATAACGTTAGATCTGTAGTTATTTTATCACACGGCTGCTTCCAGTGAAGCACCAGCAAAACTAGCCGTATGATATGACATGGCCCGATTGCAGATTTTATATCATTATACTTTGTAATCCAAAGCAGCCAAGTTCACATTTTACAGTTCACAGAATGAGACATCATTGAGGCAGACCCTCAATCTAAAAATAGTGTGTTTTTGACGCTTTAAGAAATGCACGTGCATGATCATTTTTTTCATGATGCGTGAAACGGGAGGGAGGGGCGAGCTAACTTGTTTCGTTTGGGATCTCGCCTCAAACACAAACAGAAGTGACGTTAACCACAATCGCTGTTACAACCTTTAGTCCTTTCAGTACCAGTTTTTGAAATTGTTCCTCTATATTAGCAGTAAATATAGTTTAATACTACATTACTATACTATATTAATATAGTTGAGTGTAGTATAATATAGTATACTCGAAGTAAAGCCATGTAACTTACTGCTGAATTGAATAAAGTCTCAGACTGGTTAACTTCGACTTTAGCTTTGTCGACTGTGTATATTCAGGTTTCAGCAGTTCTCAGCTCAGACTTACACACACTGCTACTGTTTCTTTCGGACACGCTTGATACGGAGAACCGATGAGCTGGACATACTAAGCATGCGTGATAGTAATAAAACATGAACACGAGTGAACTGAGGACTTGAATGATGGGACGAATTTATGATTATAAATTACTTTATTTTAATTATGTATTGTATATGTATTGTTTATCCACATTGGAGATAGAAGTGACATCATTATGTAAAAGAACTGGTGAACTGTTTTTTTTACCAGTTGGTGGAAAAGAACCGAACTTCCCATCACTATCTCATTCCCGCCAATAGAAGGCACAGTCCATTGTTCTCATGTATGAGGGGGAGATTGGTGATCTATTTAATTCTAGGTTGAACATTATTGAACATTATTAATTAATAGATTTTGTTTTTATTCAAATGTTTATGTATTTTTAATTATTATAACAGTTTACCTCTCTGTTACTGTTAAAATCCTATTTCTATCTTTCTTGAATTTCTTAATTACCTTTAATTACCAAATGGTTTAATCCAATTAGGAGGGACTTGGCCTTTTTAAAAGGGCCTCTCAGAGTGCTTTAGAAACTCTTAGAGGGAGTTGGACAGAGAGAGATTTCTGTGTTTTGTGTCAAATTATTGTCATAGCCAAAAGCTTGTGTGCATATAATAGTTTATTTGGTTATTTTTACTTAGTTGATTTTGAAATCAACTACTAGTCATGGTGAAATGAAGCTTTGCGGCTTTCTTCTCAGCTGTATCATAAAATGGTTCATTATTCAAAGTTTTTTCAACACTGTGCACACTAATAACAAAAAGTGGAAAAGTTGGCTTTGCTTTGTTAGGAGAAATGATTTTTATTTAAAATGCTAGATGATGTAGTTTTTCTAATATGAACAGGAACTGAATTCCATCTTTCGAATGCTCTAAATGGAAAAAGCTGATTGTCCCAAAGACAGTTTTCTTAAATCTAACCTAAGTCACCCTTAGAATTTTTCCCTAGAATTGTTCTTTCAGAAAGTCACATTGTTTAAGATGTGGTGATGCAAGATCATTAATTAGGATAGTCATTTTAATGTTCATAGTCTGGTTGGCAAAATAGATGTGGTTCATATCTGGGCTCTTTCAACCAATGCTTATGTTTTTGTTTGATGTGAAACATGAATTAACAACTCTGTTTCTGATAAGGATCTGTCTGTAGATGGGTTCAACTTAAGGGCAAATTTGTCAATCACACATTGGGGGGGACAGCTGTGGGACTTTTTGTGTGTTGGCGCATGCACACATTTTTTTTTATCAAAATAAAATAAAAGTCCGAATGTTTGTAATAGTATAACACAAAAAGGAATTGTATTGCATCGGATCGTCAAACCAACATATACTCACTATATATATTATATATATTTTTGCATCACAATTAAATTCTTGACACTTCTTTTTAAATCAAACAACACAAAGTAATAAACTTCAAGAAGGTTTATAAATCCTATATACAGTACACAGTAAAGCCGCTAAATACGGGCTATTAAGTCACAAAGCTGAATTTAAATATTCATATGATATGAACCAGTGCATACTTTGTAACATGCCACCTTTAACACTTGTGCTCAAAAAGTATTCTCATAGCTCGATAAACTTCAGATCTAGCCACTGTAGGCACATTAAATATTTAAACATTTTCTTCAATGAATTTATGGGCCGTCAAGTTTCAATCCCTTAGGAAGCCTATGGAGGAGTGATCCACCTCTCAGATTTAATCAAAAATATCTTCATTTGTGCTCCGAAGAAGAACAAAGGACATTTTTGGGTGAACTATCCCTTTAAATAATCCACTGGTATAGAGATTATCCCAATACTAAAAAATATCACATTTTCTAAAAATCTAAAAATCTTTTTCCCTTCATAATTCTCACAAGAATGGCCATGATCCACATATTCTTTTTCCTCTAAACTTTGCTTTTTTGTTTCAGCAATTAAACATTTCAACAATTCTTAGGGTTGCTTAATTGTTAGGCTACCATATCTTACCCTATAACATTACATTCACTCACAATGAATGTCAGTTAAGAGCTATTAATGTCAGTCTGGTGTCCTGCACACCTTAGAACATTTAATTACGTCTCTGTTAAAAATGCCTAAAATCTCCAGAAACTTACTTTCTTTTTCTTTCCAAAGAAATTACGGATGTCAGCTGCTGCAGTCTTTCTCTTGTTCATTTTTGGCCACTACTGTGACAGCAACGCAATTCCAAGGGATGAAAATAGTGAAGTAAGAAATAACAAATGGCAGGACTCTAAAATAACTTGCTAGATAATAACCCAATTCGGAGAACATGAACGTGGCCTAAAACGCTAACTGTTAAAACTGGGTTTGGTAAATTGAGTAGGCCTACATTTGACAAGCCTGTCACTGACCGCTATCCCTTTATAGCCAGGCTACATGCTAGCGTAGCGTGCATACAGTTACGTTAGCTACAGTAGCTGTCGGTTGCTTGTTAATAGTCCCTCCCATTCATACAAGCTGTATAGTACTACAATTGAGGAGTTCTTTTCCAAAACGCTATAAATCCATTTCAATAGTTTTCAGGAAAACTACTTTTTTTACCACACATTTTGTGAATATTCAAATTATCCTGTTGAAATGTTTTATTGGTTCAGTCTGAACATTTTAACAATGATTATTAAATCAAACAACAATATTGTTAATGATAAATTATTTTTTTTTTTCCAAAACGCTATAAATCCATCCATTTTTTGTATCATTTTTAGTAGAGTCATTTTTAGTAAAGTGTCAACTCAAACAAATAGTACCAATTTCAACATATGTGCATGAAAAAAATAATTATTAAAAAATTATCAATAATGATAACGATATATTCAAATAAGGGATGGGCACCCCTCCAGCACATGCACACTAGCCTACAAAGCATGTGAGCAAAGTGGTGACGCTTAAATATAGGCTAAGTAAAAAAAAAAAAAAAAAAAAAAAACTTAAAATAAACATAGGCTATTTGTTTCACATATGTGTTTAATAATATTACATTACTTATTTTTATTATTTCATCTATGTTGAGTAGGCTATGAAAAGGGAACCGCATGAGATGGTAAGATAGGATCAAAATTCAAAAGCTGCCCAATACCGGAAAATATTTGGAGTGGGTCAGACACGATTTTGACCACTTATTCAGTTTTGTTTTGTAGAAAGCTTGTACATTTCATTTGATATAGATTGTATATTTATTTTAATAAATGTTTCATCAACAAATTGACTGGATTAAAACACTAGAAGGTAGAAGCAAATATCAGACAATATAATCAGGACACAGAGGCGCGCAGGTGAACCGGAGCGCGTCTCATTTTATGAACCGAAACACCACGATGCTTGCCTCACACACCTGAGAACTAAGCTACAGAAAGCTTTAAATGTATAATTTTAAACAAAACAATTAAAAACGAAAATAAATTGGCAACTCTCTGCGTATGTAGGCTAATTCGAAGTATGCGTTTCTATAGGCCTATGCGCGTTCACTGCGAAGATGGCAAGATAAGTAAGCATCATAAACTTTATCTTTGCTGCTGACACTGACAGAAAACACTAGTTTATTAATAAACAATTCATATGTTTCATGCATAATCATTACTTTTGCTGGTTCTTTGTGGCAAGCTATGCGTGCGAGATGCTGAATAGGCAATTAAATACGCTCATGGTTTCTCTCCAATTTAATTAAATCAATATATGTGATTACTGATTAGACAAATGGCTTAAATGATCTACTTCTAGTCGACTAGAAAACAACTCATTTTGAGGAATGAATGAACATAAACAAACCTCTGTTCAGAGTGCCGCCGAGCTGGATTGCGTGAACGCTCATCGAATTCGAGGATTTATCGCGTTTTGGCTAAAAACAGGGCTGGCGCTTATCGCGTATTGGAAAGAAACTGTATCTTGCGGTACATTTTAAACAAGGAAATATAGCGATTTGGCATGAAACGTTGATGGAGCAGCGAAAGGGTTCTGTCCACAGAAAATTTTCATTTTTTCCCAATTTTCGGGGCTGGGATTTTATATTTTCGGAGCTGGAGAGAAAGACGTATTTGCAATCACATCGACATTGCCCGCATACAGTATGATCAAACATTGGGGGGGACGTGTCCCCCTGTCCCCCCATATAATTACGCCTATTCAACTTATTCAGAACAGACTGACTAAAAAGGGTGGAGGTGTTGAAATATATGTGAAAAAAGTAATTTATTGTGAATGGGATTGTCTCAGTCAATAAGCAGACTCTTTGAGTTGTTGGCCCTTAACTTAGAAGTGTCTAAGTGTCTTCACATCACAGTTGGTGGTTGTTCAGCCCTTCAGCTGATGGTGGCACTCTTTCTTCATTGAGGGAGTTATTAATAAGTTTAAATTATAATGAATTTGATTTTTAGGAGATCTTAACTAGAATTGGCTTTTGCCAATGTCTGATCATTTTGTGATTCTTTTTATCTTTCTCAGATTGTGAAAAGCACCACTAGAACAAACCAAAAATATTTCATAATTTGTCTTATTCTTACAAATGTCCCTCATAAATACTCTTCCTCTGTTGTGCCTCGTTTTTTTTGTTTGTTTTTTTTCAAATGACATTAGTGATCATTGTCTTATAGCATCAGTAAGGAACAAATAAAATCCTAAAACAAAGGCCACTCATAATCTTTAAGAGGGTAATGAAGCAGGTCTCAGTGGAAGGTTTTCTACTTGATCTGTATGATTTTGATTGGGGAAGAATTAGCCTTATTGATGAGAATGCTTGGACATTTTTATGATGGTTTTACAGGCCTGGTAAATAAGCATAAGGACAGAGTAAAAGGGCGAAATAATGTTTAATAATGAATTGTCTGACCTTCAAGAGCGAAACCAAGCCTGGGCTCAGGCTAGAAAGTCAAATCTTGAGTCTGACTGGTTGAAATTTCGGCATTTTCAGAGTGAAGCCTTAAAAAGAACCGATCGGTACCTCCCCAGCAGAGTGGCGCGCGGCCTGAGAGAGTGTGTTTGAATGGCAAAACGCCACCTGATTCATTGGTCTCGTGGCCCGTACTATCCAGGCGTGCGAGGCTCACAATTATGCGCGGCCCCTCACCGTATTGGAAACTGCTCCGTGGGATTTGTAGAAATGCGTGAGAGTGCCAGATCCCACTGAGTCAGGCATTGGAGCGTCCGGCCCGCTCTACTGAGAACATCGGTGCCTTTGTTTTCGACATTCGGGTCGATTTTTACGAATGTTTTTACGATTTTGGCCTGACTCTCTTAGAGAGGGACTTATCGGTACGTGAGGACGGTTCGTGTTTGAAGGGGGATTTCGCGCTCAGCGGATGAAACACAGCAATGTGCTTGGGCTCGTTGCGAGCGGCATAACATGAACTTTATGATTACATAAAGATTTTTATGTGTACATGTACACTGTCCGTAAGAGCAGCGTTTTGTGCCCTTAATGGTGGCCGACGTGACCCCATTTTATCTCAGGTCTCGAACAACACATCAAAGAGAGCTTGGCCTCAAGTAAAATGACAAAACATGAGCTTTACAATGATGTGAGGCTCAATCTGGTGGGACATTGCCTCAATGAACAATAAAGACATTCATACAGCCATTTTTGTGCCTTCACCATCCAGCAGAAAGGCCTAAATCGACACCTATTTGATCCCTATTTTCTCGGGCCTGGAACAACATGAAATTGTGAGCTCGGACTCATGTGAAAATGCAAAACTCAACCTTTACAATGATGCAAGGCTCATTCTGATAGGAGATTGCCTTCACAAACAATGAACAAATTCGTACAGCCATTTTAGTGCTTTCACCACCCAGCAGAGAGGCCTAAATCAGCGGCAATTTGACCATTCTCTCGGGCCAGGAACAATGTACAATGGTCAGCTTGGGATCATGTGACAGGGGAAAACATGAGCTTTCCAATAATATTAGGATCGCTCTGATCAGACATTGCCTGGATTCACCACAAACGTACCTGTTCTCTTTCACTTGATGAACAAGATACCTTAAAGTCATTCATATATTTGGAAACTGCAGATGATACACTTTTCATGAGCTTTCCAATGATGTAAGGCACAGTCTGATTGGACATTGTTTTAATGAACAATGAAGAAATTCGTTCAGTCGTTTTTGTGCAGTGTCACCATCCAGCCTGTTCTCTCCCTTAATTTTAATTATTCTCCCTGAACGAGATACAGAAAATGTATTAGGCACACATTAAACTACACATTTTAGGCTTTAAAAGCTGTGCAAAACCTTGTTGTTGCATAAAAATTGACTGAAAGACATTCATTTTAACAGAAGATTCAAAGTTGAAAACTGGAAAAGTGCTCCCAGATGTTCACCACAACAAGGCCAAATCAACGACCTCCCATTCAGGCTAGGAACATGATGCAGTCAAATCATCAGTACACTAGTAAAGTGCTCGTACTGAGCTTTATTTTGAAGCCAAACACATGTCAACAGCTCAAAGTTAGACTGAATTAAAGACATTTTGCGATGCAACAGGAGACATTACCGGCTGCAAGTGACATGCGCAACACAGTCTCTTCCCCTCTCTGACCAAGATACAGCATAATCAGTGTTAGCACTAATAAGTGCAGTACTCACTGTTAAATTTGATCCAAAAAGCAGAAAAAAACACTTAAAATTTGAGTTAAATACAGACATTTTTAAACAGCAGACACAGTGAGGACGCAGGCCTCGGTTGAGCTCAATGGCGCTGTCCTGAACTTTAGTCTGTAGTGTTAAAGGAGAACTCCAGGTAATTTTTAAGTTAATCTTGATCGTTAGACCTTTGTGAGTACTGACTATAGAAACAAAAATGAACCGGATTTGTGCTTGCTACACGGAGCTGTGACCGCGAATGCCCAGAGGTCCCACCCAGCTAAAATGGCAGTTATGGGGGCATGGACATAAAGAGCGTTTTTGTTCCTCTTAACAGACAAAAAACGCAATTAAAATGTCCATCCAACATGAGGGACCCTGAACAAGATCTTACAAGTCTTTAAGAATTAATTCACTCTTCTGTATAACCCTATATCTATATCTAACCTTAAGATATTTTAACTATCTATTAAATTGAGTAACAAAAAGAAAATACATTTAGGAAACTTAATTTACTAGAATAGCCACTTTAAAATTCTGAATTGTGACAAAGTAATTATTTAATTTTATTTTTTCATTGTAGAACAGCAGACACAGTGAGGACACGGGCCTCGGGTGAGCTCAACGATGCAGTCCTGAACTTTAGTCTGTAGTGTTAACTCCCTGAACTAGATACAGAAAATTGAATAGAAACAGATTGAAGTGCTTTAAATAGATGTGCAAAACATGTCTGTAGCATAAACACTGAATGACATGCATTCAGTTTAACAGGAGAATCAAAGTTGAAAAGCTGTAAAGTGCTCCCAAATTTTCACCATGGCAAGAGGACAGCAATTTGATGACCTCTCATTCCCTCTATGAACATGATAGAGCCAAATAAGTGTTGGATTATGAAAGGACACATACTCTGCTTTATTTTGAAGCAAAACACATGACAACATCTCATGATTTGGCTGAATAAAAGACATTTGACACAATGGTAACTCAAAATACTTAAATAAACAAACTGTTCCAGCCAATAACTTATAAGGCCCTGGGGGTGGGGTTTGGGGGGTCAGTACCATAGACAGTAAAAGGTCAGTACGTAGATGAGGAAGGGTGGATCTATCGTGCCTCGGTTTTGTGTGAAAATACTTTAAACGTCAACAACAAGTCACCTGACATCGCTTAGAGCACCTTTAAAAGTTAAAAGGAATAAAACAGTGTATTCAAACTGGAGCAAAAAATAAAAAAATAACTTGCATGTTATCTACTCTGAGACAATTTCTAATTTCATTTAAAAACACATCATTCCCGTGAGGGCTTAAATGAACTTCGTCCCTCAAAAACATCTCAGGCTTATTGAACAGAATTTGTCCATGGAGTACAATACAGCCGTTGACACAGGGCACGAACTTTGCCATGATGTTCACAAAATTGCGAATTTTTTCGACCTTTACAGGGGGGCATGCCTCCAGTGGCGTCTTTGATTTATGGATGAAAACACAATTTTCATCTGAGGAAAGTTCACGTTAATTTCACGCAGATCCTTCTTCATTTCTTTTACAAGAAGTACGCTCTTCACACGGCCAAGATCATTCCCTCCACAGTGAATGACCCGCACATTTGGAGGGGTTCGTCCTTTAAGGCACTGTTTGAAGAAGGAAAGAAGGTCTCTCCAACACAAGCCACCCCTGCCAAACCACTGCACCTGGGAATGAAGACCAAGATTGGTCCCCATGGTCTCCCTTGCTCGCTGTTGGCCCCGTCTAACGTAGATATCACCGATAATCCAGATACTGTGCACAGCTGAAAAAAAGTGCACAAATTAACCATCATAATAAACGTTTATACAGTGCAAAGGCTTGCTTTAACATGGAGAGCCAAAACTAACAATCTTTAAGTCTAGGTAGGGCTGGCCCTTATTTAAACATCAGCAAATTTCCAAACAACAACTATTAAACACTTTTATTTTGAAATGAGATTGCCAAAACATACATTATTTGGCTAGTAAATACAATTGTTCAGATACAAAACAAAAATAGCAAAATAGGTTGAGCAGAAACATACCTTCCCTTTGAGAAGTTGATTCTCTGCTTGACGGAAAACCAACGGTTGACTTGACTTTGCTAACAAACAAAAGAATGTTTAACAGTTTACAAAAGCTGTAGAATAACTGGTTAAACATGTTCTTTACACTTCTACAAGTCTGCACTCATCTGTCCATGCACTGAAGATATTTTAAACTGTCAGTTAAACGGTGTAATCAAATAAAAATATATATTTAAGAAACTTACTTTATAAAAGAAAAATCACATTGAAATTCTGACTTGTGATGGAGTAGTTAAAATGCTTTATGATTAGACTAATCAAAATGCTGTACTTACCTCATTGTAGATCCAAATGAAAACAGGGACATCCAAGCAATCGAATCCGAGTCACAGGCGAAAGTCAAACACAGTAAGGCAGTCCAAATTATCAGGCAAGGGTCAGACGAGAGGGTAATCTAGTGAACAAAGCGTACAATCCAAAAACCAAAAGACAAGAAGAAAAAAAAAACGCTCAGAAATGCAGTAAAACTTTATTTTGGGAACACGAAAGAACTATATACAAACATGAAAGCACCATTTTAAAACACTAAAAACCCAGAGCGTAATATAAAAAGACAAAATCAATATATTTAAAAACACTAAAGCAGCATTTAAAACACTAGAAAACCACCAGAGCTTTATATTAAAACACAAAGCAAGACATGGTCTCCCCAACACATAGGAAACCTCCTTCCCTTCAAACAGTGCCTTAAAGAACAAACTGCGCCGAATGTGCTAGTCATTCACTGTGGAGGGAATGATCTTGCCCGTGTGAAGAGCGTGCTGCTTGTTACAGAAATGAAGAGGGACCTGCGTGAAATTAACATGAAGTTTCCCCAGATAAATACTGGAGCATGAGAATCAGCCATCACGGTAGTGACGAAAAACACAGGTCTCTTACGAGGCCCACCCAGTTCTGAGAGCACCAAAGGATCACAGACATGTAGGCAGTAGCGATCCCCTTGGCAGGAGGAACGAAGTCTCTACAGTCATCAAAGAGACCTTTTGCCCTTGTTGTGGAGGCTAGCGCAAGTAAAGGTGTAAAGGTGAAATAACGTTACTCATGTGAGTCACTGTAAATGAATGACCTAGTTTTTGTGTTGAGTTAATGAGTGTCAAAGCTCTATTGATGGATTTAGACACTTACACAGCAGATATTGCTCTCTCTGGGCGTACTGGGTAATCCGCCACTTATCGTAAAAAACGCGGTCATCTGGAAAGCCTGATTCGACACGCTGCTTCTTAGATGGCGGCTGACCCTCCGCCGAAATAAGAAATCTCTCCACGAACTCAGCGAAGCTCTTCCCAGATGGTCCAGCTGCACCGCTTGTGGCCGAGGAAGTCTCGTCCGCAGAAGTGCTGTATAAGAGAGGAATATAAGGTTTATAATATACCAAAAAATTATGAATGACAACTTGCTATTTTTGTTGTGCTAATTGTTTGTGACGAGTAATGCCATGGTTGGATGAAGAGATGTATACCTGGCCAAAGATTCCAGCAGCAGAGCTGCGTCGATGACATCCTGCGGCCGGACCGCACCAGCGCTGATGGCCATTTAATGGTGCAGCGCCTCCTGTTGTTGCGGCGGGAGCTTTCCTGTAGCCTCCTCAACAGCCCTCCGCACACACTGGGCAGAGAAAGGAGCAAGCTTGTACCTGCAGAAAGAAAAAGGAAATGTTAATTGTGATGTGACTGTGATGAGGCAAGATACAGAGAAGTGTATCCATTCACACACATGGACCTGTGTTAGGCACTTACAATTTATGGAGCCGATTCATGTCCCGAGAGACACTGTGAACTTCCAGGCCGGACGACGAGACAAAGAAACTATTGCAGAGTTTATCCGGCTGAATGTTCTCAGGCCTGATGCACCTGAAGTACAGCTCTAAGCACTACGGAAAAAAGACCAATGAGTTATTACATTTAAAACAATGGTGGAGAGAAATCAACAGTTTGTACAGTAAAACTTACAGCTTCCTCCTCTTGTGTCAGAGCGATCTGCATACTCAAGGTTTTCTCCCTCTGTACGCCATTCACAAACGTGTCACCCAGCTTAGTCTTGTTCACCGACTCGGCATCCTGGAAAATATTGAAAAAGATGTTATTTACAAATGCATAAGTGTGCCAATATTAAAGCACATCCGAAGTGTAAACTCGTTACTACAGATGAACTTACCATCAAGGCTTCCACAGCTTGTGGACGCTGCATGTGGACAAACACCAAGAGTGTTTCGCAGTAATAGCGGTAGAGCGTCTGGTCGGTGTTGGAGAGCTCTCTGCCCGCCTGCAGGTCCCTCTGGATCCTGAGCTCATCCGGCTTCGCCACTCTCACGATCTTCTGGCAGTGTTTAATGCCAGGAGCCCTCTGAACCAACCGGCTGTTTGTATTAAACATAACAGACAAGACTATTAAAGGTATTGATAAAAATAAATTAAGAAAAGCATTTACATTTAAAAGCATTTAAGGGTTGCCCTTATGTTTGAGGAAGATCAGGCAGAGCAGCAGCATCAGTGTGTTACATGGTGTCCCCTGTGTGGCGCACAGTAATTTTGACCACATATATCCAACTGCAGTTATGAAATATGACCTTTTAATGCGATGTCCACGGACAGCCTACCGGCGCCCTGTCAAATAAGTTGCAGGTGGGCACCGAACTTTGAATGGCTATAACTCGGGGACCCAGCGGCCTAGCCACACCAAACTCGGGTCAAAGTAAGGTCCCGAGGGGCCCTCTCCAACGGGCCCCAGCCCGTGCGTCTAGTAGTGATGGCCAAATGAAGCTTTTGTGAAGCACTGAACCACTTGAGCCAATTGGTTCGAAAATGGGTTCATTACTGGAAGCTTCAGTTGCAGCGACCTCTCCTGGCGAAAAGCAAGGCTGCAGTCAAATTAATCAATGAGCAGTATTGGAGAAACTACTTTAGTTCTGAAGCATCTTTGCTAAGATCAGCATTGGATTTTAACTATATTTCCTTTGAAATCACATGCTTATGCACATGCTAATGCTGAGCATAATATTCTATTTACAAATAAAAATTGATAAATGTATGTTTTGTGTTATTTAGGAGAGAGTGCTGGGAAAATATGGCATAGGTTGGATGTGCTTGTGTAACTATGGCAGGGGGTGATTTTTGAGATGGGGAACACTCAAAGATTTTTATTGAGGTACATTATTTTTTCAACAGATTTTGGACTGAGTCGGTTTCTTTTTTTTGCTCACAACCTCTCCAGATTTGGAAAACACTCGCTCACAAGGAACAGATGATGCTGGTGAACATAAAAATTGTTTTGCAAGATTAAACAGATGAGGGTACACATTTTGATGGGTTCGCCAGTACGCCAGTGGGTCTTCTGATCTTGCAACTGGTAGCGAGACGTGCCGTTCCAGTGAATCACCTGATTGGACCGCAAACCAGTCAGAATTCATTCAGGCAATGAAGTACTTGCTGCTTCGGATGTCATATGTCACATGATTTTTTTTGCACCAAAGCAAGCTTTGAAGCAGTGGTTCTCTAGGTTTGTAGTTCAGGGTTTCGAAGCACGTATCGAAGCTTCAGCGTCACACTGCCATCACTAGCGTCTAGCGGCCCCAGGGTCGAGATATGGGGCCAAACAGGAAAGGGTTCACTTCAGAAGGAAGGGTTCCAAAGCCTCAGGACTCTGGGGTCTAAGAGGACCCCTAGAGGGCCCTCATCCCTCCGAAGGACGATACGCTGGGACTCGTCATTTCCCAGACATAGTCCGTATTACCCAAAAGTACCTCGTGTATAAGTGGGTGTGTCTCTGGAGTTGAGCAGAGTTGGAGCTCCAAACTCCGTGCATGAGGGGGTACCTATGGCGCCCCCAAGACCCCATAGTAAAGAGCCCAAAGTTGGCTAGGTTCCCGAGTAACGCCCGGTCAAAGATGGGACTTTGACCGGATGTATCTCAGAAGCCACGCCCAGTTGGAGCTCCAAATTCCGGGTGTGAAGAGGCATCCATGAGCGGTCAATTTTTAATGCACTGTTTGAAGGGAAGGAGGAATCATCAAGCCCCACATCTAACGAGGCCTCAGTCAGCAGCTCAATCTCGGGTGGAGAACAGCAGAAGGCCAGGAGTACAGTCGCTCTCACGCGAGCTTCTACGAAAACAGAGGGTGACATGATCGAGCGGCAAAGAAGTTTTTAATGGGTTCGACTTGGACCTAACCTATGGTTGAACCCAAGTCCGTAATCGCACCCCTAGCTGATTGTAATTTCCCTGTATGGGGATCCCAATACAGGGTATTGAGCAGGCCATCCTGTGTTCTCGAAGATGGTGAGGCCAGGGTGGCCTTCGAGCACAGCACAACAAGTAAGTTTGCATCACCTGTTTATATATATGTGACGGGTCACTCCATTCTACTGTTGATGCTACACATCACCACGGACAATCTCTCTTGGATCAGGTTGCTTTATTGCTGAAACACAGTATGACAGTGTTGAATCTTGGGTTCAGCAATTAGATCATGGGACAACAATCCATGATCTCTTCATATCACAGTGTGTGTTGAATGACATACAGATACAGGAATGTATTTGTGCTAGTTACAAATGTCTGGGATACTTCTAATGTGGAATAAACCAAATTAGATAAACATATTCACAACAAAAATACATAACTTGTATGTCTATGAAATCAAATAAAACTGTGTGATCGTATAGTGGTTTTAGAATATTTAGGCTGAATTACGTTCTCTACATACAACATACAGTACATTTCAGCATTACAATCATGAAACTGCTTGATCCATTTTATATTATATTGAAATAACAAAATACGGAACATTATTATTGCAAACGCAGCAGTCGAGCACATGTCGACTAATCTCAAGACTACCATGCTGGTCTGCAAGATAACTAAACACCATTTGCATACAACAAATAACATGACATTAAAACCATTTACACAACATAAGATTATTACCTGAAACACAGTATGACAGTGTTGAATCTTGGGTTCAGCAATTAGATCATGGGACAACAATCTGAATAGCATGTAAAGCAAGTGACAATTAGCACGCTAGTTCACATGTAAATTTGCTTGGTCGCATATCTCTAAAACATGGCTTTACACGACGCATAAATCATCAAATAAACTCAAAATAGCTAACTGAAATCATTACAAGTACATTGCGTGACAAAATACGAGACATATGTACTTAGAATTATAAGAAAACATTGATTGTCCCAGACCTCCCAAATTACGTGACTTACCCATGATCTCTTCATATCACAGTGTGGGTAAGTACGCCGCAATTCCCACAGTCATACTGAATCAAACTGCCCCCAGATGGCGTAGTTGTATCACTTTTAACATAATTTAACTAGCAACTCTTTTACTCCGTTACATACACCCCCCTTAAATTATGTTAAAATTGGGCAGCAACATCCATGAAAATCTAGTAGACAATAAGAAAGGAAAGGACCAAAAACAAAATAAAAAAAAAATGTGTATCCCGAGCACTGATGTACCAAAATCTCAATATCAAAAATCCTTCCATAAGAAGTGCGTAAACACAGGGTGGTACCAAACCCCGTATTTATCACAGAGAACCAGAGATGCCATCTACACCTCACAGTGTTGTACATAACTTTGCCCTTACAGTTTAGAGAATGTCAGGAAATAACCACGGATCAGGCTGACAATGAAGGGGAAAAAAAACAAACAAAAACAATCAAGAACAAAGTCTAATTGAACATACTAAACTCCCATCGACGCTGCAATGAAACTAAATGCAGACCCTAAAATGGGTTCAGTATTCCCCAACAATCTTTGGCCTGATATCTCACAAATAAGCCTATTTGGATTCCTAACACGTCTTCCACATCTGGTGACAACTGAAGGGGCTTGTGTGTTAGGAGGATGCGCACAACCAACTTGGTCCAGTCTAACCTCCACTAGATGAGAAGTGTCACTAAGGGCAACAGATCTATCAACAGGTGAGTGTGCAATGTCGTATACTAAGTCTGGTGACTTGTCAGTGTGTTCATGAGTGATTTGGTCAGTTACAAAGTCATCAAGAACACTGTCCTGCCGTTCATCTGACTGATCATCTCCAGAGGCATCTACAGATAAGGACTTCTCAACGACATCTTCCTCAGAAACACTCTCACTCTCTGCTTCCGCTAAGACTGGTGACTGCATGAGCCAGTTCATGGTGCGCGTCTGAGAATCCTCCCCATCAGCCACTTCCACAGAGCTCTGTGCACCAGCACAACAGTTATCAGACTGTGACTCCTCAAGGGATGCCAGGTTCCCCTCCTGTCCAGGGAATGTCAGGAAATCTACAGGGAGCAGCAGGTTTCTGTGTACGACTTTTTCCTTCCCTGTGACACTATCTCTGATTCGGTACACATTTATTGCGGATCTCACAGACACCACATCGTAAGGAGTTGAGTCCCACCTGTCCGCGACTTTTCTCTTTCCTTTCTCACCACGTTTGGCCAGCAATACGCGGTCGCCCAGAGCCAACGGCATTCCTCTGACCTTTCGGTTGTATATTTTGGCATGACGGGCTTGTTCTCCTGTTGCATTCTTTTGGGCAATCCGCGCTGCTTCCGATAAATCCCTCTTAAGGTTGTGCACGAACTCATGGTGGCTGACAACATTGGCATCCTCCAGAACATGGTGAAACATGATATCAACAGGCAAGCGTGGGATCCGCCCAAACATCAGGAAAAACGGTGCAAAGCCTGTCGTCTCATGCACCGTGCAATTATAACAGAAGGTCAGCATTTGGAGCATCTGTGGCCACCTGGACTTGCACTTTGGAGGAAGGGCTCTTATCATGCCGCCAAGAGTTCTGTTGAACCTTTCCGCAATGCCATTGCCCATGGGATGATATGGAGTCGTATGGGATTTATGCACACCTGCCATCTTCAGTAGATCTTTAAGAAGCCGGCTCTCAAAGTTAGCTCCTTGATCTGAATGGATTCTTTTCGGGAACCCATAGATGCAGAAAAATTTATCCCAAAGACATCGAGCAACTTGTTTTGCAGACTGGTTGCGACAGGGGAAAGCAAGAGCTAGTTTTGAAAAATGGTCTGTGACAACAAGAACATCCGTAGTCTTCTTGTCACCCAATTCTGCGGTCCAAAAATCGATGCAAATTAGTTCCATGGGAGCTGAGGTACGGATATTCTCGAGAGGAGCTCGGGCGTCTGGCTCAGGAGTTTTCCCTAAGATACATCTCTGACAGTGCTTCACATAACTCACAATATCTCTCTGCATACCTGTCCAAAAAAATCGTTCACTGGCCAGAGAGAGTGTTCGTGAGCGGCCCTGGTGACCAGCTATATCATGGACTCCATGAAGCACTTGTTGTTTCAAAGCTTCTGGGGTGACAAACTGAAAGATCTTCCTGCCCATGTGACGGTCCCTCTTCACTCTGTAGAGGAGTCCATTGCGGACCCTCAACTTCTTCCAGTGTTTCAACAGCCTGAGTACCGGACTCGGCTCACCTGCTCTCTCGCGACCATTTGGCTTCCTACGCCGCTGTACATACAAGAGGACTCTGCTGACTACAGCATCTTGCTGTTGTAAATTGTGCAATTGGCTGAGTGGAATGGCAATGGATGGATCTTCCCCAGGCAATTGCAGCGACTCTGGGCCTGTACAAAACAGCTGAGAGACCCCCCCAGTGCGATGGGCATCCATGACTGCTGACACCTCCTCAGCACTGATCGCACCTCCAAAAGGCAAACAGGGATCCGGTTCGGAACTCAGGACTTCATCAACATGGTCATCAGTAGTCTGAACAGCTTGACAATTGGTGGTCATCCGAAAAGCATCTTGCACTGTGCTGGTGACAACTCCATTGACTTCATTCAACAGAGACAAGTAAGGCTGTTTCATCAGACGATGACTCACACAGGACTCGACAAAAGGTTCGCGACTAAGTGCATCTGCAACAGTATTCTTCGGTCCTGGGACATACTTCAAATCAAAGTCATATGCAGCTAGTTTTGCCACCCACCTCTGCTCACATGCATCTAACCTGGGTTTCGTTAGAATGTATGTCAAGGGGTTGTTGTCAGACCATGCAGTGAAGTGCACACCTTTTAGCCAGTGGGAGAACTTATCACATATAGCCCACTTCAAGGCAAGGAATTCTAATCGATGCGCTGGGTAGTTCAATTGGGCACGTGACAGTGTTTTGCTAGCAAAGGCTACTGGCCTTGCAACCTCTTCACCAGGCTGAAGCTGAGAGATGACCGCACCAATCCCATCAAACGAAGCGTCTACTGCCAGGATGAATGGCTTCCCGAAGTCAGGATGGGCTAACGTCACAGTGTGTAATAGATCATGCTTTAAAGTGTCAAAGGAATCCTGACACTCGGGGGTCCAGTCTTCTGGCGTGAGCTTCACAGGACTGCAGGACTTTTTCTTAGGCTTCCTTCCTCTCTGAGCTTTCCCCCCATTGTTCTGTTCTGAGAGAAGCTTGAAAAGGGGTCTGGCCTTAGCCGAACATGCTGCAATGAAATGTTGATAGTATAGCACCATCCCTAAGAAGGACCGAATCTTCTTCTGCGAAGGAGAGACCCCGTCACTGTCCATCAGATCAGATGCTTGTATCCGGCCAATGGCTTCCACCTTTCCAGGGTCTGTCTGCACTCCCGACTCAGTGATGACATGGCCCAGAAACCTTACTGTTCTCCGCAGAAAGTAGCACTTTTTTGGAGCCAACTTGAGGTTGTTGTTCTTCAAACGAGAAAAGACCATCTCCAAACGCTCAAGTGCTAGTTGTTCAGTAGGAGCAAAGACCATGAGGTCATCCAGGTAACATAGGAGACTGGTGAAATTCTTATCTCCAAAAATGGAAAGCATCATTCGCATGAATGTTGCTGGACTGTTTGACAGGCCCTGAGGCATTCGGTTGTATTCATGAAGACCAAAGGGGGAGGAGAAAGCAGTATACTTCCTATGGTCTTCATGTAAAGGCACATTGTAAAACCCAGAGGTCAGGTCCATGGTGGAAAAGTAGACATTTCCGCCAAGTGCAGCAAGAGCATCGGCCTGGTGAGGCAGTGGGTGTGCGTCCTTAACTGTCCTTGCATTAAGCCATCTAAAGTCCGTGCAAATGCGCAGATCTCCATTTTTCTTCCACACAAGAACAAGTGGTGACGCATACTCACTGATGGATTTACTAATAATGCCTCTTTCTTCCATATCATTGAGAGCTGTTCTTAGCTTTTCATAGTGATTTGGCGGCACTCTGCGGTAAGGCAGGCGGAATGGCTTTTCATCCACTAAATGTATCTTGTGCACAAAGTCAGACGCCTCTCCACAGTCCAACTTGTGCCGCGAAAAGATTGTCTCATATCTCTCAATGATCTGCAAGAGCTTGTCTGTCCACATATCAGAGACTTCACATGCATCCAGATCCAGGTCATGAAGACCAAGCTCATCCAATGCTCTCTTAATATCTCCTCTGGACCTTGTCGTAGAAGCACCTGCCACAGCTTGGGAGGAAACTTGAACGCTGTCAGGCTGAGATAAGTCTTCGGCAGCAATGCAGGGAGACACATCTGCTATTTTTGTGTTTCTCTTTAGCACTACCAGCTCAGCGGTGGGGTTCATGATCTTCACTGGCAGCCATCTGTCGCCCCACATCGGTGTAACAACTCTACCAACCAAAACCTTTCTTGGCCTGCATCTTGATTGAGTTGGTTCTACAACCACTGTGCTGCCTGCTGATATAGGTGCTGATGCAGGTAGTTTGCCCCACACAAGATGCTCACTCTCTGGTTGTAGAGTCACACACTGTTGCAACTTTAGCGTACCAACCTTGACAGGTACTGTGTCACCTCTCCATTTCTCCATATTTGAAAGAACAGAGAAGAAGTGATGACAATCCTCATCAATGCCACCGCTGGGTTCAGGCATCAACCGCCAATAGCTGTCAGACTTTCTCATGAAATGAAGGATCTCCTTAATAGCATTGCTGCCCAATATCACTTCATCAGTCTGGCCAGGCACCACAAGCATTGGGATGACCATCTTGCAATCGTACACCACCACATCCACATCATATATAGCTTTAGGTGTGACTTGTTGACCACCACATCCGATAATGATGACCCCATCAGCAGAATATTTCCTCAGGCCTGAATTATGCTGCAAGAGGCGTGCTTCTGCTGCTTCGCTCAGTGTGCATGCCATGGAACCACTATCTATCATTGCTTTCAGAGTTATGTTCCCTGCAGAAATAGTGGTATAGAACAAACTATCAGACTTCTGTATTTTATGTAGGCCTTGAAATACAACGGTTGTGCTTGGGGATACTTTGGAACTGAATGACTGGTATAGTGACTCAAAATCATCCGTATCGTCAGTGGGAGGCTCACAACCAGGGTCTGCACTGTCCTCCTCTTGATGCAGACCCATCAGTTTCCCGACTGAGCGGACATCTGTGCTGGGCAGTTGTATCTAGAGTGGTCAGGTGAATGGCACAGGAAGCAGAGTTTCCTGTCACGACAGTGAGTCAAGGTAGAATGTGCAGCATCACCACATACAGCGCATGGCATGGTATTCAGACCCTCAATCCTGGGAAGTCTAGGCTTGGACACCCTGTTTGACATGGCCTGGGGAGGAGTAGCTCTCTGATGTAGAAGTTTTTCTAACATTGTGATGACGCGGTCAAGAGCAGGGGACTCAGTCAAGTTGGCTGCATGAAGGTCTTGTCTGTCAGGTGAAGACACACCAGCACACTGCATTTCAACCTTGTTCACGTGAACCTTCTCGTTGGGTCTCTTATCCACAGCAGAGGCAGTGCCCTTAGAGCGAATCTCAGTGTGATATTCATCTAGCACATCTTGGACCTCTTCAACAGACCACTTATCTATTGTCTTTGACCTGAACGTCAAGGCAAGTTCTCTGGATGGACAATTTTTGATAAACATGCGCGTCACTTCCAGGGCAGGGTAGTCTAGTGTTTTACCCTGTTCTTTAAGCCGGTCAACAGCAACATCCGCAGCCTGATGGAGCCGTAGCCAGTAATCATATGCACCCTCATCAAACTTTGGCAGTGTAGTGTAAAAGTCTGCCAAGGGGAGGGGTGAACAGGGGACAGCAGCAAAATGTTTACGGAGAATACCATAGATGGCCTCCGGGTTCTCAAGCACTTTAATTCCACTGTTCCTCATCCCAAACCTCACCACATCTTTTGCTTTGCCTCTGAGATGCGTGAGTATTTCTTCTGCCTGTTGCTCTGCTCTGATATTTATTTTCTTTATGTAGCACCTCATTAAGTCTTCCCACTCACGAACAGTCACAGTGTCTGTGCTATCTCCTCTGAAGGTTGGAGGCTCCTTCACCTTCCTGTGAGGTACCAGCTGGGCTTGAGTCAAGTCCAGATTCTGTGTGGATGTGTTAGTGGGTGTGCTGAGCATGTGTGCTGTGCTAGGCATGGACACTGCTTGTGTTGGGCTGAGGTGCGCGATAACGCTATCTGCCAGTTGCTGACCAACAGTCCTTATTATGTCACTCATTTGACTCACTATGTCAGGTAACAGGGGAGTAGAAATAGGGGTGGACGTATCAACAACTTGTGCGTGTGGTGCATGTTCAGTGTATTGATTCTGGGAAGAAAATCCGACCCCACTAGCTATAGGGGCCGCTGCAGCAATCTGACTATCCCCCATGACATGAACATCACCTCCCTGACCAGCACTATCAAAGTCCAAAAAAATCGGGGTCCCCCTCCCCCTACCAATGCCTTCACCAAAAGGTGTGCTGACATACCCTTGTCTGTAGCTCATACTGACGTATCATGCAGCATCAAACAATCAGTAACAATCTCCTACATTAATCTACCTAATAGTATCTATCTAATAGTAACATTAATCTCCTCGGCCCCTTCCAAGAGGAGAGGACGCTGAGAGGACGCTGGCGCTGGTTTTTCGCCGCTTCTCTGCAAACTCTCCGCAAATTAATTGCAAATCCGCCCTACTGTACTATTTACTGTAGTTACCGAAATCGCTAGCTACATCAATAGAAAGTTGACACCGGCAAAAGTCAGAGTGTTTTCTCCACCTTTGGGCTTCAAATCACTGAGCCCTTGAACCAACTTCGGCTCTGCATCGCCTCTGCCTTCAAGCAGATGTCTGCACGAGGAATACCATTCCCGTGGAAGCTGTGGATTACCTTGGCTTGTGTCGCTGCTTTTCACCGGTACTCACTTGGATATCGGCTGGCCGCTAACACTGCACGCGTCATGTTATGGTCCAGCGCCTCGTTGCAACATCTCCGAGTTTTCAACAGCGGGGCCCGAGCTCCCCTGCAGCAGCTGGACCTTCCGTACCGACCGCGATACATCCATAGGGGTTCAAGGCGCCGGTTTATTGTGTCTAAATCCGGCGATCACAGCTCCATCCCATCCCTCTGGTCGGCATTGCGTCCCGTCGCGAAAATGACACGTCACTGTTTGCGTCATCAGAATACCGCCACGCCTGGCATAGATAATGCCGGGTGTAAACGGTGCATTGTAAAACCTGGAGTGGATCGGAGGGTTCTCCGCCCTATCAATAAACTGGATTTTAGAACTCAAATGACATTTGAACTGCTGAATATGCAGTCCCTGTCAAAGAAATCTGGACTTATATACGATCACATCCTGGATAAGGGGATAGACATTCTCTGTCTAACAGAGACATGGCAGCAGCCTGGAATATACTCATCCCTCAACGAGGCCTGCCCACCCGGGTACAAATATCTTCATAAGGCTCGTACAACTGGCCGTGGTGGGGGCCTAGCTGTTTTACATCGCAGCAACATTGAGTTATCCCCTATGTCTATGCCCAGTTCTGGCTCATTTGAAAGTCTGGTTTTCAGTTGCAAAAAAGCCTTTTCAGCAATAATAGCCCTCGTTTATCGCCCTCCCAAACCACAATCAACCTTCATTTCTGACATTCATGATTTCTTAATCTCACTCTGTACATCGCACTCAAATATTCTGGTTATTGGTGATTTCAACATACACATGGACTCCAAAAACTGTAAACTGGCCTTAAATTTCAAGCAAACCCTGGACTGTCTTAACCTTCAACAGTTTGTGGATGTCCCCACACACAATAGAGGGCATACACTCGACCTTGTCATTACAATTTCAGGACTTCGGGTGTATGACGTGGGTGTCTCCGATCACCTGGCGGTTACATTTGAAGTCCCACTACTAGTTCCCCCCACCAAACCAAAACGTGTTATGACCTTCAGGAACATCATGAACTTGGACGCTACCTCACTCAGTGAATATTTACAGCATCTCTCCCCCCCTCCTAACTCATCTGCTGACGACTTAATGGACTACTACAATACCAGTCTCACCTCAATTCTGGACTGCATTGCTCCATTAAAAACCCGGACAGTCACGTTTACCCGCTCTGCTCCCTGGTTTACAAACGAGCTGAGAGAGATGAAGAGGTTTGGCCGTGTCCTGGAGCGTGCATGTAAAACATCTGAATTGACGGTACATAAGTTGGCCTACCGGGAACATCGTAGGGCTTATGCCAAAGCACTCTCCAAGGCTAGGTCAGAACATTACTCAACACTTATAAACAACGATACTGGTAACTCCAAAAAACTGTTCTCCACAATAAATCAGATCATCAAACCTCAGATCTCTCCATTCTATAGTCCAAACGACTTAAACTGCAATCGGTTTCTTGATTTTTTCACATCAAAAATTGACAATATTCGCTCCTCATTTCCACTTCTAAATATCACTTCACTAGATCTACCCGTTACACCAATTGCTCAAACCCTATCAAAATTGTCACCCACAACGCAGCAGGAGGTCGAAAACATCATTCATAAATCCAAAACATCCACTTGCCGCCTCGATCCCTTCCCATCGTCTCTGCTTAAAACCCATACTAGCTCTATCAGTTCCCTCATAACCAAAATAATAAACATGTCCGTAGAGACGGGCTATGTTCCTAACTCCCTCAAAATTGCTCTTATCAAACCCCTCCTCAAAAAACCCAACCTGGACCCCACACTGTTGTCAAATTACAGACCAATTTCAAATCTTCCTTTCATTTCCAAACTCCTGGAAAAAGCTGTTTCCATCCAGCTCCAAAATCATCTCAAATCAAACAGGTTATACGAGAAATTTCAATCTGGTTTTCGTCCATCCCATAGCACAGAAACAGCTCTTATCAGAGTCACCAACGATTTGCTTATGGCTTCTGATTCTGGCTCCACATCCCTTCTCATTCTTCTCGACCTCTCTGCTGCGTTTGACACTGTAGACCATCACATTCTCTTGCACCGACTTCAACACTTCACAGGTCTCTCTGGTACTGCCCTGAAATGGTTTCACTCCTATCTCACTGACAGAACCGAGTGTGTAGCTCTGGGGGATGTAAAATCCAGACCCCACTCTGTCATCTGTGGGGTCCCTCAGGGCTCCGTACTCGGTCCGACCCTCTTCAACATTTACATGCTCCCCTTGGGTCGTGTCATCAGCAAGCATGGAGTAAATTTCCATTGCTATGCTGATGACACACAACTCTACCTTCAAGTTATTCCCTCTAGTTCCCCCTCTGTCACGGCTGCACGCCTTAGCTCCTGCCTGGAGGAGATAGAGGCATGGATGAGTCAAAACTTCCTGCAGCTAAATGGCTCCAAAACAGAGGCCATTCAAACCGGAACTGCTCATCAACTCCGCTCCTCTCCAATCACCTCTGTTTCATTTTTTGGACACACCACTCCCCTCTCTTCCACTGTTACTAACTTAGGGGTAAAATTTGACCCCCACCTTTCATTTGACAGTCATGTCACCACTATCTGCAAAACTGCATTCTTTCACCTACGCAATATTTCCAAACTGCGCCCCTCCCTCTCCCTTCTGCTGCAGAGAAGCTTGTCCATGCTTTTGTGTCCTCCAGGTTGGATTACTGTAACACACTCCTCATCGGGATTCCTGGCAGGAGCCTTCAAAAGCTCCAGTATGTTCAGAACAGCGCTGCCAGGGTCCTGATGGGGGTGCGTAAACATGAGCACATCACCCCCATACTTCATTCACTGCACTGGTTACCCATTCAGTCACGCATAGAATATAAGGTTCTCCTTCATACCCATCACTGTCTGCACGGTGTGGCCCCCACTTATCTCACCGAGCTGCTCACTCCTATTTCATCAACCAGAACCCGGTCAGGCCAACAGCACCGCTTGGCTATGCCCAGGACACGGCTCAAAACTATGGGCGACAGGGCCTTTCAAGTCGCTGCTCCCTGCCTGTGGAACGCTCTCCCAGACCACCTTAGAGCCCCGCAGAAAGTAGAGGCATTTAAAAAAGGATTAAAAACTCATCTTTTTACACAGGCTTATTTTAATGGCTAATGCCTGTTTTTAATTCCTCTTTCTTACATATTCTGTTTTTACTGTATTTCTTATGTCTATTTTTAACTATGTTTTACTGTAGCACTTTGAGATTTGGTGTCAAATGTAAAGTGCTTTATAAATAAAATGTATTATTATTATTATTATTAGTAACACAGTGTCAATCAGTAAAAAAAAAAACTGCATGAAATATAGTCAGAAAAGACTAGCAAAGAAAAAGGTATCAATAAATAAAAGCAACTGAGGCCTATACTAATGTCCGAAACGATATGCTGTCCACCTGACAGCGTGATGAAGCCGTCCAGTAGAATGGTCCCAGGTCGGGGTGAAGATCCAACTTCAAATCGCTGAGTCACGGCACCAATGTGACGGGTCACTCCATTCTACTGTTGATGCTACACATCACCACGGACAATCTCTCTTGGATCAGGTTGCTTTATTGCTGAAACACAGTATGACAGTGTTGAATCTTGGGTTCAGCAATTAGATCATGGGACAACAATCCATGATCTCTTCATATCACAGTGTGTGTTGAATGACATACAGATACAGGAATGTATTTGTGCTAGTTACAAATGTCTGGGATACTTCTAATGTGGAATAAACCAAATTAGATAAACATATTCACAACAAAAATACATAACTTGTATGTCTATGAAATCAAATAAAACTGTGTGATCGTATAGTGGTTTTAGAATATTTAGGCTGAATTACGTTCTCTACATACAACATACAGTACATTTCAGCATTACAATCATGAAACTGCTTGATCCATTTTATATTATATTGAAATAACAAAATACGGAACATTATTATTGCAAACGCAGCAGTCGAGCACATGTCGACTAATCTCAAGACTACCATGCTGGTCTGCAAGATAACTAAACACCATTTGCATACAACAAATAACATGACATTAAAACCATTTACACAACATAAGATTATTACCTGAAACACAGTATGACAGTGTTGAATCTTGGGTTCAGCAATTAGATCATGGGACAACAATCTGAATAGCATGTAAAGCAAGTGACAATTAGCACGCTAGTTCACATGTAAATTTGCTTGGTCGCATATCTCTAAAACATGGCTTTACACGACGCATAAATCATCAAATAAACTCAAAATAGCTAACTGAAATCATTACAAGTACATTGCGTGACAAAATACGAGACATATGTACTTAGAATTATAAGAAAACATTGATTGTCCCAGACCTCCCAAATTACGTGACTTACCCATGATCTCTTCATATCACAGTGTGGGTAAGTACGCCGCAATTCCCACAGTCATACTGAATCAAACTGCCCCCAGATGGCGTAGTTGTATCACTTTTAACATAATTTAACTAGCAACTCTTTTACTCCGTTACATATATACCTGTTAATATATAGATTTTTAGGCAAACATTTAGGCTTAAAGTATTTTTGGACATCCATTTCTATTTTGTTTGTTCCAAAATGTTATTTAACCACACTTTTCATTATCATTTTATATGTTTCAACAAGCACTTGCGTTCAGAGGCTCCTGTGCCAGACTACTGGAGGGTAGGGTGACCACCCGTCCCGCTTTGCGTTGTACTGCACAGCATTTTAACCTCTTGTCCCGCATGTCGCATATTGAGGAAATGTCCCGCATTTTCATCAGTCTATTAGTTTTTGATATCATATTAAGAAAACGTGCATGCGTTCCTTTGCCTTTTAAGAAAGCATTCTACTTATTACTTTTGCTGCATAGTTTGCAGCGCTTCGTCATAAGTACAAATACAACAGCTGTGTTTTATACACTATCCAATGGTTGAAAAGAAAGGAGTAAACACAGTCACTCGTTGGTTGTGATGGCTGTCAATCAAATGTGGACTGTCGGAAAACAAACGGATAATTCGGTAAATTCAAATTTTAATTTAACGGAATTTATTTGTTGTTGTTTAACCTGCAGAGGTTGTTTTGATTCACATCCTTTCTAAAAATATGAACGTTTTTGGTTTTAATATATTCTTAATTTCATGTTGTTTTATATTTTATTTCTTAATTGTTTATTTTGTTGTATTTTTGTTGGACTTGGTCAGAACTGTTTCTAAAATATTGTTCCTGCTGCCTTTGGGCTCAGAGATGCTAAATTTAAATGACTTTTTTTTTTCATTTTTGAAAAAAAAAATTCTGGAAGGGACGAAAGAATATATCATTTTTTTCAGCTGAAAGGCAGAATTTAAATGTTTTTATCAAGTTAGATAGACATTATATAACAGTTTCAGGGTATGTTTTGTGTTGGTAACATGTCCCACACAAACTTTTAATTGTCCCACATTTGGTTTGTTTGATGGTGGTCACCCTACTGGAGGGTGTCTTTCTGCTTTTTATTGTGTTTGTGTGTGTGTGTCTGTAGTTCTTATCTTGTTAAAGCTTGAATTGAGTTCATTTATATATTTCTTTGTCATTTCTGTTTTAATTGTGTATATAGTTGTTTTTACTTTGCTTTATTGTAATGTAATTTTAATAAAATACAATTTCCTTTAAACAATTTTTTGATTTGATCACAATTCAAGCTAAGACGTCATATCCCAGAGGGCTTTGCATCAAAACAAACATGGCTGCACCCTCAATGTTACAAGACACACAAATATCTCTGCAAAACCTCGACAGTTTTGGAAATATATTTCAAAAAATGAGAAGAGTAGACCATAATAATATGAACAAATATTTATTAAAAAAAATTAAAGGTCCTCCTCGTCTGCGAGGTACTGTAGAGAAATAAAAATAAAATGAGAAATTAACACAATTGCAACAACGTTTGACAGCTTACATTGAATACTTGCATGTCCATTACCTCATCTCCATCCTGTGGCTGTCGAGGCTGTGGGGGTGGAGGGGCCGGGGGTGGATGGCGGACCTGTTGGCGGGGCATGTTGGGGCTGTTGGGGGGAGGAGGTGGAGGTGGAGGAGGAGGAGGAGGAAGAGGACGACAAGGACGAGGAGGGTTACCTGCTCCTCCGATCTCCTCCGATGAGGAGGTATGCTCACTGTCCTGCAAAATAACACAATAAACAACACAATAAAACATCTGTTCAAATGCACATCACACAATAATCTCTGTCTATAACATATGCACTGTTTAAAGTGTACCCACGGTTCTACTGATTAATGACGTGCTGGCCTGGGGGAAGAAGATAAAAAAAACATTGAAAAAATAAATGCAATGTGAAGTATTGCCACAAGCTTTACTTTGTTATAAATCATCAGTTAATGAAGATTAAGATTTGGCCAAACGAACAAGCATTTATATAGAGAAACTTACTGATGTATATCCATAATCAGACGTCCAGCCGCTATCATTCCCACTCATGTTTAGTCTGAAACATATATACAGTCTATTATTTCTATCATTAAACACAAATGCTGCATATACAATTTTTTTAAGAAGGAGACTCCTATAATAGATACGCCTGTATTTACTTGATCAGTGTGTAATGTTACCTGTCATGTGTTTTTGACCAAATAAACTCAAATAAAACAATTCTGCATTTATTCAAAATGAAAATATTTAAAATGCTGCATTTTTTGCTTGGCATGGAAAGGAAAAAAAGGGTACGGTTACAGTGATTCTCTGCTTTGAGATTGTGAATTTTTGCACAAGTTTCCTATCAATATGGCATCATGATGTGGGATAAACACAGATCAAATAATCAGCCTCTGTAGGGAGCTGATAATTGTGTTGTTTATTAGCTGTTTATAAGCCGTTTTCTGTAAAATTGGACGTTTGGGTGTGCAAATATTTGTGTGCCTAATCATTTTTCACCTTTAATAATCAACCTGTCATGCGTTTCTGATCAAATGAACACAACATCGTGCATTTATTCTAAAAGAAAGTCTTTCCCAGCAATACAATCAATGGTGGAATATTTTTAGAAAGACTTTTCTGTAATATTATAGAATGTGTTGACTGTTCCTGTACTTTTGTTATATTCTGGTTTGATTAATGGCTGCTTAACCTTAATGTGAAACTGTTAAGGAAAATGTCATTGTACTATTTTTTTAGCAGTTTAACAACTGGAAGACATTTCAAATGTAATATTCTCAATAAAATGTTGTTGTAAATTATAAGTCTTTTGCTTTAGTCCAGAAGTAATGTGTTGATGTACACGTGTTTTAACGGTTGTATAGACGTCCAGGTCTGACCGGACCGGTTTGGGACCTTTTTTAGAACCTAGTCAAGTTCAGATGTGTAGAAATATCCTGATTGATTACCTTTCACGAACTTACACAATATGGGTGTAATTATTTTATATGCAGGAATATATATATACACACACAATAGGTAGCAACAAATCCCGCAGAACTAAAAAAATAAGCCCATAGAGATGTCCGTGGACGCGCAGGAAAGACGTGCAATTCACGGCCAGATGACGTCGAAGACGTCGGTTCAACTTCCATTTTGGAACTATTTTTCAACCATGACGGGACGTGTCGGATGGACGTCTCTTCAACGGTCAATAAACGTCAAAATGTTTGCTGGGAGAGTGCCAATGTTAAATGTCTAAATGTTTTAGTTTGCGCTTGTTTAATGGAATTGATGAGAACCGCATCGACGCTCCCGCGGCTGGTGAGCGGCCGACTCGACCGCGTTGGCGGATGTGTTTGCCCGCGCTGCGTAGACGGATGTCCGCGGCCGCGATGTCGGGCGGGAGATCGCGGCCTTACAGTGTTAAATGTTTTAGTAAAGAAAGTTTAATCGCAACTTGAAGTGCTTGAATATCCATATTGAGCTTTATAAGCTGAAATGTTAATGTCAGTATATGTTTTATTTGGTGGAATACACAGTTTTAATTTCAGTTTTATTTTGCTGCGATCATACTGTAAAACAGATAGGCCTACATTTGTAATGAGTTAATTGGAAGGAGAGTGTTGTTTCACTTGTTTACATGAAGAAGTCACACTGCCAAAGTATTCAACACTGTGATACAGAAACTAATGATACTGTTGTCTTTGTTGAATTTGCAGATTTTCAGAACGTGTGTGTGACAGCAATACAAACTATATGTGCCACCAGACAACAGCCTCTTCTGTGTGTGCAACACATGCAGTGTGAAACCAATTCTGTCGTCGATCCATCGTCCAGTGTGAACACAGCAGTGACTGAATGCTGGCCAAGATAGTCATGAGTGTGAAAAGATCAGCGACCTGACTACTTTGAAAATCGTGCAGTCTGAACCTGGCATAAAGTGCAGTGATGTGAAGTCGGGCACTGATAATGATTTTATGTTGGTATGTTTATGTTATAGCGGTGTTTTATAGATCCGGTGAGACCAAAGAATATTTTCCAGCCTTCGAATTTGACAGAAGAGAAATTAATATTTTTAATAAGAATCTCTAAAAAGTGAGACATTGTGGCTTGATTTCTTTTATTATTCATTTGTCAGGACCAAAATAACATTCTGCACAGTGAGGAGCGTACAGGTTACAAGCTTCACATATTAGAAAAAACAGCTTCAATAATAAGAAATAAAAACGTTTTTATATTCATTTGTTGTCAAGGTTGTTTCAGATCAATTCCTACAAGTGACCACAAGGTGTTACCGCTGAGATGCGAAGCACATTTGCTTCAACTGTTTCATTGTTTCATGAAGCCTCGATCTGGCTTCAATATATATATATAATATTGATTAACTGAATGTGCTCCACTCATGGTTAATTAGTTTTGATCATCTGAATGTGCTGCACATGTGTTTAATTAGGGTTAATTATCTGAAAGTGCTCCTCCCGAACTTTGTTAATAAAACATAATTTCTTAATATGCCACATATGGTAGGGGTTGATCTTTGAGTATTGTGATTGGATGGAAAGGACGTCATGGTCAATAATTCTGCTTAATCTAGTGTATAAATATGAGGTTTCTTCCTTAAACTTGAGAAACCTGTGAAACTTGTTTTATTGGTCTAAGCAGATAGTGAATTTAATTTAACATAACTCAGTGTTCAGGTCAGTGCTGTTGTAGCAATGCATCACTTCTTGTCCATGCTGTTTTCACTGCTAGCCATTATTGGGCCTGTGAGCGGTCAGACTGAGCTGAAGGTGTCGAATGGAGGGGGCTGGGGATCGTGGGCGACCAGTTATACCATGTGTCCAAGTGGAAAGTATGCCGCAGGGTTTAACATGAAGGTAAGTTGAGCATTAGTTTTGTTAATATTGAAATCAAAACTGTGTAGCTGCTGTTTGTCATTTAATTAAGATCTTTAAAGTGTCTGAGTAATACTAAAGAGCATGAAGGTTAATGTTACTCAAGTTAGAGTTAGATGTACAGGGCTAATAGTGGGCCTAGTATTAGTTGTAGACTAAGAATAATAACTTTGTAAAGCAACCCTGAGTATAAAACATGTCATATAAATCTCATTATTATTTTAAACTGTCAATCCACTCTTCTAGGGTTTTTTTTTATTTCACATTCAGTATTCGATTACTTTAATTAGCATAAAGACTAGCAAGAGTGGCATTAAGCTGCGTTTCTAAATAAGTAAAACCTGTAATGTCAAAGTCTTACGATACAAGCTGTAATTTGTGGCCCTTCATGTTTGATGTGTTTTAAATGAGGACCCGTGGGTTAGCGTTTACTGATTGTCTCAGTGTTATTTTTAGATTGAACGAATGCAGCTTGCCGGTGATGATACAGCCCTCAACTCCATTCAGCTTTGTTGTATTGATCGGTCCAAAGGTTTCACAGGATCGTGTGACACCCCAATTGAGTCTAAAGCAGGAAGGTAAAGGATTATTCCTGCATTTAAGCTAAGCAAATTGAGGATTTTCTTGAATAATAATAGATTTGATCAGGCAACCTTGTGTTTTCTTCAGATGGGGTGATTGGGGACTACCTCAATGGTGTCATACTGGATACTTGAACGCTTTCCAGCTGAAAGTTGAACCTTACCAAGGAAGTAGAGATGATACGGCCGCTAACAACATCAAGTGAGTGTGTGGTGCTTTAGTTATAACCTGTAAACCTCTTACATAATCTTTTTTATTTGACTTTTTGTGCAATTGAAGGACTCCGGTTCACCCCTATCAGTAGTTTAGTTAAGATCAGATTGGCTGTTTGTGATTGTGATTGCTGTAGGTGATCATCTGACGGCACAATAATGTATCTCAATATTGTCACATCTGAATTTTCCAGTTTTAGGTGCAGTGGAGGTGATGAGCTGTGGAGTACCTTTCCGAGCGGCGTGGGTGACTGGGGCAAATGGGGTGAGTGGAGCCCGACGTGTCCAGGAAAAGGAATCTGCGGCATCAAGACGCGGGTGGAAGACCCACAGGGAAGTGGAGACGACACCGCTCTCAATGATGTGATCATGGTCTGCTGTAATTGAGGTGACGTGATCTCAACCGAAAACTCACACAGATCAACTAAATCAGCTATACGAGAAAGACAAGAACCGCAAGAAGATCAAATGTGTTGTAATTATTTATCATATTATGATAAACTAACAGTTTTGTGATGTAAAGTCAGATGGTCATTATCACAATAATAAAGCCTAACTGGATGTGGCATTTGCTCTCTGCTTATTCTTGGAGTTTATATACCTGTGTGTAGTTGTAGGTTACACTCTTTAAAAAAAAAAGGTTCTCTGGGGTGATTTACGTGCTCTATGGCACCTCTTATGGTTCTACATCGCACCATATGACAAAGATAAGTGGTTCCCCAATGATGACAAGCCAATGAACCACTTTTAGTGCTATTTAGCACAATTTTTTTAAGAGTGTAGTGATTCTTCTGAAGACCCCTGAACGACAGTTGTCATATCAGCAATAAAGACTTTCTAAACTGAACCTTGAAGTTTGACATTGTTTTGCACAACACTTGACATCAGATCGGTCATCACATTAGTGCATGTGGCAGATTCTCTGAAGTGACTTCTATTGCGTTCACAGTAATTGTCTTAACAGTTCATCCATTCCTTGAGGAAAAACCAGCATACTCTACAGGAACAATACATTACATTTCAATCCTGTTGTCCTAAACCTCTTCCCTTTCATATGTTTAGCTAAAATGGCACAATGCATATTCAGAAAATGCTTTAATGCAAAACAAATTCAAACCTCATTTTAATATTTGAGAAGCTTGTAAATATCACAAACCGAACTTTCTCTTACATGAATGCATTTTGTGCACTTATGATGGACCGATGCACTTTTTATCATGGAAAATGCATTTCTATGGCCATTCACTCACTGCCATTGTAAAGCTTGAAAGATCCCGGAAATGTTTTATATAGCTCTGATTTGAATTTGTTTGAAAAAAGAAAGTCATATACACCTAGAATGGCTTCAGGGTGAGTAAATCAATAAATCAACTATCCCTTTAAACCTGCGCTGTAAAAAAAAATCTGTAGAAATTACAGTATTAGCTTGCCAGTAACACTGTAGATTTAATTTACTGTTATTTACTGGCAACAGTTTGTTCAAAGTTAAATGAACGTTAACAACTAAGTCTTTATCTTTACAGAATAAAACTAAAATAACAGCGTCATGCAAAGCATTCTGGGAACCAAAATCTGAAGGGAAAAAAAAACAGCAGAAAAAGGGTAATGAAGATTTCTGGTTCCCAGAATGCATTGCATTAGATTGTTATTTTTGAGTTTTATTCTGTAAAGACAAAGACTTGTTAATGTTTAATTTCCATTCAAGCTGTTGCCAGTAAACGCTGGGGGCGATGATCTGTGGGTTTTACCTGATCTCCGATCAGTTTTATACATTTGAAGACGTTTATAGATATTAGTATAATTTAAATGAATGATGGAGGTCAATAGTCTCTTGGCCTGTTTTGCTGAGCTATTAAACAAGAAACTAAACAAACCCCAACAACTAATAAAATAACATATAGACTCTTGATAATCTGATTAGATGATTAGATAATTGCATTTTGCAAAAAAAAAAAAAAAAAAAGCAATATATTTGTAAAAGGTGTTTTTACGCATGTTTGGCCCTGTTTTTTGTTGCAGTTCCACTGTTCTGACCACACTAAATGGTGATTTCTGGAGAGAAAGTGTATTGTATCGACAGTGTGTGTAGGGTAGGCTAAACTGCAGTGATGTGATGTAGGGCACTGATAATGATTTGATGTTGGATATGTTTATGTTTGTAGGCTATAGTGGTGTTGTTTAGGTCTGGTGAGACCAAAGAATATTTTCCAGCCTTCCAAAGAAGAGAAATTAATATTTTTAATAAGAATCTCTAAAAAGTGAGACATTGTGGCTTGATTTCTTTTATTATTCATTTGTCAGGACCAAATTAACATTCTGCACAGTGAGGAGCATACAGGTTACAAGCTTCACATATTAGGAAAAACAGCTTTAATAATAAGAAATAAAAACATTTTTATTCGTTTGTTGTCAAGGTTGTTTCAGATCAACTCCTACAAGTGACCACTAGGTGTCACCGCCTCGACACAATATGGCACATTTGCTTCAACTGTTTCATCGCTTCACGAACCCTCGATCTGGCTTCTAGATTTTAGGGGTTACTTACAGCGTGATTATTTACATATATATGACTTAATAGAGATATGAGATAACTGAATGTGCTCCACTCATGGTTAATTAGGTTTGATTATCTGAATGTGCTGCACATGTGTTTAATTAGGGTTAATTATCTGAACGTGCTCCTCCGAACTTTGTTAAGAAAACATCATATGCCACATATACTGTCTATGTCCACAACGGAAATGTTTCCGGGGAACTAAATAAGTGACGGACCCAACTGGGAATTGTTTTATTGCTCGTGAGCTTCCCTATGCCCTACTCCCTTCAAAGGGCAGATGGCAAAGCTCTTCAAGTGGGAATTTGGCGTGAGGATGACACCTAGTGGGTCATTTATGTAGCCGTTTGGAACTTGATGAAGGGAGCAACAACAGACAACTTAAGGTGCGTTCCATTCGACCGTTAGTGAACTGCGAAGTGGACTTCACAGGGTATTTCGCCATCTTAAGTGAGATTCCAATCCGAAGGGAACGAACATGTTCAGTTGGAAGGGCACTGCAAACGGCGTAGGGAATAAGTGAACATCGATACATCACTTCACAGGAAGTGGAGAGCAGAATCACCCAACTGTCATTGCGCGTCACGTCATCACCAGTCAGAGCGGTCGTAAATAACGATGGGGGAGTTTATGTTTGTGTGTAAGTATGCATACATTTTGTCATTATTATACTAACTAAGTATTTTTTAACGGTTATTGGGGTGAATATTACATTTACATATGCTATTTTTTGTATGTCCTTGGGACTTCATAAACGATTACCACAACCATTTACCTCAGAATTTACCTTATCATATTTTTATTTATTATTGTATATATATATATATATATATATATATATATTAAATGTGATATTTAATTCAATTGAAATATTAATGTAAGCCTATATCTATTTGTTTTATTATCATAATCTGCGGAACCCCGTACGTTAACTTAACTTAACTGATGACGTTTGCAGGGCATTCCAAATGAGCGGCATTGTCAGCGAAGTCCACTTCAACTGATGTACCGTGTTCAGGGAGCAGTGAACACTGCGTAGGAACCCTGTCGAATGGAACGCAGCTTTAATGTCATTATTTTTACTTTGGATGTTCCTATGACAACGCAGCACTTTGTCCATCAGCTGTATAGCTGTTCTGACGACAGAAATATAATGATTAACATAACGGTTGCAAATAAATTATTTATTTTTACTTTATAAAAATCTGTTAAAATATCTGTTTTATATATCTGTATGTCAGTGTCATACATTACCTAACATTTTTAGGAAACTTTTCTTATGAGAATTTAAACATAAAATGAAACTATTTGTATAGTGTAACTGATGTATAGATTAATATCTTGCCTTCATGTTCTTCTAGATCTTTTATTTATTTATTTCGTTTAGTTTTCAGATCATTGTTCTTTTCTCATTTGTATTGTGATGACATTGAACATTTTGTTAACACATGTTGTATATTGTACACAAGTTGTATGTCATAATAATTTGAATCTCGGTGTTTAGCGGGGGAAAAGTCAAAAGAAATTAAATAAAACAAAGTAGAATTTTGAGTAAGCAAGGATTATAGAACTATAAAAAAAATCATATTACAATATTATTTATATATACAATATTATTTTAATAGTATAGTTTATTAATAAAAAATATAGGCTTAGACTTCTTGTCAATAAAGGTTTTTTGCTTTAAGCACGTCCTAGGTTCCAATCGGGTACGTCACTTATTTGGTTCCCCGGAAACATTTCTGTTGTGGACCTTTTTATTTGCAGCGCGTTTCTGTATTTGGTGGTGTTGTGAGTACTTGGAGCACACGTGTGTTGTGGAACTGATGAAGATGTTTTTGTTAATTTGCGATGTCTTTTTTGTGTTTGCACGCGTTTTTAAAGTTGAATACATTTTTTTTAAATTGCATTCGTCTTCATCAGGTTGCAGCACGGTGAGCTCTCTCGGCCACGGTAGATTAGCCGCCCTGCTCGCTCGATCAAGTAGCCTACCTAAGCCCACTGGTACAAAATGAGCTAATCGAAATTCTTGCAAAAAAAAAAAAATACTCATAAAGACATTCTAGACTATACGATCGGCCCCATTTTTCTCCTTGATTAAGGACACAGCACAAGATGTGGCTAAAGTTGATCAGATGAGCCAGATCTTCAGATATGTCATAGTTCAGCGAGATGTGAAATAGGTTGCCAGCAAGCCTGTAAATTAAAGAGTAATGTAAATCAACTACATTTGTTCTTTAAAAACACAACATTACTGTAAGAACAGTGACACAAGAGCAGCTGTGGATTGACATAGAACATTTTAGTCCGATGATGATGAATTTACAAAATGGATTAAATAAAAAATAAATAAATAACTCAGATAAGTCATTGGACACTTAAATAAATTATGTACAAATAAAGAGCAATAAATAAAACACACAAATAAAGTGTCTTTGAGTATTTTTATTGTCAGTATTTTTTTTATTGTTCTCTAGTGTTTGATTCAAGGTTCTATAGTATACCCGAGGGAGCTTCAATGCAAGTTTTGTTAAAATTTAACCTGAAGAAATCCTGATGTTGTTCTTTGAACCAAAGGTGATCATAAACTCCTCCCTCATAAACACCACCCTCTTACAACACTCACCAGGAAGAGACTGACTTATTTCTCGCTTCTGTCATGATGACTCTCTCTCGACAAAAGCAAAGAAGCAGCGATCAGTGGAGAATAAAGAGAAACACTTTCAAGAAGGATTTGTGAGACATGTTCCTGAACAGAGAGCAGATTGTTGTGATTCTCAAGGGGATTCATTCTTAAACCCGTCGTTTAGAAAGTGAAACTGTGAAAATGGCTTCACTAAATGTGTCTGCAGAAGAGCTTTCTTGTCCCGTGTGCTGTGACATCTTCAAGGCTCCTGTTCTGTTATCATGTAGTCACAGTGTCTGTAAAGAGTGTCTTCAACAGTTCTGGAGAACCAAGAAAACTCAGGAGTGTCCTGTCTGCATAAGATCCTCAAAAGAAGAACCTCCATTTAACCGTGTGCTAAAAAACTTGTGCGAGTCGTTCCTGACGGAGAGAAACGAGACTCGTTCATCAGGATCTGAGGAGATCTGCAGTTTACACAGTGAGAAACTCAAACTCTTCTGTCTGGAGGACAAACAGCCTGTGTGTAGAGTGTGCTTTACTTCACAGAAACACGTCAATCACACAGTCAGACCCATCAGTGACGTGGTTTCATCATATAAGGTAAGACAAATGTCTCTTGTGTCACATGTAAGTGAAAGCAACCCTCATTTACTATGCTGTGAAATAGTATGTGCCCCTATCCTCATTTCTTGTTTTTGTGTCTCGTAGGCTACTAATTTAAATCATTTTTTAAATTTACATCTTAAAGGGATAGTTCACCCAAAAATGAAAATTCTATCATTGTTTACTCACCCTCAAGTTGTTCCAAACCTCTATGGGCCCTATTTTAAAGATCTGAAACGCAAGTGTCAAAGCGCAAGTAACTTTGTGGGCGGATCCCGGCGCTGTTGCTATTTAACCTGCGAGATAAATGCCTCTTGCGCCTGGCACAAATCTAAAAGGGGTTGGTCTGGAGTAGCTTCATTATTCATAGGTGTGGTTTGGGTGTAACGGGAAAAAAACCAATAAGAGCGTCATATCACATTCCCTTTAAGAGCGTGATTAACGAGGTGCACTTGTTCCGTGGCAGAATACTATTATAACGGCGCATTTACCAGACGCGCTTCAATCGGTTCACAGCCGAGGAGATCGATGTGCTCGTCAGGGCCGTAAAAAAAAGAGAAGGGACATTGAGGATGAGACAAACCCACCCAAATTAGCTTCGGTTAAAGGGTACATATCATGCTTTTAAATCATTCATTTTTACATATAAATCATACCATTGTGGTCTATATAAAACATAACTGCAATGCTTGGGTCTGAATTCCTCATTATTATAGCTCAACAAGCCCCTTTTCTACGCCTTTTCTGAAGTCAAAGCGGCCCCTTTAAATAAAAAGGAGATGCGTCATGCCCAGCCCGCTCTCCAGGTCGATGAGTTCACGGTCGGTTCAACTCCCCCGTTCGGCCATAATTGTAGTTTGATTCGAGATATACGATTATATACGATACCTTCAAAGAACATTTTTATTCATACGTTAATAAAATGTCAACAACAGAAGACTTCCATCAAGCCTTGTATATTCGAGCCAGAGCGAGCGAGATGATGAAGACGACGACGAACCTGCAGGACAACCTTTTCATATTGGTATGTGAGTTATCGTTAACTGTTTTGTGTTATTAGTGAAAGTCGACTATTTCTCTTGATAAAACAAGCACACTGACAAGATAAATAACTGCGGTCTGATCTTACCACAAAAAATCTGTATTGATCATATGACACGTTTAAAAAAGCATCAGAAAACACAGCAGCTAAATAACCTGTGATGAAATACTGCAGACGTAACGTTACTTCAAAACAAAAACAAAGAAAGACAAGGTACTAAAAGCGTACATTTTGACTTGCCCTCTCGTAACTTCTGCATCATTGAGCTCGGACTACAAAATCGGAGCGAGAAATAATAATGGCGGATTGCTCGAAGTGTTGGGCCGGTAGTCGATCTCCTTATTTGGCAGTTCTGCTGCAAATACGGTGACGTGATGGTTCAAAAAACGTCATAGAAAACAGAATAATCTGAACAGGTTGAAAAATATGACCAAAACAGAATATAAAGATATAAACGAAGCACCTGAAGAGAATAATTTAATCTTTTCTGTACTTATAAACACTCCAAATATAGACCATTTCAAAAGATGTAAACAACACTGGTCCAGAAGCACTTCCTGTTTCAGTTTGTAACTGTTTTCTTTATTTCACATGTAAAGAAAACTTCTTAAAGATGTTTGTTTATCTTTTTGATTCAGTTTTAAATGTTCTGTTGGTTGTATTTTATCCCAGCTTTTATGTAGTGTTAAAAAACTGAAACAGGAAGTGCTTCTGGGCCAGTGTTGTTTACATCTTTTGAAATGGTCTATACAACAAAATGCATTTAAGGGCTAAAAAAGTGAATTTTGCATGATATGTCCCCTTTAAACATGCATATAATAATTTGGGTAAATGTGTAACCCTAGTGAAATAAAAGTATACTTTATTGTATTTGAAATATATTCCCTTTTTCAATAGTACATCGCAAATATACTAACAAAAAATGTACTATATTTAAATACATTAAAAGTATATTAGCATCATGCTTTTTACCTATTTTCACAATACAACTTTAAACGCACTTGAAAATAATTGTGCTTAAGTATATTTTGTAAAAGTATATTGAAAACAAGCAAGCTTTTAACATATTTCTAAAAAGTGCAGTATAAGTGCATTGGTTCCAAATATATGCTTTGTTACACTTTTAAGAAATATGCTCAACACAAGTATACTTTTAACATATTTCTAACAAATGCACTAGAAGTACATTGGTAATAAATACATGCTTAATTATATTTTTAAAAAATATTTTAAACACAAGCATAATTTTAGTGAAGTTTTAGTGCATTTAAAGAAAACATACTTACGTTGCTCTTACTTAAAAATACATTTTTGGAGTACTTTGTGTAAGAACATAGCAAAATTATTAAGCTTTAAGTGGTTTTAAAATATATGAACTTGTCTTTCACAAACTGTAGGCTACTTTGTGTTTACTCAGGTTGCCTTTGTTTTGTTTTAATTTCTGAATCTATTTAGTTAGTATGAGACAAAAATAAAAGAAATCAGGACGAGTGCAAATATTATTTCGATCATTGATTATATCACTGTATCGTCTTCTCTTCCTCTGTATTTGTTGTCCAATTCTAGGAGGAGGTCAATACAGCACTGAAGTCCTTACAAGAGAAACTGAAACACAATGAAAACATTAAAGGAGAGTTTGAGAAAACAGTTCAACACATGGAGGTGAGGAAACACAATCAGGAGTTATCTTCATTACAGCTGTAGGATCACTGTATGATCTGATATAGTTGATCCGTTATATGTCGGGATGGAGTTTATCTCTGATATGAATGATGTGAAGTGTTGATGTGTGTCGATTGAGATGATTGAAGTGAATGTGATGTGATTTCAGGCTCAAGCTGAGCACACAGAGCGTCAGATTAAACTGCAGTTTGAGAAGCTTCATCAGTTTCTCAGAGATGAAGAAGAAGCTACAGTCACTGCACTGAGGGAGGAAGAGGAGCAGAAGAAGCAGAAGATGAAGGAGAAGCTGGAGGAGATGAACACACACATCTCAGCTCTTTCACACACACTCAAAGACATGGAGGAGATGATGAAAGCCAGTGACGTCTGTTTTCTGAAGGTCTGATTTCAGATCATTGGTTGATTGATTGAGTTCTTGATGATAATGGGGTGTTTGTTCTGCAGGAGTTTCCAGTCTCAATGGAAAGGTGAGTGATCTGCTCCTGTCTCTGGTCTCTCTGGTTCTGATCCAAAGCCACTGCAGTTCTGACTCCTGAATGTTCTTCCAGAGTCCAGAGCTCACGGCCGGATCCACAGATGGCGTATGGAGCTTTGATTCATGTGCCTCGATACTTGGGCAACCTGCCGTTCAGAGTCTGGAAGAAGATGCAGGACATCGTCCGATACAGTGAGTCTGATGGCAGGAGATCTGAGCGATAGATAGATAGATAGATAGATAGATAGATAGATAGATAGATAGATAGATAGATAGATAGATAGATAGATCGATAGATCGATAGATAGACCGATAGACCGATAGATAGATAGATAGATAGATAGATAGATAGATAGATAGATAGATCGATAGATCGATAGATAGACCGATAGATAGATAGATAGATAGATAGATAGATAGATAGATAGATAGATAGATAGATAGATAGATAGATAGATAGATAGATAGATAGATAGATATGTCACGGGTGACAAAAACGTTCAGCGAGCAGAACCCCTCCCTTCATATGACATGAGTTTCCAGAGGGAGCGATAAGCGTGCGACACATCCCACTCCGGTTCCGGGTAGGACGGAAACATTGACGGTTTACCGGAAAAAGTGCCGGTTTACTTGGAGTAGTATTGGGATTCAAGTTCGCTTGGGGACGTTGTGACTAGTGACGTTAGATGTGACTACTCCTATTTCATTACAGATCTATAGCATCAGACCTTAGAAGCGACATGAATTGAGGTATTTTAAATAATCTGCTAAAGTTATTGTTGTTGATTGAATTGTAATGATACAATATTGATTATTTCTAAACGATGAGCTAAGATTCAATGTCAATTCAAAAGATGGGTCTATAATTTACAGTTGTTTTTTTTTACAATCACTTTGCTACTATTTTCAGAACCTTGATGTGATTTTTCACAACTCTAGACACAAAACTCAAAACAGTTATCACTTGTAACACAGGCTGTCTAATGTTCAAAACATTGCATAGTGTATTCACATCTTTAAATAAATCTTGCACTTGCACAATCATTGGTTCAAATAAACAAATTTACTGTGAAATAGGCCTAAACAAAACTATAGCTTACCCACACACAAGCAACCAATAGTTTCACTGTCATTTTTCGTACAATCATTAAATGTTGTAGAACAAAATAGGTGATACAGGTTTCATTATGGCACTACATGTAAACACATCTCTGTAAAGCAGTACTGCAGTAGTAGAGAGAATACACACATAGTTGAATCATTGAACAAAGTGTGTGATATATTGATGCAAAACACGGCCTTCACCGGTGACAGCAAGATAGATGGATGGATGGATGGATGGATGGATGATAGATGGATGGATGGATGGATGGATGGATGGATGATAGATGGATGGATGGATGGATGGATGGATGGATGGATGGATGGATGGATGGATGGATGATGGATGGATGGATGGATGATAGATGGATGGATGGATAGATAGATAGATAGATAGATGGATAGATAGATAGATGGATGGATGGATAGATAAATGGATGGATGATAGATGGATGGATGGATGATAGATGGATGGATGGATGGATGGATGATGGATGGATGGATAGATGGATGATAGATGGATGGATGATGGATGGATGGATGGATGATAGATGGATAGATAGATAGATAGATAGATAGATAGATAGATAGATAGATAGATAGATAGATAGATAGATAGATAGATAGATAGATAGATGATAGATAGATAGATAGATAGATGACAAAACAAGTGTGAAACTAATAACAGCACTGACAGTGATCAGAGGAAAATGAGTTTGATCAACGGGACGAGTGTCGTAATTCATAATAATCTGTGTTGGGTTCACTGTTGATCATTATATGAAGCTCAGAATAAAAGCATGTGTTGATTGTGTCTCATCAGCTCCTGTGATTCTGGATCCAAACACTGCAGATCCACGCCTCGTCCTGTCTGATGATCTGACCAGTGTGAGATACAGCGGGATCAATCAAACTCTTCCTGATAATCCAGAGAGATTTGACGATTATCTCTGTGTTCTGGGGTCAGAGGGTTTTAACTCAGGAACACACTGCTGGGATGTGGAGGTTAAAGAGAGTGAGGACTGGACTCTAGGAGTAACTACAGCATCAAACCAGCGGAAGGGAGGTGTTTTCTTCAACACTGATATCTGGAGTGTGTCGTACAGATTGACTCCAGGTTCTGGTTTTCCTGATGAACAGAAGTTCGATCGTGTGAGAGTGAATCTGGATTATGACGGAGGAACGGTGTCGTTCTCTGATCCAGCAACTAACACACATCTACACACACTCACAGACACCTTCACTCACACACTCTTCCCGTTCTTCTGGTGTTATCCCTCTCTGAGGATCTTACCGGTCAACACTCAGTGAAGTGACTCCTGTAGTTCTGGATCTTCCTGCTTTCATCATGTTTCATGAGTAAGAGTGCTGTTGATCTGAGTATCAGTACGGCTGCTGTGATTGGGCCGTGATAATCACATGACTGATATCCAGCACTACTACAACACACAAGAGCTGTGTCCCAATGTGAAGGCTGCATCCTCTAAAGGATCATATTTGAAGGCCGATTGCGCCATAGCCGTGTGACGAAGGACGTCCCAATTCAAAGGCTGCATCCGTGAAGGCCGCATTTGAAGGCAGATTGCGTCATCGCGGTGGGGTGAAGGCTGTCCCAATTCAGTTATGCATCCTCCGAAGGCCGTATTCGAAGGCCGGTTGCGTCATTGCAGCACGACGAAGGCTACCCTGATTCAAAAGCGACGGTTTGTTTACATACCAGCGCATAACGCTCGTCGAATTCGTCTATTCTCTCGGTCGGTGTTACGTCACTAATCATGTGACCTGCACATAGACATAATATATACATAGACGCCCTATTGGCCGCTTTGGAACTTTGCTGCGATACGTCAACGGGTCCGCCATTTTGCGGAGGTCAAGACTGCATTGTAATTAAATGTAAGTAAACGGGTGAGCTGCGTTTTTCTGCATAAAAACATTCTTGGATAAGAATGGTGAAGATCCCCATACTGAGATTTGAAGTTTGCTCATTGTGGAAAAAGCATTATGTGATTGACCAGATTTTAGCAACATTGATAACTGATGGATCATTTATGATAATACATATATTGTGGTACAACTAGGCATACAATGCAATGCAAATAGTAATTATAACATAAAGTGAAAAGTAATAGTAAATAGTTTAGTCAATAAAATAAACAAATAGTATACAGCAAATAAAATGGTAATGAATACATGTAAAAATATTGATAACAGTTTATTAATAATTCTATAATAATAGCAATAGAATAAGACATTTCAACTACAGAATATACACACACACAAAAATATATTTAATATTTAGCTCTTTGTGTTAAATTTCAGTTTTAATGAATAGGCTAGCCATTATAAAGTAAAGTAATGTAAATGTAAAGTTATGAAACTTTACTTTGCCCTCTGCCAAAACTATTTACCAGGGAACCATTTATAGATTAATGAGACCAAAGATAAACACAAACTATATGAATTATATCTCATGTTTAACCTCTAGACTAGAGACATCCGAGCCAGCGGCAACCGTCAGAAGCACTGGCCGAGGTACGGCTGTTCCAGGCGGGGGAGACGAGCGCTGGGCGGGGGCGCAGCAACTCCGAAAACTTCAGATCAAATTTTTAAATAGGCGCTATCTTTATAAACAAACCACATATTTGAGCTTTAAACAACTACAGTGTCGACTGAAAAACTATTAAAACTACATTTCGTGACACAAATACAGTATATTTAATCTCTAAACATTACTTACTAATTAAATCATGACCAAATACAACCAAAAACAAACGTTCAGTCTTGCTTGTGAACGGTACTTCCTCGAAAGCTGTTTTCAGTTGTGTGGCGATTTTTACAGCCCCAAGCAGCACACAAAACAGACATTTTTCTCAATTCCCGGTATGAGAGGTATGGGAAAGTTGCTCTCCCCAATATGGCGGCGCCGTTGACGTACGCTCCAGTGGCCAATAGGGCGTCTATGTCTATGTGACCTGCATAGCAACCAGCCGCGAAGGGTAAAACAAACCAAAGTCAATGCCCAAGGCAACTCAAAAAGGTATCCCAGCAAGCAATAGCCCTAATTTAACCGTCTAGGTTAAATATAGACCCGATATAGTCCGGCTATGTGTAACCCACTTCTAGCCAAAATAACATTGAATCGTGGCTAAATGTATTTTTTTTCCAAAATAACTTGCAAAATGTATTATATTCCATCATGTAAGCAAAGTCAACTGTGATTACAAGGTGTTTGGTTTGATTTCTTTGACATTTTCTATGTGTAGGCTGTGTGTAGACGCAATCTAGCTCGTATAGTCTGCCCAGCTATTTATAGCCCACTTCTAGTCGAAACTGATTAATTGTCGTTTTAATGAATTGTTGGGCAGGCAACGCATGAGATAGTTGATATCCCATCATGTCGATCGCGTGACCGGTGATCTGTGCTATCAAGTCTCGCGTTGTCAGCAGTCATGTCTCAGTCGGTCTCAGTGGGGCTGTTGCCATCTAGCGGTTGAGAAATGTAATTGCATTTTTAATTAATTTAAAATGAAAGACAGTCAAATAAAATTATAGATTTTTTATTAATGTGTGACTGTGACAGCAAACATGAAGCTGCGTGGGTGAAAAACAAGTAAACAATTTTAAGATTTTATTTTGGCTATACTAATCGCTGGTCTAAACCAGGGCTATAGCAAGCCGTTAAACGCAGACTGATTGCCTCGATTTCGCCGGTGGGCTAAAAGCAGACTGTACATAGCCCATCCAATTCAGAGGATCGTGACTACAGATCGACCATGTCATGATATGACACTGGCACCTTGTAGATATGTTTACCAATGCGAACATGATGGGATATCAACTATCTCATGCGTTGCCTGCCCAACAATTCATTAAAACGACAATTAATCAGTTTCGACTAGAAGTGGGCTATAAATAGCTGGGCAGACTATACGAGCTAGATCGCGTCTACACACAGCCTACACATAGAAAATGTCAAAGAAATCAAACCAAACACCTTGTAATCACAGTTGACTTTGCTTACATGATGGAATATAATACATTTTGCAAGTTATTTTGGAAAAAAAAATACATTTAGCCATGATTCAATGTTATTTTGGCTAGAAGTGGGTTACACATAGCCGGACTATATCAGGTCTATATTAACCTAGACGGTGAAATGAGGGCTATTGCTTGCTGGGTATCGGCATCCAGCTGAGTCTTGGGAGATAGGGAGAACAACACCCAAAAGCATTGCCCAGCTCATCAAATCCCCTGGTATGAACACCATCTGTGTGTTTAAATACCCATCAAGCATTAATTACATTAACTATGTAATCGATTTTTTATTCATTAAAAAAAATAAAAACTGTTAATTCAAAAGCACTGTGTTACAAAGTGGCTCCCACCCAGCAAAAACTTGTTGAAAAGACGTTGAAAAGACGACTTTGCCAGACGTCTAAACAACGTTCCATTTTGGTTGAAAAGTGAAAGGTGAAAAGACGTCTTTTTCATGTCGTTGAAAAGACGTCTATAAAAAGACGTACATTTTACGTCTAAATTTGGTTGAAAAGTGAAAGGGGAAAGACGTAATTTTCTATAAAAAGATGCCCTTCTTAAGTCAAAAATTTGTTGTAAATCGTCTTCTTCAGGCTTGACTTTAGCCTAATTTAAAGCATAAATTCAATATTATGTAATATATCCATCATTATATTATTATTATTATTAGTAGTAGTAGTAGTAGTAGTAGTAGTAGTAGTTACTCTCAAAATAGAGCAAGTGACAAAAAAATAACATTAAACATTTATTGTTAAAAAATATGTATTTATTGACAAACACATGAAAAATTCATTGGTTTGCGGCCACATATCCCCCACCGCCAGATCGTCCAGGAGCATGTTTAAGGTGGTCTCCCACGGCTTTGTAGATCTCGTGATCAGTGGCCTTGCTATTCCACTTTTTGATTGCATCTGTAATGATGACAAAGAAAAACATTTGTGTTCTGCTCAGTTTGTTACTCAAAAGAATTAATTAGAGTTCGCATCTAATCGCAATTAATAGTTTGTTCGCTTTTTCGCATGATTGCAGTGATGTTTTAACCTCTGCACCAGCAGAAATTATACAATTATTATTATTTATTATAATATGGCTTAGGCTAATTCGATGTTCTTTCAGTTGACTCCCGTCGAATCACAATCACAAAGAAATTCTTATTTGTTAAACATGAAGACGACATGAAGAGGACGCTCACTCTGGCGCCTATAAACATTCGCTATTATTAGGCGCATATCCAAGTGTTTGTGGAATGCGCACTGACTGATACGGCGCCAGCGAGGTCACTTGTATTTCAACAGTGGAAACAAATATTAATTTTTGACCATACAGAAAATAATAATACATTATTCGCAACTACTTTTATTTAAACTCACAATAACAAGAAAACGTGCTTTAGTAAAATAAAATAAAACAGGCGCGTTTTCTTCTTCTGAAGCGCGTCTCCAAAATGAACTTAAACATACGCTACTGTAGCCTCTCACAGACATGAGACATAGGCCTACATACAAAGCTACACACACACACACACACACACATATATATATATATATTTGTGTATTTAGCTTATAACATGACATGAAATGAGAGAAATTTGTATTTTTTATCAATTTAAATCTAGTTTTTATTTTTGTTTGAATATTTTTTTTATTTTTATTCAATTATTTTATCATAATAAAATGATTATTCAAAAAATATTTTAATTATAATTTAATTTATTTTATTTGTCTAATAAAAATGCAAAAAAACCAAACAACAAAAAACATGCTTTGTTTCTCCTCTTCTTCTTCTCTTCCAATCACTTTGAAATCCATAAAACACACATAAAATCCATAAAAATCAGAAAATACCTATCACAGTGGTGAACAGTGCTGTTGCCTGAAAGGCTTTTTTTGAGCCGTGCCATTAGATTGTTGGTCATCAGCCTGAAAGTGGAGGGAAATGGAGATGGAGAAAAGATGATTAGATATTAGTGTATAAATTCATGAGTTCATAAGTGTATCTACACCTCCTTGGTGCAAAGAGCAGATGTGAGATGTGAGAAGGGATGAAAGGACGATTCAAGGTAACAACAGGCATTTCTTTTATTATCAGAAATAAAATATTTTATGATGAAAGATATTAATGCTTGTGATTTGACCTGTCCAAAATCTTTGTTGAGCAGTCCCTGATGTTTTTGCCCCCGACTTTACTTAACTGGGTAATCTAAGAGGAAAAAAGGTAAATATCATACAATAGTAATACACATTTTCAGTCCTTGTGTAATGATTCACGATGCACAGAGGAATCCATTTGCAGCTTTTATTAAACAAGGTCGTACAGGCAGGGTCAAAACGAGGCAGACAGGGCAATGCAGATCAGACAACAGGATAAACAGGAGACAGGCAGAGATCAGGGCAGGCAGCAATAATCGTAGTCAATAAACAGTCCAAGTTCAGGCCAGGCAGATATCAGTCGAAGGAGAATCAAACAGTCCAAAGTCCAAAACCAGAAAACCAGAATCAGGATACAAACGCTCAGAAATGATCACCGGGGCAAATCAAGACTTCGCACTGGTGTGGTGTGTGGACGTGGCTTTTATGTGTGTGTGTTAATGGCGTGCAGGTGTGTGACGCAATCAGTCCCAGGTAAGCGGCATGATGGGAATTTGAGTTTGTAGCCAATGATCAGTACTCTGGTGAAGGCTCCCTCTGGTGGCGGAGAGGAGACAGAGCGGGAGCCTCCACTGTAACAGAGCCCCCCCCCTGCGAGCGGCTCCTGACGCGAGGAGGCGGTTGTCGTCGGGGTCTCCCACGGGGTCGAGGGGCCGGTTTCTCCGGGTATGTCCTATGGAACTCTTCAGTGAGAGTGGGGTCCAGGATATCCCTTGAATTGACCCAGGACTGTTCCTCCGGACCGTACCCCTCCCAATCGACCAGATATTGGAGCATGTTACCCCGACGTCTGGAATCCAGCAACTTGTGCACTCTGTAGGCCTCCTCGCCGTCAACCAGAAAGGCAGGAGGGCCCTGAGAGGCGGCCCCCTCCTCCGTCTCTCCCCTCGGACCACCAGCGGGTTTTAACAGGGAAACATGAAAAGTGGGAGAGATACGATAGTTAGCGGGCAGGTCTAAACGGAATGAAACAGGTGATATTTGTCTTATAATTTGGAACGGACCAACATACCTGGGACTGAGTTTGCGACATGGAAGTTTGAGGCGTAAGTCTCTGGTTGATAGCCATACCCATTGACCACTCTGGTATTCTGGAGCTGGGCGACGACGACGGTTGGCCTGGTGTTCCTGACGCCTGACAGCATGCCTCAGATGAGTGTGTGCTTGGTCCCAAACCTCTTCACTTTTGTGTAACCATTCTGTGACTGATGGGAGTTCAGTGGGCTCACCGGACCATGGGAAGAGAGGAGGCTGAAAACCCAGTATACATTTGAAGGGAGTGATACCAGTAGCAGGTTTGACCAACGAATTTTGAGCATACTCAGCCCAGAATAAATATCTGCTCCAATCCTGTTGGTGTTGCTGGCAGTATGTTCTTAGGAAGCGGATGATGTCTTGATTTAGACGTTCGGTCTGACCATTGGACTGAGGGTGATAACCGGAAGTGAGGCTGATGTTCACGTTTAAATGTTTGAAGAATGCGGACCAGACTCTGGAAGTAAACTGAGGTCCTCTGTCAGATACTATATCTTCAGGTAGTCCGTAAAATCTGAAAACTTGGTTGCAGAGGAGTTCAGCTGTTTCGAAGGCAGTGGGAAGTTTAGTGAGGGGAATGAGACGGCAGGCTTTGGAGAATCGATCCACTATTGTGAGAATTGTCGTGTGTCCTTGAGAATTGGGGAGATCTGTGATGAAGTCTACGGCAATGTGTGACCAGGGTCGTTGAGGTGTTGGAAGGGGACATAGAAGGCCTGCTGGTAGTTTACGGGTGGATTTGGAAGTTTGACAATTGATACAGTTCTGGACATGTTTGATGGTGTCGGATGAGAGAGTGGGCCACCAAAATCGATTCTGTAGTAGTTGAATTGTGGCAGAGATACCAGGATGACCGGAGCTAGGGGTGGAGTGGACCTGATCGATGATGCGAGAGCGTAATGCTTCAGGAACAAAGAGGAGATTGGCTGGACAGTTGCTGGGGGTTGGAGTCTGAAGGTTGGCCTGTTGGATTTCGGTTATGATGTCCCACTGGACTGGAGCTACTAAGAGGTTCTCGTGGATGATGTTTTCGGGGTTATCTTTGTGGACTGTTTCTTCTGTTTGGCGAGAAAGGGCATCGGCTTTGACGTTCTTGGTGCCTGGACGGTAAGTGACAGTGAAGTTGAAACGTGTAAAAAACAGTGCCCATCTTGCTTGACGAGGATTGAGGCGTTTGGCGGATCGGAGATACTCAAGGTTTTTATGGTCCGTGAGAATGATGAATGGTTCTGAAGCTCCCTCCAGCCAGTGTCGCCATTCCTCTAGAGCCAGTTTCATAGCTAGCAGTTCGCGATTCCCCACATCATAATTCCGCTCGGCTGGAGAAAGCTTGCGGGAGAAGAAAGCACACGGGTACATTTTGGCTGGGTTTCCCTGTCGTTGAGATAATATGGCCCCCACTCCTGTGTTCGAAGCATCTACCTCCACTATGAACTGACGCTCTGGATCGGGATGACGTAGGATGGGTGCAGTAGTGAATCGGGTTTTCAACTCCTGAAAAGCCTGCTGTGCTTCGGGGTTCCAGGCAATTCGAGAGCCATGACGTTTGGTTAAAGCTGTTAGTGGAGCGGCAATGAGACTGAAGTTTCTAATAAATCTTCGATAAAAGTTAGCAAATCCCAGGAATCTCTGTAATTCTTTGACTGTCTGAGGTAATGGCCAATCCAGCACTCCTTTCACCTTCTTGTCGTCCATGGCCACTCCTTCCTGACTGATGATGTAACCCAGAAATGAAACGCTAGTTTGATGAAACTCACACTTCTCGATCTTGGCATACAACTGGAACTGAATCAAGCGTTGAAGTACGGATCTGACGTGTTGGATGTGTTCCTCCAGTGAGTTTGAGTAAATCAGGATGTCATCGATGTACACGATTACCCATTTGTCCAGCATGTCACGAAACACATCGTTCATAAAGGCCTGAAAGACGGAAGGACTGTTAGATAAGCCGAAAGGCATGACCAGATATTCATAGTGCCCACTAGTGGTGGAGAAGGCTGTTTTCCATTCATCCCCCTCTCGAATGCGGATCAGGTTATATGCATTGCGTAGATCGAGCTTGGTGTAATATTGCGCCTGTCTCAGCTGTTCCAGTGCGGCTGGCACCAGAGGTAAGGGGTAACGATACTTGATGGTGATATCATTTAACCCGCGATAGTCAATGCAAGGCCTGAGTCCCCCATCCTTCTTCTTGACGAAGAAAAACCCCGCAGCGGCAGGTGAGGTGGAAGGTCGAATGAACCCTTTGGCTGTCTCTTCTTCAATGTACTTTTTCATGGCTTCAGACTCAGGCTTTGATAGGGGAAAGATTCTGCCTTTAGGGGGTGTGGCGCCGGGCATTAACTCAATGGCACAGTCTGTTGGACGATGTTCGGGAAGTTGAGAAGCTTTTTCTTTACTGAAGGCTTCTGTGAGGTCGGAATAAACTGCCGGTAGCTCTCCTAGCTCATGGTTTTGGGTGTCTGGTTCTGGTTTGGAACAGGTCACTCTTTTGACTTTAGACAGACAATGGTTGTTACAGGCTTCACTCCAACGAATGATTTGTCCCTCCTTCCAGGAAATGTGTGGATTGTGAGTATGCAACCAAGGATGGCCGAGGATGATGGAGTGATGTGGAGCGTGAATGACATAAAATTTGATCTGCTCGGAATGAAGAGAACCAATCTGCATTTGAACCTTCTCCGTTTCGAACTGGATTTTGCCGTCTCCAATGGGATGGCCATCTAGCGCCTCCACTGACAGAAAAGAGTGACAAGGATTAAGTTTAAGTTTGATCTGATTGGCGAATGTTTGAGAAATGAAATTTCCAGCGGCTCCAGAGTCTATGAGGGCTGTGGCTTCAATACATTGATCTTGTATCGTTAACCGAATGGGGAGAGTGAAACTGGAGGAAGATCTTTGATATTGGTTTACAGAACTCACCGAAAGAGTGCGAGTTGTAGGTCGGACGGGACAGGAGAGCTTCATATGGCCGGATTGACCACAGTACATACAAAGACGGTGTTGCAGTCTGCGTTCCCGTTCTTCTGGAGTGATGTGCGTGAACCCGATCTGCATAGGTTCGTGAGCGGGAGCTGCCTCGAGTGATTGACGGATAGGTGCCCTGGTGATGCGTCTGGAACGCACGAGATTATCGACTTGAATGGCCAGACTTACATACTCGTTCAAGCTCTTTCCTTCATCTCGACAGGCTAATTCAGATTGAAGTTCAATAGAGAGTCCCTTCCTGAACAGCGTCTTTAATGTGTCTTCGACCCAGTTCGTCTGTGCAGCGAGGGTGCGAAACGTGAGTGCATACTCGGCGGCGGTACTCTTTCCCTGGGTGAGATTTAGAAGCTGCTCTCCAGCGCTCCCTTTCTCAGAAGAGTGTTCGAAGACTTGACGGAACTGTTGAAGGAATTCTTGAAATGTGGTGAATGAAGACCCCTCTGGTTTCCAGACTGCCGTAGCCCACTCCAATGCTTTGCCCGTGAGCAGGGAACAAACAAATGCAATGCGACTGGCTTGAGTGGAGTATAATGTCGGTTGCTGGTCGACGAAGAGTGTGCATTGCAACAGAAATCCCTTGCATTTAGTCGGATTACCGTCGAATTTGTCAGGAAATGCGAGTCGGGGATTTACTGCTGTACTCACGGCCTCGGTGGGAACACTCGGTGGGGGTGTGGGTGTAGCAGGTGCGCTAGGCACAATACCCACAGCAGTGCGAAGCTCTTGCATACCCTGTACGAGCTGTTCAGTGAGCGTGGTCAGGTGACTGAGCTGATGGTGATGTAAATCCAAACGAGAAGCTTGGGAGGTGAGTTCAGACGTGAGTTCCATGACGGCTGCTGGATTGTTTAGTGGCGAAGTCTTCTGTAATGATTCACGATGCACAGAGGAATCCATTTGCAGCTTTTATTAAACAAGGTCGTACAGGCAGGGTCAAAACGAGGCAGACAGGGCAATGCAGATCAGACAACAGGATAAACAGGAGACAGGCAGAGATCAGGGCAGGCAGCAATAATCGTAGTCAATAAACAGTCCAAGTTCAGGCCAGGCAGATATCAGTCGAAGGAGAATCAAACAGTCCAAAGTCCAAAACCAGAAAACCAGAATCAGGATACAAACGCTCAGAAATGATCACCGGGGCAAATCAAGACTTCGCACTGGTGTGGTGTGTGGACGTGGCTTTTATGTGTGTGTGTTAATGGCGTGCAGGTGTGTGACGCAATCAGTCCCAGGTAAGCGGCATGATGGGAATTTGAGTTTGTAGCCAATGATCAGTACTCTGGTGAAGGCTCCCTCTGGTGGCGGAGAGGAGACAGAGCGGGAGCCTCCACTGTAACACCTTGCATTGACCCAATCAATTAAACTTAATTGTATTAAGGACAAGTCCAAAATGTGTGTAAATACTATAGTGTTAAAGTAAACACAGTTCTGTATTAAGTAGACTTATGAGTATTTCTCTACTATTGTCATCATTGCATTTTTGCATGAGGAACCAGGGATACAATTTAAACACAAAAATTGAAATACAATATGTAAAAAACTATTTGTAATTAACTGTCACTAACACGTATTACATATTAATATTATTATTTGTGGGTTTTCAATGTGAATAAAATAAAACAATTCTGCTGCAAATATTGAAACATTTTGAGAAAAGCTGCAGCAAAATAGGCCAGTCTTAGCCTGGATGCCAGCACGAACTCCGCCCACAACATTTTTTTCTTTCTTGAATATGAGTATGACGAAGTCAGGCTAGGCCATTCTAGGCTGCCCTATATAAAACAAAATCCAGGACTGATTAAATTAATTGCATACAGTAGCCTACTAAAAGTAATTCGTTTTCATTAAGCTAAGCATTTTTTTATAAAGAAGAAAAGAATAAGTAAACTGGTAAATAATTATATTTTACCAGAACATCTCTCTCTTCATTATTTTGGAGCTTCTCCTCCAGGTTATCCAGCTCCTCTATCAGATCCATTCTTTTGATGTGGAAAGAAGAATTTTTAGGTTCTGCATTTCCAATTCTTTGGACCTCCTGCATGATCGCCACCAGCTTTTTTAGGACACATTTCTGGAATTCTAAAATGTTAAAAACATTTGAATATTAATTATCAACTATATAATCAATAATCAATAAAAATTCAATAGATAAAATGATCAATCTTGATATCAGTAAAGGAATTTGACTAGTAAACATGTGCATTTTTGGTATTGGGAAATCACTTGTGGAAATACACATCAAAAATTTAATTTCAAATAGTAAAAACTGTAATTCTATTAAACGTAATTGGGATTTTGATGTTAATTATCACAATAGGCTGCCATTCTAATTCAATCATAATGTGTAGACCTAGATAAATACAAAAACATTTTAGTAACAAGTACTTCTTATTTATTCAATCCAGGCAATTTGTTGAAGAAACATTTATTAAACTTAAAGTCCCCGTGAAATCAAAATTGAACCTATTTACTTTTTTAGCGCATATTATTGGTCTTGTGAACAATTAATCCGTGCAACTAAATATATATTAAAAAAATGTTTTACCTTGGTAATCTTTAATCAAAATCTGAAAAGTTACTTCCAGTCTGGAATGGTTTCTTTTTCTGATGACGTAGGTTTCACAACTTGGGTGGGGAAACGCTTAACCACTCCCCTCAAACCGTTAGTTTGCTATGAGCGAGAGATGGAGAGGAGGAGCGCTAGAGTAAAACCCTGCCCTCTGTTCAATATTCCGTTTCACTTGGAAATACGTCACAGTACTGGAGAAAAATCGTTTGCAACTTCTGGTTCACGGGGACTTTAAGATACAATTAATACAAAACGAAATTCACATTAATGAAAGTTTTTTTTAGTTTCTGTTTGAGGTCTATGTGAAAGGTTTAAAGCAGTCTTGGTGCCGCTTTCAGAGCACTCACGCCAGTTATCGAATTTATTAAATGACTGCTGATTGCTGTCCACTCATGTCAATTACCCGAACTTAGTTAATAAAACTTCATAAAAAACAATAAAAAAACAAGTGAAGACACCTTTCAAAAAGGTAAAATTTATGTTCTTTTAGAGGAGATGGAGCGAAACAAAGACTTTATTTTTAACAGATTTAAAGTACACCATACAAAGGAAAAACAAAACATCAGGGAGGACATTGCAAACTAACTGCAACCAGCGGCGTTCAAAGATCAGGGAACTGAAGGTCCGCAAAGCATGGCTGGTTTTCGTGCACGTTATCAAGTCATTGACAGATTTTTTTTAATTCATCCCTATTTTGCCCAGATTTTAAAACATGATTCCCACATTACTTCATTTATGATTTTTTTTCATTAATTTAATTTAGATGTGTATTTCTATTTTTTCTTCCCTTTTTAATTATTTCATTTATAAAGTCAACTAAACAAAAACACGACAACAAAAGTACAACACCTTATATTATATTTGTTGCACTGTAATCTGTAAAACCTGTGAAATCTGTTGACCTCATAATTTGATTATTCCAGAGCACTCGTAGTTCTACGAAGATTTTCAAGTGCTACTTGTTACAATGCTTTTGGGAAACAGACCATGATATTATGATCAGGGCTGCGTTTCCCAAAAGCATCGTAAGCCTAAATTGAACGTAAAAATATCGTTTTGATCGTTGTATAATATATTAAGAATGATCTTAATATTATTTTCTGTTTCCCAAAAGCATTGTAACTTAAGTAGCACTTGAAAATCTTCGTAGAACTACGAGTGCTCTGGAGTAATCGTACATCCCCAAGTGCATCGTAAGGAGACAGGGCCCGGTTCCCCAAAAAGTTCTTATCTCTAAGTAGTTCTTAACCTATTCCTTAACCTCTCTCTTAACCTTATGGCACGGTTCCTGAAACGTTCGTACAGTAAGTATATCTTCTGTAAGTCACACTTTCGTAAGGTTGGTCTGGACCATTCGTAAGCTCTCTCTTAGTGTTGTTTGAGCTCAAGACAATAGTTGCCGCCACTGTGCAGCAGTCGTTAGAAACTTACACACATTTTCAAAACTATGTCACCTTTTTTTCCAAAACTTTACACACAATTCCCAAAACAAAATGCCTCACATCTCCTTCAAAAATGTAACTGCATTCAAAATGCCATAAACACATGTCAGAATGAAGCATTTGCATCAAATGGCAAACACTTATTTCATAATAGTGCATTTTTTAATACACAATCTAAACATTGTTTTTTTTTCTAAATCTAAAGCTCTTTGGTCTTCCATACGCTTATGTCTACATTTAAATACAATGTTCTACAGTGAAAGTAATCTTCTGAGAGGGGTAACAAGTACACTGACACTATTCACCAGTGCAGTGTAGAAAATATTCATTAGACCAAACATTACTGGTGTGTACAGTATACAACAAAACCATAAACATGTAAACCAAAAGTATATTCTTTATAATACAGTAAAGGACACTATTGAGTCTGTGGGGGTCTCTGTCCATTGTTGGCATCTATTGTTCAAAACAGGTAATCTGACCTTTGACCTATTATAGGCTTATACTACAGTGAAGCAGTGATTGGTTAGTGAGCAGAAAAACAATTAGAGTTTGCACATATGAGGGTTATGAGTGTTTGCGTGACCTGGTGAATAATTGTAGCATTTTGATTGGTTGGAAAAGAAAAGCAAGTCAATTCCTGCTAGATGTTTTGTGTTTTAGTCAAAGGCTGAGAAATAGCTTATGGATTTGGAGATTTGATGTGTAGGTTTGCACTTTGATTGAGAGGTTTCAGGGCCAGAGTGGGACTCATTTTACCCACATGCCCACTTTAGTTCCCCACTGACTATATTACAGTAATAATAATATAATTAAAACCTCAGTAAAAGTCTGCAATAGTGTACTCTTCTGTACAGCCTTGTAATTCACCTGAATAAGAATGACTTTATTGCAATGGATTCCTATTTAACACAAATATACATAGCCTAAGTTCTTTGACAATTACAGTGGAAAAATAATATGCCCCGAACCGCCACAAGATCAGTTTTGGGACCTCTGTATTTATAAAACCCTGTGTACTGCTTTTGCACTGAATAGAAAATTATATTTTTGCAAAATACAATGAATTACAAAGCTGTACAGAAGCGTACACTGTAGACTTGTATACTTATATATTTAATTACATTTTTAATTACATTTTTTTTACAATCACTTTGTTACTGTTTTCAGTACCTTGATGTCATGTTTTCAAAACTCACAACCAATGATCAAAATGATGCACATTTTTCAAAACTCAAACCATTTTCTCAATACAATACACAAACACAAACTGACACAACTTAACATCAAAGTCAGACTATTTCAAAAGGCAATTCACACATTACATTTCAAATGAGTGTCTATTCATTTCCTTACAATGATCTAACAATCAATTGATACAACTGCTCAAAATGATAAGTAACTGTTGCTGTACTCTTAATAGTTGTATGGAAACAGAAAAACGTATAAAAGTATAGAGTTAAAATAATTCAGGAGAATTTAAAATGATATATAAAAATAGTTAAACTAAAATAAAATATGGCAGGAGAAGCGGCATCCTAACATGTGTCAACGTCCTCTCCAATCATCCATTATATTGTTGTGATATATGTGTGTGTGTGTGTGTGTGTGTGTGTGTGTGTGTGTGTGTGTGTGTGTGTGTGTGTGTATGTATGTGTTATATGAATAGTGTGCATGCACGAAAAACATCTAACTTGAATATTTTTCCACTTTTAGCAACTTACTGTGTCATCAGATTAGGGATGGGTCGCTTACCGGTTTCATGATAAACGTTTAAAATGTCATTTAAAATGTAATTATCATTACAACCGTATTTGATTATCGTGATTTTAATAACTCGCTGTAAATCCTGTCCAGCCAGCAAAAGTCTGACGCAGACGCAGAGCGCAACTTTTTTGTTCGGTTTCAGTATCCTGATACTGCGTTTCCGTGTGGACGAACGGCCAAACCGCGTAAAAAAAGTCACGGTTATAAAAATACCCGTGTCCGTGTGGACATGGCCTAATTTAATTACAAGTGATCGTTGTGACGTAAGCGAATCAATCAAAACTAACTTTAGCTGAAAATAACTTTATTAAAGAACCACAATTTATCTAAACAATCTCAGTTACCTTAAATTATATGTTTATCTCTGTAAAGCTGCTTTGTAACAAATCTACAATGTTAAAAGCGCAATGTAAATGATGATAACTTGACTTTTGACAGGAAAAACAAACTTGCTGAAAACAACCCACATAGCAACTGACTCCGGAACGGATCTGCCGCGGAGGTAAAAACAAGGTCCGGAACGGAGTCCACTTGCACAGCGCAACGGATCCGGAACAGATAAGGATTGTGGATCCAGACTAGATCCGCGGCAGACCCTATCCGGATCCGATCCGGACCCGTTCATTTCGGTCTGAAAACCTTTCAGATCACTCATTTAAAACTAGTAATCTGGCCAAAACCAAAAAGATATTTCAAATCTATTGGTGGACTATTAGATAGACTGCCTACTAAACAAACAGGATGTCCAAAATATGTCTTTTCAACGTCTTTGTAACAAAAGTCGGATGCTGAAGAGACGCCCACTGAGGAGCCAGAATTAAAAGTTTTTATGACGTGTTGCACGTCCGATATAGACGGTCATCAAAGCTTCGTACAAGTTTATAGGTCAAATGTGGCCATCGTGTTTAAAACTCATGTTTATATCAATGTAATTTCCTTACATTGTTTAGATGTTATGTTTAATTTTAAGTAACCATTGTGGTGATCAGTGTTTGCTTTAGTTGGGCTCTTGGTCCCAATTCTTTGTACTTTAACTTCTACTTGGCTATTGTAACTGTGTTTGTATAACACTATTGTTATTGCAGAAAAAGCCACGAAAAAGTAAGGTGCTGTCATCAACTCCATGTTGATAATGACAAAAACACAAAGTGAGCAACTAATGTTGTGTGTAGACTTTCGTTCTTATATCAGCTGTTCATAACCACTCATCTTGTAAAATTGTGTTATTTGGACCAGTACCATTATTATCACTTATTTAAAGGTGAATAAAATCGTGTTTACACAATATTTTGAGCAAATATATGTCATATAGTCACACAGAGACATGAAGATTCTGCATATGATTCTCAACAACGGTGACAACCAAAACAAAAAAGCTTGGAAATCAAGAATGTTTTGTACTTTGAAAGCTACCCATCATGCATTGCAGCATGAAGCTTTTTTTATTGTCACCGTTCTTGTGATACATACGCAAAATCTTGATGTCTGTGTGTGACTATGAGGTAGGTTTTCTAATAACATTGCTTAAACAAGCTTTTTTTTTAATTCACCTTCAAATAAGTGTTAATTTTAATGGTACTGGTCCAAATAATTAATTCCTCAAGATAGGTGCTTATTAATGGCAGATATAAAAAAAAAGTCTAAACACAACATTGAATGCTGACAAGCTGATGACAGCATCTTACTTTTTCTCAGCTTTCTCTGCAATAACAATAGTGTTATACAAACACACAATTACAACAGCCAAAAAAAAAACTTAAAGTGAGAAGAATTGGGACCAAGAGCCCAACTAAAGCAAACACTAATCACCACAATGGTTACTTAAAATGAAACATAACATCTAAACCTCATCTAAACAATGTCAGGAAATTACATTGATATAAACATGAGTTTTAAACACAATGGCCACATTTGACCTAGTTTTTAAACTTGTACGAAGGTTCGATGAACGTCTATATCGGACGTGCAACACGTCAAAAAAAGACATTAGAAAAACTTTTAATTCTGGCTCCTCAGTGGACGTCTTTTCAGTATCCGACTTTTGTGACAAAGAGATTGGAAAGACATATTTTGGACATCCTGTTGTTTAGTGGGAAATCTTATTTAATAAAGTTAAAAAAGTTACAAACATTGTATTTTTGTACATTGTGTGAATGTGTACCTTTTATTACGTTCAGTGGTGGGCAATAGCCAAATATTTTATTAGATTTTTTTATTATTATTTGGAACAAGCATATAATTATAATCAAAAATAAAAAGATTGATTAAAAATCCTTATATTTAATCTTCGCTGAAAAGCATGTGGTTCATTGTTACATGCAAGAATATCTCTTAAAAAGAAGTGTATTCTTTGATAGGCTGATCTTTTACCACTCTCAGTAATCCACATGCACTTTGATGTCAAATACATTTTTGAAATTTTCAGTGATATTAAATCAAGTTTTAATACAAGCAGAAAATGTTTGCTTTTTCCACAACTGATTATGCAACTGTAAGTGACTAAATTAAAGCAGCACTAATTTTATACATGATTTCACAATGGAATCTGACATCATTTACACAACATAAGAGCATCTCAATTACATAAATGCATGAAAACTTAATAACCAGCAGTAGGAGGGGAAAAAACACATTTATTATCACACTAGGCAACACAGACATTTTGAAAACAGTAGGGAAACTTTGAAAGCAAAAAATAAGGAAAACCACATTGGGAGAACACTTAGGCTGCATTTACACTGCAGGTCTTGATGCCCAAATCCGATTTTCTGACTATATCCGATATTTTTTTGACGACCTGCTTACATCATCTTTTAAAAGTGACCCATATCCGATTTTTGCATTCACACTATAGCTACACTGCTGAAACTACCAAATGCAGGCGTTCTGATGGCTCTTAACCGGGAAATTAAGCAAAACAGCACGAAATTCAATGGATGCCGATGCAAATAAAATGATCCAGTGTTTTCTTTCCACAATATAAGTCATCAAAACATTGGTCTCGTACGGCGGAGAAAAAAAGAGGAGAGGCTCTCTGGCCATGAGCACTTAAAATGATGCCATATCTCGTGAAATGTCTTCAAAAACGGATTTATTTCTGTAACAATCCTGCATTTTTGCCTGCACTCTTCACCCCAAGACATGAAACCTCCGCATTGCTCCACTGTGTGTATCCTTCTTCCATCGCGCGGCTGGCGCCTATATTCGCGCAGTTTTTAATGACGCATGACTCACGTTTACTGGGGAATATCCGATTTGTCTGCTTACATGGCACACACAAATGCACGTATCCGATTCATATCCGATTTATTACCACATATGAATGAGGCCTGAATCCGATCTGAGAAAATCGGAATCCATGCGTTTTTTTCCTGCTTACATGTTCACCCGTCATATCCGATCTGTGCCACATGAGAGGAAAAAATCGGATTTGGGTCACTTGAACCATGCAGTGTAAACAAGGCCTTAGAACGACAAAACCCACAGGATATGGAGGTCGAGGAAGAAAGGGGGAACCCTGGTTTCCCTGTAATGTTTAACAAAGAAAGCAAATATTTCAATGTTTTATGCTGGGCTTACACCAAAGGATTTTCACAGTCCCAGACCGGCAATCTTTAGGAATCTCACTGGAGTCTCGGCGCGCTCCCGTCGTCTCAATCTTTAAATGTGAGGTGATAATCTGCAGTCGACGACACAATTTATGCCAGTCTTTCTCTAGTCTTTCATATCAAACATGTTTGATATTATCGTAAGTCCTAGCGTAGTCCTAGTGATGTAAAACAATCAACAACCAATGAAATTGAGGTTTGCGTGTCCGCCTCCCACTCGTGGGAGATGTCTCAGGGAGCCGTTTGGATGTGATGGTGATTACACATTGTTTCCTGATATTGACTTTTTTCCTTACCAGAAAAGTTTTTTATATCTACTAATCTAAAAATTATAGCTCGATACATGATAGAAAGCAGAACGTGGGTATATAGCCGTATTTTCCGCACTTAAGGCGCACCTTCAATGAATGACCTATTTTAGAACATTTTTTATATAGGGTGCACTGGATTATAAAGCACACAAGAAACTACAGTCACATGTTTGACTGGGTTTACGTTATGCATCCACTAGATGTGCTGGGAAAGTAGCGAGTGCGCGGCGCCGGAGCTGAGGCGTTTATTAGAGTGAGCGCGCTCGGGCGGGAACGTAACTTACATTCGCAGGCTGACTCATGACCATTCAGCGCCGGGGACAGTGTCTGTTTGTGTATCTGTTAAGAGTAAGCGCTCGTGAGCGGGAGACACATAACCTGATTTATACGAGGTTGAACTGGCCGTGTGACAAAGCGGGCATAAGATGGACACGAGCGCGAGTTTACGGGCGAATTTAATAACCCGGAGCGTTGTTAACCAATTTATCCAAGGCGCTTGATATAAGGTGCTCCGGATTATAAGGCACAGTGTTGTTTTTTGAGAAAATTAAAGGGTTTTAAGTATTAATTTGCTGCTATTATGCGCAGTTGAGTGTACAATACAGGTTTACTGTGCGTGTCACATAAAGTGCTACTTCTGTTGCTTGCAAACGCACTCTTCTGAGGAGACAGGGATTTCCAAATGTGTTGCTCTGATTCCAATGCACGAATACACTTCAGGCTCACTCTCGCTCGCATCCAAGGTAAATCATCAACACTATCATCCCTTACAAGTGTTTTATTTAACTGAATTCATCACAATAAGGACACATGATCCGCAGTATACTTTACTTCCTGAACAAGTGCGCGCCCTAATCCGTGTTGCTTTCACATTCACGCAACCGCGGCACTATAATGATGGGAGGAATTTGGCGGAAAGCTAAAATAATCTAGTTGTAGTCTTTTAAATTAGGGCTGGGCGATAATATCGCACGATATTGTCTGCGCATCTAATCAGTAAAGCCGGTTCATTGATTAGCAGTAAATCACCTTCACCTGCTTTCAGATGGAGCGGCATTCACTACAAAGAGCCGTAGATCACTGACAAGCTGAGCCAAATCGCGTTAATATCGAGGACATATCGATAGCGATATTTAACCTCCTGAGACCCGAGTTTTGGGTGGAAAAGTCCAGGGGTCAGAAAGTAAAAGTACTGCCACATTTTTATTCCACCCACAGCAAAAACTCCAGTGTTAAATGAAATTTACTGGGAGTTTATTTGGATCCAGACTCAAGAGTGTTAAAGTTAATGAGATAATTAAGTGAATAATTGAGTGATGATTGAGCATTATTGAAGACACCTGATGATAACAAGCAGAATCACTGAAGGAGAAAACCAGAAATTTTAAGTCACCATTGTGGTGATCAGTGTCTGTTTTAGTTAGACTCTTGACTCTTAAATCATTAACTTCAGATGTCGTTTGGCTGATGTACATGAGTCATGACAGCCAGATGAACAACAAGGAAAACTGATGCGCTGAGGTTTGTTATGTTTTGACAATAATCATCATGTCACGAAACTCATTTATAGAATTTAACCTTTTGATTACGCGGTATAACATTTTCAGAAATGTAAATATTATCCAAAAGATTTCTTAAAAGCTGTTCTATTCTAAATATTTTGTGGGCACACACAGACATCAAGAATCAGCCTGTGTTTCTCAACAATGGTGACAATTATATAGCATGTTGCAGTTCATTCTGGGTGCCACCAATCAAAACTCATTCATGGCTCCCATCATGCATTGCGGTATGAATAAATTATGATCTGAATTGTCTTGGTAATTTCCTTTCCCTATTTGAATATTCTGTTTTTAACCATTGTTGAGATTCATACACTGAATCTTGATGTCTGTGCGTGCCTAAAAGAAATATTTTTATTTATCAGAACAACATTTAAGATATCATTTGGTTTATTTTGAAAAATATGGATCTAATGTTATAGAATCACAGTGCTGCTGATATGATCATTATACTTTTAAATTAGAGAGTAGGCTTTAAATGAGCTCAATGATTCAGGTCAAATTATGATTATGTCTAAACATGATCTAGATCATCTGATCTGATCTGATCTGATCTCTTTGTTCATCCAGCTGTTAAAACAGCCAAACAAAATCTTTAGTAAAGCATTTAAAGGTCACCTGGCCAACTAAAGCAAACACTGATCACCATAACGGTGACTAAAAATATAGATTTTCTCCTTCAGTAATTCTGCTGGTTAACATCTGGTGTTTTCAATTATATCTCAATCATCACTCAATTATTCACTTGATTATCTCATTAACTTTAACACTCTTGAGTCTGGATCCAAAGAAACTCCCAGTAAAGTTCATTTAACACTGGAGTTTTTGCTGTGGGAGGAATAAAAATATGGCAGGACTTTTACTTTCCTGGACACACAACAAATAATTTGATGTCCTCGTATGAGGACAACCAGGTCTTAGGAGGTTAATGCGATATGGCTCAACTGGTCAGTTAACTACGGCTCTTCCTCACGACAAAATCTCCCGTGTTAAACTAATACACCTGGGGGTGTATAAAAGTCCACACTCAAGAGCGTTAAAGTTAATGAGATAATTATGTGATTAAATGAGTGATGATTGAGCATTATTGAAGACACCTAAAGCAGAATCACAAGGAAAAAATCAAAAAAATTTAAGCCACCGTTATGGAGGTGAGTGTTTGCTTTAGTTGGTCTTCTTGACCCTTATGTTAAAAATTTTATATGTAATTTGCTGTTGCATCTGAGTTAATCCTGTGAAAGGATTACAAACAAAGATAAGCAATTATAAAATGATGATAATTACATAATGACTTTCATTGTTTATAATTTATGTCTATGATTTATTTTGTTGGTTAGTGTATAACTGAGATTCTGCATAAACATCTGGAATGTTAAATATAATTTAATTTCTCAAAAGTTGTTTAAAAAAATCTTTCTTTAAGACACACACAGACCTCAAGATTCAGTCAAAGCTTCTCAACAACGGTGACGAGTAGAATATTCAAGTAGGAAAAGTAAATTACATTGACAATTCAGATCATAATTTATTCATACCGCAATGCATGATGGGAGACATTAATGAGTTGTGATTGGTGGCAGCATGTAACCACGGATGATATAGACAGGCTGATTATTGATCTCTGTGATTCTGTATAAAGATGACAGTGATTTGATTAAAATATTTTATTAAATATTTGAGGTTATAAGAAAGTACAGACATGTAACATAACTACAAAACTGTGGCTAAGAAGTTAACCAAATCATCTGAATACTTATATTTTTCAGATCATTGCATGATTAGGCTATGTCAAAACATAGCCAACACTATCAGATCAAGTTGCCTTTGTTCATTTGACTGTTATAAGTCAAAATCTCCAAGCAAACAAAAATTAAAGTCAAAATATAAGTGTCAAGAGCCCAACTAAAGCAGACAATGATCTCCATAACGGTGGCTGAAAATTTGTGATTGTCCTTCAGTGATTCTGCTTGTTATCATCAGGTGTCTTCAATAATGCTCAATCATCACTAAATTAATCACTTAATTATCTCATTAACTTTAACACTCATATCGTCCATCTGAAAACATGTGAATGTGATTTACTACTAATTAAGGAACCGGCTTTACTGATTAGAGGCGCATACAATATCGTGCGATATTATCGCCCAGCCCTATTTTAAATAGTGTCACTAAAAGATTCAGTGTTTGGAAAATCTTTAGTCTGAGACTAAAAACTCTGAACCCAAAGTCTTTAGATGTGAGCTGATAATCTTATAAAGTCTTTTCTAAATCTTTTCAAAGTCTTTTGGTGTACGCCCGGCACTAATTCATCATTGAAAGTAAAAAAATTCATGGCAACCACTAATAATGCACACCTGCAGTGCAGTGTTTGTATACGTCTCCAGTTTGTACATTTTGTAGTACTCCGCCTTGTAGTACGGTGAGAAAACAGTCCAATTTGTGAAACCTGTATACATAAAAGTATTTTTTTAAATCACACACAAAAATAAACAAGGCTGGAACTCATTGACCAGCCAATCAAGCAAAAATATAAAATAATGCAAAAAATTAACACATAGCATCAAGCCAAAGAAAATGGGCTCGTCTCCTGAGGCCTTCCCTTGTCACAAGGTCTCTGAAGCGAGTGCACACAAGTGCTAGCTTCAAAATTGCCTCGTCACCCTCGACAATAAAAATGTCCTCCAGAACAGATGCTGACAACTGTGAACAAATATACAAAAAAGAGAAACAAAAGAAAAGTTAATGGCCCAAAAGCCCAGTTCTTCAATTTATCTAGGTCTCTGTTTTGGTATATATGCATGTAGTGAATACTACATACCTAAGTGGATAGTGGATACTACATACAAATATATGTGGTGGCCAGCTGTTTTTATTGTGAAGTAAAATCTAGAGTGATTGTGAAGTCAAGGTTGTATAAAATCCACATACTCACTGTACAAGAAATACAATCACTGGTATTCTGTGAGGCAAAATTTCTACAATGTACAAATTGCTAGTGACTTGTCAGAAATCATAGCATAAGAATCCAGTGGTCCTTGGGACAACCATGCATGTAATCCACTTGATACTTTTTGAGGCTTCCCTATTGGCTTTATGCACGCATAAGTTCCGCATTTGACGCAAGGATGCTCGTCTATTTCCGGTTGTGTAGATTAAAGTGGAGGCAAACCGGAGAAAACGGGATTATGGCAGAGTCTTAAATATTTACTGTCCTCTCGTCTTTGAAACGAAACGTACATACGTTTAGATGCAATTTTATGTATAGTTATGTTTATTTAATATAATTTTAAAAAGAAGCATAAACACAACAAGGGGTGTCTGTTTTATCTGTTTTTGTGACTAACGTTTCTTTAGGATAACCATAGAGTATAAAATTCAACATTAATTCTCAGTATTGCATTGGACTCTATGATCAGCAGAAGTTATCGAGCATCCTTATACCTTCACCGGAAATACTGCCGTGCATAGAGCCCAGGGGCGTCGTTTTGTGTTGAAAAGTGGTGGGGACAAGATCAGATGAAAAAAAAAAAAAAAACTAACGTTACAGCAGGATGGGAAAAATATTGAATAAGGCATCAAAAATGGTCGTAGCATAGGCCAGTGACAGTCAACAACCCGAAAATACTCAGCATAAAACCATCAACAATGTTGACTGCACATGTAACAGTCCCTGCAACACCAGCTCAACCGAACAGTGCCAAAGCACCATAGAAAACAGCGCGTTGAGTTAAAGATTACAATGAAGTAAACACACACCGTAAGTTTCACAGCTTCTAACCTATCTGCATCAAATAACACCAGATAAAATTAAAACAATGTGGGATTTGCAACCCACATAGAATGCAGTACAGTTAGAGAACCAAATCCACAAAATGTTAAATCCTCCTCTGCCATCGCAGCGAAACCAATATAAAGTGCCGTGAAGTAATATCATTGTGTATGCCACAGAAAACACACTAAAATCCAAACTATTTTAAAACTATAAGATGGCACGCAGACCCTCTCTCTCGCATGCGCGCGCACGCACGCCCGCGCACACACACACAGCCAAATTTTTTTTATTGATCAGTAAATTAAGCTACTTAATCGGCTACAATTAACTAAATCAATCACAGTGCAAATAAGATATAAAAACTCCCCTACCTGTACTGTTGAATCAACTTTCTCTTAAAGTTGATGTTAAAACTTGTTAACGATGTTAGCCGGCTAATACATGGATGGATGAATGAAACCTCCTCCCCAACAATTCGAGGTTTGAATGTAGCGCATGTCCATCCATTCCTGCTCACTATGGCTCAGGTCAGAGTGAGAATCCATGTAGCTGGGAAGGAGTGGTAGTCCCCTCCATTGAATTTCTAACTCGCCTTAGCTCTCATAACATAAACATAGAGTTCATATAAGACTGACGGTCAGTAGCCAATCTGCTGTTCGGGGCGGGGTTTTGCAAAGGGTCAATTGGACGGAATAGAAAAATGCACTTTTAGCTAGCTAAACATTTAACTTGCTTAGCCTAATTTACAACAACCCAAACTGTACAATGTCCAAGAGGAAGAAGGGAGGAGACATTAGAAACTACTTTGGCAAACAACGCTGTACTGTAAGTGATGATCTTATTATGGAGTAGAGCTTAGATTCTCTGCCCGAGCCCGAACGATATTTCCCGTCACTATCCTAGAGACGTGCACTCGCAATGCAAAAGGGTGTGGCCCGGGACTAGATTTGATGGAGTACGGCGCGAGCGCAGCCGGTATGCGCACACTCTGTGTGTGCGGGTTGTGGAAGAATAAAACGAATCGAGGGACTCCCAGAAGACTAGAAATATCTATGAATAAAACATAAAAAACATAGAGATATAAACATTTTTTTATCAATCTGTTGCAGAAAAGCAACAAGAACAACAAACACAAAATAGAAACGATTAACAGGCCAGAGTTTATTTTTAACATGTTTGCAGCATTGAGCTCACATACATGTGTTGATTTCTTGAATGGCCTATCAGAAGCATTTAAGATAGACTACACTCACCGCTCAAAACTTTTCTTTTTGTTCAGCTTAATTAATAATAACAGATATGTGTGAGATCGCAATGGACTGATGTCATCTCTTTAGGAATTACTAAGGGAGCGCTCTTTTTGTCATGCCAAACCATGGAATAAAGGTTTTCCTGCACAAGTTGTAGAGACTGTTGCTTATGCCAAGTTCAGACTGCACGATTTTCAAAGTAGTCGGGTCGCTGTTCTTTTCACACTGCATGACTATCTTGGCCAGCATTCAGCCACTGCTGTGTTCACACTGGACGATTGATCGGCGACAGAAGGTTTCACACTGCATGACTTTAAAATAGGAAAAATCGCCGACAGACTCCGTCTAAACACGCTGCGCGCAAACTATATTTCACAACAAACCCACGTGAGATGTGAAAAGAAAACAACGCAACACACACGTGCAAGACCGGTTCCGGAGTTCTCACGCGAGACTTTTTTTCGACCCGGTTGTGGTAACGTTACAGCTCAGGTGAAACGTCAGACACGAGTGCTCCAGCCAAATTTCTACTAATTTTTATTCCATTTATGGTGTCCAAATAGACTGAGAAGAAGCTTTTTTTCTGAAACAATGCCATATCATGTTGATATATATCATACATATGTGATCTATAACTCCTCCCCGAACTCCCGCTGCTCTGTATCTTGCTCTCTCACTGGCTGCCGGTGATCGCCGATGTAGTTTTCAGTCAAAACACTTTTCACACAGCAGGATTTTGAATCGCCGACAGGTCCAGATATTTAGCATGCCAAATATCTCACGGGCATCGGCGACTCGTCGGTGATTCTCTCAGTTCGCGTCTTTGCTCATTCACACTGCGTGATTGTCACTCGCGTGAACGAGCGCCAATTTGCCTGTAATTTCGGGCATTTGTCGGCGATTTCTCAAAACCTGTCGGCTAGCCAAAATCGTGGCTAAAATCATGCAGTCTGAACTCGGCATTAGCTGTAGTAGTTGATAGTGTAGTCAGTCTACTGTAAGGATTAGGTGTCGGGTTAACATTTTTTATATAATTTTGCATTATCAGCAGCAGCCAGTTGCAACTCCAGGAACTGATGGAGAGCAGGAGAAAAAGGCAGAGAGTTTAGAGGTGAGATTAACATACTTTAGAAAAAGTAATGAGTATTAAGATTTTATTTTATCAATTTAAAAAGTGGATCATCCACTTAAAAAAGTATTTGACAATTTTAAAAATATTTAAGATGTTGCAGACATTGTAGACTTGTTTAATTTATGCTGTCTTATTGGGTTAATATGTCAATCTCACACCAGCTTCAGCAGCAGAAGGTTTCCACTGTAAGTGCTGATGGAGAGCAGGAGAAAGAGCCAGAGAGTTTAGAGGTGAGATTAACATACTTTAGAAAAAGTATAACGTATATTAAGATTTTATTTTATCAATTTAGTGGATCTTACACTTAAAAAGTATTTTAAAATTTAAAAAAATATTTAAGATGTTGCAGACATTGTAGACTGTTGTTTAATTTATGCTGTTTTATTTGGTTGTGGGTTAATATGTCATAATCTCACACCAGCTTCAGCAGCAGAAGGTTTCCACTGTAAGTGCTGATGGAGAGCAGGAGAAAGAGCCAGAGAGTTTAGAGGTTAGATTTAAATTGGCTACTCCAGAAAATGTTATTTCAACTGTGTTATAACATGTTTACAAAGTGCATCTTACACATTAAAAGTACAAGACATTCATATTTATTGTACAATTACATTTATTTCAAAAGCATATGCAGCAGGCAGTGGTTGGTGCTAGGGAGAAAGGGCTAAATCCAAACAATGAAGATGAGGAATCAGAGCATGAAGGCACTGTAGATGAGGAACAAGTAGAATCTGAGGCAGAGCAAAATTACCCTTTGACTGAGCCACATCACCCTCATCCCAAGTTTATTGAGGTGCAGAAGTTGGCCAAGAAGACGCTTCGATTTCAGAAGAGCTGGTTCAATGATTTCCCTTGGTTACACTACTGTCCTAGACTGAAAGGAGTTTTGTGCTTTTATTGCACCAAGGCCTTTTCAAAGCAAACATCTTCACTAGCCAAAAATACAGAGCCAACATTTATTTTGACAGGCTTTAGGAACTGGAAACGGGCTGTGGAGGGTTTTGAGCGACACTCAAGCAGCAAGACACACAACATTGCCATGACTAAGCACATTTATGAGCCAAAATCAATTAATATCCAACTGTCCAGTGTTTTGGCAACTGCACAAACGGAGGCCAGGTCAAACTTACTAAAAATATTAAGTTCTGTTAAGTACTTGGCCCAACAAGGCCTAGCTTTAAGAGGGCATGGAAATGAAGAGGGGAACTTCCACTACCTTCTTATTCTTAAGGCAGAGGATGATCCTGCCCTTGGACACTGGTTAAAACGGAACCACAGCTACACCAGCCCTGTCGTTCAAAACTAAATGCTAAGTTTAATGAGCAATACCAACATTCGCAACATTACAGAGGAAATCCTGGCTTTACCAGTGGTCCAATATTCAGTAGTAATTGATGGAACACAGGACGTAAGTCCATCTGTCTCCGCTATGTTGATTCTGACTTGAAACCACGAGAGGAATTCATTGGCCTCTACGAAACTTCTTCCACCACAGGTGAGCAGGTTTCTAAGATTGTCTCTGATGTGCTTCTCCGTTTGAATCTACCCCTTTCAAGACTGCGTGGCCAGACCTATGATGGAGCAGCCAATATGTCAGGACATCTGTCGGGAGTACAGGCTCACATCAGAAAAGAAGAGCCACTTGCTATTTATGTTCACTGTGGGCCTCACTGCGTCAACCTGGTCACGCAAGCAGCTTGCTCAACCACACCGATTGTGAGGGATGCATTGCAGTGGACCCATGAGTTGGGGTGCTTGTTTGGACAATCAGACAAATTTAAGACCATTTTCAAGTCTGTTGCTAAGTCCACAAGTGGTTCCTACATCATACTCAAACCTTTGTGCCCAACACGATGGACAGTGCGCACCCCAGCCATTGACGCCATCCTTGGTCAATATGAGGCAGTACTGGCTGCATTGGAAGAGATGGCTTCATCCAACACATCCGACACAGCTTCTAGAGCTAATGGCCTTCATGAGCGGTTCCAAAAGAGCACCACAGTCCTTGGCCTGTTTCTGGCAAAAGAGGTGATGATGGGGTTAGAGGGCCTGAACACTTCACTGCAGGGGAGAGGGAAAACAGTTGGAGGCATGTTAAGTGCAGTTGACTGTGTGAAAAAACACTTTCAGAGCCAACGAACAGAAGAAGCATTCATCACAATCTACACCAGTGCAACTGATCTGGTTACATCTTTGGACATCGAACCAATAAAGATTCCACATTTACGAAAGCCACAGAGGAGACATACTTGCCCAGCTGAGCCCTACGTTCCATCCACAGATCAGGAGTACTACCGTGTACAGTTCTTCCAAGTCCTTGACATTGTAACAACACAGCTGACAAAGTGGTTTGAACAGGAAGGGCTACAGCACCTGGTCAAGCTGGAGAAAGTCCTTCTCTCTGGTCAAGTTGATGACGTGGTTGACCTGTATCCAGAGCTGCAGTTCCAGTCCCTAAAGGTGCAGCTGGCAATGTTCACTGCCAATTACAACTACGAAACCTACTCAGAAGTGACAGAAATCATGAGGAACATGGTTCTCGAGGTCCGTGGTCTCTTCCCTCAAGTTGAGGCACTTCTGCGTTTGTTGCTCGTTGTTCCTGTCTCATCTGCTGAAGCAGAGAGAAGCTTCAGTGCCTTGAGACGCCTGAAGACCTGGCTGCGCTCTTCAATGTCACAAACCCGACTAAACAGCGTGGCTGTTTGTCATGTCCACAGAGAAAGAATGGATAACTTGGACAAGAAGAAACTGTGTCAAGAATTTGTTCAAGTTACTGATCCGCGCATGCATGTTTTTGGGTCATTTTAGAATCAATAATAGTTTATTTTAAGTTACTTTTCTTTTGGACAATGTACATTGTTTCTTTCTGTATATAAACTGCATTGCATGTTTTTTGTGCAAATAAACGTTTAACATTTCTTGGTTTGCTTGATTTTTCAGAATATTTTAACCAAATGCTTTCAAAAAGTGGTGGGGACAAAATTGGCCATTTCAAAAAGTGGTGGGGACATGTCCCCAGCGTCCCCAGTGTAAATGACACCTATGATAGAGCCCATTACATGGTAAATGGTTTAAAAAATAAAAAGGAAGTGAAAACTTTGGAAAGACTGTTTTTTTCGTTTTGCAAATCTGATTCTCACCTTTCATAGCTCATGCACTTTAATACTAGGTTCAGCCAACACTCCCGGATTAAAGGCATGTCAGTCTAAGTAAACAAGAAACAAAAAAAAAAACATCAACAAAAACTGAGACAAAATGAAAGAGTCATCAAAACATGTCTCTAATAAATTAAAGGCTCACACCTGGGTAAAATCAAATGGCCACTCAAAAGTAATGTATAGTGCATACTGTAACACCTAATTTATTTATTTTAAAATGATTAATTTCCAAGCACTTACAAATTCTTCCTATACTCATTGCCTTTGAAAAGCCACTAATGCAATCCCCAAAGTCAGGTAAGGTTAACTTGAAGCTTCATTTGTTACATACCATTGGCATGAACACTCCACAGTCCAAGTGGTCTCTCTGCAATGGTGGAATATATACCACTAACTGGGTCTATGCACTGTGAAGGTAGGTGACGATTTCCTGTAACACAGATCGTTTTAGTGTGTTTTCTTTTAACATGAACATCAAGATTTTTCAACCTGTTGAACATGTGCTGCCCCAGCTGCATGATGCAGATGTCAGTATGAACTACACGCGAAACTTCATCATAGTTCATAAAGGAGAGTATTTACTTGAAACCTTTGCTCACTTCTAAGCCAACTGGTGTGTTTAAAGCACACAGAGATCGAACTCTTTTCCGGCCCTGGGCATCATCCTCTTTAGGCTTCAGGTTACAGTTTTTGATATGTTTCTAAAGGCTACGCTTTTTTATAAAGCCCTTGGCAGTAAATTCTGTGAATAAACTCTTTGGCTCTTTGTCTATTTTTTGAACGGTAGCAGGCAATCATCTCCCCATGTCCTCGTCTCACCACTTCTGTGTTGTGGGCAGAGCTGCCCCTAATTCTAAGGAGGTTTAACTGGACTCGTCTTTGGAGTGTTTTTTGGAAATGCTACTGCCTCAGGGTTTCTTGACATTTTTTGAATATGGCTTAGAGCAATAAAGGCAATACTGCTTCTTGTTGTACGCCTTGCGTTCCTGCTTTGGTGATGGCATTGACTGAATAAAAGTCAATGCCATCACCAGAAGTAAAAAGTGTTTGTCTCTTTAGATTCGCATTTCATCTTTTTTGGTGACGATGCAGTTGTGACATCATTAGCTAAGTGATTGACAGTTGTTGCATCCTATCAGGGGATAGTATCCATCTATTTAATGCGGGTTGGCTGTGTCCAGAGATATGCCATGTCTTTGCTCCCCCCTCCCCCCGCGTGCATCGAGTCTCAGGTATGTGTTGATTGTGTCTGGTTCAAATCAGGTGTTTGGAACCTTAATGATATTATCCTTTCAAATTGTAGTTGTCCATCAGCACTTTTCCGGCGGTGCACGTTATGAGTTCAGAGTGAGTGTCTGTTTACCCTTCAAGTAGGTTCTGTCTCTGTATTGAGTACTGGGGTACGGTAATAGTGGGTCGCTATGTTACCATCAATGTGTTGCTTTCTGTACCCTCAGTTAATCGGCGGTTTTTATGATTGCTGTAAACAGTAGCCAGAAAGAATTATATGTGGGGTATATTCTCTTGTGGTAAGTGTTATGTAAAATGGATGGAAATTGTAGTAAAAGAGCAATAGTATCATCTCGCTTTCTTTAAGGCGTGGGTCTTCTCTCTCATCCTCCGGACCGTTCTTTGCTCTCGTCTTCAGTACGATCTTCCTCCCGTTCTCCAGTGAATTGCGCTCACTACAACCTGAGTGCATTTGAGAACCACGTGTTTACGCTGCGATCGCGCGGTGGGCCAGCAGCAGGATTGCAATCGCAAAGTTGTGTGGGTGGGTGTGCGCTACATTAGCTCGATTTTGCTGTGCATCTTTTCTTGAGTTTTAATGTTTGAATATTGTTTAGATTCTACTGTTATCTAAGTGTGTGTGTGTGTATCCTTATTGACCTTGATTATTTTATTTTTATTTTCTCTTGTTTTCTTTGTGGTCATTTTTGTGTGTTTTTTTTATTATTAAATTCAGTGTATTTGTTTTCTCAGGAACTGAGGTGCCAGGTGGAAGGACCTTCTCTTGTATGGTGATAGTGGTGGTGTTGCAGTGGGTGACACTTTTGAAGTGCCTGTGTGTGTGATTTGGTGCACGGTGACGTGTGTGTGCGCGAGTAGGAATGTGCTTTTGGAAAAGCCATTAAGTGGTCCTTCCGCCGACAGACTCAGCCTGGTTGTTTAGTATGTTGTTTGTTTGTATAACTTGTGAATTGAGCTTTGTAGATTTTCTTGCTGTTCCTCCTACCCTCGTGGGTAGAGGACTGCTGATGTGGTCATTATATATTGCCCGCTGTGACGACACCTTTTGTCAATTTCCATTATTTGTGCATGTAGTGCTGTGCGCTCCTCTTTTACAAGGACATACCAATCTTTAACTTTTTTTTATATCAATAAAAACTATTTTTGTAAATTGTTTGTACATGTCTCTGACCTTCCTGGCACACACTGTGTGACCTATATAAATCGTTGGGTTAGCTAGATTTTCCCGGTTCATTCCGGGTGGCGTAGTCGACAATAATCACCATAAATTATAAAGTAAAACCCTATACCGCTTACCGTCACACAGTCATAAATTGATCAGATGAACTACCTGCCTCTTTGGGAGATGTTGGACGTATCAAAGCAGTTTTGACCATTTCATGTCCAGAGGAACTACCATCTGATTCATCTGAGCTGATTTTTGGTATGTAGTAGGGGTGGAATGGTACACAGAAGTCAATGTTCGGTTGTTATGAGGGTGTATTGAGCGATTAGTGTGTGTGTTATTTCTTTTGAGTTTACAGATGGCGATTTAGAGTTTGTACAGCTGAAGTAAAGTGACGTCACGGGAGTTCCTGCTATTTAAGCGGTGACGGCGTTGATGTCGCTCTCTCTCCGCCTACCGCCGCCTGATTACCAGCTGGGGTTTTTGATTAACTCATGATTTATTGTTTGCACATCTCTCAAGGTCTCTCTTATTAAAACTATGGTGTGTTTAACACCAGAAACGCTACCCAATCGTCTGTGATTTCTGATATGTTCGTTCCTTTGTCTATTAGAGAATTTAAAACGAGCTAAACTAGATTAAGGGCTGTAACATCGGTTCATACCTCGGTTCAGACATCACGGTTCGGTACGATTCCGGTACAATGGAGGGAAAAGCAAAACAAAAATACAGAAGGCATTGTATTTTTTATATAAGTTTTATTAATAAAGGCATAGAACCAGTTTATTTGTAGTGCACTGACAACAGTTTTATATAATTAGTTTATTAATTAAATGAATAAAAAGACTTAAAGACTTTGCGATATGTTTTGTAATTGTCCCTGAATTAATTTAAAATTATTTTGCTATATTTCAGATCAATAGATTTGTTTTCCTTTATTTTAATTAATTTTCCATTATTAATTAACAATGTAACATTATTCTCATTACAACTAATTTATTTCTGTATAAAATGATATTACCATTAAAAACACATTCGATTGTCTTTTTTAACCTGTTAAGCTTCAACCCCTCTTTTGAAAAGTCCCCAGAAATGACATACCCAAACTGAAACAGATGCAATTCATGAACCCTTTTGCACTAAAAGCACAACAATGATCTCATTTGAAAGCTTACACCTAGTAGTTTATTGTAAATGTAGAATTTATTAATGTCATAATGATTTTTTTTAATAGCTCCAAAGCTTTGAAAAGTTATTAGAAATGTATTTTTATGAAACATCTTCATGAAAATAAAATTGAAGTTGGCCCTGTGGCAATCTAGAAATGCACTGCAGCTAAAACCATATGTGTGACCATTTTATATTTAAAATCTGAAAATGATAACTCTAAAACTCTGTATTTAGTTAAGTTTTTCAAGATCATGTCAAATTACTTTATTTTGATTAGACTCTAAAATGCAAACTGATGTTTAGTCATCTAGGTCATCTATTCAGTCTATTGTCTTTATTGTTTTGTGGTGCAAACGAGCCCCATTCAGTCTCAGTCTCCCTATCCACACAATCACACCTCTCTAGACTGGTTATGGCTATAAATATACATTTTTTTGTCTGCATTATAGCTACTAACGACTGCTATTCACAGGCTGTTCATTAGGTTTCAAACCCTAATTTCTTTTATCAAAGTGCTAGCTTCACATTTGAGATTGTATCAAATGGACTGAAAAATTTCAGTAAGCATTCCTATTTGTGAAAAAAATCATAAAAGACTAACTTCTGGTGACAGGTGTGTGCACCTGCTAGCATATTAGCTTAGCACACCATCAATACATGACAATTTATGAAATTAAAACCATGTTTTGCACCTAACTTACTTTATAATGTAAATCAAGTGTTTTAAATAATCTTCTGTGATCTAGTTTGGCTTCAGATAATAAAATCTGACAAAATATGAAGAATTCAGATGCAAAAGCCTCTAAGCGCCATTTGAAATTTTCTTCTAGAATGATTATTTTTAGCAAGCTTGTATATTTAAGTTCAGTAATTTCACTTGAATGGCAATGAAGATTACCTATTAATTGTTATTTAAGTGAATTACTGAACTTAAATATACAAGCTTGATAAAAAATGGTCATTTTAGAAGAAAATTTCAAATGGCATTTAGAGACTTTTGCATCTGAACTCTTCATATATTATTTATTGTATTGTGCACAATGAAAATCTATATCGATTAGCATTACATTATAAATATAATCTATTATTATGAAAATACCTTGCATGGTTTGAAGAACAAAGGTAACTCAAATATAATTGCAATCATGTTTATTGTCTTCAAAACATCTTTATCTGCATGTTACAGGTGTATGTATACTTCTCTGTTAGTTCGTCAGGCAGTTCATGAGGCAGTTCCTGGAATATCACGTGTTATATTTCTTCTTCATGTTCCAAATATGGAATAAACTGTGCAGACAGCGCTCCTACCGGAAGATGATGTCATTCAACCTCTTTAGGTTTTCAACATGCTCCTCTGGCAGGCTCTTGTCAAAGTTTACCAGGGGAATGTGCATTACCGAATTTGGGAAGGTCCCATTTGCCGCCTCCAACATCTGTTCTACGTTATTTTTGGCCACTCTACGTCTGACTGAATTCTGTCATTCAAACCGAAGGCCAGGATCACCTGCCTGGCCTTTGGGTACACTGGGTTCTTGTGTTTCAGAATGTAGTAGGCATGCACCATGTTTGCCCCAGAGTAACTGTGCACCTCCACGTTTTTTTAACTGGGAAAACCGACTCAGCTTGATAGATTAGGTTTAGGGTTGGTAATTTTTGCCCACCCAACCAGGAGGTCTTTTTGGATCTCTGACCGGTCTAAATTGATCCTGGGAGACCGCTCTAGGTCTCTAAGAGGATACAGGCCTGGGTCCTCTGAAATTGTTTGATGGCCCACGCAGGTTATGGCTAACTTCTTAACCATACCTGTGTGCGGATCTACCTCTTTCTCTAATTCTATCCCCTTCTACAAATCTAAAATTTTGTTCTTCTGTATCAAAGCGTGCATTTGGGTTAAGGTAAATAATTGTTTCTGTTTGAAACTGGAGAAGCACTGGATAATCTGAGTCTTAAACGTGGAGAGCTTCGTTGTCTCAGATAAAAGGTGGAACTGTATAGAGTGCGAGCTATATCGCAAAGTTTCGGTATGTGTGAGACCTTCCTCAGGCATCTATAATAATGATTAATTTTAAATATTTATATATGAAATCATTGTGAGTTGTTTTTGAGTTTGAGATCGCAGAGAAATTTTCCGTGTCGACCGTTATCGAGAAGAGAGTTAGTTGCGCTCCCTTTTACAGACCTGTTCTAGAAAAAAAGAAAACCGAAAAAGTGTGCTAAATAAGCTTATTTTACCTCATTTTTGTGATCTATTTCGGCGAATTGTAAGTAAAAAAGGTCCTTGTGGCCTGTACAAAATATTTTTCGTAAAAACAGTGATATAAAATCGAAACAGAGTTACAAGACATATATGACATGTATGTGTAGCTATGACCAGTCTGAACAATATTTTGATAAAAGACGTTGTGTTACTCTTTTCCAAAAGTGTTTAATAATTTTATTTGTGATAGCACGTTTCTCAATTTAAGTTCCTCATGAAGGGAAATGCTGTTTTAAAAAATTAAATTTTGATGTAAATATGGAAAATAATTGTATGCTTGAGTAGCTAAGGCCCTGTCCACACTACTGCGTTTTCGTTTAAAAACGGAGACCTTTTGCTATGTTTGCACCTCCCGTCCACACTAAAACGGGAAAAACGAAGACGTAAAACGGAGAAGTTTAAAAACGCCGCAGCTGCGTTTTTTGTTTTGAATCTCCGGAGGGCGTTTTAGTGTGGACGAGACAAAACGGAGAACTTCAGAAACGCTGACGCAGAGGCTGACGCTTGGGCTTGGCTCTATGATTGGGTGTTATTAGTCATGACGTATCTTTCCCTGATTCGCCATTCACTGTTTACACCGGCACGCGCATGCCCAGTGTTGGTGATTGGTCACGTGATCCACGTTTTCAGTCGTTTTAATGTGGACGGAGATCGTTTCTAATACGCAGATAAAACGCTGGTGTGGACGGAGATCGTATTCGTTTTAATTCTCCGTTTTTAAACGAAAACACAGTAGTGTGGACGGGGCCTAAGACCTTCATGAAGAGTTGTATAAATGCAAATTGATATATTTATGTTCAGAAAGTGTGTAAAAAAATATTTTGAAACGCTGTATGATGCTGTTTGTCAAATATCTGTTGTTTCAAAGCACATGAATCCTATTTATTAAAATCCTCCAAAATTATATTCTCCAAATGATGATTTATAGAAAATATGACAGCAAACCCGTTGATTACTGTAAAATTCTCATTGTTATCCCTGTTAAATCAAAGTGTAGTGTATAAATGAATTTTGTGAATGTATATGTATGGGTGGCAAACTGGTTGAATGTGTTCTTAAAATTTGTAATAAACGTCTGTTTGTGTAATCTGTGTACAATTGAACCTTATAACTTTTTAAAAAATGATTTCTTGAAAAAAAAATGGTTTAATTATTCAAACTCCTCCCTCCCTCCCTTCCACCCCTTTTTATTATTAATACTAATTATTTGTTATCTATGTGGCGGGGGACACGAGGGCAGTAAGGGGGGTTTCTTAAAGCATTATAATCAATAGTATTGTATCTGTGGCGAGGTGGGACAGTCAAGGGCAGTACAGGGGATTCCTAACGAAGCTTAACTAATCTGCAAGATGAACCATTCACACTCCTGACTACGCCACCCTGGGAATTTCACCCAGAGAATTTAAATTAGCCCCTACTAAAAGGCATACACAAGTTCGTATCACCAATATGAATCAGAGACATTGATCATCATACAAAAATATAATTTATCAAAATATCATTAAAATGATTATAGAGCACATTGATACAGATCAACAGGCCACTACTACTTGATGGACAGCAGGGCCAGGGACAAGGCTCACCAAGAGGCAGAAGTCAGGCCACGCCACCCACAAAGGAAGATCACTGCACTTCACTGTGCGCATACACACACACACACACACACACACACACACACACACACACATTTTAACTATTTATTTAAGTCCACTTGATAAATAAATTCTAAATAAAGAAAATAAAAAATAAAAAAAGAAATGATTTACAGGGACATAAACACGCACACACACACACACACACACACACACAAACAGCTTATGACACAAAACTGATGTGTAACAATTTGTAACATTTTGCCACAGCCAACATTTCAACTTACTTTCTCTTAAATGTTTCTGCATCTTTAAAGGATGAAAAAAAAAAACAAAACATACTTTAATCAACTAAAATCATTAAAGACAAATCAATCAATATTATTGTCAGGCCTTTGGGGGAACTTGACCTTAAATAATTTCCCTGGACTGATCAATTTAGGCCCGAAAAAGAAACTAAGAAGTCATACACTGGTAAGAAGGCACAACACAGTAATGTACAGTACAATATAATGGCACAAAGTAATTTAAATTACAATTTAAAACAATTTACAAGTGTATAAACTAAAATATCAGAGAGCAGGTTAGAGACACTCACTGTGTTGTAGAAATTCAGCAGATTTGATCAGTTCAGTGAACTGTTGAACTTTTGACACTTCTTACTGACAAATAAGCAAGCTCGTTAATCGCCTTGACGACTGGTAGAAAAAAAATTAAATAAAAAAAAGCACTTTTCAGTCACCATCCACAATGAATGGGATCAACACAAACGGGGCAAGAGAAATGCTTAGGAAGCAGCTAGGGCCCTCAAATTCGGGGACAACACTCAGGGTCACTAGACGACGGGACTCGCCGAATTTGGGGGTCCTGCGACCTTCCGTGTTTGTTACTTTGACCTTTTTGACCCCTGTCAGCTTTTCTCCCCCTTTTCGGGGATTCAGACTGTTTTTTGATCGACATTTTGCAATTAAAGATCCTGTAATGATGAAAACTATTTTACTGCACTCGGCAGGCCACGTTGTGTCCATAGCACCAAGCGCCATCCCATGATTCCACTGTCCATATACCCCCTATCAGTCCAATAACCCACTGTATTGATGGACATTTTGATTAAAGTTTTTTCTTTCATGATAAAAACTATATGACTGCACTCAGAGGGCCCCCCTGAGTCCACAGCACCAAGCGCCATCCCATAATTCCACCGTCCACGAACCCACTATAAGGAGCAGCAACGTATTAATTTTTTATGAAGCCCCACTTGCTCCTAGGGACACCAAATTTGAATCACATTTAGAACGGGCTGAGACCTTTACGGTGAGACCACCCACGGCCCCGTGGGCCCCCGGGGGCCAGAGCTAGAGATTAAAACGTGAACTTCTATTGTCGAAAACTCAACGGATCCAGCCGTGGGTGGGCTCTTTGGAAGCGTCTATTTGAGCTGAAAAGAATGGTAAAAAAATCGTCCCGTTTGGCTGCGTTTTCGCCGAGATAACCCCTAATACCTCCCCCAGTCCACTTTGGACAGTCCTCTCTGTTGAAAGTGGCCTAAACCCCCTGCTGACCTTTTCCAGTCCACTTTGGACGGTCCTCTCAGTTGAAAGTGTCCCAACCCTTTTCCAAGTGGCCTCAAAAGGTTTTTCTTTGAAAACTGTTTTATAAACCACCTCCACTGCACTACATAAGCTCTATTGAACACATCACACTAGTTTTGATGGTTGTATTTGAAGCAAAATCCACACATTGATGTACATTACAGCCATAAATGATGTATTATTAGCCTAAAAAAACTCCAGTCCACACTGGACAGTCCTCTCTGTTGAAAGCGGCCTAAACCCGCCCCCCTGCTGATTGGACGACTGCTCCCAGTTCACTTTGGACAGTCCATCTCAGTCGAAAGTGTCCTCCAAAAGAGTATAAAAGGGCCCTGCACGGGTCAGTCTTTACAGCAAGAACTCAAGATGTCGATTGAAGACTGCCCGATCTGCTCCCGTGCCTACCACCAGCTGAGCCAGCACCTGACCAACACCCACCTCGTCAAGAACAAGGAGGAGAGGAAACTGCTGCTGGCCTTTGCTTCCGGGAGGGTGGACGTCCGGAAGGGCACTTGCCCGGTGCCCGCCTGCGGCAAGACCACCGCCCGGATGGACCGCCACCTGAAGTGCCACAGCGAGCTACCGCCATCGACTCTTAGGAAGACTTTGGCATCCATCAAGAAGAGGAAGATTCTTGACGACCTGGCCAACCTGAGGGCTAGCAACCCCGAAGTTCCGCTGGCCTCGACTCTGGACCAGGGGGATGTCTCGGGGCCTGTGGAGGAGGAGGAAGAGGAGGAGGAAGAGAAGGAGGAGGTGGCGGACGCCCCTGCTCCCCCCTGCACCAACCCAACCTGCCTTTGCCTCAAGGACCAGTTGGCAGACAGGGACCGGCAGGTGGAAACGTTGAGCAAGGCGCTGCAGGACGTCACCCGCCGCTACAAGCAACTGAGGAGGAGGTCGAGGCCAAGCCCCTCTTCTCAGGTAGCGAGGGTGACGGGGAGGCTCCTACAGTACGGTACAGTACAGTTCAGTACGGGTCGGGTCGGGTACACCATGATCAGGCTTGCGTTTCCACCACCAACAGTACCCTTACTTGATAGGCGTGGTATGCTGGAAAGAAGCGATCGACGTCATTTTCGCGCGAAGAAAGCGACATAGTAAACAACAATGGACAGACAGCAGATCTTGTTCGTGCTTCTCGGCATGTTTGTCACTAGAAATAAGCGCTGGCATTATGCGTTTCCAAGAACCCAACGCAAAAAATCCGAAGCCAAATCCGACCCAGGAGAATGATCCCGAGGACGCGAGTCCAGTAATCCTGCTAATGGAAAAGCGCGTTCTTGAACGCGGGACTCTGCTCGCTCTGGCTCTGTGACTCAATCCGGTTATCTCTGTATGTTAATTTTAGGCAACAATAAAACGAAATATGTTATAAAACACCACTCTGCTTCTTTTCGATTTCATTTTAATACATTTTAAACATTCTAAAGCACACAAATGTGGTTCAGGCAACGCATAGCCTATTGATTATATTCACTGCATGTATTTAAGGTTATTTTTATAACAAAACTAAATATACAACAACCCTGCCTCTTTTCGTTAAAATTTAAAAATATTAAACATATTCCAGGCAATAGGCTATGTAATGTAATGTATTCCATATCGCATTGGTACAAATGTTGCAATAAACAACATTACAGATGATCTTGTAATAAAATTTTAAAAAATGACGTCCTCTCACCCGATACACTGTATAAACTACACGTACCTAAAAGTTAAAATAACGATTATGCATGCAACTGTAGACATGTACAAATGTATCTGAATGCATTTTTAGGATTTTTTCTGTGTTACATATTTTTACCGATTTATGACTTGCCGCAACTATTTTTGGCCAGGGACACGACGTTGCCGTCGGACCAATGTTTGCTGGGTATGATTAAAAATAGTAAAAAAAAAAAAAAAAAATCTGGGGTATGATTATCATGTTAAATTAAATGATCTTTTTTTCATCGTAGCCAACCGAAAATGTGCTGTGACTGCGAGCCCACTGTTGCTATAGGAACGAACTACGCTTTTACATGCATCTGATAGACAGATCAATCATGCGATCACATTTCACTGTTTTTTCAGCTTTGTAAAAAGTCTATTTAGTTTAAATGTATTGTTAAACAGGGAGAGGTTTACCATTAATTGAACTGTGTGCATGTATTTTAGACACTTACATTCTTGCTCTGTCCATTGCAAACCGCGTCCATGTTATGAGCCGAGCTTTTTTATTTACTTCAACTGCTCAGTGCTCTGGTATTATCAATGGTGTGACCCATTTCAATAGTTGCCATAATTAAGTATGCCCCGGATTTCCACCAAGTGCAGAACGGCCGCGGATCGGCTCCGCTGCGTGTCGGATCCGTGCTTCGCCGTCCTTCAATACCTACCAGATACGGATTTGTTGCGGAACGGCTGCGGTCATGACTGACAGCTGAAGTCACGAGGACACACGATATCTCGCGAATTTACGTTTGATATAACAGGATTTAGTTTATATAAACAGAACCACAAAACCAGCAACAGTTTGTTTCCATCCAGAGGAGTACAGGGGAAACAATTATGTGCTGACATGCTGATCTCCCTTTTTTGGAGATTATAGTGATTCTAGTACAATAATTATAATTAAATATAATCAACTTATAAAATGCTTAATGTTTATTTGGGTTCATTTTTGAATGTAATGGGAAAGTAGTAGGCTGTTTAAATAAAGTAACTATTTTTCTTGTTGGAAAAGGCAAAACTATATTTTTATTTTGGAAATTACCGGATGTTTTATTTAGTTTCTGTGCTCGATTTCCTGCGGCGCTCTCCGGCATACGGCAAAAATAGAAACTCTGCGTATCTTCTCCGGAGGGCTGTGCGTCACCGGAGCTGGGACGGAGTCGGAATGCAGCCGTTCCGCAGTCAGTGAAAATGCACACATTGACTTTAACCTCCTGAGACCCGAGTTTTGGGTGGAAAAGTCCAGGGGTCAGAAAGTAAAAGTACTGCCACATTTTTATTCCACCCACAGCAAAAACTCCAGTGTTAAATGAACTTTACTGGGAGTTTCTTTGGATACAGACTCAAGAGTGTTAAAGTTAATGAGATAATTAAGTGAATAATTGAGTGATGATTGAGCATTATTGAAGACACCTGATGATAACAAGCAGAATCACTGAAGGAGAAAACCAGAAATTTTAAGTCACCATTGTGGTGATCAGTGTCTGTTTTAGTTAGACTCTTGACTCTTAAATCAATAACTTCAGATGTCGTTTCGCTGCTGTACATGAGTCATGACAGCCAGATGAACAACAAGGAAAACTGATGCGCTGAGGTTTGTTATGTTTTTGACAATAATCATCATGTCACGAAACTTATTTATAGAATTTAACTTTTTGATTACACGGTATAACATTTTCAGAAATGTAAATATTATCCAATAGATTTCTTAAAAGCTGTTCTATTCTAAATATTTTGTGGGCACACACAGACATCAAGAATCAGCCTGTGTTTCTCAACAATGGTGACAATTATATAGCATGTTGCAGTTCATTCTGGGTGCCACCAATCAAAACTCATTCATGGCTCCCATCATGCATTGCGGTATGAATAAATTATGATCTGAATTGTCTTGGTAATTTCCTTTCCCTATTTGAATATTCTGTTTTTAACCATTGTTGAGATTCATACACTGAATCTTGATGTCTGTGCGTGCCTAAAAGAAATATTTTTATTTATCAGAACAACATTTAAGATATCATTTGGTTTATTTTGAAAAATATGGATCTAATGTTATAGAATCACAGTGCTGCTGATATGATCATTATACTTTTAAATTAGAGAGTAGGCTTTAAATGAGCTCAATGATTCAGGTCAAATTATGATTATGTCTAAACATGATCTACATCATCTGATCTGATCTGATCTCTTTGTTCATCCAGCTGTTAAAACAGCCAAACAAAATCTTTAGTAAAGCATTTAAAGGTCACCTGGCCAACTAAAGCAAACACTGATCACCATAACGGTGACTAAAAATATAGATTTTCTCCTTCAGTAATTCTGCTGGTTAACATCTGGTGTTTTCAATTATATCTCAATCATCACTCAATTATTCACTTAATTATCTCATTAACTTTAACACTCTTGAGTCTGGATCCAAAGAAACTCCCAGTAAAGTTCATTTAACACTGTAGTTTTTGCTGTGGGAGGAATAAAAATATGGCAGGACTTTTACTTTCTGACCCCTGGACACACAACAAATAATTTGATGTCCTCGTATGAGGACAACCAGGTCTTAGGAGGTTAATGGAAACCTATTGACTCCGCCGCCGTTCCTGAGCGGATCCGCAACCGTTCCGCAGTTGGTGGAAATTGGGGGACCAGGCATGCACTCCCGGCCTGACCGCGTTCATTTGTCACCATTGTGACTCTGATTGAAAATGCATTTCATTTGTTTGTTAAAATCACATTTCATTTGTTTGTTCTTGTCTCCATTGTGACTTAAAAATACATTTATTTGTTTGTTCTTGTCACCATTGTGACTTTAAAATTGATTTCATTTGTTTCTTTTCACCTTTGTGACTTAAAATGCATTTGTTTGTTCTTGTCACCATTGTGACTTTAAAATTGATTTCATTTGTTTGTTCTTGTCACCATTGTGACTTAAAATGCATTTCATTTGTTCGTTCTGTGGAATGGGGGAAAGTGTTAATGTAAGTTTGCTTTCACACACACACACAAGAATGTGCACATACAGACATCCACACACAAACGCACAATTGTGCATGCACAAACACACAAAATATGCACATACTCTCTCCATATTCACACATATTTTATTGTTACAGACATTGTTTTTAAATAAAAATGTTATTGTGGCATATGACTTGGAGTATTCTTTGTTATTGTGCATTTTGTCTACCTGTTACAACTGACCCCAGTATGTGTTACAACCTACCCCAGTAGTGGGGTAGGTTGTAACAAAGGACCACCTTGTATTCATTATCATCTCACAAAGTCTGTGATATATTTGAAGAAATTTAAATTGTTTGCATTTGTAGTAGACAAATATGGGTACTTTGCCTAAAAGTTTCAGACGTGTAGCTAAAAAAAGAGGTAGTTTTAGGCGCTGAAGAAAAAAGTGTTACAACCGTCCCCGGTCTCCCCTATATATATATATATATATATTAGGGCTGTCAAATAATTAATCACGACTAATCACATCCAAAATAAAAGTTTGTGTTTAAATAATAAATGTGGGTGCATTGTCTATAATTATTTTGTATATATAGAAATACACACACATGCTTGTTTATTTTAGAAAAAAAAAATATTTACAAATAAAATATTTATATTCATATATAATGTAAATTATATATAAATCTATATACAGTATATACATTAAAATATTTCTTAAATATATACAAACATGTGTCTGTGTGTGTGTGTGTATATATATATATATATATATATATATATAAAACATAATTACACACAGTGCACCTAAACAAAATTTTATTATGGATGCGATTAATCATGATTAATCATTTGACAGCTCTAATATATATATATATATATATATATATATATATATATATATATTGTTACGACCCTGCACTCTGCTGGGTCGCCTGCTGGTGGCGTAGTTGCTCAGAGAGCGTGGGAGATCATATACACCTGCTACCTAATTATCTCTAATGGTGAAGAGGATAAAACCTTGGATCAAACAACGCTTCTTCACTTCGTCCAGGGGACTGGCAGCCTCTGGAGGAGTCATTTGAACCTTCGTTACAGCCCATATCAACCTTCTTTTACTCCCAACTGGATTATGATTTTGTTCCCTTATGATTTTGAACCCTAGACTTTGTTATACTAAATTGTTTGCATTTTTGTTGTATATGAATAAAACTCTTGCAAGTCACTTATTTGCACTTGTATCCCTTTATGTACGGTCGAAACGAGCTGGCCGTAACATAAATTGGGAGTCTCGTCCGCGATCCTATTGGGGGTAGGAAATGTTGGTGAGTATGGGTTGTATGTGTGTAAGTTTTTCTGAATGGTTACCTTTATAAATGAGAACTCTGGTGAGTTAGAGTGTTTCCAGCTGGATTGTGAAAACAATCCTTCTGACGGAGCACTGTTTGTTATTTTGTTTTGTTATTTTGCCTTTATTGTTTTTGGAGGTTATCCTGGGTGGAGATTAATTCTCTGTTGGGGGTACGCTTCCGGACTTTCAGTTTAACTGATGGTTGCGGAGTTCAGCGTTTAATGTCGCCTCGAGCCCGGTACATCTCTGAAGACCAGGTAGGATTTAGTTAGTGTTTTTCTGAGTTAGGGGCAGGAGTTCTCTTATATTATAAATGGTAAATCCATTCTACAAAAAAATAAAAAAGGTTAGTCGTTGAATTTGCGTGTTTAGCGTAGTTTGTTTCGCGCTTATGTGTTTTGACTTGTGGGAAGTCTTTGAAAATTTTGTGAATGAGGTTGCGTAATACAGTGACGTAGTTCCTTTTTGAAGCAGTAGCTTATGGGAATTGTATTTTGAGTGAACAGCGTCTCACGTGTATTAGCTAGTAGTTCCGTTTGTGTTATTGTGCATAAAACATACGAACAAAATGTCTTCGGTGCTTGAGGATTTCTTTGCGTGTCCATCAGAAACTTTGCTTGAGAGTTGTACAAAGGAGCAGTTGGTGCAGATCGCCGAACGCTTCAGTGTTGATTTTACTTCTCAGGAGAAGAGGCTGAGGGAGACTATGGTGACTTCTCTGAAGCGGTCACTTGTTGGTAGAGGAGTTATAAAGGTAAGCACTGAGTTAATCACCCCGGGTGAATCGTTGCTGTCGACTCCTGTTGGGGTTGAACGTGATAGTGATAGTGATAGTGAGACAAAATTTCCAGAGTTCTCTTTGCAAGAGAAGCAACTGTATTTAGAGGCTGCGAAAATTCGTGCAGAACGTAATGATCGCGCTATGAAAGAGCGAGCGGCAGAGAGAGAGTTTGAAGAGAGAAAATTAAATCATCAGTTAGCTATGCGGAAAATGGAGCTTGAAATGGAAAGGGAACGTGAAGAGAGAACGCTTGAGTTAGAGAAAGAACGTGAAGAGAGAGCACTTCAGTTGGAGAAAGAACGTGAGGAGAGAGCGTTTCAGATAAGAAAGTTGGAGTTAGAATTAGCAGCAAAGACAGGTGAAGGTTCTCAAGCGAATGTGGTTCCTACAGGTGAATCTGTGTTTGATGTTCAGAGAAATATGAGATTAGTGCCGCCATTTTCTGAAAAGGAGGTGGATAAATATTTCTATCACTTTGAACGTGTTGCTTTATCCATGAAATGGCCGAAAAGCTTTTGGACTTTATGGTTACAGTGTGTGTTCACAGGTAAAGCTCAAGAAGTTTATTCTGCACTCTCATTGGAACAGAGTGGTGAGTATGATGTGGTGAAATCTGCTGTGTTGCATGCATATGAACTCGTGCCTGAGGCATATCGTCAACAATTTAGGAATTTGAGTAAAGCTGATGAATGCACTTATGTTGAATTTGCAAGAGAAAAAGAGAATTTATTTGATCGTTGGAGCACTTCAATGAAAGTTACAACTAAGGAACAATTAAGAGAATTAGTGCTCTTAGAAGAGTTTAAACATTGTGTTCCTCCGGCTGTAGCTATGCATCTCACTGAACACAAGGTGAATACACTTTCAGAAGCTGCTATCATGGCTGATGAATTTGTGTTAACCCATTGTGGGTCGGTCAGTTCAGTAGGTCTTAAAACCAACCATATGGGTAACTCTAAGTTCTGCTTTCAACCTAAGACAAAGTCTTCTGTGGTGAGTAGGAATATTAAGACAGCAGTGGTTGAACATTCTAGTAAACCTACTCTCTCACGGGACATGGTTTGCTTTTATTGTAAGAAGCCTGGTCATAAAATAGCCGACTGTCTTACACTCAAAAAGAAAGAAAAATTGTCAAAATCTGTTGCTTTGGTTTCCACTTCATCATCGATTGACACTTGTGAAGAGAAAGATCGTCATTTATCTAGTCCTGATGATAAATCTGTTGATCAGTGTATAACTTCTTCTGTTGATTATGCACCCTTTATCACAGAAGGAAGCGTGTCATTGCCTGGTTCAGACAAAATGGTGCCAGTACGTCTTCTTCGAGATACGGGAGCCGCACAGTCGTTTCTTCTAGAGGGAATCTTGCCTTTGACTTCTGAAACTGCTACCGGAACTCATGTTCTAGTGCGAGGGTTTGAGATGAGATTTACTGAAGTGCCTTTGCATCGAATCCATCTTTCCTCTGCCATTGTATCCGGAGAAGTGATAGTTGGTGTTCGTCCTGCACTTCCAGTTCCTGGGATTACATTTATATTGGGAAATGATTTAGCTGGTGAGAATGTTTGGGGAAGGAGTGAAGTGGCAGCTCCGCCCATAATAGCATCTACACCTAAGAAATCTGAGGTTGGAACTGGTAGAGAATTTCCTGATTTGTTTCCAGCTTGTGCAGTTACTCGATCAATGGCTAAACCATTAACTGAAAACCAAGTTGAAGTTCCACTGCATGACACCTTCTTTTATACTGTTCATACAGGTGACTCAGGATCTGATGTGTCCAAATGTCCTGAGCAGAGAGACCTGAAATCCTGTTCTTCGTTGTCTTCTGACCAGAAAGATTCAATAGTGTTGCGACAAGAATCTACCGATACATCAGCGGTTCTGTCCACTCTTGAGGAAACCAATGTTGATCTCTCTGATGTTGATTGTTCTCTGACTTCTTTGTTACAGATTTCTCGAGAGGATTTGATTAGAGCTCAACAGAGCGACGACAGTCTGAAAACCTTATACTCTGAAGTAGAGTCTAAGAAATGTTCCGATTCTCAGTCTTCTTTGTATTTTCTCGATGATGGTCTGCTTTGTCGGAAAATAGTGCCGCATAAAGATGTTGACTTAGAACCTAAATTTCAGATTGTGGTTCCTCTTACAGTGAGAGAATCCGTGTTGCACTTGGCTCACCAAGGACTCGCTGGTCATACTGGAGTTCGTAAAACGTATGATCGGGTCTTGCGACAGTTTTACTGGCCTAAGTTGAAACGAGATGTGGCAAAATATATTCGATCTTGTCATACATGCCAGATCACCGGTAAGCCAAATCAAAAGTTACCTGTTGCTCCGTTGCAGCCTATTTCCGTCGTCTCCACTCCTTTTGAGTATTTGATAGTTGACTGTGTTGGTCCTTTGCCCCGGTCTAAGACTGGTCACCAATACCTTTTAACTGTTATGTGCCAGACAACTCGTTATCCTACTGCTTATCCATTAAGGTCCATCACCACAAAATCTGTCTTGAAAGCCATTACTAATTTCATGTCGACCTTTGGAATACCCAAAGTTATTCAATCTGATCAGGGTTCGAACTTCATGTCGAAACAGTTCTCAAAAGCCATGCGTCAACTTCGAGTGAAACACAATATTTCTAGTGCTTATCATCCACAGAGTCAAGGAGCTCTTGAGAGGTTCCATCAAACCCTGAAGTCCCTTTTGAGGTCATATTGTGTGGAACTTGATGCTGATTGGGAAGAAGGTCTACCGTGGATGTTGTTAGCGATCCGTGAGGTAATCCAAGAACGTCTTGGGTTTAGCCCAAATGAATTAGTGTTTGGACATGTAGTGAGAGGACCTACAACTGTGTTAGCTGAGGAGTGGCGAACCTCTAAACCTTCTGAGAATATTTCAGACTATGTGAGTGGATTTCGGCGTAGATTGTATGAGGCACGAGCGCTTGCTAAAAAGAAATTGGGTAAGTCTCAAATAAAAATGCAACAACGTTTCGACAGAAAAGCTAAAGTAAGAGAATTTCAGGTGGGTGAACAGGTATTGGCTTTATTGTCTCTACCGGGAAATCCATTTCAGGCTAAATTTACAGGCCCTTATAAGATAGTTAAACGTCTTTCCGATAACAACTATCTTTTAAATACTCCTGATCGGAGAAAGAAGGTACAAGTATGTCACAGTAACCTGCTGAAATTGTACATAGCTCCTGTTCGTTCTGTTGCTGTAAATTTTGTAAATTCTTGTGATTCTGTTTCAGAAGTGTCATCTTTTCATAGTCCGAGTAAGGATTTTTTGGAGAATGTTGATGAGGATGAGAGTTTTCTTTCTCGAGAGAAAGTCGATGGGCGAATTAAAAACTCTGAGATTCTTCTTAATCTGTCGTCTCATCTTTCTTATCTGACTGAGAAGGAGAGGAGTGATGTCACTGAGTTGGTGATGTCATTTCCCTCTCTTTTCCGTGATGTTCCTGGTCGTACTTCTATCATAGAACATGATATCGATGTAGGATCCTCGTGTCCCGTTAAACAGAGCGCATATAGAGTAAATCCTTTCAAAAGAGATTTGCTGAAACAAGAGGTGAACTATCTACTTGCTCATGGTCTGGCTGAATCCAGTTTCAGTTCATGGAGTTCCCCTTGTGTTCTAGTAAATAAATCTGATGGCTCATATCGATTCTGCACAGATTATCGAAAACTTAATTCTGTTACTAAGCCGGATTGCTTTCCTTTGCCTCGAGTTGATGACTGCGTCGATCATGTTGGCTCTGCCCGATATGTTAGTAAGTTCGATCTCTTAAAGGGATATTGGCAGGTGCCTCTGACTAGTCGAGCGAAAGAATTATCCGCCTTTGTCACACCTGATGCTTTCCTGCAATATACGGTTATGCCTTTCGGAGTGCGAAATGCACCCGCGACGTTTCAGCGTCTCGTAAATCGTATACTGTACGGAATGTCAGGATGTGAGGCATATCTTGACGACATCGTGTTGTATAGTTCATCTTGGTCTCAACATCTTGATCAGATTAAAGAACTGTTTTCTCGTTTAGCCAAAGCTAACCTTACAGTTAATCTCGCTAAGTCTGAATTCGCGAAGGCAACCGTTACCTATTTAGGTAAGATAGTGGGAAATGGTTGTGTAAGACCTATCGAGACTAAAGTCGAGGCTATCTGTAATTTTCCCGCTCCCACCACTCGGCGTGAACTGCGACGGTTCCTTGGAATGGTGGGATATTACCGGAGTTTTTGTGAAAATTTTGCCAGCGTAGTCTCACCTCTTACCGATTTACTGAGTCCGAAGTTTTCTTTCCAGTGGACTAAACCTTGTCAGCAGGCTTTTGAAAATTGCAAGGCTTTGCTGTCGTGTGCCCCTGTGTTGACTGCTCCAAACTTTGCTAAACCTTTTATTCTTGCAATTGATGCAAGTGATTGTGGTACGGGTGCTGTACTCTTGCAGGAGGACTCGAATCAGGTTCAACATCCTATCAGTTATTTTTCTAAGAAACTTAACCGACATCAACAAGTATGCTCAACCATTGAGAAGGAAGCTCTCGCCCTAGTGTTGGCCGTGCAACATTTTGAGGTATACCTAGGGTCGATCGCTGCACCAATTACTATCTATACAGATCATAATCCGTTGGTTTTCTTGAATCGAATGAAAAACCGAAATCAGCGACTTATGCGATGGAGTCTCATTCTACAGCCTTTCCATCTTGAGATTCAGCACATTCGAGGAAAAGATAATGTCATAGCGGACACACTTTCTAGAGCATGATGTAACCTCTGCGCTGTTCATTTCTTTTCTTTGCATCTCTAGGGCCCAGAGGTGCTGAAGAATGAAGAGAAGATGACGTCCAGAATGTTATTGCGCTTGTTTTGAGTTGTGCCTAATTATGTTTTCTTGTTTTGATTTTTTTAGATTCGTAGCCGAATCTTTTTCTTTTGGAGGGAGGTGTTACGACCCTGCACTCTGCTGGGTCGCCTGCTGGTGGCGTAGTTGCTCAGAGAGCGTGGGAGATCATATACACCTGCTACCTAATTATCTCTAATGGTGAAGAGGATAAAACCTTGGATCAAACAACGCTTCTTCACTTCGTCCAGGGGACTGGCAGCCTCTGGAGGAGTCATTTGAACCTTCGTTACAGCCCATATCAACCTTCTTTTACTCCCAACTGGATTATGATTTTGTTCCCTTATGATTTTGAACCCTAGACTTTGTTATACTAAATTGTTTGCATTTTTGTTGTATATGAATAAAACTCTTGCAAGTCACTTATTTGCACTTGTATCCCTTTATGTACGGTCGAAACGAGCTGGCCGTAACAATATATATATTTGGCTATTACAGCTATTGTTTCCTGCAATGGAATAAAAAATACTATAAAAAGGTGATTTTTATATCACAATTCTGAGGAAAAAAGTCAGAATTTAGAGTTCAAGTCAGAATTGCGTGATAAAAAACTAAAACTAAACTAACTTTCTGACAAAAAGTCAGAATTGTGAGCTTATTTCTCACAATTCTGCCACATTAACTTACAGCTATGAGAAAAATGTCAGAATTAAGAGATGCAAACTTGCAATTGACAGAGAAATATTTTATAATGTAATACATAATATTGTATGTAAAATGTTAACAGTACAAGGGCCACGTGCACGTTAGCTTTAGTAATGCTGAATGTTACTTTAGGCAAACATTTCGAACGTAACTGTTAACTTTAATACTCACCATATAGGGTGAATTGCCCTAATGTGGGACACTGCCTAATGTGGGACACCTAAGGTCTAGTGTTTGTAGGTCCCCCATAAATACATGAATGACAGTGAAACTATGGGTAGACAAAGCTGTGATATCATGTGATCAAAATCACAGAACCTATTAAATGTCCAATCGTATTTAAGAGTACAGCAATCATCAAACAGGAGACACCTTGTGTGAAGACAACCCGAAGGTCAATGACATAGAGTTTTAACAAATTTGATGTTAAGGAGTTAAAAAGATTTTATACAAAGCAATCTTGCTACTTTTTAGCCTAATATGCTTATGAAATGTTTGTCCATCAAAAAAATAGTATAACTTTATTTCTATTCTCAATATATATGCTGCCACTTGGTAATATTATAAGAAAACATGGAATTAATTTCCACTCTATGCTGACAACACTCAATTATATATTTCATCACGACCAGACGAAAACACTAACTCCTCTAAATAAACTCCTCTAAAGTGTCTCAAAGATGTAAAATGCTGGATGACGCGTAACTTCCTGCTATTAAATTCAGATAAAACGGAGGTATTACTTATTGGTCCAAAAAACCACTCACAAAATCTCTTACAACAAAACCTTAGTATAGACGGATGTCCTGTTACCTTGTCCACTACAGTAAAAGACCTGGGTGTTATACTAGACTGCAACTTATCTTTCGAAAATCATGTTTCATATGTTACAAGGACAGCCTTTTTCCACCTTAGAAACATTGCTAAACTACGTAACATGCTATCTCTCTCTGATGCAGAAAAGTTAGTTCATGCATTCATGACCTCGAGACTAGATTACTGTAATGCTTTATTAGCCGGTTGTCCTGCATCCTCAATAAACAAGCTACAGCTAGTCCAAAATGCAGCTGCTAGAGTTCTTACTAGGTCAAGAAAATATGATCATATAACACCGATTTTATCATCTCTGCACTGGTTACCTATTAAGTTCCGTATCAACTACAAAGTACTACTACTGACCTATAAAGCCCTAAATGGTTTAGCTCCTATGTACTTAACAGACCTTCTCTCGCCCTACAATCCACCACGTTCCTTAAGATCACTAAATTCAAGACTTCTGGTCATTCCTAGGATATCTAAGTCCAGTAAAGGAGGGAGGGCGTTCTCGCATTTAGCTCCTAAACTCTGGAATAGCCTTCCCGATACGGTCCGGGGCTCTGACTCGCTGACACAGTTTAAAACTAGATTAAAGACACATCTCTTTAGTCAAGCATTCACATAATGCTTACCTTTCAGTCCTCTTTTATGCCATACGGAACCGTTTGCCATTGAAATTGCTTAACGCACCAGTGGGGCTCGACAGCCTTTTAGACAAATGGGTCGGTCCGTATGGCTGAGTTGCGTTGCGGAGAGTTTGGGTTGCGGAGAGTTCGTGAGATAGTGGTTTTCTAACACCGACACCCGTACAATGAAAATATTATGAACATCAGCTATGCTAATTATGAACATCAGCTATGCTAATTATTTCCCATCTGCCTTTCTGCTGTTATCTCGGGACGCTTGTCCCGAGAAAAATGGCGTTCGTCAGGTCCAGTCTTGTATCCAGCATCTCACGGGGGTTTCGGATGCCCCACCGCCTGTGATGAGAAGACCAACGCCTGTGAAGAGACGACTCACCGCCTGCGATATGTTATGGGGCTGTTTTAGACATAAACAATATTTATATTTAATAGTTATAAATAAACAATATGAATGTAAGCCAGAGGAGAACTGGCCCCGACTGAGCCTGGGTTCTCCCAAGGTTTTTTTCTCCATCCAATCTGATGGAGTTTTGGTTCCTTGCCACTGTCGCCTTGCTTTTGGCTTGCTTGGCTTGCTTAGTCGGGATTATTTAGGATTATTTATTATTTAACAATATTATCGATCTGTGTTGTACTACTTTCATGTCATCACTGTGAAGCTGCTTTGATACAATCTGTATTGTGAAAAGCACTATATAAATAAATGCGACTTGACTTGACTTGACTTTATGTGTATAAACTATATATGTAGCCTGTGGGTTTGAGACGTTTGGTGTTTATCTCTCTCATCTCCCTCTTTCTCTGTATTATCTCGCTTTCGCTTTCCCCCGTGTTGCTGCGGTAGCTAATGTGGGTGGGAGTGGTTAGAAATTGAGAGCAGGCAGGTATATAGACACCTGGGGTACTCACGCCGGGAGCCAAACATTGTAGCTAGCTGCTAATGGGTCGGAGTGCAGCAGTATTCCGGGGTGCGGTGTTTAGCGCAAGGTATTGCAAGTGATGACCAACAGCGCTATGGTTTGTGTTTATGCTCCCGACACATGTTGGAATGCCTAGATTGATGAACACATAGGAGCGTTTCGTGACCCTGGTGAAATTGTGAAGCTGCAAAACTCTGTCTGCCCATACGATCGTTTACGGCCGGCAGAAGCTACAGCCAGTCCATTGTCGGCTGCTGTTCTCTTGAATGTGTGTGAATGTGCAGGTGCTGCTTGGTAGACATTTTTTTTGATGATTTGTTTGATATTTATTTTTCTTTTTTTTCTTTTCCACTAGCCGGTGGATTGTAAGAGACTTGTGTTGGTGAAACAAATTGTGACCACCGGCTAGTGGTATTTTTCCTTTTCTTATTTGTTTTTGGTGTCTTCCCCCTTCCCCAGTAATAGTCTTGGGGTGGATCGGGCCCATTGGAAAGACTAGCGACCAGGTGCTGGCTTAGTTTCCTTCGTGTGGCACCCATTATTGGAACCATTTTGTGTAGTGTAATGATGTGAGTGTGCACCTCTTAGAAGTGGCTCAAAGAGCATGATTGCTGTGATTGTGTAAGCTGAGTTTAGCTTTGGCTCTACCGTAAGGGAGTGCTCTAGTTCACGGGTGGTATTGAAACCTAGGCCTGGTTAAGCTTGTCTTCCGGTGGCCTGCCCTCCTATGGCTTATCCCTATGTCAAATGATGTATTTTTTTTTTTTTTGTGTTAGTTATCGGCAATCCTAAGTGACTCAATTTTAACTTAAATAAAGATTGTATTTTTTTACTTTGTTAATCCAAGCCTGTGCATGTTTTTTTGGTCCCCTTGCTCAGACTAGTCTTGTCCAAGGGGTGGCGTAGTGGTCACTCGTGTAATTATTACTGCCATTGCCATACGGGGGGGCGCTACATATATTTTACATTTTTATCAAATTTCCTAGCGTCCCACATTAGGAAATGTGGTTTCCAAATCCGGGAGAGTATGATCAGCCTAATGTGGGACAGTCCTTTAACCCTCATGTGGTGTTCAAAACCCTATAACACTTGTGGTGTTCCTGGTCAAAAATGACCGGCCCATAAAAAATAGCTTATAAATCACTCATTATACAATATTTTCACCCAATCTTGGATTCAATCTTTTTGTCAACTTGTTCTCTTTCAATTAGGACTGGTTTTATATTTCTGTTTGCATCTGATTAATTGTGGGCCTCGTTTGTCTGAGAGTAGGCATCTCATTTTTTGAGTAAAAAATAAATAATTTATTAGTAAATTTAGTGTTTAAATTTAAATTTAGAGTACACACTCAATAGTGTTAAAGTTAATTAGATAATTAAGTGATTAATTGAGTGATGATTGAGCATTATTGAAGACACCTAAAGCATCATCACTGAAAGAGACAACTGGAATTTCAGGTCACCATTATTGAGATGAGTGTTTGATTTAGTTGGGCTCTTTACCCTTTTATTATAAATTTTATATTTTAATTGATTGTTGCATCTGAGTGAAACCTGTCAGATGAACAAAGAAAAAAATATTATCTAAAGTTTTTTATTATATTATGACAATCATTATTTGAACTTAATGTTTGTGATTTATGCTGTTGGTTACATTGGAGCTTCTGTATAAATACACAGAATTTGAGATATAATATAATGGATTTCTTAAAAGTAAAAAAAGAAAGTCTGTATTTTAGGCACATACAGACCTCAAGATTCACACAATGCATCTCAACAATGGTGGCGAGCAGAATATTCAATTAGGAAAAGTAAATTACATATACAATTCAGATCATAATTTATTCATACCGCAATGCATGATGAGAGCCATGAATGAGTTGTGATTGGTAGGGCTGGGCGATAATATCGCACGATATTGTCTGCGCATCTAATCAGTAAAGCCGGTTCATTGATTAGCAGTAAATCACCTTCACCTGCTTTCAGATGGAGCAGCATTTACTACAAAGAGCCGTAGATCACTGACAAGCTGAGCCAAATCGCGTTAATATCGAGGACATATCGATAGCGATATTTAATGCGATATGGCTCAACTGGTCAGTTAACTACGGCTCTTCCTCACGACAAAATCTCCCGTGTTAAATTAACACACCTGGGGGTGTATATAAGTCCACACTCAAGAGCGTTAAAGTTAATGAGATAATTATGTGATTAAATGAGTGATGATTGAGCATTATTGAAGACACCTAAAGCAGAGTCACAAGGAAAAAATCAAAAAAATTTTAGCCACCATTATGGAGGTGAGTGTTTGCTTTAGTTGGTCTTCTTGACCCTTATGTTAAAAATTTTATATGTAAATTGCTGTTGCATCTGAGTTAATCCTGTGAAAGGATTACAAACAAAGATAAGCAATTATAAAATGATGATAATTACATAATGACTTTCATCGTTTATAATTTATGTCTATGATTTATTTTGTTGGTTAGTGTATAACTGAGATTCTGCATAAACATCTGGAATGTTAAATATAATGTAATTTCTCAAAAGTTGTTTAAAAAAATCTTTCTTTAAGGCACACACAGACCTCAAGATTCAGTCAAAGCTTCTCAACAACGGTGACGAGAAGAATATTCAAGTAGGAAAAGTAAATTACATTGACAATTCAGATCATAATTTATTCATACCGCAATGCATGATGGGAGACATTAATGAGTTGTGATTGGTGGCAGCATGTAACCACGGATGAGATAGACAGGCTGATTATTGATCTCTGTGTTTCTGTATAAAGATGACAGTGATTTGATTAAAATATTTTATTAAATATTTGAGGTTATAAGAAAGTACAGACATGTAACATAACTACAAAACTGTAGCTAAGAAGTTAACCAAATCATCTGAATACTTATATTTTTCAGATCATTGCATGATTAGGCTATGTCAAAACATAGCCAACACTATCAGATCAAGTTGCCTTTGTTCATTTGACTGTTATAAGTCAAAATCACCAGGCAAACAAAAATTAAAGTGAAAATATAAGTGTCAAGAGCCCAACTAAAGCAGACAATGATCTCCATAACGGTGGCTGAAAATTTGTGATTGTCCTTCAGTGATTCTGCTTGTTATCATCAGGTGTCTTCAATAATGCTCAATCATCACTAAATTAATCACTTAATTATCTCATTAACTTTAACACTCATATCGTCCATCTGAAAGCATGTGAATGTGATTTACTACTAATCAAGGAACCGGCTTTACTGATTAGACGCGCATACAATATCATGCGATATTATCGCTAGTGATGTGTCGTTCATGAACGATTCGTTCATTTTGAACGAATCTTTAATATGACTCGGGACTACCGAGTTGTCCAGGGAGTGATTCGTTCATGTTGTGCCCGCGCATGCGCATTATGGATTCTGAATCTGTACTGGAAACAGAAATGATTATTCATCTCTCGAGTCTCTAGTTCGGGTTCGGGGCGAGTTTGAGTCTTTCGTTCTTCCTGTCAGTCCCATAGAGTCAATGCTGTCAGTACCGGAAAGAGAAATGATTAGTTCATCTGTCGAGTTCGGGTCCGAGTCTGTCGTTCTTCCTGTCAGTCCCATTAAGTCTATGCTGTCAGACCACCGGAAAGAGCGATGATTAGTTCATTTGAGTCTTCGGGTTTGAGTCCTTCGTTCTTTAGTCACGTGAATTGCACCGTATTGAATAGACTAATTCACAAACTTTTAACAAACTAATTCACAAACGTTTTGCAAACAAGCACGTAGATAATGTATAATATAATAGTAGTCGATCAATGTATAATATATAATAAAACACACCACAGACGCATAATATAGAAAAGAGACGGACAAGGACAATAATAAGGAATAATGAATAATGGAACTTTTGTTTAAAGTGTTTATTGAACATATTTTGTATTTCCATGCCTATATAACACAATATACATTCAGACGCAGTCAATAATACGAATCTAATGTATTTGATGCGAGGGACCAGTGGTGGCCACGTGAGAAAAGAACGAAGGACTCAAACCCGAAGACTCAAATGAACTAATCATTCCCCTTTCCGAACTATAGACTCGAGAGAGATGAACTAATCTTTACTCTTTCCGGTCTTGTTATATCGCGACGGCACGGCCCAGCAAACAGCACAGATCAGAGTCAGACACTGACGAGTCAACAGCTAACGTCTCGAGACATGAGAGGAGGAGAACAAACCTGATAAATATGAAGTTGCAAAGGAAAGAACGTCTCGGATCAGGAGGTGAGGTGAACTATAACAGTCAGACTGCAATAGCCTGAACTTGAGACAGCAACTAATTAGTACAGTTATTTCAGTTGCTTATAATTTGGCCTTGGCTGCATTACCCTATGTTATTTTTACTAATGTAATAAAGATTTTCGTACTAGATTACGTACTAGATGTTTTGGGATATTCAACATGACATTTTAATTACATAATGATGAATGACCCAAATGAACGAAATGACTCAATAAAAGATTCGTTCATTTTACTGAACGAGACTCAAAGATCCGAGTCAGTAAAATGATCCGAACTTCCCATCACTAATTATCGCCCAGCCCTAATGATGACTATGACATCACCAATAAATGACCAACATCAGCTGATATTTTCTCCTGCTTTCAATGCTATAACAAATGTATGTTGAATACATAATTAAAACAGCCCCAGAAAAACTAATAGCATATAATAAAGGTCAAGAGGTCAACTAAAGCAAATACTCATCTCAATCATGGTGATATCAAGTTTTTATTTAAATTAACATATTTTTACTTTAATTTTATATTTTTTGTTTGGCACCCTGTGCTGCCAGTCAATTGACCCTTTTTTACGATTTTTTTACAATGACGGTATTTGCTCACATTAATGCAGGAAATACCTTTAAATAACAGTGTTTTTTCAGTTTATTTAAATTTGAATATTTTGCTTTAATTTTATGGTTTTTGTTTGGCAGCCTTTATTGTAAAGCATTTGACCATTTTTTATGATTTTTTTTTACAATGAAGGTATTTGATCATAATAATGCAGGAAATGCCTGTAAATAACAGTGTATTTCAGTTTATTTAATTTATGACGTTTTAATGTTACAGTTTTTTGAGCTGCCAGTCATGTAATCATTTAACAATTTTGTTACCATTTAATTACAGATTCTATTTGTAATTTTACATACATTTTTATGTAAATTAAGAAAACAGAAAAATACTGTATGAAAAATACTATCAATTTCTGTAAAAAAATGTGAATGACTGAAATTTGTCTTTAATGTAACAATACCTAAAATATCAGCTGCATTTTTATTTTGCAGATATTATTTGTCATTTTACAGTGTTTTGAGTACAATTTAAAATGAAAGAAAATGGTAAAAAATCGTAAAAAATCACAGTTATTTTCTGTGAAATTAGGATTTTTTTTACAGTGTACTTTTCTGTTCTTTTTCCAGAGATTGCTGTGCAGCGTTCAGAGTGCCAGATCCTCACAAAACAGCGCACCTGAACTGGGAAGCATGGCAGACTACTGATGCCATTATTGCTGAAGCCACTTCCGGAAACTTACAGAACACCTGTGCCTCCAGATCTCACTTCAAACAGCACATCACCGTCAAGCTGGACCTGTTCCATTGTATGAGGCGCTTCCCCCGTGAGTGTGTTTCAGAGCACCATGACCTTTACAGTTCCTTCTCCCAGTTCTTGTCTGCTGCTTTCAGTCTGGTGGATCAGGATGACCTGCAGAAGCTCAAGGATGCATACACATTTTGTGGGATTCAGCCTGCCAACCCCACAAAGCAGCACATTCGAAAGCACTGCAGAACAAAGATCCCACAGCCTGGAGAACTCCTGAGGAGGGGTGAGGATGTTATGCACCATTTTCATTTGGCAGCAGATCCTAATGGTGTTCCCCTGTACAAACCCTCTATGCTTAAGACATGGTGCATTCAGCGCGTTCACATTCTGCGGGGCTGTTTAAGTGATCCAGAGGTGGCAGGTCAAATCCTTTACAGGCATGGTGGAACACTGCAACTTAACCACGTCCTGGGCGAGGGGGCAAATGTTCCAATATGGATCCCCATAAGAGCAACATCTCAGCAGGAGGGCTACCACTTCCACCAGGCTCAGTGGGTCACTGGCACACGTGTCTCCTCGGAGCTGTTTCAAGCCCAGGGGATGACAGGAGTGGCACGCTGGAATTTTCAGCGTCTGATGAGTTCAGGCTTGAAAGGAGGTGAGTTGTAAGGCCATTTGTTAAAATAGTGCATCAACATAAAATGTGGGTAGTTGATTGTGAAACAATAAACATGATCTTGACTTTGAACTACATGCAACAGTGTGCAATGGGTTGCTTTCACTCCATCCATACACGCTAATTGCCTACTACATGGCTGGCGATAATTTAACATTTTAGAAATATAATCTCTGGTTTTAAATGAATTCTTCCCTATCTTTCTGCATTATTTCACTCTTGCAGTCAAAAGATAATTGATTGGCAATATTGAAATATTTAAGAATAGCCACCAAATTCTGAAAATTAAATCTTTGTTTCGCTCTGTCTCCTCTAAAAGGACATTAATTTTATCTTTTTGAAAGGTATCTTCTCTTGTTTTTTTGTTAAGCCATTTTGTCAGTGCCTCCGCCTGTATAGGTGAATGGACAGCGACGTTTAAGTAGCATGTAGAACGCATTCATGTTAACTTCATTTTGGTGAAATGCGCGTGGAATTGCGGCGAGCGATCGTAACCTTAGAGAGCGCTTTTAAGAGTAAGATACATCGTTATCTGGAAACCCAGCCCTAATTTGGTATTTTACAGTTAAAGGCTATGCTCTTGGTGATGGCGACTTTGCGTGGTGGAACGGGAGGGAGGCCCTTGAGTCTTGTTGCCCAGGGCACAGAAAATAATTAATCCGGCCCTGGATATTTAGGCTATTGGTTTTGCGCTGCCAGAGAAAGCGATACTAAAATCACGCATGTGATGTGTGAAACGTGCTTTACAAATACTGCTGAAAGATCCAGTTCAAGTATCAGAGAAAAATGACCAGCAATACTGAAGAAAATGTATCCTCTACAGTAAACAAAAAGAATTACTGCTACATTTGTTGCAAACCACAGTCAAAATTTGCAAGGCACTTAAAAACCCATGAAACAACAAACATGGATGTTGCTCGGGTCTTGGTACTTCCAAAATGTTCAAAAGATCACAAACTGCTGGACAGACTGAGGAACAAAGGGAATTATGAACATAATGCTGGGGTGTTGTGCCTGAACATGTTCAATGAACGATAGTTCAAGAACTCATTCATATTTTGGGCCAACGTGAACTGAATGTACTGTATTACTGCCTAATAAACGTGTTTAATCTGGTGTCTGTGATCACACGCTCTCTCAGTTTACCTTCGTACAATAGGGTGCCAGATATCTAAAGAGCCTTCCAGGGCGAAAACCTGGCTAAAACATATTATAAAACAATATATTTACTGAATAGTGTATTTAAATGTCAGTAAGGGAGCACTTCAGAACTCCTGACCTGAGCTCGCGCTGCTTAACTTTGGACTTTGAGCCAAGTGGATAAACAGTCCGTGCGAGCGGTGCAAATGAGTTTCATTCCACTTTTGTCATTCAAACATTATCAAATATTTATCAAACTCGATATTGATAGAGTATTAAGTCAGATGACGATATTGATTCGAACTTGATATCGTTTTATCGTTTAGAAAAATTATATCGCGGTAATGAATCAATATCAATGTAAGACGTGGCTAAATGTAATTTATGAACTTGTATAGAAAATCCGGATGTTTTAATGACACTTTATGGCCTAAAATTCTTATTATTAAAGTTAATAACTTACAACCATAAAGAGTCTTTCCCCCTGGAATTTAGAAAATTTAGAAAATTACAGATTAAAACAGATAAGTTTAAACTCCATCTAAATGTTGATTTTGAAGGTTTTATTTGATGATGATGATGATAATGATGATGATACAGTCCTCCCTCAAATGTGAAACTAAGTCCATGTCACCATCAGGTATATCAAATATATAGCCTACTTGATTGAAACTAGAAGCATAGAAAATATGCACATTGTGGCGTGGTTTCCTTTGCTGCTCTATAAACCTATGAATACTAAGGAGACCGTGCTTGCTGTGTCAACTGATTATTTTGTAGACATCTTTTGAAAATGAAACAATTGCATGTGTTTGAGGAAGATACAATTCATTCACTTTTAGAATAATTTTTTTAAAAGTCATAGTTGTGTTAGTATATAAACTTTTTTGTTGAAAAAAAAGTAAAAAAAATAAACTGATTATAAGAAAGTGCCCTTTTTTTCACTTGAGCCCCTGCCCCTCAAAATGTTTGTGCACGTCCCTAGCTGTGGCAATAATAATAATTAAAAAAAGCTCGCAACCTATGGAAAAAAAAGAACTATAAATTAATTAGTTAATAATTTGAAGAATGAACTATGAACTGAACTAGTTCATTTTAAAATGTGTGAACTGAACTTTGAACTAGTTCATGTAGAAAGTGAACTTTCCCAACACTGAACGCTCTGTGTCAACCAATATCACAGGGGGTTTGGAAGCTAATAAAGGATGATCAAATCTCTGCGGCTGTCCGGAGTGATTTCTGCATTCTTCAGCTGGCCCAATCCTTTTTTAGATCCCACTAAATATGAGTATATTTGGCAGAAGCTCAGAAAAGCTGGTAGACTTCTCCTGATCCTGCAAAGAGAATTTACAAAACAGACACTTGAATATAATGTTAGACCTGCAAATTTTAATGTGCTTATCCAAGCTGTAAAGGTCTCCGGCTTTAATGGTGAAAAGCACACCTACCAGACTTCTAGCCTTGCTCTCAAGTTAGGCCACTCACTGCAAAAGATCTGTGATTGTACGTTGTCATGCTTTGATGGCAGAAGACACTGAGATGGTAAGGTCAACCCAGATATTTAAAAAACTGAACAGATGCAAAGTGGGCTGAACTTATTTCCCACACAGCATTGAATACTTTAAAGACCATATTTCAGATAATTTTTTTTTTTAAATTTATAGATAACCTTGTATGAAAATACCATATGAAAAGTTAATGCAGAATTTAAAATGTTTTAAAACAACATAAGGGCAGTAATTTAGAAGATAAAGTGAGCGTTTCTTGGACTGCTCGTAAAAACGGCTTTTTTTTTCAACATCGCGTTATTTGACGTCATATCAGGGAGCCTCAGCCTCGGCTCAGTGAAGAGTAGGCTGGTATTCAGTGAGCGCCGTCGTCAGTCAGTGTGCTTTCGGTACTTTTTGTATTTTAATTTATCATCGTCATGGTAAATTATTGTGTTTGTGGAGGCTGCAAAAACTCCGGCCTATCAGGACTTCAAGATCGAGTCCATTACAAGAACAGGGACAGTGCTATATAGCCTATCTTTCATTCCTGGTGCGGTTTGTGTTGGTGAAGAGACGGGATTTCTCCTCGGCTTCGGAAAACACGGTCGTGTGTAGCGTTCACTTCAGATTAAATGATTATCATCCCTGCGATATGATGGAGTTCAACATGGGATGCCAAAGCAAGAATATTGACCGTCATATACTATACCAATGGCATCAAATAGTGTGATATAGGTAACTTAGTCGTGCCCTAAATAGAGGCAACTTGTATTTGAAAAACAAAATGGGTTGTTTAAATACTCAAATCTTTAATTTTCTGCTTATGTTTTAACCCAGGTGAAGAATGTATTAAAAATTTACCCGAGTATGCTTTTAGTATAGAAATATACTCAAGTAAAGTTTTTATACATTTAATAGTATATGAATCTACCCTAATGTCTGCTGGCCTGTTATAGGATCATAATAATCTGTACAGTATTGTGAGCACAGCACAGTGTATATCGTTAGCGAGCTTGTATATCTATAAGCACGTCTCTCACCAAGAGACACCTGTCCTGTTCTCCACTGATTCTCCTCACATCACAGCTCAATTTTTATCTGACCGTTCTGTCTGACATTATCCTGGCCTGTCCCTGCTCTCTTTAGCATAGCAGGCTCATAACTTTATGGCCTGGTCCGTCATACGAGTATTTCCTCAGCGTCCGAAATTTCATTACGATACATTGTTTTCCTGTTGTGTGAATTGACCGCTCTCCCAATCATTGCGTCACACCCACCACGCCCATTTTCAGACGCGGAAGTAAAATTTTCTCACAAAAACGACTCCAGAAGCTTCTGTAGCGAATTTATAAGTATATTTTAAAAAATCTAGTTCCTACATTGTTTTTCTATGAATTGACTCGTTAGGTCCTCTAACCTGCAATATGCCCTTTAAGGGCTCCTATAAATTGCATGATTCAAGTGACCCAAATCCGATTCTTTCCTCTCATGTGGCACAGATCGGATATGACCGGTGAACGTGTAAGCAGGAAAACAACGCATGGATTCCGATTTTCTCAGATCAGATTCTGGCCTCATTCAAATGTGGCAATAAATTGCATATGAATTGGATACGTGCATTTGCGTGTGCCATGTAAGCAGATAAATCGGATATTAACCAGTAAATGTGAGTCGTACGTCATTAAAAAGTGCACGATTATAGGCGTGATGAAAGAAAGGATACACACTGTGGAGCAATGCGGAGGTTTCATGTCTTTTGAGTGTTTGGGGTGAAGCTGTTAAAGGGGTGGTCTATTAAAGGTTCACTTTTTTGATTTTAAATAGTGTGTAATGTTGCTGATGGTGCATTAACAGTATCTGCAAAGTTGCAGCGCTGAAAGTTCAATGTAAGCAGAGATATCGTCTTTTAAAAACCAGGAAGTGTAAACGCCTACAAAAACGACTCGATTGGGACTACAACGGGTTATGGTACGTCACTAACCCGCACATTTGCATCAAACACTCCCTTCGGAATATGCAGGAAATGGCATGCACATATTTCTGCAGCACGTCGAGTGAGTTGTGTTCACGCAGCTGTCAGGTCTTCTGTGTTTCAAGCTTCCCACGGATGTTATACTTCATCAACAATGGATACAATTTATGTTTGATTATATTCCTGACGATCGTAATCTAGCTCTCTGTGCTGCGCATTTTACGGAAGACAGCTTCCAGAATCTCCACGAGTTCAATGCAGCAAGAAACTCTTAATAAACAATGAAGCTGATCCAACTTTAAAACCAGAGGCAGCAGTTGTTGGACCACAACCTGTAAGTAGGCTAAGACTTAATCGTTTTAAATGTATTTGCATGTATAATTCCAGACGTAACGTTAGCCTGTGTTTTATTTATGTTTTATTTTTTCAAAATGCCAGCGCTGGCTTTTAAAGCCACTATATGCTACTAGTTATGCTAGTATTTTGTGTCTACGACAAACGGGTACAAACATTATGGACCTGAATTTTGTATAAGTACTAATGTTTTAAACGTATTTTTCATGTATATATGCTTTATGACGTTATTTTCGATTTGATCAAGAACGTAAACTTGCCAACGCTGTTTGTGTTTAACATTAGTAGCCAGTCAGTTGCTATCGTTGCCAGTCAGATGCTATTGTGTAAAACAAACGTGTATATGGTTAAAAAAATATGGCAAATTATCATTCAGAAACGTTTAGTAAGAGCCGTGTGTGGTGTGGTTCTGTTTGACTCGCTTCATCGCGGCTTTCTCGGTCTGATTCTGCCTCAAACTGCTACTGCAGTTAGACACCATTATTTACATCTGCCGGAGCTCGCGTTTCCCAGTAAGGTAATAGGCGTTAACCTTCCGGACAACGTGAGCGACAGTTTAGCCAATCACAACACACCCGCCCAAACGAACCAATCTGAGCCCACGACGTGTTTCTGAGGGAGTGTTTTCATAGAATCAGGAAGTAAACCGCTCGTTCAGGGGACAGAGGAGAGCGCGGCTGACAATAAAGGTGAAGTTTATGAAAAATAAGACTTTTAAAAAAAGAAAAACCACGAATACATGTTATATTGCACCCCATAAACACAATCATGCAAAGAAAAAGAGTACTAGACCACCCCTTTAAATCGTGACGTAGATAAGTTATTGGCCGCTTCAAACAACTGCGCGCACAGACTTGAAGTGACGTCTAGAACACAATCAAATACTTCAGCTGAATCGCATTATGTTGAGAAGACGCTGTGTTCTACATTGCAAAGACAGTTCAGCCACTTGTTTTCATTGTCCAAGGACGAGCATGTGAAGAATCAGTGGTCATATTTGCAACAGTATAGCCCGAACCTTGTGTTTTCATCATTTTAATGACGAATCATTCAAAATTCAAAAACCTAAATGAATTCAAATGTGGATTCGCAAGCCAGTTGTTCCTGAAGGAGGGCTCAGTATCCAGTGTATGGATCAGGTTCGTCCTCCTCCGAATCACAATCTGTAAGTAATATTAATAATGTTTGCTGTTATGTTTTCTGTAGCATGCGTACTATAGTTATATTGTGTTGTGTGTGTGTTGTGTACACTCCGCACAGCTTCTAAGCGGGGTAAAGTTAGTTTTGTTTTTGATATTCACCAGACATTCACTGAAAAATGGCAGTTACTTCCTAAACGACTTAGCCAAATATGACTTCGTTCTATATAACAAGCACTGCCCCTGAAAAGCCACCGCAATGTGAGTTTCGCCGGGAAAGATTGCTCTTAACGGAGACGCGAGTAAGGGACCATGTGGAAAGTGCATTTTTTCTGACACGTTTGTTCAAACACTGCCCAGATAGCAATGAGTCGGCGGGCCGCCGGCGGCGCTCCGGAGGCAGTAGAAGCGTCAGAAAGGCGTAATCGCAAACACGTTTGACGGCGGACCGCCGGCGGCAGCCGCTTTTTAAAAGCGTCTGCCGCCTTCCTACCGCCTTCGTTCCGCGGACGGCCCGCCGGCCAGCCGCCGTTCCACCGCCACTATACCTAAAGGCGGACCTTCAGCGGCCCGTCGGAGGCAAACGCTTTTTTCGAGCGAGCTGACCGCGGCCCGCCGCTTATTGCACTATATATTTATTTATTTATTTATTTATTTATTTAATTTTATATTTACAGCATGCAGTTTATCAAGAATAATGATGCTCAAACCAGACAAATTTCCATTTGATATTTTATTTCCACATTTAAAAGTACAGTAACTGTAATTAAACAATATGTCAGATCGCTGAAATATAACAGAAAAATAGAAATACACACAGCTTTCCACTACATTTTTAGTTAAAAACACTATTATACACATTTAACATTATGGGCCCTATTTTAACGATCTGAAACGCAAGTGTCAAAGCGCATGGCGCAAGTAACTTTGTGGGCGGGTCCCGGCGCTGTTGCTATTTTCCCGGCGGGATAAATGCCTCTTGCGCCTGGCGCAAATCTAAAAGAGGTTGGTCTGAAGTAGCTTCATTATTCATAGGTGTGGTTTGGGCGTAACGTGAAATAAACCAATCCGAGCGCCATCCAACATACCCTTTAAGAACAGGTGCGCATGTTGCATGACGGATTGTTATTATAACGGCGGGTTTACCAGGCGCGCGCCAGGAGCGTTCACAGCCGATGAGACCGACGTTCTTGTCAGGACAGTGAAAGACAGAAGTGATGTTGTATAGGGATGGGAGAAACTCTTGCACATCAGCGTCGGTTAAACATTATAGCCTATACGTATGTTTCTTGCCACTATTGGGCAAACAGGTCTGATCCTTAGTACTACAATAGCCTTAAGAAATGGGTATTTCAGTTTTTTCATCTTCATGTAAACCAAAATGATTTCCCTCATGTGTTAATATTTTTCCTTGTTATGATTTGCAAAAATAAAAACTACTGCATCTATGTTGATGAGAGAATCAGTATATGCGCGTTGTGTAGGCCTACCCGCTATATTATGGCCAAGCATGCGCGCTTAAAATAGCATTATGAACAACGCGCAACGCGCCACTGACTTTAGACCAGGTTTTTTCAGGTCAGTGGCGCAATTGTGCTCTGGAAGTGTAAAATAGCACCAGGGAATGTTTGCGCCGAAACACGCCTCCTTTTTGCGCCGATCCGCCCAGGGAGCGCAAGTTCATTTCCTAGTTTACCGACGTGCGTCTGTGGAGGGGAAAATCCCGCTTTGCGCTCGTGCAAAATAGGAATGAGACATGCGTTTGTGTATAAAGTCATTTGCGCCGGGTGCAAGATAGGGCCCTATATATACACTATTATATATAATAGTGAAAATCTTCATTCTTTTCATCCCAAAGCTGAACTCTTTGTTATTAGCAAGTTTTGTAAGTGTTATATATAATATATATATATATATATAATATATATGTTATATATATATATATATATAACACTTACAAAACTTGCTAATAACATAAAGAGTTCAGCTCTGGGATGAAAATAATTACCAGTAAACACAAGTAATGAGGATATTTGGTACCAAAGAAAGTGAAGGACACCAAATAATTTGAGAATATACCATTATAACTGCAATGCTGACCTGTGGCACAAGGATTTACAAGCTATATTTAACAATAGAATAACAGTTAAGCACTGTGACAGAATGAAGTAGAATATTTGGTACCAGGTAATGTGCAGAAATCAAGTATTAGATGTATAATCTAGGATTTACAAGCTATATTTAAATAGAAGAGTTAAGCACTGTAACAAGCCTTTTTTAGATGTCTTGAAGTTACTGTCTGCAGGATAAAAAAAGGGTTCCAGTTGTCTAGTGATGCTGGGGTGTCAGTAGTCAGCCTAGGTTTAAGGGGGCGGCTGTGGGTCCCACTCAGCGCTGCCTTTTTCCACCTGCACGGTCAGATGCTCCTTTCAGGTGATGTGTAACGTTAACCTGGATCGCCTCATAAGAGAGAAAATATGTCGAAAATAAAGATCTGTCATTCCGTTAGAAAGGCATAAAGTCATACACATCTACTTAAATATAAAAATAAATATCCAACTTACTTTGACCAATGGTCTTCAGGAACATGTCTCTAAAACATGCTCTTTATCCTGCCTCATACTGTTGACAAGTAACGCCAAATCTTCCTGGGTGTCTAGTGGGAGTATCAGATCCCCTGTCAGGGATAACTCAAAATGTTGCAGCATATAGTCCATTTTGTTGTCCATGCTGCGCACAACATCGCCCAAACTCTCCAAGACGTCTGCACCTACAGGGGTTCCCAGAATAAAAGAATAAAGTAGTCAGTCCGGGTCCCTCAACTACTAAACTATGACAGTTATTTCTAGGTCTACCACATGTACAGATGGGCCCCGTTGGGAATTAAACCAACAACCAATGCTTAAGTTGTTTGCAAGTTGTACCTGATTGCCCAGTGTGAGTAAACATCTTCAAAATTATCCCAACTTGCTTCACCTTGCTCTTGAAGTGCGCCGCTGTCATCTGACGCTACAAAATGAAATGCATATGGTAATTTTGGACCTATATCACACACAAAAAAAGTTAAATTTAAGAAAGAGTGCATATTCTCACCTGCTGGTGCATTGCTTTCCCTCAGAGTTTGTTTATCATTCTAGAGTCTCTGTAAATCTGCAAAAAATAAAAAAATTAAAATACGCAAAAAAGCAAAACACTAGTTCGGACAAACAAAACAATTTACACAACATAATACATTATAATATATAATTATACAAGTTATACTTAGTCCATCTAGATATAAAGCTTTGGCTAACTACTAGCTAATTACATTTCTACTACATGTAACGTTAATGTTACTAGCAACGTGTCCTAACAAAGGCAAAACAGCATGTGTTAGCTGCTAACGTTAGCCACTGTAGCAACAGGACTAGCAGCGTACTGCAAGAACAAAGATGACTAACTTAGCATATTTTAAAAAGATCAAATAAAACCAATGTAAACATAATATTGCGTTACAAAAAAGGAAACATATACTTACTTATACGACGGTAGTCGATGACTTTGCTACCAAGCAAACTGTGGGCTGTTGTAGTAACTTCGGCAATATTCGTCTTCTCTTTATTGGCCATGTTGGAGGCTAACGCGCATGTTGCAATATGCAGCAAGTCGAACGAGGAGAATCCCTAAAAGGTTGTGGAATTTACCGGGATATATTAAATAGGGAAGCCAGTGACTGGTATGTGGACTAAACCGGCACTTTAAACGGTTTGGATCCATTATGAAATTTCCAACAAAGAGTCGGCAAACAGTGGGAACAGGGTAATCCGGACAGATAGTTAGTAACGTTAGCTGTCAATCTCAGGTTTTTTTCTGGGTTTCTCACGTACTTGAGCTCCTTTCCCGCTGTCTTTCCGTTTTACTTTTACTAATATTCCTGTAAAATATCCCGTATTTTAATATTCTCATAACATTAACATTAGCCGTTTAATCGGACCTGTCAGTCTCTGTTGTCCTGTTGCTAAACTGTTATCCTCTTGCTTTAAGCATCGTTTTGCTTACTAACTTAAGATTAAATGCTTAAAACAGCTAACGTTATTAACTACACTTTTGAAACGCATAGTTAAAAGAATGTTACATGTGTGAATGTTAGCACTATAACTGTCACTAAACTAGCACCTAGGTGGAGCGCAGTTTACCTTTGTCCGGTTAGCGTAGCGTACTGTACTCCCACTGTTTGTTGGAAATTTGAAATTTCAAATGGATCCAACCCGTTAAAAGTGCCGTTTTATCCACATTCCGGTCCCGGGTTTCGCTATTAAACCTATCCCGGTAAATTCCACATCCTTTTAGGGATTTTAACATCTTTGTTTATTTTCTTTCTCCCAACTCAGCTGCTTCTCATTCGATTTGCTGGTGTGTTGGTTTACATTTGCGACGCCTCCAACATGACGACTGCCACGTCCCAGAATGCAACGCGGCGCCCAGTCTTTGTAAAAATATAAACATTTAGATTGTGAATGTTAATTCACTATTTTGCTATTTTGTGAATAGCAAAAATTATAGCTAAACACATTTGTTTTAGCTATAGATTTTCTATGCACAAAATAGTGAAATAACATGCACAATCTAATGGTTCTATTTTTTAATTGCCTTTAAAATAAATAATAAAATAATAATAAAAATATCTTCTAAATTGTTCATACCACGAATTAAATATATTTTGTAAAACCTAATCAGAAAGATATTTATTGCCAAGTAAGTTTTATTGACAAATTATTTTTGGTTAATCTGTCTCAAATGTGCATTAATCAAAAAAATGTACTAAATATTTTTTTTAACTGCATAAAATAATTACATATATTTTACATAGCCTATATTACTAGCCTATATTTAAGTAATTTAAATTCAATTTTCTAGACCTTATAACGGAATCAAGAGTCAAGAATCTGTTATAACCTAAACCCATGAAGCAAGTAAGCCATGGCTGGGCGATTCTGAATGTTGAAATCCTTGAATTTTAAAGCGGCTTGCCGCCAGCCGGCCGCGGTCCATGAGACGGAGGCAACCGCCAGTGAAAATGAAGCAGGCGGCCCGCCAGCTATTCGCCGGCGGCATCTCGCAAAAAATGGGAGTGACCGTCAGTGACGTATTCGGCGGCAAACGTTTCATCGCCGCCAGCGGGACGCACCTATAGCCGACAGCGTAGGGCCGGCGGCAAAAAGAAGCCGTGCGGATATTTTTTGCTATCTGGGTGTATACAATTTTCAACACTTGACAAGCTATAATCCTGGTTATGGGTGTTCCGTTGCTGACAGTCCCTGCCTACGGTTGACCAATAACAACTGACTGGGTCATTTGACCAATCGTCACATATTTACGTCACTCAAAGGAGGTGTTTGGGAAAATGAATCGTCGAACAAATCATTTGGGAGTCGTTGAGCAAATCAGTTAAAAATAAATGCATATTACAAGACAAAGTGTTTTTTTTATCCTTGCATGCACGTTAAACTGTTTTTGGGAACTCCTAAAACAAAAATAGGAACATTTCAAATGCTGTTATAGGGGCTCTTTACGAAATATTGATGGCATTTTGAATGCACAGAGATACTGTGACGAGATCCTGAGGCTCATTGTTGTCCATTCATCCACGACTATCGCCTCATGTTGCAGCATGATAATGAACTTACCCATGTTGGAGGATCTGTACACGATTCCTGGAAGCTGCAAACATTCCAGTTCTGGCATGGCTACTAGGATGGATTACTGACCAGGACAGTGCCCAGGGGCCCTTGACTTCCAGGAGCCTGGGGGGAACCCATGCTTTAAGGTTGCATGATCCAGTTTGGTACAGAAAATACATCAAAAATGAAAACATATTTTTAAATATGCTTGAATGTGTCCCCTATAGCCTATTCAAGGCCTCTTAAACAAGGCTCTATAATATATGAGGGGCAGGGTTCACTGGCACTTCTGTTACTGGGCCCTGTGAATATCCTGTTTCAAATTATATTTATTTTAACTACTTTTTAAGCTTCTTTCTTTGTGTGAATAAAAAATAAGTGCTATTTGTCAGAATCAGAATGAGATTTATTGCCATTGTCATTGACACAAGGAATTTGGGCTGGGTTTCCAGAAACCTTCTTAATGCTATGTCGTTCTTAAGTTAGGCTACGGTATACCTTAAAACTTAAGCTATAGGCTACCTTATTTAATACGAGTTTCCCGAAACGTTCTTGGTTAAGTATAAGTCGAACCAACTCCGAACCGGCACTTGGTTCTTGGTGGAAAAGGGCACACAGAATGAGCTTACACAAGGGTGACCACATTTTGATTACCAAAAACAAGGACACTTGGCCTGGCAAACAGATCCTCAAATGATACTTGAAGTTTACTCAAAGGTGCCTTATTAATTTCAATACATTTAAAGTAGGCTATGCCTCATCTGTATGGATAGAAAATGGTTATATTTCAAAGACACCAATAGGCTTCTCAGAGGTTACTCAACATGTTTTATTATGACAGATTTCAAAAATAATGAATCAAATAATTATAGAAATAATGTCTCTTCTGTAATGTTATGTCTCCTAATTAAATAAAAATATCTCTCACCAACTTACAAAAACAAACTAACAAAATATATTTATGTCTTTAGTTTTTTTCCTCTTTATCCTGTTTTTCTACCTCATCCTCATTGTTTGCTATATTATCCTGTAGAGCTGATCTTTCCCAGCAGTTTTTTTTACTTCATAAAGAAACAGCTAAGACGGCAAGGACAGGACGTCATAACTGGACATGTCCGGGGTAAACAGGACTGTTGTTCACCCTAGATAACACTCGTTCTCGCGCACTTTCTCGTCTTGTGTGAGCGTGTGGTTTAGAGTCCGCTCAGATCGTACACGATCTTCTGTCAGCATGTGTTGTTGTTTTCTGTGTAGCACGCGGTAAGTTACATCGGCTGCATGCTTTTGTCAGCACTCAAAGCACTTTACATAGAAGGAGGAATCTTGTTAACCACCAACCACAACATTCGATGAAATCAACTGAAGATAATATGTTTAAACCTCTAAAGATCTCAGCAGAGGAGGATTTAACAACTCCACAAACAGCATTACCAGCTTCACTTATTACCAACCAGTTTGAGTCTTATCATGCGTCTACAGAAGTTTTTATTGTGAATGTACAGAGGTCTAGATGAAGATGATTTATTGAGTTTTATTTAAAGACACCATGATAGTGGTCAGTGTTTGCTTTAGTTGGGCTCTTGACCCTTGTCTTTATAGCACCAGTTGTTCCTCTGATCCAGATTATTAGGCAATTTCAGCAGAGCCAACAGCTTAATATGCCATGGACTTGATAATATGGTGCTGAATTTGCCAGTATTTTAGGAAAACAAATGGTTGGGACTTTGTCATGCAATGACACAGCTGATATGCTTTATGTGAAGCACAGTGTTTTGGTGTCAGCAGAAAGACTTCTCTTAGAAAACTGTGGAGTGGTGCCTCTGTCTCCATTCCACCCGACAATCTTGGATGAGCCTGACAGACATGCCATGTTAACAATGTATCATCAGATGTACCCTTTTGTCACTGAAGTTGACTGTTTTGCCATGACATGCAAACGGGTAACATATCTGAATGTTACTTACTCGATCGATGGATCTAGAGCGGAAAGGTCAGCATATGTACATGCTAAGTGGTGTGGAAACACTAACAGTTTTGAGGAACCCATCCTTGACCCTCTAGCAGAACTACGACCAGCCATTATAAAGCAGTTTATAGTTGTTAATGTTGTGTCAAAAGGTTCTGCACTCAAACAATTTCCTGGCTTCATCCCCACCCGGACAGATATTTTTATGGAAAGCCAATAGAAGTTTGGAGCTTGCAGGGAACAGACACGTCATACCCAGCATCATTTCTGCCTGTTGAGCGCATTGCTGGGAGATGTGTGGTTAACACATCCACTGTGTATTTAAGCAAGACTAAAGAAAAGGTCACTGTAGTCATGCCACTATGCTCAGTGGTTGAGCTGTAGGAGACTGTGATGTTGTTTGCATGGAATGCACATTTTACCTTTGTGGCAAAGCCTGAATAAAATTCATTGTTGAAATAAATTGTTTTGTGTATCTTTTTTACACAATATTGGCCATTGCTAATGACATGCAGTAATTAATCTAGCATACTTTCATTAAATTTATACCATGGGCTGTTTAAATACTCGATTCTGATTGGCTGGAATGTGTGCGGTAAAACCGTTTAATGCACAGGTAGTTCCAGTCAGTTTGATTACAGTTCGAAATGAATCCGCTACTATAAACCATAGACTAAAAAAACATTGGTAACCATAGTAACAGTTACGCTTGCAAACAGAGTGAGAGACACATATGAAAAAAAAGTTTGTTTAGGTAGGCTAAATGGTTGATTTTTGCATTTCTTTCAATTTGTATGGTGAATATGGCAATTTTGAGAAATGGGCCCAGGCACAATTTGGAACAGAAGACTTGAAAAAGCGGCACAAAGAATTAACACCGACAGAGCTAGATAAGATCGAAGATGACAAAGATGAGGTCAATATGAAAAAGACAACTAAATGGGCAGTTAACACTTTCAGTGACTTTTTGCGCCAAAGACAGAACAATTCTGATTTTGAGACCTTCTCTGCTTCTCTTTTAAATGAGACATTGCAGGAGTTTTATGCCTCTGTTCAGTCTACCGCTGGACGCAAATACAGTGTAGCAAGTTTGATGTGTCTCCGAGCAGGAATGAACCGTCACATTACAAAATACAACATCATAAGTGATAAAGACTTCAAGTCAAGCAATGCCGTCTTTAAATCAGTTTTAAAGCGCTACAGGAAAAATGGAAAAGACACCAGCGTTCATCATCCGCGAATTACTGAGTCTGACTTGGAGAAAATTAGACATGCACCTGCACTCTCCCCTTTCACACCCACAGGACTTGTAAGAAAAGTTTGGTTTGACATACAGCTGTGTTTTGCACGGTGGGGAAGAGAAGGAAACCGTAACCTATCAAAAGAGTCTTTCGTTCTCCGGCAAGACGAGAATGGGAAAGAGTACCTGACCCTGGCGCATAACCCAGAGACAAAAAACCACAAGGATCCCACTGCATCGGATAGGAAAAATTTACGAGGATTTATGTTTGCGAGACCCGGCGACCCACTTTGTCCCGTGGACAGCTTTAAAAAATATCTCTCAAAGTTTCCAGAAAGTGCCGGAGCGTTAAATTTGCATCTGAGATGCATCCCTCTGTGCAAACTCGAGAGCACCGAATTGTGGTTCACCAAGGAGCCGATGGGGCTCAACTACCTTGGCAATATGCTAAAAAGTATTTGTGAAGAGGTTGGTAATAGATATATTTCGTTTTTGCCCATGAATTTAAACTGTGTTTATATTATTTTCCAAATTTAAATTGTATACTTTAAATTCTTGTTGTTCAGGTGGAAGGTATCTCACAAATGTACACAAACCATAGTTTGCGGAGCACTGCAGTTGGACGACTCTCTGATGCAGGACTAGAAAGTCGCCAGATCATGTCAGTGACAGGCCACCGATGCGAGGGTATTTTGCGGTCATATACATAAGGTTGGTTATTTAGAACATACTCATAAGCTGTATACGCAGTCAAAATTGTTAAAACTTGATGATCTCATAAAATATAATACAACAATAGTCCTGTATAAAGCATTTAACAATTTATTACCGCCTAACTTACAACGTTTTTTTTCAAATTCCTGTGCGAGCTCATAACTTGAGAGGCTTTGGATATTTTTCGTTACCGAGAGCCCAAACTACTCGTAAACATTATTGTGTGTCTGTATGCGGAGTGAAACTCTGGAACAAACTGGACTTGCAACAAAAGCAATGTCAAACTACACTCAAAAAAATGATGTGTTGGCTTTACTTAACTTGTTCATGTTAACAGGTTCCACCGGTTGCACATAACTTTGTTTTGTTAAACAAACATAATTTGTTCATGTAACTTCAACATAATGGAAGTCATTTTAACCTGTTAATAACTGGTGCCCCCGGTACCGGGGGCAACATCTTGTTATAGGGCAACGATGTTGAAATGCGCATCTAATCAGTAAAGCCGGTTCCTTGATTTGCAGTAAATCACCTTCACCTGCTTTCAAATGGACGATATGAGTGTTAAATTAACACTCAAGAGTGTTAAAGTTAATGAGATAATTAAGTGATTAATTTAGTGATGATTGAGCATCATTGAAGACACCTGATGATCACAAGCAGAATCACTGAAGGAGAAAATCACAAATTGTTAGCCACCGTTATGGAGATCAGTGTCTGCTTTAGTTGGGCTCTTGATCCTTATACTTTCAATTAAAACTTTGTTTGTCTGCTTTTATTGATTTATAACAATCAGATGAATAAAGACAACTGTGATCTGAAAGTGTTGGTTATGTTTTGACATAATCATGCTTTGATCTAAAGAATGAAATTTATTCAAATGATTTGGTTTAACTTGTTATGTGTTTCTACTGCATATCTGTATTTTACTTATAATCTTAACTATTTAATAAAAAATATTCTGATCAAATCACTATCAACTTTATTTAGAAACACAGAGATCAATAATCAGCCTGTCTATCTCAACCGCGGTGACATTATTAAACCTTTATGCCACCAATCACAACTCATTAACGGCTCCCATCATGCATTGCGGTATGAATAAATTATGACCTGAATTGTCTGTAATTTACTTTACCTACTTGAATATTCTACTCGTCACCGGTGTTGAGAAGCATTAGCTGAATCTTGAGGTCTGTGTGTGCCTTAAAGAAAGATTTTTTTATTAAAAAAAACAACTTTTGAGAAATCTATTATATTATATTTAGCATTCTGGATATTTATGCAGAATCTCAGTTATACACTAACCAACTGAATAAATCACAAACTTAAATTTCACATGATTAATGTCATTATATGACCAACATCATATTATAATTGTTCATCTTTGTTCATCTGACAGGTATAACTCAGATGCAACAGTAAATTAAAATATAAAATTAATAATATAAGTGTCAAGAGCCCAACTAAAGCAGACACTGATCTCCATAACGGTGGCTTACAATTTGTGATTTTGTCCTTCAGTGATTCTGCTTGTGATTATCAGGTGTCTTCAATGATGCTCAATCATCACTACATTAATTATCTCATTAACTTTAACACTCATATCGTCCATTTGAAAGCAGGTGAAGCTGATTTACTGCTAATCAAGGAACCGGCTTTACTGATTAGATGCGCATTACAACATCGTTGCCCTATAACAAGATGTTGCCCCCGGTACCGGGGGCACCAGTTATTAACAGGTTAAGCCATCCAATCAAACTCTGAGCTGAGTGTTAAATGAACACTGAAGCAGTGTTAAGTTAATGAGATAATTAAGTGAATAATTGAGTGATGATTAAGCATTATTGAAGACACCTGATGATAACAAGCAGAATCACTGAAGGAGAAAACCGGAATTTTAAGTCACCATTATGGAGATGAGTGTTTGTTTCAGTTGGTCTTTTGACCCATATATTAATAACTTTAGAATATGTTTGGCTGTACATGAGCTATAACAGCCAGATGATCAAATAGAAAAGGTGGAACTGGGGATTGAACCACCAAACTTCTGGTTTGTAGTCAAACTGCATGAACCACTGTTAAATTTACCTTATGGATCATACCAGCACTGCTGTTGTAAAACATACAATTTGAGCCTTTTCAATGAAATTCAAATGATCAAATCAATAAACAAAAAAATTTGCTGGGTGCATTCTGGGTGCCACCAATCAAAATTCATTCATGGCTACCATCATGCATTGCTGCATGAATAAATAATGAGCTTAAGACACCTAAAGCAGAATCACAAGGAAAAAAAATCTAAAATTTTAAGCCACCGTTATGGAGATCAGTGTTTGCTTTAGTTGGGGCCTTCACCCTTATGTTAATAACTTTATATATTAATTTGCTGTTGCATCTGAGTAATACCTGCCAGATGAACAAATATAAACAATTATAAAATGATGTTGGACTTATAATGACATTCATCATTTGTAATTTATGTCTGTGATTTATTCTGTTGGTTAGTGTATAACTGAAATTCTGTATAAATATACAATTTGTTCTCAAAAGTTGTTTTTTTACAAAAAAAATATTTCTTTAAGGCACACACAGACCTCAAGATTCAGTCAATGCTTCTCAACAGCGGTGACGAGTAGAATATTCAATTAGGAAAAGTAAATTACATAGACAATTCAGATCATAATTTATTCATACCGCAATGCATGATGGGAGACATTAATGAGTTGTGATTGGTGGTGTAGGAAACTTTTCTTTCCTTGTAGAAAAGTTAGCAACTGAGGAGACCAGGAGACTTTTGAGGTATCTCTCACGCAGAAGTTCTTTATTGCGTCGCTGTAGTCATCTCAAAGATAGTCTGACTAAGGGAAAACATTCTCTTACAATTTATACTTTTAGAGGGGAGGAGTTCACATTGAGGGGGGAGAAACTGAAACAAAAGCAAATGTATATGATTCAACAGATTACCAGAGACGCTAATCTAATCAGTCTGACCAGCATACTTTTAGAGGGGAGGAGTTCACATTGAGGGGGGAGAAACTGAAACAAAAGCAAATGTATATGATTCAACAGATTACCAGAGACGCTAATCTAATCAGTCTGACCAGCGTGGTCACACTTTTACCATTACAAAAGCAAAGCTGAATCTTGAACTTAATGGCCAGGAAGTGCATAAAGACAAAAGCTAATGTGTGACACCTGGAATTCTTGGCTTAATCTTATTGGCCTCAGAATGGTAAACCCTGTATACATTTTACAGTTGAAAATACTGTTAAATCTTTATGAAACATTTAATAAATTTGTTTTTCTCCCCAATCCCCCCTTTGGGAGTTCTAAATAACTCCCACACTATATACAAATTTAAACAATTGAAAGTTCACTCTTGTAACTTTTGCTAGTTACAGGCACACCATGTTCTGTGTTTTCATTTCTGTAATTGCGTGCTGACACAGAACACAAACATGCAATTATGGTCCGTGAAGTTCTTACGGATAAGTCTTTACTGGTTGGAACGGTGATTTTCTCATGAGTGGTGTGATTCATTTTTTGGATGAAACACTTGATACTGTGGACACATAGATTGTACGCTAATAAGAGAAACAACAGCAGAATTGCTATTTCCTTCATCCACATCCACGGTTTACCAATCAAGTTTCCGAACCATGTCGAATCGTCTTCAGTCATCTTCTTTAATTTAGTTGAAAGATCAAGAATGTCTTGTTGGATTTTGGTCAAGTTTTCTGTGGGGTCCATTAACCCGGTGCAGCACTCAGGTCCAATGATAGTGCAGGCTCCTCCTTGTGATGCTAGAATGTAATCCAAGGCCACTCTGTTCTGTAAGATCATTATCTTGTGTGAAGCAAGAGTGTTTGTGATGTTACCCAGGGCTAATGCTGTATCAATGGCCAATTTTTGTACAGAATTCAATAAGCTTCTGACTTGATCCAAGGCCTGCATGACACCATAAGCCGGTATTAATGCTCCAAGAGTTCTTGACCACCATGTTTGTGCACAAGTGAGTCCAGGAATGCAACCATCTTCTTGGTTTGTGGTGGGAGCTGAATTTTGTAGCTGTGGGGAGCTTGAGGTGGAATGTGTATTTTCTCTGATAGCTGGTAGAACATAAACCAGCGTGCACCTTCCGTTGAACTGGCTGGGGAGAATGCTGTAAACAGAAGTTCCACATAACCAAAAAGTGTCAGGTGGTGGAGGGGTCCTACACAACTGATTTACGGCAAAAAATTTTGGTAGGGATGGGTTCCTGTAGAGACAACTTTTTAAGTCATTTTCCTCTTTCTCCTCGGTTGTTAGAACATACACATGGGATTCTTCTTCTCCTCTTTCAATCACAAATCTGCAGCGTTCGAGAGGAATTTCGCCCAGTGGAATCGATGCTGGAGCATAATTTTCCATGCACCAGTAGAACATCATTGACAGAAGTACATCTGTCATGATGGGAGTAGCTGAAGTTAGGTTGCAGGATGGTAGTCCTGGAACGCAACATGAAGAAACTGGAGGAAGTGTTATGTTGTGGCATGTGTCCTTGTTGTATAATCCACTGCTATGATGATCGAATAAGGTGCACGTGTCACATTTGGAGACAGGATGCGCCACCCATGGGATTCCTGCTCCTACTGAAGGTGCGTGTGGCATGCACACATTCTTTCCCGCAAACAAGGCGTTTCTTGACATATTCATGAGTTCTAGGAATATGTTGTTTCTGACGTCCACACTCTGTGTGATGTCCAGGATAGTTAGTAGTACGACAATCTTGATCATGTTGGATGACTGAAGGTTCCGTAAGTCTTTTTCTCTGCGTTGTGTTTTTTTTCTTCTTTACTTTGATGATAGTTGGCCCGGCAGTGGGTCTCGTTGTTTTTCTGGAAATGGTGTCTTCTTACACAGGTGAAGGGTCGGTGTGTATGGGTCTCAGGACAGCCATCAAGTGGTATCTGCACAGAGGAAGAAAAGGAAAACAAAAGACAGGAGAGCAGTATTGGTTCAAACACTATGGTTGTAAACTTTTCAGAGTCTGCTATTGTTGTTCTGCTATGGTTATTCCTTCTTTCCCTGTTTCTTATGTTCAGAAACCTAAAGAAACAAAGTGAGGTGATGATGGACTAAGTGGATGGGGAAAGCCTATGAGGGAATCTTCGCCCAAGGGGTGACCCCCGACGCATATGGCATTTCGGTTCTTCCCTTGGGTTCCTCACTTGTTCGTGTCCTATCCTACCCCTGTCGGTGGAGGAACAACCTTACAGTGTGACACATGAGTCCAGGTTTTTTTTCCTTGACACAATACTGCAGCTGCTGTAATCAACATTACTTGATGTGGTCCTTGCCACTTAGGTTCTAATGGCTTGTTTCTGAATGACTTAATCATGACCCATTGACCTGGAATAATTGTGTGTCCACCTTCTGGTGGAGTCTGCCAACATGACTCAACTCTCTCTTTGGCACTCTGTACTGCCTTTGTGAGGTTTTCACAGTAAGCCATCAGGGCATCTGAGGCAATGTGCACATCAGCATTTCTAAGATCAATCACACCTGGCATCTGCATTGGGCGTCCAGTAATAATCTCATGAGGGCTCAGTCCTACTGCTCTGTTAGGTGACGCTCTCATACTACACAATACTGCTGGCAGCGCTTCGACCCATGGTACTCCTTCCTGATGCATTTTGCTTAGCCTGTTTTTGATTTTTTTGTTTGCACGTTCAACCTGTCCTGATGCTTGAGGCCTATAGGGGCAGTGAAGGTTCCACTTAATCTGCAACATTTTAGCCACTTCCTTGACTACCTGTCCAGTGAAATGTGTACCTTGATCTGAATCAATGCAATCTGGCAATCCCCATCTGGGAATAAAATCATTGACAAGACATTTAGCCGTATGTGCAGCTGTAGCACGCCCTGTTGGATAAGCTTCTACCCATCTTGAGAATTTGTCTATTACTACCAAAACATCAGTTTTTCCCTTACAACGAGGCAATGAAATGTAATCAACTTGCAGGTGACGAAATGGCCCTGGTGGAGCTGGGGTATGTGCTGCTGGTGTAATGGCTGCTGGAACATCATTATTTTTCTGACATGTAACACACCTCTTGGCTGTTTCTGTGGCTACATTTCTGAATTTTGGATTCCACCATTGATTTGAGAACCTGTGGTTCATCGTTGCTGGACCACTGTGCCCTAAACTGTGTATTTGTTGAGCCAAATATGGCAACAGTGATTCAGGAGCAACATACTTTCCCCCTTTGGTCCAGCAACCAGATGAATCCACTGTGGCTCCTTTGTCTAACCATGTCCATGCTTCAAACAGCGGAACGCTCTTGTACAGATCAATTATTGATTCAGGAGGCAAAATTGTTTTCTGTGCTGTGCTACCTGTACACACTTGTACCTTTTGATAGAAACAAGCCTGTTTAGCTGCTACATCAGCAAGAGAATTACCTTTCGCTTCTGTAGTATTAGTTGTCAGATGTGCTTTCACTTTGATTACTGCTAATTTTTTTGGAAGTTTCATGGCAAACATTAGATCTTTCACTAATCCAGCATGCTTAATGGGGGATCCAGCAGAAGTTAGAAACTGTCTGGTTTGCCAAATGACACCAAAATCATGAACTACCCCAAAAGCATACCTAGAATCTGTGTAAATATTTGCAACTGATCCTGAAGCTAGCGTGCATGCTCTTGTTAAGGCTACTATTTCTGCAGCTTGAGCTGAAAAATGATCTGGAAGACGACCTGAAGCAAACACTTCAGTGGTGGACGTTACTGCATAACCTGCTCGTCTGTTACCTTCAATCACTTGAGCTGAACCGTCAACAAACAACTCTAAATCTGAATTCTCTAAGGGAGTTTCTTTTACTTCACTCGTAGGTGTGTATGTAAGCGTAACACAATCGTGAGTCATTTCTCCTTCATCCTCTAACAAAACTTCAGTCATTGCAGACATCATACATGAGGATGGGTTTGTGACAGGTGCACGCTGTAAAACAATGTTCGGGGCGGTGAGAGTGGCTAACCAATTTCCTCAACGGGAGGAGGTTACAGAGGTGACTTTTGCTTGATTCATTAGTGCGGACACTGCATGTGGGCATTTTACATATGCAGTTTGGCCTAACACCACTACTGATGAAGCTTGAAGAGCTAGATGAATGCACTGCTCTGAGGCATGGGCCCATACCTTGAGCGACTATGTCAAGTTTGCCAGAATAATAATGAATTGGGCGTAAACTGCCCCCATGATCTTGCATTAGACATGCAGCCATAAAGCCTAAGTGTTCATGAACATAAAGCACAAAGGATCTATCAGGTTGGGCTATTCCTAATGCTGGTGCTTGACATAGTGCTCTCTTCAAATCATTGAACGCTTTGAGGTGAAAATCTTCCATACAAACAGTATCGGAATCTTTACCATGACCTTTCAACAAGTCGTAAAGAGGCTGAGCAATTGAGGCATATTCTTCTATCCATGGTCTACAGTAACCTGCTGTTCCTAAGAATGATCGGAGTGCTTTAATGGTAGTAGGTGGAGCTATAGTTTTGACTGAAGCCGCTCTATCCTGTGTAATGGATCTGTTCCCTGCACCAATTGTTTGACCCAGAAATGTGACTTGCTGTTTAGCAATTTGAGCTTTGTGAAAGCTGCATTTGTGTCCTCTTTTATGCAAATAGTCCAACAATGCTGCCAATTCAGTTTGATGTACCTCGTGATCAGTTGAGGCAATCAAAATATCATCAACATATTGAATCATAGTGGACTGTTTTACCGGACATTCTGGGTCACACAAATCACGTCTGACAGCCTGATGTTATATAGTTGGGGAGTTTTGAAATCCCTGTGGCAAACGTGTCCACTGATATTGCTCATAGTCAACTGTGAAAGCTAACCATGGCTGGCTGTCAGAATGCAACGGTACAGAAAAGAATCCATTAGACATCAATTACTGAAAAAATCTTACACTCCAATGGCAAACCATTACAGATTGTAGATGGATCTGCCACTAGGGGGGTGATTTTATTAATATGTTTATTGGCTACTCTGTAGTCTATTGTGAGTCTCCATGTCCCATTAGATTTCTTTATGGGCCATATGGGGGAATTACATGGACTGTTGGTTTTAACTAGCACTCCTTGTGTCAGCAATTTTTCTACAATAGGTTTGATCCCCTGAATAGCTTCCTTATTGATAGGATATTGTTTGGTGACCGGAGGTGCAGTTCCTGTTAATTTTACTGGTTCTACACCTGTCAACAAACCACAATCATCCTTGTCATTAGCCCAAATTGGATGATTCTGTAAGAAAGCATATTCTGGAGGGATCTCCCCACTGGTAGAAATTTGTGCTGAGGAAATTTGAATGTTAGCGGATTCTGGGGACAAGTCTAAAGTTAAATGTACTTGTCTCAGGAGGTCCATGCCTAAAATTGCACCTGTATTTAATGGAGCACATAACAATTTTGTAGTCAGAGTTTTCGGGCCAAATTGTATTTCAATGGGCGGGGTTTCATACAAAACAGAATCTTCACCTATTACACCAGTTAAAGTAAATTTGGTTTTCTTGAATGGGATGTTTAAACTTTTAGCTAATTTTGTAGGAATTACTGTAGATTCTGCACCTGTATCAAGCAAAAAATCAATCTCTTTCTCCTGTATGCTACCTTTCACAAAAATTCTTTGGTCATTATGATGGATTACAGGTGAAAGGTAACTATTCACAGCCCCAACAATTAGTTTTTTTCCTGGTCTTTTTGTGCTTTTAGAAGAGCCTGGACGAGCTGTCCTAAAGTCTCAGTGGACATTTGTGGAACTGCGTCAGGGTTGTAAGCAGGCTGAGGAGGACCAGAATTATGCATGGCATTTCTTTTTGTGTCTTGCAACTTCTTTCTACATTCTTTCTCCCAATGCCCTACTTTTCCACAATAGTGACATTTGCCTTCTTTTTTAGGCCACCTACTTTCTGTTTGGGTTGTGCTAAACGTAGCTGCTGCTGCTACTCTGACTTTGGCTTTAACATCCGCATCTTTTTCCCATGCTGCCAACCTTTCCAGATTACTTCTTAGAGTTCTGTGAGACCAAGTCAGATCTAAAAATGGCAAAGCTTTTCTGTATTCAACTATAAGGCCATCTGACCAGATGCGGACAAGCGGTCCTTTGTCATCGAGTACACTTTCAGAATCATCCACTATTCCACTGTACGTTACAGCTGACTGACAAAACCTCTCAGTATATTCATTCACCGTTTCGTCTTTCTTTTGTACACAGTTAGTAATTCTAGACCAATCTATCTTGGGTCCTAGGATATTCTTTAGGATTTTCAAAACACCTTCTCTCATATCACTTCTACTGGCACGTTGTAGTTCAGATGTAACAGCAGACTCAAAACTGTTGAATTCGGATTCAGTCAGAATTTGAGACATTAACTGTGTGACTTCTGTTAACGACATGTCGTAGAGACGCATCTTACTGATCAATGCTCTTCTAAATTCAGAAAACTGTGTGCGTGCTGAAGGCAAACTCTGTGACAATCTCTCTATGTCTCTAGGTCCAAGTGTTTTGGCAACAGTTTGGATTTGAACAACAGAAGCACTAGAAGGAACAGTTTCTGACTCTTCAATTCCCTGCGATCTTTTTCTAGCCCCACACACGTTCACTGAATTTACATGCTTATCTGTTACTGATGGGATGTCTACATCACTTTCAAAGAATGCTTGTAAATCAGGGTAGATGTTATCAGGCTGTCTTACTACTTCCACATCAGATTTTTCTGCATCTTTGTTGCGGTTCAATTTCTTGGTCAATGCGGAAACTCTAGCCCGTAGTTCTTTGTTCTCTTTCTCTAGCTCTGACTTTTGCTCAGACTGTTGTGTAGCCAGTGCTAAACCATACTCTCGATGGCAACAGATTATGCCTTTCATGTTTTTCTTTCTGATACATGCTCCTAATACTTTTTTACACTCATCTACTGACCAAGTCTTGTCAGGATGAATCTCATATTTCTGTGTTAGTTCTTTCCTAACTTTTTCAGTAACTATTAGGTTCATTTGTTCTCCTAACAGTGTTTTGAATTCGCTATCTGACCACAATGGAGTGGCAAGGCCACTTTTCTCAGTTGTAGGAATCAACCTAGCATTTTTCCTAACCATTTTGTGATATTCTTTACCACACACAAAAACCTAAACTTTCTCTGATCAAACAGAGGCAGATTGGTTAGTTCGGGCCAGTGTGTTGTGATTGCACGTTGTCTGGAAAATTCACTCCCATTACATTTACAGGCGAGAGTTGCATGTGTTGTTCATGTCAAATGTACATAATGGTGTCGATACTGCAGTATCAGAATGAGCCAGAATCAGACCCAGAAAGCAGCGATGAAGAGAGTCAAGCAGAACCTCACCACACACGGCTCTTAATAAACGTCTGAATGGTGTAAGGTTTGCCAGACAAATCAACCCCCCCCCCATGGGGGTTTCTAAACAACACACACACACACTCATCCAGATACTCCAGTGAGTATCAAGTTACAAGACGTTGGAATGTGCAAAACCAAAGAGGTTGGCATTCCTTTTCGTGTTGTGAAGATATTTAACCAAATATATTCAATGTGTTTCTATGTATGTGTGTCTCCCATGTCACAGTGAAATAACTTGTTTGTTCACAGCATAAATAGAAATGATAAATGCCTTTGATATGCATTTTATACCTAAGTGTATACCCTGTTAATGTAACATAATGTTCCTTGATACGTCTAGAATGCTTATTGGATGAAACACTCGAATATGCATAGAGATGTAAAGTAAAGTGTATTTTTAATATGTTTTACTGACAATGAAGATCAAACGGTTTTTACCATTAACCTCATGGAACACCCCCCCCCCCCCCTCTCATGAGGAACAAAGAACTCATAAAGAAGGCTTCCCGCGTGTCACATCCACTCTCCGATTGGCTCAAGCCACCCGGAAGGGGATGGACTTCTCCAAGGTGATAAATGCGAGAGCGCAGGTCCGCCCACGCTCTTCTGAACTCTCCAGCGCTCCTTCAACATGTAAACCTCACGGGACTCTGATCCAACCATGGATCTTCCCTTTTGTTCGTGTAAAAGTTTCGTCCTTTACTCAACTGGACTACCAAGCTCGTCTTCCAGGAAAGGAAGTGGACTTCGCCGAACTATTGCCTCGGGTAATGTCGCCTCAAAGACTTTAAGCCTTTCAAACACTCGCGCTGAATGCCAACGACCGCCACGTGACTCCCCACGGAACAACAGGAGCCACGCGCAACCAACCGTGCACGCGCAACCAGCCATGCACGCGCCAGGACGGGCCGGGCAAGAACGCCTCGGCCGCGGTCCACGTGACGCGCACGCGTCGGACAGCACCTCCAGTCACCACGCCCGAACGGGCCGAACAACACCGACCAAATATGCTTCGCAAGTATATTATCTTTTAGCGCTTTTAAGCAGCATTAAGATGAGGTTTCTTGGTGTGTCAGAATGGTGAATGTCTCTCCATGCTCCCCTCTCTCTCTCTACTCTCTCTCTCTCTCTCTCTCTCAGATTCTACATCTAAACATGTTCTCATTGTCTAAACGCCCCGCGTTCGTCTTAGTTTGTGTTTTAATGTTTGTAAATACATGTATCATTGTAACGTAGTAAATGCTTAAGTAGTTACCTTATTAAAGACAATTAATGCACATCCCCGATTGATTTATGGTCTGCTCATGATATAAGTCCCTGAAGTGCCGATCAAAAGCTACACGCTTTACATAACTGAAGATACCTAAAGAGGTATGTTTTATAGGTAGGAAGGCTAATTCTACTGGCCAGAGAATTCGCCTTCCAAAATAAACCTATAAATTAATTGAGCTATTTGATTTTGCCTGTCTTGTAAAACGTGGTCCTGGCAATTAATAACAATTAATTTGTGGTTAATTGCAGGGACACACATGGATGCATATAGGTAAAATGGAAATAAGCCTTCCTAAATGGGAGATTTATTAGCATGTAAGACCGGTCTGATCCAAATTTGTATGAATAATTATTAATTATCAATTGTTAATTATGATATGCAAATTCCCCCTTCGATCAGACCGCCCAGATTCCTTACAATGGTAATTTGCCAATATATTTTTAACTTTATTCACGTTTGTTTTACACAATAGCATCAAACTGACTGGCTACTATATACACAAACATCGTTGGCATTGGTTTGCGTTCTTGATCAAATCGAAAATAACGTCATAAAGCATATATACATGAAAAATACATTTACAAAATTAGTAAATATACAAAATTTAGGTCCATAATGTTTGTACGCATTTTTCGTAAACACAAAATAGCATAACTATTAGCCTAGGGGCTATAAAGCCAGCGCTGGCATTTGAAAAAAACTAAAACACAAGGCTACGTCTGGAATTATACATGCAAATACATTTAAAATGATTAAGTCTTAGCCTACTTACAGATTGTGGTCCAACAACTGCTGCCTCTGGTTTTAAAGTTGGATCTGCTTCATGTTTTAGTAACAGTTTCTTGTTGAATCCGGTGTTGAACTCGTGGAGATTCTGGAAGCTGTCTTCCGTTAAATGCGCAGCACAGAGAGCTAGATTACGATTGTCATTTTCAAGAATATAATCAAACATAAATTGTATCCATTGTTGACAAACTACAGTGTCCGTGGGAAGCTCCAACATAGAAGACCTGACAGCTGGGTGAACACAACACACTCGACTAGCCACAGAAATATGGTCGAGTCAAGTCAAGTCAAATATATTTATCGTTGCTGCCCGATGAAAACCACGTATGTCCAAAACGGTTACTTTTCAGGAAGTGAAAAAAACATGTTATTTCAAAAACAGCTGAACGCAGCGTTGTCATGCTTGTCACAACATCTTTAAATGTAACCATATTCTTGCCAGTGTCATGATATAATCCATATTTGACCCAAAATCGAGTTTAAATGGACATACGTGCATATTGTATAGTAACGGTGGTCGATACGCGTTCTTCCGATCATTAATTAGAATGACCAAATCGCGTTTCATTGACAGATGAATGGGCTACGCTCAGTTTATCAAACACATCAGTTTATTAAATGTCTCTTGCAAACTATGAAGAGACAATGGGCCCTATTTTAACGATCTGAAACGCAAGTGTCAAAGCGCATGGCGCAAGTAACTTTGTGGGCGGGTCCCGGCGCTGTTGCTATTTTCCCGGCGGGATAAATGCCTCTTGCGCCTGGCGCAAATCTAAAAGAGGTTGGTCTGAAGTAGCTTCATTATTCATAGGTGTGGTTTGGGCGTAACGTGAAATAAACCAATCCGAGTGCCATCCAACATACCCTTTAAGAACAGGTGCGCATGTTGCATGGCGGATTGTTATTATAACGGCGGGTTTACCAGGCGCGCGCCAGGAGCGTTCACAGCCGATGAGACCGACGTTCTTGTCAGGACAGTGAAAGACAGAAGTGACGTTGTATAGGGATGGGAGAAACTCTTGCACATCAGCGTCGGTTAAACATTATAGCCTATACGTTTCTGCCACTATTGGGCAAACAGGTCTGATCCTTTAGTACTACAATAGCCTTAAGAAATGGGTATTTCAGTTTTTTCATCTTCATGTAAACCACAATGATTTCCCTCTTGTGTTAATATTTTTCCTTGTTATAATGTATGATTTGCAAAAATAAAAACTACTGCATCTATGTTGATGAGAGAATCAGTATTTGCGCGTTGTGTACCCGCTATATTATGGCCAAGCATGCGCGCTTAAAATAGCATTATGAACAACACGCAACGCGCCACTGACTTTAGACCAGGTTTTTTCAGGTCAGTGGCGCAATTGTGCTCTGGAAGTGTAAAATAGCACCTGGGAATGTTTGCGCCGAAACACGCCTCCTTTTTGCGCCGATCCGCCCAGGGAGCGCAAGTTCATTTCCTAGTTTACCGACGTGCGTCTGTGGAGGGGAAAATCTCGCTTTGCGCGCGTGCAAAATAGGAATGAGACATGCGTTTGTGGATAAAGTCATTTGCGCCGGGTGCAAGATAGGGCCCAATGAATCAATACACTGACATGGCAATGCTAGACTGAAACTTTATTTACACAATCCTATCGTAATTTTGTCGGATAAAGCAGCATTTTATATGAGATGCATTTTGTCATCAGCTAATTTCAAAATCAAAGACATACTGTACATCAATAAGAGAGCGTGGCAACAGCCTGATGCCCTGGTAAGATCACTTCGTTTCTTTATTTGAAGATGATTGTGTGATTGTGAAGATGATTGCGTCTGTGACTTACTTTCACTTTCGACGCTCCATCATATCTGACTATAACATGTCATATTATAGCCTATAAAATAACACGCTCTCACTCGTTTTTTTTTTTTTTTTTAGCATTTTTGGAAGGAGTAAATGTGGTTTCAACAACCAGATGCGTTACACCAAGTAAAGATCCGAACTTGAATGCGAGCCAGACAGACTAACTAACGTTACCTCCAGATGGTCAGGCAGATCCGATCACAATACGATCACAACGTATTTATACCTTGTATTAACATGGCTTTTTATTATCCGGATAACTTATCTGGGTACAGATCGCATTTTAATATCAGGTGTAGGGGTCTCAGAGACGAGACCGGTGAGAAACTTCACGAGACCGGCGGAATGCCTCCACAGGGCGGGGAGATACTATACTGCCTATGGGAGATACGCTGCGTGACTGACAGCTTTGACAGCAAATGGAAATACGTGGAAATCAGATGACATGATTTCACAACTTTTCATTGGTCATTTAGATAATGTGACGCATGCTGTATACGGAAATGAACCTGGACATTCTATCCGTAAAAAAATCTCAAAATCGGCAAAATGGACATACGCGGTTTTCATCGGACAGCGACGTTATATAGCGCTTTTCACAATACAGATTGTATCAAAGCTGCTTCACAGAATCAATCAAGACAACTTAACAGTTTTTGTTTATTCATGAAAAAAAAGACAATCAAGTTTGGTAGAGCTGATAAATGGTATGATGGGTCATTTAATTTGAATATCCCAACTGAGCAAGCCAAAGGCAATAGTGGCAAGGAACCGAAAAACTCCATCAAGTGACCCGATAGTGTCCTAAAACTCCATCAGGTGACCCAATGGGGAAAAAAAACCTTGGGAGACCACAGGCTCAGTCGGAGGCTAGTTCTCCTCTGGTGTTTATGAACTAGAGGCCGAATTTACTATAACTGTAAGATAAACAAATTATATGAATGCCTGGCTAAATAAATGCATCATTAGTCTAGTTTTAAACTGGGAGAGCAAATCTGAGCAACAAACAATATCAGGAAGGCTATTCCAGAGCTTCGGAGCTAAATGTGAAAATTGTCACGACCGCACTTAAGCTGCCACTATGTTACGCAATGTACTATTTGCTGACAGGAATTGGAGCATGCGTTCGTTGCCCACCTAACCATCTGGGTTATTATTATTATTTAGAAAATTTGGGAACTCGACCACAATAAACTGTTTTATCTTACAGTCCAAGTGACGTAAGCAATACAATTTGTATATATAACAGTAACATACCTTTGGTAGGTAGCCAGAGAGATGTGTCAATCATGAGGTAATGTCAGCTTGTCGACCGGCAGGGTTTCCAGATGTCAAAAACCGCGAAAATGCACAAGAAACTGCACACCAAATTCGTTTGACTTGTTTTTCGTTTTAAATGCATTTAAATCATAAACCAGATTTAAAATTAGCCATAGGTAATAATTCAAACAGTCAGGAATGATAATATAAAGACCCAGCAACTTCTCTGCATCCCCCTTGGTGTCCCTCGTGGCTTGTTACACTTTCACCTTCTCGCCGTAGAAAATGCATGACTCTTAGCTAAGCCACGCCCAAAAACTGCCACTGGCCAATCGTGGCGTAGCAAGAGTAACTAAGGAGGGCGGGGCTTAGGAAAGGGTCAGTTGTTCGCTAATATTAGGTGCATATTCAAATACGTAGTGTGCATCATAACGCGCGCACTGCATGGAGGCGTCGATGCGATAACTTTCCATAAACAGTGGAAAAAACAACTTAATAATCCATAATTTCTGGCCATACAGAAAATAATAATGCAACAGTCTCAACTACTTTTATTTGTGTAAACTTACAATAACACGAAAAATGTGTGCTTTCGTTAAATTAAATGAAACAATCAGGGCGCTTCAGTTCATGAATAATAAACAGAAACACAGCGTAGGCTAGGCACTAGCATCACATAGCCTTCATGGGGAATAAATCCATATATCCATGTCCACTTGCCACTTTCGAAAATGCAAACGCAAATAGTCTAGCACCTGATTATATAAAGAAAGATACATTTCTCTTTATTAAAGGCACATCAACTTTACAGCGGAGTTGAAGACATAGTTTATGATAAACAATTAAAATGACCTGAAAACGATTTTATTTTATTTTTTAGATGCTCTTACTCAGCAGATGGGGACAGCTGCCGTCACCCAGTTCACTTTTGCACAGGCTGTGCAAAAGTGGCTGCGCTATGCACCAGACCGGGCAGGAGGGACTGGACGACATAATATTGAGGCGTCAGGAGGACATTGAATTGTAAATAAAAAGTACAAATAGTTAAATAAAAAGGCTAATAAAGATGAATTGGTTTAAAATGATGTGCTGTGTTCAGTGTTTTATTCAATAAGCCTATATTTCAAATGCTCCATTAATTTTTAACGTCCTGGCTGTAGATAAAGCAGGCTATTAACCTTTAAAAACGATTGAAATTGCATTGAAATCACGTTGATCTTTAGTTCAGTTGAAATTTCAACATTGTTTCAATATTCCTGATGATTGAAATACCATTGAAATTCCATTGATCTATGGACAGGATTTCAATGTTGTTTCAATATTAAAACAGGGTGCAAAATGATGTAGAAACAACATCAGAGTTCAATGTTGATTCAATGATTTAATGTTGATAATTTAACATTGATTTAACATTGTTTCAATGACTGTTTGCTGTCTGGGTGTTTTAACAGAAATGTTTGTATAGAGTGATAAAAGTCAAAATGGTCAATAAATTAGAAGTTAAGGTATTTTGCCTTTGTATGACCCATTATTGTTTTGCAGATAATGCAAAGGCAGAATACATTAACTTCCGAATAAAGGTCAAGGGTCAAGTTTGAGCTCAAAATTTTTTTATGTAGATAAATATATTCATTATGACAACTACTTGGCAAATTTTCAGTGTCCTACCTATCATACAATTGGCTGCACAACAAAAAAACTTTAAACTCATTTTTCTCAGTTTCACACTCTGGCGAGTTAAGGTCTTTTGCCTTTGTAGGGCAGAATTGCATTGAGCTTCTGGTTGAACACACCAGTTAGCTCTCCTACTGTCCCTCTCTTCTTTTTCTTCACCCAGTTCTTGTAGCTTCTCTCTCCCACTGCAAAATCCTGCTTCTCCCACTGCTCCCATGTTGCAGTGTCAGCTGGGTTGTGGTCCTGCAGGTTGGGCTCTTCATAACAGCACTTTGTGCACACACGTTGCATGCATTTTGTATTTTCAGTATCACATGTGATACCTGACAGCAGTGCTGACAGGCTTTTTGTCTTGATCAAGCCTCTGCTTGAAAGAGCATCAATTAGGAGCGAGATGTTCGCATGTTCCCAGCAGGCACATGTGTTGCGATCGCTGGACCTAGCCTACATTTTATTATGTATATTATGAGAATACTGTGCATTACATGTATAGTATGCAGTTAATGTTTTGTGGATTCTGGTCTTTCCTGTCACAACATAACTGGATCCAAGACTTTCACTTTGATACTTGTGTATATGCTGTAGTGACAAAAAAGAATGAATAAATTTATTAGATTTTTATTTAAATTAATTTAACTGATTTTATAAGTCATAATTGAACCTGAATTTTACAATTTTAAATGTTAGAAAATAATATTAACGAAATGAAATAAATAAAATTACCAGCATAATTACAAAAAATGACAACAAAAATATTCTTTGTGTGAAACATGAAATGAAATGCCCTTTGAGGTGTGTATCATCTGACAGCAACCCACGATTGTAATTTTCATGGTTTAAATTCCTCTTATTTAAGTGATCATACATGTTGATGGTGTAAATGCATATGGTGACAATGAGAAATTTGATGGCCATGGCTGCCAACCTTGATTACCTGGTTGAAGTGAAACTTTCTTGACGGCTGAATATATCACACATATACTAGTAGGCTATTCTCTTTATATTGTAATAGCACAACCTAATCAAAGCCTAACATACAAACGAATCATCAAGAATAAACAAATATTCTCCTAAAACATTGGACACAATATTTTAAGTAGTCATATACAGTGGGCCTACTTTGATGTACAATTACACCTGAATAGATCTCTTGTGAACCTAAAATCTTCTGTTGACAAAGTAATAGCAGCAGAAGGTAAATACAGATGAAATTAAAAAACAAACATAACTTAATATCACCTAAATGAAATAGAAAGCTGTGCTTACAGACGCTCACATCCACACGTGTAAACACAACACTGACGTCTTTACTTCCAGGTCAAGAAGCTGTCAATCAAACACTCAGTAGCCAATGAGAACACACTACTACTAGCCCCGCCCCCACAAGAGATTTGTGTCAGAACAGCGAACGAAAACTTCAGAAGCGTAAATGAAAACTCTGAAAGCGCATTTGTAAGTTTAGATTAGTAATAGAAATATGAGGAATAGTTAGCAAAACATGCAGTGTATTAAAAACAAAGTCAAAAAATTGCCTGCGATTCATTCTTTTTCAGTGTCAAAGATATTGTATTCAGTTTCAATTTATATTTTCCTTAGTTTTTTGAAAAGTCACATTCATTATTATCTGCACAAAAATAATTCCATATTTACTGCAGCCGCCTACTCTAGACTACATTTCAGGCAAGGCAAGGCGCATCTCCAACAAGCCTAATATCTCCACTCTTTGATCCTTCTGTTTGGTTTAGTGAAGTGATGATATGTTTAATCACGTGTTGTGTGTTAGTAGTGGGAAGTTCGGATCATTTTACTGACTCGGATCTTTGAGTCTCCTTCTGCAAAATGAACGAATCTTTTTTCGAGTCATTTCGTTCGTCTCGGCATAATATAATTAAAATGGCATGTTGAATCCCAACACATCTAGTACTTACGAAAATCTTAATTACATTTGTAAAAACAATAAAAATAATCTATAGTGTAATGCAGCCAAAGCCAAATTATAAGCAACTGAAATAACTGTATTAATTAGTTGCTGGGTCTCAAGTTCAGGCTATTGCAGTCTGACTGTTATAGTTCACCTCACCTCCTGATCCGAGACGTTCATTCTTTTGCAACTTCATATTTATCAGGTTTGTTCTCCTCCTCTCATGTGTGATACAGCAGGACCAGAAAGAGAAACGATTAGTTCATCTCTCGGGTCTGGAGCTCGAGTTCGGCCGGGTCCGAGTCTTTCGTTCTTCCTGTCAGTCCCATCGAGACTGATTCTCTGGCGACTCCTGCTGGTCAGAACAGTGTAATTACGATCAGAAACATGCATCTAAACACCTTTTACGAACAACTGATAATGTTTCATTGAAACTGTAATCTGTTTATTCCAATTAACAAATCATACAACATCATTAAATATGAGGGATCTTTATAATACGTGATATTATATTAAATTGTAGGGTTTGTATTGTTTGTTTTATGGAGAGTTTGATTAATCAGTCCAACAAGAGACTTTTAAATCCAACTCTTGCTTTTTATTTACAAACGTCATGAAATGTGTACAAATGGTAAAAACAACCTTTTACTCTCACAAGACTGTATTATCCAGGGCCCGTATTCATAAAGACTTCTCTCAGAAAACTCTTCATTTAGCTTAAAAACTTCGTTGGAGTCTTAGCTCAAAGGGGTCATATAATGGTTCATGCACTTTTACAAGTTGATTGTGCTGCAGTGTGTGTTGCCTGTACACAACCATCATATAATGATAAAAATCCATTCAGTGTTTTTGTTTTAATCTCCTCATCAGGGGCGAAAATTTCATCAAAATGTTGGGGGGGACAATAAGCATAACAATTCTCAAGAGCAAATTTTGAAGGGGACACCAATAATACAAGCAAAAAAAATACAGAAGAAAGCCTATTATTAGTGCAGCATGGACACCATTTCATTATACTTATTAAAATTTCTTTCTGGTTTAATGAATAAGCTGACTACATTGACCAAAAAACTTTTCAAAACCATAAAATTTTTTTGTAGACAAGTCGTTCAAACAATCAAGCCACCAAAATACAATGGAATTTGAACTTAACTTCAACTTTTATTTATTAATATATCTCATTTATTAGCAATGTTGTTGCTTCACAGTTATAATTAAAACATACATAAAAACATTTACCATGCCTAGCAAATGAAGGCATGACTACACTCTTAGACATACTGACACAACTGTATGAGATCAGTATAGATGAGAGAGAGGGGGAGTAATAAATAAAAGTATGTTACTTCTATTAACAAATACCCTCACCTAAAAGCTAAGTTAAAAGGATAAGTTTTCAATTTAAATTGAAAAGTAATAATAAAATCAATATTGTGAAAATGCCCCCATATAAAATAAATGAATTGATTTTGTAACATGAAAATATTATGTTATAATCACTGCTCTATATTAAGTAATAAAAATTTGATGTAATTTAAATCAAACTTATTTTGTTTATGCAAGACGACTGGTGTACTTGGTAAAGATTTAAATATAGACATACTTGAAAATTTAATTTGTTGTGAAATATATATTTATATATATATATATATATATATATATATATATATATATTATAAAGTTTGTTTTGCTGTTGACTTTGTCATGTTATAGGTGTTTTAAATAAAGAATTGTTTAAACAAATTGAATGTGTGTTTTACATATATGCGTTATGAAGGGAGTATAATATTTGTCAGATCAGCAATAGATTTGGTTGTTTTGGTTTGTTTTTCAACTGTTTGATTTATAGGGTATCCAGTGCTGCAGTATTTAATATTAAACTTGTGTAGCTTTAGAAATCAACACTCATCCAAAATGTTTATCTTTATATTTTTATACGTAGATTTTTTTTCTTTTTAATTATTATTTTTTTTTTTTTACTTGCAGTGGCAGTTTACTATAAGCATATTTTGGGATATATTCTATTTTCACTAAAACTAGCAGTTCTTTGCAATAAGTGCCAATAGTTGTTAGTTGTATTTTTTTTTGAAAATCATATTTCATTTGTTACAAAAAACAGCCTTTTTTCATCTTAGATGTTTTAGAATACAAAAAAAAAAATTGGGTTGACCAAAAGAGGATGTAATATATGTTGAGGTTTATTAAATTACAACAACTCGCAATACAATATTGTGTGTCAACATTAAAATAGTTTATCACTTTTTGTGACCCAAAAATTAAGAAAATTATAGTTATAAATAGATCCAAATCAGAATTGAAATTATATCAATTGCAAGTGAATTAGACATAAAAATCAATAGAGTTTTTTTTAAACATAATATGACTTAAATGTATTTGTTTGAAACAAATAACTTCTTTCTTTGTGTATGGAAATATTGTATCGTTTTTGGCCACAATTGATTCATTAATTGTAATGTTTTCTTTCTATTTTGTTATTTGGTGTGTAGTTATAAAATATATAGACACTTTGACTTCTGTTAGTTTAACTTCCTATATTGGTCTTTTGAATTGTGAGTCGGTTATTGTCCGCTAAATGATTAAATGTAAATTACTCTTAATTTGACTCGGTTGTAATCAGATCGGTGTGAAATTCACTTGTTGTAAACACAATAACCCATAAATAGTCTATTTTAAATCAAAATAACGTATGCAATGACTAGTTTGTAGATTGAAATGTCTTTGTATGGAATGAAATTACTGTTAAATTGAGGTGTTCGAAACAAAATGACTCTTAAATTGAGTTATTTGAAACTGATTCACTTGTGGCCAAAAGACCTAAATGTCCTTTTTTGGAATCTGTTTCCGTTTTGAACGTAAGAGAAAAGCAGAAGAAGAAGAAGAAGAAGAAGAAGAAGAAGAAGAAGAAGCGTTTGCGTCAGTGGTATAGCTAAACGTGAAAAATGTCTTCTCCCATTAAAAAACTTAAGGTTGAGGAAATTACAGATGAAATTTGTGGATATGTTCACAACGTTACCCCTGTGAAAAAGGCGGTAAGGAGCGGCAACAATTTTTTCAATGCCATTCTTCAAACAAGTCGCGATGAGTTCCAACATGTTGTCGAGTTTGCGGCAGAGAAAAGGACGTCGTTTTTGCAGGCCAACAAAAATAAAAGTCCAGTGAAATTAAAATTAATCAAACGCTGCGTCAGTGAGTATATTTACGGTTATGTAAATATGTTCGCTGTTATTTACTGTTACTGGTTATTAATTTGTGTGTTAATTTGCTTGTTTTCTTAGGCAGAGATGGTGGAGCATTTGATATTCAGTGTGGTGCTTCCACCGACATTTCCGTGGTGACCAACGTTGGATTTCCCATTAAAACGCCACCGGTAGAGTACAAGACGATTTCCGCGGTGAAATTAATGGGTCCGAAGCAGAACGTAAGAAGTTTGTTTTACTATTAGTTTAGTAACGCTAGGATATAACTTATTAAAGGGATGGTTGATTCCAGTTTCACTTTTTTGATTTTAAATAGTGTGTAATGTTGCTGATGGTGCATTAACAGTATCTGCAAAGTTGCAGCGCTGAAAGTTCAATGTAAGCAGAGATATCGTCTTTTAAAAACCAGGAAGTGTAAACGCCTACAAAAACGACTCGATTGGGACTACAACGGGTTATGGTACGTCACTAACCCGCACATTTGCATCAACCACTCCCTCCAGAATATGCAGGAAATGGCATGCGCATATTTCTGCAGCACGTCGAGTGAGTTGTGTTCACGCAGCTGTCAGGTCTTCTGTGTTTCAAGCTTCCCACGGATGCTATACTTCATCAACAATGGATACAATTTATGTTTGATTATATTCCTGAAAGTGACGATCGTAATCTAGTAGGGCTGGGCGATAATATCGCACGATATTGTATGCGCATCTAATCAGTAAAGCCGGTTCATTGATTAGCAGTAAATCACCTTCACCTGCTTTCAGATGGAGCGGCATTCACTACAAAGAACCGTAGATCACTGACAAGCTGAGCCAAATCGCGTTAATATCGAGGACATATCGATAGCGATATTTAATGCGATATGGCTCAACTGGTCAGTTAATTACGGCTCTTCGTCACGACAAAATCTCCCGTATTAAACTAATACACCTGGGGGTGTATATAAGTCCACACTCAAGAGCGTTAAAGTTAATGAGATAATTATGTGATTAAATGAGTGATGATTGAGCATTATTGAAGACACCTAAAGCAGAATCACAAGGAAAAAATCAAAAAAATAAGCCACCGTTATGGAGGTGAGTGTTTGCTTTAGTTGGTCTTCTTGACCCTTTTATTGAAAATTTTGTTTTTAAATTTGCTATTGCATCTGAGTTAATCCTGTGAAAGGATTGCAAACACAGATAAGCAATTATAAAATGATGATAGTTACATAATGACTTTCATTGTTTAAATTTATGTGTATGATTTATTTTATTGGTTAGTGTATAACTAAGCATAAACATCTGGAATGTTAAATATAATGTAATTTCTCAAAAGTTGTTTAAAAAATCTTTCTTTAAGGCACACACAGACCTCAAGATTCAGTCAAAGCTTCTCAACAACGGTGACGAGTAGAATATTCAAGTAGGAAAAGTAAATTACATAGACAATTCAGATCATAATTTATTCATACCGCAATGCATGATGGGAGACATTAATGAGTTGTGATTGGTGGCAGCATGTAACCACGGATGAGATAGACAGGCTGATTATTGATCTCTGTGTTTCTGTATAAAGATGACAGTGATTTGACTAAAATATTTTATTAAATATTTGAGGTTATTAGAAAGTACAGATATGTAACATAACTACAAAACTGTAGCTAAGAAGATAACCATAATCTGAATACTTATATTTTTCAGATTAATGCATGATTAGGCTATGTCAAAACATAGCCAACACTATCAGATCAAATTGCCTTTGTTCATTTGACTGTTATAAGTCAAAATCACCAGGCAAATAAAATTGAAGTGAAAATATAAGTGTCAAGAGCCCAACTAAAGCAGACAATGATCTCCATAACGGTGGCTGAAAATTTGTGATTGTCCTTCAGTGATTCTGCTTGTAATCATCAGGTGTCTTCAATAATGCTCAATCATCACTAAATTAATCACTTAATTATCTCATTAACTTTAACACTCATATCGTCCATCTGAAAGCATGTGAATGTGATTTACTACTAATCAATGAACCGGCTTTACTGATTAGATGCGCAGACAATATCGTGCGATATTATCGCCCAGCCCTATAATCTAGCTCTCTGTGCTGCGCATTTTACGTTAGACAGCTTCCAGAATCTCCACGAGTTCAATGCAGCAAGAAACTGTTAATAAACAATGAAGCAGATCCAACCTTAAAACCAGAGGCAGCAGTTGTTGGACCACAACCTGTAAGTAGGCTAAGACTTAATCGTTTTAAATGTATTTGCATGTATAATTCCAGACGTAACGTTAGCCTGTGTTTTATTTATGTTTTATTTTTTCAAAATGCCAGCGCTGGCTTTATAGCCACTAGGCTACTAGTTATGCTAGTATTTTGTGTCTACGACAAACGCGTACAAACATTATGGAGCTGAATTTTGTATAAGTACTAATGTTTTAAACGTATTTTTCATGTATATATGCTTTATGACGTTATTTTCGATTTGATCAAGAACGTAAACTTGCCAACGCTGTTTGTGTTTAACATTAGTAGCCAGTCAGTTGCTATCGTTGCCAGTCAGATGCTATTGTGTAAAACAAATGTGTATATGGTTAAAAAATATGTCACATTATCATTCAGAAACGTTTAGTAAGAGCCGTGTGTGGTGTGGTTCTGTTTGACTCGCTTCATCGCGGCTTTCTCGGTCTGATTCTGCCTCAAACTGATACTGCAGTTCGACACCATTATTTACATCTGGACCGGAGCTGGCGTTTTCCCGTTAAGGTAATAGGCGTTAACCTTCCGGACAACGTGAGCGACAGTTTAGCCAATCACAACACACCCGCCCAAACTAACCAATCTGAGCCCACGACGTGTTTCTGAGGGAGTGTTTTCATAGAATCAGGAAGTAAACCGCTCGTTCAGGGGACAGAGGAGAGCGCGGCTGACGATAAAGGTGAAGTTTATGAAAAATAAGACTTTTCAAAAAAGAAAAAACATGAATACATGTTATATTGCACCCCATAAACACAATCATGCAAAGAAAAAGAGGAGTAAACCACCCCTTTAATTAAATAATAAGATCTATTTATCTCCAAGATATTTTGAAGTGGAATTGTACAATTCTGGTAGAATGTCCCTAATACATTGACACTCACCTGAATACAAATGTCTGGAACACTTTTAGCGATCTTGGGATGCTGGAAAACTTGATGTCTGTAGCTACGTCTGACGACTTTTTCACATCAGACCGTTTCCTTGATTCTGTCTCCAGACGGGAAAGCTGAAGAAAATCAGACTATTCCTTCTCGGTCGTGTGAACGGACATCACAAAAAGTTCTTCCCATAACTTAAAAATGAATCGAAATGTTTACTTTACATATTAGCGGTCCGGATTCGCGTCAGCCCACAGATTGACAGTGGAATGGGCCATGGCTAGCTGGCCTCACAATATGGCGGCGCTACCCATCAGCCACCGTGGCGCTCTGTGGCTGACGTCACGTTGCCAAGCCCTATATGAACACAGAAATGATTGAACTTCCTCTCCAGGTTCTAGATCCGCTCTGAAAGTCACTTCGTGATCATTTAACTGTTTCATTTGAACAACTGTCACCATGACAATCATGACAAACCAAACACACAGAAACTCAAAAGGTCTTCACGGCAACCCGTCAAAATAAAAGTTCGGTTTAACTGGACGGAAATATGTTACTGTTGTACAGTAGAATTTATATATGTCCAGATGTAATAATAGATTAACACTAATTCAAATAAATTATGAATTTTTTAAACAAAACTGAATTTAAGGAATAAGTTTCAATTTTAACAGTAAAGCTCCTTGTGCAGCACGATATTTGACAAAAAGTTTATGATAAAATATAAATTTGTTTTATGGCTTCATTTTATTACCAGCAAAAACACAGAATTAGTGTGAATTTATATATATATATATATATATATATATATATAAAGTTAATAATACATGATTTCAATTAATTAGACATGTCCGCTCCGCCCATGTGCTCCTCTGTTCCTGCCTCCTTGTTTCCCTGTACCACGCCCTCTGGTCTAGTTGAGTACTCGTTTGTCTGAGTGTTGTCACCTGTTCCTCATGTTCTCTGCTCCCTTGTTTCAGTCCTCGTTTATGTGAGCGTGTTCACCTGTCCCTTGTCTGAGTGTTCTCACCTGTTACCCTTGTTAAGCTCCCTTTATTTGTGTGCTTTTGCTCTCATGTGTTGTTAGTTTGTTGTGCTTATTTTTTAATTGCAGAGAGCCAGGGGATCGTAAATCTGTATGTTCCTGTGGACCAGACAGAGGAGTTTTCAGTGAAATAAGGCGTGTTTTCCCAGGGCTTGGTGATAGGCCCTTCGAGCTCTGTCGGATGGATGCTCACCATAACATCATCATCCTGAATTTGCTTGGTATCACACCACGTGACATTAAAGATTGCCTTGAATTGAATAGATCTGCGGTTTATGTCAGAATCAAGTTGAGCAATTTTGTATAGAAGCAGCATTATCGTCAGCTTTTTGGATATATTGATATACAGTAGTTCATATGAAAACACCTTTTGTGGAACATTGATGGGTTTTGCTCCTGGACTACCAACACTGCATCACTGGCTAAGAAAAATTTAAATACTCATGTGCCTGATGTTATTTATAGTTTGTATTGTATTTATATATTTTTAATACTCATCTGTGTTATGTTGGTGTTTTACACCATGGGTCTGAGGGAAATGGAATTTTAATCCTCTGTATGTCCTGTACATATAGTAGAATTGATAATAAACTTCAACTTAATTTGGACGTTGGTATGCAATACTACTAACCTGTCATTTATACCCACAGGGTCAGGGTGAGGACCAACCTCCTGTTGCTGAGCCCAACCAGCCACCCTCACTTGGAAGGCCAAATCCCCCTCCTTCTACTTTTAGAAGTAGATTGTTAGACTCTCTGTCACCTGACAACAGCCGTATGCAGACCCCCACAGAAGAAAGTCATGTTTCCCTTACCCCTTTTCCACCGAAAAAAGAACTGGTTCGGAACTGGTGCTGGTTCAAAGTTGGTTCGGAGCTGGTTCAACTTGCGAACCCGTTCAGAGCCTGTTTGCTTTTCCACTGACTAGCGCCCAGGGAACGACGTCGTTACGTCACTGCTTACGTCGCTTGCAAGTAGGCTACATTGCTTTGGGATTATCTCTAACTCGTGTACCAAGAAAACTTTAAAAACAATTGAAATATGTAAGTCTTTTAATCTTTTCGTTTGATATGTAATATTTTCTGATATGTTATGTAGCCCTGTCTTGTGTCTTTTTTCTTTCCATTTATTTGTTCAATCGCGACTGTTTTCTTCTTTGCTTATGTTTAAAAAAAATAAATAAATAAAAACGCTTGCGTGTTTCTGCAGTTTTTCATGGCTTTGCAATGGTCAGAAAATATGTTTAGAACACATCTGAAGCCGCCCCAGCCCCCGACGTAAACATGACGTGCTAAAAGAACGGTTCTAGTCCAGCAAAGAGTTGGTGCCGCTTTGGAACCAGTTCTCGCGGCCGCGAACCGGTTCTTTGGCTGTCGAAACACAAAGAACTGGTTCGCGCGCAGGCACCGGCTCCGAACCGGCTCTCAAAATGCGTTGGTGGAAAAGGGGCTCCTGTCAGTGCATTAGAAATAGCTCAAGCAGATTGTCTCATCAGGTGCATAATGATGTCAGTGGTGGGGATGAAGACTGTGTGTTTGTGGAGGTAAGATGAACTTTGATTAATAAATTGTCACTATTTTTAATCACATATCTGCAGTCTTGATTGCAAAGAGTTGATGATGATTAGCCTCAGAGTCACAAGGGAGGGTGGCTGAGGTTAAAACCTTTCCTTAAACGCATACAGTGTTTTTGTTTCAATTTAACCAATGACTCATCCCCAAACCCCCCCCCCCCCCCCCCCCAATTCAGGAAACACGGCTGGCAGAGGCCAGAGGTCAAATTCCAGAGGTGCCATCTTTTGAACAGACAGTGGAAGTGAGTTTCATACATGCTGATTGAATAAATGTGTATATATGCAACAATTTTAACTTTATAGCTTGCTTTGGGCATAACCAGTGCAAAAATGCCACACTGCGCTTAATTTTGGGTCTAACTCTGTGTTTTACTTTTCCTAGTTGAATATTCTACTCGTCACCGTTGTTGAGAAGCTTTGACTGAATCTTGAGGTCTGTGTGTGCCTTAAAGAAAGATTTTTTTTAAAACAACTTTTGAGAAATTACATTATATTTAACATTCCAGCTGTTTATGCAGAATCTCAGTTATACACTAACCAACAAAATAAATCATAGACATAAACTTTAAATGATGAAAGTCATTATGTAACTATCATCATTTTATAATTGTTTATCTTTGTTCATCTGACAGGATTAACTCAGATGCAATAGCAAATTAAATATATAAATTTTAATATAAGGGTCAAGAAGACCAACTAAAGCAAACACTCACCTCCATAACGGTGGCTTAAAATTCTTTGATTTTTTCCTTGTGATTCTGCTTTAGGTGTCTTCAATAATGCTCAATCATCACTCATTTAATCACATAATTATCTCATTAACTTTAACACTCTTGAGTGTGGACTTATATACACCCCCAGGTGTATTAGTTTAACACGGGAGATTTTGTCGTGACGAAGAGCCGTAATTAATTGACCAGTTGAGCCATATCGCATTTAATATCGCTATCGATATGTCCTCGATATTAACGCGATTTGGCTCAGCTTGTCAGTGATCTACATGTCACAGGTCGGGGTGGCCTCCCCCTGTTGCAGACCACCCCTGTGAGTGTACCACCTCCAGCTAGTCCAAAACTTTGAAAAAGTGACAGACCGTCAATGGGGACCGGCCCGATGGACGGGGGTCCGAGGGACGAGCGCGCCGCACCCCCCGAAATTTTTGGGGGTCCGGCCGAGGGCGACCCCGGGACCCTCCCGGCGGGGGGGGACGGCGGGCCGGGCCCCGAGCCCCCCGGGGGGCCGACGGGAGCGGCGGGTAGTTTCGGGCCCCCCGGGGCAGTCTCGGGCCGAACCACCGGGTGGCGCCGTCCACGGAACAGCCCGCGGACCCACAGAACGTCCGGCCGGCCGGCCATCGGTCCCACAGGGGGTCCGGCGACCCGCCCCCGGACCCCCGGCCACGCCCCCGTCCCGCTAACCCACTATCCGTCCAATAACCACCGTTTCGACCGAACCCCTTGGGAACGCTCCCCGCCCACCCCAGGCCACGCCCCCGTCCCACGGACCCACTATTCGTCCAATAACCCGCTGGTTCGACCGAACCCCTCGGGAACGCCCCCCGCCCACCCCGGCCACGCCCCCGTCCCACGGACCCACTATCCGTCCAATAACCCACTGTTTTCGCCGAAACGTCCCGGGACCGCCCCCGGGCCACGACCCCGTCCCACGGACCCACTATTTGTCCAATAACCCACTATTTTTTTCAAAAAATTTCCTGACGCCGTCCGACGCGCCGGGGTCGGGCGCGGCACCGCGGCCGACCCGACGGGCGGGGATTCGGGCGGTGTTTTCGATACACTTTTTAACCGAAGCTCCCACCGCGACGAAAACCGCCCACCCGCGCTCGGCCGGGGCCCCCGAGTCCGTAGCACCGAACGGCGTCCCATAATTCCACTGTCCACAAACCCACTATTTGTCCAATAACCCACTATTTTCGAATGCACTAACCCCAACCTCCATGCAATAAGCTGCAAATGGACAGAATCCCACGATCCCACTGTCCACAGACCCACTATTTGTCCAATAACCCACTATTTTCAAATGTACTAACCCCAGCCTCCATGCAATAAGCTGCAAATGGACAGAATCCCACTATCCCACTGTCCAAGAACCCACTATTTGTCCAATAACCCACTATTTTTCAAATGTACTAACCCCAGCCTTCATGCAATAAGCTGCAAATGGACAGAATCCCACTATCCCACTGTCCATGGACCCACTATTTGTCCAATAACCCACTATTTTCAAATGTACTAACCCCAGCCTCCATGCAATAAGCTGCAAATGGACAGAATCCCACCTGCAATCTATCCCACTGTCCAAAAACCCACTATTTGTCCAATAACCCACTGTCCAAGAACCCACTATTTGTCCAATAACCCACTATTTTTCAAATGTACTAACCCCAGCCTCCATGCAATAAGCTGCAAATGGACAGAATCCCACTATCCCACTGTCCATGGACCCACTATTTGTCCAATAACCCACTATTTTCAAATGTACTAACCCCAGCCTCCATGCAATAAGCTGCAAATGGACAGAATCCCACCTGCAATCTATCCCACTGTCCAAAAACCCACTATTTGTCCAATAACCCACTGTCCAAGAACCCACTATTTGTCCAATAACCCACTATTTTCAAATGTACTAACCTCAGCCTCCATGCAATAAGCTGCAAATGGACAGAATCCCACTATCCCACTGTCCACGGACCCACTATTTGTCCAATAACCCACTATTTTCAAATGTACTAACCCCAGCCTCCATGCAATAAGCTGCAAATGGACAGAATCCCACTATCCCACTGTCCAAGAACCCACTATTTGTCCAATAACCCAGTGTCCAAGAACACACTATTTGTCCAATAACCCACTGTCCAAAAACCCACTATTTGTCCAATAACCCACTATTTTTCAAATGTACTAACCCCAGCCTCCATGCAATAAGCTGCAAATGGACAGAATCCCACTATCCCACTGTCCAGAGACCCACTATTTGTCCAATAACCCACTATTTTCAAATGTACTAACCCCAGCCTCCATGCAATAAGCTGCAAATGGACAGAATCCCAATTTCCCACTGTCCACAGACCCACTATTTGTCCAATAACCCACTATTTTCAAATGTACTAACCCCAGCCTCCATGCAATAAGCTGCAAATGGACAGAATCCCACTATCCCCCTGTCCACGGACCCACTATTTGTCCAATAACCCACTGTCCAAGAACCCACTATTTGTCCAATAACCCACTGTCCACAGACCCACTATTTGTCCAATAACCCACTATTTTCAAATGTACTAACCCCAGCCTCCATGCAATAAGCTGCAAATGGACAGAATCCCACTATCCCACTGTCCACAGACCCACTATTTGTCCAATAACCCACTATTTTCAAATGTACTAACCTCAGCCTCCATGCAATAAGCTGCAAATGGACAGAATCCCACTATCCCACTGTCCACAGACCCACTATTTGTCCAATAACCAACTATTTTCAAATGTACTAACCCCAGCCCCCATGCAATAAGCTGCAAATGGACAGAATCCCACTATCCCACTGTCCACAGACCAATTATTTGTCCAATAACCCACTATTTTCAAATGTACTAACCCCAGCCTCCATGCAATAAGCTGCAAATGGACAGAATCCCACTATCCCACTGTCCACAGACCCACTATTTGTCCAATAACCCACTGTCCAAGAACCCACTATTTGTCCAATAACCCACTGTCCAAGAACCCACTATTTGTCCAATAACCCACTATTTTTCAAATGTACTAACCCCAGCCTCCATGCAATAAGCTGCAAATGGACAAAATCCCACTATCCCATTGTCCACAGACCCACTATTTGTCCAATAACCCACTATTTTCAAATGTACTAACCCCAGCCTCCATGCAATAAGCTGCAAATGGACAGAATCCCACTATCCCACTGTCCACGGACCCACTATTTGTCCAATAACCCAATATTTTTCAAATGTACTAACCCCAGCCTCCATGCAATAAGCTGCAAATGGACAGAATTCCACTATCCCACTGTCCACGGACCCACTATTTGTCCAATAACCCAATATTTTTCAAATGTACTAACCCCAGCCTCCATGCAATAAGCTGCAAATGGACAGAATCCCACTATCCCACTGTCCACGGACCCACTATTTGTCCAATAACCCAATATTTTTCAAATGTACTAACCCCAGCCTCCATGCAATAAGCTGCAAATGGACAGAATCCCACTATCCCACTGTCCACGGACCCACTATTTGTCCAATAACCCACTGTCCAAGAACCCACTATTTGTCCAATAACCCACAAAAATAGTGGGTTATTGGACACATAGTGGGTATTTGGACAGTGTTTTTTAAGCTTAGCTTTCAAAATATTTGCATGAAAACTACTTTTCTGCACTCAGCTGGGGCCCCTGAGTCTGTAGAACCAAGTTCCATCCCATAATTCCACTGTCCACAGACCCACTATTTGTCCAATAACCCACTATTTTTCATATTTACTAACCCCGACCCTCATGCAATAAGCTGCAAATGGACGGAATCCCACCTGCCATCGATTGAATGGGGATTTCACCATGGTATTTTTTTGTCTTTTTTTTGACCGTTTTTTTTCTTGATAAAAAATATATATCTGCACTCAGGGGGGCCCCCTGAGTCCACGGCACCAAGCGCCGTCCCCCAATTCCACCGTCCACGAACCCACGTTTTTTATAATGGCACCGATGCTATGTGGGATCGCGATATCTCAGCTCTGGAAGGGTCTAGAGCCTCCATTTTGCCCCTCCTGTATTAGTCCCACTGCCCTCTATCCGAATCCCGAGTTTCGAGAATTTCGGAGAAAGTCAAAATTTTGACCTGAAAAAACCGACAGGGGGACCCCTGTCGTCTTTTTTGGTCCAAAAAAATAAGTTTCTCCGATTTTCTCGAAACTCGGGATTCTGATAGAGGGCCTTGGGACTAAGACAGGACTGCCAAAATGGAGGCTCTAGACCCTTCCAGAGCTGAGATATCGCGATCCCACGTAGCATCGGTGCCATTATAAAAATAGTGGGTTCGTGGACGGTGGAATTGGGGGACGGCGCTTGGTGCCGTGGACTCAGGGGGCCCCCCTGAGTGCAGAAATATATTTTTTATCAAGAAAAAAAACGGTCAAAAAAAAGACAAAAAAAAATACCATGCTGAAATCCCCATTGAATCAATGGCAGGCGGGATTCCGTCCATTTGCAGCTTATTGCATGAGGGTTGGGGTTAGTAAATATGAAAAATAGTGGGTTATTGGAAAAATAGAGGTTATTTGGACAGTGTTTTTTAAGCTTAGCTTTCAATTTTTTTTTTGATAAAAACTACTTTTCTGCACTCAGCTGGGGCCCTTGAGTCTGTAGCACCAAGCACCATCCCATAATTCCACTGTCCAAGAACCCACTATTTGTCCAATAACCCACTATTTTCAAATGTACTAACCCCAGCCTCCATGCAATAAGCTGCAAATGGACAGAATCCCACTATCCCACTGTCCAAGAACCCACTATGTGTCCAATAACCCACTATTTTCAAATGTACTAACCCCAGCCTCCATGCAATAAGCTGCAAATGGACAGAATCCCACTATCCCAGTGTCCACAGACCCACTATTTGTCCAATAACCCACTATTTTCAAATGTACTAACCCAGCCCCCATGCAATAAGCTGCAAATGGACAGAATCCCACCTGCAATCTATTCCACTGTCCACAAACCCACTATTTGTCCAATAACCCACTGTCCAAGAACCCACTATGTGTCCAATAACCCACTATTTTCAAATGTACTAACCTCAGCCTCCATGCAATAAGCTGCAAATGGACAGAATCCCACTATCCCACTGTCCACAGACCCACTATTTGTCCAATAACCCACTATTTTCAAATGTACTAACCCCAGCCTCCATGCAATAAGCTGCAAATGGACAGAATCCCACTATCCCACTGTCCACAGACCCACTATTTGTCCAATAACCCACTATTTTCAAATGTACTAACCCAGCCCCCATGCAATAAGCTGCAAATGGACAGAATCCCACCTGCAATCTATTCCACTGTCCACAAACCCACTATTTGTCCAATAACCCACTGTCCAAGAACCCACTATGTGTCCAATAACCCACTATTTTCAAATGTACTAACCTCAGCCTCCATGCAATAAGCTGCAAATGGACAGAATCCCACTATCCCACTGTCCAAGAACCCACTATGTGTCCAATAACCCACTATTTTCAAATGTACTAACCTCAGCCTCTATGCAATAAGCTGCAAATGGACAGAATCCTACTATCCCACTGTCCACAGACCCACTATTTGTCCAATAACCCACTATTTTCAAATGTACTAACCCCAGCCCCCATGCAATAAGCTGCAAATGGACAGAATCCCACCTGCAATCTATTACACTGTCCACAAACCCACTATTTGTCCAATAACCCACTGTCCAAGAACCCACTATGTGTCCAATAACCCACTATTTTCAAATGTACTAACCTCAGCCTCCATGCAATAAGCTGCAAATGGACAGAATCCCACTATCCCACTGTCCACAGACCCACTATTTGTCCAATAACCCACTATTTTCAAATGTACTAACCCCAGCCTCCATGCAATAAGCTGCAAATGGACAGAATCCCACTATCCCACTGTCCACAGACCCACTATTTGTCCAATAACCCACTATTTTCAAATGTACTAACCCAGCCCCCATGCAATAAGCTGCAAATGGACAGAATCCCACCTGCAATCTATTCCACTGTCCACAAACCCACTATTTGTCCAATAACCCACTGTCCAAGAACCCACTATGTGTCCAATAACCCACTATTTTCAAATGTACTAACCTCAGCCTCCATGCAATAAGCTGCAAATCGAAAGAATCCCACTATCCCACTGTCCACAGACCCACTATTTGTCCAATAACCCACTATTTTCAAATGTACTAACCCCAGCCTCCATGCAATAAGCTGCAAATGGACAGAATCCCACTATCCCACTGTCCACGGACCCACTATTTGTCCAATAACCCACTATTTTCAAATGTACTAACTCCAGCCTCCATGCAATAAGCTGCAAATGGACAGAATCCCACTATCCCACTGTTCACGGACCCACTATTTGTCCAATAACCCACTATTTTCAAATGTACTAACCCAGCCCCCATGCAATAAGCTGCAAATGGACAGGATCCCACCTGCAATCTATTCCACTGTCCACAAACCCACTATTTGTCCAATAACCCACTGTCCAAGAACCCACTATGTGTCCAATAACCCACTATTTTCAAATGTACTAACATCAGCCTCCATATAATAAGCTGCAAATGGACAGAATCCCACTATCCCACTGTCCACAGTCCCACTATTTGTCCAATAACCCACTATTTTTCAAATGTACTAACCCCTGCCTCCATGCAATAAGCTGCAAATGGACAGAATCCTACTATCCCACTGTCCACGGACGCACTATTTGTCCAATAACCCACTATTTTCAAATGTACTAACCCCAGCCTCCATGCAATAAGCTGCAAATGGACAGAATCCCACTATCCCACTGTCCACGGACCCACTATTTGTCCAATAACCCACTATTTTTCAAATGTACTAACCCCAGCCCCCATGCAATAAGCTGCAAATGGACAGAATCCCCCTATCCCACTGTCCACAGACCCACTTTTTGTCCAATAACCCACTGTCCAAGAACCCACTATTTGTCCAATAACCCACAAAAATAGTGGGTTATTGGACACATAGTGGGTATTTGGACAGTGGTTTTTAAGCTTAGCTTTCAAAATATTTGCATGAAAACTACTTTTCTGCACTCAGCTGGGGCCCCTGAGTCTGTAGAACCAAGTTCCACCCCATAATTCCACTGTCCAAAAACCCACTAAGTGTCCAATAACCCACTATTTTTCATATTTACTAACCCCGACCCTCATGCAATAAGCTGCAAATGGACGGAATCCCACCTGCCATCGATTGAATGGGGATTTCACCATGGTATTTTTTTGTCTTTTTTTACCGTTTTTTTTCTTGATAAAAAATATATTTCTGCACTCAGGGGGGCCCCCTGAGTCCACGGCACCAAGCGCCGCCCCCCAATTCCACCGTCCACGAACCCACGTTTTTTATAATGGCACCGATGCTACGTGGGATCGCGATATCTCAGCTCTGGAAGGGTCTAGAGCCTCCATTTTGCCCCTCCTGTCTTAGTCCCACTGCCCTCTATCCGAATCCCGAGTTTCGAGAATTTCGGAGAAAGTCAAAATTTTGACCTGAAAAAACCGACAGGGGTACCCCTGTCGTCTTTTTTGGTCCAAAAAAATAAGTTTCTCCGATTTTCTCGAAACTCGGGATTCTGATAGAGGGCCTTGGGACTAAGACAGGAATGCAAAAATGGAGGCTCTAGACCCTTCCAGAGCTGAGATATCGCGATCCCACGTAGCATCGGTGCCATTATAAAAATAGTGGGTTCGTGGACGGTGGAATTGGGGGACGGCGCTTGGTGCCGTGGACTCAGGGGGCCCCCCTGAGTGCAGAAATATATTTTTTATCAAGAAAAAAAACGGTCAAAAAAAAGACAAAAAAATACCATGCTGAAATCCCCATTGAATCAATGGCAGGCGGGATTCCGTCCATTTGCAGCTTATTGCATGAGGGTTGGGGTTAGTAAATATGAAAAAATAGTGGGTTATTGGACAAATAGAGGTTATTTGGACAGTGTTTTTTAAGCTTAGCTTTCAAAATTTTTGGATGAAAACTACTTTTCTGCACTCAGCTGGGGCCCCTGAATCTGTAGCACCAAGCACCATCCCATAATTCCACTGTCCACGGACCCACTATTTGTCCAATAACCCACTATTTTCAAATGTACTAACCCCAGCCCCCATGCAATAAGCTGCAAATGGACAGAATCCCACCTGCAATCTATCCCACTGTCCAAGAACCCACTATTTGTCCAATAACCCACTGTCCAAGAACCCACTATTTGTCCAATAACCCACTATTTTTCAAATGTACTAACCCCAGCCTCCATGCAATAAGCTGCAAATGGACAGAATCCCACTATCCCACTGTCCATGGACCCACTATTTGTCCAATAACCCACTATTTTCAAATGTACTAACCTCAGCCTCCATGCAATAAGCTGCAAATGGACAGAATCCCGCCAGCAATCTATCCCACTGTCCAAGAACCCACTATTTGTCCAATAACCCACTGTCCAAAGACCCACTATTTGTCCAATAACCCACTGTTTTTCAAATGTACTAACCCCAGCCCCCATGCAATAAGCTGCAAATGGACAGAATCCCACTAACCCACTGTCCATGGACCCACTATTTGGCCAATAACCCACTATTTTGTAATGTACTAACCTCCATGCAATAAGCTGCAAATGGACAAAATCCCACTAACCCACTGTCCATGGACCCACTATTTGTCCAATAACCCACTGTTTTTCAAATTTACTAACCCCAGTCCCCATGCAATAAGCTGCAAATGGACATAATCCCACCTGCAATCTATCCCACTGTCCAAGAACCCACTATTTGTCCAATAACCCACTGTCCAAGAACCCACTATGTGTCCAATAACCCACTATTTTTCAAATGTACTAACCCCAGCCTCCATGCAATAAGCTACAAATGGACAAAATCCCACTATCCCACTGTCCACTGACCCACTATTTGTCCAATAACCCACTATTTTCAAATGTACTAACCCCAGCCCCCATGCAATAAGCTGCAAATGGACAGAATCCCACCTGCAATCTATCCCACTGTCCAAGAACCCACTATTTGTCCAATAACCCACTGTCCACAGACCCATTATTTGTCCAATAACCCACCATTTTTCAAATGTACTAACCTCAGCCTCCATGCAATAAGCTGCAAATGGACAGAATCCCACTAACCCACTGTCCATGGACCCACTATTTGTCCAATAACCCACTATTTTCAAATGTACTAACCCCAACCTCCATGCAATAAGCTGCAAATGGACAAAATCCCACTAACCCACTGTCCAAGAACCCACTATGTGTCCAATAACCCACTATTTTTCAAATGTACTAACCCCAGCCTCCATGCAATAAGCTACAAATGGACAAAATCCCACTATCCCACTGTCCACTGACCCACTTTTTGTCCAATAACCCACTATTTTCAAATGTACTAACCCCAGCCCCCATGCAATAAGCTGCAAATGGACAGAATCCCACCTGCAATCTATCCCACTGTCCAAGAACCCACTATTTGTCCAATAACCCACTGTCCACAGACCCATTATTTGTCCAATAACCCACTATTTTTCAAATGTACTAACCCCAGCCCCCATGCAATAAGCTGCAAATGGACAGAATCCCACTAACCCACTGTCCATGGACCCACTATTTGTCCAATAACTCACTATTTTCAAATGTACTAACCCCAACCTCCATGCAATAAGTTGCAAATGGACAAAATCCCACTAACCCACTGTCCAGGAACCCACTATTTGTCCAATAACCCACTGTTTTTCAAATGTACTAACCCCAGTCCCCATGCAATAAGCTGCAAATGGACAGAATCCCACCTGCAATCTATCCCACTGTCCAAGAACCCACTATTTGTCCAATAACCCACTGTCCAAGAACCCACTATGTGTCCAATAACCCACTATTTTTCAAATGTACTAACCCCAGCCTCCATGCAATAAGCTACAAATGGACAAAATCCCACTATCCCACTGTCCACGGACCCACTATTTGTCCAATAACCCACTATTTTCAAATGTACTAACCCCAGCCCCCATGCAATAAGCTGCAAATGGACAGAATCCCACCTGCAATCTATCCCACTGTCCAAGAACCCACTATTTGTCCAATAACCCACTGTCCACAGACCCATTATTTGTCCAATAACCCACTATTTTTCAAATGTACTAACCCCAGCCCCCATGCAATAAGCTGCAAATGGACAGAATCCCACTAACCCACTGTCCATGGACCCACTATTTGTCCAATAACCCACTATTTTCAAATGTACTAACCCCAATCTCCATGCAATAAGCTGCAAATGGACAAAATCCCACTAACCCACTGTCCATGGACCCACTATTTGTCCAATAACCCACTGTTTTTCAAATGTACTAACCCCAGTCCCCATGCAATAAGCTGCAAATGGACAGAATCCCACCTGCAATCTTTCCCACTGTCCAAGAACCCACTATTTGTCCAATAACCCACTGTCCAAGAACCCACATGTGTACAATAACCCACTATTTTCAAATGTACTAACCCCAGCCCCCATGCAATAAGCTGTAAATGGACAGAATCCCACTATCCCACTGTCCACAGACCCACTATTTGTCCAATAACCCACTGTCCAAGAACCCACTATTTGTCTAATAACCCACAAAAATAGTGGGTTATTGGACACATAGTGGGTATTTGGACAGTGGTTTTTAAGCTTGGCTTTCAAAATATTTGCATGAAAACTACTTTTCTGCACTAAGCTGGGGCCCCTGAGTCTGTAGAACCAAGTCCCATCCCATAATTCCACTGTCCACAAACCCGTTATGTGTCCAATAACCTACTATTTTTCAAATGTACTAACCCCATTCTTCATGCAATAAGCTGCACATGGACAGAATCCCACTATCCCGCTGTCCACAGACCCACTATTTGTCCAATAACCCACTGTCCAAGAACCCACTATTTGTCCAATAACCCACAAAAATAGTAGGTTATTGGACAAATTGTGGGTATTTGGACAGTGGTTTTTAAGCTTAGCTTTCAAAATATTTGGATGAAAACTAATTTCCTGCACTCAACTGGGGCCCCTGAGTCTGTAGCACCAAGCACCATCCCAAAATTCCACTGTCCACAAACCCACCATGTGTCCAGTTACCCAATGTGCCCCTTTTCAACCTTCCGACCCCCGAACGAGTCCACCAATTAGCATCCCAAAAAACAGTTGAAACTCTTCAAACATTTGTTAGAACAAGAACCCAAACTAACAAGTAAAACTTTTAAAACATTTATTGAACACACAAAATTACAAAACAACTGAACTGATTGGAAATGAACAAAAACTGATTAGAAACAAACTGATTAGAGGAACTGATTAACAACAACAACAACAAAACATATTAAAATTCAAAATTTACAACACTGTTTATAGTTTAAAAAGTAAATTAAGTTTGTTTCCTGGCCCTCCTCGCCCCGGCCTTTTGCCGCTGCGTCCTGTGGACCGCCGTCCAAATCAGCTTCTGGGCCACTTTGTGCGGGGACTTCATGGGCGACAGGCGGACCACAGGACGCCGCCGTCTCTTCACCGGGGTGGCCTGGCCCTGCAAAGAGCGAGAGGGGAAAGAAGAATGAGCAAACACTCCAAACACTCGTCAGCAAAACGTTTAAACAGACTTGCCAAAAGTCAGACTTACCGAAGTGGATGGTGTTTCCTGTTTGCCCTGCTCCTGGTCCTGGTCCTGCTCCGGGCTTTTCTCCTCCTCCTCCTCCTGCTCCTGGTCCTCGTCCTCGTCCTGGTCCGAGGAGCTGGTGGAGGGGGCCGGTCTCTTTTTTGCCTTGCGGCGGGAGGAGGAGGAGGTGGTGGTGGCTGTGGTGGGGGTGGTGGTGGTGGTGGGGGTGGTGGTGGTGGTGGGAGTGGTGGGGCTCTCTTCGGTCCCCGGGGGGGCTTCCTCACCCTCCACGGCTTCCTGGAACAACGACCGCTGTTCCAGGGCCTGCTTCGCGTCCAAATTCAGGGCGTAGAATTTGTCAGCCGTGGAGGTGTCGTGGCACATGAAGCGTGCCACTTTTTGCCGGTCCCCGGGGCTCATGGTGTTCTTGGCCTGTTCAGAGAGAAAAGCACAGTTGGAAACAAACACCCTTAGGTCACGAGTTCACAAGGCAGAAAAACAGGGGCTGGAAAACTCAAGTGGGTTGCGATGGAGGTCCTGACATCGGGGAATGTCGGAGTTCCTGGCAGTTCAAGCCCAGCCCATGCCTCCTGAAAATATTGGTTTAGGTTCTTGCAGGGGCTGGGCTTGGAGGTGAAAAAAAAGTACTGGGCGTCGCTGCCGCCCACTAGATCCTCCCTCATGGCCAGGAACTCCGTCATCCACTTGTATTCGTTCTCCGTCAATGCCAGCTGAGCGGCCCCAAACGCCTGGTTAGTCTTGTGCGTTGAAATCTGTGGAAACAGCAACAAACGAGCGGCGTAAGAGAAGGACAGAGTCACATAAAGAGAGAGAGAGAGAGAACATTTAACATTCAACTCACATTAATCACGTAGCACCCGTCCATGGTGGCCTTTTGCGCTGCCTCCACCTCCGCAATCGTCATATTTTGAAACACCACACCGCGATGCCCGTAGATGCAGGCTAGGTACGCGGTGAGGTGCCCATAAAACGACCACTGATCCTTCCTGTCACAGGTCAACTTGAGACGGGCTGTGAAAAAACAACAACAACAACAACAACAAAGTGTTAAACATTGTGCTACGCAAAGGTTCAAGAGGTAAGAGGAGGCAAAAACTTACCAAGGATTTCTGGAATGGCGGCCCTGGCGGAGGCAACGCACTGGCGGAGAGCGGCCTTGGGGATCAAGTGGCCCTCCTTGGCCTATTTGACCCCCACTTCGTGGACGACCACTCTCCGCCGAACCGAGCAGATCATACTTTTGATCTCCCGGTTCAGGCCAACCATGACGGTGCGGGAGAGGCGGCAGTTGGGCGGCGGGGTCTCCGAGATGTACGCCAAGAATTGAGACACGTTCTTGAGGTACATCTGGATAGTCGGCTCCGCGATCTTGGCCTGGTTGAGTGACTGGTGCCAAGACCGCATCCTCGCCGTCTGGTTCAGGAAGGCAAAGCTGGCCAGGTCGGTGTGCCCCGCCGCCATAAACGCCAGGAAATTCCTGATACGGAAGATCTTCGACCCCACGTTGTTCACCAGCCTGGGAGTGGGGTCGGCGCCCTGTTGATGACCACGAAATTCCTCCAGCAGGACGTCTGCAAAAGGAGAGACAAAACACACAACAACACACAGGGTCAGAACAAAAACACGAGGGTCAGAAAACACTGTCCGCAGAGGGAGACGCCACAAAGTAATAATAATGATAATAACAGTGATAATAATACATTTATTAACAGAAAAAAACATTTAAAAGTTACTTTCTCAAAGCACTTTACAGACAATCATAACAACAGAAAAGCTACACACTTTAAACGAAAAATTAAGCAAGTAAAACAAATCATCAGGTAAAAGCAATCCTAAAATAAAATAGAAAAAATAGTGCTCATTTAGAGCTGGCACGTGGTCGGGGAAAGGAAACCTCTCCTGCTCCGGAGATGGCTGGGCAGGGGTGAGAGGCTGGGGGACTTCGTTATCCGGCTCCTCCGAAGGCCCGGCGCAGGCCTCTCCTTCCTCCTCGTTGTCGTCGCCGCCGCCATCTCCCTCCTCGGGGGACCGGAGGGCAGACAGGAGCCTCCCCGTCACCCTCGCTACCTGGGAAGAAGGGCTTGGCCTGGACCTCCTCCTCAGTTGCTTGTAGCGGCGGGTGAGCTCCTGCAGCGCCTTGCTCAAGGTTTCCACCTGCCGGTCCCTGTCTGCCACCTGGTCCCTGAGGCAAAGGCAGGTTGGATTGGTGCAGGGCGGAGGAGGGGCGTCCGCCACCTCCTCCTCCTCTTCCTCCTCCTCCTCCTCAGGCCCCGAGACGTCCCCCTGGTCCAGGGTCGAGGCCAGCGGCACTTTGGGGTTGCTCGCCCTCAGGTTGGCCAGGTCCTCCAGGATCTTCCTCCTCTTGATCGATGCCAAGGTCTTCCTACGAGTCGATGCCGTTAGCTCGCTGTGGCACTTCAGGTGGCGGTCCATCCGGGCGGTGGTCTTGCCGCAGGCGGGCACCGGGCAAGTGCCCTTCCGGACGTCCACCCTCCCGGAAGCGAGGGCCAGCAGCAAGTTTCCTCTCCTCCTTGTTCTTGACGAGGTGGGTGTTGGTCAGGTGCTGGCTCAGCTGGTGGTAGGCACGGGAGCAGATCGGGCAGTCTTCAATCGGCATCTTGAGTTCTTGCTGTAAAGACTGACCCGTGCAGGGCCCTTTTATACTCACTTGGAGGACACTTTCGACTGAGATGGACTGTCCAAAGTGAACTGGGAGCGGTCGTCCAATCAGCAGGGGGGCGGGTTTAGGCCGCTTTCAAAAGGACTGTCCAAAGTGGACTGGGAAAAGGTTGTCAAATCAGCGGGGGGGCTTTAGGTGACTTTCAACTGAGAGGACTTTCCATAGTGGACTGGAGTTTTTTGAGGCTAATAATACATCGTTTATGGCTGTAATGTACATCAATGTGTGGATTTTAATTCAAATACAACCATCAAAACTAGTGTGATGTGTTCAATAGAGTGTACTTTGTACAGTAGAGGTGGTTTAATCAACAACGACGAGGGAAACCTCCAGTCACCATCCACATTTTCCGGTCGCCATCCACAACGAATGGGCTCATCGCAAACGGGGGCTATGAAACGCTTAGAAAGCGGCTAGGGCCCTCAAACTCTAGGGCCCGACTCAAGGTCCCCAGACGACGGAACTCGCCGAGTTTCAGGGTCATGCGACCTTCCGTGTCCGTACGGCAGCTCGTTTCGTTGGTTTGACCTTTTTGACCCCTGTCAGTTTCAAAATGTGCTTTTTTCATCCTTTTTGGACCTCTCAACCACCCAACGAGGTCCCAGGGCCACCAAACCTTTCCAGGGGGACACACTGAGTCTTGCTGAAGACGTTTCATTAAAATAAAAGCTTAAAAACTGTCCACGAAGCCACGATTTGTCCCGCCAAATAGTGGTTTCGAGGACACTCATTTTCATACAAACTAAACACTGAATTGACTTGAAAACTAGTGTCATGTGTTCAATAGAGCTTACGTAGTGCAGTGGAGGTGGTTTATAAACAGTTTTCAAAAGAAAAACCTTTTGAGGCCACTTGGAAAAGGGTTGGGACACTTTCAACTGAGAGGACCGTCCAGAGTGGACTGGAAAAGGTCAGCAGGGGGGGTTAGGCCACTTTCAACTGAGAGGACCATCCAAAATGGACTGGAAAAGGTCTGCAGGGGGGTTTAGGCCACTTTCAACTGAGAGGACCGTCCAAAATGGACTGGAAAAGGTCTGCAGGGGGGTTTAGGCCACTTTCAACTGAGAGGACCGTCCAAAGTGGACTGGAAAAGGTCTGCAGGGGGGTTTAGGCCACTCTCAACGGAAAGGACCGTCCAAAGTGGACTGGAAAAGGTCAGCAGGGGGGTTTAGGCCACTCTCAACAGAGAGGACTTTCCAAAGTGGACTGGGGCAGGTATTAAGGGTTATCTCAGCGAAAACGCGGCCAAACGGGACGATTTCTTTACCATTCTTTTCAGCTCAAATAGACGCTTCCAAAGAGCCCACCCACGGCTGGATCCGTTGAGTTTTCGACAATAGAAGTTCACGTTTTAATTTCTAGCTCTGGCCCCCGGGGGCCCACGGGGCCGTGGGTGGTCTCCCCGTAAAGGTCTCAGCCCGTTCTAAATGTGATTCAAATTTGGTGTCCCTAGGAGCAAGTGGGGCTTCATAAAAAATTAATACGTTGCTGCTCCTTATAGTGGGTTCGTGGACGGTGGAATTATGGGATGGCGCTTGGTGCCGTGGACTCAGGGGGGCCCTCTGAGTGAAGCCATATAGTTTTTAGCATGAAAGAAAAAACTTTAATCAAAATGTCCATTAATACAGTGGGTTATTGGACTGTGTTACGGCCTCAGCCTTATGGGTGTTGCCTATGTATCTCCGTGTATATGTTTGTCGTGTGTTCTAATTATTGTTTCTTCTTAAGTGTAGGCTCCTCCCCTGCGCACCTGTGGTTCGTTGCTCTGATGGCTCGTGCTGAGCATATAAGCGGCGTGTGCAGGAGGGTGAGACACGCAGCGGTGGACCCCGTGCGCGTCATGATCATCTAAACAGCCGATCAACTCAAGACCGTGTTCTTTGTATTGTGCCACTATTTTGTTCTATTTTGGTAGTGTTTGGTATGTCTAGTATGTCTAGTGTAGAGTAATTGTGAGTTTTCTGTGGGAAGAGTGAGAACATGAGAGACGTGAGATTGTTCAGTCATTTATTAGTCTAAATAAATGTTTTAAACTGCTCTTTGCTTTGCGTCTCCTTTTTATGTTATTGAACCCTTACGAAACGAGCATTTTTAACAACAGGGTTCGTAACATAATTGGGGGCTCATCCGGGATATGTGTCCGAGTAGTGGTAATTTGATTGATCTAATTTGATTCAGGTGATCCATATCCTCTGGTTAGTTAGAGTAAGCCAGCAGGGCTGTGCTTAGCGCCAGTCCTGACGACGGTTTACTGTTTATTGTTTTGCTTTATTATTTTAGTTTGTTGTTTTTGGAGGTATTCCGGGGGAGAGAGCGATCTCTTAATCGGTACCCTCTGAAGACTAGGTAGGGTATAATTTAGATTAATGGCTAGGTAGGTAGGTCCAGAGGGTGTTGGATTATCCTGATTGCTTTGCGTTTTTCTTTTTTGTAAAGATGGCAACGTTTGAGCTAAGTCAATTTTTAGATCAACCTAGTGTTGAAGCTTTAGAGACATGTCGGAAAAATGATTTGTTTCTTATTGCTCAACATTATGAGATTTCTATCTCTAGAACACTTCGTAAGGAAGAGTTGAAAGCTTGTTTAGTGACTAGTCTGATTAATAAGGGGGTATTTCCTTCTATTGAGGCTGTTCCTACTGCAGCAGCGGAGTCGGCGATACCAGCTGCAGGAGGTTTGCCCTTAACGAGTAGTGTTCCAGTTACTCCAGTGATCGGGGTTGGTGCGGAGGTACGTCCGTCTTTTTCACTACCTAAATTTGAACCTTTGTCACTGTCCGCAGAATCATCAGGTTTGCGTACAGATTCCCGTTTAAAGCTACGTTTAGCACGGTTACAGTTGGAAATTCAGGATAAAGCTCAGGCGAGACAAGATGATTTGAAGTGTCAGATTGAAATGTGCCGAATTGATGCTGATATGAAGGTGCGATTGCGGGAGTTGGAGTTGCAGGCTGTTCCAGAGGCACCTAAAATAGCTTTTGTTAAAACATCTCGGTTGGAGGTTAACTCTGAGGCATCTGCTGGTCCATCCACTTCAGGTGTTAATTCTGTGCCGTCTGATATGGGATCTGAGTCTGTAGCGCCGTTTTCGACACATTTTGATGTGGCTAAGAATATCTCTATTGTTCCACCCTTCCGTGAGAGGGAAGTTGAGGCGTATTTTCAAGCTTTTGAACGAATTGCTGTTGCCTTAAGATGGCCAAACGAGGTTTGGGCACTAATGTTACAATGTAAACTCTCAGGTAAGGCACAAGAGGTGTGTGCATCTCTTTCGTTAGATGAAAGCGTACAGTACGATGCCGTGAAAACTGCAATATTACGAGCATATGAATTAGTTCCTGAGCACTATCGACAACGATTTCGTACTACGAAAAAAGGCACGTCTCAAACGTATGTCGAGTTCGCTCGCGAAAAGGGCATTTTATTTGATCGGTGGATCAAGGCGTGCAGGGTAACTGATTTTAATTCTTTGCGAGAACTTTTGCTGATTGAAGAATTTAAGAACTGTGTTCCCGAACGTACTGCGTTGTATTTAAACGAACAGAAAGTCAGCACTGTACAACATGCTGCTGTGTTATCTGATGAGTATGCATTAATGCATAAAACTGTGTTTCTGAAGCGTCCGTCTGACTCTGGGGGTTCCTCATTAAAGGAAAATGAAAATCTTTCCGACGCGCGAAATAAATGGGTTCCTACCAGTCCGAAGTCTAAACGAGAGTGCAGTTATTGTCACAAGATGGGACATGTTATGGCTGAGTGTCGTACTTTAAAACGCAAACAAGAGCGGCAAGATTCTTCATCCCAGCCTCGAGGTTCAGTGCTAGTGAAAACTGTTTCCCCGTCATCTGTAAGTTCTCTTGCGACACCTGACAGCTGTTTTCAGCCTTTCGTATTCGATGGATTTGTTTCGTTAAACGAGAGGGTCGAAAGCCGAAAACCTGTAAGAATTCTCCGTGACACAGGAGGATCTCAGTCCTTTATATTATCAGATGTTTTGGGTTTTTGTGCTGACTCGGCGTGTAATACCAGCGCGATTGTGCAGGGTATTGAAATGGGTTTTGTGCCTGTTCCTCTCCATCGGGTATATGTTTCTTCTGATTTGGCATCTGGGTGCTTTGAGGTTGCAGTTCGTCCTTCTTTACTGGTGAAAGGTGTGGATTTTATCATGGGAAATGACATAGCTGGGGGTAAGGTAATGCCGGTAGTGCAAGTCGTTGATGTCCCTTGTAATGATTCGCAGGCTGATGCACTTGGTAAAAATTTGCCGAATGTGTTTAGTGCTGTTGTGACGCGAGCACAGGCGAAACATGACATTCATGAAAGTAACCCTCTTTGTGATTCTGTCTTTTCACAGATTTTGAAAAGTGATGTTCTTCCCGATTCTCCAGACTCGACTAAAACGACTTCGAAGGCATCTGTTGGCTTTGATCTTAATTTGATCTCTGATTTGCCTTTCTCGCGTGAAATTCTGATTGAAGCTCAGCGAAATGATTTATCATTAGAAAAATGTCGTGCGAGTGTTGAAAATGACAAAAAGTCGCTGCGTAACCACCAGTTTTACTGGAACGAGGATGTGCTCATGCGTAAATGGAGTAGATCATTAAATCCTGAGCAGCAAGAAGATTGGAATGCGGTGCATCAAATTGTGGTACCTTCGAAATTTCGATCACATGTTTTGAGTCTGGCTCATGACCATCCTTGGTCTGGACACCTAGGGATAACTAAGACCTATAACCGGGTGCTCCAGCATTTTTTCTGGCCAGGGTTAAAATCTGATGTCGTGACACACTGTAAGTCATGTTACATTTGTCAGGTCAGTGGAAAACCTAATCAGATTGTACCACCTGCTCCTCTGTGTCCTATTCCTGCAGTTGGAGAACCATTCGAGCGCGTTCTAGTTGACTGTGTGGGTCCACTTCCTCGGGCTAAGTCTGGTTGTCAATATTTGTTGACAATCATGTGTGTGGCAACACGGTTCCCAGAAGCCATCCCGTTACGCAACATAACAGCTAAGACAGTAACTAAAGCTTTAACCAAGTTTTTTACAACATTTGGTTTGCCGAAAACTGTCCAAACTGATCAGGGTTCGAATTTTGTGTCCCGTATCTTCCGTGCCTCGTTAAAAGCTCTTGGCGTTTCTCACGTAGTATCAAGCGCTTATCACCCCGAGTCGCAAGGTGCTTTGGAGAGGTGGCACCAAACATTGAAATCTGCACTGAGAAAGTACTGTACAGAGACTGGGAATGAGTGGGACGATGGAGTTCCCTTAGTGTTGTTCGCGGTACGTGAAGCGCGGCAAGACTCGCTTGGGTTTAGCCCGTCAGAGCTTGTGTTCGGGCATAATGTCCGTGGTCCTTTGAAAATGTTAAAGGAAGAATTTCTCGGTAACAGTTCGTCTGTGAAGACCAACGTCCTTGATTTTGTATCACGTACTCGCGAACGTTTGCACAATGCTTGTACTGTGGCGAAGGAAGCACTTTCTCTGTCACAAAGGAAAATGAAAAAACATTTTGATAGGAAAGCAGTTGTGCGTAATTTTTTGCCAGGCGAGAAAGTTCTGGTGTTGCTTCCTATTCCTGGATCTTCTCTCTCTGCGCGTTTCTCTGGTCCCTACGTCATAAAAAGTAAGTTGAACGAAACTGATTATATCTTACACACTCCAGAACGGAGGCGAAAAACTCGTTTATGTCACGTAAACATGTTGAAACCATATTTTTGTGTCGAACCAAAAGAGAACCCTGAGAATTTGGTTAGTGAATCGGTGACTAAAGTAACTACTGAGCGCGTTTCATTGCTGGCTTATGCTTTGCCTGCTGATACTGCGGACGATGGGTTAAATGTATCCATGGAAGCTTTAGGAGGAGGATGTTTTGAAAACTCTAAGGTTTTATCTTTGCTTCCCGAGCAACTATCCTATCTATCGCTTGAACAGCGAGAGGACGTAATAAAGTTGATAGACAGTTTCCCGTGTTTGTTCAATGACGTTCCTCCTGGTACTAATGTCGTCCAGCATGACATTGAGGTCTGTAGCGCATTACCGATCAAGCAACATGCTTATCGTTGCCCAATGAGTCTGAGAGAAGCAATGAAAAGTGAGGTTAAGTATTTATTGCAGAATGGTTTCGCTGTCCCGAGTAACAGTCCATGGAGCTCACCGTGTGTTCTGGTACCAAAGGCTGATGGGTCTTTACGTTTCTGCACTGATTTTAGAAAGGTAAATTCCGTCACGGTGGCTGATGCTTTTCCGTTACCGCGGATGGAAGATTGCATTGATTGTCTTGGGGGTGCGAAATATATTACTAAGTTAGACCTTTTGAAAGGTTATTGGCAGGTGCCGTTAACCGAGCGTGCTTCTAAGATCTCCGCATTCGTGACTCCCGATTCTTTTCTGCAGTATAAACGTATGGCATTCGGTCTGCGAAACGCACCAGCGACGTTTCAACGTTTAATGTCCACAGTCTTAGGTGACGTTCCTAACTGTAACATCTATTTAGACGATGTAGTTATTTACTCGACTACATGGGCTGAACACATGCTGACCTTGCATGACGTGTTTCGTCGGTTAGAGGCTGCTTCCCTAACGTTAAATCTAAAAAAATGTGAATTTGCTAAGGCTTCTGTCACCTATTTAGGGAAGCAGGTGGGGAACGGTCAGGTACGGCCATTGGACGGAAAAGTGGCTGCTGTTCTCAGTTACCCAGTACCTACTACACGGAGAGAACTCCGCAGATTCCTGGGGATGGTTGGGTACTACCGGTGCTTCTGTAAAAATTTCTCGAGTGTGGTTGCCCCTTTAACAAAGTTGTGTAGTCCTAAAGTTTGTTTTGATTGGACTAATGAGTGCCAGCAGGCATTTCTTTCTGCGAAATCGCTTCTTTGCAGTGCACCTGTGCTGTCTGCTCCAGATGTGACGCGCCCGTTCCAGCTTGAGGTCGACGCTAGTGCGGTTGGAGTGGGAGCTGTCTTGCTGCAGGAGGGTGCTGATGAAATAGGCCACCCAGTATCGTACTTTTCAGCTAAGTTTAATCGTCATCAGTTGAACTATTCAACGATTGAAAAAGAAACTTTAGCTATGTTGTTAGCCTTACAACATTTTAACGTTTATGTGGGGTCTAGTTCTTCTCCAGTCGTTGTTTATTCGGATCACAATCCGCTGGTTTTTCTGAGCAAAATGTACAACCATAATCAACGATTGATGCGTTGGGCTTTAATGGCTCAGCCGTATAATTTAGAGATCCGTCATAAAAAAGGATCTGATAACGTGGTAGCAGATGCGTTGTCTCGCGGATTAGTTTAAGTTCTGGTTCTATGAAGAATCAGTTTTCTTTTCCCTTCTAAGGAAAGAAAGATAAAAAAAAATCTGATTCTTCCTTTAGGGGGAGAAGTGTTACGGCCTCAGCCTTATGGGTGTTGCCTATGTATCTCCGTGTATATGTTTGTCGTGTGTTCTAATTATTGTTTCTTCTTAAGTGTAGGCTCCTCCCCTGCGCACCTGTGGTTCGTTGCTCTGATGGCTCGTGCTGAGCATATAAGCGGCGTGTGCAGGAGGGTGAGACACGCAGCGGTGGACCCCGTGCGCGTCATGATCATCTAAACAGCCGATCAACTCAAGACCGTGTTCTTTGTATTGTGCCACTATTTTGTTCTATTTTGGTAGTGTTTGGTATGTCTAGTATGTCTAGTGTAGAGTAATTGTGAGTTTTCTGTGGGAAGAGTGAGAACATGAGAGACGTGAGATTGTGCAGTCATTTATTAGTCTAAATAAATGTTTTAAACTGCTCTTTGCTTTGCGTCTCCTTTTTATGTTATTTAACCCTTACGAAACGAGCATTTTTAACAACAGGGTTCGTAACAGACTGATAGGGGGTATATGGACAGTGGAATCATGGGATGGCGCTTGGTGCTATGGACACAACGTGGCCTGCCGAGTGCAGTAAAATAGTTTTCATCATTACAGGATCTTTAATTGGAAAATGTCGAACAAAAAAACAGTCTAAATCCCCGAAAGGGGGAGAAAAGCTGACAGGGGTCAAAAAGGTCAAAGTAACAAACACGGAAGGTCGCAGGACCCCCAAAATCGGCGAGTCCCGTCGTCTAGTGACCCTGAGTGTTGTCCCCGAATTTGAGGGCCCTAGCTGCTTCCTAAGCATTTATCTTGGCCCGTTTGTGTTGATCCCATTCATTGTGGATGGTGACTGAAAAGTGCCTTTTTTTTTTATTTAATTTTTTTTTTCTACCAGTCGTCAAGGCGATTAACGAGCTTGCTGATTTGTCAGTGAGAAGTGTCAAAAGTTCAAGACTTCTCTAAACTGATCACATCTGCTGGATTTCTGTTCAACACAGTGAGTGTCTCTAACCTGCTCTCTGATATTTTAGTTTATACACTTGTAAAATGTTTTAAATTGTAATTTAAATTACTTTGTGCCATTATATTGTACTGTACATTACTGTGTTGTGCCTTCTTACCAGTGTATGACTTCTTAGTTTCTTTTTCTGGCCTAAATTGATCAGTCCAGGGAAATTATTTAAGGCCAAGTTCCCCCAAAGGCCTGACAATAACATTGATTGATTTGTCTTTAATGATTTTAGCTGATTAAAGTATGTTTTGTTTTTTTCATCCTTTAAAGATGCAGAAACAATTAAGAGAAAGTAAGTTGAAATGTTGGCTGTGGCAAAACGTTTCAAATTGTTACACATCAGATTTGTGTCATAAGCTGTGTGTGTGTGTGTGTGTGTTAGTGTGTGTGTGTGTGCACATTTACTTCCCTGTAAATCATTTCTTTTTTATTTTTTTTATTTTCTTTATTTAGAATTCATTTATCAAGTGGACTTAAATAAATAGTTAAAATGTGTGTGTGTGTGTGTGCGCGCATTTATTTCACTGTAAATTTCTTTTTTATTTTTTTATTTTCTTTATTTAGAATTTATTTATCAAGTGGACTTAAATAAATAGTTAAAATGTGTGTGTGTGTGCGCGCGCGCGTGTGTGTGTGTTTGCGTGTTTATATCCCTGTAAATCATTTCTTTTTTATTTTTTTATTTTCTTTATTTAGAATTTATTTATCAAGTGGACTTAAATAAATAGTTAAAATGTGTGTGTGTGTTTTGACTTTTTTGGCACATTTTTTCTCACAGCTGTACAATGCCCCATGTGCCCAGCTCGGGTGGCATACATAGGCGAGCACCTGAGGGACGTGCACGCCATGCTCAACCTCGAGCAGAGGGCCATACTGATGAGGTATGCCTGCCGCAGAGTAAAGCTAATGGATTTAGCTTGTTTGCTCTGCGGCAAGGTCGTCAGGTACCCAGAAAAACACCTGATCAAGGGTCACAGGGACCTGACGGTACGTCGGCGTTAAAACTGACCCCATGTTTTAAATTGGTGTGGGATACAGCTGTCTGTTTGTTGTTGGTTTCATGAATGCCATCATGTGTTTTTCTACATTTCAGACCAGCTCGAGGTTGAGGGCGGTGATGGCGTTGGAGAAGTCGGTGACCGTGGGGAAGCTTCAGGCCCTACGGTCGATCAACCCAGCCATCCCCATGGTCCCCGACTTCTCCCAGGACGATGGCTCCCCAGACGAGGCCCGGTCCCCGGGCGTGGCCCGGTCCCCGGCCGTGGCCCGGTCCCCTGGAGCCGGCCCTCCCTCAGGTGCTGCCACCCGAGTCTGGGCACGACCCCGAAGTGCAGGAGCTGATCGGTATGGATCCGTCGATCGTCACAATCCTGATATCGGTGATCATCGATGATTGTTGATGATTGTTGATGACTAAAACAGACGGTTTGTCTTTCAGATGAGCTATTTGCATACACAAATCCGGTGCCAGTGGAGTGGACCCCCTTTGACCTTGAGTTCACCACCACAGGTATGAATCCCCCGTGTCATCGCGGTTCTGATAGCGCTGCACATAATACACGAGTGGTCCACTAAGTCGACGCTTTGTTTTTCAGAACAAAACACTCCGGGAACGGCGGAGCTGACCGCCGTCGGGTCCACAGCGCTGGCACCGGAGCACCAGAGTGTGGACACCGGTAAGAGTCCGTTTGTCAGCACGATTCTTAATGTTGCCGTGGTTACTCGATAAGCGTTCCACTAAAACGATGTTTCGTTTTGTTTTTCAGAAGAACTCCTCCCTGACTTCTTGCGAAATTTTAATTATTTTTGAGTTGTTGATGTGTTTTAAAGTTTTTATACAGTTTTATACAGTTTTATAAAGTTTTAACGTTCTTTTCTTCAGTGTGCGTGTGTATTCATTGTGTTCTTGTCTTTAATGGGTCAACAAAGTGTCATCTGCTTTGTAATGAGCACTTTCTTTCACGCAACTTGAGTACAGTGAGTGCGTTTTCACCTCTACTGTACTAAGCACACTGGTTTGAACACATCACACTAGTTTTGATCATTGTGTCTTAATTAAAATCCACACATTAATGTACATTACAGCCATAAATTATGTATTATTAGCCTCAAAAAGTGCCAGTCCACTCTGGACAGTCCTCTCCGTTTAAAGTGGCCAAAAAACCCCCGCTGACCTTTTCCAGTCCACTTTGGACGGTCCTCTCAGTTGAGAGTGACCTGCCTGCTGATTGGACGACCACTCCCAGTCCACTCTGGACAGTGTCCTCAAAGAGGTTTATAAAGGAGCCCCACACGGGTCAAACTTTAATTTGCAATGATGGAGGACACAATTTTGGTGCATAATTTTAATGGCGTGGAGGAAAGCCGGATGGATGACGGGGGCGCCGAGGAGGAGGAGAACGACGAGGGGGAGGATCACCAGTACGATGGGGTGGACTGGAGGTTCATCGCGGCAGAAATGTTCAGGGAGTTGGCAGACCTCCGAAGGGCCCTCGGCGCCATGAGGCGGCGCTACGCGGCCCTGAGGAGGCATCACGAGAGGCGGCAACAGGAGCCGCTGCCACATCCAACTCTGCCAGGCGCGGCAGCGCGGGAGGTGCGGGTCCTCCGTGCCCTCGAGTTTCGGGAGAGGAGGAGGCAGTCGAGGGCACGGAGGATTCAAAAGAGGACACATCCCACTCAGTAAGTACATCTTTTGGTGGGTCTGTTTAAGTTTGAGTGGGTGTGGGGTTTGCTGACTCTTTGTCTCTTTCTCTTTTTTTGCAGGAGAGGCCGACCCAACATGAGGGCATCGCCCTATACTGAATAGGAGGAGTCCAATCAGTTATTTTAATCAGTTCTTTAATAAATCTTTTAAAAGTTTCACTTGTCTTGTCTTTTTTGATGCTTATCGGACAGAGAGTGGTTATTTGGGCAGTGGTTTTTAAGCTTGGCTTTCAAAATATTTGAAAAAAGTTTTCACCAAGACATGCCCACAGGCTGGCTTAAAAAAATTTTCAGTTTTGTCGAAAATCCGGGGGTATTGGTAGAAAGGGGGTAATTCGAAAAGTGACGTTGGCCCACTAACTTGCAGAGGAGTGGGCATCCAAATTCACCCTACGATCCATCGGGGCAATAGTGCGTCCTTTGGCAGCTTTTTAACATGGGGTTTTGTCCGCGAACCCACGGTCGGGACTAACTCGAGGAGTTACCCAGAAACACCACGACCACAGACAAGGTAACAAATATAAAAGGATTTTATTGTATTAAAATATTGTAGACTAAAACTGGATGTTTCTTCTTCTTGGCTGCTAGGGGTAAGTATAGAGCAGATGCGGATCTGGAATTCACACGGCAGTTCCTCTTCGGACAGCCAGGGGTAAGTATAGAGCAGATGCTGGTTGTTCTTGAGAACAGGAGAGTCAAACAGCAGTGCATGAACATTTCACGACTTCTCTTCAAGTCAACAGTATTCAAATACTCACAGCAGAGGCTTGCTTCAGTGTGAGAAACTCAATGAGCAAATACTGGTTCTTCTTGAGAACAGGAGAGTCAAACAGCCGTGCATGAACATTTCACGAATCCTCTTCAAGTCAATAGTATCCACATACTCACGGCAGGTGACTTACTTCAGTATGAGAGGCTCGGTGGGCAGATTCAGGCTTTCAATATGAGAAACTCAATGGACAGATGCTGGTTCTCATCCAACACTCCAGGACAATGAGTGTAACGGCTGGGAACACGAACAGACACAGGCAATCCTCACACCGGTGCATGCATCAATCACTTCAAATAGTAACATGTGTTCACCTCACACTAGGCACCGCAAGTCACACCACTCTCAGTGAATAAGATCTCCACTCGTTATCTCAGCCAACTCCCTCCTCCCGAGTTGATCGAACAGCACATCCCCACTGTATGGGGAGTATACTCTGCACACACCATGTTCATGTTGTCTCTCCTGCCCCATCCAAGTTGAATCGCTGTTTTTAGACTCCTCTGCCGTGGACCGCTCTATCCTTCCAGCTCTGCATGCCTTCTTCCAGCTCAGTCCTTCTCTCTCTTTCTCTTGCCCCCCTCCTCCCCAATGTCTGTCTTGACTGCCTGGTTTGAACCCCAGCTTCTCCCCTTTTTCACTGAAACCTCCGCTTTTATCATCCACCTTGTGAACGGGATAATTCAATCCCCGCCCATCTCACAGCTGCCGCTCGTTTCTCCCGTTTACGGAATTCAGCCGTACTGTTTTTCATGACGCAACCGGCTGGGTGTTGCGTTAAATTAGTTCCCCATGGAAACAACACCAAACTAGTAATTGTAGTAAATGCCGCTCCATCTGAAAGCAGGTGAAGGTGATTTACTACTAATCAATGAACCGGCTTTACTGATTAGATGCGCATACAATATCGTGCGATATTATCGCCCAGCCCTACAATATGATGATTTGTATTATTGGTAAGAAAATATATTTATTATTTATGTATTCAGACATAGGCTATTGTTAATTTTATAGTATAGCCTATTAAAACTAGCCTATTATAGTATAGCCGTATTGATTCAAAACGGGACGCGCTTTTTATTTCACAAATATGGGACGATTCCGTATTTTAAGGGACGGGTGGCAACCCTAGGCAGGGCCAACAAATTAGCAAGCATGGTCCTGCTAGCATAGGATATAGCCTGCCTGAGAGGACCAGTGAGGGCTAACATCAGCTGCCAGCTATCTGCAGAAACAGGTGAAACTCAGAACATGACCATTTGAATCCTCCGAAACTTCTGAGGGAGTAGACCAGTCCCTCATCAGGCTTTGCAGTAGAAGTGGTTCAGATTCCAAAGGTGACCGTGACAGAGAGCACCTACCAGTCCTATCTGGATCAGAATTTACTGTTCCTCTTGGACCTCAAGGTATACAAATGTCATCTTCCAGTGTTTTAGACCATTTTACTAGTATGAACATTGTTGATGTTGAAATATCAGGGACTAATACCTAATAATTCCTAGAACACAGCAAGGGAAAAAAAGTAGGGCATTTAATTCTACATGGTATAAAGAATATCCATGGATAGAATATTCACAAAGTCAGAACACGGCCAATTGTTTTGTATGCAGATATTTTTCACTTCCTTCTGCCCCTTAATCTGCCTTCAGTTCAAGCTCTGGCTTTGTAAACTGGAAAAAAACACTATATAAGGACGGTGGTTTTGCAATGCATTCCAAGTCAGAGCACCATGTAAATGCAATGTTGGCATGGTCTGACTACAAAAGAGGAGCTGAGAGCAACACCTCTTTGTTGCAATCAATTAATATAGACTACCAAAAAAATTAAAAGAGAATTGGGACGATATAAAAACTGTGGCAGATGTTCTCCTGCTTACTGCTACACAAAATATTCCTCAAAGAGGCCATCGTGAGTCGGAGGAGTCTGAGAATAGGGGGAACTTTCTGGCCATATTGGAGCAAATCGCAAAACATGACCCTATAGTGAAGAAAAAACTGTCCAGTGGAAATGCTAAGTACACAAGTAACACAACACAAAAAGAAATCCTGGGGTGTTTGGCAGAGATGGTTCGACATAATATCATCCAAGAAGTCAAAGAAAATGGGGCATTTAGTGTTCGTTGATGAAACTAAGGACATGAAGAAAAAATAACAAATTTCCCTGGTCCTGAGATATTATTATAAGGGTGCAGTACATGAGAGTTTTTTAGATTTTCAAAAAGCTGATAGTTTAAATGCTGCAGGGTTAACAGAGAAGATCATCAATTGTCTAGAGAGATATGGATTGGATTACAGAAGCAATCTTATCGGCCAGGGATATGGCCATTGGAGCATCTGTAATGAGCGGAAAACATGCATTCTATGTGCATTGCAATGCACATTGCCTGAACTTAGTTTTAGTTGATACTGTTAAGTCAGTACCTGAGGCATCATGTTTCTTTTCTTTGCTAGAGAAACTTTATGTCTTCATGTCAGGCTCATACAGTCACCACAAATGGCTTGAAGTTCAGCAAGAAATGTATGGAGGTCAGCCTAGAGAGCTTCAGAAGCTTAGCGACACGTCCGCGGATCCTTAAAAAGTCTTAAATTTCATAATGTAAAAATAAGGCCGTAAAGTAACACCAGGTAACTTTTCAACCTTCATAATATATTTCCAAGTCTCTTGTGATGGTACATTGACTTACAATAGGTTGAATGACACGTCTGCCATAGCCTGACGGGGTCTGTAGCGTTTTTAATTGTACTTTTAAACTTCGGGTTTCGGGTAGTAACCCCGCGAACAAAGAGAACTACAAAATTCGACTGCTGTACGGCATATACGTCACTTCCACCACCACCCCCACTTCCTTAAAATCGGACGTTGTAACGCTTTGACCGGGATAGCTCCCACAAAGTCAACAGAAGAAGGAGTCTAGAGGCGCAAATGCTGCATCACGCACATTTTAATGGCAGGCAAACCAGGCAACGCGATCCTCTCACACATGAGAGATAACTCCTTCTTTGCATCACAAAACAAATAAATTAAACAGAATATAACAAAAAGGTAGAGCACGCTTAGCATCTACGGTGGATCTCATATCAAATCAAACACACACGATCAACGCAACACTGTCATTACGCATAGCGCGCGTCATGAATGACGTGATCAGTCTCTTAAAGGGGCACACCACCCAATAATATGATGCATGTAAATACACAGCTTCGATCGTTACAACGTGCGAGCCAAACGTTATATTCATGGCCAAAGCAGCACAGAAAAACAAGAAAGCAAAGGTTTTATCGGACGGAAGCAAAAAGAGAAACGTGATCACGTTAAAGGCAGAACGAGGTTTAACTTTGGGCCAGTGTTTACTTTTCTGACGTGAGCTGAAGGAGGAGGACGGGGGCGAACGTAATTGGCTGTCATGCTGGACTAGTAAGTACGTTATATTGCTTGCATAATCTCTATTCGTTGTTGTTGTTTTTTTGTCTGCCTTACTATGTGTAATGATTCCCGATGCACAGAGGAATCCATTTGCAGCTTTTATTAAACAAGGTCGTACAGGCAGGGTCAAAACGAGGCAGACAGGGCAATGCAGATCAGACAACAGGATAAACAGGAGACAGGCAGAGATCAGGGCAGGCAGCAATAATCGTAGTCAATAAACAGTCCAAGTTCAGGCCAGGCAGATATCAGTCGAAGGAGAATCAAACAGTCCAAAGTCCAAAACCAGAAAACCAGAATCAGGATACAAACGCTCAGAAATGATCACCGGGGCAAATCAAGACTTCGCACTGGTGTGGTGTGTGGACGTGGCTTTTATGTGTGTGTGTTAATGGCGTGCAGGTGTGTGACGCAATCAGTCCCAGGTAAGCGGCATGATGGGAATTTGAGTTTGTAGCCAATGATCAGTACTCTGGTGAAGGCTCCCTCTGGTGGCGGAGAGGAGACAGAGCGGGAGCCTCCACTGTAACAGAGCCCCCCCCCTGCGAGCGGCTCCTGACGCGAGGAGGCGGTTGTCGTCGGGGTCTCCCACGGGGTCGAGGGGCCGGTTTCTCCGGGTATGTCCTATGGAACTCTTCAGTGAGAGTGGGGTCTAGGATATCCCTTGAATTGACCCAGGACTGTTCCTCCGGACCGTACCCCTCCCAATCGACCAGATATTGGAGCATGTTACCCCGACGTCTGGAATCCAGCAACTTGTGCACTCTGTAGGCCTCCTCGCCGTCAACCAGAAAGGCAGGAGGGCCCTGAGAGGCGGCCCCCTCCTCCGTCTCTCCCCTCGGACCACCAGCGGGTTTTAACAGGGAAACATGAAAAGTGGGAGAGATACGATAGTTAGCGGGCAGGTCTAAACGGAATGAAACAGGTGATATTTGTCTTATAATTTGGAACGGACCAACATACCTGGGACTGAGTTTGCGACATGGAAGTTTGAGGCGTAAGTCTCTGGTTGATAGCCATACCCATTGACCACTCTGGTATTCTGGAGCTGGGCGACGACGACGGTTGGCCTGGTGTTCCTGACGCCTGACAGCATGCCTCAGATGAGTGTGTGCTTGGTCCCAAACCTCTTCACTTTTGTGTAGCCATTCTGTGACTGATGGGAGTTCAGTGGGTTCACCGGACCATGGGAAGAGAGGAGGCTGAAAACCCAGTATACATTTGAAGGGAGTGATACCAGTAGCAGGTTTGACCAACGAATTCTGAGCATACTCAGCCCAGAATAAATATCTGCTCCAATCCTGTTGATGTTGCTGGCAGTATGTTCTTAGAAAGCGGATGATGTCTTGATTTAGACGTTCGGTCTGACCATTGGACTGAGGGTGATAACCGGAAGTGAGGCTGATGTTTACGTTTAAATGTTTGAAGAATGCGGACCAGACTCTGGAAGTAAACTGAGGTCCTCTGTCAGATACTATATCTTCAGGTAGTCCGTAAAATCTGAAAACTTGGTTGCAGAGGAGTTCAGCTGTTTCGAAGGCAGTGGGAAGTTTAGTGAGGGGAATGAGACGGCAGGCTTTGGAGAATCTATCCACTATTGTGAGAATTGTCGTGTGTCCTTGAGAATTGGGGAGATCTGTGATGAAGTCTACGGCAATGTGTGACCAGGGTCGTTGAGGTGTTGGAAGGGGACATAGAAGGCCTGCTGGTAGTTTACGGGTGGATTTGGAAGTTTGACAATTGATACAGTTCTGGACATGTTTGATGGTGTCGGATGAGAGAGTGGGCCACCAAAATCGATTCTGTAGTAATTGAATTGTGGCAGAGATACCAGGATGACCGGAGCTAGGAGTGGAGTGGACCTGATCGATGATGCGAGAGCGTAGTGCTTCAGGGACAAAGAGGAGATTGGCTGGACAGTTGCTGGGGGTTGGAGTCTGAAGGTTGGCCTGTTGGATTTCGGTTATGATGTCCCACTGGACTGGAGCTACTAAGAGGTTCTCGTGGATGATATTCTCGGGATTATCTTTGTGGACTGTTTCTTCTGTTTGGCGAGAAAGGGCATCGGCTTTGACGTTCTTGGTGCCTGGACGGTAAGTGACAGTGAAGTTGAAACGTGTAAAAAACAGTGCCCATCTTGCTTGACGAGGATTGAGGCGTTTGGCGGATCGGAGATACTCAAGGTTTTTATGGTCTGTGAGAATGATGAATGGTTCTGAAGCTCCCTCCAGCCAGTGTCGCCATTCCTCTAGAGCCAGTTTCATAGCTAGCAGTTCGCGATTCCCCACATCATAATTCCGCTCGGCTGGAGAAAGCTTGCGGGAGAAGAAAGCACACGGGTACATTTTGGCTGGGTTTCCCTGTCGTTGAGATAATATGGCCCCCACTCCTGTGTTCGAAGCATCTACCTCCACAATGAACTGACGCTCTGGATCGGGATGACGTAGGATGGGTGCAGTAGTGAATCGGGTTTTCAACTCCTGAAAAGCCTGCTGTGCTTCGGGGTTCCAGGCAATTCGAGAGCCATGACGTTTGGTTAAAGCTGTTAATGGAGCGGCAATGAGACTGAAGTTTCTAATAAATCTTCGATAAAAGTTAGCAAATCCCAGGAATCTCTGTAATTCTTTGACTGTCTGAGGTAATGGCCAATCCAGCACTCCTTTCACCTTCTTGTCGTCCATGGCCACTCCTTCCTGACTGATGATGTAACCCAGAAATGAAACGCTAGTTTGATGAAACTCACACTTCTCGATCTTGGCATACAACTGGAACTGAATTAAGCGTTGAAGTACGGATCTGACGTGTTGGATGTGTTCCTCCAGTGAGTTTGAGTAAATCAGGATGTCATCGATGTACACGATTACCCATTTGTCCAGCATGTCACGAAACACATCGTTCATAAAGGCCTGAAAGACGGAAGGACTGTTAGATAAGCCGAAAGGCATGACCAGATATTCATAGTGCCCACTAGTAGTGGAGAAGGCTGTTTTCCATTCATCCCCCTCTCGAATGCGGATCAGGTTATATGCATTGCGTAGATCGAGCTTGGTGTAATATTGCGCCTGTCTCAGCTGTTCCAGTGCGGCTGGCACCAGAGGTAAGGGATAACGATACTTGATGGTGATATCGTTTAACCCGCGATAGTCAATGCAAGGCCTGAGTCCCCCATCCTTTTTCTTGACGAAGAAAAACCCTGCAGCGGCAGGTGAGGTGGAAGGTCGAATGAACCCTTTGGCTGTCTCTTCTTCAATGTACTTTTTCATGGCTTCAGACTCAGGCTTTGATAGGGGAAAGATTCTGCCTTTAGGGGGTGTGGCGCCGGGCATTAACTCAATGGCACAGTCCGTTGGACGATGTTCGGGAAGTTGAGAAGCTTTTTCTTTACTGAAGGCTTCTGTGAGGTCGGAATAAACTGCCGGTAGCTCTCCTAGCTCATGGTTTTGGGTGTCTGGTTCTGGTTTGGAACAGGTTACTCTTTTGACTTTAGACAAACAATGGTTGTTACAGGCTTCACTCCAACGAATGATTTGTCCCTCCTTCCAGGAAATGTGTGGATTGTGAGTGTGCAACCAAGGGTGGCCGAGGATGATGGAGTGATGTGGAGCGTGAATGACATAAAATTTGATTTGCTCAGAATGAAGAGAACCGATCTGCATTTGAACCTTCTCCGTTTCGAACTGGATTTTGCCGTCTCCAATGGGATGACCATCTAGCGCCTCCACTGACAAGAAAGAGTGACAAGGATTAAGTTTGAGTTTGATCTGATTGGCGAATGTTTGAGAAATGAAATTTCCAGCGGCTCCAGAGTCTATGAGGGCTGTGGCTTCAATACATTGGTTTTGTATAGTGAAACGAATGGGGAGAGTGAAACTGGATGGAGATCTTTGATATTGATTTACAGAACTCACCGCAAGAGTGCGAGTTGGAGGTCGGACTGGACAGGAGAGCTTCATATGGCCGGATTGACCACAGTACATACAGAGACGGTGTTGCAGTCTGCGTTCCCGTTCTTCTGGAGTGATGTGCGTGAACCCGATCTGCATAGGTTCGTGAGCGGGAGCTGCCTCGAGTGATTGACGGATAGGTGCCCTGGTGATGCGTCTGGAACGCACGAGATTATCGACTTGAATGGCCAGACTTACATACTCGTTCAAGCTCTTTCCTTCATCTCGACAGGCTAATTCAGATTGAAGTTCAATAGAGAGTCCCTTCCTGAACAGCGTCTTTAATGTGTCTTCGACCCAGTTCGTCTGTGCAGCGAGGGTGCGAAACGTGAGTGCATACTCGGCGGCGGTACTCCTTCCCTGGGTGAGATTTAGAAGCTGCTCTCCAGCGCTCCCTTTCTCAGAAGAGTGTTCGAAGACTTGACGAAACTGTTGAAGGAATTCTTGAAATGTGGTGAATGAAGACCCCTCTGGATTCCAGACTGCTGTAGCCCACTCCAATGCTTTGCCCGTGAGCAGGGAACAAACAAATGCAATGCGACTGGCTTGAGTGGAGTACAATGTCGGTTGCTGGTCGACGAAGAGTGTGCATTGCAAAAGAAATCCCTTGCATTTAGTCGGATTACCGTCGAATTTGTCAGGAAATGCGAGTCGGGGATTTACTGCTGTACTCACGGTTTCGGTGGGAACACTCGGTGGTGGTGTTGGTGTAGCAGGTGCGCTAGGCACAATACCCACAGCAGTGCGAAGCTCCTGCATACCCTGTACGAGCTGTTCAGTGAGCGTGGTCAGGTGACTGAGCTGATGGTGATGTAAATCCAAACGAGAAGCTTGGGAGGTGAGTTCAGACGTGAGTTCCATGACGGCTGCTGGATTGTTTAGTGGCGAAGTCTTCTGTAATGATTCCCGATGCACAGAGGAATCCATTTGCAGCTTTTATTAAACAAGGTCGTACAGGCAGGGTCAAAACGAGGCAGACAGGGCAATGCAGATCAGACAACAGGATAAACAGGAGACAGGCAGAGATCAGGGCAGGCAGCAATAATCGTAGTCAATAAACAGTCCAAGTTCAGGCCAGGCAGATATCAGTCGAAGGAGAATCAAACAGTCCAAAGTCCAAAACCAGAAAACCAGAATCAGGATACAAACGCTCAGAAATGATCACCGGGGCAAATCAAGACTTCGCACTGGTGTGGTGTGTGGATGTGGCTTTTATGTGTGTGTGTTAATGGCGTGCAGGTGTGTGACGCAATCAGTCCCAGGTAAGCGGCATGATGGGAATTTGAGTTTGTAGCCAATGATCAGTACTCTGGTGAAGGCTCCCTCTGGTGGCGGAGAGGAGACAGAGCGGGAGCCTCCACTGTAACACTATGAAAGCTATCCTATCCCCCGTTTATCTTCAAAATAAAGTTAACTGGTGTTTCAACTTCTAAACGGCGTGTACAAGTTTGGTAGGGGCTACATTCTTGCAAGGAAATATATAAAATGTACAAAATCATATTTTTGGATACCTATTAACATGTCTGTGATATTCATTTATTTTCCTTTCCTCAAGCTGTTATGCAAACCGATTTTGCTGATTCATTTATGGTAGCTTGATATTATAATATTGACGATATATGGTTATTATCTACCACTCAAACATTGCGTTGAAGTATCATATAGATTCAGTAAAACGGTAACCATTAGACTAGGCTACTATAATGATGCTGGCTTGTGAATGTGAGCATCGCGATTATTTGTCGTTAGAAAAAAATAAAACCCATGAAATGATATTCATATGACATGCTGAAATATATGCCACTGTAACTGGGATGAAGACATTTCACACTCGACGCAAGCAGAACACCTGCATGTGACGTCCTCCTACAGTGTTCAGGGCTATCATGGTTGTTGTCAACAAATGCGCGTGCATGTGGGATAACAGAGTTTACGACAGTAGTAGAGGACAATACTGTTTCCCAACTGTAGGGGGACCCCGAGTACAAAAGTAACCTGGTATTGCTTTAATTAGCATTATAATGTCTTAAATATGCGTTTCAAAGGTCTTAAATTCAATCAAACCGACACCATAAATATGATGTTATTTCCCTTTTAAAATCAAGTTACATTACGTCTAAAAAAATATTTTCTCGCAGAAAAAAAACAGGCGGAACCAACTAATTACAATTTCACGGGGAAGGGGAGGTTTACTAACGTTAGGTCCGTCGAGTTGACTGGATATTAGCAAATTGCGGAAAATTCTCGCTTTAACCATTAACCATGGGGAAGTGTAAATTTAATGAAAATTGGTTGCATAACCCTAAATTTGTGCCATGGTTAAGACCAGTTTGTGGCAATGCGTACGAAGTCCGGTGTATACTGTGCAAGAAAGTGCTAAAACTCGGAACAATGGGGATCAGAGCATTGGAGACCCACATGCAGTGCGAAAAACACAAAGTGGCTGCGGAAACCTGTCGGAAAACACCAGGTATTTCTCAGTTCTGTTCCGTTGCGCCCACCTCAGTACCACAGAGTGCTGCTCCATGCCGTACACCGGAATCTGCATCAGCCTCAAGCACCGCGGTTTCTACACCAACAGACATCCGCACAACATTTGGCTCCACCGCAACTCTCAAAGCCGAGGTACTCTGGTGTCTGCATACGGTAACAAAACACCAGTCGTATAACGCTAACGAGGCTGTTGGGGACATTTTTCGAACTATGTTTCCAGACTCGGAAATTGCTTGTACGTTTGCGTGCGGTAAAGACAAAACTGGTTACATTGCCAGATTTGGACTGGCTCCTTACATCACCAAGCTCTTCGTTGCAGACGCTAACAATGAAACGTTTGTTTTAATGTTTGACGAGAGCCTTAATGAAACGTCTAAAAATAAGAAATTGGACTTGCATGTCCGATATTGGGAACAAGATCACGTCCAGTCAAGATACCTAGGTTCGCAGTTCATGGGACATGGGGCTGCTCAGGATTTGCTTCACCATTTCAAAGTAAGTACCCACACATCACTAATCATTTTTATGCATTCAAGCTAGCAATTATTCTTTCCTGATATGGAGAGAGAGAGAGAGAGAGAGAGAGAGAGAGAGAGAGAGAGAGAGAGAGAGAGAGAGAGAGTGTGTGTGGTCAATATATATAGATATTAATATTTGGAATATGTTTGAAAGAAGCTTCTAATGGTCATCAAGGCTGCATTTATTTAATTAAAAAAATACAGAAACAAATAATGATTTTATTTATTTAATTTATTTCTGTGATCAAAGCTTGATTTTCAGTCTTCAGTGTCACATTATCCTTCAGAAATAAGTATAATATGATGATTTATTGTTAATGTTGGAAACAGTTATGCTGCAATATTTTTAATAACCTGTGATACTTTCAGAAATCTTTGATTAATAAAAAATTAATAAAAAGGAACAGTGTTTATTTATAATATAAAGCTTTTGTAACAGTATTCAGTATCATTTAAAAGTTTGGGGTCCATATTTTTCCTTTTTTTGGAAGAGAAAGTAATACAGTATTCAGCAAGGAAGTGTTTATTGTGTTAATTTGATTAAACAATTTATATTGTTGTTTATATTGTTTATATCAACACAAAACGACGCCCCTGGCCAGGGTGATGTGACCGCCACCTGAATACCAAAATAATCCTAAATGAGCGTAGTGTGAACGCTCAAAGTCATCTGTAAACACAGAAGTTAATCCAAATTAGTTTAGTTTTACTGTTTATTTGACTGGGGCCTGTTCAAAAGAATTCCTGTTCCATAATTTCTGACGATATTCAGAGTAAACGCATTGGGAAAGGCCCGTTGAACACCCAATACGAGTTAGCTTGATTACTAGCAAAGAATGGTAGCTAGCTTGCAGCCAGATAACAACGTGCAACCTACAGTTTAGTGTGCCAAATTGTTCAAATTGACATGAAACTAAAAAAGAATTAAGAGCAGCAAGCTAACGCAAAAAAAAAAAAAAAAAAAAAAAAAAACAACAAAACTGTGCCATTAAAGCTAACGCCCTTGAACATTCGCGGCAGTAACCACAGCAGGTTTGTGAAGTTTAAGACAATAACGCTAAACTACCAAACAGTACACTATAAGTAAACATGGACATAAAATTCACTAGACTGGACGAACTTACCTTCAGTTTAGAGGAAACGAGGGGTTGTTTACCAGCGATCATGACGGCGATGCAGGCTGAATATCTGTGCTGTTATTTTCTGCTTGAAAAACCATGTGAAAAACACAGGGAATCGCGCCACATGTCTCGCACGTTGCCTCGGCCAATCAGACTGGCTGGCGTTACAGGTTGGGTCATGATGATATGCTGCCTCAGCCAATCAGAGTTATGTTCACTGGTTTTTGACTTGGGTTGAAATCGGTTGTCTTTGACTTTCTGCAGCTGTTAATTATTTTTAAATTAGGAATTTATACCTAAATAGGCTACCATGAAATGTAAAAATACATATATGCATAAATAAATAACTTGATGAGGCTACTTAAAATAAATAAACCAGTAAAAAAAATAACAACAACAACAACAATCTGTGGTAACACTTTAGAATACGGTTCCTTCGTTAATAAATAACTACACAAGAACTAATGAGTAACACAATATTAACAATCTAGTAACTATTATTAACTAACAAGAAACTCTGATTAACGAACTAGTAAGTAATAGCGCACAGACAAAAGTGGTAGTTCACTATTAAGTAATCAATAACTACTATTTTTTTAATACTTCCCACAGAACTACTGAAAAAGTTTAATAAGAATCTAGTAACTACTATTAACTAAAAGAAACTCTTATTAACGAATTAGTAAGTAATAGCCTACAGATGAAATTGTTACTAGATACTTCTGTGGGAATTACTAATTATTTGGATTCGTATTATAAAGTGAAGATCATTGGAACTAACCAGTAATTACTCAAGTGTTACTAAAGACATTTCCAAAAATCTCAAACGTTTGCACAAATCATGACTAGATCATGTAGTAACACTTGAGTAATTACTTGTTAGTTCCAATGATCTTCACTTTATAATATGGATCCAAATAATTAGTAATTCCCACAGAAGTATCTAGTAACACTTTCATCTGTGAGCTATTACTTACTAATTATTTGGATCCGTATTATAAAGTGAAGATCATTGGAACTAACTAGTAATTACTCAAGTGTTACTACATGATCTAGCTATGATTTGTGCAAACGTTTGAGATTTTTGGTGAACTTTAGTATACTTTTAGAAAATGTCTTTAGTAACACTTGAGTAATTACTAGTTAGTTCCAATGATCTTTCACTTTATAATACGGATCCAAATAATGAGTAATTCCCACAGAAGTATCTAGTAACACTTTCATCTGTGAGCTATTACTTACTAATTGTTAATAAGATTTTCTTTTAGTTAATAGTAGTTACTAGATTGTTAATAAACTTTTTCAGTAGTTCTCTGGGAAGTATTAAAAAAATAGTAGTTATTGATTACTTAATAGTGAACTACCACTTTCGTCTGTGCGCTATACTTACTAGTTCGTTAATCAGAGTTTCTTGTTAGTTAATAATAGTTAGTAGATTGTTAATATTGTGTTACTCATTAGTTCTTGTGTAGTTATTCATTAACGAAGGAACCGTATTCTAAAGTGTTACCCAATCTGTTTATAACTGTGAATTAACATCCAAAAGGCTGCAGACGCTTTTTCAAGTACAAAAAACTCGAAAGGGAACCAACTGATTTTAACAATACATAAAACTAAACATACCTCTGAATCTTTGTGCTTCGTCTTCGGTAAAATTTATTCCGGCTTCTTTCAATTTCTGAAGAAGATCCTCCATCGACAGCGTCAGGAGTGAGACCGCCATCCTGGAAAAACCGTCGTTTTTTGTGCAAAGTCCCTCCCCCCAACTTCTTCTTTGCGCACATAAAGTCGTGCACTGCGCGGGCTACAGGCTACAATCCCATTGGATGGACAATTTTGTACTTTGATGCAAAGTAAAAGTACCCCATATAATTTTAAATAAACGCTGGATAGTTTTCGTCTACATTGCTTTTAAAAATTGTTTTTGCTAAAAATGAATAGCAGAGCTATTTTCTGAAAGTTGTTTCCAGACAGGAGGATGTTTACACCTAACATAAAATCCCCAGCCAGCATTCCATACTTGAAATATCGCTGCGAACTCCACTTCCAAACAGTGGGACCCTTCGGACATATCTGTACGAATGCAAGTTTTGAGAAACATTGAAGAAATGCCACAATTTAACTGACTGTTTATGAGCTGCAAATTTAATGTTGTACTCACCCATTCAGCAATGACAGCAGAGCACCTTGATTTTACAGAAACCTCAAATGGCTTAGCTGCATTACAGGGTGCCTTTGTGATGGAATCCTTCACTGTGCATTTTTCAATTGGAAAAATAAGGAAGTCCAGCAGCATCTTTAGAATGTCATGATAGACTATGGATGCGGGCAGACCAATTACGTCTTCCTCTGTGAGGACCATAGGTGCGTCAGTTGGAGTAGTAAATTTATTGCTTTCATCTTCCTTATCTTCCGGATCATCGTGCACAGTCTCATCAAGGCCAATCACAGGATAGTCCTCTAACAACATTCCATTCTGGAGAGCAACACTAGACCTGCAAATGTAAAGGAAAATACATTTCACACATCACCCGGTAAACAAAAGCTTCTGCCAGCCACTCTGGTCTGAATTAACATTTGTCTGGTAGCTTTCCATACCAACACCTACAATGTGTTACATATACAGTATATTAGCAAATCCTTTGTTTTTTGCATCTGTATTGCTTTCAGAGACAAGAAGAAGGTCTTTGCAACAGTAATCATTAAAAACCATACACCATATTGAACAAAATGTACAAGCCTCATAATACCTAATGCAAATTTGAGGATCCAGATTTTCTGCTTTATCCACGTCAATGGAGGTTGCCCAGGTCACGTGTTCTTCTGAGAGTTCAACCTCCTCTGTCTCATCTTCTTCTGTGGATGACTGTGATTGTTTCTCTGTATCCGGAGTCCAAGTTTCATCCAATGTGTCATCATCCCAGTCAATCCTTTGGAAAGAAGTTATTTTATTTTCCCTTTTATAACCTTTCCAAATAAATATCCGGAAAAAAAATACTTACATTGAATTTTGTAGATTGTTGAAGGTATCTTCATCAATCTCAACTGTATTTACACTAGTTGATGGCCTAGAAACAAATAATATTTAGTAAATAATCAAATTTAAAGCAAAAACGACTAAGGTGTTTTTTAGAAACAGATTGCAGTTGAATTTGTAAAAAAATGCAATTATAAAAAAAATAATATTGTATTTACCTTGCTTTATCATGTGAAACAGTTCTTCTTTCTTCCTCACTGCTACTACTGCTGACCATTTTCTCAATTCCCTTCACAGAAAAATCCACTTCTCTATAAATTACACAGAAGATAGACTGTGTTGTTGCTAATCCTTTTTGGAACAAGCACAAATACAAGACTTTTGCTTGCTGACAAACATTATAATCTTACCGATCAGACAGTGACTCCTCAATTGTGGACACAGCTGGTGGTTGCGGTCGGGCCCATTGAGTGTGTGTCAGCGGAGTGGATGTAATTTTATCATAGCTTTACCAAATATTGAATTAAACAGTTGTTAGTTGTTTTTTCTAAAAAAGTACAAGCATAAAACATATTTTAATGCACAGATACATCAAAATAGATTGCTTTGCAGGGCATTAAAATTTGGGTAGTCACGTTTTGTGGCACAATTATGTAGCAAATTATTAACTAACTCAAAAACATTCATGCAAGACAACATGTCAAATGCCTTTTCGTGTTTTATTTACTTATTATAATGATAGATTGAGTGACCGAGGACTCAGACATGATGTGGGGAAGTAGCTTGTTGCATTTGTGTAATAAATAGCTACAATGGTTAACACATTGGGATTATCGAAAATATACACACAAGCTTTTAGAATATTCTAGCGTAATACACTTTGGTCATAATGCTACTTTAGACAATTTGAGATGTTTACCGTGTCTTCGCGGTGCATGACTTTTTCCAGGGCTAGAATCGCTAAACATAGCTTACATACACTTTTACTAGCAGTGATTTTAAATGGATTTCTCAAAACAACATGACAAACTTTAACTTACCTGTCTAGAAGAATTTTCGCGACTGCAGCATCAGTGGGAAGCCCAAGTTAAGTTTTTAGCGCACGCCAGTGTGTGAAATGTTCACCCAAAATCACTCTGGTTTTGTTCGAATATTCGGCGGCCCTTCTCTTATTATCAAACACTTCGTTAACAGTTTTTCTCTTTCGACCCTCTGCCAATTTTAAAGTAATGGCTCATCAGACATAATACACCGGCAATTGTGCATGCGCAGAAAGCGACAACTGCATAGGGACGAGCACGTACGACGGCCTTACGTAAAAATATCACCAGAATGATTGACAGGTGGACCGATAGTATAGACTACCCACCCGGAAAAAGAAAATCCTCCGCTATACCTTTAATGTGCTAGTTTGTGATCAAATAAAATTTAAAAAAAGCTCTACTAAGAGAGAAATTGTAGCTCATAAGCACACACTGGAGACATTTCACATCTTTAAGGGTTGTGTGAACGCACGCACAGATTCCGGAAAAAACTGCCAGTGTAAATGTACCAAAATAAAACAATCCCGGGTCGCATTATCCGTGTATTTTTCAGAATCTATGTGTGAACGGGGCTATAGAGTATATCCGTTTAGTCGAGGGTGGCCATTTCCATATAAAAACATAAAATTAATAGAAATACATAAATAGACAAATAATCTGGCAACATAGGGTCATCATGTATCATGTTCACCAAGCCATATTTTTTCAGCGTTCAAAAATCTGCATGGTTTTAAACCCAATACATAATATTCATTCCCATTCTTAAAATCAACGTTTGGGGGTTTACGTCATGCAAATATTATATATATTATTAAGTGTTGGCAAACTATACTGTTTCCTTGTGTAAGCAGCTGGAACATTTATTAAAAATGTAGAATACATTCCAGACCATTACATATAGTATTATAAATTCAGACGTTTGTGATATATAAAAAAAATAAACCATAAGATTATCTTTTTTAAATTAGATTGAACACGGAGCAGTTTTTTCCTGTGAGTGAGACTGGAAAACCCGTAGTGAATTTAAGCGGAGTGATACCAGAACGCTTTAGAGTGCAAAGAGGAACGGGCTTTTGCTCCAGTCCTGGCTTTGCGTCCGCGCCGTTAGGAGCTAAGCTCTAGATTCGTGTATTTTTTAACTACTTTTCGGTAAAACTAGTCGATCACGAGTGGCTCATCAGGTAGATCTATACATAAACTCATCTTTCAGGGATTTTTTTGCCGATTCAGATCAACTCCAAAAAGGAGGACAAATGAGTGTCCGGCTTGAGGCTGTGCCGGACGCCGGACACGGAGCTTAAAATCCGGACTGTCCGGCCAAAATCCGGACGTATGGCCACCCTAGTTTAGCCTCTTCTGGGACCAATAACAATAGCAGAACCTGTTAATTTATTTACGATCAAGTCCTTTAGTGAGACACCCTTGCCAGAAAAGGGCTTTTCCCTTTGTTAAATTTAATTAGCCTAATATGCATTTTATTCTGACATTACCATTGTGCAAAGTCTCTGTAGCAAGAGGTCAATTAATCAAGTGATAACATAATGCATATTGTAATTCCAAATGATCCTCAAGTCTTGGTCACCTGACTTCATTTATATAGTGCTTTTAACAATATGGGGCTATGGCTATGATGCAACGGAGTAACAATTCCAGGTAGTAACATGAACATTTTAATTTATTTACAGGAGGAGCATTGAAAAAATGAAAATTAATATGGAAAACCTTGGCCCTGACTCTGGATTTGGCCACCCACCGCTTTGGGCCTACAGCGGCTGAGGTTTTCTTTTCGTTTTCTACAGGACTCGTTGAAATAAACAGTTGCAGACATGTACTAATTGTTGCTGTTATCAGATTCTAAATAAAAAAATAAAAGCTCATTACTTTGAGAAAGCTTTTATTTTCGTTGTCAATTGTTTTATAGTACAATGTTTTATAGTAACTTTCCCAGGATTTCCGGAGGACTCATAGTGGAGAACAAGTAAAATGTTTAATAAAACAGCAAAACTCCATTTGAACAAAAAATGTTTTGTCAAACCTTAGTTGTATTATCTTTTTGGACCACTGATTGCTTTGTGTTTTCTTCTTGACTTAATAGGGAAACTTGATGTGACATCTGTCCTAGTCTCTGAGGCAATGTTTCTGTCAGTCTTTCTTTTTCTGTTTGCAAACAGTGGCCGTATTTTACGCGACTTGTCCTCATCACAAGGTCGCACAAATCTTTTAAAGTTTATATTTTCTTCCTTTGTTTGCTCTTCAAGTTCATTGACTTTATGGGCAATGTCCTCAGGAATTCTCTCCCAGGTCTGTAGAGTCTTCAATATGCTTTCCAGTTTCCTGATAGTTGCACTACGCCTATCTTCACCTGCAATTTCATCCTGTATAGGCCCCACTGAAATGTTAATTGCATGTTTTGATGTCGTCTCACTCATCTCATTTAAAAGTCCCTTTGCAAGTAGTAGACAAGCACATTTTTTATGATATGAGAAAGTACAGCAGTCACATACATTTGTCACTATACATGGTTTTGATACTGCTCTTCCAAATAAGCTTTCAACCTCAAGTGTTTTGTGAGGCTTTGTAGAAATGATATACTTATTCTGAGGACAACATCATGTAACTGAATAAATCAGAGACGACTTGAGGTCAACATATTTATATGATGGTCTGAGGACAACATCATGTAACAGAATAAATCAGAGACGACTTGAGGTCAACATATTCATATGATGGTCTGAGGACAACATCATGTAACAGAATAAATCAGAGACGACTTGAGGTCAACATATTCTTATGATGGTCTGAGGACAACATCATGTAACAGAATAAATCAGAGACGACTTGAGGTCAACATATTCATATGATGGTCTGAGGACAACATCATGTAACAGAATAAATCAGAGACGACTTGAGGTCAACATATTCATATGATGGTCTGAGGACAACATCATGTAACAGAATAAATCAGAGACGACTTGAGGTCAACATATTCATATGATGGTCTGAGGACAACATCATGTAACAGAATAAATCAGTGATGACTTGAGGTCAACATATTCATATGATGGTCTGAGGACATCATGTAACAGAATAAATCGGAGACGACTTGAGGTCAACATATTCATATGATGGTCTGAGGACAACATCATGTAACAGAATAAATCAGAGACGACTTGAGGTCAACATATTCATATGATGGTCTGAGGACAACATCATGTAACAGAATAAATCAGAGACGACTTGAGGTCAACATATTCTTATGATGGTCTGAGGACAACATCATGTAACAGAATAAATCAGAGACGACTTGAGGTCAACATATTCATATGATGGTCTGAGGACAACATCATGTAACAGAATAAATCAGAGACGACTTGAGGTCAACATATTCATATGATGGTCTGAGGACAACATCATGTAACAGAATAAATCAGAGACGACTTGAGGTCAACATATTCATATGATGGTCTGAGGACAACATCATGTAACAGAATAAATCAGTGATGACTTGAGGTCAACATATTCATATGATGGTCTGAGGACATCATGTAACAGAATAAATCGGAGACGACTTGAGGTCAACATATTCATATGATGGTCTGAGGACAACATCATGTAACAGAATAAATCAGAGACGACTTGAGGTCAACATATTCATATGATGGTCTGAGGACATCATGTAACAGAATAAATCGGAGACGACTTGAGGTCAACATATTCATATGATGGTCTGAGGACAACATCATGTAACAGAATAAATCAGTGATGACTTGAGGTCAACATATTTATATGATGGTCTGAGGACAACATCATGTAACTGAATAAATCAGAGACGACTTGAGGTCAACATATTTATATGATGGTCTGAGGACAACATCATGTAACAGAATAAATCAGAGACGACTTGAGGTCAACATATTCATATGATGGTCTGAGGACAACATCATGTAACAGAATAAATCAGAGACGACTTGAGGTCAACATATTCTTATGATGGTCTGAGGACAACATCATGTAACAGAATAAATCAGAGACGACTTGAGGTCAACATATTCATATGATGGTCTGAGGACAACATCATGTAACAGAATAAATCAGAGACGACTTGAGGTCAACATATTCTTATGATGGTCTGAGGACAACATCATGTAACAGAATAAATCAGAGACGACTTGAGGTCAACATATTCTTATGATGGTCTGAGGACAACATCATGTAACAGAATAAATCAGAGACGACTTGAGGTCAACATATTCTTATGATGGTCTGAGGACAACATCATGTAACAGAATAAATCAGAGACGACTTGAGGTCAACATATTCTTATGATGGTCTGAGGACAACATCATGTAACAGAATAAATCAGAGACGACTTGAGGTCAACATATTCATATGATGATCTGAGGACAACATCATGTAACAGAATAAATCAGAGACGACTTGAGGTCAACATATTCTTATGATGGTCTGAGGACAACATCATGTAACAGAATAAATCAGAGACGACTTGAGGTCAACATATTCATATGATGGTCTGAGGACAACATCATGTAACAGAATAAATCAGAGACGACTTGAGGTCAACATATTCTTATGATGGTCTGAGGACAACATCATGTAACAGAATAAATCAGAGACGACTTGAGGTCAACATATTCATATGATGGTCTGAGGACAACATCATGTAACAGAATAAATCAGAGACGACTTGAGGTCAACATATTCTTATGATGGTCTGAGGACAACATCATGTAACTGAATAAATCAGAGACGACTTGAGGTCAACATATTCATATGATAGTCTGAGGACAACATCATGTAACAGAATAAATCAGTGATGACTTGAGGTCAACATATTCATATGATGGTCTGAGGACAACGTCAGAATAAATAAGCTAACGTTAATTCAAACGTTTCTCCCTGGATCTCTCTGCAAATCACGCTGTAACGTTACTGTCTGACCAAGCTGAATGGTCAGTGCGACGCGCAAATGCTAACGTAATATTACATAAAACAGATTTTAGGAAACCTTTCTGTCGCACAAGTCTGTTTCTAATATTATTTTATTTTTTGTAAAAAACAAAACTGTTATTTTTTGTAGCTTGGTAAGTTACACTATAAAAATATAAACATCTAAACAGTATTTTCATCTTTTATAGTTTTTATTTTAAGAGCCAGAATGTCAGCGATGCTGTTTAATTGCATGCTTAAGCAAGTCCCGTTAATTAGCGTTACATTTCTTCACTGGACCACAAATGCAAACCTTATTCTAAAAACAAATATGTTTAGCAGCTAGTTGTAGTAGCACAAGACTGCTGTTAATTAATAGGAGAATGTAAGAAGACTTTGGTCTTACCTTGTAACTTGTGCGCTTGTTGGAGTGTTTCTTTTTTCTTTTCTTTTTTTTTTTTAAATTTGGCGGACTCGACGGGGGGCACACGGTGATGACATCATAGACGTTGATTGGCTGAGGCAGTTGTTGTCCCAGGGTCATCATAAAGATATTGGCCTCAGGACAGCTCCCACTTGGCAAAATCAGGACGTGCCACTATTACTGCCCTATGCTTTACATTGCAAATAGTTATTTTCTGAATGCGGAAGACTAAATGTCATATATTGTGCCTTCAGGAATATAAAGTTTATTACCATTCACATCGACTTGTATTTCATCGAGGCTCTTTCCTTTGTAATCTCCTAGGCGTCCTTGTTCCATTGCGAGGAGGACTTTACTTACTTTCGCTAATTGGAGGGTGCTTTCTGGGAGCCTGTAGTGTTTCCTGTGAACAGCGATATTATGACCAAGGAAGTCTGCCAACTGGTCGAGCTCGGTGGTTTTGAGGTTCAAAACAGTAGACAGGGTAGCAATATGTTTCCTCAGTTGAATTGATTTTAGCGCTTGAGGATTTTTTATGTCACCACATTCACTGACAAATTGCCTCATGCAGTCACAAGCCCTGAGGTAATGGGCAGATTGTGGCAATGCAAACAGATATTCATTGTCCTTCAGCACCCCACATACTTCTCTGCACTCAGTAAGAGCATCAAGTGATTCTCTCATTAATGGGGTTAGAAGAACTGGAACCTTCCTTCCTCTTTTTCCAACAATTGCTATTCGCACGAAATGCCTGCAGAGCTTCTGCTCAAGAGGTGTGAGGGCCAAATTTACATCTCCCTGTTCCTCTGATGTGTCTTTCGATAAGTATGCAGACAGGTGCATTCGGGACACTTCACCTGCTCTCCGCCGATTAAAAAGCATAACTTGAGTCAATGTTACTTTCGCAAGTTCCTTCCAATTTGTGGATGAATGATGTTCTTTTAAATCTTTAAGATGTTGCTGCTGTTTTTCTTCTAGATAGCAATGTAGCTTTTGGATATCTTGTGTAAGAGGTAAAAGTTGCGGTGCATTCCATTTGGCCCGGTTAAGTTGGGTTAATGCCTGGCCTGCAATATCAAACCTCCAACTCTCTAAATACAACTGTGCGAACTCCTCAGCATCTTTAATGGTTTCTTTATCTCTCTTTTTCAGTCCTTCGGATTTGATAAACATAGCCAACGAATGCAGGCTGTGTCCTACCTTGCGTGCAAGAGATGGACATTGGTATATCCCAGTTTCCTCACTGAATCCAGATAGGTTCTTTGCAGCTCTGACAACCTGTGAGTACTGTTCAGGTTTGATGAGTTCTTGAATGGTCCTCACACGTGTGATTTTTTTAGCTTCCAATAAAAGCCTGCCAAGTTCTCGCAGTTTTTGGCGTATATACTGGTGTTGACTGACTATCTTCTCATTCTTTTTGAACAACCTGAAGCCATAATTGAGGATGCAGTTGTCTCCTTTAATTGCAACTGCAATCTCGTCTTGAATCATAACACTCAAGAACTTCCAATACGCATCTGTATATTCTGATGGAGAAGGTTCAGCGAAAGCACATAATGCTTGAACTCTATTTTTACCTGGTTTAGCATTTTTGGGTTTGAAGCTGCAGACCTTGAAATGCCGCCACATCGCACTTCTTGAGAACAGCCCATAGCAATGAATGCAATGTGCAAATTTATGTCCGTCTGACTTTTTTACCGGTTGTTTACATGGGATTAGTTTTCCTTTTTTTGTTTCCAAAACATGACTGTTGTGCTCGAAGTTTCCCTTATTTCGTATGTAGTCCAATTGTAGTTTTCATTCCTTTGAGTTTTTTGGTAAACTGAATGCTTTCGCAACATCCGATTCATCTTGGTGTTTACGCCATAAGTGTCTTGACATTTTCTGGACAAACTTCCTGCAATAAAAGCAGAAATGTTTCTTGTTATAGCTTCTGGATCCGTCATCTTTCTTTAAAGTTGGACTGACAATCATGCACTGCTCTTCTTCCAGGGGCACTGAAACACTGTTTTCAGAAAATGTTGCGATTTCCTTTTCATTCCCATCAACTCTGCTATTTGGAAATCTTTGTGTGGGATCATGACATCTTCCCAAAAGTCTTCTCTGGCTAAAGTCAAATTGGCTATGACTAGAGGACTCGCTTCCACTCTTTCGGGAGGATCTACTTCCACTCTCCCTGAGCTTAGACTTGCTCTGTCTGGAGGACTCGCTTCCACTCTCTCGGGAGGATCTACTTCCACTCTCCCCGGGCTTAGACTTGCTCTGTCTGGAGGACTCGCTTCCACTCTTTCGGGAGGATCTACTTCCACTCTCCCCAGGCTTAGACTTGCTCTGTCTGGAGGACTCGCTTCCACTCTCTCGGGAGGATCTACTTCCACTCTCCCCAGGCTTAGACTTGCTCTGTCTGGAGGACTCGCTTCCACTCTCTCGGGAGGATCTACTTCCACTCTCCCTGAACTTAGACTTGCTCTGTCTGGAGGACTCACTTCCACTCTCTCGGGAGGATCTACTTCTTTCTCTGGGCTTAAACTTGCTCTTACCAGATGATGCACCTTTCTTCTTTTTTTCCTTTTCCAGGGTTAATTCCATACTGCTATCACTTTCTGTGCTTTCATCCCTGGGATTTGGAATATACTCCTCTTCGCTACCTAAGTTTGAGTCATCCGATTCCATGATATTCATCTGAACCTTTAAAAACAAACACAAATGTGTTAATACCTATTTTTTTCAACATTACATATAAAAACCTGAGTATACTGATTGAACAGGGTCAGGATACTAAATGAAGAAAAATCTGTGTGGACCATTTTCAATACAAGTAGATTGTGAAATTAGAAGAATCCCCATTAGACTCACTAGCAAGAGCAACTGCCCAGCCCCAGCCCAGGCCCAACCCTAGCCCTAGACCAGCCCCACCCTAGCCCAGCCCCAGCCCAGCCCAGCCCAAGCACAGCCCCCCCCCCCCCCCCCCCCCCCCCCCAAAAAAAAAAAAAACTTACGGGACGGCAAGACCTTCTTCTCAGCTTCTGTGAAACCCTTTCAGGCTTAAAAAAAGGAGTCTCCTCTGCGCTGTCACTACTTGAATCATGGAGACCGTGGGTAAAATCTTGTACTCTATCCATCTGCAAACAGGGAGACATGAAGATATTTTGCTGTATGATTGCTATATTTTTAATTGATAGGGAGACCATTCAGAGGTTGTCAGGTGAGCTAGACACCTATGAAAATTATTGACCAATATTACCCCTCCATCAACCTGCTGAGGCCCATGTCCAAACTGCCTTCCAGGTAGGGCTGGGTATCGTGACAAAATGTTCGATACCGATACCTTGACTTCGATACCGGTTCCTGAACGATACCTTTTTCGATACCAATATTATGTTACCAGTTTTATCAATATAATATTACCTACATTTTTATTTTATTTTTCAGTTATTGACTTTTTCACACTCCTATTTTGAGTATGTAAAAAAGCACCAATGCTAAAGTTTTCTCTGTTTCCTAATAATTTAACAACACGTTTTCTTTACTTCAATGAGCTAATTCATTGAAATGCATTACACTATCACCTCCCTAATAATGAATGCATTGAAATGCATTACATTATCACCCTGATAATAACAGATCATCACTCAAATAGTAATTTAGAAACATTAATTTCTGTAAAGCTTCTTTGAAACGATATGTATAGTAAAAAATGCTATACAAATAAATGTGAATTAAATTAAATATAGGCTACTGGGGGGCGGGATATATACTTCGCCCACAGCAGACGTGAAGCTTGCCCAAAGCACTGGCAACAGAAGCCTAATGATTATGTGACGGTAAACAACAGCAAGGATATATTTTTAATCGTTTATTAATGAACAAGTGTTTAATAAGTCTGCTGGCAGCAAATATGATTATGGCGATGCTGGCTCGTCATTCCTACAGCAGTGAATGCGCGCACCTGGATAAATTCTTAGATAAATATAAAATACTTTCTGACAGTCAATATGGATTTAGATCTAATAGTTCAACATCATTGGCATTAATTGATTCAATTGAAGAAATCACAAACGCTTTAGAACACAAACAGTACACAGTTGGAGTTTTCATTGATCTCAAAAAAGCTTTTGACACAATCAATCATAATATATTAATTAATAAATTAGAACGGTATGGGATCAGGGGCGTAGTGTTGCACTGGGTGAAAAGTTATTTAAGAGGTAGGAAGCAGCTTGTGAAATTGGGGGAATACTCATCGTCTTACTTGGACATTACTTGTGGTGTCCCACAGGGGTCTGTTCTGGGTCCAAAATTGTTTTTGTTATATATAAATGATATATGTAAAGTTACAAAGACAGTGAAACTAGTGCTATTTGCGGATGACACAAATATTTTTTGTTCTGGGGGGAATTTACAGGAACTAGAGGAGATTACCACTTCTGCAATGTATAAATTAAAAAGATGGTTTGATACAAATAAATTATCATTAAACATTAATAAAACTAACTTTATGTTATTTGGTAATTGTAAAAAGAGTATGCAAATTCAGATACAGGTAGATGGGGTGGACATAGAAAGAGTTAATGAAAATAAGTTTCTTGGGGTGATAATAGATGATAAATTAAGTTGGAAATCTCACATAAAACATGTATACAATAAACTTTCAAGAAGTATTTCAATATTGAACAAAGCGAAACATGTTCTGAACTACAAATCACTCCACATTCTTTACTGTGCACTGATATTACCATATCTAAACTATTGTTCGGAGGTGTGGGGCAATACTTACAGATGTAGACTATTTTCTCTATTTATGTTGCAAAAAAGAGCCATAAGGATGATTCATGGTGCTGGTTATAGAGATCACACAAATGTATTATTTTTAAAATCCAAGACGTTGAAATTTACTGATCTGGTTTATGTTCAAACAGCACAAATAATGTATAAAGCAAAAAATAATCTACTCCCTGGTAAAATTCAACAACTGTTTTTTAATAGAGAAGGGAGATATAATATTAGGGGTGAGAGCAACTTTAAACAATTATGTTTTCGTACAACATTAAAAAGTTTTTGTGTTTCGATATGTGGAGTGAAGTTGTGGAACAGATTAAGTTCAGTACTTAAACAATGCCCAAGTTTGATTCAGTTTAAAAAAAAATGTAAAAATATGATATTTGCAAGGTATAGAGAGGATGAAGGTTATTAGTTAGGTGATAGTTTATTTATATTTTTTCATTTTTTTCTCTTTATTATTATTATTATTTATTTAGTTTTTTCTTATGTAATTTTTTTTTCTCTTTTTATTGACGATGTATATACACTTAGGTAGATATGTATGTTGTTTTTGTTTTTGGTGTGTAGAGATAAATAAATTAAAATATTCAGTCAACCGGTTAATTAATTAATTATAATTAGTTGAAGGTGGGGTAGGATTGAATAAGCTTATGCTTCTTCCTACTCCTTTTCGGACATGTATAAGTTGGAAAAAAAAAAATTGTTTTTTTTTGTTTTTGTTTTTTTCCCCTCTATTTTTTGGTAGTTTGTTTGTTTGTTTGTTTTTTCTACATGTTCGAAATAAACTTTTTTCATTCATTCATTCATTCATTCATTCATTCATTCATTCATTCATTCATTCATTCATTCACCTAACGTTATAAGGATCAGGGTAATTTTGTTTAAACGTACACATATTTTGACCGTCTATAGACCTATTTCTCATGAGTGTCGGTTCATCTGTGACGCGCTCCAGTTCCTGCAGTGGAAGACGGACTTTGTACTCTTAACAAGTGTCTGCGCGCTTATCAGATTTACCGTGTTACTGGTCTTGACTCTTGGCGGCAATTATCCTGTCGGAAATATTGCATCGCGTGCTTCTGGTTTTGAGTCTGGCACACAGGTACACTTTGGATCATTTCCACATATTTTCTATCCATCTGGGTTGGGACGCTTACACTCACGCACACACACTCACGTGCGATGAGCGGTCTCTCATGCTGTCTCTGAGCAGCCGCGTAAACTAGTTTTCCGCCACAAGCCTATCATGCTGCGTGCTTATTTTTTCACTGACGTTGACGAGATTAACCACTTAGGTACCGAAATTTGGTATCGAAAAACAAGACATGTTTCGATACTCGGTAGTACCGAGGCAATTCGGTCGGTACCTAATGTTGAGGCAAAAATTCAATAAACAGACATCACTGCGTAAGAGACACTTCAGAGTCAAATTAATAAAGAAAGAGAAGTTTATTCTTGCAAGAATAGGCCCAGTCGCTAACACAGATCGGTACACTGTGAAGAGAGTGACGCGCAGAACACAGGCTGGGGTGAGATCTAAATAGTTCTCCCTCAAGGTTATTTTACTGGAGGCCAAGCCTTCTCTGTAAATTTCCACACACCATAGGATTCATCATGTTAGATTTACCCCCCCGTCTAAGATGACCTCTGACCCAGCCGGTTAGAAAACATTCCTCCATAGTACACACATAGGAGGCAAAACATAAGATCTAATAACCATATGCAATACCTGTAAGATTAAAATTAAATTCCACAACACTAAAAAGTATCGAACTTCGGTACCTAGCCCTACTTCCAGGTGGAGTAAACGTTGACAAAATTATTAAAAAAAAGAAACATTTTAGTTTTCATGCATTTGTTTGTTAAAATTAATGAATTCACAAGAATGATTCATCATAATGATATAGTGTCATTCCTGTAGACATGGAACTACTCCAGAGAGAGGGAGAGATTAGTCAATAATTTTCCAAAGTGTCTTCCTCACCTCACAATTGTCTCCCTATCACTTAAAAATCAGCAATTAGTCAGAAAAGAAGAGTTGAGCTTCTCTAATAAATGATTACTGATCGATTGTTGGTGAACTCTATTTAATTGATAATTAATGCACCAGGTGAGGCGGAGGACTCAACCAGATTTTGGCAACAGAGACCGACCACTGGGCATGTTGTATCTTTTTTTTTTTAAACACACCTGAACGCTGATCACTGGAAATCACTCCTGCAGGTGTTTATGCCAGTCTAATAGATTCGATTTCAAATGAGTCCATTTAAATTTAGATTTTAAAAGCAATTGTTCAAAACAATCGATTCAGGTTCAAAGTGAATGATTCCCATTCGAATATAAAATAATTCAAATTCACTTACTAGTGGCACAAAAATTATCACATAAGTAAGTTAATTATATTGTTAAAATGTGTTTCGGGGCTTACCAGAATGCTTTTTGTGCGTCTCAGCCATGGAACAAGTTCATCATCTGATTCATTGTTGGAATGGTTGCTTGAAGAAGCCTCATCACAAGTTTCTTTCACAACAGTTTCATCTGAATTGTACAAATGATCTGAAACATCTGGGCCAATATCATTCTGCCCTATAATAACATCCAGGTGTGGGGTGGGAGGTTCGTTTTCCATACCATCCTCATCAGTTTCATCACTATCTGAATAATCAACCAGTGAAAATCCTTGGACAGTAAATACCTAAAAAATAAACAAATATTTATTAAGTATGGAATTAGAAAGGTTGGCCAAAGAAACATGGCATGGTCTGACTAAAAATTTAAATCCAGAAATGTGAACACCAGCCCTTTTAGACAGTGTAGAATTATAAATGTTAAAATCAGAGTGCAGTTATACTGAAGTATTACAATACTATCATATAGTTGCCTGAGGAAGACCATTTGGATCCCCACGTTGGTAACACTTTATTTGAAATGGTGTGCATAAGACTGACATGTGTCACGGTGCTGGTGGAGTGTAGGCAGAAGAAGGAGACTGAAGAGGCAATGGCTCCGATTCAAACACTTTACTTCTATTCACAATAGCAAACAGGAACGGGTACAGGCAGGAAGACAGGGTAACGCCGGATAACATTCAACAACGACCGACAAAGACTGAATCAAACAGAGGGAACTAAATACACAGATGAATCAAACCTAACGAGGTGGAAAACAGGTGTAACAGATGATACAAGACGAGGAACAGGTGGCTGATGAGGGAGTGAGTTCCGGAAGGGAGACAAGAGGATCCTGGGAAGTGTAGTGCAGGAGACGCAGACAGAACGGTGCAGACGAAGACTGTGACAACATGACACTGTCATGAACATGAAGGAGCCTTTATGACTGTTTATGACTTTTGTCATTAACATAAAAAGCCACTCCTCCTCCATATATATTTCTGTCATATCTATATAATAAGTACCCATTTACATACAAAACGGAGTCCTCAATAGTTGCATCTAAATGCGTCTCAGATATTGCCAAAATATGCAAATTATTATTTTCCAAAGTTCCAGCAATATCCTGCATCTTATTGCGCAAACTACAAATATTCAAATGAGCTATTTTTAACCCTTTATTTGACAGTATTTTATCCATCATCATTTTTTATTTTACCCAAATAATAACTTTTGATTAGACATAGTAAAGAGCCATCAAATGAACAAATTAAACAAAAAAGACACACAACACACAAAGACACACACGCCCTCACATTAATACAAATGCACCCCCGTATTGCCAACATTTGTTAACAGCAACTAAGATGTACGCCAACTCAGACAGGCCTACTATTAGCCTCCACATTACTTCTATGGTCCTGCAATCATAAATCATAAATCAAATCATACCAGCACTTGACCATACGTATTCAGTCAGTCTTACTTTGCACCTCAGGTTCGACCACAGTCTTGTAAAATGTGTCTGCAGCTAAGTGATCAGTGAACTTAATAGTTTCCTCGTTAAAAGTCAAAATCAAAATAGCTGGATGAATGATCCCGTGTTTCACTCCTGCGCTCCACAGCTTGTTTCTGACCTCACGGAAACGTGCCCTGGCCTTCACCGTCTCAGCAGCGAGGTCCGGGAAAATGCGCAGCTTCATCCCACGAATCTCAAACAGCTTTTCTTTCTTGGCTAAACGTAGAATCTCCTCTCTCGTATCCATCCTATGCATCCTCACTATCATTGCGCGTTGACCAGATTTAGCCGCAGAACCAACGCGATGGGCATTTTCCAGTTCAGGTGCGCGATGGAGTTTATCCTTAAACAAATCGTTAAGTAAATCGGACATAAACCTTGTTGGATTCCCCTTCTCAATATCTCGAACCAAGCCGAGAATACGAATATTATATCTCCGACTATGATTCTCCAAACGATCGGCTTTCTCCTTCAAGTCCATGTTTTCTTTACGCAAGCTTTCATTTGCACATTCCAGCGCCGTGACCCTGTTCTCCATATGGTCGAGCGCTTCCTCAATAGTTGCAACTTTATTGGAACAATCAAACATGTCTTTTTTAACGGCATCAAGTTGCGGTTGAAGTTTATCAACAGCCGCATTGATTTCTTCCCTTATTATACTTCGAATAAGATCAGACAGCTCCTGCATGTTGAAGTCCTTTCCCGCTGCCATATCAATTTCCGACACCTGTTCAGCATGGCCGAGTCCACTTAGCTTAATTTGCGACCTCGTTTTCTTCTTAGACATCTCCCAACTTTCTCACTGGATCACGTCAACCTTTATACTTGACTGACCATCATTATACATCAAAAAGACTTTTTATTACCAGTATTTTCACATATTCGTCTGGGATTGGCGTTTTCCCGATCTGCGCAGCTTTGACGCATGCGCAGGACAATAAAGATTGTTCAATAAAGATTGTTACTTTTAGAAATTTCTGCTTGTCTGTCTGGTCTCTGGTACGCTCCTCAAGGTGGTCCTGGGTTTGTGGGGTGGGTGCAGTCTGGCTTGCAACGCAAAATCAGTCAAAATCATGCAACGCAAATTCAGTTTATAACCAACATCTTGCAACGCATCGTCAATGCATTGTGATTTCGAATTGAACTGAATCGTTGATATGAAAATCGTAATTGCCTCAAAACGTGATACCAGTGGAGGTTCACACTCGCACCACAAGTGTTCAATAAAGTTTTGTTGAGTTTAATCATCCTCTCAGTGTGATTTATCCTGATAAGCATTAGCTGAATCAATCAATTTCCAAAAGTGAAAGTGTTTATTTTCCACTTTCTTTCAGTTTGTAAGAAACACACAAAATCCGAACAACTGACCTCTTTTGAGAAATGTCTGGCTTGCCATGGACCAATCTCCTCTCTTAAGTGGTCTGGAGTCAAATGTATAGATAAAAAAATTTTATTGGATTTTTATAGATATTTTGAATAAAACTAAACTGTTGGCCAGTTTCAACAACAATGAATGGTGAACAGTTTGTAACTGTTAAATAAACAACATTTTCCATATTTGAATTTCAACTTAAATCATTTGTACTTCTCAGCTTGCTTCACTGTATGGCATGCAGTGTTTCGAAAAACTGCAAAATGATGTAAGTAATTACCATAAATAAGTACATCAAAATATATTAAAGTAATTTCTATGCATGAATATGAAATTTAATTCTATAAATCTATTTCCAATGTTTCTTCAGTATACGTCAACTGATGAAAGTGAGGAGGATAAAATGTCCTCTGGAGAGGAATATGTACCCTGTTCTGAATCTGATGACCCAGTCAGTAGTCCACTGGATGCATCAATTACATGTGAAAAATGTGTAGAAACGACACCAGATGACACCATCCATGAGTCTCTGGACTACACAGAGGTTCAAGATACAACCCAAAAAAAATATTTTCCTGACAGCCATTCAGAAGCTCAAACATCTCCAACACTTGTCAAATCAGGGCAAAATTTTTGCTTTGTATGTGAAGAACCCCAATCTAAAATTTCAAGACACTTTAAAGTCCATACCAAAGACAACATGGAAATAGCAGAGGCTGTGGCTGAATTCCAAACCGCATACTCAATGAGTAGGTACTTAATTTCAATAAGTACTTACTCAACGAGCGCTAAAAGAGTAGGTACTTTATAGCCAAATCTCGTTGAGTATGAATGCTCTCGGATTTCATCCGCCATGTTGACGTATTATCATGTGACCTACGACGTTAACACAAGCGCAACAATTTAAAAGTAATGAGCAACAGGTGCACCGACATCTCGCTGCATCAGTACAACATCACTAGAACGGTTTCATCAGCGTCTGAAATGGTTGGCATGTCTGCAATAGTAAGACGAATGTGTTCACAAAGGAGACGTCGGGCTGCTGCTCGGAGATCTCGCCTTTGGAGGAGACTGATGATTTTATACTCAAACAAAGCAAGTATTACAACTTAAAAAATAAGATTACCCCAGAATGAATTGCATTACTAGCCCACTCCAACACTTGTGCACAATAATGGCAAATGCTGACCAGCACTTTATTATATAACATTTCAACATTAAAATTATATATTTTGGAAAAACAAGCAAACTGTACTATTGTCATATGACATAGATGGATGAATACACACTGGAAAAAATGCAGCTGATGTGAATACATACAATTTCCTTAAAGCAATGATTAATGCAATAATTCATTAAATTAATATTTTATTGAAACATTAATACATATTTATTATGAAACATGAATAAACATAAATGAATGAATTAGGGCTGGGCGATAATATCGCACGATATTGTATGCGCGTCTAATCAGTAAAGCCGGTTCCTTGATTAGTAGTAAATCACATTCACCTGCTTTCAGATGGACGATATGAGTGTTAAAGTTAATGAGATAATTAAGTGATTAATTTAGTGATGATTGAGCATTATTGAAGACACCTGATGATAACAAGCAGAATCACTGAAGGACAATCACAAATTTTCAGCCACCGTTATGGAGATCAGTGTCTGCTTTAGTTGGGCTCTTGACCCTTATATTTTAACTTTAATTTTTGTTTGCCTGGTGATTTTGACTCATAACAGTCAAATGAACAAAGGCAGCTTGATCTGATAGTGTTGGCTATGTTTTGACATAGCCTAGTCATGCAATGATCTGAAAAATATAAGTATTCAGATGATTTGGTTAACTTCTTAGCTACATTTTTGTAGTTATGTTACATGTCTGTACTTTCTTATAACCTCAAATATTTAATAAAATATTTTAATCAAATCACTGTCATCTTTATACAGAAACACAGAGATCAATAATCAGTCTGTCTATCTCATCCGTGGTGACATGCTGCCACCAATCACAACTCATTAATGTCTCCCATCATGCATTGCGGTATGAATAAATTATGATCTGAATTGTCTATGTAATTTACTTTTCCTACTTGAATATTCTACTCGTCACCGTTGTTGAGAAGCTTTGACTGAATCTTGAGGTCTGTGTGTGCCTTAAAGAAAGATTTTTTTAAGCTACTATTGAGAAATACATTATATTTAACATTCCAGATGTTTATGAAGAATCTTAGTTATACACTAAACAAACAAAATAAATCATAGACATAAATTTTACACGATGAAAATCATTATGTAATTATCATCATTTTATAATTGCCTATCTGAGTTTGTAATCCTTTCACAGGATTAACTCAGATGCAATAGCAAATTAAATATAAAATTTTTAATATAAGGGTCAAGAAGACCAACTAAAGCAAACACTCACCTCCATAACGGTGGCTTAAATTTTTTTGATTTTTTCCTTGTGATTCTGCTTTAGGTGTCTTCAATAATCATCACTCATTTAATCACATAATTATCTCATTAACTTTAACGCTCTTGAGTGTGGACTTATATACACCCCCAGGTGTATTAGTTTAACACGGGAGATTTTGTCATGACGAAGAGCCGTAATTAACTGACCAGTTGAGCCATATCGCATTAAATATCGCTATCGATATGTCCTCGATATTAACGCGATTTGGCTCAGCTTGTCAGTGATCTACGGCTCTTTGTAGTAAATGCCGCTCCATCTGAAAGCAGGTGAAGGTGATTTACTGCTAATCAATGAACCGGCTTTACTGATTAGATGCGCAGACAATATCGTGCGATATTATCGCCCAGCCCTAGAATGAATAAAATATATAATATCATATCATCACAATAAAGAAATACATATACAAGTCAATACCATATGAAACATTGCTTAATTCAAGCTTTTTGTTCTAACAAACTATGATGTATTTACAGACGGTGAACTAGGGCTGGGCGATAATATCGCACGATATTGTCTGCGCATCTAATCAGTAAAGCCGGTTCATTGATTAGCAGTAAATCACCTTCACCTGCTTTCAGATGGAGCGGCATTTACTACAAAGAGCCGTAGATCACTGACAAGCTGAGCCAAATCGCGTTAATATCGAGGACATATCGATAGCGATATTTAATGCGATATGGCTCAACTGGTCAGTTAATTACGGCTCTTCGTCACGACAAAATCTCCCGTTTTAAACTAATACACCTGGGGGTGTATAAAAGTCCACACTCAAGAGCGTTAAAGTTAATGAGATAATTATGTGATTAAATGAGTGATGATTGAGCATTATTGAAGACACCTAAAGCAGAATCACAAGGAAAAAAATCAAAAAATTTAAGCCACCGTTATGGAGGTGAGTGTTTGCTTTAGTTGGTCTTCTTGACCCTTTTGTTAAAAATTTTATTTGTAATTTGCTATTGCATCTGAGTTAATTCTGTCAAAAGATTACAAACAAAGATAAGCAATTATAAAATGATGATAGTTTCATAATGACTTTCATCATTTAAAATTTATGTCTATGATTTATTTGTTGAATAGTGTATAACTAAGATTCTGCATAAACATCTGGAATGTAAAATATAATGTAGTTTCTCAAAAGTGGTTTAAAAAAATCTGTCTTTAAGGCACACACAGACCTCAAGATTCAGTCAAAGCTTCTCAACAACGGTGACGAGTAGAATATTCAACTAGGAAAAGTAAATTACATAGACAATTCAGATCATAATTTATTCATATCACAATGCATGATGGGAGACATTAATGAGTTGTGATTGGTGGCAGCATGTAACCACGGATGAGATAGACAGGCTGATTATTGATCTCTGTGTTTCTGTATAAAGATGACAGTGATTTGATTAAAATATTTTATTAAATATTTGAGGTAATAAGAAAGTACAGACATGTAACATAACTACAAAACTGTAGCTAAGAAGTTAACCAAATCATCTGAATACTTATATTTTTCAGATCATTGCATGATTAGGCTATGTCAAACATAGCCAACACTATCAGATCAAGTTGCCTTTGTTCATTTGACTGTTATAAGTCAAAATCACCAGGCAAATAAAAATTAAAGTGAAAATATAAGTGTCAAGAGCCCAACTAAAGCAGACAATGATCTCCATGACGGTGGCTAAAAATTTGTGATTGTCCTTCAGTGATTCTGCTTGTGATCATCAGGTGTCTTCAATAATGCTCAATCATCACTAAATTAATCACTTAATTATCTCATTAACTTTAACACTCATATCGTCCATCTGAAAGCATGTGAATGTGATTTACTACTAATCAAGGAACCAGCTTTACTGATTAGACGCGCATACAATATCGTGCGATATTATCGCCCAGCCCTACGGTGAACCCCACATCATACTGCCATCTAAATAGAGCGGTTCCAATTCTGCGGCTTTATCTTGATGAGGCAGCTGACCACCGGGCCCACCTTCGCCTGTCTCTGCCATCCATCAGGTCCCTGATTGCTGCAGTCAGACTTGAATCGGACCATGGATGGGAACGGGAGATTGAGGTCCTTGTGTTCCTGCACTGGCTGGCCCATGCAGCATCATACAGGGTGGTGTCGCAGACCTTTGATATCCCAAAGACCTCTGTGTATAACATTGTGCACAGAGTGAGCAAGGGCATCATTGGAATTTTGAGGAGGTTGATCTGCTTTCCAACCGGAGATGACCTGGAGGCAGTGGGAGCAGGATTTGCACAGCTGTCTGGGTCACCAGCTTTTAACAAAGCAGTTGGTGCAATAGACGGCTGTCATATCCGTATCAAACCTCCAGCAAATAACTCCCACTGTTACTTAAACAGGAAGCTGTTTCACTCCATCCAACTCCAGGCCATCTCTGATCACCAGGGGAAATTCCTTGATGTCTTTGTGGGATATCCTGGGTCTGTGCACGATGCCAGGGTGCTGAGGAACAGCCCTGTGTATGCGGGCAGCCTTTATCCACCTGCAGGCAAGTGCATCCTCGGAGATGGAGGCTATCCTTGCCTGATTGCACCCATCTGCCTCATCACCCCTTACAGAGAGCCTGTACAGCACCCTGTGCAGGCTCGTTTCAACAGCAAGCACTCCCGTGCCCGCAACATCGTGGAGAGAGCTTTTGGGATGCTGAAGACACGCTGGCGCTGCATTTTCTTCAAGGCCTTGGAGGTGAGCCCTGCCTTCGTGCCTGAGGTTGTGGCGTGCTGCGCTGTGCTTCACAATCTTGCTCTAGTCAATGGGGACATCGTTGAGCCAGAGGATGAAGACCTTGATGACGGCCTCCCTGATCCCCACAACCTTGCAGCAAGAGTGGGAGAACAAGTGCGGGACAATCTGGCTGCTGCGGTGTCGGCTCCAAACATCCCTGTGCCTGCTCTCCATGAGCACGACTACATTTAAAACATTAAAAAGATTAAAATGTTTTACAATTCATGTTGTCAGCATTCTGTTTCTTGACAAATGTAATTGTGTAGGTTTACAGTTACATTCAAATATTTGTTGGAGCTTTAATACCTTTGTAGTGTAGTGGGCTAAACCACTGAACTGGTTAGCAGAAGATTGCTGGTCGATCAGCAAGGCTCTTTACTCCAGGTTTGTCCAGGGTCATTGTCCCTGTAATAAATACATTTAGTCACTTTGGACAAAAACATCTGGCAAATGCATAAATGTGATTGATTTTTATAATGTTTTTTTTTTTTTTTAACAGTCTCAAGCATAAACGGTCAAAGCTGCTTATTTTGTCAATGTATTACTATAATACAAAATGCATACATACATTTACTACAATTTCTATTTGGTGGGTGAAAGGGTTAATTCACCTCAACATATACATACAGCAATTATTAATGTGCTTCCATGATGTTAGATCCCTCTGTTTTGTATTGTTTAAATACAAAAGGGGATTTTTCTCAAGTTTGTTCTGCTCGTTTCATTCAGTATCAGTCAATGGAGCTCAACTTTCAGAACCTTCATGGCATTATTGAATGATGCTTTTGAAGCTTGTGAAAGCCCATTGACTGATATTGTATTAAACCAATAGTACAAACCTGACCAAAATCAGCTTTTGCGTTCAGGAAAAAAAACGACGACAAACAAATAAAAAAACAGAGGGATCATACAACATGAAGGGGAGTAAATAATGACTGAATTAGTTGGTTGGGCGCACAAACACTAGTTAATGCAAAATTTAAGGTAGTTTGTGTAAAGAGTCTCAAGTTCAGCTTAGATCATGGAGGGCTATTGTCCAACCCTAATTATACACACCTGACTCAATTTATACCAATTAATAACTGACTACTTGAAAATTACTGACAGGTGTGCTGAAACTGAACCCTCAATGACCTGCCATGAAAATCCCTGCATGAGCTCTGTGAGCATTTAGAAGTCATATAATACACTCCAATAAAACCAGTGTTTTAAAGTGTTTTTTTGCACATTACACAAGTTGCATTCACTAATTATTCATCACTTCAAAAATATTTAATTTCTAAATTGTATCACAATCTTAAAGTATCAATAAATTCTTGTAAGTCTATAATGTAGGTTACTGTGAATGCCTAGAAATTGTTTGTGTGTGTGTGTGTGTATGTGTGTATATATATATATATATATATATAAATACATATAATATAATTCATTTTCACGCAAATGATCATAAGAATTTCTTTGTCTCATTGAATTTATTTTTTTGAAAGGATTTCAAGAACGGAAAGGAATCTTTCATCTCTTTCTATTGCATCTTTATCTCTCCTTTCCTCTCTCTCGATTGCCTCCCGGTGCCATCTCTCTTCTCTTTCTCTTACTTCTCGTTCTTGTCTTTCGTCTCTCTCTCGTCTCTCCCGTTCTCTTCTGTCCTCCTTCTCCTCCATTTCTCTCCACAGCCTCTCCTCCCTCTCAGCTGCTTTCCTCTCTCTCTCCTCTTCCCTCTCCTCCATATCCTGGATGAGGTCCTCCAGATCCTTCACCCTTTTCCTCGGTCTTGCTGGCTCTGGCCTCACTGAACATGAGGATGAAGAGGATGAAGAGGATGAAGAGGCCACAGCAGCATCCGGCCCACATGAGGCAACGAGGGCAGGAGGAGAGATGGAGGGTCTGCCCCCAATTGCCTCATCCATGGCACTGTACCACTTCCAGGACGCTGCTGTGGCCTCTCCATCCTCAGTGCTCACCCCCGTCTGTGGACATTTCAGATCCTGCAAAAATGCACAAGCATGATACAAAAGCAGTCATTTTAACATTACAATACTTAATAATTTCATTTCTGTATTAGAAGTAACAACATGATCTTACTTTGTATTTTTGTTTAAGGTTTTCCCATTTCTTTTTTACAAAAGCCGTCGTCACCTTGCCTTGCAGGCTCTGCTCCTCCACAAAAGATCTGCAGCAAGAGAGAAATCAAGGATCAAAAGTGCTGTAATATCTGTGTTGAAATATACTACAAATAAACAATTATATCGATGTTTAATTATTTCTGTATACTCACTCAAAGCCTTTGATGGCAGCATTCCGCTTTCCGGTGAAGAGGGCTTCATGAGCCACTCTCCACCGGATAAGCAGCCGCGTGTGCTCATCCGTCCCTGTAACATCCAAACAAGACTCACGTTACCTCTGTGATTTATAAGCTCAATACTACTATGATATGTTGATCATAATTGTTCCACCATTTTTCAACAGTACTACTGGACAAATGAAGTACATTACTTATGTTTAGATACTTTATGTAAATGTATTAAACATTCGAATGAAAACAGTGTTTACAACAGTGAATTATCTTAAACAGTAGTACACATACATAACTCAGAAGTCTATTTCATATGTATTAGATGTAGAAATATGCAATTCTTAGTAGACTTTCTTACCAGATATTAAATAAACATATAGTTATTTTGTATTTACGATGCATACGGGTTAAAATGTATGCAAATCCAGTTTGGAGACGTAACGTTAACGTTATGTGTCCTTACTGGAGCTCCCCTGTTAACTATTAAATAAAATGTGATTTAAAGCAAATTCACAAATGTATCATACTATATAGCGTCTTTACACCTTCAACAATTCTACAGTTTACTGTCCAGTAGTTCAATACATGCGATAATTTGAATGGTAATATCTAAAACTCACATTTGAAACCACTACTGTCGTCCGTCATCATGTCGTCTGGGGTCATGTTCGGGTATTATCCTTCTTCCTCTTTTATATGACGTATCCTTTCGCGTGGCCTCCTGAGATAGAAGAGTACCCATCGGACAGCACTCAAAACTCGGGCCGGAAGCAGTAAGCCATCCGGGAACTTCTCCCCTACTCTTTTATGAAAACTGATGTTTCGAACGTACTGCTTCCTTCACATACTGTTTTCGCCTACTATATAGTAGGAAAGTAGGCATATTGGAACGCACTTAAGTCCGAATCTCGCGACAATTAATACGTCACCCAGGTAATTCTCGCCTACTCTTTTGGATTCATTCATACTTTTTTGCTCGCCTACTCTTTTTCCCATACTAAATAGTATGGAAGTATGCGGTTTGGAATTCAGCCTCTGAGTTTACCTGCAAAATCGAAAAAAGGAAACAACTGCTTGAAAAATTGAGAAACCGAGGCAACTTCAACCACAACAACAAAGTCCTTAAAAAAGGAGAGGGTGCATTAAAAGTAAAACGACGAGCATTTAAAAACACAGGTTCAATCTGGAAGAAATATGAATATTGCTTATATTGCAAAGGAATGTTTTTGAGAAATGAGCTGTGGAGGCACATGAGAGGATGCAAGTCCAAACCAGCCAAGACCGATAAGGCTACTGAGGGCAAACAGAGAGTCCTAACCATCGCTGCAGTGGCAAAATCTGCCTTCTCTGGTAAAACAGATGAAGGGTTAATGAGATTGTTGAGTAAAATAAACGAAGATGAAATTTCCCTTGTTGTGAGACATGATTCTGGTCTTCTTAAATTTGCTCAGTCCTTATATAATCAGCACGGATTTCACATTACAAAACATGAGTACATTCGCCAGAAGGTTCGTGAGCTTGGCAGATTCATGATAGCATTGCGTAAAAAATGTCCATCTGCAACTCTGGATGATGCCATGAAGCCAGCAAATTTCATGAACATCATTCAAGCAGTTAGAGAAACTGCTGGATTCAATGAAAGTACACATTCTTACCAAATCCCAAGCTTGGCTTTAAAAATTGGACACTCCCTCTTAAAAGTAAGTGAAATTATCCAGTGCCATGCTCTTATTGCTGGAAACACAGAGTTGGCAAACAGTGCAGAAGTATTTCAGAAACTGTACAAATCAAAGTGGTCAGAATTTATATCTCACACAGCGTTAAGCACCATTAAAGATTTGAAATACAAGCCGACCAAAATGCCACTCACTCAAGACATCGAAAAACTGAATGACTATCTACAAAGAAGTGCAGAATCGGCCTTCCGGGAACTTAGCCAAAAGACCTCAGAGGACAACTATGCACGTCTCACCAAGCTAACACTGACAAGGATCATTCTGTTCAACAGACGACGGGTTGGAGAGGTCTCCAAGATTCCTTTAAAAAATTTCCTCCAAAGAGATGACTCGCACACATCTGACGAGCTGGGTCTATCAGCTTATGAGAAGAGCTTGTGCAAATATTTTACACGAGTTGAGCTTAAAGGAAAAAGAGGACGTAGAGTTGCCGTTTTACTCAACCCAGACATCACAAAAGCTCTGGAACTGCTGAATGAGAAGCGGGCACAATGTGGAGTACTGCAAGAAAATAAATTCCTCTTTTGCCATTCCAAAGTGCTCTAGCCACTACAGAAGTCACGACTGTCTCAAGAGGTTTGCTGCTGAGTGTGGTGCAACTCACCCAGAGTACTTGAGATCGACACAACTGAGGAAACAAGTTGCAACAACCTCCCAAATTCTTAATTTAACCCTTGTGCATCAATTTAAAAAAGTTACACTTAGGTAAAAAGAGGACAAAAATGTCCATGTCAAAAAACTGTCATAAAATGTGACGCTTTGGAGCACAGACTTAAGTTTGGTATCATTTTAAAGAAGACCCTTTGCAGATTATTGCTGAAGTAAATAATAATAATAATAATAAAAAATAATAATAAATAAATCCCAAAAAAGTTACATAGGTATAAGTTTATGGAAATTATTTATAAAAAAATATTTTATATAAAATATACATTTTATAAATCAGGTTGAACTCAAAACTGCAATACAATCAAAGCCATAAATCTAAATAGGTTGTGTTCCAAATTTGAGGATGATATCTCAAAAAATGAGCTTTGGGTAACAGTTTGTTTGGGCTTAGTAACATATTTTCCCCATTGAGTGCCAGCAAAACCCTACTGCTGCTCACAGTGATTGGATTATTATTTGCAGTTTTTCTCTCTCAGTATTAGAAACACACACATGCGCACACACACACATATTTTATTTATAACACACATACTAACTAGAGTTGAGCCGGATACTCGGCTGAAACGAGTATCCGGTACGGATAAAGCACTTTTGTAAAAAAAAAAAAAAAAGAAGAAGAAGAAGACGAAAGTTATGTTGAGATTAAGGCTGAGTGATATATCAATATAAAGAATATATATATATATTAAATGTGATATGTAATTAGATCATATTGCATAACGGTTCAGGTTGCGCTGTGATCCTTGCTCCAAGCAAGCTGCTGAGTGCTGCTGACCCAGAGCGCTCTGCACTGCTCCCCGCGCCCCAGCCACTCCTTTTCCACTTTGCGTGCTTGATTAAAGCATGTATGTTATGAAATAAAGTCTTTCACCTCAGCAAAACGGACTTTCTGTCCTGTCAGCCGTTATACTGTAACGTTGGTCGTAGCGCACACTCAATTGCACGCGCAAATGTAACCCCTCACACCCGGGTCCAACTCGACCCGCTCCGAGCTGGCCTCGAACCCCGGTCTCTGGCATGAGAGTCAGGCGCGCTAACAAGGAGGCTAAAGACTGCAGCCTCTAGCGTCAGTTGCTAGAGCGTCTATTGAAATCGGGAGTGAGGTTTACCCGCACAGCAACTACCAGCTGGCCTCCGTTACACTCACCCCCCCTAAACCTCACTCTCATCCGGGTCACTGCACCAATGTAACCCCTAACACCCGGGTCCTACTCGCCCCGCTCCGAGCGAGCCTCGAACCCGGGTCTCCGGCATGAGAGTCAGGCGCGCTAACAAGGAGGCTAAAGACTGCAGCCTCTAGCGTCTGTCGCTAGAGCGCCTATTGAGATCGGGGAGTGAGGTTTACTCGCACAGCAACTACTAGCAGGCCTCCGTTACACTCACCCCCCTAAACCACACTCTCATCTGGGTCACGGCACCAATGTAACCCCCTGGTTCATTCTTTCGACCCTCCCGGAAAGGACCACACAGAGACGAAGTCGAGACGAATCAACACCCATCACGTGTTTACTGGAGATATATGAAATAACACCATACAGACTTGTAATACAGCTCATCCGGTCACATAACATTCTCCTCAACAGCTCGCATAAACTCTTTTATCAATTCAACAGACAATAAATCACGTTTTTATCGCGATTAAAAGCTCAGTCTCTTTTCTTTCTTTTCTCAGAACACAGAAAACATAACATACAAACAGTACATCATACCTGGAGATATATGAAATAACACCATACAGACTTGTAATACAGCTCATCCTGTCACATAACTGTCAAAATAAATATGAAGCAAATTACATGTGGATATAAGCAAACACAACGAAAACCATGTGCTCATAATGAGCTCGACAATGAGTTTCAGTAAAAGATAAATTATTCATAAACTCTATGTCTCTTATGACTCAATTATGAAATAAAATACTTTCAAAAGAACAATTCTGTTCTTAAAAGAGAAATAGCCATCACTGACAACACTTTATTTCCGTTTGACCGGAGAGAGATTATTCACCTACCATTCTCCTCAACAGCTCGCATAAACTGAAGAGAAAATGGCGGATGACACTAATAGGTACTCTATTCGCATGTAGGTGTCCCCATATCCATTTCTTAGATGCACTTGGTACTTTATAGAACATGAACAAACATTTTGGCATAATTCATTACAAATTTCTTTTACCCGTTACACAAATGCGGCGGCGCGCGGCCGCTCGTTGGATCTCCTCACTAAAGTGTAAAAGAAACTATACGAGCATGCAACACCGTTACGTTGTAAATTACACGAAATAAAAGCAATGCAGTTATGATTTTCATTCTATTCACCAGGAGCAGTTTCCATGTTTCATAAACAGTTCTTGTTAGTATTGTGTATTCACTATTCACCATGGTAACTGTCGTTCCCATATTAACCCCGTAATGCCCCTATTTTTCTTTGTGTTATTTTTTATATTTTTTTAAATGACTGTAATGGCTCATACCAACTTTGTATTAACAAAATAAATAAACCAATTAATAAATCACAATTCCAAGGGAATAATCTGCAATTAAGATTTTTGTCATAATCATGCAGCTCTAAGGTGAAGAAACCTGTTTATTATTTATTCATTTGATTTAGCAAATGTTCATGTTTCAATAAAACTACTTGTGACATGTCATATTTGGCTTTGACTGAACATTTGCTCTCACTTTGCAGAAAAAGTATCGGGATAGGCTATATTTTGTATATCGAAATTCAGCCTATGGGATATGACTTTTGGGTCCATATGACCCAGCCCTAGTTGAGATGAAAACTCTTGTTCATTACATTTTACTTCATAATTGCAGCCACATGTGTTGTATTCATTGTTGCAAAACTTGTTCTGTAGTTTTTTGTTATCGTGATCAAAACCATTGATCTGAAGCTCAATATTGATGCTGTCATGTAAATAGTTTTCTTATCAGCAATAAATATAACAATTTCTGATCAACCCATATCAAATGCAAGCTTAAAATAACATACCGGTTAAAGTAGGGCTGGGCGATAATATCGCACGATATTGTATGCGCATCTAATCAGTAAAGCCGGTTCCTTGATTAGTAAATCACCTTCACCTGCTTTCCGATGGAGCGGCATTTACTACAAAGAGCCGTAGATCACTGACAAGCTGAGCCAAATCGCGTTAATATCGAGGACATATCGATAACAATATTTAATGCGATATGGCTCAACTGGTCAGTTAAGTACACTTTCTGCTTGAATTTACACTGTTTTTCCGTCCATGTTACATACGTTAAATTCAACTTTGATCAAAGTTTACAAGTTCAACATTGCCAGATTTATCCTGCCTTTCACACAGCTGTATCCCAGGTTGTCACAGGATGTTAACCTGAGGACAATGGCTTTCTGCATGAAGATTGAATTTTGCAGACTTTTGTCCTCGCAGTAAGCCCGATACTGTGGAATCGCCCATAGTTCAGTCATTACCTCTCGTTACTGTCACGCCCTTGCCTGGCTCCTCCTCCTGGCTGTGTACTGTGTCTGTCTCCTACAGGTGAGCTGGGCACAGGTGTTAGGAGTTGTGCTAATCAGCTCTGGGGCCTCATTTATAAAACTTTGCGTAGGATTTGCGTCAGAAGTGGCGTACGGATAAAACATAGGACGTGCGTACGCACAGAAATATTCGGATTTATAAAACCGTGCGCATGCACATCCTACGCATTTTTCCCTTCATAAATCACGATCAATTCTAAATGTAGTGCAGCTTTTGCGGCTTCATGTCATGCCCATAGTTGCCCATAAATAGTCCGTAAAACGCCCAAAAGTTAATATTCATGAATTGCTAAATCATGTTAAACACAGAGAGGAATTAAAAAAAAAAACGTAACTTCACTCAATGAGAGGTAGAAGTTATCGTTGGCGAGGTGGAAAAGAGGAGAAAAATGTAGTTTGGAGGGCACATTGTAATGCCAAAAGGGCACTTAAGTGGCAAAAGGTTGCAGACGCCGTGCTGTAGACTCACAACCTCGGACTGTGGCTGAAATAAAAAAGACATGGTCGGACATCAAAGTCGAGGCAAAAAAGCGTGTAGTCATTAATTCAATCAGAGAGGTGGCCAAGGAGTTGGGCGAAATCAAGACTGTCCTAACAGAAATAAACTGCATAATGAGAGAATTCTTGAATAAATAATATTTTTTTTCCACACATTTTGTTGTGAAAACGATATGTTCACTCCGAATCCTTCCATTTAATCGCTACGTCTTCTAAGAGCGCAGTATCAGCCATTGTGCGTCATTACGTATTGTGATAGGGCATTTTATTTACATCCATTTAATTCTGCATCTGACAAGCTACGGATGTCGGTTATAATCTACTTGGAAATGGGAAATAGTTCAGCGCAAATGTAATTTCTTGCAGCTTTCTGAATGCGTTAGTCACGTCATACGTTATTTTATAAAAAATAAAACAAAATATGCATGAATACCATGATTCCGTAGCTGATGAAGACGTTTTTACTATGAAAACAACTTTCCCCTGTGGACAAATATATTTATCGATCTATCTATATATCTACTTAATTATCTATCTATCTATCTGACTGACTATCTAATTGCTAGCCTATATCTGCTCCGTTAGACGGACATATTGGCGAGAATATCAGTTTTGTACATTATTTCGTTCTGTTTACCATCTTATTTATGAGGATGAATTGCATATACCAATTTTATAGCAGAAAATATTTCACTTTCTTTTTGGAAATATGTGTTAATTTGCATTTCTGTTACAGATCGATCAAACGGGTGTTCGTGTAGGCTGTTAATTGTAGGCTTGCATTGTGAAGTCTTCGTTTTATTTATGAGAGGTAGTATTGCCATTTATTTTACACAACCGTCTACAGTTTCACACACATTCACGTGTTTTTTCCAACTGCCGACGGTGTCGCCATTTCTCATTTCACCCGTTTTTGTGCGTACGCTTTGGTCAGAGCTTGCGTGAAGGACCGCACATTTTACCGTCAGGTTTGTTTTTATAAATACCAACTATTGCATAGAGAGCGACGTACGCCTTCTTTTGTGCGTACGCAACGTTTATAAATGAGGCCCTTGGGCCTTTAAAGACGCTTCAAGTTCTGGGCCTTTAAAGACGCTTTAAGATCGGGAGATAGAACCCGCCTCCGTTCCATCTCTCCCACACTTTTTAAGATTTTGTTTTGCTCATTCATTGCATTCATTGCACCGCACTACACTGCTTACACTTTTATTTTTCAAAGCCAACTTCATTACTGACTGTATAAAATCTATTCTGTTAAACTCTATTCATTTAATAAATCTAGTATATCACTATTCCGCGTGTGGTCTTTCCCTACTCTGTTGCTTGCTTTGAGCCATGCTCGTAACAGTACTGATGTTGTTGTTCAAAAACCCCCAGAGCATGGTCCTTGTAGATGGAGATCAGGTTATCCCGGTACTTCGGCTTCCCTCCCATTGACCGTGCTTCGAGAATTATTTTATCCTTGACCTGGAATTTGTGAAGGCGGATGATGACTGGTCTCGGCCGCTGTTCCAGTTTTGGTTTCCTAGCGAGGGTCCCGTGAGCTCTGTCGCATTCCAGGGGAGAGTCTAGAATCTTGTCGTCGAAGACCTCTGAAAAGAAAGTTGTGAGATTATACCCTCAATTTATTCCAGTAAACCAAGCACTCTGATATTTTTGGGCCGACTACGGGATTCCAGATCAACGACTTTAGCAACAAGTTTATCATTGATATCAGTTAGCTTGGCACATGTTGTTTCCAGAGCTAGCAGGTGTTCATCCTGCAGGTTAGCATTCAATTCAAGCTCTCTGATCTTCACAACATGATCCGTCACCGTAGTTTGTATGTCTTACTGCTGATGAGTTGGTGCTGTACTGCTGTTGCTGGGGTGGTAGGTGATGATTAAACAGATCCAGATGCGGAGACAAGTGATGCAGCCACCTTGGAGATGGTAGGTGATGGTGGTAAAGGTGCAGCTACAATGATCTAGTTGATCATTCGGACACAGTCTTGTGTGGAATGTGTGGCTAGTTGTCAATATTTGTTTTTTGGCCAAATGACCCCTCTCTAATCTATCAGATCAGCATTCTTGCCTTTAATGTTTTTAATTGTGTATGGACCTTAAATCTCACTTTCTTTGCTTTCTGTTCTTTTCTTTACCCTTCTTTTCTGGACCTGAGCAGTGTGGGTAAGTGCAGTTTGAAGAACTTCATCAGTTTCAGGACACCCTCAGTCATTTGTTCGATTTGTACAACAGCTTCAACAGCACAGCTTCAACAGCACAACAAAACATTATTTTCAACCCATGCAAAACTATGTGGAAGCTAGAAACACAAACCTCACGCAACACGTAACTTTTCCGAGCACACCAGGATCCAGAACCAGACACTCCGTTTCATAGCGAGACGATACAGCAGCTGGGTGCCACACTCCAAATGAAAGTGCGCGATCATTGGTAACTTGATAACTAAGGATCGCGCACGCAAACTCGACAATTGACTACTGTGGACTTCAACCGAAAATAGGAAGTAAAATGGACTTGGACAAAAACTAGGATAAAACCTGTTGGAAAGCATATTTTGCAGCGATTTTTGTGTGAGCATATCAGTGAACACCCTAGACCACTCGGTGAGTTTCACGTCTTTGTAAACTAAAGTTTTATGCGTTTTTATGAATGATTGTTCGAGTCCACCTATGCTTTCATTATAATGGTGGGGGGGTGCTAACACAGAATCCAAAAATCCTCGTGACAGGAGCATTTGTCTCAAAAACAATCTTAACTATTCTATTTCATCAGGGGCGATCTTAAAACAGGGCTTTAATTGTAAAATACCGAACTTGTCCTTTAACTCGATGGCTTGAAATTTCCAAGTACAAATATCATGCCCAAATGGGCTCTATGCATGGCGGTATTTCCGGTGAAGGTGTGAGGATGCTCGATAATTTCCGCCGATCGAAGAGTCCAATGCAATACCGAGAATTTATATTGAATTTAATACTCCATGGTTATAGAAAAGAAACGTTAGTCACAAAAACAGATAAAACAGACACCCCTCATTATATTTGTGCTTCTTTTTAAAATTATATTAAAGAAACATAACTATATATAAAATTAAATCTAAACGTATGTATGTTTCGTTTCAAAGACGGAAGGACAGTAAATATTGAAGACTCTGCCATAATCCTGTTGTCCTCGGTTTTCCTCTGCTTTAATCTCACAACCGGAAATGGACGAGCATCTTTGCGTCAAATGCAGAACTTACGCGTGCATATAGCCCATTCATTAAAATATCTAGCCATAGGTTACTTCTGTGTTCGTGTTATCTTATTCTTAACTCTCTTTTTGTTTTACCAACATAATAAAGCCCACATGGGCATTTAAGAAAGTACACAACAAAGGACGTACGGCAAGTAATTCTCCTTTTCACTGAGAATATATTGTCAGTCTGTGGATGTGGAAAAGAATTACTGTACCTGTAATCATCACATTGCGATTTGCACGAATCCTACATGGGAAATTCCCCGGACCAAGGGCTGTAAGCAAATTGATACGCGGAGTGTAAGAATCAGCTCTAATCAGTATATCTTTAAAATTATGCGACCTCTTATAGGCAGGACTGGCCGATCTGTGTATCACTAGATAAAACATGCCAATGCTTATTCACTATTGATTTAATCTCACCTGGAAGGGAAGAAAATGTCATAGATAAGACAATTCGATTATCTGAAATGGTTGTTATTTTTCTAAAATAAAATGTTTCTCGTTCAATGCCATGTACCCTATCCTGACTTGAGTCGAGAGATTTGTGTTATTTATGTTTTTTCACCTGATTTTCGAATTCTTCATCAGTACTACAAATCCTCCATATACACAAAAATTGACTACACTGGAGGCTTTTTTCCATAGATGGAGGATGGTAACTTCTAGAATGTAGAAAATTATTCTTCTCTGTGGATTTACGAAATACTGTCGTCTGTAGCGCCTGTCCGGCAGATCTAAAAATCTTGACGTCAAGAAAAGATGTAGAAGACATACTCTATTCCAAGGAAAATAATTTGGAGTCAAGTCTGGAATTTAAAAATTCATGAAATTGATTATGTTTTTCAACTGTTCCACTAAAAATGAAAAACACTTCATCAATAAACCGAAACCAACATTTCAAACTGTGGTGGAAAATATTACTTGGAGAACAAACAACATCTGCTTCAAACTTGCCCATAAATAAGTTAGCATAATTGGGGAAAATTGAGATTCCATAGCCATACCCTTAACCTTTAGATGATTTGATGACGTTAATGGAGTTCACCTGTGATGGTTAAAGCAATCCCTTTGGTGTTTCACACCACACACTGATGATGGCTTAGGCAATGTCCACACTTTGAAATATAGCATGCAGTTACTTTATATGTTACTTTGCACACTCTTCATGGCGGTCCTGCAGAGATGACATTAAATGTATTCACATTCCGAAACGTCGGAAAACGCCTGAAAATGAGGACGGGTAACGTTTTTGAGCGAAAACTCCGTTTTCAAATATTTCCAGATTAATGTGGACGTAGGCTTAGGCTGAAACACGTCTGTGTGGACATGGTAATAATAAAAAAAGATATGAGATATAACTAGAAAGTGTGGATCTCTTAGTTACACAATTACCAACATTCACAGTGGCCATCCTCTTCTTTGTGTCTTGACATTTTCTGACAGACAAGAGGAGGGGTTACAGGAACTAATAGCACTTAGGTAGCACTAATAGTATAAAATTTAACAATTTATTTGTCTATTTTTTTCAGGCCAAATTCACCATACATAGGATTTATAATCAAGATTTAATTCAACTGACACACCCCAAAGAAAACAATGTGTTCAAGCAGAGGACAAAGCAGAAGTATGAAAAGGGCCACATAATAAGTGCTTTTGAGTTTGATAAAATGTGGGACAACAAAACAGTCAATGAATAAAATCCAAGAGGCATTTCAAGGGAAACTTCCATGTGGTTTGGGGTAAGTTGGTTTGTAATCATGCATATGCAGGTGTGTACAACTTTTTAAGGTTAGTTAAGGTTTTATAATGCCAAGCTTGAAGTGTTGAGTTTAGCCTCAAGTGTAAATGCTTGTTGTATTTCATCTAAAATGGGAAAAGTTGAGGGTATCTGGGTTTATGAACATTTGTTTACAGCCTTAATAGTAGCCGTCTAATCAGATGAAGGATTATAGCTGGAATAGATGCTGTCCATCTAAACTTTCGTTTCTGTTATTGTCATTTTAGATGCCCCAAAGAAGATGCCTCCATAAGTGACATCTTAAAAGAACTTGGTGAAAAGATCAAAAGCACAGGCATTTGCAAATTCAATATCAATCGTGCAGCAGTGTTTGATGGAGCTATTCGAGGCTTTCGAAGAATGTCATACAACCCAAATGACACAATATGCATTAAGTTCTCTGATGACAAAGGAACGACTGAAGAGGTACTATCTGCAAACGGGATAAAGCTGACTGATTCCAAGATAAAGTGAGTTACAGTAATCCAGTCTCGCTGTAATAAAACCATGAATTAATTTTCCAATATTATTTCTTGACAGAATTGGTTTTGCTTTTATTAGTAGTCGAAGCTGATTTGACCACTGTATTTATGTTTTCGTCAAATTTTAGCCCATCATCGAAGACAACCCCAAGATTTTTGACCCAAGGCTTGACAAACAGGGATTACTCTCCCAGCTTTTTTTTGGTATACTTGGAGAATCTGAAGTTTTACTCAGTTTTACTTACATTAAAATTAAGAACGTTTAAAGACAACCAGGCCTTGACATCAGACAAACAGGTCAAAAGTGCCTTCAAAACATTTGACCTCTGCTTTAATGGCAAATAGATTTGAGTGTCATTTGTATTGTAGTGAAACAAAAGGCCATACTTCCTAAAAATAGAACATAATGGGAGCATGTAATGTAAAAAGATTAGGTGCTAATATGGAACCCTGTGGGACACCACATGACACCACTGCCTCAGTTGAATGTTCACCCATATCAACTTTAAATCTTCAATTACAAAAGTATGATTTAAATAGTCTTTAAAGTCGCCAATTAGAAAAATATCATTTAAAACCTTCAAAAGTGCAGTCTCTGTTGAGTGATGTTTTCTAAAACCTGATTGAAAGATCTTGAATATATTGTTTTCATCTAAGAAACTGCAATTGCTTAAGAACTATTTTCTCAAGAATCTTTGTAACAAAAGACAAATTCGAAATGGGCCTATATCTACCAGTCGATCTATGAACGCCGATCCAAGTGCGGTGGTGAGATGTGAATAAGGTGATAAGGTGAGCACGAACAGTAGGCTACGTGTACATACTGAAGAGAAGAAAACGATTCGTGTTTGTGTTTCTTCCGGAAACAACAGATCATATGAAATTCTGCAGAGTTCAGCACACTTGGATCGGCATTCGTAGATCGACTGGTAGAGACTATTTTTCAAAGTTGGCTTCTTCCTGTATTCGTGTGACGTGGAGTCAGAGACGTTCAGATCCATGTGCAGTTCAATATAAGTTTATTAAGAATAATCAGACAGGCAAGGGTCAGGGCACGGCAGTAAACACAGAGCAGGTAATCCAAGAGCATAAACAGTACCAGGCAGTGATCAGGGCAGGCGGCGAGGTTCAGAGTCCAGGGCAGATAAACAAGGGTCGAGGCGGGCAGCAAACAGGGAATCGTCGATGAAACAGGCTCAGGTCAATACACGGGAAATCCAGGAATACAGTATAGAAACGCTCAGAAATGCTGCCGGGGCAAAACAAGACTTCGCACTGACTAGGAGTGAACTGGCTGCTTAAATAGGAAGTGCTGATGGGGAACACCTGTGCAGGTGATTAGACCGAGGTACGGGGCTTATGGGAAATGTAGTCAGTATTCGGGAGACGGAGCTCTGGGATGAGTGGAGAGAGCCACAGAAGCGCGATTCCTGACAGAGCCCCCCTCCTGCGAGCGGCTCCTGAAGCGAGGAACCGTGCGACGCCGAGGTCTTCCGCGGGGTCTGGGAGCAGGTCTATTGGGATGATTCAGATGGAACTCGGAGATTAGTGTAGGATCCAGTATGTCCTGAGACTTCACCCAGGATCTCTCCTCGGGGCCATACCCCTCCCAGTCAATCAGATACTGTAATTCCCTGCCTCGGCGTCTGGAGTCGAGAATCTCTCTCACACGGTAAGCCTCCTCGCCCTCGATGATGATGGGAGGGGAGCTCGTCTCAGCAGCTTCGTCCTGGTCCCTCTCTCCACTCGGAGCTCCGGCGGGTTTGAGTAAAGAGACATGGAAAGTGGGAGATATGCGGTAAGTGGCAGGCAATGCAAGACGGTATGACACTGGTGTAATCTGTCTGAGAATCTTGAATGGACCCACGTACCTCGGACTCAGCTTCTTACTGGGCAGACGAAGACGGAGATCCCTGGAGGATAGCCAAACCCACTGTCCTGGATGGAAGACGGGTCCCCTCCTCCGATGACGATCTGCTTGTTCTCTGAATCGTCGCACAGCACGTTGGAGATGCACATGAGCGTTGTTCCAGGTCTCCTCACTTCTCCGTAGCCAAGCGTCAATGGCCGGTAGATCCGTGGGCTCCCCGGACCAGGGAAATAGAGGTGGCTGAAATCCCAGAACACATTGGAAAGGCGTCATCCCTGTAGATGGCTTGCGTATAGAGTTCTGAGCGTATTCAGCCCACACCAGGAAACGACTCCAATCCTGTTGATTCTGATGACAATAAGTTCGAAGGAAGCGGGTTAACTCCTGGTTCAGTCTCTCTACTTGCCCATTGGACTGGGGATGGTAACCGGAGGTTAGGCTGACGTTGATATTCAGACGATTGCAAAAGGCTTGCCAAACTCGAGAAGTGAACTGGGGACCCCTATCCGACACAATATCCTCGGGTAGTCCGTACAGTCGGAACACTTGATGTACCAGAGCCTCTGCCGTCTCTAAAGCTGTGGGAAGCTTAGCCAAAGGAATGAATTTACAGGCCTTTGAAAAACGATCAACCACTGTCAATATGGTGGTATGGTGCTCTGATGGAGGCAGATCCGTGACAAAGTCAATAGCAATATGAGACCAGGGACGTTGTGGTACTGGTAGTGGTTGTAGCAATCCAGCTGGTTTCTGATGAGACGCTTTGGAGATGTTACAGGTACTGCATTGATGTACGAAGGAGATTACGTCAGACTGCAGCTTTGGCCACCAGAATCGATTTGTAACCAGATGAGTGGTGGCAGTGATCCCAGGATGGCCAGCGTTGGGAGTATTGTGTACCCATTGTAGCACTCGAGTGCGAAGAAGGGTAGGCACGTAGGTGCGATCAGGCGGACATTCCTGGGGTGTTGGTTCCTCCTGTTGTGCAGCGGAAATCTCCGTCATGATGTCCCACTGAACGGGAGCGACAATGAGTGCGGGAGGAAGGATGGACTCTGATGCCTGAGCGTTAGGGAAGCTGTCAAATTGCCGCGAGAGAGAGTCAGCCTTGCCATTCTTTGAACCTGGTCTGTACGTCACCTTGAAGTCGAAGCGGCTAAAGAAGAGAGACCACCTGGCCTGTCTGGGATTTAATCTCTTCGCAGTTCTTATATACTCAAGATTTCGATGATCCGTGAGAACTGTGAAGGGCAAATGAGCTCCCTCCAACCAATGACGCCACTCCTCCAAAGCTGCTTTCATGGCCAGAAGTTCCCGATCTCCTACGTCATAGTTTCTCTCGGCTGAAGTTAGTTTACGGGAGAAATATGCACAAGGGAAAAGCTTAGCTGGATGACCTTGTCGTTGAGATAATACTGCCCCAATGCCAGTGTCTGAGGCGTCCACTTCAACAATGAATTCCCGTTCTGGATCTGGATGGTGTAGAATAGGAGCTGTTGTGAATCTCTCCTTCAATTGTTGAAAAGCTGTGATACTCTTGTCGGTCCACCTCAAACGCTGACCACCTCCCTGAAGTAATGATGTGAGTGGCGCTGCGATGATGCTGAAATTTCTTATGAATCGACGATAAAAGTTAGCAAATCCCAGGAAACGTTGCAACTGCTTGACGTTGGTGGGTTGTGGCCAGTTCACCACTGCATCCACCTTGCCGCTGTCCATGGTGACTCCCTCAGCGCTGATGATATAGCCTAGGAACGTAATCTTGGTCTGATGGAATTCACACTTGGGCAGTTTGGCATACAGTTGGTTCTCAATGAGACGTTTTAGCACCGCTCTCACATCTCTCACATGGTCGTCAAGGGTCTCTGAGTAGATCAGTATATCATCGATGTACACAATGAGGTTTCGGTTGAGCATATCACGGAAGATCTCGTTGACGAACGACTGGAAAACTGAGGGACTGTTAGCCAGACCGAAAGGCATCACGGTATATTCATAGTGCCCCGTAGTGGTTGAAAAAGCTGTCTTCCACTCGTCCCCCTCTCTGATTCGAATTAAATTATAGGCGTTTCTCAGATCCAATTTTGTGAAGTACTTAGCGGTACGGAGCTGTTCCAGGGCAGCAGGAACTAAAGGCAAAGGATAACGAAACTTGACTGTGACCTCGTTCAGACTGCGATAATCAATGCACGGACGCAACCCTCCATCCTTCTTCTTTACAAAAAAGAACCCCGCTGAAGCAGGGGAAGTAGACGGTCTTATGAAGCCCTTAGAAAGTTGTTCCTCAATATAGGCCTTCATTGATTCTGATTCGGGTTGAGAGAGGGGGAATATTCTTCCTCTGGTGGGAACAGCACCGGGTAGCAGATCAATGGCACAGTCGTAAGGGCGATGAGGTGGTAGTTTGGTTGCTTGGTGCTCACTGAAGGCTAGAGAGAGATCGTGATACTGTGGGGGAATGTTGCTCAGATCGACCTCTTCGTTGTGACAAATTGAGGAAGATACTTTAGTAAGTGCACGCAGACAATTAGCTTGACAGGCAGGAGACCATTGGAGAATCTGTTTCTCTGACCAGGAAATGATGGGGTTGTGCTTCTGCAGCCAGGGTAATCCCAGGATAATAGGATGTCTAGGAGACTCGATGGTATACAGCTGAATGAGTTCTGAGTGGAGAGTGCTGGTTTGTAGAGTTAATTCTTGTGTGATGTGATGGATCTCGCCGGAACCCAAAGGACGTCCATCTAGGGCTGCCACAGCCATCCGAGATGAACATGGAATGAGAGACAGTTGGTGAGTCTTGGCAAATGATAAATCAATGAAATTCCCTGCTGCTCCAGAGTCTATCATTGCTGTAGCGTTAACCCTCTCCTCACCGAAGCAGAGAGTAACCTCCAGTTCAAGTAAATTCTGAAAGTGAGGGGAATCACTCACCGCTGTAGGCTTTCGCGGGGTGGATCTCTTGGAACAGGTAGCCCTCATATGTCCCGGTTCTCCACAATACAGGCACAGTCGATTGCGAATTCTTCTCTCTCTCTCCTCTGGCGTTATACGGGTATAGCCGATCTGCATAGGCTCACTCTCATGACTCATAGATGGTTGCTCATAAACTCTGTGTGAATGTGGATCTCGCCGAGCCCGTATTAGATTGTCCAGCCGAATGGATAGGTCGATAAGCTGATGAAGAGATTTCCCCTCGTCCCGACATGCCAGTTCGCCCTGTAGGTTCTCATTCAGACCCTTACGGTAGAGCAGCTTGAGAGGATCATCATCCCAGCCCGTCTGAGCGGCAAGAGTGCGGAAAGATAGAGCGTAGTCAGCCGCTGAAGAGGAGCCCTGACATAATGAGAGCAGCAACTCGCCCGGTTCTTTTCCTCCAGCGAGGTGTTCCTCAGCGATACCTCTTTAAATTGTCGAAGGAAATCGTTATAGGTGGGAAATGACAAATTACCTCCCTCCCAGAGCGCTGTAGCCCACTCCAAAGCTCTGCCAGTCAACAATGAGCAAATGAATGAAACGCGGCTATCGTCATCTGGATAGAACTGGGGCTGTTGATTGATAAAGAGGGAGCATTGTAACAAAAATCCTTTACATCTGGAAGGACTACCGTCGTATTTATCTGGGAGAGAAAGACGAGGGTTGTTGGATCTACTACCCACCGGAGACGTAGGAGGAACGAGGACTGTCGGTGGGGCAACTGTAGCTGTGACACCCGATTGCGGCGTGAGAGACTGAACGGTCCTCACCAGCTGCTCCGTGAGTGCGGTCAGTTTGACTAGTTGCTGCTGATGAACGTTCAACACGGCAGCTTGTGAAGAGACCTCGGTGGTGAGACGCTGCATGGCTGCTGGATCTTGTTGTGGCGAAGTCTTCTGTGACGTGGAGTCAGAGACGTTCAGATCCATGTGCAGTTCAATATAAGTTTATTAAGAATAATCAGACAGGCAAGGGTCAGGGCACGGCAGTAAACACAGAGCAGGTAATCCAAGAGCATAAACAGTACCAGGCAGTGATCAGGGCAGGCGGCGAGGTTCAGAGTCCAGGGCAGATAAACAAGGGTCGAGGCGGGCAGCAAACAGGGAATCGTCGATGAAACAGGCTCAGGTCAATACACGGGAAATCCAGGAATACAGTATAGAAACGCTCAGAAATGCTGCCGGGGCAAAACAAGACTTCGCACTGACTAGGAGTGAACTGGCTGCTTAAATAGGAAGTGCTGATGGGGAACACCTGTGCAGGTGATTAGACCGAGGTACGGGGCTTATGGGAAATGTAGTCAGTATTCGGGAGACGGAGCTCTGGGATGAGTGGAGAGAGCCACAGAAGCGCGATTCCTGACAATTCGCGAATTTGATAGTGTGTATAAAATATCTTCTTATTAAACTGTATACGACAATTCACCACGACGTCACAAAAATAACAGACGTTCTTCCGGGTGGCAAAAGCTGAAGCGTCCCTATGGCAACACTATTAAATTGCTTGAAGGGAGACACACTGTCGGCAGTAGCCTAATCTACATTTCAACAGTTGATTCAAAAACAGACGTGGTGGAAATTCAGACATAGTTAACATGATCATTAGAGCTTAGATTTTTTGATCTAGAGACGTGCACTCTCAACGCACTAGACCGCGGCGCGGGACTAGATCTGATGGCCGAGTGCGAGCCGTAATGCATTCACTCTGTGTGTGCGGATTGCGGGAGAATAAAATGATTCGCAGGACTCCCACAAACTAGAAATATCTATGAATAAAGCAAATAAAAACTAATACATTTGTATTCATCTGTTGCAGTAAAGCAACAAGAACAACTAAAACAAAATAGAAATGATTTACATGGCAGAGTTTCTTTTTATAGCGTGACTGCAGCGATGAGCGATAGCCAATCACAGACCAATGTGTTGATTTATTGAACGCAATGTCCAATCAGAAGCATTTACGATGAAGAAGCATTTACTCCTCACCGCTCAAAAGAAAGTAACATAGAAAGTAATAGAAATTAACTAAGTTATTTGAGAACGTCTGTTATATAACGACCCACGTATTAAAAATGGTTGGGTTTAAATCGGGCTCAGGCTCATAATTAGAAGAGGACATGCACTTTTGACGACGTCCACTCGCTTTAACTTCCTCACCCACAGGTTCCGCTGGATAGATTTACTTTTTCTGAAGGAAATCGATAAAAAAACCTACACCTTTTGCTGTATATCTGGTGGCACAACCCCAAACACAACATATTTTCGCCATCATTTCAACTTTGATCAACAAAAATGATTTTAACTGTGTAACTGTTCAGTTGCCGGCTGGATCTCTTCAGTTAGTCAATAGAAGCCGCTCACGTTCTGCCACCCGGAAGTATCGCAGTGCCTATTGTTTACAAACATTCTGAAATGCCCTATGGACACTGACAAAGTTCTCAATGCTTCGGTTTGAATTTAGGGACCCTTATTATGCTACCGTGTTAGTGTGGGGCTATTTTGAGCCTTGTTAGTGGTAATAACAAGCGATTTTTATTTGTCATTACTCTATGCCCCATATACTAGCGTTATAGGCTAAACTGTTTTTAGGGATAAAACTATTTACATTCGTCAATCATGAAAACAAATCTCAGATAACGGTTGACTAGGTAGCAATGTGTAATTAGACCAAAGGTTCATTTTGCACCGGAGTTGTCCTTTAAAACCGAATATGTCCGAGCTGGCTCTGACCGTCGCAACTCTGTCGTCATTTTGTTAAGCCCGCCCGCCGACTCTATACACGATGTGATTGGCCCTTCCAGAGTTGGGGTTTTCCAGCTAAAGCGTCTATGGAGAGTTGCTAGACCACACTTTGCTGCAAAATAATTTTTGCTGCTGCTAGGGTGCGTGTAGATTTCTAGGCTAAGTCATTTCTGGATTTTACAAATATTGCTTGGGATTATAAAATTATGGCTTCTTTGTCAGTGTAGATTTATCAAGTTAAAATTGATGTCTGATCAAAATTCTATGTGGAAATTTTATGTGTACAGCTGCATTGGAACTATATTTGTTGATGTCCCGTGTCCACTGCCCATCTGATCTTGGCTATGTGTCCAGCCCAGCACTTCTTGGCCTGTTCGGTCTGGTTGAAGGCTTCCTTGAACTTGCTCGTCTTCCTCAGTAGCTCGATGCTTATGTGATGGTGCTGTTGAACAGGTGGGTGCCAGCCGTGCTGGTGAACACCTTTGCTATGGTCACCCTGAGCCAGGGTTGAGCCGGATACTCGGCTGAAACGAAGCACTTTTGTCGAGTACGAACATTATACGAGTAATACGAGTCAATTTCTGTGCTCGGATAAAAAAAAAAGAATAAGAAAGTTATGTTGAGATTAAGGCTGAGCCATATATCAATATCAAGAATTATATTATATTATATATATATATATTAAATGTGATATGTAATTAGATCATATTGCATAACGGTTTAGCTTGCGCTGTGATCCTTGCTCCAAGCAAGCTGCTGAGTGCTGCTGACCCAGAGCTCTCTGCACTGCTGCCCGCGCCCCAGCCACTCCTTTTCCACTTTGCGTGCTTGATTAAAGCATACGTTATGAAATAAAGTCTTTCACCTCAGCAAAACGGACTTTCTGTCCTGTCAGCCGTTATACTGTTACGTTGGTCGTAGCGCACACTCAATTGCACGCGCAAATGCGGCGGCGCGCGGCCGCGCGTTGGATCGCCTCACTAAAGTGTAAAAGAAACTATATGAGCATGCAACACCGTTACGTTGTAAATTACACGAAATAAAAGCAATGCAGTTATGATTTTCATTCTATTCACCAGGAGCAGTTTCCATGTTTCATAAACAGTTCTTGTTAGTATTGTGTATTCACTATTCACCATGGTAACTGTCGTTTCCATATTAACCCTGTAATGCCCCTATTTTTCTTTGTGTTATTTTTTATATTTTTTTAAATGACTGTAATGGCTCATACCAACTTTGTATTAACAAAATAAATAAACCAATTAAGAAATCACAATTCCACTTCCAAGGGAATAATCTGCAATTAAGATTTTTGTCATAATCATGCAGCTCTAAGGTGAAGAAACCTGTTTATTATTTATTCATTTGATTTAGCAAATGTTCATGTTTCAATAAAACTACTTGTGACATGTCATATTTGGCTTTTACTGAACATTTGCTCTCACTTTGCAGAAAAAATATCGGGATAGGCTATATTTTGTATCAAATTCAGCCTATGGGATATGACTTTTGGGTCCATATCACCCAGCCCTAGTTGAGATGAAAACTGTTGTTCATTACATTTTACTTCATAATTGCAGCCATGTGTTGTGTTCATTGTTGCTAAACTTGTTCTGTAGTTTGTTTGTTATCGTGATCAAAACCATTGATTTGAAGCTCAATATTGATGCTGTCATGTAAATAGTTTTTTATCAGCAATAAATATAACAATTTCTGATCAACCCATATCAATTGCAGGGTTGCCAACTTGTGAGTTTTGCTTGGAGTGAGATTTTTTTTTTTTGGGGGGGGGGGGGGGGGGGGGATTTTTTTTTTTTGGGTGTTGTCACAATGTCTTGTAGGGCACAATTTCACCTGGCACAATGTCTTGTAGGTCAAATGTATAGTTTGTCCAATTTTAATTTGGTATAGGCCAACAGTTTAACTGATTTAAACAGAATTTGTTTTGGGAGTAAAGTTCATAAATTATTGTTCTTTCCTATATGATTGTTTTGTAAAACTATGTTGAGACATCTGTCCCTCTAGGGGGGTTCGGGGGCATGCTCCCCCGCAAGAAAATTTTGTACATTTTATGGTTAAATGCATCAATCTGGTGCACTTTGAGAGCTTAAAATTAAGTGCTTTAACCAACTTCAACCCATGAACTGTGACATTGAACAAAGGAAAAGCCTCGACTTGTACCTGGACATTAAGGAGGGATCAAACATCTTTTTAGTTATGATATAATCCTCTGTTTTAGGATGCCAAACAATTATAATAATAATAATGTAATAATGATTTATATAGCTATTCCTATTACGTAAAATCCATATAGGCCTAGGCAATAAATGTACTGTATAAATGAAAATGAATATTTCAAAAGCATATTTTACTTATACTATTGTATAGGAATATATACAATAGTAATTTTAAAACGCGTCAAAAGCTGCTTTCAAGCACCTCACGCCCTCGCCCTACGCCACTATAGATATTCAGTGTAGTTTATCTTTTTTTGCTAAAAAGACAGGCACGTAGTGCAAATGCTCTCAACTCACGTTCAAAGTCATAGGCAGCGCAGCGTCTCTCCGTGCATCGCAAAAGCCCGTGTTGACAGTTTGTTTAATATAAAGCAGGAGATTACCAGATACAGTATTTTGCTCTTGCCCTGTGGGTGTTGTAGCCTAGGCAACTGTATCACGTGCCGTTTGAACTGACGCGCTACTGCGATCTAGCGCCAAAGCGTTCCATATCAAACTTCTCTGTCAATGTCAGTGTCATCATTTTCCGCGATTTTTCTCTGCGTGATAAAATCCAGTGGTCCAATCAGTAAAAGCCTGAACTTGCTTATAGTAATAAAAAAATACAGCACAGAAGAATTTCTAATTTAGCGTGAGATTTCTTTGTTGAGCGTGAGACCGTGAGATTGAGGCTGAATGCGTGAGTGTCACGCCAGATGCGTGAGAGTTGGCAACCCTGACAATTGCATGCTTAAAATAACATACCGGTTAAAGCCCCGCCCATTTCAAGACTGTCCGACCCACTTCCGGGTTTAGGCCCCGCCCAGTCCGAGTGCAGATACAGATAATTCATATGGTTAACGGATACAGATACAGAAAATGCTGTACTCGCTCATCCCTAATATATATACGTATATATATATATATGTATATATATCCCACATAGCAACTGACTCCGGAACGGATCTGCCGCGGAGGTAAGAACAAGGTCCTGAACGGAGTCCACTTGCACAGCGCAACGGATCCGGAACGGATAAGGATCGCGGATCGAGACTAGATCCGCGGCAGACCCTATCCGGATCCGATCTGGACCCATTCATTTCGGTCTGAAAACCTTTCAGGTCTAGTAATCTGGCCAAAACTACAAAAATATTTCAAATCTATTGGTGGACCAACATTAGATAGACTGCCCACAAACAACATTAGATAGACTGCCCACTAAACAACATGATGTCCAAAAGATGTCTTTTCAGCGTCTTTGTCACAAAAGTCGGATGCTGAAGAGACGTCCACTGAGGAGCCAGAATTAAAAGTTTTTATGACGTGTTTTTTTGACGTGTTGCACGTCTGATATAGACGGTCATCAAAGCTTTGTACAAGTTTATAGGTCAAATGTGGCCATTGTGTTTAAAACTCATGTTTATATCAATGTAATTTCCTTACATTGTTTAGATGAGGTTTAGATGTTATGTTTCATTTTAAGTAACCATTGTGGTGATCAGTGTTTGCTTTAGTTGGGCTCTTGGTCCCAATTCTTTGTACTTTAACTTCTACTTGGCTATTGTAACTGTGTTTGTATAACACTATTGTTATTGCAGAAAAATCCACGAAAAAGTAAGGTGCTGTCATCAACTCCTTGTTGATGATGAAAAAAACACGAAGTGAGCAACTAATGTCGTGTGTAGACTTTTGTTCTTATACCTGCTGTTCATAACTATTTATCTTGTAAAATTGTGTTATTTGGACCAGTACCATTATTATCACTTATTTTATGGTGAATAAAATCATGTGTACACAATGTTTAGAGCAAATATATATCATATAGTCACACACAGACATCAAGATTCTGCATATGATTCTCAACAACGGTGACAACCAAAACAAAAAAGCTTGGAAATCAAGGATGTTTTGTACTTTGAAAGCTACCCATCATGCATTGCAGCATGAAGCTTTTTTTAGTCACCATTCTTGTGATTCATACGCAAAATCTTGATATCTGTGAGTGACTATAAAGTAGATTTTCTAATAACATTGTTTAAACAAGCTTTTTTTTAATTCACCTTCAAATAAGTGTTAATTTTAATAGTACTGGTCCAAAAAATCAATTCCACAAAATAGGTGGTTATTAATGGCAAATATGAAGAAAAAGTCTAAACACAACATTGAATGCTGACAAGCTGATGACAGCATTTTACTTTTTCTTGGCTTTCTCTGCAATAACAATGTTGTTATACAAACACACAGTTACAACAGACATAAAAACTTAAAGTGAGAAGAATTGGGACCAAGAGCCCAACTAAAGCAAACACTGATCACCACAATGGTTACTTAAAATGAAGCATAACATCTAAACCTCATCTAAACAATGTAAGGAAATTACATTGATATAAACATGAGTTTTAAACACAATGGCCACATTTGACCTAGTTTTTAAACTTGTACAAAGCTTTGATGACCGTCTATATCGGACGTGCAACACGTCAAAAAAACACGTCATAAAAACTTTTAATTCTGGCTCCTCAGTGGACGTCTCTCCGACTTTTGTGACAAAGACGTTGAAAAGACATCTTTTGGACATCATGTTGTTTAGTGGGCAGTCAATCTAATGTTGTTTGTGGGCAGTCTATCTAATGTTGGTCCACCAATAGATTTGAAATATTTTTGTGGTTTTGGCCAGATTACTAGTTTTGAATGAGTGATCTGAGAGGTTTTCAGACCAAAATGAACGGGTCCAGATCGGATCCGGATAGGGTCTGCCGCGGATCTAGTCTCGATCCGCGATCCTTATCCGTTCCGGATCCGTTGCGCTGTGCAAGTGGACTCCGTTCCGGACCATGTTCTTACCTCTGCGGCAGATCCGTTCCGGAGTCAGTTGCTATGTGGGATATATGTGTGTGTGTGTGTGTGTGTGTGTGTGTGTGTATGAAGTGCATCGCATGCTTACATTAATGTGTTTACAACAATTAAATTGGATAAACTGATGTATTTCAATCAGCAAGGCATGGTACCTGGCTGGTATGTAATGTTAACCTAAACCTTACCTTCCACATAGATGTTTTAAACCTCTATTCATTTGCTGTGCCCTTTCAGCACATGAGTTTCGACATCCTTCCTTGGCCCTCATCTAAGCTTGTAAATCACAGTAGCAGCAGGTCTAACACAGGGCTTGTGTTCTTGCAGTCTTTGTGCTCTACTTATGTACTACCAACAATGATGCTTACTAATTTAACCAAACTATTAAAATAATTCCAGTCACTCACTGAGAGATGTTTAATAGACATAAGTAGATATTTTAATACAGACGTTCAACACAGTTTTTAAAAAAGCAAAGTTTTTCTTTAATTATTTATTACATTCTATAATAACTTTTCTTTTAACCAAAGAAAATTAATGTGGTGGTTTTAATGCAGTATTTTTTTATGTTAAAAAAGTACAGATTGTCAGTTCCTTAACCCAAAAAACAGCAGAGCAACAAACCAGCTTTATTCAGATTGTATCTGATATCGAGTTTGTTTGATGGTCTTTGCTGTAGAATGTGAAGTTCAGCTGGACTCACTGAAACAGGAAGTAGAAGAGCAGAGGAGACACCAGCAAGAGGAAGCTTCCCTTATACACTCCATCTAATCAAGACAGGAAGGACATAAGTATTAATTTACACTCCACTGATAATACATATAATAGTAGTTAAGAAAACTGCCTGTTAACAATCACTTGTTCATATTGAACGTGGGCGTCGGAACCATTGTATATGGGTGGGACAGTTATAGGGTTGCCAACCGTTCCATATAATACGGAATCGTTCCGTATTTGACACATAAAAGTCTTATTCCGTATTGAACTGCTATGAGAATCAGTTCAGTGCAAATCCATGACAGACACATCTTCTAATGTATCTCAGACAGACTATGAATTAAGACCTCGCCAGTTGAGCCACTCGTGATCGACTAGTTTTACAGCAAATTCGTTAAAATATCCTCTAATCTAGAGCAAGTGTATGCGAGACAGTCTGATGTTGAGCTTCTAATGATGCGGATGCAAAGCCAGGACTGGAGTTCTCTCTGCACTCTAAGCTTTCTTTTATCACTCCGATTTTGTCCACTAGGGGTTTTCCGGTCTCACTCACAGGAAAAACTGCTCCATGTTCAATCGATTTAAAAAAAATAATCTTATGTTTTACTGACTGCTCTCTCTCAAGAATTTTTTGTACATTTTAAGGTTAAAGGGCTCAAACATCTTTTTAGTTATTAGAGTCTCAGTCTACATTACATTATCAATGGTGTTTTAGGATGCCAAACAATTACTATAATAATGTAAATAAAAATAAAATACTGATGTCCTATTTCTACACTTGCAAGAAATAAACTCTTGAGCTTTTATTTAGGAGAAAACACCATGATAACCATGCTGATTGCGTTTCTGAATCACCCAGCACAAACAGAATGCCTATTCTTAAAGTCTTGTGCTGTTTTATGAAGGCAAAAGCCATATCATGGTGTTGAGTTTAGTTCATTGGCAAAATATAATGCTTCATGTTAGTTTATACCTTTTACATCTCATATGTTCGGCAAAAGGCGGATTCTATTGAATAATTCCGCACAAGGCTACCGAAAACGGTTGTGTTTATTTTTCTTCAAATGCAGTGTAATCTGATGAGTTTTGAATGTTATACGTTTTACTTGTTGAAATTAAAAATAAAATTAATTCAACAAAAAAAAAAATATAAACTGATAATTCAAACTGATAATAAACTGGAAAAATGATCATGATGGCCTTCATATATCTAGCCTATGTGGTACAGTCATTGATTAGGCATACTTTGCTATTCCATTAATTAATATAGACCTAATATGTTGCATTATAATATGCATTAATGTATGAATTTCGGGGCGAGGTCATTTTACCATCTCTAATTTAGCGCATATCTGTTCACTTTTCGGAGTGCCGTCAGTCAAATTCATTCCACTTGAGGAATACTCTAATAAATGAATGCATGTTTTAGCTACAGAGTTGCTTTCAATGCTGCTGCTCAAACACTTTAAAATATGGTCTCTTTGATAACATTAGTTAAAGCATTAACTATGAACTAACAGGGATCAATACATTTGTTACTGTATTTATTAAGTCTGGGGTTGTCCTATAATTTTACGTTTTTATTTCATTTTTTATAATGTCTTTTAATTTTCCCCTTAACAGGTCTGATGGAAGTCACAAAAAAACAGTGACACCACAATGTCTATGGCAAGACTATTCAGAACATGTCCCACTCTCCGTGAAAGAAGGGTGATATATGCGTGTCAGAAAGAAATTTGGTTTGTATCTACACATTTTGTTCACCATACTGGTGATGAGTTTGGAGATGAGTATTATGTACATAAAGAAAAAAAGCACTCATGTTGCTTCATTGAAGGATTACCTTCATTAGTCCTACAGTGGAGTTTTTTTTAATGTTCAAAGTGATTCACTTTGTTTGTCTGTCTAAATAAGTTCAGTATGTACATCACCTTTTCTTCTAACAACACTCAGTAAGTGTTTTAGAAGTGACTGACACTAATTGTTGAAGTTTCTTTCTTATTGATAAATTACCTTCAGTACTCAACAATCTGTGATCTCTGTATTATTCTCTTCGTTATGAACCACACATTTTCAATAGGAGAGTGGTCTGACTGCAACTGCATGCAGGCTAGTCTAGTACCTGAACTCATTTACTATGAAGCTACTGTTGTAACATGCGCAGAATGAATCTTGGCATTGTGTTGATGAAATAAGCAGGGATGTCTCTTAAAAAGATGTTGGCTTGATGACAGCATTATGCTAAATGTATTGTTTTCTCATACTATAGTCCAGTAGCCTCGCGAGACCATCCTGATCTCGCGAGCTTTCAAGGTTTCACTCGCAGATCAGTCTGGACACTCTCCGTTAAAGAAAATTTGGGAGCAGTGCACCAAACGAACGTCCAATCAGCGTAGGCTTTGAGGCGGGTTGAGGTGTGACGCAACGAGAAGCGCGACAGTTCAGTCTAAAGAGCATGACGGCTTCAGCGGATGAAACTAGCATCAGCGTGGCTATCGAGCAAGTTTTATCGGAATTACAGAGTATTTCTTCACTGAAAGAAGAGCAAAACACTGCTCTGGAGGCTTTTCTCAGAGGAAAAGATGTTTTTGCTCTTCTCCCGACTGGTTTCGGCAAGAGTTACGGTACGTCATACGCTTCGTTGATCTGATTGGTTTATTTGGCCCATCTATCACCAACATAGGCCAATCAGCTAACCAGTATTTTCGCCCCTTACCAAAATTACTTCAACGGAAGGTTTCCAGATGGATATGCGGAGCAAATCTATCTGGCGGAGTCAGGTTAATAGTCCAGTGGTTCTCAAGGTTTTCTCGTCGCGGCCCCTTAATTCTTTAAAGAAATCTCGCATCTCAATGTTGTTGCAACGGCTGTTTTTTTGACACTTCTAGCTGTTGATTATTATTGGCTGAGCTGTGTTCGATGGCATTGTAATATACTTCATTACCATGCAGTAAAATGAGACGACGCGCCATCAGCCGAGTTGCTGTCAAAAAAATCCTCACAGTTCGAGCGTCAAATAGGCCTACTCACGAGGATCCGCCAAGAGAGACTGAGACAGAGACATCTATCATGTAGCTTATTAGATCATACGAAGTATTAAGCATTCAAATAGACATGTTAAGTAGTAAACAAGGTACGAATCTTAGTTGATTATAGGCTATAAGAGCTGGTTTGGATGCTGAGAGACAGAGACGCACAGAAACGTAAATTAACATAATGTTTGATTTGTGATCGTGCTTTGCTTGTTCCACTCATTCGAGTATCATATTGTACAAGGCTTAAAGAGTACCTATTATGTCATTTAAAATGTTCCTAATATTGTTCTGGGAGTCCCCAACAACAGTTTTACAAGCATGCAATGATAAAAAACACTTTTGTTGTCTTATAATATGCATTTATCTTTACCTGATTTGCTCACCGACTCCCATAAGAATCGTTAAGCGAGTTCTTATCCAAAACCCGCCTTTGCGTGACGCTAATCTGCGGTGATTGGTCAGATGACCTAGTCAGTTGTGATTGGTATTCTCTGTGCAGAAAAACGGAACTCTTATCACCTTAAATGGGTTCTCAACTCCGGTCCTCGCGACCCACTGCTCTGCATATTCTGTATGTCTCCCTCATTTAACACACCTCAGATCCTCAGCTCGTTAGGATAGAGCCGGCTCGCGAATCCATACTTTATAGCGTTTAGGTTTGTGAAGCAATCATCTTCAAAATGACGCGAACACAGAACAAGGTTTGGGCTATACTTGTGTGGTATAGCAGTACTTGTATATATGAACTGCAGACACTTCGTCTTCAAATACTCCTCACTTGGCAGGTGAAAAAAGTTCGCTTTTGCGTCGCACTTCAAAACGCAGCGTCTCGTCGACATGATTGTTTTCCGAAGCCCAGATCTCGAAAAACGACAGAGTCCAAAAAGGTGCGGTGGGTCCAAACCTCCATGCTCTCAGACCTCCCTGGCCAGCCCAGGCAAGGTGGCCCGTCCTGGGCCAGTTTCAGATTTGCCTGCCACCCCTGGAGCTCCGGTTTTCCCTAGCGTCTCCGAGCGCAATAAGTGGGCGTTTCTTATTCAAATAACTTGTCAAGTTGACGTCAACCAGACAAAGGAAAAGCATCGTTCTTCGAACGATTCATATCAGCGACTCAGAGTCGAATCTTGTTTTTGAGAGATAATAACTTTGTATACGATGAACTTTCATTTTTAAAACTTTGCAGGATGTTTTCGTTCACTTAGATCTATGTTAAACACTACAAGAAGGGCAATTTTCAAAAAACCCAAAATAGGTACCCTTTAAATAATTTAAACATACAATAATATACAATATCATATTGTAGAATATGTATGAAGAGTTCAGATGCCAAAGCTTCTAAGTGCCATTTGAAATTTTCTCCTAGAATGATAATTTTTATTAAGCTTGTATTTTAAGTTCAGTAATTTCACTTAAATGACAATTAATAGGTAATCTTCATTGCAATTTAAGTGAAATTACTGAACTTAAATATACAAGCTTGATAAAAATGATCATTCTAGAAGAAAATTTCAAATGGCACTTAGAGGCTTTTGCATCTGAACTCTTCGTATATAGCTGCCTCTTTTAAGTTGCTATTGCTCTGATTTCTGAGAGATAGCTCATTAAATCTTTACTGTCATTCATTCAGTCCACTCATTATTGCATAGCGATTTTAAATAAGATAATTGGCTTCGGGAACACCCCTAATCTACTCCAGTAAAAAAGTTCTATTGAATTATTGTTTGCATAATTTGCTTATTTGAAGTTACTGTGGATGAAATAAAACTGCTAGCGTACGATCAAACAAAGGCCAATACCTGCAGCATTGCATAGATCAGTGTTACAGCAGCTCATAGTCGTTTTCACTCCAGCAACCTCTGCAGTCCCTGGCTCACAGACAGGTGCACACCCTTTAATTGTGATGGAACCTGTAGAAAAGACATACATGTTCATATAAAATGGTAATAAAACAATTCCAAGATCAGCAGTTAATAAGTGGAAACTTTCCCTCTAGTGGTATCACTTATAAGGCAGATTTCCACATTATACTGGACTTACCAGCCGTAGCACTGAAACATTTAACAACTCCATCTGGACATGTCACATTTACTCCACAGGAATCCGGCGGAGATGTGCAGGAGTAACATTTGAGAGAATAACCTTACAGACAGAGAGAGAGAGAGAGATAGAGTTAGCGCTCTACAGTATTATTAGAAAAAAATACATTTCAATACTTGCTGTTTTCTGTACCTCCAGTGAGAGAAATGAAAAGAAGAACGACGGAGACCTGCAGATTCATCTTGTGTCAGGAGCAGAATGACTGTACAGAAGTAATGCTTTGGTTTCTTTTATGTCTGTTCAGAAAAGGGGTGGGTTTAGGACTCAATGTGATGTCCCCAAGGAACTACAGTCACTAAGGTCATCTGAAACTTAAGCAGGATGGGCATGGGCGTAGCCACGGGTGTGGCAGGGAGTGCTGGTAATCATAATAATAAATAATTATTAAATATTAAATAATAATTATTATACACTTTTCATAAAATAATAAAATACATAAAAGGAAGGGATAATTAACAAAGCCTAAGGACCACTTAAGAAAGCCTGCCTGAACAAAATAGTTTTTAGCTCTCCTTTAAAACTGTCCACCGACCGGTTTTCACAGATGTTCAGGGAGGGAGCTCGAGATTCGAGGGGCACCTCAGCAGAAAGCTCTGTCTCTCATGCCATGGAACATAGTAGCACGCTTTAGGACCGGAGGTTACGGGATAGAAGAATGAGGGGTAAGGAGATCTTTGAGGTATTGCGGGGCAATGTTCAAATCTCTAAGTATAATATTATTAGAGGATATAGAGCAGAAGAAGGTGTAGAGATCATGAATCTCTGCCATAAAGGATGGGTGAGATTTGGGCAGCCAGTAGATCAGTACTGCATTTATCTAGAAGTGATGTTTTGATTTAAAAGCCAGATATTCAAACCAGGACACATCAGGAAGAGACAGAGTAGAAAGTCTGAGAGTGTCACGGTAAATAACCAGGCCACCACCTCGACCAGTGCAGCGAGCCCTGTGCAGACAACTGTATCCAGGGGGACACGCTTCATTTAATAACCTCAAGTTGATGCCAGGTCTCAGTAAGGCACATCAGGTCAATATCTTTCTCAAAAATATGACCATGTAACAGCTAAATTTTTTTTGACAGCGACTGTACATTAAAATGATTTGATGTAGGATTTCTAGTCAGTAGACCTCTGGATGGGGTGAAGGAGCCAGATATTCACTCCCCACCTCCATCATAAACATTGTGTCGTAATCTCATGATGTTCCCAGTGATATTTCTTACCATGATAGCAGTGTTCCGCGATCCATCAGGAAGGGTAGCGGACCAAATGGACGAGACAGGGCCGAATGGACAAACGCGCCTCACAGAATAGAGGAAGGCTTGAAAAGTTGCATTTTTGGAATAAGTTTTGAAATAACCGATCATTTTGCATGATAAGACCCTTATTCATCGTCTGGTGTCGTGTAAAGACATTTGAAGCTGCATCTGAAACTGTTATTAACTGTCTTTTGGACCTTGGGCCGTCTGGTTCCCATGTAAGTCCATTATATGGAGAAAAATCCTGGAATGTTTTCATCAAAAACCTTAATTTCTTTTCGACTGAGGACAGAAAGACATGGACATCTTGGATGACATGGGGGTGAGTAAATTATCAGCAAATGTTTTTTCAAAAGTGAACTAATCTTACTTTTCATAAAAATTTGTATAATGTATTTATGTGTGCTGCTGAGGAGAGACATTGGATGAGATAGTTTGCATTTTGTGCTTAATTATTTTATATTTTGCATAAAAGTATGCTTTCACTGCAAAATATGTTCACAGGTGCAAAGGTTTTCCAATGACTAAATGCAGATCGACAGTTGTCTATTCTTTACAGGGAAAAGGAACATTTCCACTGATGCAAATGTACCACAAATGAATACACTGAAGGACAGTTTTCTCCATATGGGAAATGGATTTTCCCATGTGTAAGAATTCCTCAATTCAATATTGATGCCCAATTCTAATCTTGTTGTTCTGTATTCGATTTTTTGCGGCACTCCATTTACACGTTCTTTCAATTGTTTGAGACCCATACATGTGTTTATACTTGACATACTATTTGAAACATTGCGCAAGCTTAAAGGGGATTCTTGCAAAGATGAATGAATGCAAAATATGCTTGATACGATATCTTATGATGATAGCTTAGCGATATAGCTTATGCAAAGTTCGCCAAACATCACACTCTTTGAAGAAATGGTTCTATTTAGAACCAGAAATGGTTCCATCCCCCACTTCATAAATGGAACTCCAAAATGGAACCATTTTTTTGTAAAAGTTTCTATTGGCCAAGTATGGAACCCCAGGGTTCTATATTGAACCCAGGGGAACCCTTTTTTATGAGTGTATTAGGAGTTCCAAATACGTAGCGCTGATAGAACCTTTTAAGGTTCTATATAGAACCTTTTCTTCTAAGAGTGCACTATGATTTTGAGGCAGAGGAGGATGAAAAGGGCCATCATCATTGCATCATTTCATCAATACGCACATGCTTCAGTTATTTTGTGCAAGAGAGAAAGTTCTCAGGACTGGTGGGAGCATATTGTGGCGGGCTTTAATGAGGAGTAGTCGGCCCGAAATTTTACGATGAGTAAACTTTGATATGCTGTGTCAACATTTGTCCAAATTCCTCTCCAACGACGACACAACTTTTTGTTGGGCCATTCGTCCCCCCCCTCTCGTCATTAAACCGTGGAGATGTAGCCATATCCGAGATGCCTGTTTACATGACAGTCACGTTGGCACATTTCTGATTTATATCTAATTTATTTCTACATATAAATGAGGCCTGAAACTGATCTCGAAATATCCAAATGCATGTTTATGTTTTTTTTTCAAATCATCCTGTTTACACAGTCATAGAACACATCCAATCTGTGTCACGAATGAGGAAAAAATCAGAATTGGGTCACATTTCACTGACAGTGTAAACGAGGCCAGAGTTTTTCTCTCAATCAAAGTCAGTAAGATGCTGCGCAGGTGTATTGCATTCACTTGAAGAAAAAAAAATCTACTCTTTTTTTCTGAATTAACAAGTTAATTATCTCAGAATTACGATATAATTTTTATGGAAAAAAGTGTTTACTCTGTTTTTCTGAATTAATTAGTTAATTTTTCATAGAATTTTTTTTGCTCTGTTTTTCTGAATTAACTAGATAATTTTTCATGAGAAAAAAGTTTTTGCTCTGTTTTTCTGAATTAACGAGATAATTTTTCATGAGAAAAAATTTTTTGCTCTGTTTTTCTGAATTAACAGTTTAATTATTCATGAGAAAATAAAGTTTTGCTCTGTTTTTCTGAATTAACGAGTTAATTTTTCATGAGAAAAAAGTTTTTGCTCTGTTTTTCTGAATTAATGAGTTAAATTTTCACTGAATTTTTTTTGCTCTGTTTTTCTGAATAAACGAGATAATTTTTCATGAGAAAAAAGTTTTTGCTCTGTTTTTCTGAATTAACGAGTTAATTTTTCATGGAATTTTTTTTTTAATTCAGAAAAACAGAGCAAAAACTTTTTTCTCATGAAAAATTACCTCGTAATTCTGAGATAATTAACTTGTTAATCCAGAAAAAACAGAGTCGATTTTTTTTTCTTCAAGTGAATGCAATACGCCTCCGTAAGATGCTGCTATTTGTGCCGGCGACTTGATAACAAGCTATTTATAGTAAAACACTGTGTCTCAGTTGGACACAGAGATGTTAGAAGAAATTATACAGATCAATTGGTAGTTAAATGTTTCAAGAAATAATATAACTTAAACATCAGAAGTGACCATTTTGATTGGTTTGATTGCCTCTGATTATTGGTGAATGAGCAGAATGGATGCTTGTAATAACTAAATTCACTAATTACTATATAAAGTCAGCATTGCTGTGTTTGAAGACGTCTAATGGATTTTAGGGATTCAATACTGTCAATAATTTGTCTCCATGTTTTGACACTAATAGGCATTTCAAATGGCACGTTTCTTGAAAGCACTTTCCTAAACTCCAGAATACACCTGGGTGATTGCCATTAATTCTATGGAAACCATAACAAAGCTTTTTAATTTATATTAGAAACATGATGTTGGTTGCCTGATGGATAAAAGTTTTAGATTCAGCATTACTGCGAAGAATCCGTGATGGCTGTTTGATTTTTAATGAATATTTCTACCATAGTTTACTTCTGCAAATCATTAGACATGGCATTTGATCATTTCAAGACATGGTGGTTTCTTAAGATAAAGACTTTTGCCAATTCAAGAGAAGGCTTGATAACAAGGGATAAATTAATTCATAACATGGTTTGGGGTTGTTTTGTTTTCTTTTATGTTTTTTTTTCGTTTCCATTTTCTCTTTATTTTGTTGTCTATCATATGTTTTTTCCTTTGGTCTGCTTTTCCTTTTCCTCACTATGTGACCACTGGTGGAGTGACAGTGTGGAACAGTAGAGGGACTGACTAAACTTATTGTTAAATGTCATATTTTAAATTAGTTTTCTTTATTAGTTTTCGTAATAATTTGTATAATGTATTTATGCGTGCTGAGGAAAGACATGGGATGAGTTAGATTTTGCATAAAAGTATGCAATGCAAAATATGTTCACTAATGCAAAGATCTTCCAACGTTTTTTTGTACATCGACAGTTGTCTATTCTTTACAGGGAAAAGGAACATTTCAACGGATGCAAATGTACCACAAATGAATACACTGAAGGACAGTTTTCTCAAAATGGAAAGTGGATTGTGGCATGTGTAAGCATGAGGAATAGATTCCATTTTAAACAAAAGCAACAGGTCTTGCTAAGGAAGGTCCCTCAGAAGTAAGTCCCTCAGTTGTTATAAGCTCAATCCTTATAGTGTAGCAACCCAGAGAAACGCATACAGATGGCACGAGGGGTTGAGAGGAAAAAAAAAATGGGGAACAGAGAAATCTGGAGTGAAGACCACCTCACCTGTAAACTTTCTCTTCTATGCCTGTTTCGCTCATATGTCTTGACACATATAAAAGAATAAAAAAGGCTGCATTTACACTGCAGGTCTTGATGCCCAATTTCGATTTTCTGACTATATCTGACAGGCCCGGCTCCAGAAATGAGATGAAAGGTGGGCCAAGTGATATTCCAGGTGGGCCAGTCAGAGGGGGGAGGGGGAGCGGGATAATACTTTAGTCTCACATGTCTGTTGATATAATTTTAATACATTGCATTTAAGGCATGTTTGTTTGTTATTGGTGTGTTTGTTTTTTCTTCATTTTTAATATTTTTTACTTTTTTTTTTTACATATTTTGGGACTATTTAGTAACTTTATATATATATATATATATATATATATATATATATACATATACATATATATATATATAAACATGTTTATTTTTACATATTTTCTTTTTTGCATTTGTAATTTTTTTGGACAATTAAGCAACTAGGTTTGATAAACAGGAGCAGATCTTTTAAAATAACTATTTACATCAACTAAAACAAACTTGTTACTAACTAGAAATGTTATGTTCCTCATTTTTATTTTTTTTTAATTATTTAGTAACTTTATATATATAAACATGTTTAACATGTTTATTTTTACATTCCCTCTTTTTGCATTTGTAATATTGTTTTGGCCCCTTAATAGATCTTGTATCAATTATATAACTAGATTTGATTACAAAAAGGGCAGGTATTTTAAAATAACTATTTAAATCAACTAAAACAAACTTGTTACTAACTAGAAATGTTAACATGTTCTTCGTTTTTAATTTTTTTAAACTATTTAGTAACTTTATATATATAAACATGTTTAACATGTTTATTTTTACATTCCCTATTTTTGCATTTGTAATAATGTTTTGACCCCTTAATAGATCTTGTATCAATTAAATAACTAGATTTGATTAAAAAAAGGGCAGGTATTTTAAAAAATAACTAATTACATCAACTAAAACAAACTTGTTACTAACTAAACATGTTCTTCGTTTTTAATTTTTTAAACTATTTAGTAACTTTATATATATATATATATATATATATATATATATATATATATATAAACATGTTTAACATGTTTATTTTTACATTTCCTCTTTTTGCATTTGTAATATTGTTTTGACCCCTTAATAGATTGTGTATCAATTAAATAACTAGATTTGATTAAAAAAGGGCAGGTATTTTAAAATAACTATTTACATCAACTAAAACAAACTTTTGACAAACTAAAAGTGTTAATTTTATCTGAAATTCAGTTTTTCTTAAGAATCATCCTCACGTCTGTTACGTAATATAGTATAATATTTCAGATTTTTGGCCATTGTTATTATTTACACTTTACACTACATCCTATGTAGGCCTTTATTTAGAATCTGTTTTTTTTTTTTTTCACAGATCACAGATCTTGTATCAGTTTAGTAACTTTAGATTTGAGGAAAACAGGGCAGGTCTTGAAAAAGATCTACTCATATAACCATAATATTTACAGCATTAGCTTTCTACTTATTTTAGAGAATTCTGTTACAAACTCATCCATGTCCAGCTCATGTGTTATTGCTTTTTCATGAGCCAAAAGCACAAGTTTTTTTTTCCTCTCATGAAGCATTGTTCGGCGGAATGGTGTCAAAACTCTTGCCAGAGTAGAGAATGAGCTCTCACATGAAGCAGTAGAGACACCCAAGACCATAGCAGATACATACAATTTATGAAGATCTGCAAATGCATCTTTGTATTCCTGCAAGAGTTTGCAAACAGCAGAACATTCAGCATCAGATGGAAGTTTTTTGGACAGCATTGGTCTGGCAACAAGAATTTCATTCTGGAGTTCATTTTTTGCAACCCCTGCAAGACTACCCACTAAACAAAATGATGTCCAAAAGACGTCTTTTCAACGTCTTAGTCACAAAAGTCTGACGTTGAAAAGACGTCCACTGAGGGGCCAGAATGAAAGTTTTTATGACGTCTTTGTGTGACATGTTCTGAACATCCGATATAGACTTTCATCGAACCTTTGTACAAGTTTAAAAACTAGTTCAAATGTAGCCATAGAGGACATAACGTATGGTCTCATTAAGACAATTATATTGTTTCTGGATCAAATAAACTCTCTCAGGATGCATTAAATTAAAACTCATGTTTATTTACATTGTTTAGATGGTGATATTTGCTTCATTTCAAATCACCATTTTGGTGATCAGTGTTTGCTTTAATTGGGGTCTTGGTCCCAGATCACTTTATTTGACCTTTTCTTTGGCTGTTGTAATGGTGTGTTTGTCTAACATCATTGATAGTGCAGAGAAAGCCAAGAAAACAAAAACTCCACTGTCATCAGCTCTTTACTGATGGTGAAAAAATCAATACAACGCAAGCAATTAACAGTGTTTTAACTTTTGTATTTATATCTGATATTTATGATCAATCTTGTGGCGCTACATTATGTGGATCAAAAACTTTAACCTGTTAATAACTGGTGCCCCCGGTACCGGGGGCAACATCTTGTTATAGGGCAACGATGTTGTAATGCGCATCTAGTTCCTTGATTAGCAGTAAATCAGCTTCACCTGCTTTCAAATGGACGATATGAGTGTTAAAGTTAATGAGATAATTAATGTAGTGATGATTGAGCATTATTGAAGACACCTGATAATCACAAGCAGAATCACTGAAGGACAAAATCACAAATTGTAAGCCACCGTTATGGAGATCAGTGTCTGCTTTAGTTGGGCTCTTGACACTTATATTATTAATTTTATATTTTAATTTACTGTTGCATCTGAGTTATACCTGTCAGATGAACAAAGATGAACAATTATAATATGATGTTGGTCATATAATGACATTAATCATGTGAAATTTAAGTTTGTGATTTATTCAGTTGGTTAGTGTATAACTGAGATTCTGCATAAATATCCAGAATGCTAAATATAATATAATAGATTTCTCAAAAGTTGTTTTTTTTTAATAAAAAAAATCTTTCTTTAAGGCACACACAGACCTCAAGATTCAGCCAATGCTTCTCAACACTGGTGACGAGTAGAATATTCAAGTAGGTAAAGTAAATTACAGACAATTCAGGTCATAATTTATTCATACCGCAATGCATGATGGGAGCCGTTAATGAGTTGTGATTGGTGGCATAAAGGTTTAATAATGTCACCGCGGTTGAGATAGACAGGCTGATTATTGATCTCTGTGTTTCTAAATAAAGTTGATAGTGATTTGATCAGAATATTTTTTATTAAATAGTTAAGATTATAAGTAAAATACAGATATGCAGTAGAAACACATAACAAGTTAAACCAAATCATTTGAATAAATTTCATTCTTTAGATCAAAACATGATTATGTCACAACATAACCAACACTTTCAGATCACAGTTGTCTTTATTCATCTGATTGTTATAAATCAATAAAAGCAGACAAACAAAGTTTTAATTGAAAGTATAAGGATCAAGACCCCAACTAAAGCAGACACTGATCTCCATAACGGTGGCTAACAATTTGTGATTTTCTCCTTCAGTGATTCTGCTTGTGATCATCAGGTGTCTTCAATGATGCTCAATCATCACTAAATTAATCACTTAATTATCTCATTAACTTTAACACTCTTGAGTGTTAATTTAACACTCATATCGTCCATTTGAAAGCAGGTGAAGGTGATTTACTGCAAATCAAGGAACCGGCTTTACTGATTAGATGCGCATTTCAACATCGTTGCCCTATAACAAGATGTTGCCCCCGGTACCGGGGGCACCAGTTATTAACAGGTTAAAGTGATCACTGTGTACAATTTTTTTAAGAAAGTGAATAACACAGTCACACACAGATATCAAGATTTTGGATATGATTCTCAACGACGGTGAGAACCAAAACAAAAAAGCCTGGGAATCAAGGATGTTTTGTACTAGGGCTGGGCGATAATATCGCACGATATTGTCTGCGCATCTAATCAGTAAAGCCGGTTCATTGATTAGTAGTAAATCACCTTCACCTGCTTTCAGATGGAGCGGCATTCACTACAAAGAGCCGTAGATCACTGACAAGCTGAGCCAAATCGCGTTAATATCGAGGACATATCGATAGCGATATTTAATGCGATATGGCTCAACTGGTCAGTTAATTACGGCTCTTCGTCACGACAAAATCTCCCGTGTTAAACTAATACACCTGGGGGTGTATATAAGTCCACACTCAAGAGCGTTAAAGTTAATGAGATAATTATGTGATTAAATGAGTGATGATTGAGCATTATTGAAGACACCTAAAGCAGAATCACAAGGAAAAAATTAAAAAATTTAAGCCACCGTTATGGAGGTGAGTGTTTGCTTTAGTTGGTGTTCTTGACCCTTTTGTTAAAAATTTTATATGTAATTTGCAATTGCATCGGAGTTAATCCTGTCAAAGGATTACAAACAAAGATAAGCAATTATAAAATGATGATAGTTTCATAATGACTTTCATCATTTAAAATTTATGTCTATGATTTATTTTGTTGAATAGTGTATGACTAAGATTCTGCATAAACATCGGGAATGTAAAATATAATGTAGTTTCTCAAAAGTTGTTTAAAAAATCTTTCTTTAAGGCACACACAGACCTCGAGATTCAGTCAAAGCTTCTCAACAACGGTGACGAGTAGAATATTCAAGTAGGAAAAGTAAATTACATAGACAATTCAGATCATAATTTATTCATACCACAATGCATGATGGGAGACATTAATGAGTTGTGATTGGTGGCAGCATGTAACCACGGATGAGATAGACAGGCTGATTATTGATCTCTGTGTTTCTGTATAAAGATGACAGTGATTTGATTAAAATATTTTATTAAATATTTGAGGTTATAAGAAAGTACAGACATGTAACATAACTACAAAACTGTAGCTAAGAAGATAACCAAATCATCTGAATACTTATATTTTTCAGATCATTGCATGATTAGGCTATGTCAAAACATAGCCAACACTATCAGATCAAGTAGCCTTTGTTCATTTGACTGTTATAAGTCAAAATCACCAGGCAAACACAAATTAAAGTGAAAATATAAGTGTCAAGAGCCCAACTAAAGCAGACAATGATCTCCATGACGGTGGCTGAAAATTTGTGATTGTCTTTCAGTGATTCTGCTTGTTATCACCAGGTGTCTTCAATAATGCTCAATCATCACTAAATTAATCACTTAATTATCTCATTAACTTTAACACTCATATCGTCCATCTGAAAGCATGTGAATGTGATTTACTACTAATCAAGGAACCAGCTTTACTGATTAGATGCGCATACAATATCGTGCGATATTATCGCCCAGCCCTATTTTGTACTATGAAAGCTACCCATCATGCATTGCAGCATTTTAAGCTTTTCATTATTTATTGTCACCGTTGTTGTGAATCATATGCAAAAGCCTGATGTCTGTGTGTGACTAAGGTAAAAGTCCTCATCTAAGCCCTGTCTGTGAAAGTAGGCAATTGTTTAGCCTGCTGTAAATTAGATGCACTTTTTAGAAAGTTTATTAACATTCCCTACTGATTAGATAAAAATGTTTCCTAATATTATCTTTGATATGATTAGTTTATTGTCTACATTTTCTAAATCAGAAAGGTATTTTAACTGTCAGCTCCCTTCAATAGGCAGGGCACTGGTCAGTAAATAGGTCGTTTTAATGTATTAAAGTTAACTTCTCAATCGCAAAACCATTCCTCTGCACTCGCTCCGTAAAAAAATGTGTATCATTCGTTTAGTTGAGATAGATAGATAGATAGATAGATAGATAGATAGATAGATAGATAGATAGATAGATAGATAGATAGATAGATAGATAAGAACGGTTACACTGTATTACTTGCTCTTATTCAAGTACTTCCGGTGGCGCTGCTTCCGGTGGCGCTGCTCGGCTGGCGACTCGGACACGTGCACTGTCAGTTTTAATGTTCGTGTCAATCTAAGTTGTTTTATGTTCTTAAATGTTTTAATGTGCTAAAGTGCTGTTTATAATGAAGGCGTTCTTGGTACAATTTCTACTACTGATTCTGATCGGAGGAAGGATTCTCGCTTTGAATCATGGATCACCTGTACACGCGGTAGTGGTGCCCTCTGTGTGCTACACCAGAGCGGAGTTGCTCCTTTTGAGGCCTGAAAGAACATTGCCTCCCACGGATTTACCTGTCGACATCAGGAGGAAGAGCGCATTCTGGGTGCGACCCAGGAAAAGAGGGAAGAGAGGAGGAATTCGTCTCCGGCTTCGGAACCGTGGTAATAAACCTCCTCTTCCGTCTGTGATTCTAAGCAATGTGCGGTCTTTAAAGAATAAAATCGAGGAGCTACGCGTGATCACAAGGACATGGCACGAGTATCGCGAGTCCTGCTTAATGGTGTTCACGGAGACATGGCTTCATCGGGACATCCCGAGTTCTTTGGTCGAACTGGATGGGTTTTCGCTTGTCCGTGCAGACAGGGATGAAAACTCTGGTAAATCAAGAGGCGGCGGCGTCTGTATATACATCAAGGATAAATGGTGCTGCCAGCATACGGTGAGAGAAACTGTGTGCAATCCTGATGTGGAATTATTATGTTTATCATTAAGGCCTTTTTATCTACCGCGTGAATTTGGTAACATCGTCATTTGTGCGGTGTACGCTCCACCAAGCGGGAATGCTGCCAACGCGGCCAGGTGTATAAGTGACTGTGTCAATGAACAATTAAGGAGGACTCCAGCGGCTTCAATTTTTATCCTTGGAGACTTCAACCAGTGTAGATTGGAGCTTATGCTCCCGGGGTACGAACAATATATTAAGTGCTTCACTAGAGGTAACAAGATTCTGGACAAATGTTACGGAAATGTTAAGGACCCATATGTTGCTAAGGTCAAACCTCCTCTATCTAACTGTGATCACAACACTGTCCTTTTGATCCCAACTTATAAAACTCTTTTAAAAAGAACTAAGCCTCACACAAAGACAATCTCAGTTTGGTCGGAGGACAGTATAGAGACCTTAAAAGGCTGTTTTGAATCAACGGACTGGGATCTTTTTCATGAGATGGACATTGAAGCTGCCACAGAGTCCATTACAGATTATATAAATTTCTGTGTGGACTCAATAGTGGAGAAGAAAACTGTAACGGTACTTCCAAATAACAAAAGTTTTATAACAAAAGAAGTTAAGGAATGTTTGAATAGGAAGAAGCTGGCTTTTATAAATCATGATAAAATTAAATTAAAAATAGTCCAAAAGGAACTGAATATATTACTGAAAAGGGCGAGGAGAAAATATAGAGATACAATAGAAGATAACTTTGCTACAGGAAATTCAAAAAAACTATGGGATGCAATGAAAGTTGTAACAAATATGACACCTTCTCCCAAAACTTTTACAACTAATGATGATGAACACAGGGCAAATGATTTAAATGACTTTTTTCTTAGGTTTGAGTCATCAGTTGATTATACGGGTGTTCTGGATAATGTAATATGTGAACCGGGACAGAGGATAGTGGTTGACCCAAAGGTGGTCAGCACTTTATTTAAAGGTGTATGCTCCAAAAAATCTATGGGCCCAGATGGAATCTCAGCCTATTTGTTAAAAACATGTGCTATGGAGCTTTCTACGGCATTCTGCCCCATTTTTCAAAAATCTTTGGACTCACATATTATTCCATCTTTATGGAAGAAATCCATCGTAATACCAGTTCCTAAGAAACAAAACTCAGTGGAGAATAGTGATTTTAGACCTGTAGCCCTTACATCTCATGTTATGAAGTGTTTTGAACGATTTGTTTTAATGGGTTTAAGGGATCAAGTCAAACCACTACTCGACCCGTTTCAATTTGCATATAGAGAGAGGCGAAGTACTGAAGATGCCATTAACTGCATCTCTCATTTGGTTATCAGTCATTTAGAAGACAGTCAAGCATATGCCCGTTTACTTTTTATTGATTTTAGTTCAGCGTTCAATACCCTAAATCCCATGTTGTTGACCACAAAGTTAAAAGAGCTTAAGGTAAATCCATACTGTATTAAGTGGCTCTATTCATTTTTGAACAACCGCACACAACAGGTGAGAGTCAACAACTCGTATTCTGGGGTTAAAATTACGAACATGGGTGCCCCTCAGGGATGTGTTTGCTCTCCAATTTTATTTACATTATATACCAATGATTGCGTAGCAAGCCAAGACAGTACTTTTTTATCAAATTTTCCGATGACACGGCAATTTTAACCTTACTAAACAGTCAAGATAATGCTTCACATTATTTCTCTGAGGTGAACAGATTTGTAAGATGGTGTGACGACAACTCGCTAATTCTCAACGGAACTAAGACGGTCGAGATGATTTTTGATCCCAGAAGAGTAGGGGATCATAGTTCAGTAATGATACATGGCAATATCATTGCACAGGTTCCCTCATATAAGTACTTGGGGGTCTACATGGATAATTCACTATGCTGGTCTTTTCATGTTGACAATCTGTGTTCCAGGTTACAGCAGAGATTATACTTTTTACGCAGGTTAAAGGCATTCGGAGTGAATCAGAGAATCATGTATTTGTTTTACCAGGCTATTTTCGGGAGCTTGATTAGATATGGCATCACTGCATGGTATGGTAACTTGACTGTCCAATCAAAATCGAGGTTAGGACGTTTGGTGCATACCGCCTTGAGAATCATAGGGGGCGAGGAGAGATTATCACCACAAGAGATTTTTGACGCTTCTATTTTGAATCATGCTAAGAAAATTGTTAGTGACGATACTCATATCCTGAATGCTTATTTTGCATTATTACCATCAGGAAGGAGGTATAGGGTCCCGATGTGCAGGTCAAATCGATTGAAAAACTCCTTTGTTCCAACTGCAATCAGAGTGTTAAATAGAGCTAAAACACTGTGAATTGCCAGGGTGCCTTACATGGATTAATTTATTTTTTATCTGGCCTAATGTTAGTGTCATGTATGTAACGACTGTTGTTGTTGTTTTAATGTGTTGTTGTTTTTACTTGCTTTCAATGTATGTGTTTGTAAGTACGGACTTTGCACGTTGTCCAAGACAAATTTCCCAGTAATGGGATTAATAAAGTATAAAGTAAAGTAAAGTAAAGTAAAGTAATTGAAATTTTAATTTTATCACTTGTTTCTGCTGCTGCTTTAGCTGTGTTTTGATCCATAGATTTTGTACTATTTCAGAAGATGCATATGGGTGCGTGCAACCTAACATATTAGTGAAAATATGTACTGACAGAAAATTCCATCAATGGTGGATCACAGATCAGTTCTGTATTTTTCATGTCTCAAAGTACTGGAAGATAGTTTTTTGTTAAAGAAATTGTCCGAATATCTGTGTTTTGAAAAAATGTAGTCCCGTGCTGGTGGGAAAATTCCTGTTAGATTTATTTGAGTAGCCTGTGTGAGACAAAGCCAAATTTTTGAGAGTTGGCAACCCTGCATACACATTTACAGGGGTTCCTTAATGCTGAGCTATGCTTGCTTCCCTCTATAGTTTTATATACACGCAAGAATGTTCAGACTGGAAATACAGCTGCTGGTCCATCACAAGGTTAGTAAATTAATGAAATGGCTGAGATATGCGTGAAGTGGGAAGAAATTCATTGGTGATCCTGTACTGAGATCAGGATCTAAAACCTACTTTTTTAAGTTCAAGTCCTCATAATAAATAAAATTACAGGTTATAAAAATTGAAAACAGTTGGCTTCTGTTTCAAAATGTCAGTTTCCTGCCAACTTTAAAACTCGATTGAAATTTCCTTTTGTATGCATACATTCATGTGGTGATGCCTATACGCCTTATTCACGGCAGCGCCATCTTTGATTTTTAATGAGAATGAAAGCGAGGCTGTGAGGGATAGACATACATCTCTTCAATAGGCTGTACTGTTATTTAACGTGTTTTCAGATTGTTCTGTTTATGAAACACTGGAAAAATATCTTTCCAAGAAATTTCAGTTGACAAAAAACTCCCGACAATGTAAGCTGTGAAAAAATCGTCAGTAATTTGAGCTTTATTCAGCTTTTTACAGCGGATGCCATTGGAAACACGGTAAGGCTATCCCTCACAGCCTCACTCTCAAACCTGTCATGGCGCTGCTCTGAATAACATCTATTGCCTATCCTTTTTTTTCAAATGCCTTTTAAGATGTTTTTTTTTGGTACATTTCAGAACTTCAGCCTGCAATACAGCAAACCAGTGAAACAGGAGGTTCGTAATGTTCGATTTTGTACATTGACTTAAGAAATACGTAAACATTGTGTAAAAAAAGATACATGAAAAATCATTGTTTGATTGAAATTTTCATTTAGATATCTTAATTTGGTTCACATAAATGTGGCTGTTGATGTGTAGACTTACAGTAACTATGTATCTTGAATTAAACCTAATTCATGTAGGCCACATTATTCTTATTTTGCTTCCAGCCAAGGTACATATTTTCAGGGCCCAAACCATGGAAGTGCGAAGGCCCTATTGTTTTCCTAAGGATTATTAAAATTATTAGGACCTAAGGCCTAAAAGGGTTAAGGCCCTTTTGTTTTCCTAATTATTATAGGGTCCATACCCTGAAAGGGTGCCCACAGACCACAGTTTTTAAATGGGTTTGGATATATTATTATTATTATTGCTTTTAGAGTGTGTGTGTGTGTGTGTGTTGCAGTTTGAAGGATATACTTTATGAACAAAATGTCGGACTATGTTTTTTTGTATGTTTATTTATATTTTTTATTTTACAAGGTGCACCTACTTTACTGATTGCTCTTGACAAAGCAAAACACACAATAGAGCTTCAAAAGGAGAAGATTCATCATCTTCAGGAGAAAGTTGACTCTCTGACTGATGACAAAATTTTTCTCAAATCAAGATTGGAGGATGGTATGTAATGGGGTCATTAACTTGCTTTAAAGGGGCTATATGTAGTTTTAAGCGGCCTCTAGCGGTGATGTTTCAGATTGCAACCAATTTTTACATGAGCGCTCGTGTTCAAACTCATAGACAATACCGCCTATTGCGCAAATATCTCGGCGAATACGCGACGTATTCAGCGAGCACAGAGTTCGTTGGAATCATCTAGTCTAGCTGAAAAGAACCATGTAAGTTTGGTGTTGTTTTCGCGGAGATATAAGCAGACGCCGGCGACGTCACAATCTCAGAAGAAAATCACTTGTATCTCTGGAACGTGAAGACCCAGAGAGCTCAAATTTGGGGGAGGAGGTCCCAGGGGAATATTGATCAAAGCTTGACCGAGATATAAGCCGAAAAACGTGTGCCTTTGACCAGACGTAACTCCCTGACTGTCTACAGGCTTGTCTACAGACTGTCTTACAAATTTTGCGCGGTAAATCAGACCCGGAGCCTTCACGTAGAAATAGGAATACTGGCCTTCAGAGGTAATAGCAAACCCCGACAAGTGGATCATTGTAATGTGTGATTTCAACCCCTTCACACACAGGCACTAAAAAATGGATTCATTTTAGAAGATAAGTTACATATAGCAACTTTAAGAAAAATTCTGCCAGTCAATATGTTGCAACATTTAATTATAAATACAAGAAATCCTGTGGACCTTGAGGGTGACATTCTTTAATGCTAAATTGTAATCAGTGAGACGTTTGGTTAACACTAATTAACATGCCCTATCAAAGATTTAAAGGTTGTTAAAGTATTTTGCACGTTTTAAGGTTGTTGACCAAGAAGGTCACCTGTCTTTTTTTGTGTGTTTGAAACATTTAAAACGCATTACTACATCAAGTGTGATTAAAAATAAATAAAAAGTATTTACCTGTCTTTTGTTCTCCATGTATTTTTAATCTTTCTATTTCATAGCACTTGTTCAGAGGCGGGAAGCAGTTGTTTCAACTGGCCAGTCACTGATTGCATCTTCATCCACTACTGCTGCATCACAGAATGAGTCCACTGATGAATCATCTGATTCCTCAGGATCTTCAGATTCATCGGATTCTGAGCCTAGAGCAAAAAAGAAAAAGGATAAAAAGCGAAAAAACAAGAAGAAATCCAAGAAAATGAGAGTTGATTTTAAGAGAGGTATGTTTGTTCTATTATTCTATTAAAGTAAGTATTAAAATGTATAGTTCATCCAGAAAGTAAAGTTGCTAAGGCTTTAAGTGAATAACAGGAGAACAGGTCTCATCTCATCCACTTTTTTGGAGAAACTGTTTATGGCAATATGGACTGATGGCGATGTCTATGGGTATTTAAAGGTATACTATGTAACTTTTGATGTTCTGTCGGTAATGAACAAAACCTCATGCGGAAGAACATTGTAGCCTAAGCTATTTCTCTCAGTCTATGACAGGGATGCAAACAGCATGCTTTTCGGCGTCTCCCGCTTTTTGCACGTCGGTTTGGATGAATCGTGCAGATCTGAACAGATTTTTGTGGGGGGTGGGGTAGGGGATCGTGGGGTGGTCTGATTATAATCTCACCAACAGGTGGATTGCCTCCACCAAACAAGTAAATAGGAAATAAGCAAATCAGAACACTGCGCGCCAAAACAGCAGTATGCGCGCAAGCGTGTAACACCAGTGTTTCTTCCACTAGCTCGTGGCCTGATTGGAGGTTGTTCTTCAAGGGGTTCACTGTGCAGAAATGTGCCCGCGCGTGGATGGCATTCTGCTTGAGTATGCTTTTTTTTGCCCTCGTATCCCGTGCGCGAGTTTTGAGTAAACAAACGCCGTAGGGCCTTTCACATATTGTGTCTTTTGTGCTCTCAAGTTCACTGTTCCTTGCAAATTGAAGCGTTTTTTTTTTTAGGCGCAGTGAGACGAAAACTTCAACTTTTCAGAATGCCGCAAGCGCATCGCATTTCATGTGACAAGAACCAACCATGATTGAAATCTCTGTAAACACGAAGGACGGGGGTGCGCCCAAACACTACCGTTGTTTTTCTCTTCTCCGTAAATAAATCTTGTTGTACTTTAGAAAGTGTTTTTCGGTGGTGAAAATCTATTAGCTACTAAAACTTCTTTTTCGTTGTGGAGAGCGCAGTGCATGGATGCTTAGCAACGACAGACCCCACCGGAAAATTGGACAGAAGTTTACTATTAAAAATAAAAGATAAGCTAATGTGCATTAATGTAAATGTCAAGTTCTTTTTTATATATATAAAAATGATTGAAATATAAATGGGCTGAAATATGTGAGGTTTTCTTTTATATAACTTTTTTTTTTGTGTGTGAAAGATTATTTAAAGACTGAAACATATTTACTATATGCGCTTAGGGGTGGGCCGGGGATGGCATTGTAAGTATCTGGATATTTTTCGCAGGGCGACGGCTTCGATTACCTCTCTCTTTTTTTACAATGCATATATATATATATATATATATATATATATATATTTTTTTTTTTTTTCCAAATGTAATATCTGGAAACTACTTGTAGATATCAATATGTATGTGATGAACCTTGTTTATGCTCATTTTTAGTAGCTCCTTTAAAGGCGTCTTGAGTAAAATGGAACAATATTTATTTAATCATTTATAAAATCTGCGTACGCACAAAATGGGCATAGAACTGCGTACACAATTTTCTACACACCTATCGGGATGTATAAAAAATAAACTAGATGTAAATATGTGCAAACCTAACAAACACTCTAGACCCATCCCTACGCACTCTTTTATTGGAGTAAGCGAAGTAATTAAGTAAAACAGGATGATTTAAACTGTTTTACATCTGAAATAAACATTTAGATTATGTCCATTATCCATAGATTCGAGTCATTATCCACAAATGGCAATATTGTTTTATTAATGTTGAATCTGATCAACGCAGGTGCTGTTGGTGCCTAATGAATAAACTTGATTTGTTTAAAGTAATTAAATATAGGGATATATAAATTAAATACTTTTTGGCCTGTGGAAAATATAACAAATAACTTTTCTCTGATATTTTGATTTATTCTAAAATGATGCAAGGATACTGATTGAGTTTCAGGAATGTAGCCTAATGTGATGGCATATAGTCTATATCTCATATTTTCCTAATGTTTTGTGTTAAACATGGTATTACATGCATGGTAATGTGCATGAAAATGATATGCAGATGAGGATATGCATAGTAAAACTAGGCGTCGTAAGCTCCATATATGGTTATTTTTCAGGGAAGAGACGGGGTGGAGATTCATGTAACACACAAAATCTTCTGCTGACTTTGGTTTTAAAAGGGATTTTTTTTTCTAAATCTGAAAAAATTCTGCACATAATATTTAAAATCTAGCTTTTGTGTGTACCTACACTTGGGATGAAATCAATGTAAAGTTTTATACATGAGGTCCCTGAAGTGGAAGTGATGCAATCTGTTTTACAAGAGAATGTTGTGAACGAAAAATACATTTGTTTTGTAGCCTGTTTTTAAAGAAATCACAGACCCAAAAAGTCATTATCATTATTAATATAATTTACTCACCTTTATGCCATATCAAACTTGTGCAACATTCTTCTTTCTTCTTTCCCCCACCAGTAAGAAGCCCTGAAGACTCCATCAAACGCTACCACAAAGTTTTACAACTGGTGAATGGTGGCTTCAGTAAAGCTGAAGCGTACAACAAATTGAATGTTGACAGAAACACAATTGTCATGCAAGCCCCTATTGCTGAGTTGGCAATTGCAAATCCGGAACAGTTCAAAAATCTGAGAGCCACCTTTAAAAAAGGAGAAAGCATTCAAAAATTTTCGGATATCTGTCTTGCACAGTGCCTGGCTCAGCCTAATGTAGACAAGATAAGGAATTTGAAAGAGAGCAGTGCCCTTCTTGATATCACAAAGAAGTGAAATTTTTACTTAATTAATAGTCTAAAGTTTATAATGTTCCTGTGGTTATTGTGAACATTAGAGCTGTGTTCTGAAAAAATGTTGAAATTTGATTCTCACATTGTTAGGTAATATCTTTAAAGAAACACGTTGACTTTTTGGTACTTTGTCCTATTCACTGTATCTCACAGAGTTTGATAAGTCTATACATACCCTTTTCATCTTTGTGCATGCTATAACTCTGTCTGACGCACCCACCACTAGCCTAGCTTAGCACAGAGACTGGATGTAAATGGCTCCAGCGAGCATACTGCTTCCAATTAGTGACAAAATAATGCCAACATTTTCCTATTTACATGTTGTGATTTGTATAGTCACAGCGTGTACAAATAACAAGGTCACATAAGGCACAGCCATCTTCTAATGTATACATACTGGGAACTATATTATCTATATTATTTATTATTATTTTATAATTATCTGCTACTTGGGCGGAGTGATTATTTAAGATGCCTGTGCCTCATGTGACCTTGTTATTTGTACACACTGTGACTATACGAATCACAACATGTAAATGGGGAAATGTTTGTTATTTTGTCACTTATTGGGAGCAATATGCTAGCTGGAGCCATTTACTTCCTCTATTTGTGCTAAGCTAGGCTAGCGGTGGGTGCGTCAGACAGAGTTACAGCACACACAGAGATGAGAAGGGTATATATGGACTTATCTAACTCTGGGGGATACGGTGAATAAGCTAAAGTACCAAAAAGTCGGCCTGTTCCTTTTAAATCTGTTGTGTTTTATGTTAAGTAAAATGCATGTAAACCTAAGCCTCTTGATTTAAGCTGACTTGTTTAAAAGACCTTGATTTAAGGTGAACTGTTTTAAATCCCTTGATTTTAAGGTGAACTGCTGTTTACATGTCCTTGATTTAATGAGAATTGTATTCAATTCCTTGATTTAAGCAGGAAGTGCTGTTTAAAAGTCCTTGATTTAAGGTGAACTGTTTAAAAGACCTTGATTTAAAGTGAACTGTTTAAAATACCTTGACTTAAGGTGAACTGTTTAAAATCCCTTGATTTTAAGGTGAACTGCGATTTAAAAGGCTGTTAAATAAAGTGCCTTTTTGAAAATCTGTTGTTGTTTTTGAATATGAATGCATGTCCATGTTCAAGTTATCATTATCTTGGCTATATGGGTGGAAAATAAGAATCCCCTTCCTTGATGTTATTTGGTATTGTAGATAATAACTTGTGACTGCTTGATTGTACACATTATTACTAACTCATCATTAGTTACTTATAAAGTAACATGAATTCATGACTTGTTAATGTATCATGATGTCATGACTTTACTTGGGTGTACACATTATTACTAACCAATCATTAATTACTTATAAAGTAACGTGAATTCATGACTTGTTAATGTATCATAATGTCATGACTTTACTTGGGTGTACACATTATTACTAACCAATCATTAATTACTTATTAAGTAACGTTAATTCATGACTTGTTAATGTATCATAATGTCATGACTTTACTTGGGGGGACACATTATTACTAACTCATCATTAATTACTTATAAAGTAACGTGAATTCATGACTTGTTAATGTATCATGTCACTTCTTGCCTTGGCCTTCCAAGAGTATATCTTTAAAAAGTTATCAATTACATTTGATCTACATATTCAGCTCTTCTAAATCAGATATCATTTGGTGCTTTTCGGTGGTTTGTAAAGAAGTGGAAGAGCAGAGGTGCTGTGCCCGCATTGATGGAGAAGGAACTGAATGGATGGAGGATAATTGACACATTTTGTGGCCCAAAAGAAGAACCAAGAACACACATCCAACTGCATTATGATATAAAGACAGTAAACCAATCCATAAAATAACCACATAAAAAAAACATCATCTGTGCTAACACTGGTTTTAATTATGAAAACTGCATCTGTTAATGAATATGTTTGTATAGGTATTTCACTCTTGATGGCAGCAGTGGAATCCCTAAAAAGCGAATGAGATTAAAGTGTTTTAATGATGAATGCATCATTGTGTATTCAATGAGTAAGGTTAAATGTAAATTTTGCAAGACATCTAGTGTCATTCACTGATGTTTGTGACAGTTGCTCGTGTCAAATGTATGAACAATTTTACATTGTGCTTTTAGTACATCTTTCTTCTGATCTACAGCATGTTTGATTTAGTTTACCCCGAAATGTTAATTAATACATTAATTAACAAACATGTACTAACGTGTAGTTAAGATTGTATATTCATGCAGGAATTCATATGACTCATGTCGTAGTTAAGGTTAGTTCCTCATTAGTACATGTCTTAACTCATCATGAGTTCATAGTAAAGTAATTATTAATTCATGTATTAGTATATGGTTATTCATGTACTGTTATTGTAAAGTTTTACCGGTAAAACTAATATATTATAGACTCATTGCAAAGTGACGTGAGATATTTCAAGCCTTTATTTGTTATAATTTTGATGATTATGGCTTACAGCTTATGAAACCCATGAAATCAAAATCCCCCCAAAATAGAATATTACATGAAATCACACAGTAGTTAAACAGTAATAGCATGGTCATTGAACCAGTTTTTGGTTCTTTTGGCAGTGTGAGCAGGTGCAAATCCTGCCGGAAAATGAAGCAAGCATGAAGTGCTCTGAAAATGTCCAGGTAGATGGCTGCGTTGACTCTGGATTTAATAAAGCACAGTGGACTAAATTCCGTTTTTCTGATGAGAGCAAATTTTGCATCTCATGTGGAAACCAAGGTCCCAGAGTCTGGAAGTAGAGAGGAGAGGCACAGAATGCACATTGCTTTAAGTCCAGTGTAAAGTTTCCACAGTCAGTGATGGTTTGGGGTGCCATTTAATCTGCTGGTGTTGGTCCACTGTGTTTTCTGAAGTTTACCAGGAAGTTTTAGAGCACTTCATGCTTCCTGCTGCTGACCAACGTTATGGAGATGCAGATTTAATTTTCCAACAGGACTTGTCACCTGCACACAGTGCCAAAGCAACCCAAAATTTCTAAGCATTTCTAAAAAAAAAAAAAAAAAAAAAAAAAATTGTATTGGTCTTAAGTAATATTCTAATTTTCGGAGATACTGAATTTGGTATTTTCATTAGTTGGTAGGTTTAATCCTCACAATTAAATGAAATAAACATTTGAAATATATCAGTCTGTGTGTAATGAATGAATATAATACCCAAGTTCCACTTTTTGAATGGAATTACTGAAAGATAATGTAAGGGTTAATGCCCGACGAGGTGTCCATTGTCAGGTTTTAATGGACGACGGCGAGGCGTAAACCGGCCGACGTGCAGCGGAGTGACCAGCTTATACCATGGTCACTTGCCAAATAAAACATTTTTAAAGCATTAGTTTATATTTTAATTAGGCTAAATCTAGTTTTTACAAATAATAATTTGCCTGACTGTTTATTTAGCAACCAGAGATATTTATAGTCCGTTCGTATCCCTTCAGGTTCACAATGCATTTTTTTTTTTCATGAAACAAAGGTAGGCATAGTTATTTTTTTATTACACATAAAACAATTAATCAAACAACAATAAAAAACAATTAGCTCTGAGCTCCAGCGATTTGCGCTTAACGTTGTAGAGGGCAATAAATTAATCAGATCAAATAGAGGATCATTTGCCTCAGGCTCCTTAGGCTTGAAACGCTATAGCGTTGAGCCTTCTCCTGCCTTGGTTGTCTGGACAGCTGCGTAAAACTCCCGCAAGGTCTCATTCAGGGGCTCGTTTCCCAAAAGCATCGTTAGCCAACTATGGTCGCAAGTTCCGTCGACGTTACCAAAAGAGTTCAATGGAGCAGAGCAGCAGCGCCGTTTTATTTACATTTTTTCTTTCTTCAGCAGCATTCCAGTCGTCAAAGTTGCCATATTCTCCATAAATGTTAAAAGAAATAGCACGAAGTCGTTCATTGTTGTATTAGGCTATAATATCCAACGTTAGATGATAGAGAATGTGACTGCATGTTGCTATGGTTACTCACAGCCGTTGTAGGCAGCGCATTTATTTATTAATTTCGAATGGTAAACAGGCAGTTTCACCAGAACTACTTTACTAGGTGTCCTATATCACTTTTTAACGGACACCCTGCAGCCAATCAGAATCGAGTATTCACCCAGACCATGGTATAACAACTGTTAGATGATATTCTAATTATATGACCAGCACCTGTATATTAATCATAAGAACAACTAGTTAAATTAGCTGGACACAGTACCAATGTATTCTGTTATCCTACACAAATAAGCATTCTGTCATATTCCCATTACCTGTGTCTCACTTGGCCCTAACTCTCCCTGTTCTGTGGTCTCTTCATCTCCTGTCTAGGAAAGTAACACATGTTTGAGGACACAGAACTCATTTTACATTCAAAAATACATTTAGAACAACTAGTTAAATTAGCTGGACACAGTAGGCTACCAATGTATTCTGTTATCCTACACAAAAGAGCATGCATGTCATATTCCCATTACCTGTGTCTCACTTGGCCCTAACTCTCCCTGTTCTGTGGTCTCTTCATCTCCTGTCTAGGAAAGTTTATTATTACGAGCTTTTACTATGTGAATTTTAGAATATACTGTATGTAGCTCTCCATTAAACTTACAAGCCTGTTCTCCTCTGTCCTCTTCCTCTTAAAGTACTGTAGGATTCTCATCTCTGTGTGAACAATTTGTAACTAATGTTACTTCTACATAGTTTATGGACATGTATCAATGGCACATTCACACAATCTTGGCTGTTCATAAGCTTTGATAGCATAGCTAGTTAACTAATGGGCTCTATGCACGGCGGTATTTCCGGTGAAGGTCTAAGAATGCTCGATAACTTCCGCCGATCGTAGAGTCCAATTTATAGTGAATTTTATACTCCGTGGTTATTCTAAAGAAACGTTATCACAAAAACAGACACCCCTCATTGTGTTTATACTTCTTTTTAAAATTATATTAAATAAACATAACTATATATAAAATTACATCTAAACTTATAAAAGTTTGGTTTCAAAGACGGGAGATATTTGGAAGAATGTTTTTCAAACAGATCTCAATCCCCATTGACTACTGTAGTATGTATTTTTTCCTACTATGGTAGTCAATGGGGAATGAGATCTGTTTGATTAAAACATTCTTCCAGATATCTTCCTTTGTGTTCAGCAGAACAAATAAACACATAGATGTTTGGAACAACATGAGGGTGAGTAAATACTGACAGAATTTTCATTTTTGGGTGAACTAACCCTTTAAATCTCCCCAACCGGAAACTGAAGAGCATCCATGCGTCAAATGCGGAACTTATGCGTGCATATAGCCTATTAGCTAACATTTGCCTGTTTTACACAACATAAAATTAGATAGTTTGCTTCTAAGGCTATATTTGACAGTTTCAAAATACAACAAAACTGATGATCAAACTGAAAACCAGCAATCTGCCATTTCATCGGCTGAATTAGCCCAAAAAACTGTTTAAAAACCGCCAAAATGCACACAAACCCGCCCAAAATATGTTATCAGTATTTATTTCAGTATTTTTACTTCCACGTTTCCTTTCCTACGTTAACTTACCTCACATTTACATCATACTAGATTTACACATGGACTTACATACAAGAAATAAAAAACACTTGCTGCCGAAACATAGCTGCTACATAAATAAACCGTTATTAGGTGCATTAGTGCCACCGCCTGGACTGGAGTTTTGCCCTCCTTAAAAATAAATGACGCGAAATAAATCAAAACGGCGAAAAAATGACAATATCCTGCACACACTTGTTTGTAAGGCGGCCTCCTGTATTTTTGCTAGTCGATTTTATTTCATCAGTGACATGAAGGGTTTTAACTTCATTCATGAGATTTTGATTAACTGCACTGTCTATGACTAGGTATGTGAGTAAAATTTTCAACATGGTTAAATGTTAAAACAAGTTGTTCAGGTAGAAAGAGCTGGAAAAATCCTTTAAAATGATACCAAGATCATGTTTATGGGTTAAAGAATAACAAAATAAAGGCCATTTGAAACTAGGAAGTCGTCACTTTATTTTGTCCCTTGTTTTCCATTAAAATTAAAACAAAAGGTGTGACCGAATCATACAAATTATAACCTTTTTTTGCTATAACTTTTTTAATTATTGAGATATTTATCTGAATCTTTTAGGATAAGCTTTTGGCCATATCCTCTACATATTCTACTTCCGAAAAGTCAGATAATATATAAAATACTATATAAAAATAAAAACATAAACACTAATTACACCAAATAATACTGTTTATTCGGACAGCACTTATACACATTGGTTACAAAGATTTAAAACTATTTACAAATACAACAAATAATACTAGCAAATACTTGTACCACCTATAGGTAAAGGTTAGGTAAACTTTGTCCCAATGGGAAATTTGTTTTGAAATACAGCCACTGCAGCACCAAAAGAAACACAATATAAAAAAAAGAAAAAAAAGGTAAATACACTAGATACACTAGAGAGTGATTAACATCATACCACTCATACCTTGTATAATGAATGCTTTAGAGGTTTTGGCGTTAAACAAAACAAACTAATTACTGCAATGCTGACAAACTATCACTGATAACCCCCGAAATTGGCCATAGATTATTATTTATTAATATTATTCTCATTTGTTTTTACCAAAGGGTTTCGTATCTGAACTCCTTTACAAGTTTTAGATTAAAAACAAAAACATTCAATACATAACTATTTTATGTATTACGTTTACATTACATTTCATTAAGATAGGGTCAAATCTTTCAGAATCAAGTCAGATACAAGTTGATATTTTGAAATTTCGTAATCGGTGGCATCATCCTCATAATTTTGTCCTTCAAGCCAATAGCCAATAACGTAGGTGCCTCCTTGTTTCTTCAGATATTTATCAATTTGTCCATAATACATGGTTTCACTTTTTGTGTCCTTGTCAAACCAGATGTGGCATATCCTTCTGCCCACAACCTTGCCCCCTATAATTTCATCAACACTGAACCTGCAGTCTTCATCCATCTCAGGGAACTCAATGCTCAAATCAAAGTCTGGCTTCTTCAGTTTTGCCTCCAGCTTCTTCCTGTCACTTTCCAGTCTTTGCTGCTGTTTAGCTGCAAGTCTCTTCTTTACTTCGTCTTGAATTTCAGCACAGTTCTTTCTTCTCTGTTGCCTCTGTTTCTTTGCATTTGTTATAGCAACTTTAATCAGTTTTTCTCTTTTTTCAGATATCAATCCATCCAGGTAATCCAGTACTTTATTTTTTTGAGCATGAATCTTACAGGAGATGAAGCACAAGGTGGCATTTGGTGCCTTGTCCTTCAGAGCAGAAAACATGCCCATCACTTGCTCTGCATCAATGTTATGTAAACGAGCACTTTCTGTCTCCTTTTTCAGCTTATCATTTACATCCATGTTAAAGTACCTCTTGTACTGCCTTATGAGGACATTGTGGACTGCATTTATACAGCCTTCCATCATTGACAGGAAAAGATCTCTGTCCACAGGTTCCACCAGAAGAGCCTCAAGATCTGGACTTCTGGACAGCTCAGCACCAAACATATCATGTGTCACAGAGAGAATTTGTTGAGGATCTTGTGAAAATACCTCTAACCTGTCTAGAACATCCTTTACCATGACTAAACCTTCAATGTGACTGATTTCAGAGGCTGCGCCCTTGTAAAATCTCGACATCCAAGGCCCAGTCAGCACTTTCCCCAAAAGACCAAGCACCTGAATTTCCACCATAGCAACAGGACTTTGAAAGTCATGTTGGAGGGCACCTCTGAGCCTGTTGCATGAAAAGGTTTGTCTGTTCAGAAATTTCACAAAGAATTCTCTGTGAAGCCGTTCACAGATCAGGAACATAACATGGAGTCTGTTTCCTCGCTATCTTGGCAGCAAACCTCGAGGCAGTTTGGCATTAGACAATGCAAGCACAAATCCTTTAGGGTCCCCTGCTGCATCTTTGTACCTGAATTTATTCAAGCCAAGCACTAAATCATTAGCCATGCAATCTGAACCCAACATCTTCACAGTGTTAGATGGTTCCTTCTGCTTCAATGCTTTGCAACATTCAGTAGCAATAGTTTCTAGTGGATGTAGGTGGCAATTTAATTCATTAAATTTTTTGCCCCAGGAATTCTCTAATCGTTCAATAGTGGCATGGTTAACAGCTGCCCTGTCTGTCATAGTATTTGAAACCGATGCAGTTATTTCTGATCTTACCTTTGAAAAGTCTACGGAGTTGTCCTTTATTTTCTCAGCTTTGTGAAAAGCGCAATATACCTCAACTAAATTGTCTATTGACTGATTAATGTGCAATTCGTAGTCCTCTGCAGTTCCCCCAGCCAATGGATCAACTGCACTAATGTGGCACTTGTTAGATGAAGTTACATGTATTGAATTGACGTGTACACCCTCCTGAGTTGTTGCATCAAAACCTAATGTCATATCCTTGTTCTCTAGCATATGCTCAGCCACTTGAAAATCTTAAATTGTGCCAAGTTCACGGCACATCATTTCCACTGTGCTCCTATGTGGGACATCTCCGATATCAACATCAGTGCGCTTTGCAAACTGAGAAATTAAAGTGGGGATGTGTTTTGTAGGAAGATTATTTACTATTGCTTCATAAACAAGCATCCTCATTTCTGTGGGATACTGCTTCTCCTCCTTTTTTTAATTTCGAGTCACGCTTCCGATCATTAACTGTATCCTGTAGCCACAAATTTTCACATTGCAGCTGGCAGATAGCATCATTTTTTTCTTTGAGTTTTCCTTTAACATCACAAAGTTCCTTCACTATGGCTAGTTTGGAGTATCTGGAATGAATTTCAGCAATTTTTAAGTCTTTTTTGCTAATGATGCATCTTTCCGTTTCAGAAGTTGTCTGAAGAAGTTGTTCAGAAGTTGTGCTGGTGCATTCAATTTAGCTCTTAATTTTTTCACTTTGTTCAAGTAATTTTGTTTCATCTTAGCTCTTTGTCTTGCACCAAAAGCTAATGCCTGTTGCATCTTAAGTTTCCTTGGTGTCAACAAACCCTTTCGCTGTAAGGAACGAATAGATTGTGGTGTGTCAGTTGTACCTGGGACCTTGGACTTCGTTGTTTTATCAGGGCTGTTGGACTTTCACTTGATATTGATTGAACGTCTGGTGTGTGTAATGTGTACTCCGAATCAGTGGGTCCAACATCTCCAGTGGAAGGCAGACTTGGGTCATCATGCATATCAACACTATGGGGAGGCTGACTATTGTTCAGATCAAAGGGTCCTAAGGCTGGTATGTATAAGAAGGTATGTATGGTTGTTCCGGTGGTGTTACCAATAAAAAACCCCGGAAAATCCGCCATCAACAAACCAAGAGAAGAGTTTTTTTCTGTAACACCGCACGCGTCTGAGGAAATCCGAAGTCGCGTCAAGTGGAACTAAAATAGCAGCCGCGACAGCGGAGATAGGCACGTACCTATTTCAAGCCTAAGGAGCCTGAGGCAAATGACCCTCTCTTTGATCTGATTAATTTATTGCCTCAAATTTGGCCCAGACTTTGCATATGTCTGGCACAGCTGGCATTCGTCCGGCACTGGCATACAGCATGTGGGCCAAACATGGCCCGGGTTTGGCAGAGCTGGCACTGGATTTAAGACGGCACCCAAGACATGGGCCAGATATCAAATGGAGTATTTGGCCCAGATGTCAAATATTGATATGTGGGCCATATATGTATGGCCGATCTTGAGCCACATTTAAAATCCATTTAAAATATTTTTGAGTAAAATCACAATATTTTCCCATACATAAAGGTAATATATTCATATATATGTGAAACACTATAAAATATATTTAAATACATTTTTATTATTTAAATATATTTAAATACAAAATATATTTTTAAAATGCATAATATAAAGCTGTTGCTTATTTAATTATGTGTGTTTACATGTAAAGTTATATTCATGTCTCATATATGACAGGCGATTATGATGTATGATATATTATATCTTATATTGTGGAATAGTGACCCACAATGATTTAATCCTGCATTCAATACCTAATCCTGACAGATTTAAATGAAATTTTAAAACATAATTTAATTTCAACACCACACATAGTCATCAGAGTAACTATGAAATGTGCAACAGCAACAATGGAAGTGTTGTTGCTGTTGCACATTTAGGCTACTCTATGATGATTACTCTGTTACCAGTTAGTTAATATATAAAGATAACAATTTAAACATGTGATTGATAGAAATTAAATATACTCGCTCCGAGTTTTTTTGAGGATTTCAAAAACCCGGAAATGCGAAGCTGACCTATCAGAGCAAAAATAGCCAAAAGGCGCAATTATCATTTGCAGTGCTTCATGGGATTGTAGTTTTATTTACCCAGTTGGCTTTAACACATATAGTCTTGTGCTTTTGTATTTTTTACAAATTTTAAAATATTTTCTTTTTCATATCGAATATTATACACACTACACACTGTGATTCAAGTTTTAGCTGGTTGTTATGATTCATGGCTTATAACGCTTTAAAGCAACAAATCTCCAAAGAGGAAAAGTGAACGAAAATACTCCCGGAAGCAGTATGTCCAAAAAGTGGGCGCGCGCTGCAGTCGCGTGCACTATGATTCTGCTTCAGTAACGGTCGGTTAATTTGCACTGAACCGGGAAAAAGCCAGCAGACTTGGTAAGTGAAAACATCATTGAAGTTGTCTTAAGTCTTTACGAATTTAATGATTAATTGATGTGTGAACATGCTATCAATTATAGTAAACGGTTCTAATTAAAATTTGCACTCCAATGGCCTTTAAACGCAGTTTTAATCCAGCTGTTTTAAATACAATAAAATAGCATGTCCAAAACATCAGTCATTGTGTTCTGTCACGTTAATCATCTTTGGCAGATGATATAAGTTAGGGTTGCATGTTATGGTATTTGTGGTGGGAACAAATCAAGGGCCAAATTGGGTTGCTGCAATTTTGAAAATTAAGATTTGACTAATTGGTATAATGACGCATAATATTAAGTGTAACATGCCCAATACAAACAATAAAGAGTATATTTACTTACTTTTCTGGACATCAAGGCATCTGCCTTGCAGCTTGAAATCCTTATGCTCCATTATGTTATTAGGTTACCACGGCTTGGTACCAAATAAACTTTTGATGAAGAAACAGTTAAAAAAGTGTCTTTATACAGAGTGTAATGACAGCTAAACTATGGGACAGGTAGAAATTAAGCAAAATAAAGTACAAAATGCATATATGCTTAATCTGTGCATGTAGTTTAATAGTGCAGGTAACATCTAATTCATATGCATATATTTTTTTTATTATTAATCTGTGATAAATAATGTTTGAGATATGGCACGACATGTGAAAACTCTGGTGGCAGACTACACCAAAAGATATTGTACCACAAAACACCAATAAAATGTGTTAAAATCATTAGTAAGAGCAGTCATAAAAAAGTCTAGGTTTGTTTGGTGTTAAAATACATTAGATTTAATTAGTTTTCAATAGAATTTCGCCCTGTGGACGGAAATAGGCCAGAATGTTTAACTGTTAAAACTCTTAAAATTTAAATTAAATTGTTTGACCAATATTTTGAAAAAAAGGGGTCATTATTTCTCGAAAAAGGGGTATTTGTTATTTTATTCTACTTCACTTTGAATTTAATAAGTAATAATAAGTATTTTAAATGAAATGAACAATTTGTAATAAGGCATCGAAAATAGCAGTATACTGCATCATCAATACATTATATGTATTGGAGTTTTAATAATGATTAATTGTTTTAATTTAGTGGTTTTAATTAATCATTAAACTGCTAATCATTTCATTGTTAAAGCTAGTTTGATCTCACAATTACAACTGGTTTGTTACAGACTTTTTTCCAGCATGCAGAGGCTGAAAAAAGCTTCTCTTTTTCCAGTAATTCATTTCATTATGAGTCAATTAAAAACAAAATAATCTGTTGTTTTTTTTTTCTTTTCTTTTTTTTAGGATGAAGAACAAAAATTTTCTTTAAAGTCACGTTATGGATAAGGTATGGAAGTACAATGACAGGAGCAATTCCAGAAGAAGGGCACTAAAACTAGTCAGTGAATTGACTGACTATGTGGAACATAGAGAGGGGGAGGATGATTCAGGAAGTGTTTGTGTTGATGCTTTGGCGGAATCAGACATGGAAATTAGTGATGAAGAAAGTGACCACCAGAATATTGAAGAAGATGTTGAGGATAAGGAAGTACATGAAGAGGCAGCAGGTTCTGTTGAGGACCAGTCTGATCTTCGAGATCCTTGTAGTCAGAGAGATTTGCAGGGTTCACTAATAGATTGGGCAATTGAATTTGGAATTTCATTAATTGCTTTGTCAGCACTTCTTACCATTCTCAAAGTCCATCATTCATTTCTGCCTAAGGATGGAAGAACGTTGCTGAAAACAAAAACAAGATACAACATTAGCAGTATAGCCGGTGGTGTGTTCCATTATCGTGGAATTCTGAATTCTTTTAGGAAAATCCTTGATAATGTTTGGCATACTGTGGCAGACAAACATGTCTTCAAATTACAGTTGAATTTTGATGGACTACCACTCTTCAAGAGTACTAGTACACAGTTTTGGACGATTCTTGGTTTGCTGCAAGGTTACACTAAAGCACCAGTGTTGATTGGACTCTTTTGTGGTACTTCAAAGCCAAATTCTTTGGCTGATTATCTTCATGATCTGGTTCATGAGCTAAAAATGTTGAGGGATGGGTTTCTTTTCAAGCAGAAAACTTTCTTTTTGAATGTTGTTTCTGTTATGTGCGATACCCCTGCCCGGGCCTTCATCAGAGGTGTGAAGTCACACACTGGATATCATGGATGTGACAAGTGTCACCAAACAGGTGTCTGGAAATCAAATCGAATGACATTTCCTGAGGTGAATGCAAAGCGCAGAACTGATGAGAGTTTTAGGCAAGGAACTGATGAAGATCACCACATTCAGCAGTCAACTCTTACTGACATTGGCATTGACATGGTCACTTGTTTCCCTCACGATTACATGCATTTGGTTTGTCTGGGTGTAATGCGGCGTCTTTTAGACTTGTGGATCAGCACCATCGGTCCCTTGCACTGTCGCATTTCATCCATTCAAGCTTCCATGGTGTCAGATAGACTTCTTGCACTGAGAAGTTACATTCCAAGTGAGTTTGCGCGAAGGCCTCGGGCACTGGCAGATCGATGTAGGTGGAAAGCAACAGAGCTACGGCAATTTTTGTTATACACTGGTCCAGTTGTGCTGAATGGTGTTTTACAGCCTCAAATCTATGACAATTTCATGCTTTTGTCTGTAGCTGTGTACATTTTGGCAAGTCCAAAATTTTGTATGGAGATGAATGACTTTGCAAATACTCTGTTGCGTTCATTTGTTGAACACTTTGGCCAGCTTTATGGTGAAGAGTTTTTGGTATATAGTATTCATGGCCTGGTGCACCTCAGTGAAGATGTCAAAATCCATGGCAATCTAGATCTAATATCAGGATTTCCCTTCGAAAATTTCTTAGGAAAACTCAAAAAACTGGTACGAGGGCCATGCAATCCTTTGACTCAGGTGCTGCGTAGATTGTCAGAGATAGAAAATAGCAACTACAGTTGTGAGGTAGAAGAGGCAATTAAAAAATTGGATAAAGAACATACGGATGGGCCAGTACCAGAATGCTTCTCGCAACAAGCTCATCAATTTAAAGTTCTTGCGATTGATGATGTAGTTGTGAAGCTCAATGAGAGAGATTCTTGTGTCAGAATCGACAATAAGTTGGTTTTAGTCCAAAACATTGTTGAAGATAAGGGTTCAGTATACCTTGTGGGCAATGAATATAAACAGGTGGAACACTTCTTTAAATATCCTATTGATTCAAAAGAGTTGGGAATTTATGTAGTTTCCAACCTCTCCACAAATATCAAGTGTTTCATGACAGGCAAGAAGCTGCAGAAGTATGTGAGATTGCCATTCCGAAACAGATTTGTTGTTGTTCCACTCTTGCATCAGGAGAAATAACTCTTTTTAACAAGAGAAGATGTATAATAGTTGTTTGAGGACATACTTGTGTATAATAGTTGTTTGAGGATATTCATGTGTATAATAGTTGGCTGAGGAATATCATTCTTGTCTCTTTAGATGTTTCACATTGTTGTCTTTGACAAGACAAATGAGGTTGAAGTTGTGCCTTCAGTCTGGATTAAAAATGGAGATTGCATGTGGCCTCCAAATAAGATAGATATAACAAAAGCTGTGAAATCACAGGAGAGTCCTGGAGATGACTGGAAGCCCCATAAGGCCAGAATTATTTTCACGTCACGTGAGTTGTTTTGCCACCACTTTCTTCAAATTGAATAGTTATAAGTGATAAGTTAAAAGTAATAGTTAAAATCACAGTTTTACTTTGTAAACTTATTTTTGTGATGCTGTTTTTCCAGATGACTACAAGGAAGCTAGACGTAAACTACCTCTAGCTGTTGATCACACAGACATTGATCAGACCGATGGAGGAGACTCACCAATTAAATTTCAAAGAAAAAGAATGTAAGGTTTTAATTTGTTTGTTTATTGTTTTTTCACCACATTTACAAATAAAAGCCTATCTTGAAATTGATAAATGTGATTTTAGACCCAAGAACATTCTTTTCCCTGGAGAAGATGAAGATGACGACGATGATAATGCGATGGAAGAGCACCTTAAAGAACCAAAATCAAAAAAAGGGTAGGAAGCTTCTGCTTTTTATAATGATAATGTATTTTATCACAGCAGATAAATGACTAAGACATTTTGTACTTTTAAGCAGAAGGTATTCTATACATGATGGTCCGAAAATTGCTAGACATGCCAACAAATTAGACCCAGGAAAGCCAAACTGCCCTAAGCTCTTCCACAGTACTCCTGACCTCCGCAATGATGAGATGAAAGGCATTAAAGGAGCAAAGTCAAAAAAGTAAGAAGCATCAGCCTTTTTAAATTACAGTGCATTTCATCAAAGCTGTCAAAGGACTAAGAATTGTTGTACTTTACAGGAGGTATGCCTTGCCTAATGCTCCAGTGATCTCTAGGGAACAGATTTCTCCTGCAGTAGACAGCCTCCACCTTAGTGGCCAAGGCAGAACTGACCTTTGTTCCCATGATCAAAGCAGTCCTGACCTTCATTCATATGGCCAAAGAAGCCCCAATGTTAGCCCACATGGCCAAAGCACTCGTCACCTTCGTCCACATGGCCAAAAGAGTCCCGATCTTCTCCCAGGTTGCTACAGTCTTGACTTGTTTTCAGATTGCCACAGCACTCCTGAGATCCACTCAAGTCAGCAGAACAGCATTGCTATGTTATCCTCAGGCTGGAATGATCGCTCTGAGAGTTGTACATCAAGTAAATCAAGCACTGAGACCCTTTTAAGCCATGCCAACGTTGAGGGCAGAAGACCAGCCCACAAAAGTAAAGAGATCCATAAAAAGAGGCACTCCGAACCTTCAAGGCTCCCAGAGCCACACCAGACCACAAACATCGAGCAGACATCCAGTCACCAAATTTGTGAGTATATTATTGTTTAGCCCTTTTCACACAGAGAATGCACTGATAGTGTGTCATGGGATTAGCCTCAGGATCATCTTATTTTGGTTAATTTACATTGCCAGCAATTTTCCGCAATCTGTGCTAAAGATGTCCCACAGCGATCGAGTACTCGGCTGTGACAACGATAATCGATCATGAAAACGATGATCGTGGAAAAAAATCTGATTAGTTACAGAAACTTTTGGCGGCACCATGAGCTCTTGTTTAGCATGCAACAGCGTGAGGTTCAAAGTATAGATCTATAGAAGAGACCAATGCATGGCATCAAAAGTCACATAGTAATGTCTGGGTTCGCTGCATCGAATTAATAGGATGCGTTGGGAGATTAACATTTATTATGCTGAATGTGCTGCATATTACATGTTTATTTGCATGCTCAAGTGTAATGCCCGACAATGATTGAGTTATTTGAGACTGAAGATTCATAATCTCATCATTTAATGTTGTTTTTAGTATTTCTTATTGTTTTCATTAATAATCATAATCATTAGTATTATGCATGTGTTTTTATACTTTTCATATACATTTTTAATCTTTCATATATTATTCGTAATCTTTATAATCTACATTTTTATGTGTTTTATACATTTCTGAATACATACTGTGTGAGAGACTTTGGGAGAACGTGAGAGACTTTGGGGGACTTTTGGGGGTATGGGCTGTGTTTTTCCATCGAGCAGAATATACATTCCAGCGTTAAATGCAAACCATATGTTTCAGCCTATATGTATTGTGTAAGTCCTTTGTTTAAGCAGAGAGAGAAATACAGAGAAGCAAGAAGGAAGATCTTTGCGGGTCCATTATACTCTCTCTCCCTTATGTCTTATATAAATTGGTAAAATAAATAACATATATATTGGCAGAATGACTGGTGTCTTTTAATTGAATTAAATAACAAGGGGAAACAAAGATTTTAAATCTACATTTTTGGCGTCGCACGAATAGGATCGCATACCCAGGCATTCGTCTCAATCATTTCAGGTAAGACTTTTTTCCTTTCTAAAAAGTTTTAAGTCTGCCTGATGATTAGAGACAGTGACTGAAATGCTGAAAAGAACTGTGTTATTTTAAGTACCAGTTGTTTTGCCAATGAATGTGGGACATAAGGAAAAATTTATATAAAATTAATCAGATTAATTAATCAAATCGAATTTGGCTTATTTAAGGTTCTCTGAAAAGTAAATCTCAAACAATATTTGAAATGCTGGGATAGAGGTGGATCTTTTTTAGAAAAAAGGCCATCTAGTCAGAAATTTGGAATTAGCCGTAAAACGGTTAAGCTAGTAAAATTTGCTTGATCAGAACTGCGACGTGGTTGGATAGTGGCGGGACTGTTTAAAGAAGGCAGAGTAATCCCTAAAACATCCAGCACAACGAAGATTCGTTCTCAGCAGGAGACGATGAAAGTTTGATACGAGCGATACTTGATTGACCAAAGCGGTTAAATGTGGCGGGACTGTTAAAGAAGGCAGAGTAATCCCTAAAACATTATAACACGCTAGAGTTATACAAGTATAAAAGGCGCCCTTGTAACTAGCTAGGATCGTGGGCATTCTGAACCTGACCGTAAAGCTGTTCAAATATTTGAGGAGACTGATCCGAGTTAACTTTAAGGAAAAATAAATACCAACGAAATTAATCTGAGATACAATCCAAATTATTTAGAAAGAGGAAAAAAAAAGAGGAAACAGTTTTGAGTTTTAAAAAGTAAATAAAAATACTGAAAAGTATTAGAGTTAACTTTTCTTTACATTTTTCTTTTGTTCTGTGAGTGTGTTACAGTGGAAGCTCCCGTTCCGCCTCCTCTCCGACACCAGAGGGAGCCTTCACCCGAGTATTGATCATTGGCGTTAAACTCAAATTCCCATCATGCCTCGTACCTGGGACTGATTGCGTCACACACCTGCACGCCATTAACACACACACATAAAAGCCACGTCCACACACCACACCAGTGCGAAGTCTTGATTTGCCCCGGTGATCATTTCTAAGCGTTATTCCCTGTTTCTGGTATTCTGGTTGTGAACTTGGACTGTCTCTGACGTGGTGGATATGTTCTTCAAGTGAGTTGGAATAGATCAAGATGTCGTCAATGTAAACAATCACCCACTTGTCCAGCATGTCACGGAAGACGTCATTCATGTAAGCTTGGAACACGGAAGGACTGTTAGACAGACCGAAAGGCATGACCAGGTATTCGTAGTGCCCACTAGTGGTAGAAAAGGCAGTTTTCCACTCATCGCCTTCTCGTATGCGAATCAAGTTGTAGGCGTTGCGTAGATCAAGTTTAGTGTAGTATCTCGCCTGACGAAGCTGTTCAAGGGCGGCTGGAACTAGTGGCAGAGGATAACGGTACTTGATTGTTATGTCGTTTAGCCCTCGATAATCGATGCATGGTCTTAGACTGCCATCTTTCTTTTTAACGAAGAAAAATCCTGCTGCTGCTGGAGAAGTAGAGGGTCGAATGAAACCCTTAGCAAGTTCCTCCTCAATATATTGATTCATTGCCTCTGATTCTGGTTTTGACAAGGGGAAAATTCTCCCTCTGGGGGGAGTGGAACCGGGAATGAGATCTATGGCACAGTCTGTGGGTCGATGTTCAGGGAGTTGTGATGCCTTCTCTTTACTGAATGCCTCGACTAGATCAGTATACTCTTCGGGTAGATTGGTCGTCTCTGATATGGCTGTGAAGGCTACTGATGCTGGACTGGGTACACGGGTGACCTTGGATAGACAATGGGCGCTGCAGTTCTCATCCCAGCGAATAATCTGGCCTTCTCTCCATGAAATTTGAGGGTTGTGGGTTTGCAGCCAGGGGTGACCCAGAATGATAGAGTGGCGTGGTGCATGAATAACATAAAACCGGAGCATTTCTGAATGAAGAGATCCGACCTGCATACGAACCTCTTCTGTTTCATTCTTGATTTTTCCTTCTCCGATGGGATGTCCATCTAGCGCCTCCACTGTGAGTGAGGAATGACAGGATGTTAACTTTATGTTGAATTGCTTAGCAAAAGATTGTGAAATGAAATTTCCTGCGGCTCCGGAATCAATGAATGCCGTTGTGTCTATGGTTTGATCTTGCAGAGTGATGCGAACAGGGATAGTGAGGCTTGAAGTAATAGGCCGGGATTTGTCTAGTGAACTCACCACTGGGTTGCGAGTGGATGGTCTAATTGGACAGGATAGCTTCATGTGTCCGGGTTGACCACAGTACAGGCACAATCTGAGTTGACGTCGTCGATCTCGTTCCTCGGGAGTGAGATGAGTGAATCCTAACTGCATGGGCTCTTGAACGTTAACTGCTTCGGGCATTACTGGGATTGGTGCACGGGATCTGCGTCTGGAGCGCATCAGATTGTCGATTGAAATGGCCAGCGAAATATATTCATTGAGACTTTTCCCCTCGTCACGGCAGGCTAACTCGGACTGAAGTTCAATGGTAAGCCCACGTCTGAAGATGGTCTTCAAAGTATCTTCCACCCAGTTAGTCTGTGCCGCGAGCGTTCGAAAGGTCAGAGCATACTCAGCAGCGGTTTCTTTCTTTTGAGTGAGGTTTAAGAGTTGATCGCCTGCTTCTCCCTTCTCAGTGGTATGCTCGAAAACTTGACGAAACTGCTGAGTGAACTCTTGAAAAGTCGCGAAAGTGTTACCCTCTGATCTCCAGACTGCTGTAGCCCACTCTAATGCTCTGCCGGTGAGGAGAGAACAAACAAACGCTATGCGACTGTTGTGACTGGCGTACAGTGCGGGTTGTTGTTCCACAAAGAATGTGCATTGCAGCAGAAAGCCCTTACATTTAGATGGGGTACCGTCAAACTTGTCCGGAAATGCGAGTCTGGGATTTACAGCGGTACTCACTGGAGCCAGGGAAACTGCTGGTGCCGGAGGAGCGACAGGTGGACTCGGTGTGACGCCCACAGCAGTACGAAGCTCTTGCATCCCCTGTACAAGCTGCTCCGTCAACGTTGTCAGATGACTCAGCTGGTGATGGTGAAGATCGAGACGTGACGCTTGATTGGTGAGTTCACTGGTTAACTGCAGGACAGCTGCTGGATTTGTTGTTGGCGAAGTCTTCTGTAATGATTCACGTAACACAGAGGAATCCATTTGCAGCTTTATTAATCGTAGTCGTACAGGCAGGGTCAAGACGGGCAGACAGGGCAATGAGGGCTAGACAAAAGCGTTATCCAAGAAACAGGCAGAGATCGAGGCAGGCGGCAATAATCACAGTCCAGGAAACAGTTCAGAAGTCAGGCCAGGCAGAGATCAATCACAGAATCAGAGACAGTCCAAGTTCACAACCAGAATACCAGAAACAGGGAATAACGCTTAGAAATGATCACCGGGGCAAATCAAGACTTCGCACTGGTGTGGTGTGTGGACGTGGCTTTTATGTGTGTGTGTTAATGGCGTGCAGGTGTGTGACGCAATCAGTCCCAGGTACGAGGCATGATGGGAATTTGAGTTTAACGCCAATGATCAATACTCGGGTGAAGGCTCCCTCTGGTGTCGGAGAGGAGGCGGAACAGGAGCTTCCACTGTAACAGAGTGAGGGATAGAGAAAGAGAGCGAAGCAGCCCCTCCCTTCAGAATTGCCCTGTACCTTCACACACACACACATCCGAGAGGGAGAGAGGCAGGGAGTCCCACACACATATACCTATACACACACACACATACAGCTTGCATCGCTGAGCGCACACACATACACAGACAGCTGCAGCTCTGAGCACACACACACAGATGCATTACATAGGCTGCAGTTTCTGAACATAGACGTACATACATACATAGCCCCTCCCGTATAACTCTCACACACACATAGGCACACATACATCCCTGCTGTTCTGAGTGGAGACTTTGAACACTTTGAAAATGGCAGCAAGTGTATGTACCAGCAGTTCGATATCTGAATGGTATCTTGAAAGAAGAAGAACAAGAAACTAACTAAACTTTTGAAAAAAGGACTGGACATTAATGCATCTATGAATGATCAGTTAAGCTGGTTCGAGTCCCAAAAAGACAAGATAAAATCAAAAGCATTTCCAATTTTAGCAGCTAATTGGATTGTAAAACAAGGTGGAATTTGTTGCGATTTAAATGGAGGTCCAGTTCCTCTTGTGGAAGTCATGCGGCCTCAAGTTGAAGCATACCACAAGTTAAACAAAATCATGTCCATCACATGTCCAGAGAAGGAAAACACAACCAGTGATGATTTATTTGATCCAGATTGGACAAATATAATAACTGAAGCTGAAAGGAAATATTCACAAGCACCAGTGAAATCCGCAACAACAGTAACGCCTCCGCCTTACAAACCAATTTATCCACCTTTGCCTGAACAATACACGAGTTCATCTAAACCTCTGACGCAGCCTCAAGCTTCAAAATCAAATGGAGGTCCAGTTGACAAAATGTATATTGCATCTGCACAGGCAGCTCCAATAATAACAAGGTCTAAATCAGCCCAGCCTACCAGAGACATGATGAGATGTACACCAGCTCATAATTATGAATCTGACTGGAGTGACGAGACAAGGGATGACGACATGATCACAATCGACAAAACCAGTCCTGAATTTTCTTCGCCTGCGATTAAAAGGGAAGAGTCACAACCTGAAATGATGACCGAAGAAAGACCGTTCACTCCTGGAGAACGACAAGCCATTCTCACAGCCTTGCCTCCTCTGAAGAGACAAGATCCAAACACAGAGTTTTGGCGAGAATTAGACTCTCTGGTTGAAGCACATCAAATGACACTAAAAGACATTCACACCATTGTGAAAGCTAAAATTCCAAGAGACCGATGGGAACGCCTGCCAGCGACGATAACAACAGCCCGATGGGTAGACTTGTGGGTTGATGGCCAGGGACGACCACTGGGTCTTTGGCAAACATTAGATGTATTTCGAAAAGAAATCCAAGAAATCTTGGGCAGCGGTAAAATTCCATTCACATCAGTGACATTGATTAAGCAAAAGGATGATGAATCCCCAGATGAATATGCTCTGCGTAAGTGGAACGCTTATGAGAGATGGGCTCTCTGTGCTAAGAAACAGCCTGACAGAGACGATGTACAGTTCACTGACACACTTGTGGATGGCTTTAGCTCTAAATACCAACAAGCCTTATCACTTGGAGTCAATCCAGGCGAAACATATGACCAAATTATGCAATGGGCTGGCCGTCTAGAGATGGCGATGAGATCAAACAAGGAAGAAGGAAACAAGCCAAATCGGAAAGGAGTGGCGACAGCACAATACGACACAAAGAATAAGATTGTTGTTTGCGGCAATTGTGGAAAGCGTGGTCACTCAAGAAAAGACTGCTGGGCTAAAGGTGGTGGAGCAGAAGGTCAAGGTCCATCATTTAAACAAGTCACTGCGAAAAATCATGATGAAACCTCTCAAGGGAAGACATGGACAGAAGCACAAGTCCGTCAACTCATAGAGGGGATTATGCGTCCGCAATAGGAATCAGCGGCCCCCTGTATTAGTAAGAAAAGAGACAATCGCCTTTTCATCAATGCATTAATAGGGGGCCACCCATGTGATATTCTGGTTGACACGGGAGCGTCAATTTCAATAACAGATCTGAACCTACCTACAACAGACGAAACTATGGAAGTTGAAGGAGTTGGAGGAGGTATCACAACATTTCGTAAAAGTATCCAAGTTCCACTACAAATACACGAAGATGAAGTCGTATGGACATCTTTCTGGGTGGGACCGAATTCACAAGGAAGCCTTATTGGCATGGACATTCTTCCATTGTTGAACATGATCATCTTCACTGACAGTCGTCAAATCGCTACAACAGCTGGGATAATACCACACGAAGATCGCACATGTAATGTGAGTTCAGTTGGTGCAGCAAAACCAATCACCAGAGACTGGACAAAAGACGGAGTGTGGGGTCTTCTGTGCAGTTTACATCCAGAAGTTTGGGCTAAACACAAATTTGATTGTGGCAAAGCCAACATTGACCCTGTTGTTATTGAAGGGCCGACATCATAAACAATACCCTATCTGACCTGAAGCAAGACGAGCCGTGGAAGAGATAGTGGCAGACTTGGAAGCTGAAGGGATCATCAGACAAACTTCCTCAACCACTAATAGTCCTGTCTGGCCTGTCAAGAAAACGGATAACTCATGGAGATTAACCATTGATTACACAAGACTTAACAGTGTAATACCAAAACCGCATCCAATTGTGGCCAATCCTGCTACCATTCTGAACGATATTCCAGGAAATGCAAGAATTTTCACAGTGCTAGATGTACTGTCTGCATTCTGGTCTATACCTATTGACGAAAAATCTCAAGAGAAACTTGCCTTTACAGTGGGTGCGAAACAGTATGTCTGGAACAGACTCCCACAAGGACTTAATATTTCTCCTGTGGTATTTCACAGAACTTTGGATCAGTTCTTAACTGAACACAAAGCTGAAATTGAGAGTTCAGGAAGTGTTTGCCTCCAATACGTGGATGACTTGTTAATTGCAAGCCCAGATGAAAACAGCCATATATTTGCTCTGAATATTGTCCTACAAGCCCTTAAGAAAGGAGGATTCAAAGTCAACCCTGACAAAGCACAGCTGGCCAAAACCAAGGTTATCTACTTGGGCCAAGAAATATCTGTCGAGGGAAGGAGACTGACAACAGAGCGTGTGGAGGCATTACGGCAACTTCCAAAACCTCTAACAGTAACAGGAATGAGGAAAGTGATGGGACTTTTCAACTATTGTCGTCAGTATATTCCTGATTTTGCCAGCATCACCAGCCCCCTCATTGACTTGTACAAAGGAGGAAAGCCTGGAGTGGAACAGATAGAATGGACACCGGAAGCTGAGGAAGCATTTACTTCAATGAAAGAAAAACTGACTTCAGCCCCAGCCTTGGGACTTCCTGATGGACGATTGCCATTTCATTTGTGGACCAGGGTGGGAGATGAGACGTACTCAGCAGTACTGTGTCAAAAACCAGGTGATCGATACAAACCAGTTGGATACTTTTCCACAAAGATTCCTGTTACAATGATTGGTCAACCACGATGTATACAAGCTCTCGATGGTGCCACATGGGCAGTGGATGCTGTGGAAAATTTGATAGGAGCACAAACAATCATATTGCATACTCCACACAGTATAGTGACGTTGCTGAACAACACCAACATCAAAACCATCACTGATGCTAGGAGAGCAAAATGGGAAGCAACTTTGTTGAACAAGGACTTGAGAGTGGAAATCATCAGAGACACATCCCTGAACCCTGCAACAATGATGATCGAACCACACGAGGGTACACCACACGAGTGTGAAAAACAAGTAGAAGAAGAAAGTCTTGGTCCTGTTAATCCAACACCTCTTCAAAATCCAGACAAGGAGTTATGGGTCGATGGATCCAGTTACTATGTCGATGGGAAACGACACACTGGATGGGCTGTAGTGGAAGCTGATGGAAATGTCATGAAGAAAGGGGCTCTTTCTGGGCATTTTTCAGCACAAGTAGCTGAGCTCATAGCACTTGCAGAAGCTTTCGAACTATCAGAAGGACAACGAGTCAACATTTACACAGATAGTCGTTATGCTTTTGGTGTGGTCCATGACTACCTTGCCCTGTGGAAAAGACGTGGCCTTATTACCAGCAATGGGAGTGAAATACAACATGCTTCCATAATTCGTCGTCTGATTGCAGCATGTCACTTACCCAGAGAAGCAGCCGTGATCAAAGTAAAGTCACATCAATCTGACAAGTCCAAAGAAAGTCAAGGAAACACGGCAGCAGATGCAGCGGCTAGAGAAGCAGCTCTACTTCCTCTTACTCCTGTTACCTTGGTACAGGAAAACAGCAAAGATAATCCTGAGCTCCGCCTTCTGTCATATCAAACTGAGACAGATGAAGAGAAAGAACAATGGATAAAAGCGGGAGCGAAAGAGGATGATCAAGGTATCTGGAGAATTCCAACAGGACAAGTGGTGATGCCTATCGGAACAAGAAGAGAACTAATGCAGCAGTATCATGGAAAAGTACATGCTGGAGCAAAAGCAATGAAAGCTCAAATCAGCGAGACGTGGTGGTGGCCACGAATGATGAGAGACATTGATGATTTCTGTAGAAGATGCCTGATCTGTCTGAAAGCAAATGTGGGAAAATCTGTAAAGGTGCGGATGTCACATGCACCCAGACCAACAGGTCCATGGACACATCTCCAGATCGATTTCACAGGACATTTGTCACACAGTGGAGGGTACCAATACATTCTAGTAATCGTGGACAGATTCACCAGATGGGTGGAAGCATTCCCAACAAAAACCTGCACTGCTGAAGCAGCCGCACGAGTGATGGTTGAAGAAGTTTTTCCACGCTGGGGTCTTCCATATGAACTTGATTCTGACAATGGAACTCACTTCACTGGAAAACTGATGAAGGAAGCAATGAAATTGATGGGGATTAAACAGAAATTTCACGTGCCGTATAGACCAGAAAGCTCAGGGTTGGTCGAACGAACGAATCGTTCGTTGAAAACCGCTCTTACCAAGGCCATTCTGCAAACTGGCCAAGGTTGGCATAAGTTGTTACCCGCAATTCTGTGGAATCTGAGAGCAACCCCAAACAGAGTAACGGGACTGTCTCCTTTTGAACTGATGACTGGAAGAGCAATGGTTCTACCTCCTGATGCTCCGCCGCCTGCGGGAACGGGAGGAGACTCTACTTTGTTCCAAGAGAAGCTACGACGCTATCTCACCATGCTGGACAAAACAATCAGAGACAATAATAAGAAAGTGCGAGAAGCTCAACAGCAATGGGATGAAAAACATACCACTACTGACATTCCACACATTCCTGAGTTAGGCAGTTTCGTTATGGTCAAACGTATTCCCAGGAAAGGTTTAGAACCTAGGTGGGAGGGGCCATATGAGATACTCTTAACAACAGATACAAGTGTCTGCCTAAAAGGGAAGGGTATAGGAACAGATAGATGGTATCATTGGTCACAAGTTAAACCTTGCTTAGTGAATGAACAAAATGATGAAGGCTTAGGGCCTGATTGAACACTGTTCACTCATTAACTTTGAAGATTAGGAAAAGGAGTGATGATTAATTATTTTTCTGCTTCCATTTCAGGGATCAATTCCATTGACATTGATTAGAGATGGTCGCAAGTTATTCTCGATACACAACGACAATGGTATGCTTGTTTTTAATTTTACTTGGTATTTACCAAGGAAGCCAAGCTTTATGGACTCCTCGAGTTCAAGAAATTACTCGGAATGCAACTCTGAAATCTGGCCAACGTTTCACTCTACCCTTTATTTCCAGATGGGGATTATGGGATTGGGTGCCACGTAATGATAAAGACCTTGCTAAATATCGTGTGGGCATCTACGGTGGATGTAACTTTCACCACCAATGTTACAAAAGCAGAGTAATTTGGCCGGTGAAAGATGGGGGGTATACCGGTAGTGCTCAAAGACAAGAAATTTGTTCGAAAGGACAATGTGAAATTGTGGGGTTAGACCTCATAACACCTACTGACGTGGAAATTAATTTCATTTTGAATCGTACCCACATGCTTACAATATGGGATTCATTAGCCCAAGGCTGTATTTATCCCATAGTGTTACCATGTGAGGGGTTTCTAAGGGATGCTAACTCTGGGTCGACAAGATTCAAGGGAAATTACATACGAGTTTGGCATTCGGAAGACGCGAATGAATATTGTGAGACTGAATTAGAAACTGGGGAAATTGGACGGTGTTTCTACCTTTCTGCGGAAAAGACAAACAAAGCTAAAACATGCCCAAGTACATCTATTGCACCAGTTCATGGTATATTGTTAGCAAAGGAAACCAAAACCTTGATAAACGAGGCCCACATGGTGCGACAACGCATTAATTATAACTTGATGTCTCTTCTTACTGTTTATGATCAGTCTTATTGTGGAAATTTCACAAAAATTAGGAGTTGGTTGGAGAAAGAAATTAAATATTATACCTCTAAGGATCCTCTTGGGAGTCGAAATCGTAAATCTCGAAGTATATGGGGAGACATAGCGGGGGTATTTGGCTCTGTCAATTCAATTAGTAATACTGCTCAGATGAACCAATTAAGTGAGTACACTCAGTGGGTGGGAACAATGACCGGAAAAGGACTTACTGAGGCTCTTCAAGGTTCTCTACATATTATAGCCGCGGGTCAGCATCTTAATGACGCAGCGAGGGAATTGGCAGATGCATTAGTGAAATCGTCTAACTTTGAGACACATCATGCAGCGTGTTTATTTTTGGCTCAGAATTTGAAGGATCAAATGGTAGAGGATATTCAGGTTATTCGAATGGGTCAAGTTCCTGAGCGAATAGCGGAATCTATGTTACTGGTTTTTGGTAACCAACTTAATTTGACTTCTGCTAAACATGCTCCATTAGTTAAAATCGCAATTAATGAAGATTCGTTGTCAGGTTCTGGAACATTACCTTTGATTATGGTCTGGCCTCAATATGGGAACCGTAATATTATGACAGTTAGACAATTCCAATCAATGGGGGTTAGACAAGGAAATTCAGTAATTAGATTGGGAAGGACTGGATATTGGGCTGAAGGTGAAACACCAATGATTTCTACTACAGACTGTTGTGTTGAGGAACATGAGTGGGTAATTTGCTCATGTTCTACAATGTTTAGTCTGTCTCTTAATGGATCTGCAGTTTGGGAAGTAGTTCCTTTAGATCAAGCCACAGGTGCTTGGCAAGTGTCAGAAGCACAGTGGTGTATACTACATGACGGAATAAATGAAAATATGATATACGGAGGAAAGTTATGTCCAATTCCTTCTGATCCATTTTGCGTTGAGATTCTCTATCCTCTTCAATTGGGTGGAATTCATGTTCCACATGTAAAATTGCTGCAGTTAGATCCACAGTGGTGGAATAATGATTTGGTGGAAGAGAGGAATTATGAACTCTTTGAAATGGTCAAGAGAGTTAAAGCAAGCGTTAAGGCAGCTCAAGAGGAGGGAATTCAAGCAATGGGTCATGTTATCGTAGCGAATGGAGTAGCTAAATTGATGTCTGAGAGGAAATTAGCTCGAATTCCAGGGAATTTAACATGGTCAGAATGGATAGTTTTGACTATGGTTGGAGTTTTTGTGTTTCTGTTAGTAATAAAACTTATCATATATGTGATAAGAAAGAGAAGTACCAAACCTTTCAGATTGGTTATTACCAACAAAATGGATAGAACCGAGAATGGGAAATACGGAGTGAAATAGGAGATTTTTCATATATTACACTACATACAAAACACAACCTCACAATTTTAGTTTTTCTTTTCTTAGATTATTGGGGTTCATTTTTAAATGCTTACACATAGATGTTAAATGACACATAGTATGCGGGGACATAACATGGGTTGGGTTTTTTGTTCGTTATTTGTTTTCTTTCCTTTTCTGTTTCCATTCTTTTGTCTTCTATGTCTATGTCTTGGTCTACTATTTCTCCTCAGCACTATTACTTCAATAGGTTGGCCACCTGGAGATGATGGTGTGGAACTGACGGCCGTAGTTCCAGAGGAGGGACTGAAGATTCATAATCTCATCATTTAATGTTGTTTTTAGTATTTCTTATTGTTTTCATTAATAATCATAATCATTAGTATTATGCATGTGTTTTTATACTTTTCATATACATTTTTAATCTTTCATATATTATTCGTAATCTTTATAATCTACATTTTTATGTGTTTTATACATTTCTGAATACATACTGTGTGAGAGACTTTGGGAGAACGTGAGAGACTTTGGGGGACTTTTGGGGGTATGGGCTGTGTTTTTCCATCGAGCAGAATATACATTCCAGCGTTAAATGCAAACCATATGTTTCAGCCTATATGTATTGTGTAAGTCCTTTGTTTAAGCAGAGAGAGAAATACAGAGAAGCAAGAAGGAAGATCTTTGCGGGTCCATTATACTCTCTCTCCCTTATGTCTTATATAAATTGGTAAAATAAATAACATATATATTGGCAGAATGACTGGTGTCTTTTAATTGAATTAAATAACAAGGGGAAACAAAGATTTTAAATCTACAAGACGATCATATTGCTCTCTTGCATCTCTCACTCTCTCTCCCTAGTGCATAATTCAGTTCACTGGCATATGCATTCTTTTGTACAGATACAAGTTGCAATGTTAACGCCAATGTTATCTGTTTAATATCACAGGAAGTGTCATAGAACGGGTTTCAGTTTATTGGCATAAAGTCAGCTTTACCTCTGGCAGCTATTCTTTTTTAGAAGCTTCTTTTTTTAATAACATTGCTGCATCTAACTATTATTATCATGTGTTCATGTTAGACATTTTTGCATGTCATGTTTATTTAACATTCATTTTCATGACAGATATTTATTATCTCCCATTAAGGCCTTGCCCCTCCCCTGCACAAGCCCCCTCACCATGAGTACTCGATCAATGATCAAAATTGCCAAAAATCCCCATTCCGAATCTGTGCATGATCAGTCATCTGCACAAAACACTTCTAAAATTGATAGCTCCCTGCTTGCTGTGTCCCATGTGAATGCAAATGTAATGTTGTTTTATACTTATTAAATAATGTCAACACCAGTCTTGTTTTGGTACATAATTGCAATGCATTTTGATTATAGGTTTCTAAATTAAAAATATGTTTAAATGTAGACATTTGATGTTTTCTATTGGTGTGTGGCAAGTACAATTTGGATAAAAAAACCAAACTAATCTGTCTTTTTTTTTTGTCGTAGTTCTTCTTCGCAATATATTAACAAAACAGGAGATGCTTATGGACCAAATGCGAATTATCTTTAAGACCCTCCAGTGTATGCAATCAAGTCAGGAGACAGAGATAGGCCTAGATCGAAATGTGTTGCCTCTCAAAGATGTCACTTCTCTACAGAACATGGAGGACAATCTGCGGAGTACTCCTGACCTCCATAAGCAATTGGTATGTGAGCATTTCTTTTTATAACATTAAATCCTAGTTGGCTGGCTTTTATTTTCCAAATAAGTTTATTTTTCAATCATTATCTTTAAGGGATAGCCCAAAAAAATTAAAATTCTTGTTGTATTAATTTGTGTCACCTTTCAGATTAACAGAATTGGAGTTATATAAAAATGTTCTGCCTCTTCCAATCTTTATAATTGTGGTGACTGGCAAGTTGTGGTCAATAAGGAGTTTGGTTAGTTTAAGCCCAAAAAAGTGAATCCTCCATCCATCATTAAAGCAACCCACATGGCTCTAGGGTGTGTAAGAAAAAATGAAGTGGACGTCGAAGATCTCAAAATGAAGTTTATTTACAGCATAGCAGTGGCAAGGGACATGAAGCACCTTGGGTTCACCGGCGTCAGAATGAACCCCGAACTCATCCCAGCGCAAACATTTTATACAGTATTACATCTGTCTTCCCCCCTCAGCATGTAAATGAAGCTTTCTCTTACATGTAAATCACGACAATCAAGTTCGTCGTCTCTTTCAGCGTTGAGCTGAAACTCTGTCTTTAAATGTAAATTGAAGAGAACGATACAAGCGGTGCTTCCGTGCTAGGTCTTTGTTATTCCAAATTCTGTCCTTAAATGTAAATCGAAGAGAACGATAAGTGTTAGAGTGATACGGTCAAGTGTTTAAAGGTGATAATATCTCTCCGAAACTCCCTAATCAAGATGGTTCTTGAATATCCGCCGTCGCTCCCACACTATAGGTGATAACCACGACTCTGTGATTTTGTTTAAGATTGTATGGAATTGATTCTATGATAAATACGCTCTTTCAAGTGAAGGAACATTTCAATATAATCTATATTGGAGTGGAAGTTTGATCGGAGCAGACTGTAATTTCTTACAGATTTCCCCCCTTTGATGCTCTTGGCCACAAGTAGCATCACAACCACTCCCTTTTCCTAAATAACACCTCCCTTTCCTGGTGGGCAGGTGCCCAGTGGCGGTGCCACCCTGGCTTAGGTTGTCCCCCTATGGCCATCGGAGAATCTTACCCGTCATCGGAATGATACCTCATGCACACTGGTTACAGCTCTACTTCACTTGAGCATACTTATCATAGTTTGTGTAATTTTTTTTTTTTTTTGAAAAAAATATTTGGGTTTGACAGAGGTAATCAGGAACCATCACATCTAACGGGAACGTTCAATATTGATCAGAGAATTATCTTCAGCCTGACGTTTCAACATGGAACACAAACAACATAACATAATGCACTGACCGATAATAAGAATGATACATACACAAACAGCAGTTTTTAAAGGTTACATAGACAATATAGTGTGTGTGTGAGTGTGTGTGTATGTGTGTGGATTTTCATTTTCTCAGTGTGGACATCCTTTATCCACATGTGTGCATCCACTTGACAACAATATTTCTTAATGCAAATGTATGCATATACTTGTCTCTACATGTTCAGTCTTTGTGTCTTTGTGCATTTCTTAGAGTGGGTATGCCCTCTGCCCACTTGTATTCCATCTATGTGCAAAGACTACTGTCCATAGCCTCTGAAAAGGTTTGATCTCTTCTCGTTTCTTTTCTCATTGTCCATTCTTTTCCACATGGACCATAAGTCTTTGCATAAGAAGCAGTCACTGGTGTTGTTCGAGTCTGTGCCTCTTCATCAGTTCCATCCAAAGCATGGTGGGTCTCAGGGTTTCTAGATATTTTAGGCCTGGATTTCTGGATCTTGTAGGTCTGGAAATCTCTGTACTCTGTTCTTTTCTTGAGAGAATCCCCTGGCTCCAATGGTTCTACTTCCTTCTGGTTCTTCAAACGACCATGTCATCTTTCTCCAGGAAGTTACACGTTTCAGGCAAACATCTCACTGCTTCTATCTGAAATAATGATCAAAAGAAAAGGTTGCCCCCCTTTCCCCCACAATCATCTTTTCACATTCAAACATCAAAGTCACAGAAGTTTAATCTTAAAACATCAAACATCGGTAATGTTTTTAAAAATATATTAAACATAATGCCATTAAAACATTTGTTATAAACTACATAGCAATGCAAATAAAACATGTTTCATAAATCATAAAGAATCACCCCCCCTTTTGATAGTAAACCCTTTTCTAAAATGTGTTACTATCATAATAACCTAATTGTAATTTGCATCAGCATCTGCTTGTGACTGAGCTACAGTCCTGTTGCTCATGCGGTGATTCGTTGGACAAGGTGTGAATCACTTCTTTATTGCCTTTCAACATTTCCAACTGGGTTTCTAAATTGCCTATTTTCTTAAGCAAACCATGGTAGCCCATCTTTCTTTTGTGTGACAAGTGACACCTTCTTGCCTTGTGCCCCATCAGTCCACAAGCAAAACAAACAACTTCCTGATCTTCCTTTCTTTTCTCCAAACAGTTTCTTGCAATGTGACCTTCCTTTCCACATGCATGACAGACAAAGCTTTGCAGAGGTCTCTCATTGTCTTCACAATGTCTAGCAATGTGACCAGCTTTTCCACATGCATAGCAAATAATAACACCTTCTGAATTTATTCTTGCAAATCTCCTTGGTCTATGATGGAAACCTTTAGACCATGTACTAGAACATTCTCTCCTGCCAACAACAGCAACTGGATGTCTAGATTTGACAGTTTTCATTTGACTATTTGCATTAGCATTATTGTTGTAAAACTGTGTCATTTTACCAATAATGTCATTGTATTCAGAGAGTGGTGTCACCAGCATTGTCACAGCAGACCGGGTGAGTGGGTCACATTTGTTAATCAAGGCAGTCTTGAAACTGACATCATTCTTAGTAATGTCAGGATTGCCACTGAAAGTTCTAAACATCTCCAATAATCGTTCTGAAAATGCTGCTGGATGTTCCCCTTTCCTCATGCGCATCTCAGATATCCTATCCCAATTAACTGACATCACACCTAAGACATCAAGCAGTGCCTTTTTCCTCTCTGACTTATTAGCATTTCTGTCCTTTACATTCTGAGTTAAGGCTCCAGACAAAGTGTCAGGCAAGCACATTCTTAACACAACACACACCTCACCATCTGTTAAATTGTACACTTCAGCATATTCCTCCAAGTTTCTCAGACAATCTAGTGGATCTTGTTTGGCAGGATCAAATTTACCAATATTCTTTATCATAGCTTCTAGTTCAGTTGGATTAAATCCTCGGACTATGGTAGAGGTCATTGGTTCTTCTCTTCCTTCACTAGCACGCATAGTCGTCGTAGTATGTACTGGTGCCATGGGAAATCTGACGCTACAGTCAGAGTATTGGCTACTGAATGACTGAGAATCTTTTTCCCAACCCTCAGCTCTGTCTTCCTGCAAATCTGGCATTTCTGGAACTGGGTTACACAATCTGACACCTAACAATGTCTTACTATGGTTTTTCTCAGTTGTGTCACTCTTTATCACAAACTGACAAGCTGCCTTTGCTTCCTCCAAATTTTTGGACAATGTTTCCACAGATGATTTAAGCATGCTATTGTTAGTTCTAAGAGGCCGATCTCATTCTGCATCTTGACCTTTTCTTCTTTCCATATTGTTTCACTAGCCAGGTAATTTTTTGTAGAAATTACCCCAGCACTGAGTCGCTCATTTTCAGCCTCTAACTCATCTACTCTCCTCCTAGTTACTTTGTATGAAGCAAAAAGCGCTTGAAGAGCATTAGCAATTTTCCCATTTTTGTTCTTAGGCATTTTGGGATCATTTTCAAACTTAGAGATCGCCCACTTGTACGGCTTATCAACAATATTCTCTATTCCATCAAACATTCCCTGTGTACCGTGTTTAGCGATGTATTTAACTATCAATTCTTCCATATTCAAAGGCATTATCTGGCTTTAGACTATCTCGTGATCTAATAGTTATTCACAAAGTTTGATTTTAAATAACTACCATTCGTCTTGAATTATTCACAGCTCCAGTACTTCGGACGCAAATGAACAAAATAGCCCCACTATCTGAGGCTTAACTTAACCATGGCCACAGTCTACCATAAATTTCACTGGACAAAACAGTAAAAAAAAATAACACTGTCACAGTACCTCGGACAAAACCACACTACGTCGGGTTTTATGTTATTTTCTTAAAACAACAGTTGACTTATCCACGGAACTTTTAGGCTTAAACAACATTTATAAAATTTAAAACACTGCCACACGTCGGGCAAAACACTGCTTCGGGTTTTTGTTTTAAATTTCACACAGCCACGGTGTCAGACTCATCTCCTACTAAACACAGTCGTTGTGAAATAATTCTGTGACCACACTACTTCGGGTTTATTCACTTACTTTAGAATCTCAACAGAATTATTAGAGGCCAACACCAAGTTTCATTTACTTTAGAAACTTGACACTTAAGCACTTTGTTTCAATTACTTTAGAAACAACGATTCCGACACAACTCTGCCGCCACACTGCTTCGGGCTGATTCAATTCCGTTAGAATCTTAAACAAAATCGTACAGAATAGGCTTAACAACTCCTCCTAACACGCAATAGTTGTGAAATAATTCTGTGACCACACTGCGTCGGGTCTATTCAATTACTTTAGAATTTACTTCCTTCCAACTTCACTATCAGTTTCAAATACGTTAGAAACACGCACAATTGTTTCAGTTACTTTAGAAACAACAAATCTAATATAATTCTGCCACCACACTACTTCGGGTTTATTCACTTACTTTAGAATCTCAACAGAATTATAAGAGACCGATCCCAAGTTTCAGTTACTTTAGAAACTTTACACTTAAGCACTTTGTTTCAATTACTTTAGAAACAACAATTCTAATACAACTCTGTCACCACATTACTTCGAGTTGATTCAGTTCCGTTAGAATCTTAAACAAAATCGTACAGAATAGGCTTAACAAGACTCCTGCTAAGACTGAATAAACTCAATTCTCTTCTGTCCTTAGATTTTTCCTCTTCTACATTTTTTAAACAAGAGGTTTCCTGACAAAACAGCATTTAGATGAAAGAAAACAGCTTGTTCTTCTTACCTTTTTCCCCGCTTTTTGTTGAAAACCTCCTGGAAGGGTGGCTCGCCAGTGTAAGAAAAAATGAAGTGGACGTCGAAGATCTCAAAAATGAAGTTTATTACAGCATAGCAGTGACAAGGGACACGAAGCACCTTGGGTTCACCGGCGTCAGAATGAACCCCGAACTCATCCCAGCGCAAACATTTTATACAGTATTACATCCGCCTTCCCCCTCACCATGTAAATGAAGCTTTCTCTTAAATGTAAATCAAGACAATCAAGTTCGTCTTCTCTTTCAGCGTGGAGCTGAAACTCTGTCTTTAAATGTAAATTGAAGAGAACGATACAAGCGGTACTTCCGTGCTAGGTCTTTGTTATTCAAAACTTAGAATGGCCAAATGTTTAAGGTGATAACATCTGTTTGAAGACCCCTAATCAAGATGGTTCTTGAATACCCACTGTCTTTCCCACTCTATAGGTGATGAACGTGACTGTGATACTTTTAAGATTGTTAGAATTGATTCTATGATAAATAAGCTCTTTTAAGTGAAGGAACATTTCAATCTAATCTATATTGGAGTGGAAGTTTGATCAGAGCAGACTATAATTTCTTACACTGCTTTATCATGTGGCACCCAAAGCATTATGGGTACAGTCTGTTCTCACTCTTCAACACAGTTTCACTGATCCAGGATAATAACCCATAAACCCAGGATAGAGCGGTTGAGTGAATGTGGTCTGGACTGTTTGTATAAGGTTCATTGTGCCAGAGACGCTGTAGAAGGACAGAGTTCCTGCACTGAGATCCACATACACTCCTATTCTCCTGTCACACACACACTCTCCTGTTCTCCTGCCACACACACACTCATCTGTTCTCCTGCTGATGGGCTCTACAGGGAGATCAGTCTCTATGTTATTGTGTCTGAATGAGTAACTGGAGGGAGAGCAGGACAAACTCCAGGAGTGATCATTAGATCCAAACACACACTCATCACCCCGTCCCTTCCTCCTGATGCTCTTATATGACACTGATATAAACACATACCCACTCCACTCAATCTCCCAGTAAGAGCGTCCACACACACTCTCTCTACACAACACCTGCTCATAATGATCAAATCTGTCTGGATGATCAGGATACGGCTCGAGCTCTGTGTCAGTGTTAGTAATCACGCTGTTCCTCTCAGACAGATGGAGGCGTTTACACACTGTGTTCAGATCCAGAGTGAGCGGAAGAAGATCTGATGGAGAGAAAACACAACAGTGGGTGAGTGTGTGTGTGTGTGAGAGAGAGAGAGAGAGAGAGAGAGAGAGAAAGTGTGTGTGTGAGTGTGTGTGTGAGAGAGAGAGAGTCTGTGTGAGTGTGTGTGTGTGTGTGTGTGTGTGTGTGTAGACGTACATTTGTGTAGTCCTGCTGTAATCCTGATCTCTCCTCCATGATCCACACTACAAAACACACACCGTTAATCAGTAAACACACACACACACACACACACACAGATGCACTCTCTCTCAATTAAATTAAATTCAGAAAACTTTGTTGGCATGACAATTATATTTTGTAAATATTACAACAATATTATATATTCATGGGTAAGATATCGCTTCTAAATCAAGTATTATTAGCATCACTAAATCATGGGACAACTGAACTTACAAACTGAACATTATACACATGTGTGTGTGTGTGTGTGTGTGATTGCTGTCTGTCAATTTGTCAGCCCTAATTTAACTGTCCCCTAATCTTGACACCTGCTTCTGCTTTTTGGAAGCGACTGTCAAACTCAAAGCTTCATTTTGCCCTAATTATGTCATTCACCCGAGATTTTTCAAACAAATCATTGATTCGGTTGGGCCAGGTATGGTACCTCTTAATCAACAAGTGTCTCAAACGGGCTCTGTTTCTGTGTATCTTAAAGTGGCTACGGTCACTCCTCTGCTCAAGAAGCCTTCACTAGATCCTTCTGTTTTAAAAAATGACCGGCCTATCTCTGTCTTACCTTTCACTTCTAATTGGAGAAATTTGTGTTGGATCAACTTTTTGTCTCATAATTGTAACTATGAGGTTTTTCAATCTGGTTTTAGGACTGCCCACAGCACTGATCTAAACTATATTGATCCCTCTACTGATTCTGGAGAGACTGTGGTTCTAGTTCTCGTAGATCTTTCAGCAGCTTTTGATACCAGTGACCACCCTACTATCCTTTCTCTAGACTAGAGTCTTGAGTGGGTCTAAAAGCTTCTGTCCTGAAATAGTTTCAGTCATACTGTCTGACAGAAAGTTTTTAGTAAAGATGGGTCATTTCTCCAGCTCTATGGCACCTCTGACCTGTGGTCTTCCACAGGACTCTATTCTGGCTCCTTCTCTATTTTCTCTCTACATGCGACCTCTGGGCGCTATTCTAAGGAAACATGGTGTATCATTTCATTTTTATGCGGACAACACACAAATGTATATTCCAATGAAGAGAAACAACCCTGTAGATATATATATATATATATATATATATATATATATATTCTGTTTCTGCTAGGTTAAAGTATGGCTAGCCGAAATCTAAATGAATACAAGACTGAGGTCATTGTTTTTCGGTTCAAATTAAAATTCTCTTCATTAGCTAGCAGACAGGAGGAGCTGAAAACTGAGACTGCTTCCCGTAGTGACGCTAGCGCTGTGTTTGCATACTTTATCACAGCTGAAGTGAAATAAATACAATATTTGTCAATTACACAGACTCTTCAGAGACATTTTCAATCAATACTTCATATGTAATGCTTAATACAGCGTTTATTTGTACATGAATAAAGTAAAAATAAGCCTATACTATCAATGTATTGGGGTCTACGTTTTTTTATTCAGTTTTATTTTTTATAAACATGACAAAATATAACATTGTGACTTCATGAAAAGAGTTTTACTGCTTTAAAACAGATTTGAGAGCATTAGTGGAACTTAAGGTGTGGGAATAAACATGAAACACATGTGATGGTTGTCATGTGGTGAATCCAGCCAATCGTTAACAAACAGCAGAGCTCGTGCAGCCGCAGTCCTCCGGCGGCTCTCGAATCGCTTGCGTACTTTGATGGGATATGTCATAATCATGTGGAGTCAGCGCTGTCTCAAGTCAGACAAAATTTCTAGCCGGCATGCACTGCTCAAGTCAGCCACTGATTGGTCTGTGCAGCCGGACAAGCTTTTGTCTGCTGTCTGTTAGCGTCACCTCAGCTCATACTGCCTTTTGCCCATTTTCGTTTATGCGATAGTGACGCGTTACGTTTGTAAAAGATAAACACGACGGTGCATGCAAGTCCATGAGATGAATCAATGTAACTCCACAAGACAAATGTCTCCACTAACCATTCAGAAATGTCCAGGTGCATCTAAAAGTGCAACCTCTTCCCAAGTCTTTCTGCTACTGGTTTTTCAGAGATTTTGGATGAGTAAAATCATTCCTGTGTTTTGTTATTGCCGGTGGTTTATCTGACCCTCATGTAAAGGATTGGCCCTCTTCTGAACGGAGGCGGGGAGCAGCAGCTCAATTGCATTTAAAGGGAAACAAAAACATTTTTGAGTTTTTGTCAGTTCTCTTGCCTCCCAAGTCTTTCTAGTAGAAATGGGAGCTCTAGTGCAAGTTCTACCGGGAAGACTCTAATCTAACTCTTTAATTCATTAATCACGTTATTTATTGACCTCAGATCTAGCCAATCAGCACTCAGACATTTGGAGTACTTAAGCCGGGTTAACACCCATTACTACGTCCACAAAAACTGACGCCAGTGTTCATCCTCATCCTCCCCAACTCCACCCGGTCGTTCTCTTGTCTCCTGAGTATTTCTGGTAGAACTACTTTACCTGTGCATTTACTGAAAATAATTGCACACCTCTGAATGTTCATCAGCCAATCAGAATGAAGCATTCAACAGCCACGTAGTACACCTAGAGCTAAACCTCTGCACATTCCCAACAAGAACTTTATTAAATGTAATCATGTAATATAAAATAAAGTGTAACTAGTTTGTAATAAGTGAAGATGGTAATGATGTTTTATGAATGTGATTTTGCCAGAACTCTTCCTGCTCTACATACTTGAGTTTTTCCAGTCTGTTGTTTGGATCGTTGAGTTTATCAGAGAGCAGCTTGACTCCTGAATCTCCTGGGTGGTTGTAGCGCAGATCCAGCTCTCTCAGGTGTGAGGGGTTTGAACTCAGAGCTGAAGACACATAACCACAGCCTTCCTCTGTCACCATACAGCCAGACAATCTAAAAAGACATACAGAAACAGTCCACATCACATTAGTTTGGCATTCACATCAGTCTCTTTCACACAATGACCTGCATAGTGTGTATTTTCAGCTGTTATTTTCTGTATATTCTTAAAAGTAACAAAAACATTAATTATCATAGCATTAATTATGAGTGTGGCTTTTCTCAAAATAAGAAATCTGGGTGGGGGGTTCTGTGCTCCTGAGGGTATTTGGTTTGACGGTTGTCAGTGTAAAGTCACACTGCCAGAATTAAGTGTCAGTAATATTAGTGATCAAACATTTCAGATGTTGACCTAGGAGCAGATGAATCTTTCCAAGGATTCAAAAATGTGTCTCTGGCAGTCAAATCATGGCCAAAATCTTACAGTGTGAACCTGGATTTAGGCAGGTCGCTGCACCAGCAGGGTACAGTAAAGGTAAAGGGCACCCAAGTACTGAGTTTAGGTATAGGGGCGAAACCCTGAAGTGACATTTTTAATTTCTCTCACCTTAATTAGCTTATCAACTTCTACACTGCTTCATGGTTACTTTTTTAACACTCTGAATGTGGATTATATAAACACTGAGCAGTGTACATTACTGGGGATTTTGATGCGTGGACTCGAGAAGATCAATGTTAAAGTACGATTTTAGCACCAGAGGGCAGGTAGCAAGGTCAAGCCCCAGTGATGATGTTAATTAGTGAGGTGATGAATCTTGGTATTGAATGCATTATGTTTTGCCTAAAAATGTCATGTCCATAATGCTGGAAATGATCAATTACAACCCTGCAAATGTTGTTTTTGTCTCTTCTTCTGGCATTGTCTCAGATTTGTAGATAAATTTGTAAAACATATTTTTTTATTAATTGTTTCATGGAAAACCATTTACCTCAGTGTCTCCAGCCGACAGTTTGGACTCTTCAGTCCATCAGAAAGCAGCTTCACTCCTGAATCCTGCAGGTCATTGTCACTCAGGTCCAGCTCTCTCAGGAAGGAGTTTGAGGATTGAAGAACTGAAGACAAACTCCCACAAGATTGAATGGTGAGATTACACATGGCACATCTGAATAAGAAAAGCACAATGTAATTGGATACAGAATAAATCTTAGCAGAGTGATTTTTACATGATTAATGCAAAATAAAATCAAATGTAAGTATTTGAATACAGACCTCAGTGTCTCCAGCTGACAGTTTGGGCCCTTCAGTCCATCAGAAAGCAGCTTCACTCCTGAATCCTGCAGGTCATTGTTACTCAGGTCCAGCTCTCTCAGGACAGAGTTTGAGGATTGAAGAACTGAAGACAAACTCCCACAAGATTGAATGGTGAGATTACACATGGCACATCTGAACAAGAAAAGCACAATGTAATTGGATACAGAATAAATCTTAGCAGAGTGATTTTTACATGATTAATGCAAAATAAAATCAAATGCAAGTATTTGAATACAGACCTCAGTGTCTCCAGCTGACAGTTTGGGCCCTTCAGTCCATCAGAAAGCAGCTTCACTCCTGAATCCTGCAGGTCATTGTTACTCAGGTCCAGCTCTCTCAGGACAGAGTTTGAGGATTGAAGAACTGAAGACAAACTCCCACAAGATTGAATGGTGAGATTACACATGGCACATCTGAACAAGAAAAGCACAATGTAATTGGATACAGAATAAATCTTAGCAGAGTGATTTTTACATGATTAATGCAAAATAAAATCAAATGCAAGTATTTGAGTTCAGACCTCAGTATCTCCAGCCGACAGTTTGGACTCTTCAGTCCATCAGAAAGCAGCTTCACTCCTGAATCCTGCAGGTCATTGTTACTCAGGTCCAGCTCTCTCATGAAGGAGTTTAAGGATTGAAGAACTGATGGTAAACTCTCACAAGTTTGAACAGTGAGTTTACAGTGATGTAACCTGTGTGGAGAACAAAATAAACAGCAATATTAGTTGGCTTAATATTTTTAGTAAATATATATTTCCTTCAGTTATTTTCATGCTTAAGCATGTTAAAATGTATTTTGAGATACTCTGTTAATTTCACTGTTCATTCTATTGCTCTACTATATTTGATCTATCATTTAATTGCACAGCACATATTTAGAGCACCTCCAGCAGGCCTCAGCGCAGATTCAATTTCTGGATGAGTTTAGCTCAAACCCTTATCAAACACACCTAAACAAACAAATCACAGTCATCTGGATTACTATAAGTCTGATCAGGGTTAAACTCTGCAGGAAAGTGGATCTTGAGGGCTAGAGATGAGAACCCTTGGTTTATAATCTGAAGCACACATAACAAAATCCCCAGACTAAAATGAACACTGCTCACATGTGTCCACTTTACAAACTACAACTGATTTACAACCACACAGCACAAAGCACACAGTTGTTATGTGATCGATTGCTCCTGTCTGCCTCGCTGCCTGCTGCGAGTTTGCTTCAAGGCTGTAAGCTTCATCTAAGCCTTGTATTATCTTCGTATTTTTTTCTGTTTTGAATCATCATTTACTATAATTTCTAGTTGTTTATACTACTAAATACAGCTTACCCAACATCTCAGATTAACCTGACATCGCTAGCTTTCGTTATTGTTAGCACAACCCGCTAGTAACTCTCTAGCCTGTTAACGCACCACCCATATTCTCAGTTATTTATTTATTTATTTTCTCTGCACCCCGCGCCTTTGAGTTCATAAAAAGCCCAGGGGCTTCATTTAAAAATGTTGCGTAAGCACAAAAGAAGGCGTACGCTGCTTTCTACGCAATAGTTGGTATTTATAAAAAACAAACTTGACGGTAAAATGTGCGGTCCTTCGCGTAAGCTCTGACCCAGCCGTACGCACAAAAACGGGTGAAATGAGAAATGGCGACACCGTCGGCAGTTGGAAAAAACGCGTAAAAGTGTGTGAAACTGTAGACGGCTGTGTAAAATAAATGGCAATACTGCCTCTCATAAATAAGATGAAGACTTCACAAAGCAAGCCTACAATTAACAGCCTACACAAACACCCGTTTGATCGATCTGTAACAGAAATGCAAATTAACACATATTTCCAAAAAGAAAGTGAAATATTTGCTGCTATAATATTGGTATATGCAATTCATCCTTATAAATAAGATGGTAAACAGAACAAAATAATGTACAAAACTGATATTCTGGCCATTATGTCCGTCTTACGGAGCAGATATAGGCTAGCAATTAGATAGTCAGTCAGATAGATAGATAATTAGGGATATATATATATATATATATATATATATATATATATATATATATATATATATATATATATATATTTGTCCACTGGGGAAAGTTGTTTTCATAGTAAAAACATCTTCATCAGCTATGGAATCGTGGTATTAATGCATATTTTGTTTAATTTTTTATGAAATAACGTATGACGTGTCTCAACCATTCAGAAAGCTGCAAGAAATTACATTTGCGCTGAACTATTTCCCATTTCCAAGTAGATTATAACCGACGTCCGTAGCTTGTCAGATGCAGAATTAAATGGATGTAAATAAAATGCCCCTTCACAATGCGTATAATGACGCACAACGGCTGATCTTAGAAGATGTAGCGATTAAATGGAAGGATTCGGAGTGAACGCATCATCTTCACAACAAAAGGTGTGGAAAAAAAATTATTTATTCAAGAATTCCCTCATTGTGCAGATTATTTCAGTTAGGACAGTCTTGATTTCACCCAACTCCTTGGCCACCTCTCTAATTGAATTAATGACTAGACGCTTTTTTGCCTCGACTTTGATGTCCGACTATTTCTTTTTATTTCGGCCACAGTCCGTGGTTGTGAGGCTACAGCATTTACGGCGTCTGCAACCTTTTGCCACTCACGTACCTTTTTGGCATTAGTAATGCACACTGTGCCCTCCAAACAACATTTTTCTCCTCTTTTCCACCTCGCCAACGATAACTTCTACTTCACATTGAGTGACGTTACGTTTTTTTTTTAATTCCGTAATCTTTTAATTTTTTAATTCTGTGTTTAACATGATTTCGCAATTCATGAATATTAACTTTTGGGCGTTTCACAGACTATTTATGGGCAACTATGGGCGTGACATGAAGCCGCAAAAGCTGCGCTACATTTAGAATTGATTGTGATTTTTTAAGGGAAAATGCGTAGGATGTGCGTGCGCATGGTTTTATAAATCCGAATATTTCTGCAAGTACGCACGTCCTATGTTTCATCCGTACGCCCCTTCTGACGCAAATCCTACGCAAAGTTTTATAAATGAGGCCCCAGGTGATTAAGAATCAGTCAACAAACACAGTGAGTAATGTCTTGTCCTGTTATTCATGTCACATGTTTAGCATAGCCTTCTCTGTCAGCAATATAGGATTTATATGTGATAAATGCAAGGAGACAGTCAGGCTGATGGAGATGATTTCAGAACTAGAGACAAGCATCCAAACTTTACGAGAGAATAGTAAATGTGCCAGAGTTTTAGATACTATTTCAGACATCCCAAGTCTTCCGGATGTTCTGGGAGTCTCCCGCATATTGATAACAGAAATTATTTCAAATCTTTCAGAATCTAGAGCGAGACAGACCCAGAACATACAGCGCACATAACATACCACGTAGCGCCTGCATGGCAGAGAGGGAGAGAGCACACGCTTGGGCCGTTCGGGGAATTTTATTTATTTTTTTTTTTACATTTGTCACGTCGTCTATCTTCTCTTAAAGACTACAACACGTTCTGCATTCTAACACCGCAGCGCGCAGCCTCTTCATGGGTTGTACCATATAAGGAAGTTCTCCCCTCCTCTTCCAAATAGAGTTGGTTGGGTCCATAGCCCGTCTTTTTCAAAACATTTTCTCAGATAGTAGGCTACTGATAGCTGGGCCGGCCCTACCGTAACTGTACGCATCAGGGAGGATGGAGGAAGAGCACACTCCAATGTTTGGGTAAGATGATGACACACACACTCATTAAGATCATTAAAAATAGCATTCATATTCATGAATGAATGTGTATTATATTATTAGCTTGCTAATCACAAGTAAAGCTAATCACTAATTAGCCATCATGCTAGGTAAACTTGAGTTTTAATATTTAATCTTCGGTGATGCTAAACTTGCTCAGCCAGCTACACATTGAGTTGTGTGTCATCTCATCATCATCTTACGCAAACATTGGAGTGTGGGTGCTCGACTAAGGTAAAGGCGGCATCTATCTATGTGAACCGAACGATGGTGCAATGATTCAGTTCGACCTGTCTATGAGTTCGACTCCCAAGACAAGACGATGCTCACCCTGCTGGCCAATAGGAACGTTGCCCCGCCCATGACACAATTTTCACAGTGAAAGCAAAATCCTGACTCCAGAGCAAGAAATTGCATCGAGAGCAAAGAAAAGCGTTTTGAGAGCAACACTTTTTTTAGAGAAAATGTTTTCACACTGATAGCAAAAAATATATATTTAAGAAAAATACTGTCTCTCAAAAGTTTTTTGGTTACACTTTATTTCGATAGTCACTTTAGACGTTCTACTAATTATAAGTAACTTTTCAACTCCATGTCAACTAACTGTCATTAGAGTATTAGTATATTATAGTAGACTGTCAGTAGACTGTTAGGTTAGGGTTAGGTGTTAGGCTTTGGGTTAGGAGAATAAGTATACTTGTAGTCACAAATAAATAAAGTGTAAATAAAAATAAATAAAGTCAATAAAGTGTTAGCAGATATTAAGCTGACAGTCTAATACTCTAATGACAGTTAGTTGACATGTAGTTGAAAAGTTACTCATAGTTAGTTGAATGTCTAAAGTGGACTATCGAAATAAAGTGTTACCCTAAATCATTTATTGTGATAGTATTTCATTAATTATTTTACAAACATTTACCGCAGTATCTCCAGCTGACAGTCTGGGCTCTTCAGTCCATCAGAAAGCAGCTTCACTCCTGAATCCTGCAGGTCATTGTTACTCAGGTCCAGCTCCCTCAGGAAGGAGTTTGAGGATTGAAGAACTGAAGACAAACTCTCACAACACTGAGCAGTGAGACTGCAGCTATGTAGCCTGTGAAGAGAAGAAAACAGCAGTAATGCAATAGTAATGTTAATTAGGTAGGATCTATACTATTTTGGAAGAAACATTTGACCGAAGGGATGTAAGCAAAAGGGATGCACCGATATCACCGGTATCAGGCCCAATACTGCGCTTGTATACTCATACTCAAAAAAATGATCCGATACCAAAAACCGATACCAGGAAGCATGTAACACTGCAGAATAACACTAAGAACAGAGAGTGGGAATAACAAAGAAGGCAGTCTTTAAAGTAAATATATCTCATTTGTGGAGTATTAAACAGAATATAGAAACGCCTATAGAGCTGTGGTGCGCAAGCTAATAAGAGAAAAACCCGCAGTTGCACAGACGCGCAAGCTTGATGAGGGCATCCGTTTTTCACTGACGTCAGCGGAAAGTTTGTAGTTCAGTTAGATGTAAATGGCAAAGAAGGTAAAACGAGACATGTAGCTTATTAATAACGTTAACTGGTGAGAGAGAGAGAGAGAGAGAGAGAGAGAGAGAGAGAGAGAGAGAGTGTGAGCGCACTTACTGTATGTTGCACGCTATTAATCGTTCACTCAGCACACGAGTCGTCTGGATGCAAGTAAAACATCAACTGTGGCTCTCTTCATTAATACAGGATGTTTTCAAGAAGTTTCATGAACGCAAACATCTAAAGTGTGCGTCCCAAACACTGCATCTCAGTGTTTGTGGCTGTCTCTGATAGTTACTCTTCTGATACTCTGATGCAAATATTTAATTCATTCTCTGTCACGTCTTGAGCCAATACGGACAAATTCATACAACATAATGTAAAAACGCTTGTCTTGGTGAATATCCTAGTAAACTAGATGGTTATATCCCAAGCGCATGTAGACAGTATATACAGATGGGATCTGTGCCCTCGGTCATAAAGAGGCAGCAGTCTAATAAACCTGCTGCTGTGTTTTAATGTTATTCAAACAATAAAGAACAAATAAATTATTCACTGCTCTAGACTGAAACCCTTTTTAACTTTGTAAATATCATTCTATATTCAATTTATACAGTGATGAATATTCAGTGTTATTTCACACTTCATTACTTTATTAAAATGTCTGTACCTGAAAACTACTGACCTACCTGAAAAACTAATATATATATATATATATATATATATATATATATAATTTGTAGCCTTTGTGCTATTAGTAATTTAATTGAATTTTTCTTATTTTATTATTGACTGCTTGTCTTTAATAATGTTTTACATTTACATTCATTTGGTAAGTAGTTTTTGCTGTAGTATTAACGGGTACCTATTATGGCATTTAAAATGTTCCTAATATTGTTCTGTATATATCGGTCGATCCCTACTGCAAAGTGTGCCGATTCTAATCCACCCAGTGTTACTTTGGCTGTCATCCCATCATGAAACTGTCGCAAGATTGTGATAAACTTTTCAGAGCATATGTGTTGTACTATTAAATGAAAGATACAATGTGATGGAACAATAGAAAGAACAGTGAGAGTAACAGAAGCTCATTCAGTACAATTTAACAGGCTTAAGCATGAAAATAACTGAAAGAAATATATATTTGTTGAAAAAATAAGCCAACTAATATGATTTTTATACTTTTGGTTTCTCTACCTAATTAAAAATTACAAATTCAGTATCTGTCACAATTATGTACTATCTTGTCTGCATCTGTTCTTGTTAGTCACTGATTAGTTAACCTTCATCCACTGTGTCTGGTGAGTTCCCTCGTTTACCCAATGCATATTACTCTCTCCGTTCAGTTCAGTCCTAAGTCGGTAATTGCTCGTGTCTGTGTTAACACACTGTTGCTGTTCCCCTGCTTGTGTACATTAAAGCTTTGTTTTTGTTTGGAATCAGGCTTCGTCTGTCTGCTTCATCAACCAGCGTGACAGTATCTAGTGGTGGGCAGATCGAGGCTTTGTGAAACACTAAAATAATTATAGCAAATGTAGCATATTGTGTCAAGGCTTCAAAACAATCCAAAAGCTGTCTCCACGGGGGACCCCTAGTGGTCAGAACAGTGTAAATGCAACAAAAACCAGGGCCAAACATGCATAAAAACTCTTTTACAAATCTATTGCAAATGTTTTATTAAAAGTAAAACCTTTTAAATGTAATTATCTAATCATTTAATAAGATTATCAAGTGTATGTATGTTCTTTTATCAATTGTCGGGGATTGTTTTGTTAGTTCTTTGAATGGCTCAGCTAAACAGGGCAATAAGACTTTATTCATTTTAATTATACTAATGTCTAATTAAATAGTCTACAAATGTATAAAACTGATCGGAGATCAGGTAAAACCATAGGGTAAAACCCAGAGACACTTGTTCAAAGGTTCTCAGTGACTCCTCATGATCATGGGTTGACAGAGATCATCGCCCCCAGCGGTCAACCATTGACATTACGAAGTGTTTCAGAACAGATATGACGTAATAATTTGTTTACTCGTTACCCGTTGATTCGGAACAAACGATTTGTAAAGGCTTCGAAGCTTCATGAAGCAGTGTTTTGAAATTGCCATCACTAATAATATCGGTCTCGGTACTCGGAATCGGCAAGTACCAAAAATGAAAGTTTTTTTTTATTTTTAATCAAATTTTATTTTTAATTTATTTTTTTGCCTGATGAGTGTGTTCAATGTATTCCAAGTATTTCCATAAGGCAAGTTGGGTCAGGCATTTAATATCATCACACAAATTGATACATTTACATTTGTTAATTTTTCAGAACAGTTTCGCCCAGCAAATCACCTGTGTGAGATTAAGGCCCAATTAAAATCACTAACAGTCAGTGTGTATTAGTGATTGTAAAGTAGACTCTTACTGTGCTCTTCTGGTGTTTTTGATCACTGGCAGTAGTCTCATCACTGCTTCATCAGATCTTCTGTATTTCTGCAGTTCAAACTTCTCTTGAGTCTCTTCTGACATCAGGAGCACAAACACCAGACCAGACCACTGAGCAGAGGAGAGATTCTGTGCTGAAAGTTTTCCTGAGCTCAGGTATTTCTGGATTTCCTCCTCAAAGTCATCTCTCAGTTCACTCAGACAGTGGAAGAGATTGATGGTCCTCTCTACTGATTTCTCCTTCTCTATTTTCTTTTTGATATAGTCAACAGTTTCTTTAATGCTCTCTGTTTTGAGTTTCAGTTCTGGCAGTAGTTCCTTCAGGTCACTCTGATTGGACTCCAGTGAGAGACCCAGGAGGAACCGAAGGAAAAGGTCCAGATGTCCGTTCTCGCTTTCTAAAGCCTTGTCGACTGCAGCCTTGTGAAGCTGAAACTGTGGCTTTTTGGAGAATTTATGTGTAATTTCTTTCCAGAATGGAAGAAATGGGTTTTCTTTCTTGTCTTTGTCCATCATAAACACATAGAGAGCAGCAAGGAATTCCTGGACGCTGAGATGTACGAAGCTGAAAACACTTCTGGCGGAAACCTTTTCCTTCTGAAAGATCTGAGTGCATAACCCAGAGAACACTGAACCTTCACTGACATCGAGTCCACACTTCTTAAGATCTTCTTTGTAGAAAACCAGTTGACCTTTCTCAAGCTGTTGAAAGGCCAGTTTCCCAAGCTTCAGAATAATCTCATCAAAAGACCTGACTTTGGCTTTAGGTTTGGGCACAGCACAGTATTTTTCTTCCATCTGTTGCTTCTGAGAAATTAAGAAGCTTGTGTACATCCCTGTGAGAGTTGTGGGAGTTTTGCCATTGCTCTCTTGATCCAGTAGAGGCTCAAGAACAATAAGAGAGATCCAGCAGAAGACAGGGATATGGCACATGATGTAAAGACTCCTGGATTTCTTGATGTGACTGATGAGGTTTCCAGCGACCTCAGGACTGTTTTTGATGAAGTATTGCTCTTTCTGCTCATCATTAAATCCTCGCACCTCTGTCACTTGATCAATGTAGTTACGGGGAATCAGACTGGCTGCTGCTGGTCTGGATGTGATCCAGATGAGAGCAGAGGGAACCAGGTGTCTCTTAACGAGGCTTGTAACTATCTTACTCACTGTTGTTTTTTTGTGAACATCTGTAAGTCTGACACCCTCTGTAAAGCTCAAAGGGAAGCGACATTCATCCAGCCCATCAAAAATGAACAAGACCTTATGGTCACCTTCAGGAAGAGAGGGCAGTTCCTTATCATCACTAAAGAAGTGTTCGTGAAGCAGTTCCATGAGGCTGCAGTTCTCTGTAATCAGGTTTAGCTCACGGAATGGAAGAGGAAAAACAAAGGTTATATCCTGATTTTCTTTTCCATCAACCCAGTCGAGGATGAATTTATAGACAGAGACAGTTTTTCCCACCCCTGCGATCCCCATCGTCAGTACCCTTGAGTTTTGTTTAAACATGTCATTACACTTGACTTGAGTTTCCTTGGCAGTCGGTCGGTTATGAGATTCGATCTGTCTCACCTCGTGCTCGTTCACTCTTCCTCCAGTCTCATTCTCCACCACATATAAATCAGTGTAGATATCGTTCAGTTTTTTCTGATGACCCGTCTCTGAATTACCAACCAATATCCGCCTGTAGTCCAGTTTTAATTTGTCTTTCAGTCTGTGGCTGGTCTCTGTGTAATCATGAAGAGTAGCTTGTCTGTTATCTGCAGCTGAGCCTTTAAAAAAAGAGAAGAAAAGACAGCAAAGACTAAATGATCCTGTTTTTCATAAATTTTTAATAAAACTTAAGTGTAATTCGTAACCTGGTCTGCAGTTCCTATTACACAAATAACTACAGCATGTAGTGAATTTCTGCTATATTCAAATGAATCACACTTATACTGTGTTTACATGCTCATCTTACACTGATTTAGGGGTGACCCCGAATAGTCGAAGATTCGATTCTTCAATAGGAGGAGCCAGAGTCAACTACCAATCTCACGGTTGAATCTTTTTAGAGGTGTTATGAAACGAGGATCATGCCACTTTGGGTATATGAGTGTGCTCAATGTCTGATTTCACATAGAACTACCGGTTTTCTGTCATATACAGCCTATTGTGATAATGCTGTAAATAAAAATGTAAATGCAAAGAAAGAAGCTTTTAATAAATATCTTTAGTATGCGTGAATTAATCCAACCACCCCTGTGACCGATTTAAGTTTCACTTTCGATCCGTGACCGACAGAGGAGCGTCTTGTCGGCAGGGATTTAAATCTTTAAAAATGTCTGGGATAAGAAAATATAAAGTGTGGATGCACACCATTAGAAAGGATATTCTCCAAGGCTGGATTTAACATCAGGAAACCATGTTTGCACTTATGCCGGCCAACATTAACAAGTTGGTTTTCCTCGGGACATTCTAAAACGCTCAACGTGAAAAAAGCTTTTAAAATGCTTAAAGGGCACTTTTATGCCTGTACACACCTTATTAAGAAACCAAACTATGTGCAGATAAGCAGATGAACACAGAATATGAACGAAATGCGTTTCTCCTATAGAAAGTCACGTAGCGTTTTCTTTATAATAATGGTTTTCTAAGCGAGAAAAATGCTTAACGTGTAATTAAACGTGTTGCGTTCATATTCTGGGCTCATCTGCTTTTCTGTAGACTACATAGTATGCTTTATTAATACGTTGTGTACAGAATTTGATCTTTAAACATAACTGTCTAATGTTACGTTCACACCAGATGCTAATAGCGCGTCAAATTCGTGCCTACCGCATCTAGTTATATGCTTGAACAGTTTGAATCCATTCGATCAGTCCGTTGGCGTCCATCTTTTTACAAGGTGGCTGATGTTGATCGAGCATTCATCGAGAGAGTCACTGCTCTGTATTTGCTCTGGAGAGCAGAACAGTGGCATATAAATCATTTTCGCCATATTTGGGTCCACCGGACCCTTCGGAGGCTAACCCAGTTTGGCGAGTTTCACCACTCACTCCAGGAGCTGCGGCTGGATGACGGCCGTTGTCCGCGGTACTTCCACCTGTGCCGTGCCCAGTTCGATAACCTGCTGTCCCGCATCGGAGCGAAGATCACTCTCGCCCTCACCCACCTAATCTGTCATTTTTGTTTTGATGATAAATTGAGCCAGCCTCCAAAAGTGATTAATCTATCTTGAGATTTTTTTCACACAAAACACTGTCCAGACACAAAATATGTTCTTATGTACTAAAGTATGCTGGTTGTCTTTACATTTAGGACAATAATGGTGCGTTCACACCAGACACGAATAGAGCGTCTGGCGTGAGTGATTTCAATGTTAAGTCAATGAAAAGACGCGTTATGAGCGTAAAAAATTCCGGCGGCGCGAATGAGGCAGACCGCGGTGCGGTAGACACAAATACGTTTCATTCACGCGTCAAGTTTGTGAGAATTAAGCGTCTGGCGCATTACGCGCAAATGATTTTATTTAGTGCTTTTTGTGCATTCAAGCGTTTGTGTCGCGAATTCGCGTCTGCCACTCGAGTTGAAAAATTGTAACTTTGGCGTCAATACGCGCTGCGTTAACCAATCAGGAGCCTGCTTGCTGCAATCACGTGGTAAAGTGACGTGATAAACGGGGACAGGCCTGCTTTTCAGTTTATAATATTATTTAAAATGTTTGGCCTCAATACCTTATTTTGTAATTTGACAATGCCTGGTTATAATGCACAACAAAGCAAATATTTTATCACATAACTTGATTTCAATATATGAGGCATATTCATTTTGTATTGAATGCTATTTTTTCTGTATCTTATCTAGATTACATGAAACATTATGATTCTAATGTAAAGACAACCAACATGCTCTCCAGAGCAAATACAGAGCGGTGACTCTCGATGAATGCTCAATCAACATCTTGTAAAAAAAGATGGCCGCCAATGGGTTTCGGATTTCGCCTCCAACGCGAGTAAATTTCGCTCTTGAAGCGCGAATGGATTCAAACTTTTCAAGCGTATAACTAGACACGGTAGGTGCGAAATTGACACTCTATTCGCGTCTGGTGTGAACGCATATTAAGCCGTTAAACGTTTTTCACGTTAAGCGCTTTAGAATGTATTTTATCCGCGCACTCAATTCGAAAAGACTCAAACGGACACAGGCCGAATGAAAGACTGGGTTTGTTTCTTGATCAGGTATCAAACATTTCATCAAAAAAAAAAAACTGATCAAAACATTTCAGCCGGTTCGAATTTGATTTCTAGATGCAGTGAACATTTTTAGCTAAAAAGACTGCCACTCCAGTTAAGCGTTTATTGTTGTTTCTGCAGTTAAAAAGACAAAGTTGACAATTCTGGCTATACTTTAGCTATTTCAATTTTATTTATTGATCAAACAGATGAAATGGACAAAGGAAATGGACAATTTCTCTTAATGTTTCGATCCAATTTGTTTTGTAATCATTGTTCTTTCGTTGGCCAGAGGAGAACTGGCCCCCGACTGAGCCTGGGTTCTCCCAAGGTTTTTTTCTCCATTCAATCACCAGATGTTGTTTTGGTTCCTTGCCACTGTTGCCTTGCTTTTGGCTTGCTTAGTTGGGGACATTTAATATTCAACAATATTATTGACCTGTGTTGTATTATTTTCATGTTATCACTGTGAAGTGATCACTCAGGGTTATTTAATTTAACTACACACATTTGTTCTGTATATTGTGACTTGATTCTGACTTATTTCATTCTGTATTTTTATTTATTAGAAAGGTATATTCTGTTCTAATTTAATTGTGTAAATTAATTGTTTATTTTTTCGGTGCATCGATGTTGCGCTTTGTACTGTAGCCTGCTCATACAGGCAATTTATCCGATTTAATTGATTTGCATTTGAATCACAAATCATGTCTGCACTGTGGCCTTTCTGCAGTTATTTATGTTATTTCTTAGTTTTATTGATCCGAAATGTTTTTATACATTTTCTTCTATATCTTTGTGTGATGTTCTGTACATCGTGGCTTTAAAATGTTAAAGACCCAACCCCTCCCCCCACACACATGATTCCACTATTAGTTCACTATAGGCAGGACTTGACGATTCTGATTCGACTATGAAAATCCTTAGTCTGGGACACCCCTACACTGATTATGCTTAAGCTGACAACAAAACGTATATGGTGATGGAAACACCTTGACTAATGCTTACTTGAATGCAGTTGGTTTCAGTTTTAACATTTCTGAATAACTTCCTTTTTTCTTATTTCCTCCAGAGTATTTATTGGATTGTCACTATTGGACTAAGATCAACTTTAGATCACGCATTAATTAAAAGCTTAAACATTGATATCTAGCAAACAACCTAGACATTAGGCTGTATTAGGGTTAGGTTAGGGTTATTGCATCTACTTTGCATGTAGAAATTGCTTGCAGAAGTTTGAATTAAGGTTTTTAGTAGGGCTGCACGATATATCGAAAAATTATCGTTATTGCGATAATAGTAAATGCGATATCCATATCGCAGAGAGGTGCGATAAATTATATTTATTTTATGTGCTAAGCATTTGTGTGTTGCATGCATGCCATGCATAGGTTGCTTATCCAAACTCGACCAATCAAATTGGGCCTTACAATCTTTATACCTGCCTCCCCAGTAGGTACTATTATGCTTTTGGCTAGACTGGGCCCAAAAGGGAACCAAGAGACAACTGAGGAAAATAACAACCGCGAAGAACCTGTCCCTAAAAAGAACTGTATGTCTGAAATATGGCAATATTTTGGCTTCAATAGAGAAGAAGTGTAATAAATGCAGGTACTGTGTATGGGGCCGTTCACATATCGCGCCTAAAAATGCCTGGAAAGCGCAGCCGCACCGATATCTCCTTTCTACAAGCGGTTGCGTCTGTTGTTGCTATGCAACCATGAACTGCGCTGAGGGCTGTCCATGATGACGAATAAGTATCAGCAAAGGATTAATTGAGTTCTACCCCTTGTATTAACTTTACTTCTAGATATATTTATGGAGATGGTCATGGAAAAAAGTGCTTCCATTTTGAACGTGTTTGCTGCGCGCCTGCACTTAAAATAATGAATTTGCAAGCGCAAAAAACACCGCTATGTAAGTCGTGCAGAAAAATTGTGGCCACTTCGAGAGGAAACTAATCTCCACAGTCATCTGAAACGCAACCTCAGAAAGCTAAATGAAGACTTCAAAAAGTGTAAGCCCACATCTACCAAAACTGCTAACGAGTAACAACAACAGAGTCTCATAGAAAACCATTAATCCAAGGTTTGCAAGTGCAACTCCTTCTGAAAAAACTTCTGAAGATCAGAAGAATATCTTTCAAGGCTACCTGTTTATTTCAATATGATCATTGCATATATAAATTATTTTTTAAAAAGCTTAAAAATAGCATTTCTATTTACATAGGTAAATGTTATATCGCAACAAATATCATTATTGCAATACTCAACAACATCACATATTTTCCCAGTATTGTGCAGCCCTAGTTTTTTAGACCATTGTAAACAGTTTAACCATTTGTAAAAACAGACATTGTTCTACTAAATGTACCTGTATACGATCTGCTGCTATTCTTCTTGGCCCTATAATTGTTGCTTGCTGCTATATTTCCTTGTTTCCATGTACAGGCAATGATTGTTATTTACACCATATCTCTCTTGAAAGAGCTCCAACAGCAGTAGATATTGCTTGTCACTTACATTACAGTCATAATAAATTAAACATTACCTTGCTTGTGTTTGTTCTCCAGCTGCTCAGCCAGATCATTCTGGTTCATCTTCCTCAGGATCTCCACCATGATCTTCACAGCTTCTTCTGGTCCGAAACACTCCACCATCTTATCCACAGTTTTCAACCTATCTGCATTCTCCATATCAGACTTTGATATACACTCATTATCATTCACTAAATTCCACTGAAACTCCTTTAGATGATCTTCTCCCAGGTCCTTCAGTGAGTTCAGAAGCAGCTCTTTAACAGACGCCATCGCCGTTCACAGATTCACAGCTGCAGGACACAAAAAGAAAAAGATATGAAGTAGTTTCACTCCTAACATTTGGACCTATAGTCAAATGTTATTTGGACTTGTGATGAAGTTTAAGAGAGTTCAGAAACAGTGCACACTGATTACTCCAGCTGGTTTAAAGAATTTCTGAGCGTTTTCCCTGTTTCTATGTTCCTGGTTTTTGAAATCTGCCCGTATCCTGGTTTTCTCTTTCCCGTCTTGCCCTATGGAATTGTTTGATCGGACTGATTTTCTGTGTGGTGACCTTCTGTCTGTTTAACCCTTTGAGGACGGATTGGGCGGTACCGCCCAAAATGACATACTTTTACAAATGTGTACTTATCCTTAAAACTATTCATGTTAGAGAGGTGCGGTCTTTTTTGCCGTCTTCCTCAGATTCCCCTGAAAACAGTGATAACTGGATACCCGTAGATACCCTACACGTCAAAGGCCAATGAAATCGATGTTGTTTGGCAGATTCACGAGCAACAACCAATGGAAAAATTGGAGAAATGGATTTCTTACCCTATCAGGGGAAGGTTACTGTTGAGTTATGTTTCAGCTTGCGTTGCATTCAAAAGAAAAGAGTGGACGATAGAGATGAGTCATCTTTTAGCAGTTCTTTAGCAGCAATAGCGCGCTGAGATTGATATGAGAGAGAGAGAGAGATAGAAGAATTATAACATATATATATACATACAATTATAGCATTATTTATTATTTTAGCTCTTTTATGATGGCAAGCAGTAAACGATATATGGTGGAACAGGCTCTGGAACAAGGACTGGAGAGCGTCAAGTAGAAAGCATTGCTTAGAAAATTCTAAGCATTCCTGAGAAAAGTCCCTGGGACTATTTGTAAATAAAGTTAGATTTTTCATTGTTCTTTACACGTTTTATTTAACAATTACACATATCTGTCAAGCAAAGGCTTTGACAAATATATTTATTGTTCAAAAACTGTTCACTATTGTTGTGTGATGTGTGATTTTCAGAAATAAATGACAAAAATCGAATTTCCGTTTTTGAAATTCTCTAGTATATTGTAAATTTTTCGCTCATACTTCCTTTATAAACACATTACATGCATGCTTATGACAGCTTAGGGTCTTTTGAATTCCATAGATACCGAACAGATAGCGTTCCATCTCCATTACATATAGTTTATAAGCCCAAATGTAAAAATAGAGAAAACGGACCAAAAGGGGCTTAGTCCCCAGAGGGTTAATGGACTACGACTTTGGATTGTACTACCAATAAAACCTCACTTGGATCATCGCTTAGTGCTTGCCAACACTTCCACGACATCGAATCATAACAGTAATGAGGTTCACAAACAGCAACCTTACACAATAAATAAAATTGAATATTTAAAAAGGCATAATATTAGCTCTTGTTGGTGATTGGTTGAAGTTGGTGATTCCTCACACAAAAGTCACACAAACACTAGTCTCGCGTAGCCAGACCTTCAGACTGACGGCTGAAGGTCTGGAATTCATAGCAGCTTTCTTTGGCCAAGGCCCGCCCAGAAGGCCGTTTGACCGACATGTCAAACAACCAATTACAGTTCGTTTTGTTCAGCGTCACGTTTCGGGACGTGGAAATGTCCCCACAAAAACAGACCGGCTTGCAACAACTTGTTGCACGAGTCATTCAGAGTAGAAAATCAAAGATGAAAACAAGCAATGAGTCTGAGTCATTAATCTGTTCGTGCATGGATAACAAAAATGGCTTCAGCATTACCACATGTGATAAAAACACCGAGTAGATCAGTAGGAAACGTATGTAGACTTTGTTCAGAGACCTTCAAAGCATCTAAAACTAACAAACACAGATTATTTCGTGGACACGACTCTAAAGACAAAGCTGAATTTACGATTGTGCTGGAGGAGTTTGTTGGCGTTCTTCATGACACAAGTTTGGCGATCTGCACATCTTGCCGGAGTGTATTAATGAGGTACAATAGTGTTTCCAAAGAAGTTGTACGGCTTAAGTTGCATATAAATGACATGTGCAGTAAGACAAGACAAAGAAGCAATTCTGGAGAACCAAACACAATACTGAATCGTCCAGCTGCGATGTCAGCGTCTGTAGTTTCATGTTTGCCCGCAAACGCGGCTGATATCCACTTCGCAGTTAAGTACTTCACCTGATTTTCCATAATAGATATGAGTGGACACACAACTAGAACAATTGGATCTGCTGGGAATCCTTCTAAATGCTGACAAAGAGTCAGCCAGGCTTGGAAAATAATACTCTTCCCAAATCCCGTCGGCAAACAGGCTAAAATATCTCTTTTTGTCTCCACCAAGTGCCTCAAGCAAAACTCCTGAACATCTCTTAAAGAGTCTATGCCGTGGAGCTCGCATACTTTTGAGAATCCTTTATTTAACTGATCTTGAAAAATGCTCATTGTCACTCATGTAAACACGACAGAGTTTCTTCTTCAATCACACGTCTGCGCTTTGTTTCCCGGCGGACCGAAAATAAACGCGACACTTGCGCCCCCGGACATCCGATAAAATTCAGCCAATCAGATGACGACTTCGAAATTCCTGAAGTGTTTCCAGTTAAGTGTACCATATGCATCAGACGTTTAGCCAACGTTCCGTGGGCGTGACGTCTGAGGCTGAGACAACACAAACACTGACACAAAAACAGGCAGATGCACGTCAAGCTCAAAGTGAGGGAATCAGATGTGCAAGCTGAGGTTTGACAGAATGTTTCTGTGGACAGACTAGCTTATGAATAATCTCACATGATCTAAATGATTTATTTAAAATAAAGTTTCTTAGATGAATGTGTGTATTTCTAAAGAGAGAAAAGTGATACTGTCTGATTTGAGAGACATACGAGGCTTCAGCTGTGTTCCTTAAATCTGTTAAAATTACTTTAAAAAATCAAATAACTGCTTTGAGTTTTGTTTGCAATCTAAAATGTTATACACAATGTGTCAGTGCTGTTTGATAAGTCTAGATCAATGTGAATGGATTCATGACACTGATAAATCTACATATCTCAGTATTTTATGAAGTAGTATTTACTAACCATGAATAATGTTGATGAAGATATTTCTTGTTCCTCCACTGCTTAATTTGAACTGTCTTGAGCAGAAGTTACTTTGAAACTCCTTTCAGTTCTGTGTTTTCATAAAGGACTGTGGAGGGGTTTATTTTCTTCTGAACTTAAACTTGTTATACCAGAACTTTTTCAATAAACTAGAACCAGTTTTTCATAAGTACTCGTGAAACTATGTGGATAATCAGTCTGTCGTCAAAAGACCTACATACAACATATCTGAAATTACAGGTAGAAAGAGACAAACAACACTGAAAAGACAGATAAACAGAGACAAACAGACATACAGCACTGAAACACTGAAATATAGAGTTCAAAGACAGACAGACAGACAGACAGGTAAATAGACAGACAGCACTGATATATATACACTCATCTAAAGGATTATTAGGAACACCATACTAATACTGTGTTTGCCCCCTTTCGCCTTCAGAACTGCCTTAATTCTATGTGGCATTGATTCAACAAGGTGCTGAAAGCATTCTTTAGAAATGTTGGCCCATATTGATAGGATAGCATCTTGCAGTTGATGGAGATTTGTGGGATGCACATCCAGGGCATGAAGCTCCCGTTCCACCACATCCCAAAGATGCTCTACTGGGTTGAGATCTGGTGACTGTGGGGGCCATTTTAGTACAGCGAACTCATTGACATGTTCAAGAAACCAATTGGTGCATGGTCATGGTGCATTATCCTGCTGGAAGTAGCCATCAGAGGATGTGGACATGGTGTCCATAAAGGGATGGACATGGTCAGAAACAATGCTCAGGTAGGCCATGGCATTTGAACGATGCCCAATTGGCACTAAGGGGCCTAAAGTGTGCCAAGAAAACATCCCCCACACCATTACACCACCACCAGCAGCCTGCACAGTGGGAACAAGGCAGTGTAAGCCAAATTCTGACTCTACCATCTGAATATTTCAACAGAAATCGAGACTCATCAGACTAGGCAACATTTTTCCAGTCTTCAACTGTCTAATTTTGGTGAGTTCTTGCAAATCGTCGCCTCTTTTTCCTATTTGTAGTGGAGATGAGTAGTACCCTGTGGGGTCTTCTGCTGTTGTACAGTTGCCTGTTCAGCTACTGTTCGGACACTCTTGCTTACTGCTCCAAGCTTTGCTCTATCGCTTTTAAATTTTTTAATCGCTCTATCGCTTTTATATTTTAACTCCTTTTATCACCTAATTTTAACTTCAGCAAATCAGCACAGAGCTCAAACGCTTGATTACTACAAAAAATCTAAATTCTTTTCTCCGACCAGCCTCCCACTGAAAGCTTACATTCCGGGGAAGGGAAAACACAACTGCCTACATTCCAAAGGATAAGAGAAAATGCCTCTTCGGGAATCTACTTGCTGCACGAACTGCCAGAGACTTTCACAAAGAATTGCAGTTATTGAAACAAAGTTACTTTGTGGGACCACCACACCAGACGGAACACACAACAGAGCTTCATCATGGACACCCTCAGCACACAGCCGGTGAGTCCCATGAATCTAGTGCTCCTCGACAGGCTATACTGAGTGTAGAGAAACAAGTCGATCAACTCACAAATCGATGGCACAAACGGAGCGAGACCCAAAGGCACTCGAGACATCAGATCGTCATGAGCATCACATATTTCAGCAGTAGCATCATCTACCCCAGATACGGCTCTGACAAGGCTTGCAAACACTGGTCTCCTACCACCGCCTATACTTCTTGAGAACAGATTTGAAGTATTAATGAATGAGGAATCCAGGGGCGGAGTGGGACCAAAAAATCTACCGGGAAATTTCGTAGACCACCGGCCCTCGTCGCCGGCACGATTTTAATAGCCGGCAGCACTGTTTTACTGATTTAAAAGGAACTAGTGTTGTACTATGCTAGAGTAACGTTCATAAATGGTCGTTCTTTCCCATAGAAGGCTAATTTCTAAAACTATGTTGGGAGGACTCTGTGCCTCTAGGGGGGTTCGGGGGCATGCTCCCCCGTAAGAAAATTTTGGACATTTTAAGGTTAAATGCATCAATCTCGTGCTCTCTGAGAGATCAAAATTAAGAGCTTCAACCCATGAACTGCTCGTTGAACAAAGAAAAAACATTAATGTGTACCAGGACAATAAAGAGGGCTCAACATTTTTTTAGTTAGAGTCTCAGTCTGCATTACTTTATCAATGGTGTTTTAGGATACCAAACAATTATTATAATAATGTAATAATGATTTATAATTATTCCTATGACGTACTGTAAAATCCATTTAGCCTATAAATGTATGTAAATGAAAATGACTATTTCAAAAGTACACTAATATAGGAAAATTAAAATATTTTTGTCCTAATTTCTTCACTTGCAAGAAATAAACCCTTGAGCTTTTATTTAGGAGAAAACACCAGCAGCCAGACCATGATCGCGTAAGCAAAGTAATCACGCAGCACAAACTGGATGCTATTCTAATGTCAGTTATTATAATGGCACAACGCCATATCATGGTTTCAATTTTAGGTAGTTGGCAAAATATAATGTTAGAGACATTAATGTTAGGTTTTACATTTTACATCTTTACATATCTGTGTTGGGAAAAGGGAGAAGAGAGAGTTCGGCAAGGCGGATTCGAACTCGCGTTCAGCGCATCAAAAAATGCTTTCATGTATATCAAGCCTAACGACCTAACGTTACGCCACTGTGGGTGTTTGATGACGGGTGTCGTTTTGCTGTAAAGACAGGCACATAGTGCAAATATATACTCCGTTACAGAAAATGTAAAAAAAAAAAAAATGGTTTCTTCCCTTAGCTTGGGCCATGGCGAACTTCCAATAAATACATTTTATCAGACCGGGCCGGCCCTCGCGGCCTCGAAACACTACCGGCCCACCGGGAAAGCTCCCGACTCTCCCGATTGCCACTCCGCTACTGGAGGAATCCCTGAATGTGATCGAACACAGACTGAACCAGCCTGTAGCTAAGACTGATGCTAACTGGGGCTCAAGGTCGAGCAGACAGCAGGACTCAGCTCAGCGCACAGTGGGGCCCAGGACTCTGATAGTGGGCGACTCCATAATCAGAAACATCAGTAGCAGGGACACAACTACATGCTGCCTTCCACAAGCAACAACTTCTGATGTAAACAGGGAACTTCAGAACATTCTGGTGAAACATAAAACTGCAAATCGACTCATCATTCATGTGGGGAAAAATGAAGGATGACTCCTTAAGAAGGATTTCAATGAACTTTTTGAAACACTTAAAAAAGACTGTCATTCATCAGTGGACCACTCCCAGCAAGAGGAACAAAACAGGTTTTCACGGCTGCTTGGGCTCAACACATGACTGCAAAAAAACTGCAATATAAAAGGAGTGAACTTTATTGACAACTTCAATCTTTTCTGGTGTCAGAGTCAACTGTTTCAACGGGATGGCCATCACCCAAACAAACTTGGTTCAAGAGCGTTAAAGGAAAATATCTACTTCTCCCTCCATCATCCTTCAGCAGTGTGTGCCAGTCCATTCAACCTGAATGGCGCACACACACCTGGACACAGTATAAATGACCACAGGACTTCACTTCAGCACCTGAATGGACATGCGGTTGACATACTGTATCACACAAGGACAATGATAACACCACTCAGCCATAACAACCTCTGCTCACGGATACAATCTCAGCAGAGCCCTGCCCACAGAGCTCACCACAGACAGACTGTGACTTATCAGAACTGCTCCAAGATTCAGCACCCAAGGACGACTTTCTGGAAAACAGCGAGGGAAACCAAGACAGCATATTACTGCCTCCGATAATACTAGAGCAACAGGCCCTCTCTCCTGACACGTTATCCGTCTCTCCAGCATCTCCACTTCTGTGCTTCTCAGAGAAAATGGAACAACTGGTGTATGCTGGAACCAAACTGTCCCACTCTTTTGCTGCAAGCCCCCAGATGTCAACCAAAAAACAGCAGTTAGCTTAGTTTCCAAAAACAAGATGGCACATATTGATTTCAGTGTCTGCAAGTGAAGTCCCACCCACTGATCTGTGAGTGGGCCCCACACCTTGAATAATAATGAGCTAATGTTTGTAGTTTATACACTTCCTATGATTACTTCCTGCTTATTATCACGCAAAATGACGATTTTTATGTCATAATTAGCAGCAGAGGTGTAGTGGTAAAAAAAGAGGTGGGTAAACTATAAATTCTGGTGGACCACGACGTAGTCACCAGATAAGGTGGGCCACTGCCTACCGGTGTATGTGTATCCTGATAACATTGCTATATAGGGAGGCCTCGACATTAAGCGTTTTCATACGCTTGTCCTTCAGATAAGTAAATCTGTCATACACTTGTCCGAGTAAAAAAGTTGTCGTCTGGATTTTTTTTATTTATTTTGTGTGTTAATTTATTCTGAAACAATATTCTCATCACTGTTCAATCAGTTTTGATATTTAAATCACCATATTGTAATCTGCACCTTTAAAGGGCATCCCCTCCCCCAATATTATGCTTCATCTCTCATTTTAAATTCCTAAATTTGATCAATAAATTCAATTATTGCGAATAATAAGACACTATAGGGCTGTTACCCTAGGGGCTGATTAAATTAAATCGTTTACACTGAAAAATTACAATTGCATAAAATAATATTATGAAATTGATTTAAATTTACATATAAGAAACATTGGAAAGAATAATACTACTTTGAAACATTTAACACTAAACCGCCAATTGGGGGTGGCAGGCGACCGTCTTAATGAGTGAGTCATTGATTTATTCATTCAAAGGATTCGTTCAAACGGCTAATTCATTCAAGAATGAGACAGATGTTTATGAATGGGTCATTGAATCTTTGGCTCAATCGATTCGTTCAAAATGCTGAATCATTCAGTAATGAAAACAGGTTGAGTGTTCCTAAGACATGTGCCGTGGTTCTGCTATGATTTTTGTTTGGAACTATTTCCGCTGCTGAAACAGAACAAAAACAGCCAATATTGCATCTAAAATGTAAGTGATTTATTTTAACTGTTTATTGAACTGTTGTAGGAAATCAGTGTCACATTTTCAATCATGATGGTGTTCAGGAAAAATAATTGAGGTTGCTTAACATATGTTAAAAATATAAACTCCACATTTCGATTTTCATAGGCAGTATGTTGTTAACTGAGTGTGTGTGTGTGCTGCGCTCATTTGTGTAGATTTCTGCCCGAGAGGCTGCGCGAGGGTCAACAGTGCAACCTTACCGTCAGTAATAGTCAATGACACTGACAGTAATGCAGCACAATATGAAAGAGTTCGTCTTAACAACCTATGAAACTAACAACGACATAAGCTTAATTTAAAGTGTCTTAGGAACTACAGGATATAGAGGTGGATAAACATATTTAGAGGTGGATAAACGCAATTGAGAGGTGGATAAATGCACTTTGGAGGTGGGTAAACGCTATTTCCGAATATTGGGAGGTGCGTAAACTGCGTTTACATGCGTTTAGCCTCCACTACATCCCTGATTAGCAGGAAGTAAAACACTTAAATCCTTATTTCTCCCATCTCAGGGGAAAATAAGGGAATAAGCCATGACCATTCAAAAAAAGGACTGGGTTTCTAAAGATAAAAAGCTTAATGCAAATAAACAATGTGTCAATGCTGTTTATTAAGTCTAGATCAATGTGAATGGATACATGACACTTTTAAACCAATATATCATTATATTTTATAAAGTAGTATTTACTAACCATGAATAATGGCGATGAAGTGTTGCTCGATCCTCCACTGAACTTGAACTGTCTTGAGCAGAAGTTGCTTTGAAACTCCTTTAAACATGTATTTCCGTAAAGGACCGTGGAGTTTTCTTCTGAACTTAAACCTGTTCAACCAGAACTTCAGTAAACTGATACGACCAGTTTGTCAAAAGAAGTTGTGACTTTTTTTCTTTAAACGCCTGCATTTCCTTCCAAGTGTTTTGCTGTTGTTCTTGTTTGTGTGTGTGTGTGTGTGTGTGTGTCCTGATATCACAGTGCTCTGAGACTCTAGGGGTCTGTTTACAGCGGGCCACTTCATGCGTCTTCTGTGATTGGACAGCTATCCGCTCGTGAAAAGTCCAGGTGAAAATATCAAATATTTGATTGAACTAGATGCCAAATGGAGTAAAGTCAGTCTCTCAGGGCCCTTAGATGTGGGAAAGTTCAACTTGCAAAAATCATGTAAGGCCAAAGCACTCGATAATTTAAAAGAAATAAGAGCATTTACTCATGGCTAAAACAACTTTATAAGCATTCGTATATCCGCACAGCAAGTGTGTGTGAGAATCACAAGGAGAGGAGTGAGAGGAGTTTAACCACACAGGAGTGTGAATGCAATCTAGCATAGTTTCCACTGACGCATATGTTGACTGAAGTCTTCTCTTTAAGGAAGCAGGATTGTGTAGCATGAGATATACTTTCAGTTTTAAACATGAACACACGTTTCTCTACCTTGTAAGAATAATGTTAAGTTCCTTTGGTCAGCATATAAATGCCAAACCTTTTGACGAATGATTCTGTGATTTGTGGAGAAAGTTTAAAGGTATAGTTCACTTTGAAATTAATTTTTAAAATGTTTTAACTTACCTCAAAGGCATCCAAGATGTTGGTGTCTTTGTTTCCACAGTATTTTCCAATTTTGATATTTTTCGGTCAAACCGTTGTTGTCTATCAGTCATATAATGCAGGAATAGGGGGTTCACCTCTAAGAGCATGCACAGAGAAGTCCAGATTAAACATGATTGAATGACTCGTAAATGTAAATGTACACATCAAAGGCGCTGTTAGGAAACACCCAGTTCAACAGGACGGGTTTAGCTGTGGTGTGATCGTCTTAATGGTACAATAGTTATTTTAGTGAAATACTTGTATTGGTCACAGTGTCTGGTTTGTGTTCCACTAGAGGTCTCTCTCCCTTACTGTCACCGTTCATTCTGGAACTGCATTTCCCATGATCCTTTGCCTGTCCTCATCACTCATCATTGCCTGTTTCTTATTACATTCAGTTTATGTGTATAAATACCTGTCTGTTTTAGTCTTTGTCACTAACTGTCACCACACTTCTGAGGTCTGGCCTTCTCGTCTGTCTCTTGTTTTGTTTATTGTTGTTTTGTATTATGGACTGATATATGGACTTTAAACTTGCCTGGATGACTATGATTTGGATTACACTTCATTCAATACTGCAACTGGATCTATCGCTCCTGTGTGTGTTTCGTGACCGTATCCTGACAATGATATCAATCAATTAGCCTTTATATTTGGAGTTAGTATGCATAGCCTATCCCCATATTTAAGCTATTTACAGTATTTAAATTATTAGCCAACATATTTATCCAGTGTTTATTTCCTTTTTTCTTTATTCCTTTTTTTTGGATGGGAAAGGTTGTCATGGAAGCAGAGCCGGACAGTATTGGAGTACATTTACTTGAGTACAGTACTTAAGTACAATTTTGAGGGATCTGTACTTTACTCGAGCATCATTTTTGGGGAGTACTCATGACTTTACTCAAGTACATTTGAGAGGAAAATATTGTACTCTTTACTCCAATACATTTCTATCCATAACCGTGAGTAAAAAGTAACTACTTCTTAAAAAAAAAAAAAAAAAAAATGGAAGTAAGAAAAATCTTGGAAACCCTCAATTTTTTGTTTCCCTCTCAAACGTGATTGGATTGTGCAGGCGCCACTGATTGAGACAGCCTATCAGAAATCACCTTCAGCTTTCCGCCAAAGTCAATTCCATGGTCAGATTTAGATAGGAGACCAAATCATGGACGAAACAATGGATGGAGACGCAGCAGGTCCATCCCGGGAATGTGCCAACCCGTGACCCCAGGCTGTGACATCAGCTATGTCACACAAGAAGAAGAAAGGGGACATACGAAGCTTTTTCATAAAGCAGAGTATAGTGTAAGTAGGCAAAAATAACTAGCCACACAAATAACTAGCAGTAGTAGTGACTGACTAGGCTTTCAAATGCATATTCTGCTGTGGAAAATAGTATAAACTGGTGATCCTGGTTACCCAGGATATTGTTACAGTTAAACCTAACTTCTGCAATCTTTCAAGGTTAGGAGAATTATAGGGGTGTGCGTGCAGCGCGGATAGACTCGCGCTCTCATCATGATAGAATGCTACGTTAGCAAGTCACTGAATGTAAATTAGCTTTCCTTAACTTAGAATCTTCTAGTCATAAACAGTGGATCATCTGAGACATTTTTCGTTTCTACATTCTGATTAGCCTATGTAATGTATTTGTGAGAGTGTAGCCTACTTAGACATATGTTCTGGAAAAAACATGTTGACAATGTTAAAAAGGCAAAGGTTAACACTGTTGGTTATTCAAATAATGAATTACTATTTTGATTGATAATATCCAAATAACAATATCTGGTATGAGGGTTAAATGCAGGAAAGACAGCATCAAACCACAACAGATTTACATTTATTAATTTAGCAGACACGTTTTATCCAAAGTGACTTACAATTGAGAACAATAGAAGCAGTAAACCTATAACAATATGCAAGTTTATGACCCTTCCCAGTTTAATCTAATGGCACTTTTTTATTTTTATTTTTTGTTATTATTGTATATTATTTTTATTATTTTTTATTTTTGAATGTATGTCCCCACCAAAGCTGAGACCAAACCTACGCCCATGATGTAGTGCATTTGTCATGGAGCATTATGGGTATAATCTGTCTACAGTCTACTCTACTGTCAGCTTCACTGATGATCCATTATAATAAACCCTAAATCCAGGATAGAGCGGTTGAGTGAATGTGGTCTGGACTGTGTGTATGAGGCTCATTGTGTCAGAGACGCTGTAGAAGGACAGAGTTCCTGCACTGGGATCCACATACACTCCTATTCTCCTGCTGATCGTCTTTCCAGGGAGTTTAGTCTCTATGTTATTGTGTCTGAATAAGTAACTAGAGGAAGAGCAGGACAAACTCCAGGACTGATCATTATATCCAAAAACACACTCTGGACCCTCTCCCTTCCTGCTGATGCTCTTATACGACACTGATATAAACACATACCCACTCCACTCAATCTCCCAGTAAGAGCGTCCACACACACTCTCTCTACACAACACCTGCTCATAATGATCAAATCTGTCTGGATGATCAGGATACGGCTGAAGCTCTGTGTCAGTGCAAGTAATCACGCTGTTGTTCTCAGACAGATGGAGTTTATTCACTGTGTTCAGATCCAGAGTGAGCGGAAGATAATCTGATGGAGAGAAAACGCATCAGAATCAGGAATTATGAATATGATCTTTTAATGAAGCTGCCAGAAGAGACAAAGCACACTAAGGCTGTTTTCACACTGGGCTTGTTTGTTGCGGTCCGAGGCCGAGTGCGTTTGTTCGTGGCGCCCCTGCAGCTTTGGCCTGGTTTTACACTGAACTTGAAAACAGAATGCGGGTCAATATTTTTTGTTTTTTATTTATTCAGAGCTATTATGTGCAGCCAAGTGAACAACTCAAGTTTACTGTGTGTCGCATAGCCTCTATGGGACTGTTAGGGGTTAACAGTCAAAGGACCCAGAACCAGACATGAAGAATGAAGACCCGGAGTCAGAATTATAAAAAATTAAAGAAAAGTTTACTGAACATAGTTTGCCATTTCATCAGCAGAAGTCAGCTTCAAGACTCACTCAGGAGTTCGTAGGCCGCCCCCTTACAGTTACAACAATCACAGTAGTTATACCATTTTCAAGGTCTAAGCTACGTCATTTCTTACACGTTGAATGATTCTCATTGGCTAAGAAATAGATAAACACAGTAATTTTCCACACATATACAGATAGACGAAGCATATCTCCATCGATGATGTATCTGACATTCAGAGGCACGTCATGACCTTCCAGGTCACAGATTGTCCAGAACAATCTCAAGTCAATCTCAAATAATGACAGTGGTTCCTTAACCTGTAACTGGAGTAAGACTTTAACAAAGAAATGGTGCCTTAAACTATTTGCTTCAATGACCCCTTTATGTTTTAACATTCAAACATAAACCAAAATCCCTTTCCCTATTATTTTCACTGTTACCACATTCACATAGGGCACTAGCAAATAAGAGCTCCCATCAAGGCTGAAGAGAGTCTGAGCGGCTTATTATCAGTTAAGTGTACCAAAACATAATGGTAAAACATTCACTCGTTTGGGAGAAAAACAGATAACATTTGCTCCTCAGAAAGCAAATATAATAAAAGAGTACATTTTAATAAAACTATTAAAGTTCAATATAGCAATGCTCAATATAGCTTGACCATCGGTACAGAGAAGTATCATATGTGTTGGACATATGTGTTCACGATCACGATGCTTTTTAGGATCCATAAACCTTTCTCCTGAGACCAGAGAAAGAGACAAATGGCCTTGTGCACCTAAAAGAAGCTGGTTACTTACATCAGCATGCATTTAAGAATATGATTTCACAATCAAAAGCACAATAAATGATTAAGTAATAATGAATATACTTAATTACTGATTTCATAAAAGAAATACATAAGCATTCAAAAGGATATATAATATATATATATGCTGAAGAGGCAAGGGATTCTGACCACCCCCTTCAGTCCCCCGTTTTAGACCAATGTGGGGTCCAATACCGCCACGTCTGGTCTAACCAGTGAGGTCACTACGGAAAGGGGGAGTGGTGACGCATGCTCCCCTGACGGGTCACACTTGTCTCTTCACCTCGTCACGGACATGCTGGAAACTAGAAATTCCAGTCCCCATTAAGAGGCTCTCCCACCTTCCACTCACAACAGGGCATCAATGTCATTCTTCCTCAATTTATCAGTCAGGTTAACATTTTTATAAAACACAACTGATTACAAAACAAGTACATATTTACTTCTCTGGAAGCCGGGCTAAATAACAAGCACTGTTGCTGTATTCCTAGCATGGGCTAGACCCTCAGTCACTACTCAGATCCTAAATAAGGACATTGTCTATAATCATGAATGCCAGAATATAAGCACTATTATTTATTTATTTATTTATTTAAAACCATAATTTTCAAATCATTTTATCATAAACAACGTTAATCCATTATTTTCACTTCCCCCTTTATTGACCCTTTAGGTTCAAAACATAATGGTTGTCAAACAAAAATATAACAACAAAAAAAATTCAATTATGAATAATTAGGATCCATGATAATCGATCCAACACTTTTAAATCTTTACTGAAATTATCATTCAGTTTATGGTCACATAGCCTGTATCAGTTTAATTGTATAACATCTTACACCTTTTTTTAATGATTATTATTGTTTCAAAAATAGAAATAAAATGAAACAACTTCACAACATCAGTTTAGTTATTATTTTACCACTAAAATATAGAATTTTTCCACATTCTACTTAATAAAGCTTTTGTCCATTTCTTATCTTTATATCACGTTAAACCCTGTTAATCATAGAATGGCTTATTTTTATGCTGAAACATTTCATACGATTTAAACTTAATTTAACCTATATTTCTTCCATATTTACCTATTTACACGCCTCCAGTACTAACCAGTACATAATTGTTTGCTTACAATCCATACAAACATATCTCACAAAACGACCTTTTTGTTTTTCACTTCCCTCTTCCAACAAGTCTCTCACCACTGTTAGCCTAGTGACACTTAGAGTTCCCTCGTTAGGGAAATTACTTTAATAATTCTTCAAAACCCTTGGTTTTTATCATTAATTTCAACGTTATTTTTCCTTATAACTACTTCTCACAGTATTTGTCTATCAACTGTTTAGTCTAAAGAATATTAGAATATTATAAGTCCAAAAAATATTATCAGTATCGTCTCAGTCCCACTTATCCTTGTAGTTTTACAGAAACCGAAATATTATCTTACTCAGATCCCAACCTCTAAGACAGCCTTAAAGCTGCTTTCTCATTTAACCTTTATTAACTGAATTGTAGTTTTCTTAGACATCTAATGTCAAACACCCATTCTATGGATTGAGAAATATATATATATTTTTTAAGAAGTTATATTCACTTCGTTGTTCGCCCACCGGCCTTTCATAAGAAAATGAGGGAGCTCACTCTGGATAATTTTAATAGTGACTTAGCCAATGTGTCACTTTGTCTCTCTGCCGTCAAGTCTATAATTTCTTTATTTACGTTTATCACAAAGATCCCACATAGTCGTCTTTTTAAATGTAGACCCTCAGTTGAATTTAGACAAGAGTTTGTACCCCATAATGGACGGCAATCTTTAACTTTACAATTCCAGTTCATATAAAATACTAATCCAGAGAGTAATCCAGATCACTATCATAAATGACAAAAGTATTCATAATTACCAATAGCAGACAGAGCTGGAGAACCAGTCCAATTAAAGCTCGTCCCATGTTCTCTATTGTCTTTTCATCAGATTGACTCAGAAATGTCAACCTTTTAAAGTTCGTCATTCCACTAAACCCATCTGTAATGATAAAACACTCATTCCAGTGGTTAATGACACAACATCCTCAAAATCAGGAGATAATAGTACCCCAAACTAACACATATAAAACATAAAGTGCCGTCACCAAGAAAATACACACATTCATTCACTGTAAGAAATATTTTCAAGATTTGTTAACACAACATATTTTCTTTTGTCAAATCAACTTTATCATTTATTTATAATTTATTTAGTTGAGATAATTTATTTTGAGTTTCTGAGGATTAAATTAATCTCCTTCATTGTATTAACTCACTTTTTCCATTTCAATCAACTTAAAATTTTAAGGCAACCCAGGTGACTTACTTTTTTAAGTTAAACCAACAATATTTTTTTTACAGTTTAGTAATCACAAGATTTTTTTTTTCTTGTAGCTTTTATTTAATTGTTTATGGTCTCTAAACCAGTTTCAAAGCATGCCTGCTTATTTGCTCATTTACTTTTAGACGGTCAGCTGGGTTGTTTTGGTTCATTAACATTATTTTGTTTAAGCTTTCTTTAGCAGCCAAAACAGAAAGACAGGCACAGTTTCCATCCCTTCCTCCATTCAAGTCTCTCTCACTATAACAAAATAATGTTTTTAACAGCCTCCTAAGACTGTAACGTAGACAACATTTAAATTCCTTTGATAATTCACCTTTGTTAACCAGACTTTTCTTAAATCTACAAAACTGTCTCCATCTTTAGTCACCACCATGTCTAACGACCTTCAGGAGTCAAAATTATGTTAGACATATTAGTTCTAAATCAACTCTATAATTTTCCTTGCCCATAAGGCAACCGACATCAAAAAGTTTTATTACTGTCCCCACAACAACTAATGGGAATCACTTCATGGCCCCGACTGAACCCCGAAAGCCCATTTCCTGTTAGCTCTTTATCTATAATCTCCATCAGGGTGTGGTCCCTGGCATACATAGAGCTTGTCACAATGAGAAACAAGCCATACAGTGAATGCGGTTTCTGGTGAGTGGGATAGAGGGACTTACGTTTCCTGGGGCAGACTGCCGTGACTCCTCACAGCTCCATCCCCCCTAACGATACAGGATGCTGTTGGCCTCGCAGACACCCGTCCACTCTCATACCCAACCTCACATAAACACCTCCATCAGGAGATGCCCAGTGTCTGCGTGATCCCCCTGCCTTAGGTTGCCTCCTATTTGGCCAAAGAAGGTCTTACCCGTCATCGAGATGACCACTCGTGCACACATGGTGACCGCCATTTTCTCAAAACCGTTTTCTTCAACAAAATCTGTTGTTTCTGGAGCTTAGGAAAAATATTCGAGAGTCACCAGGGCCATTCGGATTGCCTAATAGTTGTAACACAGGGAGACAGGTTAATAATAACAGTTTTCAATCACTTAAATCCATTAACCATCTTAAAAAGCAGCAACCTAGCTACTCAGTGGATTTAGATCACAACCGTACATTCAGTGTACTTCATCTATAGGCGGAGCCATCGGACCCGCCCCCGTTTCATGGTGGGGACTAAGATCTTCAGACAAAGAAGTTACTGGTTCACAAACAACCTAGTCAAAGATGTCAATTCGTTTCATTTATTATTATTTTAAAGACTTCTTTAAAGTACTTCAGTTTTACCTAACGTAAAATACCAATTGCCCTCTGAATGGCAATGATTTCTTTTAACATCTCTGTGTCTATGATCTTCAACTGAAACACTGTGCTTTACTACAAACAGCTTATCATCACTTATGACACAGGCTCAGATAACAGCTTTAGCTGACATTGAATGAGAGAGAGACTCTGAGGGATTCAGGACTGGTACTGCACTCTCATAAACTTCTAACATCAAACTTTATCTCATCGTTTAACTCTATTCCAACTTAAGGCATCTTTGCCAGAAATTACATAAGGTTTCAAATAAACGTATTAGTTAAATTAGTCTTTTGCCCACATCATGGAATTTAGGCATTACTAATTTTCACTCAGATTGAGTCTGTTGTACTGGCAGTTTCAGCCACAGTACACATCAGATTCAGATAAGCAAATTGTTTCATTTTAAACTTATTTTTTGAAAGCTAAACATCAGCATTCCATAAACATTTCATGGTCAACTTCTCAAGCTGTTTGTTTAATCAGCATTCAGCAACTGCTAATAAAGTACTGCTTCTGCTTATTTGTTCTTAGATAAAATAATTATTCTAGTTCTCAATACGTTTCTCATTTCTCAATCTCAATTTTAATCGTCAAGTTCTCAACCATAGTTTAATATATGACTTAAGTTTTCTCTTGGAGTTTATCAATCTCCAATTAGGTTTCACACTAACTTTGACGAGGCAAGCACTCTCTGCTTGTAATACTTTTGCAGTTATTGTAAATCATCTGTGAGATTAGTCTCTCTATATCATCTAAAACCTTTTTATAAATGTTTAATTAAAACACAATCTTTCTTTTTAGTTACTTTGATATATTTTGCAACTCACATTTGTTGGAGTCATTCATTTTACATCAAACTGTAGGCCTATTCATCAATTCACTTTTAAAAATTACTATTATACTGTAGATCCTTTCTTTAAAATGATTCACTTTAAAACTTCAATCTTTTGACCTTGTTTTTATCTGTCATTTTTCAGATGAAAAAGGTTAATGTAGTCATTTAAACACGAATCTACTTCCAACCCCACATTAATACCAGAAATGTGTTGTCATTTTATCACATTTTAAAACACATTCTCAGTGGGCATTTACAGTTACGCGTTAAATGATCCTGCTGACCACAATTAAAACACTCTCTGTCAGCTCCAACTTCCTGAACACACTTGAAGCAGTGTGTGTCCCATTCAGGAATGCACACAGAGCCACTGATAAGCAGTTATCTGTGTTCCTTACAGTCTACCAGCGGCAGATTTAATCCCAATAGCCCAATCAGGATCTTCATCATTATTATTGACAGAACAATAATTTTCATAAGCTGCATCGAAATGCTCAAAATATTCTAAGTTTTCACAAAGTTTCAATTTAACTTTAATCACTTGCTTAGGGAAATTATTCCCGCCCCAGAATTTACTTTACTTGCTTTTTGTAATGATCATTAGCAATATGAGGCTAAACATTTTTCATCTTTCAGTTTCTTTATAACCAGTCAAGTTGTGGTTTAAATTTTCAGTCAGAATCAAAACCCTGACTACATTTACTTAAGAATTTCTGCAAATTTCTTCAAAGTGAGGGCTTCAGAGCACAGCTGTTTACAGCGTTTGCTCTCTTCTGTCCCACTATTTGTTTTAGGACTGTTCAGATTACTGATAAAGTTATCCAATTTTTCTGCCATATCTTAATCATAGTTCATACTCACCTGAAATTATTGCAGAAATGGAGGCGGCAATCTTTGAACAACCCAGCTTGGCTTCTGCGTGATGAAACTGCAAAGTATACTGCAAAATCACAGTTACATATACTGGTCCATGCCAATTTGGGTCCCAACTTTTTATTATTTTTTTTTCCCCGGAATCATTCCTGATGCATCCCTGGCAAACAACCCTGTTTTTGTTAGTATCCCTAACTGCCTGATTCACTAAATTCGGGGTACCCCTATCTGAGATGGAAGAGATAGAGTAGGTTCGCGGTGCCCTAGACCTCCCGTCTAGGGTCGTACTCTGCTGGGGTGGTGCTACACCAACCAATGCCCAGTGGGCCCCCACAGAGCACGCTTCGCTTGCGCTGTCTGCTTTTGTTAAACTTTAAACAATGCTATCAGCGACTTTTTCTTTATACTTTTAACCCTTAAGTATAATAACTCTTCACTCTCCTCATCGGAGTGAAGCTCTTTGACTTTTCTTTATACTTTAACCCTTAAGTATAATAACTCTTCACTCTCCTCATCGGAGTGAAGCTCTTTGACTTTTCTTTATACTTTAAACCTTTAGTATAATTAACTTCTTCACTCGCCTCATCGGAGTGAAGACTCTCCCGACCTCCTTCAAAATCTCTTCCAGTCAGACAGCCCTAACAATTAACAAAAGCTTACTACCTTGTTTGTTGATTTGCCAGGGGTGTCACCGAGAATAATTGCCAGCGCATCCTCCACCAAACTGTTAGGGGTTAACAGTCAAAGGACCCAGAACCAGATATGAAGAATGAAGACCCGGAGTCTGAATTATAAAAAATTAAAGAAAAGTTTACTGAATATAGTTTGCCATTTCATCAGCAGAAGTCAGCTTCAAGACTCACTCAGGAGTTCGTAGGCCGCACCCTTACAGTTACAACAATCACAGTAGTTATACCATTTTCAAGGTCTAAGCTACGTCATTTCTTACACGTTGAATGATTCTCATTGGCTAAGAAATAGATAAACACAGTAATTTTCCACACATATACAGATAGACGAAGCATATCTCCATCGATGATGTATCTGACATTCAGAGGCACGTCATGACCTTCCAGGTCACAGATTTGGGTTGCTGGCGCCAGTATGTCCAGAACAACAACTCATTCAATCTCCAATAATGGCAGTGGTTCCTTAACCTGCAACCAAGAAGACTAACACTAAACCTTAGTCTAACTGGAGTAAGACTTTAACAAAGAAATGGTGCCTTAAACTATTGGCTTCAATGACCCCTTTATGTTTTAACACTCAAACATAAACCAAAATCCCTTTCCTTATTATTTTCACTGTTACCACATTCACATAGGGCACTAGCAAATAAGAGCTCCCATCAAGGCTGAAGAGAGTCTGAGCGGCTTATTATCAGTTAAGTGTACCAAAACATAATGGTAAAACATTCACTCGTTTGGGAGAAAAACAGATAACATTTGCTCCTCAGAAAGCAAATATAATAAAAGAGTACATTTTAATAAAACTATTAAAGTTCAATATAGCAATGCTCAATATAGCTTGACCATCGGTACAGAGAAGTATCATATGTGTTGGACATATGTGTTCACGACGCTTTTTAGGATCCATAAACCTTTCTCCTGAGACCAGAGAAAGAGACAAATGGCCTTGTGCACCTAAAAGAAGCTGGTTACTTACATCAGCATGCATTTAAGAATATGATTTCACAAGCAAAAGCACAATAAATGATTAAGTAATAATGAATATACTTAATTACTGATTTCATAAAAGAAATACATAAGCATTCAAAAGGATATATAATATATATGTGCTGAAGAGGCAAGGGATTCTGACCACCCCCTTCAACAGCGTTTCAAGCCTAAGGAGCCTGAGGCAAATGACCCTCTCTTTGATCTGATTCATTTATTGCCCTCTATAACGTTAAGCGCAAATCGCTGGAGCTCAGAGCTAATTGTGTTTTTATTGTTGTTTGATTAATTGTTTTATGTGTAATAAAAAAAAACTATGCCTACCTTTGTGTTTCATGAAAAAAAAATGCATTTGTGAACCTGAAGGGATACGAGCTAAGCGGACTATAAATATCTCCGGCAAGTTATTTGTAAAAACTAGATTTAGCCTAATTAAAATATAAACTAATGTTTTAAAAATGTTTTATTTGGCAAGTGACCATGGTATAAGCGGGTTTTAATCCATTAAAACCTGACAACGGACACCTCGTCGGGCATTAACCCTTACTTATATCAAACGTAAATTCGCGAGATATCGTGTGTCCCCGTGACTTCAGCTGTCAGTGATGGCCGCAGCCGTTCCGCAACAAATCCGTATCTGGTAGGTATTGAAGGACGGCGAAGCACGGATCCGACACGCAGCGGAGCCGATCCGCGGCCGTTCTGCACTTGGTGGAAATCCGGGGTAAGCAGAGTGTTAAATGAACACTGAAGCAGAGTTAAAGTTAATGAGATAATTAAGTGATGATTAAGCATTATTGAAGACACCTGATGTTAACAAGCAGAATCACTGAAGGAGAAAAATGGAAATTTTAAGTCACCATTATGGAGATGAGTGTTTGGTTTTCTGTAATGTAACATCACATTTACCTCAGAAAAAAATTATTACATATTCATTATAATTTTTTTTTAACATTTTTCAATATTTAATGCATGTTGTTGGAAAAAAAAAATCTGGCAAGCTTATATGCAGCCACCATTTAAATGTTTATATTTCATATAACATTATTATTTTAAAATAAATAAAAGTGTAATTTAAGTGTTTGTGTACAAACCAGGTCATTTTTACCTTCAATATAATAGGCTAATGAAGCATAGTGGGCAACAACTGACTCCCAGTTTACAGCATTAGTTGAGATTTGTTTTCCTTGAGAAAATTTGCCATGTATTGTACCTGATATCCAAAGTAATCAATATTGAATCGAATTGTGAAATTGGTGTCAATACCCTGCCCTAACTTGAACAATGTAAAACAATTGAACATTTTTTTTTTAAGATTTATATTTTTATACAGTATAATTGTGCTTCAACAAAACACTACATCTTATTCTTTTTTAAAAGCATTTACATAATATATATAAATATATGGAGCGTGATAAAAAGTTGACCTTGAAATTGTGGCGTTAAAGGTGATGCGAGACGGGAAAATATTTGAGTGCACCTAAATTTTGTGCTGGTGCACCTAGATAAAAAAGTTAGGCGCACCAGTGCAACCAAGGCAAAAAGTTAGTCTGGAGCCCTGTGATATATATAGAAAAAAATAATCTTCATGATTAAGGGACAAGGTTGCAGGGCTCCCTTTATGTCACGTCATATCACATCTTTCCAGCGTTAATTCTATGTTTTAATAAAATTAATCATGCCGTGTCCTGTTTATATACCTTTCAAGGGGGAGGGATTTACATAGAGGTGGAGACACTCTGAAACAAAGCATGTAAATGAAGTACGGAAGTCAGTTCATTACTAGAAATTCCCCATCCCTGATCTTATTAGCATAACAGTGTCATTCAGATACATGGGTGATAATCCATTCAGCCTGACTATTCAACGACTGGAACGGGCTCCTAGAGCCATTTAAAGACGGTCTCGGTAATTTGACTTGTTTAACCTACAATAGAGAAACAGGACTGGCAGGAATCTTTGGCTGGAAACTCTTGAGGAAACTCAATTGTCAGCATTTTATAGTAAATTTTAAAATGTATATCTTTCTGAAAACATTGAACTTTGATTATTTTCCATAGAACCATCTTCAGAGGTGGCACTTCCTCCTACCGAGAGGAGTGACATGCCGCCACCACCCAAGAGACGCAGACTACCAGCAGATGAAGAGATGCCTACAGGAGCCAGTGCTGTGAGGCCTTCTTCCAAAGGTGAAATCTTTACACGTTTCTAAAACTAAATTAGACAATTTAGGAGCGCTTTGATACCCAGATTTCAGACCAGATCACTAAATGCTGATTTTGTTTTTTTGCCATTTCCCGTTTTCTGCCATTTTGAGACGTTTCTGCCAAATCTTTAGTGATTTAAAAACTTGCAACTTAATTGTTCCTCTACACCAGTCCTTAGGTCTTTACACTGGCTCCCAGTTACATTTAGGATTGATTTTAAAGTATTATCACTGTTATATAAATCATTTAATGGGTTAGGACCTCAATATATTGTAGATCTGCTCACTGAATATAAACCCAACAGATCACTCAGATCACTAGGATCACATCAGCTAGAAATACCAAGGGTTCACTCTAAGCATGGAGAATCTGCTTTTAGCTATTATGCCAGCCGCAGCTGGAACCAGCTTCCAGAAGAGATCAGGTGTGCTCCTACAGTAGTCACATTCAAATCCAGACTCAAAACACATCTGTTTAGCTATGCATTTACTGAATGAGCACTGTGCCACTGTTCGTACGACTGTTACTGTATTTTATTTAATGTTCTTATTCTAAACTGTTTTAATTATTTACTGTATTTTATTTTTTATTCTAAATTGTTTTAATTATTCTGATTTATTTTGATTATTTTTATTTCTTCTATGCAAAGCACTTTGAGTTACCATTGTGTATGAAATGTGCTATATAAAAAAACTTGCCTTGCACATGAATTTCAATATCATAATGCTCAGGAACCCTTCTGTAGTTTAGTTGTCTTGGGCGGTGAGAAGTTGAAATCAGGTCAACTTTTATGGTAATGAGCTATGACGTGGTTCTGCGGCACCCAATTGTAATGTAGAAGTGCTCCGCTTTAGAGGATTCCAGAGAATGCAGTCAAGTAACTTTGGTTCCGTCCACATTATTTCCCAAGCACAATAGGAGAGATTGATCATTTGAATTTGATGAGAAGGTGCGCAACACTGTCTACAGGCTTGATTTTCGTGCTAGAACACTTGTTTATCAGTGGGAATGTAAAGTTGAATAGCACTTAACCATTAACACAAAAGCCACACCACATAAATGGCTTTTAATTGGTTTATTTCATTGGCAAACATGTCACTATAATAAAGTTATTTCCTTTGATCAATGTTCTGCAAAAATAACTATTTGACATGCTTGTTTGCTTTTGCGGCCCCTTTAAATGGTTTAAAAAAAGACCAAGCATTCGATTTATGTCAGAGTGTCCACGAATCTTTCCACGGCCTCGCTGGCCTGACGGCCAGAGCGATATATTTTTTTTTTCCTCCCCCCCCCCCGAGCTTTCTATAGTGAATTATCGTGTGTGTGAGTTGAGTATATGCTGAGTTTCGGCTCATTTCTGTTCGGCTCATTTTCTTCTCACAAGTGTACCGAGACATAATGAAAACAATCAGGATGTGTATGAATAAAATGACAAGAGTATTGTAAGTAAAATGATTGTGCTGGTGCCTGTATGTCCTACAGTAAAGTGTCTCCACACACGCACACAGATATGAGTCTAATGTTAATCTGATAAATGTGTTATTAGAGTGAGTGACTTGTAAAGTTATTACTACTTGCATGTTTCAAGTGATAAGCCATATTTAAGGTCATTGACTGATAGGCGAATGTTTGGATTTCATGCAGACTGCCGTTATTGATTTGTCTGTCAAAGCCTGCGTGATAACCTGCAAGCTTTTTTTTTCTTCCTGCGACTAACTAATAAAATCGTAGTTGATTATTAGAGGGCAGACCTAATAAATACTGATAATAGGATTTAGAACTACAGATTGGAATTGCAGCACACACACTTTTATCATTTCAATAGTTTTTTTTCTGTCCACTTTTAGGTAAAAGTACCCAGAAGACACCCTGGCAGCAGACAGAGGTGCAGGCGGTGGAAAGGCACATGCAGCGATTCATCACATCGCTCACTGTACCAGCAAAGAGCGACTGTGAAAAGTGCTTGAAAGCTGAACCAGGAGCACTGAAGAACCGTGATTGGAAGAATGTAAAATTTTACATTTATAATCGTATTACAGCTTACAAAAAGAAATTCCAGTGCAAATAATAATAATGTGAACATCATGGCAGGTTTTGTTCAAAGATTTTAAAGGGTTAAAGATGTTTTAAGGTTTACTATCCCTTTAAAACTACAGAAACACTTGTAGGCTATAGAATAATTTTGTTGTTTGCCATATGTTTTATGATGACTGTGATGGCCACCAGTCGGAAAACATTGATCAAACAACATTTCAAATAGAGTGTCATGTTTGCAGTACAGTATGTTTATGATGACCGTGATGACCACCAGTCGGAAAGCATTGGTTGGACAAAGTTAATTTAAAGTTGTAGTTTGTTTAAATTCACATGTATGTGAAAGGAAGCATGTGTGAAAGTTATTTTTTTTATATACTTTTAATCAGTGTTGTGTGTAACGCGTTACAAAGTAACTTTTTCGGGTAAAAAGTAGTGTAACGCGTTACTACTAAAAAATTGGTAACGAAATGAAGTTTCTTTTTAAATTCGGCGCAACGTTACTTTCCCCATGGAAAAATTTGACAGCGACACTTTTTTTTCCCAGCTGAGCGCTTGCGCGCGCAATACTCACAAGCTCCACACGGTAGCAACGGACAGAGGCTGTAGCAGAGCAATCATGGCAAGCGAGAAGCAGCCAACGGTAACTTTTGAGGGATGTAACTGTTGAAATGTTTTATTTGTTCAGTCTGAACATTTTTAACAATGATTATTAAATCAAACAACAATATTGTTAAACAGATGAGTTGTAAAAAAAATTCACCCCCCTCACAGTTGTCATGAAGGGCAAAATTAGCGGTATAGACCTGTTACGTTCCCGTATCGCGTGCGGTTTTGTGTTGTTTCCCTGCTCTCTTTCTCTCTCGGTTACTTTCACTTTGGTAGGTACCCGTGATTGGCCAAGTGACCTGTCAATCATCGTTGGCGCTGACGTCACCTCATCTCGCCGCCGCCAATGGGAACAGGCCACCTGGGGAATAAAAGTGCACGCCAGACGTCTCCACAGAAGCTCTCGGCTCGCTGAGTGTCTCAACCCACGCTGCTCTGTCTCTGTTACGCTGTATACCCTGTTAAGGTTATGGTTCTCGTTCACTCTCTGTGATGCTAAGAGTATGAGTGAACTCTCCCTGTGCTTGACTCTCTCTGACTTTATGTGACCTGCTTCGCAGCACGCCTGAGGTTACTAGGATGGAGAAGAGATAGACAGAAAGCATGTCACGTGACATACACTGCCACACGCAGGGGGTTTCGCTTTTTGTTTAGTACACTAGGGTAGGGGCGAGCGCCACACCTTGTATTTTGGTTTCTGTTAGTTAGTGGAGACTAGATAGGGCGTCCTGGACGCTGAAGACTTTTATTTTCTTCTTTATTTTCTTAGTTAGGATTAGAGGTTATTTAACAGCTAGACTTCATTTGGTTTTGTTATTTTCTTTTCTTTGGCGCCGTCCACGTCTATCTTTTCTTCCCATTAACTTGATCCACCTTACAGAAATTCTGTATCAATGTCCTTTTTATATTTATGTTAATCTATATTCGTATAGATTAAATTATTTTCACTTTTGCCACTGACCTTATTTGTTGAATAAAGGTTTTGGCGTTTTTTTGCACAGTAACTTTGGTTGTGTAGTTTTCTTTTGTACAACCCATGGTTTATGTAGGTTCCTCTATAATGTCACTTAAAATGTTGGACTCCCGAACCCCTGGACTAATTCGGGGGTCGTAACAAGACCAAAACAACTATTTGCCACCAGCTGTAAACATGTTTTTTTTCTGCTGTGAAGTGGGCATTTTTACTTACTCCGCTTGCACTCGCCGGTGTACATCGCTGATGGTAATCTTCGGTAGGTCTTGGAGGCATCAACAGTAAATCAGCGCCGTCCTTCCTATCGTCTCGTGTATCTTGGCCCGGGACCGGAAGTATACAAGCACACACTCAAAGCGGAAATAGAAACACGTCATGCCCGTGCAACTAGTCCAATAGGTTGGATGGAACTTATTTGATGAATAATTAGAACTGTCCTTTACAGATGGTGGATGAAAGTCGATGGAGAGAGTCTCTGGTAATGATGGAGTTGGAGAACAGTGATCGAGGGTAAGTTGCTCAGGGAAGTAGATGTAGTGGTGGAGTCTCCATGTCTAGCTATGGACGGACCAGACGAGGATGTGAAGGGGAGGTGAATGTTTTATAGGAAGCAGCTGATGAGGTGCAGGTCTGGTGAATACGTAATCAGGGGAGAGTAAACGAGTGGGCGGAGCCTGCAGGTCTGGTGGAGCCATGACAGTCAGAGGGTGGGGAGGGGTGCAATGTTTTAATAAAGTAAACTTACTCAATTTATCAAGAGTGTGTTCAATATATTAATGATATTGACAAAATGACAAAAAAATACTAGACAAAATGAACTGTTGGATTTTTAGTCAGTTATTTTGGTATGTTTATCATTTGGTATGAATATCATTTACTTGATTGTTTAATATGTTAAGTTAAAAAGTTAATAAATGTGTAGTTGAAAAGTTAAGTTAATTAATGTGATATTTACTAAGCTACTAAATTATTTATTATTACTTAATTTTTTTTAAAATGTCGTGCTAAATATGTAACCAGTGAGACCATAATATTATAGCGAACTGGTAGCCAATGTAAAGCCCTGGGAGCATGGGTAATTTGTCCATGGTTTGGACTAAAAGTTAACCTTGAAAAAGAGTTGGAAAATTTTTTTGATGAATTCGTAGGATCCAATTGAGAGTTCGTACTAAATATGTTGGAATAAGCTTTTAAATTTGAGCTATTGAAATTTTTAGTTTTAATTTTTGATAAATTCGTAGGATCCAATTGAGAGTTCGTACGAAATATGTTGGAATAAGCTTTTAAATTTGAGCTATTGAAATTTTTAGTTTTAATTTTTGATAAATTCGTAGGATCCAATTGAGAGTTCGTACGAAATATGTTGGAATAAGCTTTTAAATTTGAGCTATTGAAATTTTTAGTCTTAATTTTTGATAAATTCGTAGGATCCAATTGAGAGTTCGTACTAAATATGTTGGAATAAGCTTTTAAATTTGAGCTATTGAAATTTTTAGTTTTAATTTTTGATAAATTCGTAGGATCCAATTGAGAGATCGTACTAAATATGTTGGAATAAGCTTTTAAATTTGAGCTATTGAAATTTTTAGTTTTAATTTTTGATAAATTCGTAGGATCCAATTGAGAGATCGTACTAAATATGTAGGAATACGGTTTTAAATTTGAGCTATTGAAATTTTTAGGTTTAATTTTTAAAAAATTCGTAGAATGCAATTGAGAGATCGTACTAAATTGGTTGGAATACGGTTTAAAATGTAATTTTACAACAACAGCAGGATTATAATTAGCAGGGCGAATATTCGACCTAAAATAATTTATCCAATAGTTCATTGTGTCTGCTTCATATTTTTTTATGATTTTGTTTGTATGGAAAAAATAAAGAATAAGGACTCCAGTGGCAAACGAAATATAAACAGCCCTCTTTGCTTTATCCACCTGTAATAAATTAACAAAGTATTCATATTAATTCAGTATGTTAAAAGTGGTTGCTTTTATGACCTTAATCCTAATATTAAATGAATTAAAAATATTTTAGCATAATATAGTCCTGTAATCTGTAATTGAGACATTTATGATTTACCTAATTTAAATATTTCATGCAAGGTCATGCCAAACTACTGTACCTGACTGGAATATGGCTTTCCGTATCTCAACAGTACAACAAAGTGCTCACAGTTGCCCTTTAACACATTGTATGGACGTTCCTCTCCCAAAAGGCTGTATGCGTGTTCCACAATATCATGAGTGGGACGAGACTCAAACTGCACATCCAGAAGATTGTTGATACGGTATGTGTGTTTGCCAACCACATCGTCCAGTTTGTCCCTCTCCACGTTGGCCTTGTTGTGTAGTACTGACATCACACTGCTGAGCCCAGCGTTAGGATTCTCAGCTACAGAGAAAGAAATGGAAAAGTAAAGACAATCATGACTCATGAAGCTTAAATGGAAAGTTTCAGATTCAGTGCAAGTTCAGCTCAATAGGATGAATATGTAGAAAAACTGACAGGCGGGGATCAGATGAATCACATCTCCATCGCCGACATACAGAGCCCAGTGCTGATAGCCAACTCTGAAGATTTCAATGAGGTCTCCTGGCTCTGGATTCTTATCCTATAGGAGACAATAAAAGTTACAGAGCCATTTAAATCAGTCAAAATATAATATCATATTGTTTATCTAAAATAACAAAATAAATGTTGACATTAAAATAATAACATATATTGTTATTTCTTATATTATATGACAAATGAGTTTAACAGACTGGTAATGTGAACAAATTCAACATATTATTAAGCAATTTTTGCAAAAAAAAAAAAGAAAAAAAAAATGTTTACAACATCATGTAACAGTTATGATGATACTCATTCATTTGTACAGTGCTATGCTTGTAAATCTCACTATCATGTCCACGGGTTACCTTATGCAAGTCATCTGTAACCTGATCAACCAGACGGTCATGTCTGGCCACATAAAGGATGCACACACACATACACGTGTGTTAGTTACTGCATGATAGTACATTTTTAACTAGCAGAATAATAATGCATCATGATACACATAGTCTCACTTTAGCTATGTCTTTTAACTATAATAGTAATTCGAAGGGCTTTAAATATTGGCTTTACTTCAAGTCAGCTGCCACTTTAGCGCAAGGCCAGTAGCACATAGCATTAGCTTCTTAGCCTGAGCTAACTCGGCCGAGTCAAGCTAGGGGGGGTGGTTTCAGCAACAGCTCCACCCACGCCCCACATCTTTGCCCATTTTCTGATATCCGGGAGTGACGAGAGGTGATGCATGCCCAAGATGTCGACGGCCGGCCCTGCCCACTTTAGGCTTCAAAAACACTCTTCAGAAACACTTACACACTACACCCATATTTTCAGTTATGGGCAGATTCGTGAATTTTTGGGATATTATGGTCCTTCAGACCTGAAGTATACTTTTGAGTTTTTCCAGAAAGTGTTGCTGGGACTTGACGCACAGAAACTGTCACACAAAATACAGGTTTGTGGTTGTTTACAAAAATAGAGGCCAGATTTAATGTTACTTTTACTGTTGATTATAAAGATCAGAAATCGAGTTTAGCATTTTTAGGGCATGCTGCTTAAATTCAACACATTTGAATAGGTTGTATGTACTAAAAAATGTTTTGCCAACTTTACCAGAATTTATTTTCTTCATTCAACTGTATTTTTACTTGTAGAAACTACTTAAGAACACTTATGTAACCACTTGACAAATTGTCCAACAAATTGGGTTTTTTTTGAGTGCAGCTTCTGTACATGTGACACAAACAGGTTTATAAGTAGCCTATTCAGCTTTCTGTTGCCTTAGAGAACAACTTGTGTAGTTTTTAAACTTTTTCAAGCTCTCTTACCATAATAAAATTGGGTAACACTATAGAATACGGTTCCTTCGTTAATGAATAACTACACAAGAACTAAGGGGTAACACAATATTAACAATCTAGTAACTACTATTAACTAAAATAAACTCTTATTAACGAATTAGTAAGTAATATCTCACAGACGAAAGTGTTACTAGATACTTCTGTGGGAATTCCTAATTATTTGGATTCGTATTATTGAAGATCATTGGAACTATCTAGTAATTACTCAAGTGTTACCACATGATCTAGTCATGATTTGTGCAAACGTTTGAGATTTTTGGTGAACTTTAGTATACTTTTAGAAAATGTCTTTAGTAACACTTGAGTAATTACTAGTTAGTTCCAATGATCTTCACTTTATAATACGAATCCAAATAATTAATAATTCCCACAGAAGTATCTAGTAACACTTTCATCTGTGAGCAATTACTTACTAATTTGTTAATAAGAATTTCTTTTAGTTAATATTAGTTACTAGATTGTTAATTTTCAGTAGTTCTCTGGGAAGTATTAAAAAAAAGTAGTTATTGATTACTTAATAGTGAACTACCACTTTCGTCTGTGCGCTATTACTTACTGGTTCGTTAATCAGAGTTTCTTGTTAGTTAATAATAGTTACTAGATTGTTAATATTGTGTTACCCATTAGTTCTTGTGTAGTTATTCATTAACGAAGGAACCGAATTCTAAAGTGTTACCTAAAATTGTCTTCTGACAACCCTTGATAAGCAAAGCAAAGCAGTTTATCAAACAGTCTTATATATCACAAACTATAACCCAGAAAAGGTCTATTTGCTAAGTGCTAAGTTCATTAAAATATATTTACCTTGTCCATATGAAACTTCTTCTGCTTCTCTGCTCTTCTCTAATCCTGTAAGAAAGCTTTTAGAGAGAGCTTTTATACACATACCGTAGGGCAGGGCCAAACGTTTCGCAACTAGCCAGAGAACACAACTAACCAGTTCTACCAGCAAAAATTCTGATGTTTATTGACAGTTGAAAAAATGTCCCGTCATGGTTGAATGGTTCCAAAATGAAAGTTGAACCGACTTCTTCGACGTCATCTGGCCGTGAATTACACGTCTTATCTGCGCGTCCACGGACATCTAAATGGGGTTTTTTTTTTAGTTCTTCTGGATGTGTTTCTGCCAATTGTGTGTGCATATTTAATCTTGCATTTAAAATGATCACACCTTTAGTGTTTTAGATTGTGAAAGGCAATCAATCAGGCTATTTTTACACATCTTAACCTGACTAGGTTCTAAAAAGGTCCAAAATCGGTCCGATCAGACCTGGACGTCTATAAAACCGTTTAATAGGGGAGAACGGGGATGGTTGTAACATTTTTGACCTTTCTGTCTATATCTTGGGAGTACTTTTAATCCAAAATGTGATTCAAACTAGTTACAAGTGTCTGCTATCAATTGACATAACTTTGATCTTTTTTGCAACACAAACAGAAAATGCATGGTTTAGTTTCAAACACAAGGAGTGAAATGTTACAATTCACCCCAACATTTGCACTAACAACTTGCATGAAAATTATCTATATTGACACACAATAAACATAATTTAAATTTGTTGAATTTAACTATAAAGCAGAAATTCCCATAACAAAAATAAACAAAGTAAAAAAAAAGTTACTTTCCTCAAAATTGTTTTTTCCACTCTAACACCTGCTGTGTTTGCCACAGGGCTCTACTTTGTTACATGTGGAATAATGACTAAACTGAGCATGTGCGAAGTGAATCAGGGGATTTTTAACTAGTTCCTGATTGGACAGATTGGAATTGTTACAATTGACCCGTGTTACACCCATCCCCGGTCTCCCCTACATCAACACATTAGTTCTGGACAAAAGCAAGAGAGTTATAATTTAGAACAATATTTTATTGAGAATATTACATTTGAAAGGTCTTTTAGTTGTTTAACTGCTAAAAAGACAATAAAAATAGTACAACAGTTTCACATTAAGGTTAAGCAGCCATTAATCAAACCTCAATATAACAAAAGTACAGGAACAGTCGACACATTCTATAATATTACAGAAAAGTCTTTCTATAATATTCCACCTTTGATGAAGAGAAGTCAGAGCTGTGACAGTACTAACTTTCAGTTACTTCAGTCTTGCATTACTGTTAAACAGACATAAATAAAAAAATCTAGAGTCTAAGAAATTTGTTTATGGCTTTATTGGCTCTGTTTTGTTTATGGTGATTTGTTTATATCCAGCTCTTCTGGAGTGTGCTTCAGGTGTCCGCCATTGCTGCATCAACGTCTGCATCAACTGCATCATTGCTGCATCAACGTCTTAATCTGTAGCGTTTGGGCTCCACCTCGTCACAGCATCTGAGGGAAGAGAATGGGGTTTAAAAAAAGGCTAATTTTTAGGTTAATTGTGTACGGTGTAAAAATAGCAATGTTATTTTTCTGCATAATAATCTTATGCCAATAAAAGGTGTTCTGATTAGTGAAAAAATTCAAATAAAACATCCAGACAGGTGGTCTTATAAAGAATAACAAAATAATCATTCATGATGACTAAATGTAAGGTAGCCAACCCCGGTCCTCGAGAGCCTCTCTCCTGTTATTTCCAAACTATCCCTGTCCTACTGCTGAGTGCTGACTATTAACAGATCAGGGGTCTCATTTATAAAGCGTGCGTACGCACAAAACGGGGCTGGAAACGTACGTACGCCGGTTTCCACGCAAAGTTTGTGATCTATAAAAAACAAACTTGACGGGAGAAAGTGCGCACCATTAAGCAAACTTTGAGCCATGCGTACGCACATTCTGGAGACAAAGGGAATTGGAGACACCGATGGTGAGCTGTAGTTAAATGTCTTTTTGGTCACTTTTAGACCAAAAATCTAAAGAAAATTATAGCCTATCTATAGACTACAAAAAGAAAATAGCCTACAAATAAAATTTCACTCACCAAGCCAATCACTCCAAGCAAATATCCATCCGTTCTTAAGTGTCCGCGCCAGCACGCGCGTTGGGCCGTTTAGTGAAACTGACGCACATAATCTAACGGCAGATGAACAATATAACTTCATGTGTAGGCTAATAAACGGTGCACGTTCTCAATAACAGTTTAAATAAATGAAATAATGATTTAACCTGTTTTACTTCTTTACATACTTCTTTACTTACTTCTATAGACGAATCCGACGAGCGTCCTTGTGTAGGCTGCCATCTTGTGGCGACGCCATTACTGAGCTGTCACACCGGCATAGCCATATGCACCGGTATGTAAACAAACCTCGTAGATAAGGTTATAACGCACCCTCGATGACAGCTACAGCCAGGCAGACTTGTTAGGTTGATGATGTTGGACACTGGCCTCCAGTCACAGATGAAGGTACAAACGATCTTACAGATTATTTATGCTAGCTAGGCTAACGTTTGCTACCGAATAAACTAAAAAAAGATCTGTCCATTTGGCAACAATAAATAAATAAATGAAATCAAATAAACAAATTCATATTTTTCATTTGTGTTCATTATTTATCTCATTTTTACATTGCAACGGGCATGGGTAAGGTAACGTTACAGCTAGAAAGTATACACAATATCGACCAACTAGTATTTTTAAACCATGGAAAGAGTTCAATATAACAGCAGGAGAACAATTATGTCAAATAACGTTATATTTAGCTCAGGAAAGCCATTTAATGACCATAGCATGTTAATTAAATAGAAAAAATAGCAAGAGAGGAGATTTTGCTGATCACTATATCACACATTTATTATATTTTTTTTACTTATGTCATTAAATAATTATTATACGCGAATGTCCGCGTCTTGTACTTGCCCAGGAAATCTGTGTAAACCGTACGGCACCTGACAGGGGCAGTCGACCCGGGGTATTCACAATGTTTTCTCTTCAAAATTGAAATTTTACTGCCACAATTGAAACAATTTATAACGGAAACTGTTTACCCACTCGACATTATACAAGGGCTAACGTTGTAACTTTAGTGACAGTCGTAAATCGCGGGCTGTTTATTCCTGTGGACGCAAGTTGCAAATAAAACAATAGAAGGCAATGGAGCAACGCTACCCAGTAACATCTCAGTAATGGCGCCCGCTTACTTCCGTTTTTTTCGACGGATTCGTCTATACATTTAGATTAAATATGGCATTCTCGTTAATGGAGTTAAACACTTAAACTACATGAAATCATATATATATATATATATATATATATATATATATATATATATATTCAGTAAATACAAATATATATTTGTTGTGGATGCAATGCCTTTTAACACTTTCCCTCTGGCATGCAGTGTTTTAATGTTTTATCTAGAGATAATTGCTAATCATGATTGTCTGAGAAAATAATTCCATGCAAATAATCCACAACCATGTCTTTCCATTAAAAATATAAATTCATTAAAAATACTATTTGGCCAGTGGAAAAGATTGAGAAAATCTTTCTCTGAGATGTATTTGACACTATTTGATTTATTCATTCAAAAACAAGGCAAGGATATAGGCAACGAAAAAAATAAAATAATTTATTGTGACACGGCACATCTGTATTTCATATTTTCCTAACGTTTTGTACGTTAACATGGTATCACGTGGATGAATAACCACATGCAAATGATATGCAGATGAGGATATGCATATTTAAACTAGGCGTTGTAAGCTCCATATATGGTTATTTCGGGGAGGAGACGCATGTGCGCGCATTCTTCCGCTGACTGGGATTTATAAAGGGAATTCTGCGCAGGTTCTGGCGTACGCACGGTTTTATAAATCTGAATATTTTTTGGCGTACGCCATTTTTGGCTTTCGGGCGCACGTACACTTTTAGTAAGGATCCTACGCACAGTTTTATAAATGAGACCCCAGGTCTGTTGTCAGAACCTGGAAAGGCAGGATTAGTTGCAAAACAAGCAGGACAGTGGCTCTCGAGGACTAGGATTGGCTACACCTGGTCTGGATATTTTAAATTGTGAAGTAATAAGACTGCTGTTCAAATGTTCACTTAACAGTGTAATGATGACTTAGATAGAAATTAGCTGGCTGTACTTTAGCTTTTCTTGAGCAATGACAGACATTATAGACTCTGTATTTGTAACTGTGTGAACTCAGATTTAGAAAAATGTATGATTATATTCAATGTAAATTGTGAAAAAATAAGATGCAAATCGCAAAATTCTCACATAAAATGAGGTGTCCTCTGGGACTAGGATGATAATACAGAATTTGGAACTGGTGACTATAGACATTTTTCACCCATTTGTTTTTAATGTCTATAGTAGCTAAGTAGAGACACCTTAATCAATAAACACCATAACAAAAAAAAACACAATTGGTAATCTTTAGAGTATGGTTAGAGACTTTGTAACAGAGCAAAACTGGGCCATTTACTGCCTTAGTATAGAAGAGCACATAGACTGCCCTCTAAGTGACAATTATACACTCACAATACATTCCAAATACTATCAAAAACATAAGATTAATTCTTTCCATAAACTCAGTAATTATAATCAAAATATAATAATGTACATTACTTGCATTTAAAGCTGAGGCCATAGGTGAGGAATCAGGTAGTCTCCTTCCAGATATCCTATTTTCATTCTGCATTTAACTCACCTGCACAAAAAGTTAATTTTATTGTAGTGGAATATATAAACAGTAAATCACAGAGCCGTTTTGGGATATTATGTTAACGTTTATGCAAAACACATCCTGACTTGGACATGAAATATCATGGAAATATCCTTATTGGTCCGAAAGGTCACCAGGTGACGAGAAGCGGAACCATTTTTGCGTGGTGTTGTTCCCGTCGGGAGCGAGTTCAATGAAACACCCAACCGGTTGTTCCCTGGTTATTCCCGTGTTAGTCTCGCGTAGCCAGACCTTCAGACTGACGGCTGAAGGTCTGGATTTCATAGCAGCTTTCTTTGGCCAAGGCCCGCCCATAAGGCCGTTTGACCGACATGTCAAACAACCAATTACAGTTCGTTTCGGGGCGTGGAAATGTCTCCACAACAACAGGCCGGCGTGCAACAAGTCAGCAGCAGTCACCGGAGCGCCTTATACTGTATATGGATCAATTGGTTAACAAAGCTCTGCGTTATTAATTTCGCCCACGAACTGCGCTCATGTTCATCTTATGCCCGCTTTGTCACACGGACAGTTCAACCTCGTATAAATCAGGAAATGTGTGTAAATCACGTGCCCGCTCACGAGTGCTCACTCTTAACAGACACACAGCGCTACTCGCGCGTCACAGAATGTAGCTGCTGTTGCTGTCATTGAGCCGCCGCACATTGAATACTCACATGAGTCAGGCCGCGAATGTAAGTTATGTCCCCGCCCCAGCGCGCTCACGCCTACTAAATAAACGCCTCACCTCCGGCGCCGTGCACTCGCTACATTCCCTGTAGCCTTTAGCACATCAAGTGGATGCATAACGCAAACCCAGTCAGTATGCCCTATATATGAATACTGAATCGGCCAGCTGCGATGTCAGCGTCTTGTTTCATGTTTGCCCACAAATGCGGCTGATATCCCCTTCTTAGTTAGGTACTTCACTTGATCTTCCATAATAGATAGGAGGGGACATACAACTACGTTTAGCTGATCTTGATAAATGCTCACTGTCACTCATATAAACACAACAGTTTTTCTTCCGCAATCACACGCCTGCGCTTTGTTTCCCGGCGGACCGAAAATAAATGTGACACTGACGCCCCCCGGAAATCTGATAAAATTCAACCAATCAGATAACGACTTCGACATTCCTGAAGTGTTTCCAGTTAAGTGTACCATATGCATCAGACGTTTAGCCAACGTTCCGTGGGCGTGACGTCTGAGGCTGAGACTATTCCCGTGTAAACAGTTCGACCTTTATATGGGCTCTATGCACACATGAGTTCCGCATTTGACGCAAGGATGCTCGTCTATTTCCGGTTGTGTAGATTAAAGCGGAGGCAAACCGGAGAAAACGGGATTATGGCAGAGTCTTCAATATTTACTGTCCTCCCATCTTTGAAACGAAACGTACATACGTTTAGATGTAATTTTATATATAGATATGTTTACTTAATATAATTTTAAAAAGAAGCATAAACACAACGAGGGGTGTCTGTTTTATCTGTTTTTGTGACTAACGTTTCTTTAGTATAACCATGGACTATTAAATTCAATATAAATTCTCTGTATTGCATTGGACTCTACGATCGGCAGAAGTTATCGAGCATCCTTACACCTTCACTGGAAATACCGCCGTGCATACGACAATTCACCATGACGTCACAACAATAGTAGACGTTTTTCCGGGTGGCAAAAGCCGAAGCGTCCCTATGGCAACACTAGTAAATTGCATGGAGGGAGACACACCGCCGGCAGAAGCCTAATCTACATTTCAACAGTTAATTCAAAAACCGAGTGCGAGCGGTAATGCATTCACTCTGTGTGTGCGGATTGCAGGAGATTCGCGGGACTCCCGCAAACTAGAAATATCTATGAATAAAACAAATAAAAGCTAATACATTTGTATTTATCTGTTGCAGAAAAGCAACAAGAATAACTAAAACAAAATAGAAATGATTTACATGGCAGAGTTTCTTTTTCTAACATGACTGCAGCGATGAGCGATAGCCAATCACAGACCTATGTGTTGATTTATTGAACGCAATGGCCAATCAGAAGCATTTACGATGAAGAATCATTTACTCACTGCTCAAAAGAAAGTAACATAGAAAGTAATAGAAATAACTAAGTTAGTTGAGAACGTCAGTTATATAATGACCCACGCATTAAAATGGTTGGGTTTAAATCGGGCTCAGGCACATAATTAAGAGGACATGCACTTTTGACGACGTCCACTCGCTTTAACGGCTTTAACCTCCTCACCCACAGGTTCTGCTGAATCCCTACACCTTTTGCTGTATATCTGGTGGCACAACCCCAAACACAACATATTTTCGCCATAGATTCAACTTTGATCAACAACAATGATTTTAGCTATGTAATTGTTCAGTTGCCGGCTGGATCTCTTCAGTTAGCCAATAGAAGCCGCTCGCGTTCTGCCACCCGGAAGTATCGCGGTGCCTATTGTTTACAACAGGGGCGTAGCCAGTATTGGGCCAGGGCGGCACTGGCCCACCCGCACTACTCAATGGCCCGCCCAGGCAAGTTTGATAAAAATACATTTTTATTTTATTTTTATAATTCAAATGTATTTAAGAAAATGTATTAATATATACCTGATTTATTGTTGACTGCTGTGTATGTTTAATTAGTTTTGCCGAATAAAATGCAACTGTCGAAGCAAGTTGTAGAAAGCCTCCCCCTCCGGAACGTTATTGGTTGCTATGGTTGCGGGGGGTTCCGATTAGGGGTGTGACGGTTATTATATAACCGTGAGACCGACGGTTATAGTTGAAAACCGTCATTAGAACTCTGTAACCGCCAAAACCGTATAATAATTTTTTTTTTCAAAAAAAGAAAAATCATCATAGAGAATGTTTAAATACTAATTAAAAAGTACAATTTAACTTTAACTTTTAAACGCGCGATCCAACGGACCACTGAAGTGGGGCTATTTTTTTACACGCGTGAGCGTGTGGTGTATGGGAGCGGACGCGCTGCCTGCTGCAGTAGCCGTCACTTTACACGTGAGAACTTCGTGAAGAAAGGTAAAACAGATGGATCTCGTTGCGAAAAATAGTGTTACATCGCCTATATGGGCACATTTCGGGTTTAAACCAGATGGCAACGGAAAACCAGAAAATCTTGATGAGCTTGTGTGCAGAATATGCGGAAAAACGGTATAAATGCCAACACCACCAATCTCTCAATAACAATAGGAGAGAGCGGACTAGCTTTCGCGTGGCACATATTTGCAAGGTCTCGTTCACTCCATCTCTGCCATGCACGTGCCGCGCGCTATGTATGTTATGCGGGATTCCGGGAGATTTTAACTAATTTGCGGCCATCAGGGAGACGCTATCAATATGCGGGAGACTCCCGGAACTTCTGACGCGATATGACAATCACATCAACTCAGATCTGAGCCCCTATCAAGCCAATGCGCCGCAATCTATCGCAAATCAAAGTGAAAGTAAGTCACAGACGCTTAACACTACCATCTTCATTAAAAGTAAGTTAAAGGAATGAACATCTGTATTACATTTGCGGTCCATTACATCTGTATATAGCATGGTAATTCACAACAACAGGCTATAGTGGCATTGACGATCCATAAGTATGTGTAATGTCGTAAATATTAATAATAGGATAAATTTGAGCACTTAATATTCGAATATTATTAAAATATTACATAAAATAAGGAATGGAATTCTAATAGTATTATAGAGGAAGATGACAGCCCTAGTAACTAATTAGTGTCTGCTCGTTTATTCAAGTTTTCCTTCGCACTCAAGCGCCAATTTTGAAACCGGCACACTCCTAGTTCCGATAAAAAAAACTCTTGGACTCGCCGGCGCCATAATAATGGCTAAACAACTTTCTTTAATGTGCTATTTGGAAAAAGCGAGAGTTGAGGAAGAAGACACGCCACTGCCTTCATCTATCGAGTCCACCCAGCCAGTTCTTCAGACTCATTAACCCTAGAGAAGGCTAGTCAGGTGCTGGCGGCGGCCGCTTCTCTCTCCCTCTCTCCCGATCAGCCTGACGCGGGTTTACCTGCCGATCTAACTGCGATATTATTATTTTAGCTTACTTTATTTTCGGGTGAACTGTCTTTGCACTGCTGACTAGCCTGAATAAAATCGACAAGTTATTGTCAACACACTGATTTGTCCAGCCTTTATTGAGCTCTGTTGGATGAACATGATGATTTGCCGAATATTATAAAGGTGTTACTGTTTTTGCAGTTTGTCTATTAATTTTTCTACTCTCTAAAGTTAATTATTTTTGAAGTATTTTTTAGGGGTTCAAGCACGAAGTGCTGAAACCCTATTGTAATTGTACTGATTTTTATTATTATTAGGGGTTCAAGCACGAAGTGCTGAAACCCTATTGTTTTTGTACTGATTTTTATTATTATTATTATTATTATTATTATTATTATTATTATTATTCTCCCCTAAAACGCGTCGTGCAGACCAAACCGTAAGTGCTGGAGATCTGAAACTTTGTCAGATGGTAGTACAAAAATCGAGGAGAGGTTATCAAATTATGAGCCCGATTGGCCCATAGGTGGCGCTATAACAACCAATTGCGCGAAACAGCTCATAACTCCTAGACCGTAAGTTGTACACTCAAGTGTCTTATATCATTGGAAAGCTGGTCACCTGACGAACAAAACGTATATCTCCGATTTCATTTCCGGTATTAAAATTTTTCCGCCATTTTGAATTTTGTTGAAAAACCACTTTTGCGAACTAGTCCCTGGTTTTTCGCCCGATCGGAACCAAACCAATGCAGAAATGTTCTCTGGAGTCTGAAGATCAATAATTATTGAAAAAATGTTGAAATTTCTATTTACGGTCGCTAGGGGGCGCAAAATAAACGCTGTGGGAGGAGCCTACTTTACTAAAATGGCTATAACTCGAGAAGTAAATGAGATATCTTCACCAAACTCGGTACTCATGTGTAAGAGTTCAATTTGAGGTGACAGTAAAAAAATCGCGACGATTGAACACTAGGTGGCGCTATAATATGAAAAAAACATATAACTACCTGACCGTTAGTCCGATTGACTTGAAAATTGGTATGCAATGTCTTGGTCCAAGGCCCCATGTATGTCTATGAGGACATTGGTTTAACTCGAAAAACATGGCCGCCATCGGCCAATGAAGTTTGAGCACCTATGAAACAAGGTTAACGAAGGCCGATCGGAACGAAACTCGATGGGCATGTTCGACTCATGGCCCTAGAGGTCTGTAAGAATTTTGAAAGAAATCGGCCACTAGTTGGGGCTAATGAGTTTTATGGCTCTGTAATCACGTGGTGTTGTACACACCCCCCCAATATGCATATCAATTGATAGATCTCCTCATGATGAACAACTTTGCCTCTAGAACCATTGCTGTCAATCAAATCGTTCATCAAATATTCACAAATATGTCAAAAACCTACTTTTGCGAACTAGTCCCTGGTTTTTCGCCCGATCGGAACCAAACCAGTGCAGAAATGTTCTCTGGAGTCTGAAGATCAATAATTATTGAAAAAATGTTGACATTTCTATTTACGGTCGCTAGGGGGCGCAAAATAAACCTTGTGGGAGGAGCCTACTTTACTAAAATGGCTATAACTCAAGAAGTAAATGAGATATCTTCACCAAACTCCGTACTCATGTGTAGGAGTTCAATTTGAGGTCACAGTAAAAAACCGCGACGATTGAACGCTAGGTGGCGCTATAAAATGAAAAAAACATAAAAAGGGCTATAACCATGTGACCGTTAGTCCGATTTACTTGAAAATTGGTATGCAGTGTCTTGGTCCAAGGCCCCATGTTTGTGTATGAGGACATTGGCGTATCTAAAAAAACATGGCCGCCATCAACCAAGAATTTGAGCACCCATGAAACAAGGTTAACGAAGGCCGATCAGAACGAAACTCGTTGGGCATGTTCGACTCATGGCCCTAGAGGTCTGTAAGAATTTTGAAAGGAATCGGACACTAGTTGGCGCTAACGAGTTTTATGGCTCTGTAATCACGTGGTGTTGTACTCACCCCCCCAATATGCATATCAATTGATAGATCTCCTCATGATGAACAACTTTGCCTCTAGAACCATTGCTGTCAATCAAATCGTTCATCAAATATTCACAAATATGTCAAAAACCTACTTTTGCGAACTAGTCCCTGGTTTTTCGCCCGATCGGAAGCAGACCAGTCTAGGATAATTCTTTGGACTCTCTAGATCAATAATTATCAAAAAAGTTGAACTTTTTAAATTTGTGCATGGTCTTAAATGGTTATTTAGAAAAGGGGCGTGAAAAAATGCACCCAAAAGCCTATAAATCCTAAATGAAAACTCAGAACTTCACAAACATTGATGAGCATATGTGTCATAACATGCCAAAGAAGCATGCAAAGTTTCATTGAGAACGGACTATAGGTGGTGCTATAACTGTTAAAAAGCTTTAAAACCATATGTTTCCAATGGTAAATTGCCAGTATTGACTGTAAAAAAATTGAGCATCTATGAAACAAGGTTAACAAAGGCCGATCGCAACGAAACTCGATGGGCATGTTCAACTCATGGCCCTAAAGGTCTGTAACAATTTTGAAAGAAATTGGCCACTAGTTGGCGCTAACGAGTTTTGTGGCTCTGTAATCACGTGGTGTTGCGCACATCCCCACGAAATGCAATTTCATTTTATAGATCTCCTCATGATGAACAACTTTGCCTCTAGAACCATTGCTGTCAATCAAATTGTTTGTTAAATATTCACGATTATGTTAAAAACCTATTTTTGCGAACTAGTCCCTGGTTTTTTGCCCGATTGGAACCAGACTAGTCTAGGACAATTCTTTGGACTCTCTAGATCAATAATTATCAAAAAAGTTGAACTTTGTCATTTGTTTTGCTTTCACATGGTCATTTACTAAAGGGGGCATGACAAAATGCACCCAAAAGCCTATAAATCCTAAAGGAAAAGTCAGAACTTCACAAAAATCGATGAGTACATGTGTCATATCTTATTCAAAAAGCATGGGAAGTTTCATGTAGATCGGACCATAGGTGGCGCTATAATTGTTAAAAATGTAAAATCATTGAAACTTAAAACTTAATGTCTTTTGATGCTTTTGTGCTTAAAGGCCTCAAAGGCCTAAACTGCTTGAACCCCGCTAAATGCTGCTTGCAGCTTTAATTATTATTATTTTTCTTCTGCCGTAAAACGCATCGTGCAGACAAAACCGTAAGTGCTGCAGATCTGAAACTTTGTCAGATGGTAGTACAAAAATCGAGGAGAGGTTATCAAATTATGAGCTCGATTGGCCCATAGGTGGCGCTATAACAACCAATTGCGCGAAACTGGTCATAACTCCTAGACCGTAAGTCGTACACTCAAGTGTCTTATATCATTGGAAAGCTGGTCACCTGATGAACAAAACGTATATCTCCGATTTCATTTCCGGTATGGAAATTTTTCCGCCATTTTGAATTTTGTTGAAAAACTACTTTTGCAAACTAGTCCCTGGTTTTTCGCCCGATCGGAACCAAACCAGTGCAGAAATGTTCTCTGGAGTCTGAAGATCAATAATTATTGAAAAAATGTTGAAATTTCTATTTACGGTCGCTAGGAGGCGCAAAATAAACGCTGTGGGAGGAGCCTACTTTACTAAAATGGCTATAACTCGAGAAGTAAATGAGATATTTTCACCAAACTCGGTACACATGTGTATGAGTTCAATTTGAGGTCACAGTAAAAAAATTGCGACAATTGAACACTAGGTGGCGCTATAATATGAAAAAAACGTATAACTACCTGACCGTTAGTCCGATTGACTTGAAAATTGGTATGCACTGTCTTGGTCCAAGGCCCCATGTATGTGTATGAGGACATTGGCGTATCTCAAAAAACATGGCCGCCATCGACCAATGAAGTTTGAGCACCCATGAAACAAGGTTAACGAAGGCCGATCGGAACGAAACTCGATGGGCATGTTCGACTCATGGCCCTAGAGGTCTGTAAGAATTTTGAAAGGAATCGGCCACTAGTTGGTGCTAACGAGTTTTATGGCTCTGTAATCACGTGGTGTTGTACACATCCCCCCAATATGCATATCAATTGATAGATCTCCTCATGATGAACAACTTTGCCTCTAGAACCATTGCTGTCAATCAAATCGTTCATCAAATATTCACAAATATGTCAAAAACATACTTTTGCGAACTAGTCCCTGGTTTTTCGCCCGATCGGAACCAAACCAGTGCAGAAATGTTCTCTGGAGTCTGAAGATCAATAATTATTGAAAAAATGTTGAAATTTCTATTTACGGTCGCTAGGGGGCGCAAAATAAACGTTGTGGGAGGAGCCTACTTTACTAAAATGGCTATAACTCAAGAAGTAAATGAGATATCTTCACCAAACTCGGTACTCATGTTTAGGAGTTCAATTTGAGGTTAAAGTAAAAAAAACCGCGACGATTGAACGCTAGGTGGCGCTATAAAATGCAAAAAACATAAAAAGGGCTATAACCATGTGACCGTTAGTCCGATTGACTTGAAAATTGGTATGCAGTGTCTTGGTCCAAGGCCCCATGTTTGTGTATGAGGACATTGGCGTATCTCAAAAAACATGGCCACCATCAACCAATGAATTTGAGCACCCATGAAACAAGGTTAACGAAGGCCGATCGGAACGAAACTCGTTGGGCAGGTTCGACTCATGGCCCTAGAGGTCTGTAAGAATTTTGAAAGGAATCGGCCACTAGTTGGCGCTAACAAGTTTTATGGCTCTGTAATCACGTGGTGTTGTACTCACCCCCCCAATATGCATATCAATTGATAGATCTCCTCATGATGAACAACTTTGCCTCTAGAACCATTGCTGTCAATCAAATCGTTCATCAAATATTCACAAATATGTCTAAAACCTACTTTTGCAAACTAGTCCCTGGTTTTTTGCCCGATCGGAAACAGACCAGTCTATGATAATTCTTTGGACTCTCTAGATCAATAATTATCAAAAAAAGTTGAACTTTTTAAATTTGTGCATGGTCTTAAATGGTTATTTAGAAAAGGGGCGTGAAAAAATGCACCCAAAAGCCTATAAATCCTAAATGAAAACTCAGAACTTCACAAACATTGATGAGCATATGTGTCATAACATGCCAAAGAAGCATGCAAAGTTTCATTGAGATCGGACTATAGGTGGTGCTATAACTGTTAAAAAGCTTTAAAACCATATGTTTCCAATGGTAAATTGCCAGTATTGACTGTAAAAAAATTGAGCATCTATGACACAAGGTTAACAAAGGCCGATCGCAACGAAACTCGATGGGCATGTTCAACTCATGGCCCTAAAGGTCTGTAACAATTTTGAAAGAAATTGGCCACTAGTTGGCGCTAACGAGTTTTGTGGCTCTGTAATCACGTGGTGTTGCGCACATCCCCACGAAATGCAATTTCATTTCATAGATCTCCTCATGATGAACAACTTTGCCTCTAGAACCATTGCTGTCAATCAAATTGTTTGTTAAATATTCACGAATATGTTAAAAACCTATTTTTGCGAACTAGTCCCTGGTTTTTTGCCCGATTGGAACCAGACTAGTCTAGGACAATTCTTTGAACTCTCTAGATCAATAATTATCAAAAAAAGTTGAACTTTGTCATTTGTTTTGCTTTCACATGGTCATTTACTAAAGGGGGCATGACAAAATGCACCCAAAAGCCTATAAATCCTAAAGGAAAAGTCAGAACTTCACAAAAATCGATGAGTACATGTGTCATAACTTATTCAAAAAGCATGGAAAGTTTCATGTAGATCGGACCATAGGTGGCGCTATAATTGTTAAAAATGTAAAATCATTGAAACTTAAAACTTAATGTCTTTTGATGCTTTTGTGCTTAAAGGCCTCAAAGGCCTAAACTGCTTGAACCCCGCTAAATGCTGCTTGCAGCTTTAATTTTCTATGAAAACCCATAGGCCCACTCACATTTTCACTGGCCCACCCAAAATACAATTTCTGCCTACGCCACTGCTACTCCTAGGTATTCGATGGATCTTACCTAGCTCCTGAGAAAATAGAAAAACAGGTGAGTCTTCCGGGCAACTGCTTCCCTCGCTGCTCTAAACTAATAAAAAGTGAACTAAAGAAAAAATAAACCCACTACCTGGTTTCAAGGAAAACACAAATTAAGTTTAACATGTAAGTATCTCAAAATCTTCCAGCATGGTCGGGAGAAGACCGCGTGTGATCGCCCAGCTGGCAACAAAGAGCGAGCAGGTGAGAAAGAGAGAGACTCCATCAACGGCGTAGCCGCTTACATATCCGTAACTCCCATGACGTCACTCCGTTCACGTAGTTAAGGGAAAATCCCTTCCATGACTCCACCTACGAACTCAAAGAAAAATCATGAACACACAAACCATCGGTTCAATAAACATACCCACATAACAGTATTACTTTGAATATTATTTTTCTCTCGTAAGTGTGTTTTTCCTTTTCGTAAAATATATATTTATTTTTCAATAGGATTTTTAATATATTTTTTCGTTTGAATTTGAGTTTGCGCCAAATAGCTTTTGTTATATATTTACACACACACACACACACACACACACACACATTTATATAATATTTATTTATTTATTGAATATTTGTTAATAGTTATGGTTCGTTATGGTTGGGGCAAATAAACTCCAAAGTCTGGACCTTAGGTCCAAACCGGCGGCGTGCGGGCCTTCCGACAACTGGCCACTCTGGGCAAACAACCGCTCCAACCAAGGGCACGACCACACACATGCCCTCCCCACACACTCTCAAGACTCTATACCACAGGGCCCAATGTATAAACAGACCCCATTAAAGAGCCCCAATCAGTATACCACTGGACGCTAGATATAATGAGGAAAAATGCCCGGGCTCTAAAAAGAAGGGCTGTGGCCTCGGGTGTAACCTCGGGGTTACAGCCTCGGGGCTGAGGACCTGAGTAGGGGTCGTGTTCGGTTGGGCAATGACAGAGGGTAGTGACGGGTAGGGTTAGGAAGGGTGAGCGTGTGGAGTAAGCCACAATATATGTTATGGTTTTGAGTGAAGAAAAAGAGGGGGTAGCCATTTAGTAAAGAGGAAAAGAAGAACCATGAGAATTTAGCACTGATCTAAGTCTCGTCGAGGCCCCTGGGGTGTAAGGTGTCCAGACGCTCTCCGAGGGATCAACCTGGATTGGTCTGGAGACCAGTAATCTGAAGTGTGGAACCAACTGTCTGCGTTCTTCTATCTTGTGAATGATGTTATGTTGATAGGCTCTAACTCGCAGCTCATTCTTGGTCTGACCAAACTACTGTTTATGGCACTTGAGACAATAGATCATATAAATAAAATTAGAATGTTTGGGTCTATCAAAAGCTTCTAGAGTTTTTCTGAGAAATGTGCGAGAGTAGCCACGTTGTCTCAGAGCTGTGAAAAGAGTTTTTGTTGCAGAGAAGAAAGATTGTTCAGTCTAGATTCTCTTTAAAGAAAGTAATTGTGATCTTACAAAACCACGAAATGTGTGGCTGGGGTGAAAACTGTGTTTGTGTAAGAGTGCATGAGTGTCAGTCTCCTTAAAGTAGACCCTAAAATCCAGTTTGCTCATAGAAAGGAACCTAGGCCCTCTCTCCAACATGACATCTAAGAAATTCACCTCTTATTGATGGTCTGTGAATTTATATTTTATAGAAGCCTGGTGTGCATTCAAGTGTTCAGTGAAATTGGTGAAAGTGAGTGGGTCCAGACACCCCAGATATTGTCAAGGAACCTGTAGAATGCAAAAGGCTTTTTTGCAGCAGAGAGTAATGTCAAAGTCAAATTCAAAATCATTCTTTGTTAAATTTATTTCTAATAGTTTTAAAATATACTTGTCAGGTCCGTTTGAGTCGGGAAATTTTTTCGTGAACTTCTGTATTGCTTCCAAGCCCACTGTTGTCTCAGTGTTAGTATATAAACTGTCAATGTATGTATTGTGAAGAGAAGAGCATTGGAAGGAATACAGAAGTTCTTTAGTTTGCCAATTTTTTCAATGAAATCATAGGTGTCCTTTAGATAGCTCAGTGTTTGGTAGAGAGAGGATTGAAGAAATGTTCAATAAACTACGCGGTAAAATATGTTTTACTATTACAATCAGACACAATTGGCCTGCCCCGAGGAACTTGGAATGGTATGCTTAAATTTTTTGGTTCTTTGTGTATATTTGGGAGTAAATAAAACCCTCTGGGTCTTGGTGGGCTGTCTCCTATCAAATATTTTTTTTCTGTGTAACATTAAATAATCTTTTTTTTGACACATTTCCTCTAAAATCTCTTGAACTTCACTAATGGTCAGTGGATATATCGGTTCCTCCAAAGGCCAATAATGCTCACTGACTGCAAGTTGTCTCTTTTCTTCCCAGGTGTACTGGTCTCTATCAATAATCACTGCTGCATTTGCTTTATCCGCAGGCTTAATTGCAATTTCTCTATTCCTCTGTAGTTCCTTTAAAGCTTTCATTTCACCTGCTGTCAGGTTCTTTGTTTCTTTAACTCCTCAGTGCAAGTGTTTATAACCATTACTATATAAGCTCCAATGAGTTAGGAGATCTCTTTAGGAGGCTGGACAAAGCAGGCGTCCAGTCAGAGGAATGAGTAATGAGAATTCTTTGAGCTTTTCTTCACTTCAAAAAAAGTTTCTAATTTTATGTTGCGATGGTACGCTTGTAGATCTGCTAATAACTCTATCTTTTGTGTTTTAATGTCCTGCGGAGTGGGAATTTATGAGAGACCTTTTAACAACACTGAGGTTTGGTCTATATGAGAACCAATGACCGAGAAAGGATTATTATGAGTTTGTGAGGGCCTCCTATTGGGTTGATGCTGGCAGGCAGTTTAATGCCTTCATGCAGTGTCGGCGGTTCATTCAGTCGCTGAGAGTGCATGACGTTAACAATAGACAAAGACAAACCAAATGTGAATATTGTAATGTTAATATCTCTCTGAATTTATTACGGACTTATCTTCAATAGAACAACCTTGTAGGCCTAATATCACTTTAACATTGCGGGTTATGGAAACATGCTAAAACGAAAGAAAACTGTTAACTTACCTTCGTTTGTACGACAGTGTTTTCACCGTTGACAGGCTTTCAACTCTCTAGGTCATGTACCCAGCCATTGGTAAACTGAACGTGGGCTTCCAGAGACGTAAGAATTGCGAAATTGCTGGTCTTTGGACTTAATACGGATCAACATTTCCAATAAAGTTGATTTTTTCAACATAACGTTAGCTTTTCTCGGTGTCCAGTAGGAGTTTGTCTCTCTAAACTATTTTTATGCATGCTCAGATAAACAATTAATACAACCAACAGCAGCTGTAGTGTATAGTGTAACTTGGTTACCGGCTTGTGTTTGTGGCCTCAAAAAATGGCGTATACTCCCAGGGCTGTGCTCAAAATATCGATACAACGATATATCGTCATCTGTTGTGCTTTTGAATGAAGCCAATTCAGGGCTTGAATTTCGGCGCGGGTATTGCGCATTATTTCATTATTGACATATATTGCAAACATTCATTCACTTAACATGTATTTTGTATTTTAAAATAAATCCACACAAACCATAAAATCAAATCAGTAGTTTGAAAACGTTCTGCGAGACGCAATTTCACGAACATCTTAAGTTGAATGGGGCTGCGTCTGCTCTCTCGTCTCTACACAGCGCTGCAGCCTGTGAAACTACACGCTCGAGTTTAGGAGTCGGGACATGAGGGAATATTCACTTGCTTAATCGGGTCAGCATTGCACTGTGACTAAAGTTTACCATCCATCGTGTCTTTAAAGTCTACCAGTTTAAACATGCAAACGATTTTAAACTGTTCAGTACTTGCGTGCTGAGAGTTGGTTTTCGCTGCATGCATATAGACTAGAGTAAAGGATACTCACATACAGCTCGCAAGATTAAATCGCTTTTTTCCCAGTTAAAGTTAGTTTTGATTGATTCACTTCCGTCAAAAGAGTAGAGTAGAGAAGAGGAGTAGGAGTAGAGAAGACGATGGCGGATCGACACCTATGTGTGGTAGTGGGTTGCAATGCTAAGAGGAGAGATAGTGGGATTAGCTTTACCAAAACATGTTGCTGTGAGAGATGATGAAAAAAAAAGAGTAACGTTAAAAAAAAAGAGTAATGTTAAAAACCACACTTGGGTTTTGCGGTCAGCACTTCACAGAAGACTGTTTCACCAACTGGCTGGAGTAAAAAATGGGCTTCGTCAGTAAATAGTTATTGAAGCCGAATGCAGTATCTTCCATCAAGACACCATCAACTGGACAGCCTGTGTCTTTCCCGGTAAGTCTATTTTTTTCTGTCGGGAGTTAGTTGAACGATCCCGCCTGTTTGCTCATTACATTAGCTATCTACCAGGTATCTCTGTTAATTTAACTTCATCTGTGTTAAAGCGATGTAGATTATAATGTAATGTAATGCGTTTTACAGCAATACAGAATAGTCAATTTATTTGTTATTTGGAAAAGCACACACCTGTCTCTCCCCTATATTCTTAGTTGGATTTTATTCATTTTTTTTTTGTTTTGTTTTTTTTTGCATGGGCGTTTTATATATTTTTTTGTATATTTGTGATTTCAGGTTCTGTTCTCGCAGTGGGTCAGACACCCGTGGTATCACGGGATTCACGCTCGTGCACGTGTTGCTAATAAAATGGATGTGATTTAAGTTCCGTTGCTTTTATATAAAAACAAATATAATGAACAAGACACCCAAAGTACTTGTTATTTGTCAGTTCTCAATATGTCAGTTCTAATGTAGCATCCTCACCAACTGATGAGCGGAGAAATCTGTGTTACAAGACACGGAGCTGCTGCTGCATCAATCATGAAAGACTGTGTGTGAGCAGCGCTCGCTCGCTAACGCGCCCCCTCCCCCCGCAGGCGAACACTCCCAAAAGGAAAAGCAATCAAATAATCGAGCGATAGAGAAGGGAACATCAATCGTCAAAGAAATAAACTCTTTAAGAAAAAAGAAACTTTAGAAATAAAATATTTTGTCTTGTCGCGTCTTACATTACATCCCTTTTTTTATGTACTATTATTTATATATTTTTGTAACCACCACACTAGCACTGCTAGATTTGACATTAGAAATTGATCATTATCAAAATAAAAGTGCATAGGGACAGGACCGTTCCCACAATTGACGTTTGCGAGGTTCGGACCTCTGTAAATTTTTTTGCCTGTGTGTTTATAATGAATGTTGTGAAATAATTGCCTAATATTAATCTTAATTTGGTACTGCAGTGATATGTAGGCTACATCGCGATGATAACTGACGTTCTCGTCTGAGCTGCTTTAGCAGACTAACAGCTCGTCCGTCAATGTCAATCAAAATGTTTGAGTCGGAGATTAATTCAAAGTATTGAATACTTTGCTCAGCTCCGCCAGCTTATGTTCACGGAAACTGCAAGCCGAGCGAAAATTCCCACACGACGCTTTGTTAACGGTCATAAAGTCTGAGATAAGATGTAGGCCTAAATAGCTTAACTAAGCTGTTTAAGTTTTAAACAAGAAACAATAAGCTTGCAAAGTATCAATCAAAGCTCAGCTTTGAGAAAGGAAATACCTAAAGGTCAAGAGAAGCATCCTGTGCCCATGAGAGTAACATTATGGATTCCTATTTAACATATTAATATCATACCTACTGTATGTTAACATACATACCTACTGTATGTTTTTTTAGCTCATTACAGTCGATAAAAGCTCAATTTAACAACACACGCACCTATTAAACATATTGCCATTATTATTGTATACATGTAGGCTAAGCTATATTTGTGTGCAGAACAGGCCTAATCCTTGAAACATTCCTCATTTATGGCCATTCCTGTTTGGAATATGTGATTGTGTTTTGATATGGCTTAACATGTGAACAATAATCATATACATTCTGCATTTACATTTGTGGATCATTTATTGTCAAATTTAAACTGTCATCTCGACAAAAAATGTATGCCACTGCCCACTAACATGCTTCTAAAGCTATAGTTATCTAATTTGAGGGCCTTAAAACAGATTAAAATGCACATGTGAAAATCAAGCACATCAAAATTTGATTTGGGGGGGGGGGGGGGTGGGGCGTAAGGGCTCCCTGGCTCCAAAATGTTTGATAACCCCTGCCTTAAAGCGAAGTGTGTGGGACATGAGGGAAGAACACATAAATTGGGTTCTTTTATTGTTGTGTATTGGCGAGGGTTAGGGTTAGGGTTCACCTCACAGTTCACCCACTAACAAACCAAGAGCAGCAGAAAATAGGGAAAGGTATTGCCAATATAACACCACAAAAAAAGTTAGTTTTTTTATTTTATAACTTATTTTCCCTGAAATGAATGCAGTTACAAACCCACCGTCTGTTTCAAAGATTATACAAAAGCTATACGGCCTTTAAGTGCAGATGGTGCACTCTTTAATGAAACCAAGACGAAGCTCACAGAACAGACAAGCTATTGATACGTTTTAGTTGGTTAGTCAATGACTATACAACAACAGGTGAAGGTTATAGGATTAATCCAATGGAATTGAGATGAATACTCAGGATTCAGGAAAAAGTACTCAAATGATGAAAGACAATCTTCCTACAGACTAAAGCATTTTTTTAAAATTCTGGGTTGCTCTTCTGCTATCACCCTCACTGAGAAGTTTGTCTCACCCTACTTTTTACGTTTGGCTGCTGACATCATAGCTGAACCGGTCACACATAATTTCAATTTGTCCATATAACAAAACTCTGTTCCTGGCATTTGGAAAAAGGCTTTTGTTTTACCTCTGCTAAAAGGCGAGTACCCAACTTCTCCAAATAACTACAGACCAATTTCAAAATTGTGTGTATTATCAAAAACTCTCAAAAAATTAGTTAATAAGCAGGTGATGCATCACTTATGTTCCAATTACATCTTATCGCCTCTTCAATCTGGCTTTAGAAAGGTTCATGGGTCAGTTACTGCCACATTAATGGTGCTCAATGATGAAGCTCTTTGAAGCTTTTGATGCAGAGGAATACTGTGCAGTGGAAGTTGTGTGAAGTTGTATCAAAAGCTTTTGGACTATTCAGATTCACAGACAAGACCACAGGTTGGTTCTTGAATTATTTGGTCATAAACAATGTGTTCAAGATCAAACTTGCTTTCTTTTATCGAAGTATATGTTTCTCTTATCAAGTCAGAAAACAGTCAGTGTCTGCCATCTTTATGAGTGTCTTAGACTATGGAGATATTGTTTACATGAACGCCTCTGTCAGCTCTTTGGGCATGCCGGATGCAGTGTATCATGGAGTGCTAATGTTTATCACAAACTTTAACTAAACTCACAATAGTGCCCTCTTATTATATCCCGAAATGGCCCTCATTATACATGCGCAGACTCTTGCACTGTTTATTTACAAATCTATTCTCCACCTAGTGTCATCGTACTTGTCATGTTACTTTACATGCAGAATTTGCCATCGCAGACTCCGCTCCCAGGACTTGTTGTCCTTCAGTGTCCCTTCAGTGCACACAGAGCAGGTGAAAAAGGCTGTCTCCTTCTCCGGTCCCTCCAGCTGGAACAAGCTTCAGCAGGATCTGAAGCTGTCCAGCCTGGTCACACTCGGAGAATTTAGTTTTATTTAAAGCTCTGGAAAAATGTGTCTGTAGGAAATTTCTGTTGTTTTAATTAGAAATTTTAAGACATTACATGATGTATCTGTGAAACTTTTGTATTTTTTATTTAACTGTTTATAATATGTTTGAAACGGGTTTCTCTTGAAAGTGAGACATGAGTCTCAAGGGACTAGCCTGTATAAATAAAGGATAAATTAAATTAAATCAGATAAAATCAATCTATAAAACATCAAGATAAAAATGTATTACTGTAAAAAGCAAGAGAGCATATAAAATACATTCAGTGTCATATGCACGGGTGAAAAGAGCTGTTTTCTGCCTGGATTTAACCATAGTCAGAGTTAATAACTGTCTCACATCCTCATGAAGACTGTTCCAGATTTTAGCTTTAGCCTCAGCGTGTCAGCCTAACCCTTACTCCTGACTCTGTAGACCACAAGGAGACCCCTTCCTGAAGTTCTTAGGCCTGCAAGGTTTCAAATGGCTCTAGCATCTCTAGCATCATGTTCTGTGGTGCTAAACCGTGAAAAGACTGTCTCAGTGCTGTGGTGGGGCCAGAAGAAAGTAAGCAAACTGTTGATATTTTTTTTGTCAATAATAAGCATTATATTTACTTATTATTTATTAGTGTTTAGTTTATGCTATATATTGCATATTGAATACCCTTTTCTTTTTTAAGCCTTTTTTTATTCATAGGCTCTTAAAGAAGGGAGGTGCACTTGATGCATTATGTGATTTTTTTTAAAGGCAAAAATCCAATCTTTCAGAAATAGTTAATATCTGTTTATTTTAATATAACTGTAAAAAAAGTTGTAATTATATTTATAATAATGTGAACCACTCAATTCAATTCAATCTAACACTACATACAGAGATGTTTTGTGATTGTGGATTTTCAACTCATCCTGAGTTAAGTTGAGCCTGCACCTGCAGCTTCAGCCCAGTTTGAAACAATGTTTCATTTTGAGAGGCCCCTTTCTGGATCGGCCAATCAGAGCGCTTCGCGCGCAGGCTGCAGAAAACTTCCTGCACACAATATCACAACTAAAAATCTAGAGGGATTTAATCCTGGAGAATATATAACATATTTCTTTAGTATCTTAACAAATCAAATTTTAAAAAAGTGTAACTATCAGGTCACCTCGCTTATGTAAAACATGTCAAAATAATTTTTTATATAGTCTATTGGTTTAACACTTACAGATCTAATCTGATTGATAGTAGAAGCTGTAATTTAAAAAAAAAAACTGCAATGCAGGTGGACTCGACCAATCACAACACTTTTGTACCGCATGGTAATTATCCAACCAGAGCGCAGTATTGGTCACACGAGAAAGTTACCGAGCAAGCAAGATGCAATTGAATTTTCCTCAGTGATGAAGCAGAAGAAAATGGATCATCGAAGTGCATTAGATCGATTAAAACGAAGAGTAAGAATCCTACGGAGCCACCACGAAAAATGCGAGAGAGCATCAACAGTTGTAAGTATTTTTTTACTATTACTATCATATTATCTTGTGACCGTGAACTGTGGCTGACTAGTCGTGAACATGTCGCGGCAAGGCTGGCTGCGTACAAAGGGGGTATTATAGAAAAAATCTGCTTTTGAGAGCTTTTGAGCATGTTATAATGTTGTTCCCTCTTAAAAAAATGGAATTATGTTTCGAACCTTTCAAGCATTTTGAGTATTTTTGAAACTTTCCCCAATAGCTATTTTCAGGCAAGGCCCGCGTGTCCTGTGTAAGTTACGTTACACGCGCTTTCTAAATCATATTACTTTCTCCTGGGTGTCTGTTATTACAGCACTGGAGTAGAGAGCACGCGCACTGGAACTGAAATTTAAAACTGCTAAAAGAAAAGGCTCAATAAAATGTTGCATTGATATAATAAGCATCAAATATCTCTTTACTTTGTGCTTAAACTTTTAAATGTGAAGCGCTGCGCCTGTAAACTTTGACTTCGCGTTGCTTCAATTGCTTCATTTTGCGCATAATCGATTTGCTGCTCTAAATTAGGGCCTTTCATTTTATAATATTTAGACCGTTTTAAACACCGAGGGCAAGGGAGTGTGGTCATGGGAATATCCCTGCACCACAGCGGGAAAAGTCCTAGAGGAAACACTGCGAAAAAGCTCACTGCAAACTTAATTTTCACACACACCTCATGGAGCTTTAATAAAAAAATAAAAATAAACAAGGTACTCCTGTTATACAGTATTTTTATGTTTACATTTTCTTGTTAATTGAACAGCTGAGATTTAATTGTGAAACAAGTGAAGAAACCTTTTTATTATTTTTTAATTTTTCACCTCATTTTTCACCTGTTCACTGAAATTTTTCATTTGATTTTTCACCTGTTCACTGAAATAGCTTGTTTCAATAAAACTAGGCTACATGTGACTATATATCGCGATATATATCGTATATCGATAATCAGCCTAAATATATCGGGATATGACTTTTGGTCCATATCACCCAGCCCTAACGGTGAATAACCCCAATTTCAAAAAACGGTGGAGTGTTCCTCTTAAAGCTCCTCCTTTTCCCAAAAGCTCATCCTTAAACCCTATCTGTCCATGAAAGCTGCACTTACCTCAGGAAATTTTGTTTCTGTTGTTTCAATGGAGCATTTTCTATAGTGTAAAATAATGATCAGATGTGTTTGGGATTATGGCCAAATAAATGTCTAAAGCATAATACCCCCTTTAACAATTATGCATGATCACAAAGAGTTTATGCAACTGTAATAAGGATTAGCATGTTAATATAGTCCCTATAGGCCTATGTCACACAAAAATGGAAGACCGGAAGTACGTCTTTTAGTAGGGATGCGGCTCTTCCGGTTAGCTTTTTACAATGGAGTCGGATAGAGATCGCTGGACCAAATCTCTCCACAACCTGCCTGAAGTCACATATGACGACGTTGTTCGGTTGGTAAATGAAAACTCTCATGTGGAAACGTCAAAACTGAGGAAAGGGTAGCCTACAGTACAACAGCTGTGGGTGTAGCCTGCCATTGTTGTTATAGCTCTAGCTGTTTGCCAGTGAGTTTGACCAATCAGACCAATCCCATGCTTAGGATTGTGGGTAGTTAAGTTTTTTTTTCTTCATAAGATCGGGGATAAAACAATTTTTTCTTAAAACAAGGTTGATTTCATAAGAACTGATAGCTTCTACAGGAGCAAAAACCTTCGTTTCACAACCTCAGCTCATGGTCTACCTCGGATGGTTAAGACATTATGGCTGATATAATAATTATAATAATAATAATAATAATCCTTATCGAGAAATACTGTTGACCCGAAGTTCTGTATTCCTACTCCGTGTTCCAGAAACAGGAAGTGTGACATAGGCCTATTGATTAAGTTAAAATGGGAGCTTTCAGTTTGGTGAAGGTCTAGTTTTTAGAAAACTAGAGTGTTGATAGAGCAACAAGCCCTTTTTACATATTCCTAGAGCACAAGTATTTTTTTAGTTTTCAGCTGATGGCAATTTTTTTTTAATGAGTAAAAAAACAAGCAGGGAAGGGAGCGGCTTATGAGACCTTTTCTCATATATATATATTTCAATGAACAAGAGCAGTTCTACTCAAACAGCTGTTTGTAGATGATTGCACGTTTACCAAACTTGACTGAAAGTGATTTGTTCTTAGTTTTAAACATTTTTGGCATTCATTTAGGTCAAATCTTCATGCAGGCAGATAATATGTTGAAATTATGTTGCAGGTAAAGGCCCCGGAGAAGGATATACCTGATTCTACAGGGAGCCCACTTCATCAAGAAGATGAAGAAGCTTCAGAAATATCAAGCTGTTATAGTGATGATGAGGAGTACAAGCCTCCTCCAGGGAGTCCAGACTCCTCTTCATCCTGCAGCATAGTCTCAATGTGCTCCAGCCTCTCATGTGAGTCAAAACTAAAACCAACACAGTCTAACAGTCAACCATCAGAAACATATTCAAAAAAGATTAGTCGCAAGAACAACACAGAAGCCGTTGAACTGAGTGTTAAAACTTGCTATAAGAATAATGGTAAAAGAGTGTGGGACAAAGCACATTACTGTGTTTACTGCGAATAAAAATAAAAAAATGGCCCGCCATTTACAGTTGAAGCACATCGATGAAGCTGATGTTGCCCACGCAGTGTTTCCCACAGAATTAGATTCTATTTGTGGTGGTGGGGTGTTTTGGTACGGGGGGGGGGGGGGGGGGGATAAATATTAGTGCTGTCAAATTGAATGATTCGATCAAAGTGATTTATCTAAAAATAAAAGTAACTCATAATCCTGATTGATACCTTCCAGATTGATACCTTCACTATGCTGAATTATATAGCAGGGCTCAAGTTTTGAAGAAAGGCAGCAGAGGAGTGAGAGAATCACGTGAACAATTTCAGGATATAATTTTTTTTTGGTTGTTGCATTAAATCTTACCCGGATACAATAATACTATTTTCTGATTGGCTATTTTATAGCAATTTTCTTCTTTTTTGATAGGCTGATAAATGGCAGGCTTGACGGCAGAACTTCAGGAAAGACGCGCTTGATTCCGGCCGGCCGGTTTCCATAGTGAGAGCGGCGTGGCCAGAGACATTTTGGGTGCTGCGACTATGGTGCTGCGCATATTAAACATATTATAAACAGTTTTTACTCGAGATAAATAGATAAATACAAAAGACCGAAACGAGTGACTGTGACGATCAATGCGTGACACTTCTTGCAGGTGTGATGCACCGTATAGGCTACAAACCGGAATAATATGTTTATACTTCTCATCCAAACACAATCAAATGCATTCTATCTGGATGGCGCGATTTATCTGGATAGTTTTTTTTATGTCAAGCAGAAATGAAAACAAGCCGAAATGCCATAACAGCAGGCTATTTATTAAAATGTATGGAGTAGAGAGTAGCCGACAGATAGCCTATGTGAGTAGAAGTAAAAAGTCGGCTGAAAAATAAATAGCCTAATTACTCCGGTAAAGTATAGGCTACGTTTGATACCCAAAATGTGTATTTGGACAGAATACGAGAGAGAATTATTTATTAAATTCATAAAAGACGAAATACAGGAATACTGGCTTCTAAACCTCAAAGAAATGCCATAATCAAGACCTCGGAGGCACGGAGCAGAAAGAAAACACCTCATGCACCATGAGAAAACACCGCTCACAGCATAAGAGTCTTTCCTTGCCATTAATGCTTGGACAACACGCTTAGGCCGTCTCTTTATCAGTAGGCTAATAATATAATAATGTCTAGTGTGGTGACTCTGTGATATATTTATACCTAACGTTACCAACTTCCGTCTCAATGATTTTTGAATGACTGATCGCGAGAGGAAAAAATGACGTTTTAGTAAATTGCGCGAATCTGTGGTGGAAACGCGACAGCATTTAACATAGACTAGCTTTTTAGAGTCATAGTGTTCATTTATACTGACCATTCAACTCCGGATTGATTCTGGAGGAATAAGCACTGGCAACAATCCGTCCTCCAACGCATGCCCATGTTTTGATTCATATTATATCGCGCTCGAGGGGCCGCTATTCGCGTCTTCATTGTCAGTTTGTGAGAGTGGGAGGGACTGAGGGAGGGAAGGAGCGCGCAGCGCGCAGCTCTACAATAAAATAAAAAATCTTGAAAATCAATGCGTGGCGGTCAGTGTTGATATTGTGGCGGGCCGCCACAAATTAATGAATGTATGGGAAACCCTGCCACGCTTTCAGCTTTCCACTTGGCTCCAAAGAGAGAAAGAAACGTCTCGAGTCTTTAAGAAATAAGGGTGACTGGCGACATAATCAGGAAGTCCTAAAGGAGGGTAAAGGGGAGATCGTTACATGGAAACAGCCCTCTAAAAGTTCAATAGTTAGTGACTATTTGCCCTGCCAGCACTGCTTTGCTATGTTCAAAAAAGTGACCTATGGAGACATGACAAAACTTGTAGGGATAAAAAGGAAAACTCCGACGTAGGAACAAAAAGAAAGCGCATCCAAACCGTTTCTTCCAAACTTCTTCCAATACAGACATCAGAGGAGGGAGTCCATATTGTAATCCATAACATGTTACAAGACAATATCACTGCGCATGTTAGAGGGGATGAGATGATATGTAAATATGGAGATTCACTGTTTGCTCGAAAAGGACGTGAACAATCTCAACATCGCTATATTGCGCAGAAATTGAGGGAACTGGGTCACCTTGTCTTGGCAGCTAAAGAAATGAACCCAAAAATTGGAGGACTCAAAGACTTATGTGATCCAACCAAATTTAACCTGACAATAGCAGCAGCTAGAAAAGTGTCACACTTCAACTCAGACAAGACAGAGTATGGAAAACCGTCAACTGCAGTGAAAATAGGCTTTTCACTCAAAGCAGCAACTGATACCTGGATTGGTCATTGTATGATGGTGTCAGACGTTGTTGCTGAAAAAAAGACTAAGAAGTTTAAGGAGCTCCTCGACAAAATGTGGTCAAACTATGTTGCAACAAATGCCCACAGTTCCATGGAACAAAACAAGTGGAACAAAGATGAGAGTGTTCCTTTAACTAAAGACATTCTTGCGCTGCAGAATCATCTGAGAGCTATAGAAGATGAAGCAAAGGCTGATCTTAAACAGACTGTAACAGTGACTGCATACAAAAGACTCAGTGAAAGTCTTCTGGCTCAAGTCATAGTGTTCAACAAGAAACGCGAGGGAGAAGCATCAAGGATAACACTAGAGATGTTCCTGAAAGCTGACTCTGGCCAAGTCAACAAGGACATTTATGAGACGCTGTCTCCTGTGGAGAAAATGTTGAGTCACAGGCTAACTAGGATAGTAACAAGAGGAAAAAGGGGTCGGAAAGTACCTGTTCTGTTTCTTGACTGCACTAAAGCTTCCATCGATTTCATGATTGAGCTCAGGGACAAAGTTGGGGTTCTTAAGGACAATCAATTTTTGTTTGCAAACATTGGCACCAAAACAAATATTCGTGGCTGTGACTGTTTGAGAAAATTTTCAATCGAATGTAAAGTGGATAATCCAAAACTGCTTAGATCCACCAACTTGCGAAAGCATGTGGCAACATTGTGCCAGCTGCTGGACCTCTCCAACCAAGAGCTGGAGCAGGTAGCCAAGTTTATGGGACATGACATCAGAGTACATTGTAACTACTACAGGCAGACTGATAAAACCTTCCAAGTCGCTAAAGTTGGAAAGCTTCTATTTGCAATGGAAGGTGGAGCCGAAGCACTTAAAGGAAACAATCTTAAGACCCTGGATTCAGCAGTCTATGGTGTGCACTGTTCAAAAATAAATAAATAAAATGTCTCTATAAGCATCATATGACTTCTAACCACTTTTTCTTTTCTTTTTTTACAGCCCAAACAGAGATTACATCAAGGAGCGAAGAGGAGCGTCACTCCAGTATGTAACTACCTCTATGTTGTACAATACTAGTCAAAGGTGCTATCAGCGATTTCTGGCTCAAAAACATAAATGATCACATTCATCTAATCTTTCCTAACGATCCGCTAGCTGCCCACCCCATATGCATACTGTCCAAAAACTGTGTCTCTGCCCAGACAACAAATTAGATCGTGCCGACGTTGGGGCGCGCGTGCCTGCCCGACATAAAGTGCCTCGGTGAGATGTCTTATGGAGATCGGTAGCTAATCGGCAAGACATTGGGAAGACGGTGGTTTTAGAACGATCGCCGACCGTGAGCCAACGTAAACCCGACATGATCGCCGACCGTGAGCCAACGTAAACCCGATATAATTATTATTACCTATTCAGCGCGATCCCACTAGAGCAGGAAAAACATTCAGACGCCTCGTTCCCTTTGACTTAACACCGGAACAGCTGATTTTCGGCTGCATGCTTGAAAATCAGCTGTTCCGGTGTTAAGTCAAAGGGAACGAGGCGTCTGAATGTTTTTCGCCGCTCTAGTAGGATCCCACCGTTATGTCTTATTGATTTGTTTAGGCTAACTGCTGTCAGATTGTTCCAAGGACACAAGTTGCCTATCTTCTAACAATCAATAACAATATGATTAATCGTAACATTTCTTGCCTAACAATTTTGACAATTAAATTGAAATTAAATTGAAGTGAAAGTTAAATTGAAAGTTAGTGATTATTGTTTGTGTGGGATGTAGCCTATTTCATACACAGTCTGACTACCTGAGAAATGTCAAAACATAAAAAATGAATGGATCGGTGACATTAAAATTAAGTTTTATGGTCATGCAAATTAAGCTACAGGAGTTTTCCAGGATAAATAATAAAAAGAAGAGCACCGGAAGATGACCTTGAACATTTATTTTTTACTTTTGTTTTTGCAAAAGCAGTATCATTTATTTTAACACTCATCAAATCACGCATAGAAAAGTACTACAAAAAGAAATTCCCTCCAAAATAGGTAAACAGGAAAAATCAGTCCAATCAATTATTTCACTTTAAGATGCTCGCCCTCTTGCTTCCTGTCCCTCCTCAGCCGCAGCCAGTTTCTCACAGCCATCTCTACATCTGTCTCAGTGGAATTGTGTTGGGCAGGATTTCTTAAAGGGTTAGTTCACCCAAAAATGAAAATTCTGTCAGTATTTACTCACCCTCATGTTGTTCCAACCCCGTAAGACCTTCGTTCATCTTCAGGACACAAATTAAGATATTTAAGATATTAAGATCGCTCTTGCATACTAGTCCATAGGCTTCTTGAGGGAATGACACTTGCTGGCCTCGAAAAGTCATTAAAGGACACCGTTAAAATAGTCCAAGTGACTACAGTGGCTCAATCTTAACTTTATCAAACGACGAGAACACTTTTTGTGCGCAAAAACAATTCGTTTATTTCTCTCTCTGTCTCGAGTCAGGTTACTAGTTTAATAGCGTAAGCTTCTGTTATTGTACGTCACACGCATCACACACATGACCAGCGTCGGCCAATAGTGAGCCTGCGTGTGACGTAGCTTTACGCAATCACACTACGTTAGCTGACTACAGGCCCATAGAGAAGGAAGTGAATAGTTGAAATAAAGTCATTATTTTGGTTTGTTTTTGCGCGCAAAACGTATTCTCGTTATATGATAAAGTTAAGATTGAGCCACTGTAGTCACTTGGACTATTTTAACGATGTCTTTAATGACTTTTCGAGGCCAGCAAGAGTCATTCCCTCAAGAAGCCTATGTGTAATGAAGACGCAGGCTGAGTGGGATCCATCTGCAGATTTATTCAAATATAGCGAGCTCAGTGTACAAAAAACAGTCAAGGGGTCAAATACCAGGGCAGACAACAGTATCAGAGACGGGGCATCAATCGTGGTCAAAACAGGCAGAGGTTCAGGACAGGCAGCTGACAACAGAAGAGAATATCCGGGTGAAGCAGAGGTCAAAAGGCAGGCTGAGAAGAGTCGTAGTCGGTAATCCAAGGCAGGGTCAAAACACAGGCAGAATATACAAAGAATAACGCTCAGAAATGTAGCCGGGGCAAACAAGACTTCGCAATGTGTGTGAGAACAAGCAGGGTTTAAATAGTCTGGTGATGAGGATCAGGTGTGCAGTAATCAGTCCCTGTATGTGGGTTCTTGGGAAATGTAGTTCAGGGCTAATGTTCAGTATTCAGGAGAGTGAGACCTCCGGTGGCCGACAGGGGAATCTTCACAGGCGTTTGTGACACTATGGACTAGTATGCAAGAGCGATCTTAATATCTTGAATATCTTAATTTGTGTCCTGAAGATGAACGAAGGTCTTACAGGGTTGGAACAACATGAGGGTGAGTAAATACTGACAGAATTTTCATTTTTGGGTGAACTAACCCTTTAACACAGCACCTAAACGAAACAAAATAAAAAATAAATAAAGCAAATTTATACTTTTACTAACTTATTCTGAAGTTCTGAGTAAGAAGTGCAGTAGCATACATTACATATAAAATATCTTACCATTGTTAGTCCTCTGAAGGATCCCTGGAAAAGAGTGGCGTGGCTGCTGGAAAGCACACAGGCCATCGTTATTATCCGGCGGCGTCACTAGAAAATACAGAAAAACACTAAGTCAAGTTTATCACAATTATATAAACTAATGTCAGTGAGCTGAGTAATTGCCACACATTTCTATCAGCAGCAACTCATCTTAACCCATGTCAAAATAACAGAGCTAACCCAGTGTCACTCCACATCAGTGGTTCTCAAACTTTTTCTGTCATTCCCCACTTTGCATAGAACTGTGCTGTGCTCTATATGTGTTTGTGTGCGTGTTTGCGAGTGTGTGTCAGTGTGTTCTTTTTCTGCATCTTAAATAGTTTACAGTCAGGAAAGCCTTCAGTCCTCCAGTCCTACTTGAATATTAACTGTGGCCTCTTGCAAAGACAGAAAACCTTGGCTTACTTATCACACCACCAATATAAACTCAAATCCTATCTGAAACACCAAACTATGGTATGCGCTGTGGACCTGTGCAGTACTCTGTGTCTACTTGAGTTTAGGGACCTGATGCAGTTTACTACAGAGGGGACACTTACCTTTACTATACGATGATGTGGGATGGGCTGGAGGAGATTTGTCGTGCGTTTTCTTCTTCTTTGCCTGTGTTGTTTGTGGTGCATTTAGGTTGTCTGATGAAGGGCACGATTTAGGGTGTCTGATGCAGGGGATGGTGGTGGTGATGGTGATCTAAGTTGCAATGGTCTGTAAATAAAACGTTTTTACAAAGATTAGTTATCATATTGATCACATCGAACAGAGAGAAATACGACATGGGTGAAATACTCTGTGTGATACAAAGAGGATGATCAAAAAGTCAAAAAACATATGAAGCTCACTGAAATTGGAAAACATTTTAAATATACACAATAAATAAACAAAACAAAAAACAATAAAAGCAATGTCCCAGTTAACAGAAAATGCACTTAAATAAATACCAAAGATACAAATAAAATGGTTGTAAACAAAACCCGACCATACCCTAAATTATTTGTTATTAAAACATTAACACACAAACCACTGTTAATTTAACATAAAGCAAGCAGCTACTGCGTGCATGGTCTGGCATGACTGAATGCGCTCCCTTAATAATTCCAAAAAAGCTGACAGCTCATCACGATCTCACACATCTCTGTTATTACCAATGAAGCTGACTGCACAATGAATCTCATATAATATCTAGGCTACACTTTGTTTGTTATATTTAGAGGATTTGCCAGCATACAGAATTCAGCATTGAATAAAAAAAGTCTGTTTTGAGCAGTGAGGGAAGTATATCTTAAATCAACATGTCTGTGATAGGCTACAGTACATCGCTCAATAATGCAAACATGTTATAAATAGAAACTCTGGCCTGTAAATCGTTACTACTTTGTTTTAGTTGTTCTTGCATATGACTAAAAATCTATTAGTTTTTATATGTTTTATAAATAGATATTTCTAGATATTTCTAGTTTGCGGGAGTCCCGCAAATCGTTTTATTCTCCCGCAACCCGCACACACAGAGTGAGTGCATTACCGCCCACACTCGGCCATCGAATCCAGTGCAGCGCCGCACTCTATTGCGTTGGGAGTGCACGTCTCTAGATCAAAGGCCCGGCCCGAGGATAGTGTCAGCCCAGGTCGGGTCAAGTCCTTGCTCGGGCAGAGAATCTAAGCTCTAGTTCACGCTAAGGAATCGAGAGTTTGTCATCCAGTCTCTTTGGTATAGAAAGACAGAGAGAGACGAGGAAAATAAACAAGCATGCAAATGTAAATTATCGCGTCCAGAAAAATTTGAGTTGCCATGCCTCTATCATATTTGCTGAGTGACAAAAATTACCTTTTATTGACAGTGATAGACAGTTGACAAATATCTATACCAACATAAAATTTGCAACGTTACAGCACTCAGCATTAACCTGATGTTGACAATGGAGTTCTCCTGTAGCCTTATTTAGGTCAAAGATAGATATTTTCACTTCATTACTGCCATGGCCTACCTGTAAACCATTCCCTTGCTACTATTCCACTCGCTCCACTATAAGGTATAGGCTTTCCTGATGCAAAATTAATAGTACAGACAGTAAAGGCAGAGACAGGTAAAGGTCACATTTTTTAGGATCTTAGGATGCCAATAATCAAGACAAGCAAACAGGGGAAAGTTATTACATACGTGTGTATCAATATGTGAAGACCCTAGAGATGTCCCCTACTCGTCTCAATCCAGATGGATGTGTTGCTGGTCCACTGGGGAGACCATACTGTAGTTTCAGCCATCGTGTGTGCTGACGCGGCAAGAACACTGCAGCCGTAATGCCGGACAGAAGGGGAGTCACACCAACATATGGAAAGAAGTGTAAATGGATGGAGAAGCATAGTTTACCATAAAACTACGTCTTAGTTTGTGCTAATCTTGGCGAAAGCTGAGTACAAATCTGCATGAAGTTCTAACATCTACTCTCGTGTAATGGAAATCATGTACAAAATAACTTTTAACTAGATTAGTTAAAGATAGTGTTTCAGTTGTCTTTGAGGTTAATTAAAAACACATACTTACTGTACAAAAGCAAAGACGCTGTGCAAAATGGGCCTGGGCTCTGAAAAGAGAAAAAGAAGAAACATGAAAGTCAAATATTGCAAATGCCTTTGTGAATTAATGTGCACTCAATTTATCTTTATTGACTAAAACAGTATGTTAAGAAAATGGCAACTCAGAACTGTATAGGATGACTTCTAGATCGATCACTTAGAAAAATCAAATGAAAATCACTCACTGAAAAAAACAGAAAATACCATTCTATTTTGTTTAACTAACAAAGGTTAAGGCTCTATTTTATGAATAGCTGTGTGTCTTCACTTACTATCACTTTACTATAACCACATCTTTGTATGACTGTGGCTGCGCGCTTGTACGAAACTAGCTAGCTAGGTCTTTGATTGACAGGTCAACTTTTAACGGTAAACGCACAACAAAAGAGCTGCTTTAATTTTAAGCATATGTCACTTAAACAAAATCATTAAAAATCCCTTAAGTGTAAGGGGATCATTTTTGGTTGGAAAAAAGTCAGTCCATATTAGTTTTATGACCTTTTATTAGCAGCTATATTAGTTTAGCCTGGTTGTTTTAAGTTAGGTTAACGTTACCTCTCCTCAGACAGACGAAAATGAGTTCCCCTCATGTCTAAAAATACATAGGCTACTGTCAAACAACTCATTAAAAATATTTACTACGAGAACATAAAACAGTCAGTTAATAATTCTCCGCCGCCAATTTCTGTCATCCGTATCGAAAACATTTCTCAGAAAACTCGACGTTTTCTGACAAAATTACATTTTTCAATAAAAAAAATAAGTACATAAAACAAAACAAACACTTACTGGCCTGAAAATTGTGTGTTTGAAGAGGATAAACATACTCACACAGTCCGTTAGACTTTAGCTGTAGGCTGTAGACGATGCTGAGATCACTCACGCGCATAGCTCACCCCCATAAAAACGTGTGCACGCGCGTGAAGATCATGATGTAGACCAACGGTTGCGCAGATATTATTTATTTGAAAAAAAGAAGCGGGATCGGCAAAATGGTTCATCACGGTTCTTCCACCGATCTCCGGAGTTGTGCATGAAGTGGCTATTCATCCCGCGGCCCGCCGATGGTTTACCCACCAAAGTTTTTTAGTTGTGCAGGGGAAAATCCCCTCCCGATACTTTGCCGCTGGTGCCCTCCAATTGCCAACGTTGGCAAGACGTTCAGTGCTATCTGGGAATTGCAATTATAGGCTATTGTAGGGGAGACCAGGGACAGTTGTAACACTTTTTGCAATTTTTAGCAATACATCAAAAACCATTTATACTGGAATAACCAATTTGTTATATTATAAACTTCTATCTGTCAACTGCTGAAACAATGTATTAAAGTGGTTTTATGAAATATGTATAGGTTGCAAAATTAATTTCAATACAGTATCTCCACTGTTACAACCGTCCCAGTGTACAGGGACGGTTGTAACGCATGTCAGGGACGGTTGTAACATGTCTAAAATATAGGCTACATTAATGAATTAATAATAAAACCTACTCAAAATGGAAAATATTATGTATCAGTCATGTTATTGTGACTATTAATTTAATATTTTTAAGTTATGATTACCTTTTTCCATACTACATGACAAAAAAGAGGTGAAATCATCAAATTTAATGCAAGAAACTTATTTATTGGGTAATGGGTTAACATCTTAAAGTTTAAACTCAAACATCTCAACAACCTCTCAACAACAGAGAGAGGGGGTGGGGGGCTCGGTAGGCCTAGTCCGAGTCACAGTTGTGGCAAGTGTAGGAATCCCTTCCATCTGTGCAGTCCTTATGTGCCCAGGCTTTACAGGACCAGCACTGGAGCCAGACCTCCCCTGGCCTGGAGAAGCTTTCCAAGCACACAACGCAGAAATCATTTTCATCATCAGAGGACTCCTGAATTTTCTGCTTCTTTGGTTTAGATTTTTTGTTTTTGCCAAAATTCATTTTTCTTTTAGGTGCAGACTTGCTTTTCTCAGCCTCCAGTTGTTTTTTCATGGGACTATCTGTCAGGACAGCGGTTTCCCTTCTATTCCTGCCCTTTGTCGTCTGCTTTCTTGGGCCAGCTTTTGGGTGTGGACGGATGGACACTGGTGAAAACGTTGTGTCCATAGCAGAGGATGATGGCTCAGGCTCAGAATTGGACACTACACATGGTGTGACTCGGGATGATGCTCTAAATGGCATGGAGGATGCCACCATCGTCACATTGGGTGAGGGAGTTGTAGAGGAAGATGGAACCTCTGGTGTCACTGCTGGCAGTGGGCGGTCTGTGACTAGGGATGGTGCAAAGTCACTGTCACTGAAAATATCCCTATTAAAAGGCCAAATTCCAGTGCATGCAAACCCTGCCTGAATATTTGCCGGTGATGCAGCACGGGGAAGGGCAATCTTCACAATGCCTGGCAGATCATAAATGGTCATTGTGGCTCCTGGATGAGCTTTCATCCAGCTGTCACAGCAGCTGTATACGAGCCTCTTCAGGGGCCCATATACACTGCGATCCAAGGGCTGCAGCTTATGGGAACAGTGTGGGGGGAATGAGAGGAGGACGATGCCATGGCTCCTGCAAAAATCAATCCCCTCCACAGAAAGGTGGGAGGTATGGTTGTCCAGGATTAGCAGCACTTTTGACTCCAGTGAGGACTTGGTGTGAGTCTGGAAGTGCTTGAGGAAAACCAAAAAGTCTTCTCCTTGCATCCACCCTGACCCATTTGCTGTACCGATACAGCCAGGAGGGCCATTGCTGATAAAGGAAGGATGGATTTTTTTCCGGGGGAAGATGAACATTGGTGGGATGGAATTCCCCAGGGCATTCACTGCACAGGCAAGTGTGATGAGTGTCCCCCGTTCTGCAGAGGTAACTGCACCTACTTGCTTGACTCCCTTTCTGGCCACAATTTTTTCAGGATTTTGCACTGTGGTGATTCCTGCATAAAAAAAATTATGTTAATTTGTGTTTTTATTTTGTAAGGCTGGAAGGTGCTTATAAGGGGGATATAGATAATTTCCACCACACCTGTTTCATCCATGTTCCAGATATCCTGTGCAGAAATTCTGTGTTTGTCCAGGACAGAATACAAGTTGTCAAAAAACTTATTCACGTTTGTCACATTAAAACTTGTAGCCCGCGAGAGGCTTGTAGCCTGAGGGCTTCTTATGGAGAGAGTGGGGTGCCTCTTCAAAAATGTTGTGAACCAGTCGGCTCCAGCCATCCCGTTTTCTGCCCAGGTTTCGGGGTACCTGCAACTGTAGGTTTTTGCCAAATCATAGGCAAACTTTCGGACCTAAATTATATAAATTGTTGATTAGTTTAATACACAACAAATGTATATTTTATAGCCTACTCTAGCTTAATACATATCTAGGCTACCTCCTTTGGGCTCAATCCATAATATAAATCAGCTGCCTGCAATAAGTAGTCTCTTAATAGGAGCTCCTGTTCTGGTGTGAATACTCTTTTTGGAGTCCAGTATCCAACTCTGGGAAGTGTCTTTGATCCCTGACTCCTCTTCTTGTGAAATCGGTGCAGGGTCACATGGCAAATGCCATATGATTTGGCCACTCCTCTGACTGACTTTCCCTGTCTGATTTCATTGGAAGCCCTTTCCAGCACAGGAAATGGAACTCCCCTGTCTGTCTTCCTCTTTCTGATATTTGGCATGCTGTAAGCAATCACATGTTTCCATTGACTATTTTTATATAAAAAAAAGTAGGGCTGTCAAAATGATTAATCGCGATTAATCGCATCCAAAATAAAAGTTTGTGTTTACATAATATATGTGGGTGCACTGTGTATAATTATTTTATATACATAAATACACACACATGCTTGTATATATTTAAGAAATATTTTCATGTATATTCTGTATATGGATTTATATACAATTTATATTATATATAAATATAAATATTTCATATATAAATAATATTTTTTTTTCTTAAATGTACATGCATGTGTGTTTTTATATATATACAAAATAATTATACACAGTGCCCCCACATATATTATGTAAACACAAACTTTTATTTTGGATGCGACAGCCCTAAAAAAAGATAATTAACTTAAAATGTGATTTGATGACATTTTACATTTAATTTGCTATGTACAGTGCACATTTTACTTTTAATTTGCACATTAAATGGAAACTATGCAGTTTTTTTAAACTTAATTAGTTTTTAAAATATAAACAAAACTTGGTTGGTGATACTGGGACAGTTGTAACGGGGCGTTACAACCGTCCCAGTATCACCAACCATGTTTTCATCTCATGTGAGCTAGCTTGACTGCTAGTTTGACACTTGTTAGCCATTTCTATTTTTAGCTGAAAAAACAGTGATTCTGTTACAGTGGAAGCTCCCGTTCCGTCTCCTCTCCGCCACCAGAGGGAGCCTTCACCCGAGTATTGATCATTGGCGTTAAACTCAAATTCCCATCATGCCTCGTACCTGGGACTGATTGCGTCACACACCTGCACGCCATTAACACACACACATAAAAGCCACGTCCACACACCACACCAGTGCGAAGTCTTGATTTGCCCCGGTGATCATTTCTGAGCGTTTATTCCCTGTTTCTGGTTTCCTGGTTTTGACTTTGGACTGTTTGACTATTCTTCGAGTGATATCTGCCTGGCCTGATCTTGGACTGTCTCTGGACTGTGATTATTGCTGCCTGCCCCGAACTCTGCCTGTTCTCTGGATTTTCCTATCGCTTTACCTGCATTGCTCTGTCTGCCCCGGTTTTGACCCTGCCTGTACGACATTGTTTAATAAAAGCTGCAAATGGATTCCTCTGTGTTCCGTGAGTCATTACAGAAGACTTCGCCGTCAACAAATCCAGCAGCCGTCATGCAACTGACCACCGAGCTTACCTCCCAAGCGTCCCGGTTGGATTTACACCATCAACAGCTCTGCCACCTGACTACCCTCACTGAGCAGCTAGTACAGGGGATACAGGAGCTTCGCACCGCTGTCGGGACGGTACCAAGCACACCTGTTGCACCACCACCACCGAGTGCTCCCCCAACTACTGTGAGTACAACAGTAAACCCAAGACTCGCTTTCCCTGATAAATTTGATGGTACGCCAACGAAATGCAAGGGGTTCCTGCTTCAATGTACACTCTTCGTTGAACAACAACCCACGTTATACGCCAGTCATGAGAGCCGCATTGCCTTTGTTTGTTCATTGCTAACCGGCAGAGCATTAGACTGGGCTACGGCAATCTGGAAACCGGAGGGCAATACCTTTTCCACATTTCAAGAGTTCACGCAGCAGTTTCGTCAAGTATTTGAACATTCGACTGAGAAGGGTAATGCAGGCGATCAGCTGTTAACACTCACTCAAGGAAAAGAAACCGCCGCTGATTATGCTCTCACGTTTCGCACGCTGGCGGCACAAACCAACTGGGTAGAAGACACTTTAAAGACACTGTTCAGAAGAGGACTTACTAATGAGCTTCAGTCTGAGCTGGCCTGTCGTGATGAAGGAAAGAACTTGAACGAATACATCGCCCTGGCCATTCAAGTCGATAATCTCCTGCGATCCAGACGTAAACCCAGGCTACCAGTCCAGCCCCCCTTCGCAGTAGCCAGTCATCCGGAACCCATGCAGCTAGGGGCTACTCACATCACCCCAGAGGAACGTGAGCGTCGAGTTCAACACCGCTTGTGCATGTATTGCGGTCAATCTGGACACATGAAGATCAACCCGTTGACACATCTGCTCTCATCGACTCTGGAGCCGCAGGGAACTTTATTTCACAGGCTTTTGCCAAACAACACAATATCATTCTGGGACACCCCTGGTTACAGACTCATAACCCACACATCTCCTGGAAGGAGGGCCAGATCATTCGTTGGGGTGAGGCTTGTAACAATCATTGTCTGTCCAGAGTCACTCGAGTAAGCAGTTCCAAACCAGAGTCCATTGCTCCAGAGCCTGAGCGGGAGGATCTCCCGTCTGTCTATGCGGATTTGACTGAAGCCTTCAGCAAAGAGAAAGCCGCACAACTCCCCGAACATCGATCCACGGACTGCGCTATAGAATTAATCCCTGGTACCACGCCTCCTAAAGGAAGAATTTTTCCCCTGTCAAAGCCTGAATCTGACGCTATGAAACAGTACATTGAGGAAGAACTCGCTAAAGGCTTCATTCGTCCTTCAACCTCACCAGCATCCGCCGGATTCTTCTTCGTGAAAAAGAAGGATGGAGGACTTCGACCCTGCATTGATTATCGAGGCTTAAATGATATAACCATAAAATATCGCTATCCTTTACCTCTGGTTCCAGCTGCACTGGAACAACTCCGTCAGGCCAGATACTATACCAAGCTCGATCTACGCAATGCTTACAACTTAATCCGCATACGAGAGGGTGATGAGTGGAAAACTGCCTTTTCCACCACTAGTGGGCACTATGAGTATCTTGTCATGCCTTTCGGCTTGTCCAACAGTCCTTCTGTCTTCCAGGCCTTCATGAATGACGTGTTTCGTGATATGTTGGACAAATGGGTAATTGTGTACATTGACGACATCCTGATTTACTCTAATTCACTCGAAGAACACATTCAACATGTTCGTACAGTCCTACAGCGCCTGATCCAGTTTCATCTGTACGCAAAGAGGGAGAAATGTGAATTCCATCAAACAAGCATCTCCTTCTTGGGTTACATCATCAGTCCAGAGGGCGTTGCCATGGATGAGAGAAAGGTAAAGGGGGTAGTCGACTGGCCATTACCACAAACCGTAAAAGAACTGCAGAGATTCCTGGGCTTTGCCAATTTCTACCGGAGATTCATCCGTAACTTCAGCCTCATCGCCGCGCCATTGACTGCTCTCACCAAACGTCACAGCCATCGTCTTTCATGGAACCCCGAAGCACAGCATGCCTTCCAAGAACTAAGACACGCCGTAAGACGTCAAGAACAGCAGGCCAATCGTCATCGACGCCCCGCTCCAGAATACCAGATCGGTCAATGGGTTTGGCTATCCACCAGAGATCTTCGACTCAGACTTCCATGTCGCAAACTCAGTCCCAGGTATGTTGGTCCCTTCCAAATTACTAAGCAACTTTCTCCAGTATCTTTCCGTTTAGACCTGCCCGCTAATTACCGTATCTCTCCTACTTTTCATGTGTCTCTGCTGAAACCCGCTGGTGGTCCGAGAGGAGAAGCGGATGAGGGACCCACTTCTCAGAGTCCTCCACCCATCCTGGTCGACGGCGAGGAGGCGTACCGTGTGCACCAGTTGCTTGACTCCAGACGTCGGGGTAACGTTCTCCAGTATCTGGTCGATTGGGAGGGTTACGGTCCGGAGGAACAGTCCTGGGTCAATGCGAGTGATATCCTGGATCCCACTCTCACGGAAGAGTTTCATAGGACACACCCGGAGAAACCGGCCCCCAGACCTCGTGGGAGACCTCGTAGGAGACCCCGACGTCAATTGCCTCCTCGCGTCAGGAGCCGCTCGCAGGGGGGGGGGCTCTGTTACAGTGGAAGCTCCCGTTCCGTCTCCTCTCCGCCACCAGAGGGAGCCTTCACCCGAGTATTGATCATTGGCGTTAAACTCAAATTCCCATCATGCCTCGTACCTGGGACTGATTGCGTCACACACCTGCACGCCATTAACACACACACATAAAAGCCACGTCCACACACCACACCAGTGCGAAGTCTTGATTTGCCCCGGTGATCATTTCTGAGCGTTTATTCCCTGTTTCTGGTTTCCTGGTTTTGACTTTGGACTGTTTGACTATTCTTCGAGTGATATCTGCCTGGCCTGATCTTGGACTGTCTCTGGACTGTGATTATTGCTGCCTGCCCCGAACTCTGCCTGTTCTCTGGATTTTCCTATCGCTTTACCTGCATTGCTCTGTCTGCCCCGGTTTTGACCCTGCCTGTACGACATTGTTTAATAAAAGCTGCAAATGGATTCCTCTGTGTTCCGTGAGTCATTACAGATTCTAATAATACTTGTTTGAATTCATAAAATTTTTATCTTATAACAGCATCCAAAAAAGTACATCAGAAAGAAAAGTATTTTTTTACCTCAAAAACAACCTTTTGTTGATAACTCTGCCAGAAAGTTTCAACTGTAGCTCCCTTTTTGAAAAAAATGGCGGGAAACTACCTGAGCATGAGCAGAGTGAGTCTCATCACTCTAGGTTGTTTCTGATTGGAGGAATTAAAAGTGTTACAACCGTTCCTTGTTACAACTGTCCCTGGTCTCCCCTAGTCATTTTTAGAAAATTCTCTCATACAAATTTGGTTTAACCTAAGGATAATACAAAAAAAATCTTTATAATATTTACAAAGAAATAACACTAACGTTAACTTGTTTCTTTTTGAAGGATACAAATGGAGTATAAAGTGTACTTAAATGAAGAGGCACCTGTTCCAGCAGCTACAAAAAGGCGATGGAATATAATAGGTTGCTGAATCCAGAATTCTGGATTATTAATAATATGCAAATTACAGTAATTTAGGCAGTTGTTTTCTTATTATAGAATTACATATTGATATTAATCAAATAAGCAAGAATTCTGCTCTTTCTTCTTCTTCAGGTGCCAAAAAGAGAAGATCATACAAGACATGGCTTATTCCTGATACAGTTGAAGTAATTCAGATTTTGATGTTGGCCTAAAAACATTTTCAGTGATAAATTAATTTTTCATGGCCATGTTGTAGTCAAGAAGCCATGTCTAACTAGTTCCTTTATGTTTTTAATGTCATACTTATAGGAAAACATTTCCAATGATGACAGTGGTGACAATATCAGCAAATCTAACAGGAACACCCCTGATGCTCATGTAAGAATAGTTATTATAAAAAGATAATCTTCTTTAGAATTGTGCTTCTTTATTGTCATAAGGTTGGCTATTCTTTGTTACATTTTCAGCCAGTATATACAAATTGAAAAGTATAGTGTATGTATAAAACTAGTGATCCAAGTAGCTGTACATCATGTCTCACAGGGAAACGTGTCTACTAATGAGGAGAATGAGGTCGTCAGCGATGCTGATGGTTACTTTTCAGATGCTGATGTGAGCAGAATTTCTTTCTATCCAGTTTTTGCATACATTGTGCTCATATCTTTTGTTTTAATGTGTAATAAATGCACAATTTCTGACAGGAAAGCTTTTCTGCTGATGAAGAGGATGATGTTTTTAGCACAGCTTATGAGAACTTTCCACAGACTCAAGTGAGAATAAAATTTAGCATATGTATCTAGTCTATAGCCTCATACTTTTTTTAAAGCACACGCGTCTTTGTGTCAGCTTGTAATAAGTGCAATATTTACTTTCTAGATTGTCAGAAACCACAGTGCAGTTTGTGAGGGACGCGCAGAAGAAAGAGAGGAGTGGTGTGCCAGTGAGGAAAAGATATATCCAAATGCCAAAATCACTAATGGAGAATCTCTTCTTTCTATACTTGCCTACAGCCTCAGGCATACGACATCCAAAGTGGCTTTGAGTGACTTATTAGATCTCATCAATCTCCACTGTCCTGATTCAACCAATGGCGTTCCAGATAGCCTATACAAATTTATGAAATCCTTTCACTGTGACACTTTTGAAGTCCAGTATATTTGCCCATCCTGCCAATATTTCTTTGGTAATGAAATCCCCACCCACTGTGCTTCATGCAATGATGCCCCAGGTGACATGGAAAACCTAATCAAATCAGGCTCTGTTTTTATCAAATTATCTATTGCAGATCAATTAAGAGGTAAATTTCAGAATACAGAATTTTGTCAGTCTTTGAATTACAAATGGTCAAGGACTAAGCGTAACTCACAAAACGTTGAAGACATATTCGATGGCACTATATACAAATCTATCGATGCACTAAATGACCCAGATTTGGCGAATATTTCAATATCATGGAATGTTGATGGTGTTCCAATTTTCAAATCTTCTCCTTTTCATGTCTGGCCACTTCAAGTAACAATCAACGAGCTCCCCCCTAATCTGAGGGCAAAGCATGTCATTCTTGGTGGTTTGTGGTTTGGGCCAAAAAAGCCAGAAATGAGCTCGTTTCTGCAATCATTTGTTAATGAATTGCGAAGTCTTGAAAACCAAGGGTTGACTTGTCAGTGGAAAGGTGAAAAATCAGTAGTCCATGTTTACAGTTTGCTTTGCATTTGTGATTCGGTGGCTCGTTGTGCTGTACAGAATGTCAAGCAGTTTAATGGAGAGCATGGTTGTAACTGGTGTTATCAGAAGGGTGAAGTTGTAGAAAAGGGTAATGGGTTTACAAGGGTGTATCCTTTGCAGTCAACGGAGCCAGAGCTGAGATCACACAAAAAACACACTAAAGATGCTCAGCAAGCTGTGGATTCAGAAACATGCATAAATGGTGTAAAAGGTCCATCTCCTCTAATGCTGCTGATGTTTTTTAACATGGTTACTGGATTTGCATATGATTACATGCATGGCATATTACTTGGTGTTTGTCGCCAGCTGACTACCCTATGGTTTGACTCCAAATACCATACAGAGTCTTGGTACATTGGAAGAGAAGTCGAGCAAATTGAAAGAAGGTTACTTGCCATTAAACCACCTGCAAGTATAACAAGACCTCCCCGTTAAACTTGCCATTACTTGCCATTAAACCACCTGCTAGTATAACAAGACCTCCCCGTTGAATTTCTTTGTGGAAATATTGGAAAGCTTCAGAATACAGACACTTTCTCTTATTTTACAGCCTTCCCTGTTTGTTCGGCATTTTACCCAGAAAATATCTTGACCATTTACTACTTCTAGTACAGGCCACATCCATTCTCCTTCAAGATTCAATCCCCCCTCATGACATTGACAAAGCTGATGGCCTTTTAAAATCATTCGTGGGCCGTTTTGAGTCTCTGTATGGAAAGTGTCATGTGTCTTATAATGTCCACATACTTGTACATGCAGCAGCATCTGTAAAAAATTGGGGTCCTTTATGGAGTCACAGTGCATTCTTATACGAGTCCCACAATGGACACCTACAGAAACTCTTTCATGGCTCACAAGCTGTTGCAGACCAAATTGTTAACATGTTTAACCTTTACCAGCATGTTCCACGACTCATTGCTGCTGTATTTAACGATGAACAAACACAGCACAGCAAAAGCTTTGTTGAAAAAATGTTGGGAGGCACCAAGATTGTGACAAAGTGTATTGGTAGTTCTAGCGTGATGTTTCTTGGATGCCCACATGTGCGACAGCCAGCCCCAAGAGAGTCTTATCTCCTTCAAGAGTCAGGTTTTAGTGCACATAAAGCTTTCAGCTTTTATTCTAGGGCTGTGGTGAATGGCAAGCGAATTCATTCAAAAGGGGCAAAATCTTTATCTAAAAGAATCAACCATGCAGTTCAAACCAAACACGGGTCTGTAGCATTAATACGATCATTCATAGATGTAGGTAATGCGCAAGGAGAGGGTCATGCCTTCATTGATGTTATGAAAACAACAAGTAATGACATCAGCAAGGACAGAGAATCAGGGATAACAGCAACAAGCATTTTAAAAGAAAGAGGGATAGACTCAGTTGAACTAATCAAATGCACAGACATACATTCAACCTGTGTCTATCTCAAGGACCTGCCAGGTCTTGCAAATAATTTTTTTTGCATCCAGCCAAACAGATGGGAGTTGGATTAAAATTAAATTGCTGGTTTTGATCTTAATGTTAAAAAATGTAAAAGTGTACAGTACACAGTATCTCTTGAATCCTGAAATGTCTATTACGTTTGCATAAATGCATAATTTTGAAATGATTTAGAGTAATGGTTACTATTTTAACTAACTATTATAGAGTAACTATTTTTTTGCCTATTCTTACTCTTAATTGTATTCATTTATGTTTTTAAGACTCATTGTTTCTATTGCTGCCAACAGAGCATGATATGTCAAAAATAGTTCCATGAAATGTACTTGAATCTAATTAAATTAAAAATGTATGAATAAAACTACAGAAACTATCACAGTTTTTTCTATAGTCTAGACATTATATAGCCAAGCTTATCCTGAATCCAAAGCCTGTAAAAGAAAACTCCTATAAGAAAACATTTAGTGTCTGCAGGAATGATAAAATAAATCCTGCAGGATTTTTCACTAGTGTTACACAGCAGTACGTACATGACATTCCTAATTAGAATGAGCCCTAGTACAACAGAAACATGCAGGGACATCCAACACTAGTGAATTCATTCATTCATTCATTCATTCATTCATTTATTTTTTAAATCAAGAGAAAAATCCTGCAGGATTTTATAATTCCTGCAGGACAGCATACAGCACAAGAGAAAAATCCTGCAGGATTTTATAATTCCTGCAGGACAGCATACAGCACAAGAGAAAAATCCTGCAGGATTTTATAATTCCTGCAGGATTCCTGTAGAAAAAATGAAAATCCTGCAGGATTCCTGTAGGTTATTTTTGTAAGGGCGTCCGGAGGACGTCCCCTGTTTGCTGGGTTCGACTTATCTGATTTAGTTCGTCAGGTTAAAGATATGTAATATCGTGTTTAGATGTGTTTACACTTTATATTTGTTTTTAGGATATAGTACTTTGTGGTTGAGTAATATAAGAAGTAAGTGATATGTTAGTGAGAATTTAGCTTATAATAGAAAATCTGAGGATCTTTATAATAAGTGTTTGAATCTTTACATTATTCTTACAGTATTAGAGTTTAAGAGATATACTGTATAGTTATATGCTGATTATTTTTTTGCTTTTGTTCAGTAATGTATATTAGTGCATAGAGAGGAATAAGTGTTTGCATATGTTTGATTTATTCATTTGTAATTTGTTTCTCTCTTTATAGAAACCACACACACTCACACACACACATACTGGTATATTTGGTTTACGAGGACATCATGTAACCACTGTGGTTTAGAGGGACACCCATTACCTAACAGTTTACAAATGAAACAGACATGCTAATCAATGTTAAATGGTCTCTTTAAGATACATCTCACTTAAAAATGTTGTTCTAACAATAAAATCATGGAAAATAGCACACCTGATTTTATTTGGTTTACGAGGACACCATGTAACCACTGTGGTTTAGAGGGACACAAATTTCCTAACAGTTTACAAATTAAACAGGCATACTAAACAATGTTAAATGATCTCTTTAAGATACATCTCACTTAAAAGTATTGCTCTAACCATGAAATCATGGAACATAACACCTGGTCAAATTAATCATGGTTTGTTAGGACATCCAGATTTATAAGTACAGATTTCTTTTATTTTATTTTTATAAAACATATATACACATTAAGCAAAGAGGTCACATTATCTTTAGGAAGAGTAGGTTTTATTTTAGCCTACTCTGAATTTTCACAGCTAGCTCATTTTGGCATGATTCAGAACACAGTATGATGTCTCCATTAGTTCAGTTTATTCAGTTTATTTTTATATGAACAGGCCAGTCACACTCAGATAAATACAGATCTGAAAACGCTGTTAAAAATGTGGTTGGTGCTTCACCATAGAGAGGATATATGCTGATAATGACAAAGCAATGAGTTGTCATTAAAACACTGAAAGCAGATGATTTTGACTGTACTCTAATTAATACATTTTGAATATAAATGTAAATATTTTTTTAAATATAAAATTGTAATATAATTTTTCATTTAAGAATATTATGTATTTAACAGATTTTCTAAAACAGGCCACACAATCTATTTTTATACCCCTAAAAGAGCAACATACTGTATCTATGAAACCCAACAGATTACAATAACCTTTTTAGCATTCAAAAAGATGACTTGTATGATAAAGAGTTGAGTTATACTAGTCTGCTCCTACCAGACTTTTGCACTCTTGAGTTTATATATATATATATAAAACCCATATGATACCATTGTTCCTTGATTCCCTGCTAATCACAGCTAATACATTATTTTTTTACAAAAAATTGTGGGAACAAAATCTATTTCACATGCCACAAGTTGAATGTAAACAACCTGTGAGACCATAGCAACCAGAAATGATCAGAAATGTATAAGCCTATTTATTTTTAATTAAGAATGACATGAATGAATATGAATGATATGAAGAATAATGAATGATAAGTACGGACTCAAGAAATGATTGTGTTAATTATATTATGGCCTATTATGTTGTGCACAATGTTGCCTACAGACAACATTCAAATGAGTTTGTTATTTCAATAAATAATAAAATATGTAAGAACATAAAATAATATAAATATATTTATCCATCCCACCTCACAACCTTTTAAAACAATTAGCTGATCATGTCTATATTTATTTATTTATTTATTTATTATTAATAAACCTAAATAAAATAAAATGTTCTACATTCCCGTAAAATGTACTTGCAGGAAATCGCCTGTGCGGCATAAATAATCAAAGCTTTATTGGCATGACTGTCAGGGATTTACAGTATTCATTTTATGGGAATTTAACATATTTAATTGTATAAATATAGGCAACATTTCTCACAATGTAATAGGCTATAATATATTAATATATAAATTTCTGATAATTTCAGGTTGCAATGGTCAGGCAGGTTGTTTACGCATTTAACTTGTGGCACAAGAAATCAATTTTGTTCCCTCAACATATAAAGTTGTGGCATTGAGAAAAATATGTAGTTCTCTCAACATAGGATCTCGTAAAACATAAGAATCTTGCGTGGTCACAACATAAGTTCTCACGAGTTTATATGTCGTGGACATAAAACTATGCGAACCGAACATGCCCCATCCTGGTCACCCTAGTTTCTACTCTAGACTATAGCTTGTTTGTAAACTTACAACCTGTCAAATACCCCAGGCACTGAATGTTAGAGTTAACTGTTATATATTTACCTATTTTCATACTAGATTTATTTCATTAGATACATTTATTAGCACAAAAACTGTATAGAACAATTATGTTTTAGGACTAGGTGAAACAATCCCGTTTAAGACCTGAGGTAACAATGCATCCATCGGAGTGGTTTCCTCTCTGTAGTGGTGACAGGTTTTAATTGGTAACACTGCATCCATCGGAGTGATTTCCTCGATTTGTTTAGAATGGGGGTTTCAAGCTTCATTGGGGTCATCAGGTGGGCACCCCCCTTCTCTGGTGTTTCAATGATAGGCCCACGACACCTCCAGAGGGCTCATCAGCAGCACCTGGCGCCCCAGGTGTGCCCCCCTCTGCTTTCGACCCTTAAGTGCCACAAGTGGTATTAGGGGCCCAGTTGGAGTCTCTCCTTTTCACCCATATCCATCGGCTTGCTTCTTCTGCTGCATGTGAGAGGGCTTTGATGGTTTGACGTAGGGTTTGGCCTCGCACTCCCAGTTCCTTAAGAAGCCTGATGGTTGACTTGCCAACAAAGCCTCTGCAGCCAACTTCTACTGGGCAAACCTTGGTTTTCCTCCCGCGTTGCTCAGCATCAGCTGCTAATTCTGCGTTCTTGAGTCTCTTGCGCTCAAATGCCTCCTCTACAGCATCCTCCCAGGGAACGGTAAGCTTTATTATGTACACGATGTGGAGTGATGGGGACCAGAGCACAAGGTCTGGTCTTAAGTTTGTTGTAGCAATCTCAGAAGGGAAGTAAAGCCTTTGGTTCAAATCTGCCACCAGTTTCCAGTCTCAAGCCTTTACAATATTATATAGGGAATAAGCAGTTTGAATATAAGACAGACTCATGTCCATATTTGTTTTTTGTAAGTTAGGGAAGCAGTTTGATTCGACTGTCCCTTACTAAATTGTAACAGATAGAAGACAGATAGAATAAACTCATGTCCATATTTGTTTCTTGTAAGCTGTGCCCTTGTTCCGGACAAAGTCTCTTATGTTTTGGCTTGTCCGTAAAGCAAGAATGGGGTGGTCTGCCTTCTTGCAAGCCTCACATTCAATCAAAGATGCCAGTTTCCCTTTTGTATTGTGATTTCCAAAGAACTTCATTACTGATTTGACCTCTGAAGCGGTCCATGATCTTTTACATAGGCCCTTTTTTTTTGGTCTGTCAAGCTCTATTACAGAGGTATTCAATTAAAATTCTAAGAGGTCCAGTTAGAGAAAATTTCATCAAGCAAAGGTCCGCAACATCACAATGACTAACTTTATCTAATGACAAAGCTTTATTATTCAGTGCCACAGCCTAGTAACGTCAGTTGTATGAAAATATGTAAGAAGTCTAGTCAACAAACGACTGTCAAATAAAATAAAAGTCCAATTCAATAATTTTTCAACAATATTTATTGTCAGTTTATATATTGAACTGTAGGGATCATAAATAATAGGTGCTCTAATAATAGATTATCAATTTAACTGAAATAAAGGCTGCATTTAAAAATAAATTATACATAAATAAAACACAACAGAGAGCTTTTGAAAAATGTGCATCTCAAAATAAAGTGCTTAAATTTAGAAAAATAAAATAAAAAGTACAGCTTGAGTTTCCCTTTTAGTTTTTAGTTAACTCCCTTTCACATCTGAAGTTTAAATTAATTTTAACTTAATTTTAACATTTTATAATAAACAATCTTGTTTATTATAAAAATGTACAAGGCTACTTTCCTCAGACCTGGGAAAGCGGTCTCTGAGACCATTTGAAGCCAGAAAGTGGCAGGATCAGATTTTCCAAAATGCTCTTTCAAGGCCACATCTGCTTGGAGATCGACCAGTTGCATCTGGAGAGGCCCAGCATCTGCCCACTTGAAGAGCAGTGTGACTTCCTTTGAGAACTCCCTGACATCTGTGATGAGGAATGGGTTCTGAATGAACAGGGTGAGCTGCTGTCCAAGGCTGAAGCTGTCAAAACGCTTGCTGAAATTTACAATCAGCTTGTCAACAAAGGCAACAAAAGAAGAAACCTCTCTCTCACCCTGAACCTGTTCCTTCACAGTTGGGAAGTGTGCACAGTCTCCCTGCAGGTCTTCCCTAAACAGCGCAAGTTTCCTCTGAAAGGAGCGGACAGCTGTCATCAGATCACAAACTGAATTGTCCTTGCCCTGTACCTTTAAATTCAGTTCATTCAGATGTGAAGTGATATCAACCAAAAAAGCCACAATATCCATCTTCTTGTCATCCTCCAAAAAGAGAGAAAATGTTGTTGCCTTCTTCTTCTTCAGCTGTGATAAGAAAGCTGCGATTTCCCCTCGGATAGACCAAAAGAGCTCCAACACCCTACCTTTGCTGAGCCATCTTACATTGTTGTGTAACAAAGATCATCGGCATTTGCATCAACTTCTCTGAGGAATTCCCTGAGCATGCGATGCGGATGGGAAGAGGAAGCTCTGAGAAAGTTTATCATTCTCATGATTGTGTTCATCACCTCAGCATGCTCGTCTGACAGGATGGAGCACAGGACTGACTGATGAATTATGCAGTGGTAAGAGATGAGTTGAGGATTGTCCTCTTTCAGTCTTGCCACAGCTCCTCTCTCTCTCCCTACCATGGCTGGGGCTCCATCTGTGGTTATTGAAACCACTTGTTTCATCTCTATTGCCCTCTTCTTTAACATCTCCTTTATAGCCAGGTAGATGTCTTCTCCTCTTGTACTGGTCTGAAGGGGTGTGACACCTAACAGGTCTTCACAAAACTTTTCCTTGTCCTTGTTAAAGAACCTTACAAAAACTAACAGCTGAGCATTGTCAGACACATCGGTGGACTCATCTACAGCTAAGCCTATGCATGGTGCCTTGTGAATTGCTTCATCCAGCTGAGCTAGCACATCCTGGGTTAATATTTCTGTTTTCTTTGTGGCTGATGATGCTGACATAGGTATTTGCTTGATTTTTACACACATGTCTTCTTTTTGTTTTCCCTCAAGTAAGGTTTCAGCTACCGCACTCATGCACTCCTTGACAACCCCTGCATCAGAAAATGTTTTTTTGTGTTGGCCCAAAATCCAAGCAACTTTAAGGGAACATTCGTTAGCACGTTGTTGGGCAGTGAATGAATGTGTTAGGATTCTGCTGGATCGATCATATTGGGCTTTTAGATCGTTTATTTTCTGTGCCCTCAGTACGGAATGAAGTGGGTATGTTTGGTCAAACGATTTGTGCTTTGTCTCATAGTGGCGCTTCACATTGCCACTCTTAAGGGGGTCGCACACCGGACGCGCAGCGCCACGTCTTTAAAATTCGAACACATTATTCTCTATGAGTGTACACACACCGGCGGCGCCATTCGGCGTCTGTCCGCGGCGCCCAGCAACGGCTCAGGACCGTGTTCAAAACCCTGCAGCGCCACAGAGCGCCATTTACATAGTTTATATAAAATTGTAATTATTTTTGACTCAAATCGTTGCGGATGGATCCTGACTTCGCACTATGCTGCAATATACATTTGGTTTTGCATTCATTTACAGAAATCAGCCGCTTGAATGACAATTGCTGAATGTTATTGGATTTTTCAGGTGAGATTCTCAATTCATTCAGTTAACGGATGCTCTGAGGTAAAGTTTTCAGATTGCAGACTCAGCAGCGATTTTATTTAATTGTGCAGTACAATAATAACATAGAACAGACATTATCTTCATTTCCTGTCATTAAACATTACAATATTGGTGGCCATACACTAATGAGAAAGTGCGCGTCCGGTGTGTGATACCTTGAGTTGTCCTAGACGCGACGTGACGCGGCGTGGCGCTGCGCGTCCGGTGTGCGACCCCCTTTAATAATCGCGACAGTCTCTGAACATATGAGACATACCGGTTTTGAACTGCCCGTGGGAAGAATGAACATGAAAGAATCTGTCCATTCTTGATTGAAAGCTCTGTTTTCGCTGTCCACTTTTCTTTTTTTGAGCATGCCATTTGAAACGCCGTCTCTCTTCCGTCTCGTCTCGTCTCTCCCAGTGAGTGTGTGTGTGTGTCTCTCGCGCTGCCGCTGACGCGAGTAGCATCACATGACGATTTACAACGCATGCTATTGGTCTGTGACATTCCTGGCTCGGGCTTAAGCAGTACCATAAATGCTAGAAAAGCTGCGCAGTTAAAATAGAAACGCTCCGTCAAACGTTAATAATTCTCAATAATGTATGGGTTATTGGTCCGGGTCCGGACAGAACGGCGGCTGGGTCCGGATCCGGACCGCGGTCCGCCTATTAGTGACCTTTGCTCTATTAGAAATGTATAAGATCGTTAGTACAACAAAGTTCATATGTTCAACATAGTTAAATCCACTGTATACAAGAGAGAAATGCCAAAGTAATGGAAAGTTGAAACAAAATCAGAAGTGGATGAAGTAGTTGTCAGGTATACAGGTGGTGAAAGGAGCAAGGACTCAGGTGCAGAGAAGATGGGTTCTTATTAATGGTAATAAAAAAACAAAAAATACAAACATAACTACCCCATAGGGGAAAAGACTTGATAACTTGACTTGAAAAGACTTGATAACTTCATATGACACAAGGGGTAACACACCAGGTACATACGACAACGAAACAGCACAGGACTGCTGCAGACACAAGGAGAATAATAGGGAGAACAAACAAAGGAGGTAACGAGGGAGGACAAGTCATGGGGCAAATAAAACAGGGCTGCGTTCAGCCTGGACAAAACGTTGAACAACGTTTTTTAAACAGAAACAGTGATGCGTTGAACACATTGTTCTGATGATCAAGAGTTGCAACTATGGCAGCTGAGAAAGGCCATTCTTTGTGTTCTTTGTGAAGAATTTTCTGAGCCTGATGAAGTCGGTATAAATATGTGTTTAATACTACAAAATGTGCCCGATGTTACAGTAACACAAGAGAGCATCCCAATCGAGTGAAGGGATTTGTGGAAACTGAAAGCACACATCTTACCTACAGTAGTTCAGACTAAAACTCAATCTATTTACCCTCACACACACTAACTTTATGTTTTTATACTGTTTTAATACCCTATTTTTATTCTATTTTTTAGGAAAAGCAATTATTATCATTGTTTATTTCTAAACCAAATGTCATAGACTTGAAGCGAAGCTAAACACATAAACAACTACATATGTTGATATCCTATATTTTTACAATAAAACTTACAACAAACATATTTTTTAATATCCAGTTGTTGCGTATACCGAGCTGCATTGAACACATTTGTAAATTACTTTCCTTGAACCCATTGTGCGAGTTCACTTTAATATCGCGTGCTTTATATACATGTTGCTGCTGATTGGACTGCAGTTCTGACACACCCACCAAACAAGAGAAAACATATCTCAAACCCCGGTGCACTCCGTTTCCAGGAAACATGACCCTGAACCGTAGCAAAACGTTGCGCATCGTTTTGAACTTGAACGTGCCCCAGGTAACAAGATGGAAGGGGCTAGACAATCAACAGGAGAGCATATGGCACATAGACAGTATAAGAAGTGGACAGAGCGAACTCATTGGAACTCCATTGAGACGATTGAAGCCTGTTTTTGGTGATTTTTTAGCACTTCCGTCCGTGACGCACAGACTCAAACAGAGCTTGACGACGTAGAAGTGACGAGAGCAACCCCGTCTGTCTTTTAGTGCTGTGGCATGAGAAATCTGAATCATTCCCTTCCGAAACATGCACAGAGGCAGAGAGTGTGAGTAGGAGCTGTCCATCAGGAGAAGGAGACGATTTTGCTAGGTATTCTGATTAATTATTTTGTAATTTTGCCTCCACGTTTCCCCGATTGCGCGCGAGCTTCTCCTCCTGTCCATACGGTAATCTCTCTACTTTGCGACAGAGAGTCGCTTGGTTATGACGCAACCGTTAGCCTACTTTCACTAAAACTGCTTCTACGGGGCCATAACATAAGCTACAAGGTAATGGAGCATTTTATACATTGCCGTGTTTCTTGAGATATAATTAAAGGACAAATGGAGCCTTCAAACGCCTCAAATGTAAAGTTATTCGCTGTCAAAATGACGCCAAAATGAATGGGAGTCAATGGAAATGCTAACGCAAGTGAAGTTCTGCTACAAGATGACAGCTCCCGCGAGGCTTCAACTTCCGGTCGATGGATTACCCCCTTGATATGGCACAAGGAAACATAACATGAAAAGCCATGTGCTCACCAAACATAACTAACACAAGCACATGGCCAGTATAACAAATCATCAGCCATGTTCTCACACAAAACGAGACATGAACACGCAGCCATTAGCCGCATTTCCACTGCCGGGCTAGGGCCGGGCCAGAGCTAACAGCGAGCCGAGCCGAGCTAGTGGCCTCGGGCCTCAAGCACCAGCCGTGCGTTTCCACTGCCGGGCCAGTAGCCCCACAGCGCTGCCCCAAACCCCACCCCTAACACGCCTTTCCGGATCAAACGTCATACAACCCAACCCCTTTCAGCGGGTATTATGAATTCATTTATTTATTTTTTAATTAGGAAGATAGCATGAATATTAACTCACCTGCCGTGGCTGCAATAGTGTCCGGATTGTCCCGCGAGTCGCAACTAACAGAGGGACGGTGAGGGCAGTGTGTGTGAGCGCGCACTGATGGCTGCGGTTTTAATTGCAGTTCTTTCAGTGGAAACAACTTAAAATATTCTTTCATTTCTGTTCATACAGAAAATAATAATACATTATTCGCAAATACATTTATTTGCGCAAACTCACAATAATACCAAGAAAACGTTGTGCTTTATGGGCACGCTCTATGGGCGCAATTCATGATCTCCGTGAACTGAAACGCGAGAACTGAAACAGCCACCGCATTCGAATTTCGTTTTAAATTGGACATTTAAAGCTTTAGTCTACAGGGGTTATATCCATCGTAGATTAAAGCTTTAAATGTCCAATTTAAAACGAACAAATTCGAATCGAAAGCCAATATCTTCTGACTATGTTATTATGTATAGCTAATTAATTTCTCTCTAAATGTGCATCCGGAGATGGAGATATTTGTTTTAGCCGAAAATGTTAGAAAACAATAGTTTATTAATAAACAATTAATGCCTCGATATTTTGTATTATATTATTATCAGACACATTTATTATAGCCTATAAATCACATAAATCCCCTTTCTGTAGGCTGTGGTTACGGCTCTTCTCATTCAGCACTGCGGGGAAAATATCATTTCCAGGTTCTAATTTGGCCTCAGAAAACCAGTAAAATATATATATTTTTTTTCATATTAATTTGTCAAATATTTTAAATGTTAAAGGGGCAAAAAAATCGAACAAATATCTGAAAATTCGTCGTGTAGCCTATATATTTTTGTGCAGCGATTGGCATAGGCCTACAGTTCAAATGAACATTTTGGTGTTCAACTTTGCGTTTTACAAAATACAATAACCGTTCATTTTTCATTTTGCAATTAGGCCAACGGATTAAATAAGGGGAAACGAATGAACACAGTAGACCGTTTGGACATAATACGAGGCAGAGTTCTTTTTTAAAATTCATAAAAGATACAAGGAATAGCCTACTAGACAAAAAGAAATGCCACAATCAAGAACTCGGAGCAGAAATGAGGGAGAACTCTGTCTATTTCCCTGCCATTAATGCTTAAATAACACGCACGTCCATAAATAATAATAATGTCTAGTGCGGTGGCTGTGATAGACTACCAACGTCCATTTTTTGGAATGACTTATCGCGAAAGAAAAAAAAAAAGATGCATCGTTAATGGAAACGCTGTAATTTCACAATATTTTTAATTGACATTCAGAAAAAAACGCAAAAGTTTTGTGCAAATATGTATTGACGCCACTTAACCGAGCAAAAAGGTTTCACTCGGCTATGCAATTTTAAATGGTTAATCGGTTAAACATGGACACATCTAAGTGAAATGTGCATCTTGCTTCAGATCATAACGTTCCATAACACCGATAAACTCCGCCTTTTACCTTGAGCACGCCTCTAGCACGAGCTGGCCCGCTCTGGCCCAAGGTATTCAACGGGCCAGAAATCATGGCCGTTGGCCCCGAGTAAGCCCCGATCAAGCCCCGGAAGTGACAGTGGAAACGCGACTGGCCCTGGCACGCACTAGCACGGCCCGGCCCTGGCCCGGCAGTGGAAACGCGGCTAATGGTACCAAAATGCAGAACCGTACTGTAAAATTTTTTGGGTACCCTTCCGTTGTGGTACCTAGCACAGTGTTACGGTACTAAAGGGTGGAGCTAGACTCACTGCAGAACATTGACTGGTTGATAGAGAATCGTCACTTGTGCGTGTTACAAGGGGAATGACAACATAAGAAGTGCCATTTTTTAATATACAGTTTAATATACAGTTTAATATAATACTACTGTTACTGTGTCACAAAATGGCATTTTAAGAGTTTTCAGGCGAGGAGTTTTTTAAAGCTCAAAACTGTGTTATATTTATAAAGATTTATGAAATTTTGATCCAGGTTGTGAGATCCAGGCAATCACCGGCCGCTCTGCGCTCATGTACCCCGCCTGGAACAGCCTTTCCTCGGCTGGTCCTTCTGACGTTTGCTGTGTACTCTGACTTCTCAGTAGTGGTTAAACATGAGATATAACTCGTCTTGTGTAAACCTAATGGGCGATCTTTGGTCTTGTGAATCTATAATTTGTTCCCTGGACAAACTGAGGGCTAAGTAAGGTTGAGGTAAGATTGTAAGGTTTCACTTCCTGTTTCTTTATTCATGCTGTGATGCGCGAAATGGCTGCCGCTTCTCATCGCAAATCGTTGTTTTGTTTTGTAAATCTTTGTTTCTTACGTTTCTTCTATTAACATCGTATTGCTTGCCTGTGGGTGACCCTGCTGAAACGGAGAATCTGGACTTTTTCTTCTCTCGGGACATGAAATCTGGATATATAATCGGGATTAACCTGCTGTTGGCTTCTGATGTGCTTTCTTGGGACAAAATCTTAGTCGAACAGTGTTGGATGTTTAAGTTAAGCATCACTTGCATGGATGTTACATTTTCTGAAGTCCCTGACACTGCCTGGACAATTTGCACCATCTCAGCAAACTTCTGTTCAGCGTCTCACTTTGTGAGATCCCTGCGAGTCCTCTGCCCACTGTTTCAGCTTTACCATTCTGCGCTCTCAGATGGTAAGTTTTCCCTTATGCCAAGTTCAGACTGCACGATTTTCAAAGTAGTCGGGTCGCTGTTCTTTTCACACTGCATGACTATCTTAGCCAGCATTCAGTCACTGCTGTGTTCACACTGGACGATTGATCGGCGACAGAAGGTTTCACACTGCATGACTTTACAATAGGAAAAATCGCCGACAGACTCTGTCTAGCACGCAAACTACATTTCACAATAAACACGCGTGAGATGTGAAAAGGAAACAACGCGCGACACCACACGTGCAAGACCGGAGTTCTCACGTGAGACTTTTTTTTCGACCCAGTTGTGGTACAGCTCAGGTGAAACGTCAGACACGAGTGCTCCTGCCAAATTTCTACTAATTTTTATTCCATTTATTGTGTCCAAATAGACCGAGAAGAAGCTTTTTTTCTGAAACAATGACATATCATGTTGATATATTTATGTGATCTATAACTCCTCCCTGAACTCCCTGCTGCTCTGTATCTTGCTCTCTCATTGGCTGCCGGTGATCGCCGATGTAGTTTTCAGTCAGAACACTTTTCACACAGCAGGATTTTGAATCGCCGACAGGTCCAGATATTTAGCATGCCAAATATCTCACGGGCGTCGGCGACTCGTCGGTGATTCTCTCAGTTCGCATCTTTGCTCATTCACACTGCGTGATTGTCACTCGCGTGAACGAGCGCCGATTTGCATGTGATTTCGGGCATTTGTCGGCGATTTCTCAAAACCTGTCGGCGAGCCAAAATCGTGGCTAAAATCATGCAGTCTGAACTCGGCATTATTCATTGCATTGTGTTTTAATGTGGTTCTGCCCTCTTTGGTCTGGCTAACGTGGTGGCCTCGCATTACTTTCCCCGCGTGAATCTGTGATTCCCATAACATCTGGTGCAGGTAGGCAAGTTTTAACTTGTTTAACGAGCTGCTTAGCTTAGTTGTGTGGATTACACTTAACATCAGCTGGGTTTCGCTAACGTGGTGGTGTTGTTGTAATGTGGGTGGCCATTCAGCTTTCTGTGAGTGCTGTTTTAAGCTGCAAAGAGATGTATTTTCCCATTAATAACTCTCAGACATCAAGACTGCTGGCCCTGGGCTTTGCTGGCCTTGTTCAGCTTCTCATCCATGGAATGATCTAAATTATTCTTCATTGCAATTGCTTAACCTAAATCATCCAACCCGTCTGGAATCCTCCACGTTTGATTTGTGTACTACTCTCAGAATTGCACGGCGTACACATTATATTCATCAGTCTGCTAAACGTAGATGGTTTAATAACTACGACTCCTGTCTCTCAATACCTGTGATACTGTCGCTGAGATCGGAGCGTTACCATAGTAACTGTTACATGCAGAGGAACGAAGGCAAAGGTGAGGATCTAAATGCAGGATCTTTTAATGAAATGAAAATAAATACAAACTAATCAGAACAAAGGAACAAAACCACAAGGAAGTGAAAGCAACCATAACATGTACAACAACTGACAAAGTAACAAGTGAAACACAATGGCTATAAATAGACAGGGGCAAACAAGCTTAACTAGGAAATGAGGAAACAAGACACCCCCCCCCCCCCCTTTAAGGAGTGGATTCCAGACACGCCAAACACACCAAAAACAACAATAAAAGATCAAGGAGGGTGGTGGAGCAGAGGTGGAACGGGGGAGGGATGGAGGGTCAGGTCCATCGAATGGAAGAGGGTCTAGAGACTGAGGCTGAACAGGGGACTCGGCGGTGAAGACCCCTTGGGTCTTTTCCACCCTCTTCAGTTATCTCTTGCCTCCACTAACTTAAAACATGGATGTCCTTTAACTTTTCACAGCTTAAGGAAAATTTTACTGCTCAAAGCTTGCCCTTTCTATAGCTCAGGAGACAAATTTGAGATTCTCATCTAAGCCTTATTTTAATCTCTATTTTGTCTAAAATGTTTCTCATATGTTTCTCCTAAAATTCACTAGGAGCAATAGGTGAGACAGGAAAATGTTACTGCTCAGAGCTTGCTTTTAGGAGACAAATTTGAGATTCTCATCTAAGCCTCATTTTAATCTCAATTTTGTCTATAATGTTTCTCATATGTTTCTCCTAAAATTCACTAGGTGAGACAGAATAATCAGAGGGAGTCATATCTGAGACTAAAAGGAGATGCCTTGCTAATCTCAATTCAGTGTTTTTAATGACTCCTTTATTTCTCCTTTGAAAAAGAAAATGAGCACTACTGGAGCTACTATGGAGCAATATCCGAGTCTCTCGCTCACTTTCCCTCTCATGCACACAAACACACACCCACGCACATGAATTACGAATCACCATTCTAAACAACACAGATCATCCACTTCAGAACATCTTGATGGACTAAAGAAACAACTAACGGGAATGCTACTCTCTCTTCACTGCAGGACAGACAGAAGATCTATCTACAGCCATCAGGCTTTAAAAAAAAATCTATAGCAAATGGCAGATTAGCTGATGTAATAAAGAAATAAACAAATTTGAATCTGAATCTTTATTTAAATCAAAATAACATTAACAAATTTAAAGACAGCAAAAACTGTTTAAACATGGTCATTACAAAACTAAAGTGCTTTTTTTTTTGTAAAATTCTGTTTTTAAAACGATAACAATTTTAACAATGTTATGAGCAGTGGCAGGCCAGGTTTACAACAATTCACAACAATGAACAGTCTCTGGCGCCAACATACATAATTTGAAAACAAGGACTTTTGTGAACATTGTCATTTTAACAAATGTCTCTGTGTGCCCCATCCGATATTTACAATGTTGTGGCCCTGATGCGGCATTTGTTTATGAAGGCTTTTTTGACCTTACTTTTCTCAACCGGTGTCCAACCATCCAGTGTACTACAGCGCATGACGTAAGCTGCAAGAATAAAATAAAAGAAAGCACAAATTACAGATTGCATTGAGTAACCGCAGTTACCACAACAGTATTAACAACTTTTTTCATCCTGATACGACAAAAATTCAATGGATCACACATAAGGAAATGCAGCAAAACTTTGAGGACAGTGAAACAATCATAACATTTAACGTAGCTATATGATATATGGGTATATATGGCTTATTGGGTTCCCACTAGGCATGTAACTAGGGGTGAAACGATACACAAAACTGACGGTTCGTTTTTCCCACGGTTTTGACGTCTCAGTTCGGTTCGGTTTAGAAAGCTAAAATTGCTTAAAAACAAAAAATAACAACAACAGTGGTTTTGTCTTTGAAATTCGTTCAATTACAATTAAACATTTCACAAGCATTAAAACAAAAATCTACTAATGCTGTAAACTATCTAGGGAGCCGCACATTACTATAACATTAAAGGTTGTAGCCAAGATTTTTAACCTAAATTCAGATGCTATTTATTTTTTAGATATAATAATCAACACACAACACATTGTGTGAAAACATGTAAACGAAACAAAAGGCAGGAACCAAAGTTGTGGACAATGAATCACTTGCCTTTTGAGGTAAATATAATGCTAGTGACAAGCTATGCTGTTTTATTGACGTCTTTCCGCTGCTGAAACACTGATTGAGCGATTACACGAGTTATGATGCCTTTCAGTAAGTATACTGTATCTTTCAACATACCTTCAGGTGTCATTTCTGTAACTGAGAAAGAGATAATCGCGTATACTTAGTGGTTAATAGTGGCTAGGCTACAAAACTGAATTCGTTGTGTACTGTACACATAACATGAGGTCCATTGAGCTGGGCGGGGCCGGGATAGCAGGGGGCGGGGCGTGGTGGGTACGCAATGAAAGTATCGCGATTCGAATCATGAGTTCTGTATCGCGTTTTTTTGGTTCGGTTCGAATATCGTTACACCTAGGGTTTTTTTCATCGTTATACCTAAAACCGCCCACACATTTTTACCTAAGAATTTTCACAACTTTCTCCACAAATTGTTAAAGGGATAGTTCACTTTGAAATTAATTTTTGAGTTTTAGCATACCTCAAGGGCATCCAAGATGTAGGTGTCTTTGTTTACACAGTATTTTCAATTTTGTCATTTTTCGGTGAAACCGTTCTTGTCTGTCAGTCATATAATGGAGGTCTATGGTCACCACTAGGGCTGGGCGATAATATCGCACGATATTGTATGCGCGTCTAATCAGTAAAGCCGGTTCCTTGATTAGTAGTAAATCACATTCACATGCTTTCAGGTGGACGATATGAGTGTTAAAGTTAATGAGATAATTAAGTGATTAATTTAGTGATGATTGAGCATTATTGAAGACACCTGATGATAACAAGCAGAATCACTGAAGGACAATCACAAATTTTCAGCCACCGTTATGGAGATCATTGTCTGCTTTAGTTGGGCTCTTGACACTTATGTTTTCACTTTAATTTTTGTTTGCCTGATGATTTTGACTTATAACAGTCAAATGAACAAAGGCAACTTGATCTGATAGTGTTGGCTATGTTTTGACATAGCCTAATCATGCAATGATCTGAAAAATATAAGTATTCAGATGATTTGGTTAACTTCTTAGCCACAATTTTGTAGTTATGTTACATGTCTGTACTTTCTTATAACCTCAAATATTTAATAAAATATTTTAATCAAATCACTGTCATCTTTATACAGAAACACAGATATCAATAATCAGCCTGTCTATCTCATCCATGGTTACATGCTGCCACCAATCACAACTCATTAATGTCTCCCATCATGCATTGCGGTATGAATAAATTATGATCTGAATTGTCTATGTAATTTACTTTTCCTAGTTGAATATTCTACTCGTCACCGTTGTTGAGGAGCTTTGACTAAATCTTGAGGTCTGTGTGTGCCTTAAAGAAAGATTTTTTTTAAACAACTTTTGAGAAATTACATTATTTTTAACATTCCAGAAGTTTATGCAGAATCTTAGCTATACACTAACCAACAAAATAAATCATAGACATAAATTTTAAACGATGAAAGTCATTATGTAACTAACATCATTTTATAATTGCTTATCTTTGTTTGTAATCCTTCGACAGTATTAACTCAGATGCAATAGCAACTTACATATAAAATTTTTGACATAAGGGTCAAGAAGACCAACTAAAGCAAACACTCACCTCCATAACGGTGGCTTAATTTTTTTGATTTTTTCCTTGTGATTCTGCTTTAGGTGTCTTCAATAATGCTCAATCATCACTCATTTAATCACATAATTATCTCATTAACTTTAACGCTCTTGAGTGTGGACTTATATACACCCCCAGGTGTATTAGTTTAACACGGGAGATTTTGTCGTGACGAAGAGCCGTAATTAACTGACCAGTTGAGCCATATCGCATTAAATATCGCCATCGATATGTCCTCGATATTAACGCGATTTGGCTCAGCTTGTCAGTGATCTACGGCTCTTTGTAGTAAATGCCGCTCCATCTGAAAGCAGGTGAAGGTGATTTACTACTAATCAATGAACCGGCTTTACTGATTAGATGCGCAGACAATATCGTGCGATATTATCGCCCAGCCCTAGTCACCACCCCAAAAAGCATGCACAGAGAAGTCCAAATTAAACATGATTTAATGACTCGTAAATGTAAGCACACATTGATGGCCTAAGACATGAAACGAGCGGTTTGTGTGAGAAAACGAACATTATTTATATCGTTTTACCTCTTGTAACCACAGCCATGTCTTATTGATCTGAATCAGTTGTTCAATGTCCAACTGAACCGTGTCCAACGTTCCGCCGGAAGTGATCTCTCGCATGTCTACGTAACTCATTATTTACACAGAGATTTTGGTAGTTTTACCTTTCACTAAACATATTTAGATATATCGATATCTATATCCTATTTCCTGTATATCTAAGTACGTTTAAATCTTCACAGTGAACGGCAAAATATCTGTGTAAACAATGAGTGACGTACACACGCAAGCGATAACTTCCAGCTGAACGTTGGACATGGTTCAGTTCGGTTAGAGCCCGTCTGGTTCGGTTCAGTTGGACATTGAACAACTGATTCAGATCAATAAGACATGGCTGTGGTTACACAAGGTAAAAACGATATAAATACTGTTCATTTTCTCACACAAACCGCTCGTTTCGTGTCTTAGGCCATCAATGTGTACTTACATTTACGAGTCATTAAATCATGTTTAATCTGGACTTTTCTGTGCATGCTCTTTGAGGTGGACCCCCTAAACCTCCATTATAGGACTGACAGACAACAACGGTTTGACCTAAAAATATCAAAATTGAAAATACTGTGGAAACAAAGACACCTACATCTTGGATGCCCTTGAGGTAAGATAAAACATCAAAAATTAATTTCAAAATGAACTATCCCTTTAACAACCACATGAGCAACATACTTACTTAGAATTGCATTGACTTTGGACCTATCCAGGACTCTCTTCCCATCTGGCACCTTTCCGTGTTTCCCAAATGCTACAGCATTCTTGCATTCTTCTGCAGTAAACAATTCGTCAAAAAGAAGATGGAACAAGCGGAGGCAGTCCTTCTTTGCGGTTGCATGGATTGCAGCCAGGTGAGTCGAGGACAAGAAGAGGCCACTTCCTGGATATAGCTCCTGCTGCCGAGATCCGCCTTTTGGAGCCCGAACACCAGCCTGAGGTTGGATCTGTTCAACTTTGTCAAGAAAACTTCTAAATGTCTCGAGGTGCTCACCACCTGTGTCACAAAAGATGTATATTAACTTACAGGGACACAGCAGCATTTATAAATAAAAAAAAAAATAATAAAAAAATTAAAAAGTCCAAAAGATTTCATGGTTGGATAAGAGTTTTACCAAATTGTTTAAAGCATTTAAGATTTAGCTTAAGCATCAAATAACTCCCAATGTCCAAAGTAGTAAGACAATGTAGTAGAACTTTAAACATATACCAATATAAAAACATAATTACAATGTAGTGTTGCACAATTTAATACACTAGATTATTACCCAGGTTTTTTTACACAACTCTTCTGAATATTGTGTGTTCGAAAAACTGTTTGAGAAAAACAGAAGTGTTAAAAGAACAAGTAATTGCAACAGAGAAACAAAACAAACTTACTTATACCACACAGCACATCAAGCAGTTTGGCCTTTTCCTCCACTAATTTTTCCACCTCTGTCTTGCATGCTTCGCATGGCTTCCATGATCTGTCTTCTGCTGACTCAGGCGAAATTAAACATGGTTCTCCATATTGTGGAATTGGATCACGCTCGATGATTACAGTATCTGCAGATGAGCTTGAAGAAGTCTCATGTACAGAGGTGCTTGTCTGGCTCTGGTCCCCAAGAACAGCAGGTTTTTGATGTGTATTAGGACTGTGCAACATTTGGAGGAAGCTTTCTTTGGCTGTAGGAGCTGGTGGCTGTCTTCGCTGATCCAAATCTGCCAAAACAGGCTGCTGTTGTGTTTGGTCTGAAGGTGTGGGTAGTGCTGTGTGAGGCTGGTGATGCTTTGAATACTGCGAAAGGCTGGAATTGTGTGGAATTGGAGACAGAGTACTTTCATACCGGTTGAGCGATTGGACTGGTGAATACTGGTTATGTTGTGGCTTATTTGGTGATGACTGGGAAACTGGAAGTTGGTACTGTGGCCAGGCAGTTGCATGCTGGTGCTGTGGCTAGACAGGTAGAAATGACTCTGTAGTTGGAGGCTGGTACACTGGCCAGGTTGTTAAAGGCTGAATGGGATTTTGGTCCACAATATTTGGGTGATCCTGTGCAGAGGTGGACTGGGCTGCTTGAGGTAGGAATGGAAGGTTGTAGAATCTTTGTGCAGCTGCATCTCTTTTTTTCATGTCCCTCTTTGTCGCCTTCTTGGTATCCACCATTTTGTCAGCTGTTCCAATGAAGTCTACTGTAGCATCGTAGAACTTATTGTCAGACCATCTTGCAAGTACTTTTTCACCTGGTGTCAGATCTCTAAAGCAAGCGATGGGTTTATCATCTTTGTTTAGAATATCACAGAGATTAAAAATCTTTGCTGTGTATCCATCCTCAAAGGTCAAAAATACAAAAAGTCCTGAAAATGAACACAAAGTAAACAAAAAGAATATTGTGAGTAAATCAGTGCAGGCTAAAAATCAATATTCTCAATCTTAAATTCATATTCATATTCAATTAAATCTTAAACATGCTACTATATCTTTATTGTCTTCTTTTTAATACTTTTCCAAAGGAACAAAATGACCTCTTCACTTTAGGCTTCAACTAGTATTAACTTTATTCTTATAGCACTTTCAAATTTATTCACTCCAGCAACTCTTTGATTTATGCACTCTCTATTCTATTTTATCAATGTTTTTAATCTCTTTCATGATTTAATTATCACATATTTTATTTGTTTATATATTTAATTATTCTACATTTTGTCTATGAAGAGAATGGCGCAGAAATATTTTTGTAAAGAACTTTGAGCTGCAATTCCTGTACAAATTATTTTATCCCTTAAATTTTGAGATTCGCAAAATTCAGTCACAAAAATGTACAAATAAGTTGCACTCCTTTTTCATGACATTACATTAAAATTCCTGTAATCAATATTGTGCCAGCTACCAATATAAAATATTTATTAAAAATTCAAGGAGACCAAATACTGACAAATATTTTGGTAAGTAAAGTGTCCAAAGTACGTTAAAATAACCACTTTTTAATACTTTACAAAATTAGCTAAGCCGTAGTATAGTAAAATAACTGAATTACCATCTTGGTTATCTCTGGGGGAGCTGTCTGGTTCGTACAAACTCATCTTTTTCGGAGGGTTTCGCGCTCTTCTGGGCAGTTTTGTATCACTCATTCTGTAAATAAAAAAAGTAAAACACATTCAATTATTGGGGTCTCACTGCACGAGATTAAATTTTTCCAATCATACACAATTTATGTAACTTCAAGAATGTATAGGCCTCGCTCAATGTAGAAATATTTTTTTACATAAAGATTTTTATTGCAGAGAGCTAAAATGGCCTTCCTAGCAGGCCAACTACAAAATACGATAAGTTTCTTCAGAGAGTATTAGAACCCGGATACACTCGCCATTTAAAATGTACCCAAATTCTGTTTTAATTATATATATATATATATATATATATATATATATATATATATATATATATATATATATATATATATATATACGTTGCTTACCTTCTTTTGAATCCTGCAGCTGTTTTTTCCTCCATTCCGTCTGCCTGCCTGCAACTCATACGTTAACTACCGCGCGCCTAAACCTCGTTGATTAAGCACCGCCCCTCCACTGTGAATTAACCAATGACGGTGCAGCATTTTGTGACTGATGGCGCTCTTCTGCTGACGCAAGGTTCAAGGTTCACTGTGTTTTTGCGCCAACTGAAGCTCAAAAAAGAAAACAAAGGTGGCGGTGCAGCATCTATAAGTGGTGAGTGGATACAGCGACTTTTTAATAATAGAATAAACTTTGTGTTTTCTTTTGTAATTTAAGGTTCTTGTGAGCTTTGTAAATGTACAGCACATTATCGTTTAGTACTTGATTTTTTATTTTTACATTTATTAAAAAAATCGAGTTTTATTTCAGTTAACTGACATTGTTCTTGCACGCCAGTAAGTGTCGTATAATTTTGTTTTCATTTCTACAATAACCTTATGAATCCCTAATAATGAAATGGTTAGTAAAATAAGTGATTGTCACATGCCACTTGCATCCTGTACCAGCTAATAAATGTTGCAACTGCGATCATTTTCATTATGATCATAATTTAATCAACTTTGTTAATCAATTTCAATTTACTTGGAAAGGTTGCATGTGTGTATAATTATTCATTTAATGTAACCCTTTTCAGTCTCAATAAATGTTAAATATTTTGTGCCCTCTTATGAACTATCTGTCCCTCTATTTTCTGTCAACCACAGGTTATTTTCCCTGCAGCCCCCGACACCAGTCAATATTGCTCTTCCATAGAGGTTACTGATACATTTGATAGTAGGGGGGTAAGTGTAACACTATTTAACACTGTGTATTCAGGGTGTCCGCGGGGTTTTAAAAAGTATTAAAAAGTGATAAATCAAAATTGTCAAATTTAAGGCCATTAAAAGTGTTAAATGTAGTCTGAGAGGTATTATTTTTTTAAAAATGAGGTATTATTTTTTTCAGACTATCAGGTGTCCTATTCTGTGTTTGCGTTTGTCCGTTTAAAGATGGGCTTTAGATTATCTGGGCACAATCAAAGATTTTTCGTCTCTGTCTATGTTTGATGCTGACGCCATATTCAATGGTCGATCGACATCATCTGTGAACAAGTGATCACCCGGATTTAGACCTACCTATTGTATTTACATAAAGCGTTCACAGGCAAATTTGCTTTATGTTTAGGTCTATATTGCTTTTATTTCCCCGGTGTCGAAATCAGGCAAACATAAATGTCAGGCAACACGATTCCTGGCTGCATGTCAATATCCATGGATCAATGGATCTTTAGTAAGTTGTGAGGAACACTATATTGAATCCAACATTTAGTTTAAATTGATAAAATTATTCGTTTTAGTCGCATTTTCGCAGTTTCCCCTATTAAATCCTGTCACGCAGCAGATCTTTTGCCATTTTTATGTTATAAATGTAGTACAGTTGTAAATGAAGTACAACTCACGCTGGAGGAGAAAGGTGAAGAGCCAGCAAAATACTTGCAAAAGATACAGAAGAAAGGTTGGGAAATTTACATATTATTGTTTTTATATTGTCATCTGCAATGATTGAATATAAGCACATTCAAGTTCTGTATTTACGTACCATTTGGGGTGTTGGTTAACTTACCATATGATATTTACACTCCACTACATTTTAGGGAAAAATAATATTTTAACGTTTACTACACATTTATCTGATAACTATAGTTTCCATTTGCTTTACAGATTACATTATGGAAGCCCGTTTCCGCCACAGTTGAGTAAAAAAATATAATTCTGTAAGTCATAATAATGAGAAAGTTTCTCATAATTATGACTTAGTTTCTCATTATATTGAGAAAGTTTCTCATAATAATGACTTAACATCTCGTAATAATGAGAAACTTTCTCATAATTATGACTTAGTTTCTCATTATATTGAGAAAGTTTCTCATTATAATGAGATATTAAGTCATAATAATGAGAAAGTTTCTCATAATTATGACTTAGTTTCTCATTATATTGAGAAAGTTTCTCATTATAATGAGATATTAAGTCATAATAATGAGAAAGTTTCTCATAATTATGACTTAACATCTCGTAATAATGACTTAACTTCTCGTAATAATGAGAAACTTTCTCATAATTATGACTTAATATCTCGTAATAATGAGAAACTTTCTCATAATTATGACTTAATATCTCGTAATAATGAGAAACTTTCTCATAATTATGACTTAACATCTCGTAATAATGAGAAACTTTCTCATAATTATGACTTAACATCTCGTAATAATGAGAAACTTTCTCATAATTATGACTTAACATCTCGTAATAATGACTTAACTTCTCGTAATAATGAGAAAAGTTTTAAATAAATAAATAAATAAAGTTTCTCATTATTACGAGAAGTTATGTCATTATTACGAGATGTTAAGTCATAATTATGAGAAAGTTTCTCATTATTACGAGAAGTTAAGTCATTATTACGAGATGTTAAGTCATAATTATGAGAAACTTTCTCAATATAATGAGAAACTAAGTCATAATTATGAGAAACTTTCTCATTATTATGACTTAATATCTCATTATAATGAGAAACTTTCTCAATATAATGAGAAACTAAGTCATAATTATGAGAAAGTTTCTCATTATTACGAGATGTTAAGTCATTATTATGAGAAACTTTCTCAATATAATGAGAAACTAAGTCATAATTATGAGAAAGTTTCTCATTATTACGAGATGTTAAGTCATTATTATGAGAAACTTTCTCAATATAATGAGAAACTAAGTCATAATTATGAGAAAGTTTCTCATTATTATGACTTACAGAATTATATTTTTTTACTCAACTGTGGCGGAAACGGGCTTCCATATTACATGAAGCTTCAGAGTCAAAACAGCACATTTTTAGATTAATTTACATGAATGACTTAACTGATTCAGGTCAATAACAAATCTAATAATTAGCCAGGGCATAATCAACCAACCCATACATGCAAATATTATGTAATTTACTTACACTATTGAAACTGAAGTACATTTACTGTGATATCATATAATTTAATACTTCTACTAAAGTCTTTTCATGTTGGTAATGGTAACTAGCTTTTACCAAAGTCATATTTTAACAACTTCCTTTTTACTTAAGTAAAAAAAAAATAGCTGCTATGACTCAGCTACATTTCATCAGCTCCATGATTCTGACAATGTTCCTCAATAATTTTATGTAACAATAAAATATTTGTTTGAAATGACAGTCTGTTAAGATCACCTTTATATGTGGGATTAGCAAGAACATGTCTGACCTAGTAGTGTTCAACAGCAAAGTAGTTTCCAAAATGGCCATCCAAGTAAAAAATCACCTCTTTTAAACAGATCCAATAAAATGTATATTTTAATCCCCATGAGAGAATTAATAGAAGGATTTCCTACAGGATATACTGCATTTTTGTAACCTAGGTATGCTTAATAAATTTGTATGCGAGTGTTAAATATGCTAAATGTATTATCATTCACTGTTTTCAGCAGGACACACAAGGACAAGAAAATAGAGGTAAAACATGTGCAAAAATGTAAAACAACTCCATTTCCTTCAGTCTCCAAGATGACATGTAGTTTATTTATTCTGTGGAAATCGCATGCTGCAAAGCTTTAAAAAAATTTTTTGACTAGAGTGTTAATTCAAATAAAAGTTAATGAGTAAAACACTGTTACTGAAGTGAGACATTCAAACTTTTTCAAGGGTTTACTGACAGCTCAGGTGATTACTATAACACTTTAATAGCCTAGTAATTAATTAGTAATGAGTTTAGCGTAAGTATAATGAAAAATAAACATGTTGAGACTAGTAAACCATAAATTCATCAATTAAGCAAAAGCAAATTAATCAATTGATTTTTATTTTTATTTTTCTAGAAGCAACAAACTGGAGGTCAGATGATTGCAGCACCGAGCAAGTGACCAGATCTGTTAATTTGGAAGACTCTTACGCCAACCATTCATCCCAGTGCAATGGACACACAAGTGAGATGCATCACTCTGGTCTTAATGTTGAATCAGAGCCTGAACAGCCTATTTACATGGAAACATTTCCTGAGCACCTACCAGAATTTGTTGAAGAAGGGACTTTAGATGACAATGCGTTATTTGATGATGATTTTTCAATTGATGATGACCTATCATTTGAAGACACTTTTGAGCTTAACCAAGAGGAGGGAACAGAACTCGAAAGCTCTACAAACACTGTAGATCCACTGTACAGAAATGCACCAATTTCTGTTGCAGAGAGTCTTCTCCTCATAATGACTTTTGCAAACAGACACAAAATAACAGGAAAAGCTCTCAGTGATTTGCTTACATTAATATCTCTGCACTGCCCCTCTGATACACAGACTGAGTGTCTTAAAAATTTACACAAATTTAAACAGTTTTTTGATGATCCCTCCTCTCTGCTTTTGCACAAATATTGTAGCTCGTGCTTCATGATTGTTGAGAGTACAGACACCCAGTGTAAAACCTGTGAAGCCAATGTGTTGATGGAGGGGTCAACCTCCTATTTCATTGAGGTTCCCATTGAAGCACAACTGAAGAGATTGTTTGCTCAGGAAGGTTTTGAAGAAAAACTTAAGTTCAGGTTTAACAGACATAAAAAGTGTCATGACAGTATTGAAGAAATATATGATGGAAAAACCTATCAGAAATTTACTACTTGCAATGGGCCTCTCAGTGATTCCAGAAACATTTCGTTAATGTGGAACACAGACGGCATACCTATTTTTAAGTCTTCAAAGTTTTCTGTTTGGCCTTTTTATTGTGTCATAAACGAGTTAAATTTTGTTGAGCGCACGAAACGAGAAAACATGATATTTGCAGGTGTTTGGTTTGGGGATTCAAAGCCGTCAATGTTGACATTCCTTGAACCACTCTGTGGCACTCTGAGCAAAATTGAAAGAGAAGGAGTTTCTCTTCAGTTTGCAGGAGCTCAAGAACCTTTCATATGCAAAGCCTTTACCATTGCAGGAACCTGCGATTTGCCTGCAAAAGCTTTGGTACTTAATACTGTTCAATTCAATGGACATTTTGGGTGTCTAAAGTGTGAACAGCCAGGTCAAACAGTGAAGACTGGAGAGAGAGGTCATGTCCATGCCTTTCCTTTCCAGAAGACAGATCCAAAAGGCCCACCTCGTACTCACAAGGGGTTTGTAGATTATGCTAAGATGGCCTATGATTCCAACAGTGTTGTTCGTGGGGTGAAGGGACCTACGTTTCTCAGCAGACTAACAAGCTATGATTTGGTCTTGGGCACAGGTATAGACTACATGCATTCTGTACTACTGGGAGTAATGCGTCTATTGATGTTTTTGTGGTTTTCCACAGAGTTCTCTCGATGTGCATTCAGTATGGTCAGATCAATCAATGAAGTTGACAAACGTCTCAAAGAAATAAGGCCACCATTTATGATTCGATTCCCTCGTTCTGTGTCTTCTCACAGGATGTTCTTTAAAGCATCTGAGTATCGGTACATTTTGCTGTTTTTCGGGCCAGTTGTATTCCGGGGTGTAAGACTGGAAAACTGGAACTGGTTTATGTAATCTGGTTTATGTCTGACCAGTGACTTCTGAAAACAAGAGGACCTTGCTTGAACAACACACCCACTCTTGCAGAGGAAACTCACACAAGATGGTTTCAATGTGAATGTGATAATCTTTAAGGAGTGTTTGATATCATTTTGAAAGTCTCAGGGTGACTGGTAATAATGTCTCATTTCCAAAGAAGTAAAAGAAAAGGGAATAAGGTTTTTAAGAATATAGATATATCTTGTACACAAAAGGATGTGTCTTTGAGTTAATCACCCTTTTGTCTGAATGCAAACTCTCCTTCCCCCAATAAGCATGGTGGGGGGATTCAGTCCATTGTAGTTTGGTGATTAGATCAGGTAAATTTGGTGATTGGATCAGGTCTAGCTCTATTTAAGGAAAATGCACAAGAGTTCAGGGCTGCCATTCTGTATTCAGATCAGCCCATGATGTTGTGTCTTCTAGACTCAGCTCATGTAATATGTTGGGTAAAGTTCTTTGAAACATTTAATGGTTTGCATTGATTATCTTGTGGAATTGTAATAATACATTTACCTGACATAATAAATTGTTATATTTGGCTATTCTAACAGACTTTGACTTTATTTTCATTAGAGTTAAATGGAATAGTCAAACATTAACACATTAAATGATGCACAGATATCATTGATAAACCCTTTTCATTTTATGGAGTCAGATGAAACGAGTTAATACATAAGATTAATGTGCTGCATTTAATCAAACATTACTTTGCCATGGAAAAGACGGAACACGCTTGAAACCTTCACCACGAATCGAATTCCGCTATTTGGGTCGATTTCGTGCCGTTTTTACAGTGGTGACCCCGACGTGATCGCAACATACACTGTAAAAAATTTGGAGTGGAAATTACTTGAAAAAACCTTGCTAACAAATCTCACTCAGAAAAGGCTAGTAAAATTTACAAACATTTACTAGCAGCCTTTAATTAGAAATGTTTAAGTTAAATTTACTTGGTTTTTCCAAATAAGTTTTATTGACTCTTTGTCTGTAAATTTTACTTAAGTAAAGCTTATAAATGTATTGAGTTTTTTTTTTTAAATTTACATGAGAGTCCTAGTTATATTTTTTTATTTATCTTGAGTAACCTTTACTTTAAATATTACGTAAACATTACTTACCATTAGTAATACAATTTAAGAGTTCAGATGCAAAAGCCTCTAAGTGCCATTTGAAATTTTCTTCTAAAATGACCATTTTTATCAAGTTTGTATATTTAAGTTCAGTAATTTCACTTAAATGGCAATGAAGATTACCTATTAATTGTCATTTAAGTGAAATTACTGAACTTAAATATACAAACTTGAAAAAAATGGTCATTTTAGAAGAAAATTTCAAATGGCATTTAGAGGCTTTTGCATCTACACTCCTTAAATTATATTTTCAATAATAATAAAAAAACAAGACATTTTTTCTGTTTTACAGTTTTATTTTAAGTAAATTCTCGAAAAACAAGTGCACAAAAAATAAATGGACACATCAAGATTAACTGCTATTGGCCAAAAAACACGACCAAAATTGTTCAGCATCTTTAAACTATTACAGATCTTTTAATGTCCTTGAGTAGGTCATAACAGACCAAACATTTTATGCAAGATGCTTAACTGATCTCACATACAACATTGTAATACAACTCTGCTTCTGTTTTCTTTAGCAGCACTGCATTATTTACATTAAACTGCATTACAAGGTTTCTATTGAACAGTAAAACTTTGCTCTAATCTAAATTATGCAACATTTTAGAGCACTCTCACTTGATGAATAAAATGCAAAAATTGTCAAATTAAATAAATAAAAAAAGAACATAAAAAAGCCAACTAGCAGGCTTACATTAGTAGTTTTCTATGCAAAGAGCTAACTTTTGGAGAAAACTTTAAAGCATCCAGCCCAAGAAAGATTTTTTGAAAGACTTCAAATGTGTTTCTCAACTTTGGTGGATAGCTTAAGTTCAGGGCGTAAATGAAGCCCATGAGCAGAAGGCACGCATTTGTGAGATTCTTACATCCCAACAGCACCTCAGTTCCCTCGATGACAACAATGACATCAGCGATGTTGGCATCCTCGTTTCCTGCTGTGTTGCCCAGTACAACGATCTTCATGACATGATTGGTGATGTTATCTTTAATCATGTCTCTGCTTACATCCTGTCAAAAACACAAATAAGAGCAAAATGGTTACAATAATGTACACCAAGTTGTATGTTCTCTTTAATATTATGTGATAAGTGCCCCATACAGATTTGGTCTCACCATCATTAAATCTGTCATTACATGAAAAGGAAAGGGAGGGGGGAGGGGGGGAATCAAGACAGACGAAGTACAGAGGAACTATCTGCAAGACACTTAAAATACCTGCAAAGCTACAGTACTGTAACAAGGTTAAGTCACTTGTGTAAAAAATCTAAAGTGGCATAGCCTTTAAAATGCTTTCATAACTGAACAAGCTTGGTGTGTTTGTCGCTGTCGTGCTAGCGTTGTTGGTAAAGATGATGTATACGGTGACGTTAGACCTGGCTCTGTGGTGGCTCTAGCCTGTGGAAAGGCAAACCAGTTCATTGAAAGCTTGTCAGTCATTCCCTCTCCAAACCGGTAAAAGCACTAACTCTGAACTAATACCCGGTTCATTCTGTTGAAAAGGGGGTATTAAAATGACCAATGAAGCACCAAGATTTGGTGCTATATAGGACTTTTCGTGCTTCTCCTGTGATTACAAGCTAAATAACCATGTTCATGCTATGTAGAACCTTTTGAGTTGACAAATTACAGCACAAAGATATAAAATTTAAAAAAAAATAATAATAATGGGCATGAAAATAATAATGTGCCTTAGACTTTTGCAGGACTGTACATATATAAAATCAAAACAATTTTAATTTATGCATTAATGTACCTGGTAGACTTCAATGAGTTCTTCGGATGACTCTCCTAGGTAGCAAAGAAGGCAGCGAATCACAGCATCTCTCTTATCTTCAATTTGCTTTTAAAAAACAAAAGTAAGAGCAAACATGAACAGTGTACACTTCCATAAACATACAACTGCATATCTATAAAATCAGCAAGCAGCAGGATATCAGATGTCCAATATATAAATTTACCTGGCAGAGTGAATCTAGTACACTTCGAATTTTTATGCCAGCATCCCCACCCTTCATTTTAAACAAATCCAGGAGCTTTGGAGTGTAGAGGTCCAGTTTTTGCAGAAAGGTTGACTCCAGGGGAATTGTGGTTATCCTCCTGAACTCATTTTTGATCTAATACAAAGGAAATAAGATGTAACTTTTAAGATTTAGTGGTCAAATAAACACACAATGACACACAATACACACAATGATAAGACAAGGGACACCTGTGAACAATGAACAGATGATTAACTATGATGAACTAAGGTTTACCTCAGAGTCACAAAAAAGAGCTGGCCATCTCTCCATGAAATCTTTGACAGCAGGGCAGTGATTAATGTTTTCTAATCTTCGATAGGAAAAGGTTTTCTCCATTATCTCACCAATGACCTTTTTGTTGTTTTTCTTCTGGATTTCTTTAAGAAGATCAACTCTCTCCTGCTCTAAAGTTTCCTCGGTTTCCCCAAATGGAAATGGGGGCAAGTAGTTTACTTCAGCCTTCCTGGGTCTTTTCATGCCTTTGAGGCATGAATTTTCATTTGTCTTCTTTCTTTTCAAAGAGTTCACCTCCAGCTCTGGACAGGAAAGCTGACTGCCTCTTAATTTGGCTCGATAATTGCCCATCTTATATTTAATCCTCTGTTGCCACCCATACTGTCCATTAAAGGACCCTGGGTCTTTGAGGCATGGGTACTTATCAATCAACATCTCTACTACATTCATAATCTGGACACTTGTTGGGTACGCAGTGTAACGAAATATTGTCTCTGCTAGTGTCTCAAGGACACTTCTTGTTACTCTTGGATTGCTCAAGAGGGTCCCATCCTTTTGGTAGGCGTTGTTTCCTTCTGAAAGCAAGAGCTCTGTATCAAATGAGAAAGTTGGTATTTTAAACTCTGCTGGCCAACCTTCAGAACGGCATGATGTGGAACTGTCAGATGTAGATTGCTGAACAGTACTTTGAGAACCGCTGGATCTGGAGTCTAAAGAAAGAAATGATGTCTCACTGTCAGAAGGACATAGCCCAGCGGTATCCTGAGAACTGCATGACATGGCGTCAGACTCATTGGGTAGGATTGGTTCTTCCACAGCAGTCAGATTCAGGGTGATGGGTTGAGTTTGTACTACTTTTAAAGTACATTTATCCTGTACATCATCCATTGAGCTCAAGGTGCAAAACTGTCCCCCGAAATCCATGTCTTCATACATCAAATTAAAGCAGTCTGGAATATTAAATGTTTCTTTGATTACATGTTTAAGGTCCTGTAGGGTACTTGGGATGCCTGAGGGTAGAACCAATTTACGAATGTCATTCTCTTCAAAAACAATTCGCAGCTTTGCTGGGGTACACATCTGCAACAGAAAAAAAACAGCAATTAAAACAATTCATCCCAATTAAAAATGTGTACACTACAGCATTAACTTTGATAATCATTCACCTAAAACAAGGGGGAAATATAGTGCTTTAAGGTAGTCAGTCGTCTTCCTGCAACAGTGTAAGCAGCCAGAGGATAGTAGTCGACCATTTCTTTTTGCTCAAGTAACTGGATGTTGCTTGTGTGTTCCAACTCATAGCTTCTAAGGTGCTCATTGTACCATGTGCTTAGTAGTCTAACAACAAAGACAAGTTCACTGCAAACCAAGATAGACTGTAACACCTCACAAAAATCTGGCAAGTCAGCAGTGAAACCATGACATAGCAACATTCCAGGTTTGTAGTTGGTGCCTAATAAGCACACATTATTTGCAACATGTACCATTGTGACACGTGGATACCGATGTTGCACCAAATCTTTTATGTCATCCTTCAGGACGTCCACAGAGACTTGTGAAGTTGTTGATACCGAAAGTGATGACTTGATCACATTTGGTTCGTGGAGATGCAATGCAATCATGAGTTGGTGTTTTTTTGCAAGTGACAGCAGTATGTTCCTGAAACAGCCTGTTTGTCTGACAGCTTTTTTGAAGAAGCCATGTTTCGCTTCAAATCGCATTGTCCATAAGGCTGCCAGAGGACCAAATTCCTGAATGAGTTCAGGGTAATGCTCGATAAAGTGGTGTTTGGGAAGAAGCTTTTCTTGAGGAAAAACTTCCTGAAATCTGTGTCTGTGCTCAGAAATCAAAGAGTCAAGGTAGCAAATGCTCGGCACTGTATGAACTGGAGCCATCGCAAGTTCCACAATGTCTTTTAAGGTCATTAACATCAGCCACACTTCATCATCCTCAGGTACTTTCAAGCCTATCATGAGAGGCAACAAACGCAACAGACACCAATTTTCATGTGCATTACCTCCTACAGATCTTTTGGTAGCAAAATGAGCAGGAATCAAATGTGGACGATTTGTTTGGTCACTCCACTTATAAGGGAACTGTCGAATGCAATTATTGAGCTCCTCAAGAGAAAAATATTTCTTCTTGATTAAGGCTTGAATTGACAATGCCAGTTCCACTGGAACAACACCTTCAAGAAGGTCATGTAATACATCTGGTGGGTAACCAGATGTAACATGAAAATTCTGAAGTTTTTCTGACAGTGGACACTGGTTTTTCACACCATAACAAGAAGTGGGAGTAGGACTTGACAAAACTGTCTCAACATGCAGAGTGTGCTGCTCTTTATCTCTCCTCTGAAAAAGTCCAGATCTTACTTCTGTGGTCTGAAACTGTGACCTGTCTGCAAGACAAAATCGGCAGATATGAGATCCAGAGAAGTTTTCAACGAATCCTCCAACAGAATGGGCTCCCAAGTTATCAGCCACCACGCTCACTACAGTGCCTTTCATGATTTTTCCGAAATTTGGAATAAAAATACCATCTTTTTCCAAGCTTTGAAGATCAGATAACAGTGGCTCTAGAACTTTCTGAAATCCAAATCGCTTAGTGTCATCTGCCTTAGAAAGAATGGCTAAATTAATAGCTGACGATGTTGATCGTGCATGTGCTGGAAAGTTTCCTAACACCCAGTAGACAGCGGTGACTTTGTGAATCTTGCGTGAAGTTCCCAAGGGATTGCACACTTCGAAGTCATCAATGTACAGAATGAGACTTAATCTCTCGTCATCTCCTGCGAAAAAGTCATTTTCTTGAAAGTTAGATCCGTCATGGAATGACTGGTATTGTGATCCACACCCAGTATTTTTTTGAGTGACTAGGTCAGTTTCTTTGACATTCTTCAAAACTTGCAGCAAAGACTGGAGTATTGGAACATACTGGAATGTTCTGTTGTCTTTTTTGTCCAGTATGTATTCTACTGGTTCAACCACTGAAAACTGTGCTTTCATAAATTCTCTCCTCTTAAATGCTGTTGAAAAAGGTCCATCTTTCCCTAAAGCTGAACTGACAGGGTTTGATTTACACAGATTTTTCACCAAATCTGACATAACTGTTGGATCCATGTCACAGTTATGGCTCTTTAAAGTGGACTCAACAACATCTTTCAAAACTGGAGCAGATGCAGAAGAGGATATAAACTGAAGCTCATCTACTATTTGATCAATGCATCTGTTTGACACGTTGAAATTACTTTCCAACCTCAGAAAAAGTTGACCAAACCTCTTCTTTATATCTTCAGACACATTATCTTGTGCTTCAACCAAAGTTTCATCCGGTTCTGTGTCATCCTCAAAGTCCACTGAATTATCTTCCAAAACAGTGGGATTTGGGTATTTTTTCAAGACTTCAGATTTAAAATCTTCAATAGAGTGTTTATTGTGTTTCCTGTTTTTGTGGGTAATGAAGGTTGAATAAATGCTTGTGCTGAAGCTGCAGTTTTTGAATACACAAGTCACTACCTCGTACCTCCTCAGATGGTTGCTAAGGTGCTCAAAATATTGCTTCTCTGAAGATAATGGCGATATATTGCATAGAAGACAACTAAATGAAAGCACCTCTGCTGGTTTGTTTGATTCGGTGTGGTCTCGGGACAGATGTGCTCGAAGAGCATTAAATGTTTTAAATGAACAAGGGCAATCGGTATAGAGACAAGGGGCCGATGACCGACAGCCAGAATTTCCGTGTTTGAGCCGCAAGTGTTTTAAAAGTTGTAGTCTTTTGTTTGACCCAAAGCTGCATTTTTTACACAACCACCTCATGCTGTGGCTGCTGCAATAAACAAAAGATGTACACACACACACAAATTCAGAAAACGTAAACAACACTAGTTCAGAAGAACTTTTAGTTTCAGGGTTTTTTTTTACATTTGCAACTGAATGAAAATTTTAATATATATATATATATATATATATATATATATATATATATATATATATATATATATATATATATATATATATATATTTAAAGGGGTAGTTCACTTTGAAATAAAATTTTGACATGTTTTATCTTACCTCAAGGGCATCCAAGTTGTAGGTGTCTTTGATTCCACAATATTTTCAATTTTGACATTTTTAGGTCAAACCGTTCATGTCTATCAGTCATACAGTGGAGGTTAAAGGGATAGTTCACTTTGAAATTAATTTTTGGTATGTTTTAGCTTACCTCAAGGGCATCCAATATGTATGTGTCTTTGTTTCCACAGTATTTTCAATTTGGATATTTATGTCATATAATGGAGGTCTATAGTCACCACGTCAAAGAGCATGCACAGAGAAGTCCAAATTAAACATGATTTAATTACTTGTAAATGTAAGTACACACTGATGGCCTAAGACACGAAACGAGCGGTTTGTGAGAAAATTAACAGTATTTATATAATTTTTTACCTCTTGTAACCACAGCCATGTCCAAGTGATCTGAAGGCGCGGGCGCTTTGTGGCTGTGGTTACAAGAGGTAAAAACTATATAAATACTGTTGGTTTTCTCACACATATACCGCTCGTTTCGTGTCTTAGGCCATCAATGTGTACTTACATTTACGAGTCATTAAATCATGTTTAATTTGGACTTCTCTGTGCATGCTCTTTGAGGTGGTGACCATAGACCTCCATTATATGACTGAGAGACAATAACAGTTTGACCTAAAAATATCAAAATTGAAAATACTGTGGAAACAAAGACACCTACATCTTGGATGCAATTGAGGCATGCTAAAACATAAAAAAAAAATAATTTCAAAGTGAACTATCCCTTTAAGGGGTCTACCCTGGGTTCATCTCAAAGAGCATGCACAGAGAAGTCAAAATTAAACATCATTTAATGACTCGTAAATGTCAGTACACATTGATGGCCTAAGAAACGAAACGAGCGGTTTGTGTGAGTAAAGGAACAGTATTTATATTGTTTTGACCTTGTGTAACCACAGTCATGTCAAACTGATTTGACAGCACAGGCGCTTCGGTCTACGCATGCGCCAGAAGTGATCGCTTGCGCGCCTACATCACTATTTGTTTATATAGAGATTTCGGAAATTTTACCTTTCACTAAACATATTTAAATATACAGGAAATCGCAATGTATGACAATTTCTGTATATCTAAATGTATTTAGTAAAAGGTAACACTTCCGAAATCTCCGTGTAAATATTGAGTGACATACACACGCAAGCGATCACTTCCGGCGGAACGTTGAACATGATTCAGTTTGGTTTATTTGGACACTGCACAACTGATTCAGATCACCTGGACATGACTGTGATTACACAAGGTAAAAACGATATACTGTTCGTTTTCTCACACAAACTTTCTCACACAAACCTGTCTTAGGCCATCAATGTGTACTTACATCTACGAGTCATTAAATCATGTTTAATTTGGACTTCTCTGTGCATGCTCTTTAATGTGGATCCCCTATACCTCTATTATATGACTGACAGACAACACCGGTTTGACCGAAAAAATGGCAAAATTGAAAATACTGTGGAAACAAAGACACCTACATCTTGGATGCCCTGGAGGTAAGCTAAAACATATCAAAAATTAATTTCAAAGTGAACTATCCCTTTAAGATTTAATTATGTATTTTCACATATGTTTCAATTTTAAAATATGAAACATATGAATATGTAGTGCTGCTAAACCTGTGTTTACGGTATCTTTTGAAGTGATATATATACAGTATATATATATATATATATATATATATATATATATACACACACACACAAACCATGTATATGTGTGTGGCTATAGCCAAAAATCTATTGAAATCTGTGTCATACTGCAAGGTTAATCAGTGTTGTAGGGTGTAAGATTTATTGCCAACTTACCTTGCATGGAGCTTGAATAGTGAGTGCAATCTGTGAAAACATTAGAAATGTTAATGTCAGAAATATATGTTTTACCAATTTTGAATAAATATACTGATCTTATCGATTTGAAATATGAACAGTTAATTTGTTTTGGAACAACTGCATTCAAGTAGCCTAAGCATCAACAATAAATGTTCGAGTATAGACAGCATTGTTAATTGTAACGTTATAGGTTCAATATAATCTCTTCTTTAACTTGATTATATGCATCATATACTTATCTATTTTATCGATAAAACCAAGCAGTCTATTGATGTGGATTAATGGGGGATTAACAGTTCTCCGTCACATTTAAAGTTAATGCATGCTGGGCACGGGTGAGTTATTATTCCAGGCTCGTAACGTTAACTGCGACTTCCAAGGCTGTAGGCCTAAATTACATGTCCAATTTTAATTTAAACTTTCATTTATAATTCAGATAACACGCAGGTCACAATTATTTATTCAGACAAATGAATATAAACACACACCCTTGGACGCTTTCTGTATAGCGTTATTTGTCTCGACGCGGGGGCAAAGTTCATTTTAAAATTAACTGTAGCCTACATCAAACGTCTCCGTATATTAACGTGTTTATTAACAACCTATATGTAAAATACAAGACAATTGTTTTCGACACAGATGGCGTTTGCTAGTAATAGCGGATGTTTAAGTTATGCAAAAACTCAACTCTGTCAACTTTGTTAACAGTTAACTTAACGCTTTACTAGCCACCAGCTGCAGATAGGTTCTGCAAATGTAACTAAATCGACCAAATAAATAAATAAATATTTCATAACTTACCGTGTAAAAATCACATCAGTCTTCCAGAAAAGTTTCCGTTGCTTTCTTCTTCGCGCCACTTCTGAATCTGATTCTGAACCAAGAAATCAATGCGCATGCGCTTGGATTGCCTGGCTTCTTGGAGTAAGTTTTACTTGCGTTCGTCATTTTTTGCATTAGTTCATTAGATGACAAACCACTAGTAAATATTACTTGGGCAGTTCCAGTTGAATTTATTTATGTATTTAAGCTCAATAAATTGAAACGAAGCCTCAAGTACCATATTGAATTAAACGTGACATTTTGAAGTAAAAAGAATAAATATGATTTGTTTGTAAAATTTACTTAAATCATGCTACCTTTATTTACAAGGTCAAAAAATCATTTTTTACAGTGTATGAATTTCGCGAGTAACGTCTTTTCCAGCAATATATGGGGACCCAAAATCAACAAGTGGTTTGAACTTCTCTTTCTTCTGCTGCTCTGGTAAGTCAACTTTTTCTATCCTTTTGAAAAGTGTTGAGAAAATGTTGTTTGCCGTGTTTAGGGATCGGAAAGCCCTTTGTTTAGTCCGAAACTAAAACGTGAGGACATGAAAACAGCCGCGGTGCGCAGATAAAAGAGTAAAACCCGTGTTTAATAGATTTTAAAGATATCATTGTTTGATTAGGCAAAAAGAAAAGAAATCTAAATTTGAAATAACATTTTTCAGATGATTTTCGGGTAGACTTAACGTTACTCGAGGAGTTATAAAACAAAACTTGCATGTTTGTCTTCATTATTGTAGTGGCTTTGTTGAAACAAAGCAGCACGTGAAGAGAATCGACAAACAACAGAAATAAAAATCTAAGTTTGTAAATGATCGGAAAACACGTGATTTTATAAATGAGGCAGACGATGCATTGTTTATGAAAAGAAAACCTTGAAAAAACACAATGATATGATTTACAGACTAAGAAGCATTTTAGCAGAAAAATGCTATTGTTGTCCATGCTGCTTAAAAAAAACGAGGCTAAGATAAATGCTAGTATTTTCCATGCTGCTTAAACAATGATGCTAAAGCTAATGCCATGCGGCTTCTAGGCTAATGCTAATGCTAAGGACATGCTGCATTCAAAAACGCTTAACCCTTTGTTTGACCAGCCCACCATATAGGCCCAGAGGCCACATTGAATAAGATTCTAAACATAAACTAATCTTGACAAACTTTATATTGCATTTGAAAGCTTCCACTGTAACACAGATGGGATTAAAAAGCAATAATGCAATAGTTTGTATATTCAAATTTGGATTTGTGCTTTACAATGTAACGCACTCATAGAACACACTGTATAGTTGTTTGTGCAACTCTACGTGCACATAGGCTAATGTAAGTTTATTCTTTAAACACAGGATTGCTTTACTGTAAGTGTTTTTGGAACACTTAGGTAAAGGCTGTTGATGTTGTATTTAAGGCCATATGTATCCTGTGAATTGAATTAAACACGTGTGTGTGTGTATGCTGAATGTGGTTATAATGTGATTCACAATGCTCATTAATTCTTGAAAATTTGAGCAGAAACTGTGAACGCGCAAATCATTAATCCTAAAACAAAAACCTTTTTATATTCAAAGCTTCAGGGAAAGAAATTTCCCCAAATATAAATTGGAAAATGTATAAAGATTCTGTCCTATTTACACTATGGGCCGAAAAGGTCGAGCCTACATTGCATAAACTCAGTAAAAAAGGTCTTGACATGGACGCTATTGACAATGAAATTCTCACTTGGTGGGAAACAGTGGGTAGCAAGCAGAAGAAATCAAAACATGATAAAATAATTGAGGCTTTAAACTTCATAAGTTATAAACGGCTAGATATGTCAACAACATTTCTATCTTCGCTTATGGATGCTAAATGTGAAGAAGTGCATTCTAAAAATGCAGAGACAAAAATGTCTGAGGCAAAGATCCAGGATCTTCAAACACATCTAGACAGATTACTAGCTGAGCAGTTAGCCCTGACTGAAAAGTGTAAAAATCACAAACACACCATTGCAGATCTTAAGGCTAAACTAATTGTTGAAAAGTCCATTTCTCCCAAAACGCTTAACAGCGATGGGACTAAAAATATGCGCTTCTTAAACGAGTCAGCCTGCTCTAATAACCCTGTACCTTTTCAGACGGATGAAGAATGCGATAAAGTTTTGAACGGAGTGTCTGTTTCAGCCTTTAAAGTGATCCGACACCCAAACGGCACAGAGTCAACAATTCGGCGTCCTCTAACGGTAACTGAATGTAGCTTGTTTAAAGCAGAGATCGGACCATTCCCTTTGAAAGGGCCATTCGAGCCATGGTGGAGACACATTGTTAACCTAAAACATGCATTTCAGCTTGAACCAAAAGATATTTGGCAAATTGTTATCAGCTCAATTCCAGATGTCCTGAACTATAAGATACCACCGGCTTTGATGACAGGCACCATTGTGCAGTCAATGCATCAAAACGAGCCTGAGAGTGAAATCTTAAATAGATTAAAACAATGTCTGCGCGATCTACGTGGTTGTAGTCCTGTTGGATGGGAACTGATTCTCAATCGGAAACAGAGTACTGAAGAATCGTTTGAGACATATGCAGAGAAAATGTTTGAACTGTTCGAGGAGTATTCTGGAATTGAGGGTGTTAACCACAACAATGTAACTCTCCTCGAATTACTACTTATAAATGCAGGGCCGCGTATACAGCAATCGCTCATGTATGGTGCTTCTCCAGCAAAAAATACATTCGAAGGAATTGTTAGCTGGGGAACAAGAATTGAGTCACGAAAACAAATACATGGTGAGGTAGCTGTGTTAGAATGTCATGAAAATCCCTCATTTGCTGGAGAATTCAGAAAGCCACAGGGTGGCAAACTGAGCAGATCCTGTAATTCCTGTCACAAAACAGGTCATACAGAGGAAAAGTGCTGGTCATTGGGCAGAGGCAGACCTCCACCCTATTTCAAAAAACGCAGACAACCACAGTCTGATGAAGCAAACCAGCGCTCTACAAGGAACCAAAGATCAAATGCATCTAAAATCCTCACTGAGCTAACAACTTTGGTCACTCAAGGCCTTCAGCTATTAGCATCATTTGCTAGTCGGGTAGCAGCCCAATAGCAAATAGCTTAATAGTTTTAACATCTAAATTTAACGAATCTGTAACATAATTTTTTCCAGAGACCAGAAATAATAATTTATACATTATATTTGATTGCTGACCTGCTACCTAGTGCCAAAAGGGCGGAAAACACTCACTGAAGTGTGGTGTGGCACAGGTAATTGCCAACCGACCAAGAAAGCGAATTTACAAGGAGGGATCCTCCTCTAAGGTTTACTTCTGCAATTCCTCGAAGTACGGACGCCAGGACGGCCGGACTTCAAGATTGTTAGAAAAAAACCTGAGATTCGGGAGATGGGTGAAAAGACAATTCAAGAGGCCTTTACATCTCACAATAGCACATCACTATATTAGCATGGCCTCCCAGTTTAGAACTGGAACTAAAATTTGCAACACAATTGTTATACAATAGATTCCACCCATCTCCTAGACATGAACACTGACTGAACACACCCCTCCATCACTACACCCTCACGGCATCATCACCTGGAATATATCAAATCTATCCAGACTAAACATTACACATCATAAGAAGATGAAGATGACATAGAGTTCGATAGTGTCACTTCACTAAAGATCTATTGTGCATCTTCACACTCACAGATCCGGACAGCTTCGAACACATAGGATGGGAAGCTGATCCCATGACATAACACACACACACACACACACACACAAGAACACACACTCTCTCTCTCTTTCTCACACACAAACGCACTCACACCCTCACACAAACACACTCTTACACCTGTTGCAAGGAATGAACTATCTCATCCTTGAATACATTTCATGCTCCAAGTCACTTCCTAGATTTGCATAAGTGGCTTGCATTGGAAGATTCTTTAACAAACACTGATTAATATATACAGATTAATTTATTGAATATGATTGTCTTTATTACATGACTTCTTGATGCATTCATTCTATTTGATTGTTTTGAATACACTGACCTCTTGCTGCATTTCCTTTTAGAACTCAGACCAAAAAATATATTTAAAATTGGATATTTAAATGAGACATCCTTACCATTCAATACCCTGAGAAAATATGAGCAGACTTGATGAAAAGAACATGATATTTTACATTGTACATGACATGATTTTGTTTTGTTGTATTATGCGTTTCTATGCATTTCTTCTTGAGTCCAAGTTCATATGTGTTTCAATCGCGAAGCGGACATTTAAGATGCTTTTCAGACGTCTCACAGAGAGCCCATTCACCCACTGAGGTCTGTCCAGACAACCACACCGCTGGAGGTGACAGGATTGGTCGAGAAGGGACAGATTATCGATATGGGGAAGGTGCCAGGGAAACGTGAGTGTCTTCACGAAGGAACGACACACCAACTGAAAGCCAAGAGGTCCAGGTTGACTCTATGAACTTTTCTCACATCACCAGAAGAAAGCCTGAACGCCCCATCCACCTGCTGGACTCAAGCTACATACGCCTGGTGAGAACAGGTGTTGTGCAGGTGAACAAAGCCCTCTGAGCTTCTACAGATGCCAGCATTGCAAAGAGACAATTGTTGAATTACACCAAGGATTACGACAAACGTCTTACTGTGTCTGTGACCCCTAAAGTGTCTGAATCTGACCCATTGGGGTCAAGGAGGGATCTGTAAGACTGGAAAACTGGAACTGGTTTATGTAATCTGGTTTATGTCTGACCAGTGACTTCTGAAAACAAGAGGACCTTGCTTGAACAACACACCCACTCTTGCAGAGGAAACTCACACAAGATGGTTTCAATGTGAATGTGATAATCTTTAAGGAGTGTTTGATATCATTTTGAAAGTCTCAGGGTGACTGGTAATAATGTCTCATTTCCAAAGAAGTAAAAGAAAAGGGAATAAGGTTTTTAAGAATATAGATATATCTTGTACACAAAAGGATGTGTCTTTGAGTTAATCACCCTTTTGTCTGAATGCAAACTCTCCTTCCCCCAATAAGCATGGTGGGGGGATTCAGTCCATTGTAGTTTGGTGATTAGATCAGGTAAATTTGGTGATTGGATCAGGTCTAGCTCTATTTAAGGAAAATGCACAAGAGTTCAGGGCTGCCATTCTGTATTCAGATCAGCCCATGATGTTGTGTCTTCTAGACTCAGCTCATGTAATATGTTGGGTAAAGTTCTTTGAAACATTTAATGGTTTGCATTGATTATCTTGTGGAATTGTAATAATACATTTACCTGACATAATAAATTGTTATATTTGGCTATTCTAACAGACTTTGACTTTATTTTCATTAGAGTTAAATGGAATAGTCAAACATTAACACATTAAATGATGCACAGATATCATTGATAAACCCTTTTCATTTTATGGAGTCAGATGAAACGAGTTAATACGTAAGATTAATGTGCTGCATTTAATCAAACATTACTTTGCCATGGAAAAGACGGAACACGCTTGAAACCTTCACCACGAATCGAATTCCGCTATTTGGGTCGATTTCGTGCCGATTTTACAGGGGCATTCTTGCAGGGCTGTACTACAACCATTTCCTGCTCCTTAGTGAAGCAATCTTTATTCTTCTGATGGAGTCAATAACCCCTGCTCAAATAGATCATGCTGAGAAACTACTCTGGAATTTCTGTTCTCAAATGAGCGGACTCTATGGTGAGCGATACATGACAGCCAATTTGCACTTACTTGTCCATTTAGCTGATAGTGTGAGAGCTCTTGGACCTCTGTGGACACACTCTTGCTTTCACTTTGAAGACAAAAATGGGTACTTGCTCCGTCTTATACATGGAACCCAGAATATACCTGCCCAAATGGTAAATGCTGTAAAGACTATACAATCTCTCCCTAACATCACACAAAACATAAAGTTGAACATAGCAACTACTGAGTTTTTGGCCAGAATGACAAATAGCAGTTATCAACCAAGTAATGTTGTCAATGTTGTGGCCATGTTAGGGGCATCATTGAATAGATGTCTTGAAACTGATGATATTTTTCTTCTGGAACAGTTTCTTGGTCAGGCTTTACATAGTAATGTCGTCAAGGCATATAACAGAGTTCAAATAGGGAAAACAATTTACACTTCCCAGCAGTATGTCAAAACCAAAAGACGAAACAATTACACAGTGTTATTTTCTGATGGTGCGCAGATCAAATATGGACAGATTAAATTATTGTGTTCCTACAAAGAACCCAATGAAGGTCAGAATGAGATAAAACTTGCATTTTTGAATGAATTTGCAGTTGCAAGCATAGATCTTCTACAAGATACTTTGACAGGTGGAACGTGTTTCCATATTGTTAGCCTCCTGGAAGTTCCTGTGAGAAAGACAGTGGTAGGACTTGAAAGTATTTTGGGCAAGTTGATGTTCATTGATTTGTCCTCAATGCCTGGGATTGTGTTTGCTGCACATTTCCCTAACAAACTTGAAAGGGACAAAAGATATTATAAAGTCAAAGATCTTACTTTGAACAGAAGAGCCCATGATTTTTCCAACTAGTTGAAAATCCTTACTGAAAATGTAAAATAGTTTATACTGTGATGCCATCTCAACTGTTTGGGCAAATCTATTGTCATAAAAAAGGTCACTTTGGGGCTAACATGAGATGCATACATCTGAATACATTTATTAATAATATTAGTTTTTTGGCTGTTAAACTTTGAAACATCTGAAATGTAGAAATTGTAATTCCTTTGCTCTAAAGTTGCCAATAAATTACTGTTTTTATTGTACAATGTGTTTTGTGCGGTTAATGAAATTATTTTAGTGAATTACATGCAGTGAAATATTTATAGGAAATAAAATATAAGAAGAGGGTCTTTGCAGCCTAAAATAAAAGATTTACAATTAATTTATTCATACAGTAATACATTATATTAAAAAAATCATGTGGATTAATCATTTGATATTAAACAACCAAGACAGTGATCTAAGTCTGAGAATTCAATGAGTACTTGTGGAAATCTCTTCCTTTGCTCTATCTGAGTTTAGCATGAGATGCATGAATTGAAGCTGGGATGAGAGTATATTAAGTTCATGGAGAGAACTCTCTGATTTCTCTGTCTGAGATCACAAAGAGACACAGAAGTTGAGAAACTCTGAGCATTATATTAGAGATTGTTGAGATCTCTTCTGAAACTTAAAAGGAGACTAAATTGAGATTTAGCACATCTTGTTGCTCCAGAGAAAAGCCTGAGACATAGGAGAAATAAACCTTTGTCTCAGTTTGGTGTCATATGAATCTCAAAGTTGTCTAGGAGAAATAAATGAAACATTTTGGAGATCTCTTTTCAGATTTTATTTTCCTCTGGGTCGTTCACCCAAAAATGAAAATGAAGTCATTAATTACTCACTCCCATGCTGTACCAACCCCATAAGACCTTTGTTCATCTTCGCAACACAAATGAAGATATTTTTGACTAAATTTGAGAGGTGGATCACTGCTACATAGGCTGCCTAAGGGATTGAAACTTGTCGGCCCAGAAAGTCATTGAAGAAAATGTTTAAAGATAAATGTTTAAAGAGTACCTATTTTGGATTTTTGAAAATTGCCCTTCATGTAGTGTTTAACATAGATCTAAGTGAACGAAAACATCCTGCAAAGTTTTAAACATGAAAGTTCATCGTATACAAAGTTATTGTCTCTCAAAAACAAGAGTCGACTCTGAGTCGCTGATATGAATCGTTCGAAGAACGAGATCTGGGCTTCGGAAAACAATCATGTCGACGAGACGCTGTGTTTTGAAGTGCGATGCAAAAGCGAACTTTTTTCACCTGCCAAGTGAGGAGTATTTGAAGACTAAGTGGCTGCAGTTCATATATACAAGTATTGCTATACCACACAAGTATAGCCCAAACCTTGCTCTGTGTTCGCGTCATTTTGAAGATGATTGCTTCACAAACCTAAACGCTATAAAGTATGGATTCTATCCCAAGTATGGGCTCTATCCCAACGAGCTGAGGATCTGAGGTGTGTTAAATAAGGGAGACATACACAATATGCAGAGCAGTGGTCGCGAGGACTGGAGTTGAGAACCCATTTAAGGTAATAGGAGTTCCGTTTTTCTGCACAGAGAATACCAATCACAACTGACTAGGTCATCTGACCAATCACCACAGATTAGCACCACGCAAAGGCGGGTTTTGGAAAAGGACTCGCTAAAACGATTCATATGGGAGTCGGTGGGCAATTCAGGTAAAAATAAATGCATATTATAAGACAACAAAAGTGTTTTTTGTCATTGCATGCTTGTAAAACTGTTGTTGGGGACTCCCAGAACAATATTAGAAACATTTTAAATGCCATAATAGGTACTCTTTAAAGAAAATGTTTATCATGGGTTTTTGAATACAACTGTTCATGTAGTGTGGACTATAGCTCTAAGGGAATGAAAACATCCTCCAAAGATTTATATCTGAGAGTGCAACTTATATAAAGTTATTGTCTTTCAAAAGTGAGAGTCGACTCTGAGTCTATGTAATGAATTGTTTTTGAAATGAGTCATTAGCTGTTTCGTCGTGACGTAGATAAAAAACATTAGCTCATTGGCCGCTCCCAACAACTGCGTGTGCAGACGGAACTTGAAGTCTAGAACACTTTCAAATATTTCAGCTGAATCGCATCATGTCGAGAAAACGCTGTGTTCTACATTGTTCAGCCACTTGTCCAGGGACGAGCATGTGTAGAATCAGTGGTTAGAGTTCATATTTGCAACGATACCACAACAGTATAGCCCGAACCTTGTGTTCTCATCATTTTAATGACAAATCATTCAAAATTCAAAAACATAAATGAATTCAGATGTGGATTCGCAAGCCGGTTGTTCCAGGAGGAGGGCTCAGTATCCAGTGTATATGGATCAGGTTCGTCCTCCTCCGAATCACAATCTGTAAGTATTAATAATGTTTGCTATTATGTTTTCTGTAGCATGCACAATATAGTTATATTGTGTTGTGTGTGTTGTGTACACTCCGCGCAGCTTCTAAGCGAGGTAAAGTTAGTTTTGTTTTTGATATTCCCACACATTCATTGAAAAATGGCAATTACCTCCTAAACGACTTAGCCATTTTACTTCGCTCTATATAATAAGCACTGTCCCTCAAAAGCCGCCGTAATGTGAGTTTCGCCGGGAAAGCTTGCTCTTGACAGACACGCGAGTAAGGGACCGTGTGGAAAGTGCACTTTTTCTGACACGTTTGTTCATACACTGTATACAACACTTGACAAGCTATAATCCATTAATGGTGATGGGTGTTTCGTTTCCGACAATCTCTGCCTACGGTTTACCAATAACAATTGACTGGGTCATTTGACCAATCGCCTCAGATTCGTGTCACTCAAAGGAGGTGTTTGGGAAAATGAATCGTTGAACGAATCATTTGGGAATCGTTGAACAAATCAGGTAAAAATAAATGTGTATTTTAAGACAAATAAAGTGTTTTTTATCCTTGCATGCACCTTAAACTGTTTTTGGGAACTTCCAAAACAAAAATAGGAACATTTCAAATGCTATGATAGGAGCTCTTTAAATATTCCATTTGACTACAGTTCTTGGTATGCGTCGTGGAAATCTCTTGAACTCTCGCCTCAGGCCTACAAGGAAGAAAAGGTATAGTTGAATAAAGTCGTTTTTTTGGTTTGTTTATTTTCCCGCAAAAAAAGTATTCTCGTCGCTTGATAAACTGATAGTTGAGCCACTGTAGGTACATGGAATATTTAAACATTTTCTTTAATGACTTTCTGTGCCATCAATTTTCAATCCCTTATGCAGCCTATGTAGCAGTGATCCACCTCTCAAATTTAATCAAAAATATCTTCATTAGTGTACTGAAGATGAACAGGGATGAACAAGGTCTTACAGGGTTGGTACAGCATGGGGGTGAGTAATTGTTGACTTAATTTTCATTTTGGGGTAAACTATCCCTTTAAGCCTTACATTGAATGCACGTCTGCTGGTGGTCAGGACAGCAGTCATTGAATGAGAGGCAAGCCTCATCACAGTAACACCCACGGCTACATCTGTTATGCACTCCAGCACAGCAGAGCACTGGGGGTCCTGCACACTGCGCTGAAAGACATAAGACCCAAAGAGTGTGCAGATCTTAAAATTATCAGCACATGACATCAATAACAGCAATACTTGGTAATCCAAATAAACAACATAAAAAAAACAAACATATTTTGACAGATTTTAAGTCAACTTCATAGCTGTGGCAAAATGTATTCCCTTACATTAATAATTGTTTTGTCCCATTTAGTATTTCCCCCTAATCCTTCTCCTTGTTGTATCTAAGATGACATCTTAGATACAACTTAGATACGTATCTAAGTTTTGTTTTTTGTTTTACTGTGAGGACTTTGCATAGACTCCCATTGATTATATATCAGCCTAACCAAACCCCAAGCACGAAAGCTACCCATCACAAAACACTACATTTAAATAAAAACATGGTTTGGCAAATTTATAAGGCTTTTTAACTAGTGAAGACCAGTAAAATGTCCCCAGTAGTCAGTCGGTTGTCATAATGTTTTATTATATAAAATGAGGACTTGGCCCTTTCAAGCAGTGTTGGGAAAAGTTACTTTATACTTTAAAGTAATGCATTACAATTAGGGTTGGGTATCGAGAATCGAGTATCGATTGGAACCGGGACTAACTTTTCGTTTTTCCCGGAATCGTTCAAAAGTTAAAATTTCGATTCCTAGTTTCGATATTCACAGTCCGCCGAGCAGAAGAAGAAACCGCTGAACAACACCAACGAAGAAGCGTCTCCCGGAAGTGTTGGCATAACCGCGCGAGTCGAACATGAGTAGTTTACGTCGGCGGTCCAAAGTGTGGCTTCACTTTTCTAAAAATAACGAAATCTCGGCAAAATGCAAAATTTGTGACAAAAGGAGTATTTTCTTCAGAAAGGATTATTTCCTTCAGAAAGACCGTTGGTTAGCAAGGTTAGCTAAACTTTTTTGGCCCTGCCTCTTAAAAGAATCGGAATCGAGAATCGTTAGGAACCGGAATCGAAACAAGGAATCGGAATCAGAATCGTTCAAATTCAAACGATACCCAACCCTAATTACAATATTATGCAGTTACATTACTTTTGTGTTACTTTTTCTCAACTGGGCTGGGCTTGCTTGTTTGTTATTGATTAATAACCGCTAAAGTTATATTTTTGGCAAATGATAACACCCTTTGTGCAAGTGTTGTGAAGCAAGTGTATAATCAATCCAATGGAAAAATAGCCTTTAATAGCCTGAGATAGTCTCAACTACCCACTTGCTCATCATCTGTTTAGATGCAGGGCAACCTATCTTAGGTGACCCGAAGCAGACAAATAATTGCTCTGATAAACGCCACAGAGAAGCTCTGTGGACATATCATCCAAAGCCCGGACAGGGCATAACAGATAAAGTTCTTCCTGATCTGGGGTATTAAAGGTGGAGGACAGAAGGCCTGCAGCACAAATGACCCACAAACTTACAACCCAACTGGAGTGCTGGCGGTGACATGAGCGACAGTGACCGTTGGCAACAGAATGTGGGCGTGTCAAGCGACAATAGACAAAAGTTCATAAATTTCAACTTTATGCAAATGAGAAGCGATTTTCATGAGCGACGACCAATGGGAAAAAAGACTTTTAGTGGAGCTAACGTGTCACTGTCTCAAATGCAGGCAAGACAGAAGAGTTTGAGGACGATTTCACTGTTTTATATGATTTGACTTTAACCACATACATGGATAATAAAATGATGCAGTGAGTTTAATTCACACATTTAACGTTATAGTTCGAGTGTTGTAATTTTATGATGCAAGGTTAGTACTGCTTTAGTTCATTTTACAATTTCACCTGCATTACATTGACTATTAGGGACAAGAAAATTGATTATTTGTCAAAATCGAATGACGTTTTTATAATTTATGGCAGTATGAGTGAGTTTAATTTGTTCATTGATTGATCGTTAATCTAGTAAATAACACTCTCCCAACAGCATGCGGTTTCTTTTTAGCCTTAATAGTAATTTATTTCAAGCCAAATTAAAATTATATAGTTGTATCACTTGTGAATCGTGATGGTATTTTGTATAGATATGGCCAGACGTGCAGTCAACCAATAACATTAGAGCGACAGCACAACGAACGGCCACAAGCGACTTCACAGTTCAGACTTCCGGGTCACTCGCTCCCGTGTAGTTTTGCTGCTGCGCTACAGGTAAAGTAGCTTCTCTGTTGTCTCTGCACTTATTCCACTATTATCAGCTGCCGTTGTGTTTATTATGTATTAAACGCTCGTAGATGTCCAGTTGGTGGGCTAGTCCTCCACCCTGTCGTTCAACGCATTTAAAAAAGGATGTTACCGAGAGCTACCTGTACTGTTTGTAGCCTTTGAGCTGCTTCTTCATGGGTTGACAAAAAATGCTGCTTGATCGGTATGTAGGCTACATGGTGAAGGATTTATTTGTTTTATTTTTGGGGTCATCTGTTTTTTTTTTTTTTTTGTTTGTTTGTTTGTTTGTTGTTTTTTTTTTAGAAAGAACAGGAACCGGGCTTGTTCAACTGGAGATTTCCTTCAGTTCAATTTCCTTTGTTCTTTTCATTGAAATATTATATTGTTTCTTTTTTTTTTTGAGTGAATCCCCTTTTGATTGTGTGTGTTTGTGTTCCAGTTGCTGAGAGCTGAAGGAGGTGGTGTTGGTGTCCCTTTTACAAATTGAACTTCGTCTCTGGCTGAATTGTATACGTGCCTGGGTTTCCTTAAAGGTATTAGTAGTATTGCAATTAGGAAGTAAAGAAAATCATTCTCTGGTTGAAAGTCCCAGGGTGGCATAGTCACTGTATTTGGGGGCAGGTTCCACCTAGACTATAACCTCCTCTGTATTGTCTGCTCTCTGCATCGCTACATTAACAAAACACTAACGATACCAATCAATTGGAACTGGACATCACAGAACACTGAATCTGGCAAGTGAAAGCTGACATAGGGTGGGCTGCTGTTAGATCTGTTTGTGAACCGCGAAATGCGAGGCGCTGGCGTGTCTCAGCAACAGCGGGACCCGCGGGGGAACGCAAACCGAACCGTCCTCCTCGAAGAACGCCCGGCGCGAACGGAGCGTCCTCATGGATAGCTTCTTGCAATGCCCACAGTCAGCCCCCTCGAGAACCTACTGTTGACATGCTCCACTCCCAAACAGCAACAGAAAGCTGATGTGTGTGTCCCCACCCGTGATATAACGTAGGCAGGGAACAACACAAAGCTTGCTTGCTCTCTTTTGCCATAATATACTGTATGTATATTGCAACTTGACAGACAACAATAAATATGAAAAGGACAGAAAACACAGATCGATTGCTGAAGGCACAGAAGCTGATCTGTTCTGTTTTCAAGGGGTGCTTTATAGCTTCCTGGTCGATGACGTCACCTGCTTATGACATTTTTTTTTTCATTAGACTGATTATACACTTGCTTCACGATGCAATCACGCAGGGCGTTCCGACGCAGCTCAAGTTCCCTTGAGAGTGAACATACCTTTCGACTATGCTGCCATTCCGGATATTACAGAGCAATAGGATACAGTTCAACATTCGTATGTCGAAATCTAAAGTAATTTTTGCTTATTAGTATGGTTTAATTAAATAATAGAAGGTCAGCAGCAAGGATATTGGTTAATAAAGTGACATTAAATAAATAAAACTATATTTGTGTAGTTGAATATAGTTAATTATAATAGTTTGTATAAAATTCTGACATTGCATTTAAATTTTTTATATTAATTTTGAGGAATACTGAATGTTTTCATGGAGGTGAGATGAGTACCCCCCCCCCCACACACACACACACACCCCCCACGTGTAGTTTGTCACGGAACATGTTTACACACAAGTTGCTTAAAGAGTGTTGTCTGTCTTACCTGAAGCCATGTTCCTGTTTCTTTGGTTCAGGACCAGTAAGAAAACCCAGATGTGGACAACTAAAACCTTCATCCTGGTCTATGTGTCTAACTCAAATCACTTTATTGTCACTTCACCGTGTATAGAAGTATGAGATGGTGTGTGTTTGTGGGAGAGAGAGAATTTTCATAATGCTGGAGACTGCATAGTGCTATCCACATCCCTCTTACTATGCATGATTTGATGTGTATGTCAAAGTGGCATTTGTCATAATGCTTAGAAGTCTGAAATTATGACAGGAATGCTGTGGGGAAAATTATGCAAATGTATCATTCAAATAATGCCAAATATTTCTCAGAGTAATTTACAGAGTTTCTAGATAAAATAAATAAGAGGACCTTAACAAGGTCATGATAGAAATTCATGTATTAGAAGTGACACTAGATAATTCTTGTATTGGTACAGAATGCTTTTTCTATTATTGGAAGCATGGGAAAAAAACTAAGCAGGAATGTGGCTCTACAGGAAGGAGCAACCTACTTAAACTTGTAGACAAACCCGTTTGCACACATCACTCAAACACAGAACCAAAACATTTCAACTTATCGTTTTAGGGAAAGTGAAACTTACAGATGTGGTCATAGGCTTTTGGTCATCATGTACATATCATCATGTTATCACATCATGAAATTATCTCATCACTAGGACAAACTTATCACTTATCTTGAATCCCTATTGTACACTTATGATAAGTGTTTATCTTGACTCGTCATATACATAAACAGTTCATTGTCTCCAAATGCCCAGAAATGGATAAATATTAAGTCTGCTGTTTAAAACAAATAAAGAATCAATGTATCATTTTTTTTAATCTATAAGAATAATTTAATCAGCCTATGTTATACAATAGTTTAAAGTTAAATGTGCGGTGTGTGATTTTTAGCAACATATAGTGGTACGGTTGCGAAATGCACTAATGGCTCAGCCCACTGCTTGCCCCACCCTTTCGAAGAAGCTACGGTGGCTAAAAACGGGACAAACATACCGTCGTCTGAGACAGCAGAGAATAGCCAGTGTAAGCCAAGTTTCTGTATCACAGTCCATTATAAACCACGTCATGGATAAAGTTTACAAAACCATAACGTAGACTCACTGTATTCCGGACACTTGACCTTTTTCTCCAAATTCTATAAATAAACACTTCCAGTTTAAGTCATCTATATACACATGTCTGTCATCTTTGCCTCCTCCTCTTTCGATTCCGAACAACGTTGTGTTTCCAGAGCCAGTCGTCTCAAAGAAATCAACATGAGTTTCTACATTAAAAAAACAGACACCCCGGAAGCACAGAATCAAAATCGTCCGACATTGTTATTTTACCTTTTAATTCCTTTTTTCGTAAACGGCGTTTGAGCTAGTTTGCACGTTCAACTTATGCGTTCAACTTGTAAACACTGACTCTGTACTTTCGGCTATGTCGCCTGTGACCTTTTGAACGTAATTACGTAATACGTGACGTTACAAACACGCCTCACAGAATAGAGCAAGGCAAGCATTTGTCCTTAGAAAAGTTACATTTTTGGATTAAGTTTTGAAATAACCAATCGTTTCGCATGCTAAGACCCTTATTCATCGTCTGGTGTCGTTTAAAGACATTTGAAGCTGTATTTGAAACTGTTATGAACTGTCTTTTGGACCTCGGATCGTCTGGTTCCCATGTAAGTCCATTATATGGAGAAAAATCCTGGAATGTTTTCATCAAAAACCTTAATTTCTTTTCGACTGAGGAAAGAAAGACATGGACATCTTGGATGACATGGAGGTGAGTAAATTATCAGCAAAAGTTTTTTGAAAAGTGAACTAATCCTTTAATGACTCGTAAATGTAAGTACACATTGATGGCCTAAGACATGAAATGAGCGGTTTGTGTAAGAAAACGAACAGTATTTATATCGTTTTTACCTTTTGAAACCACAGGCACATCCAAGTGATCTGAGGGCGCGGGCGCTTCGGTCTGCGCAAGCGCCTGAAGTGATCTAATTATGTGAAGCGATCTGGGAAAACCCACCACATTGAAGTTTGACATATTACAGGTTTTGAGACCTTATTAAAGCTGGGTTCAAGCCCTTTCCAAATCTGTATTTATTTATTTTATCGTTTGTCTGTAACAAAAGTTATGGTTATTTGAAGTTGGCTAATCGCTATGATTTTCAGAAACGGAATTTTGAGAAAAACAGGTTTAATTAACAGTCACGTCCTGCTAGCGGGACGACTGGCACTCCCTTTTTATTGACTTTTTTTCATATCACATATTTTAGTAATCATTGTAGATTAGGTATCAGTCGAAAGCTGATGAACTCAAAATTCAACCTGTGAAAACCGTTTTGAAATTGGACGATTTAGAGGTGAGCAAGGTCTTCTAAACGAGCAGCTTCAAACTCTGTTGTTCTCTTGTGCTCGGCATCACACCAGTCGATAACGCTGGATAAAAATAAATAAATAAAAACTTGTGGGCTGTTGTAGTTCACCCGGGACTGGACTTTTTTCTGTTATGTGGTTTATTGATAGGTGAACTGTTAAAAGGAGAGTGGTCTTTTAATTGGTTAACTTATGAGAACTCTAAAAGAGTTTGATCAGTTGTCTGGTTATAACCTAAACATTACCAAAACACAAGTCCTGACTATTAACTACTCCCCCAGTAAATCCATATGGTACAATTATGAACTTAATTGGAAAGCTAAAAAGTTGAAGTATCTAGGTGTGTTTATCTCTCAAGATCTAGATGATTTGTTCAGTTTGAATTTTGAGAAATTTATTGACTATACAATACAAAAAGACATGAAGCGCTGGACAATGCTGATACTAGACTTCAATTCTAGATTGGAAATAGTGAAAATGAACCTTCATGTCATTGCCTATCAGGATTTCTGACTCACACTTTCATGCTTGGGACCGGTCAATATCACGATTTATTTGGGCAGGGGCTAGACCAAGGATAAAATTTAGAACACTTCAGATTGATAAAGATCATGGCGGTCTAGCCCTTCCAAATCTGAAAGGAATATTACTACGCATCCCAAATGAGATATATGGTCCACTGGTGTTCCTCAGTAATCGAGGCTCAATGGAGACTGATTGAACTAAATCAGGGACAGAGCCAACCACAAACCTGTCTAGGAGGTAAAGTTATCACAATCAAAGATGGAGATCGTATAGTTGAAGATACGCTTTTAATTTGGAAAGAGGTTGTAAATAAATACAAATTGGCTAATGATATTAAACTCTTGATCTGGCCCCCCTGCAACCCGAGTTTTCGACTAGGTGAAATAGACTCTTCATTCTTGAGTTGGAAAGATCAAGGCCTCATGGCCCTGTGCCAGTTTGTAGATAACAATACCTTTCAGATGTTCGAACAACTCAAAAGACAATATATGCTAGAGCACAGGGACCTATTCTGAAATTATAGAATAATAATTTAATAAAAACCCAATTTTGACAAAAAACTGACATTCAATCAATATTTAGACCTGACTGAAAACGTACTAGAGCGACATCCCAGCGGGTTTTCCTAGATCGCTTTACATATGGTTGTGAAAAAAATTCAATGTTGTCTGTTGATGTATCAAAATCGTCTTCCATTGCGATTTCTTGTATATATAAATATGTTTAGATCTTCACAGTGAAAGGTAACACTTCCAAAATCTCTGTGCAAACAATGAGTGACGTACACGCGCAAGAGATAACTTCCGTGCTTGCGCAGAAATTTAACATTAAATTACAGAAAAGCTAACAAATGTGCATCTTATTTTGGTTACGTTATGTTAAGTAAGACTGTCAGGGGAAAAGAAATGTTACAGCAAGGAAATGCTAGACGCAGCATTAAATGCTGTCAAGTCAGGTGAAAGTGTGAGGAGAGTCTCGCATAAATTTGGCATACCAAAGTCTACCCTGTCAGACCACAAACTGTGAAAATCTGAATGTGGGCCTCATCCAAATAGGGCCCTTACCTTCTTGGAGGAAGAAGAATGCCTACTAATTATTTTATTTGGATGGCAGATCATGGTTTTCCCTTAATAAAAACCATTGTCAAGTGTCTTGCCCTTGACATAATTTAAGAAAGTAGCCAGAAGACTCTGGTCAACCTGGAGACGGGGTTGAGTGACAACTGGTGGATCCGCTTTAAAGCTCCCCACCTAGAGCTGACCACCGGACGCTGGACTCCCTTGATAGAGCCAGGGTCCTCGCTTGCAACACCAAAGGCAATAGATATTTTTTTCACGCTACTTCTAAAAATGATTAACCTTCGTCTGCATGACAAACCTCATCAGCTGTGGAACTGTGACGAGACGGGCTATGGAGATAAGGAGAAAGTCATCTGTCAAAAGGGAAAGTGCCACGCCTACCGGCAGCAGACGACCACAAGGGAGCACATCACTATGAATGTGTCCCTCCCTTTATTATTTATCACCGCTGCCTTCCCAGTGTGGCGTATGCCTTGGGTGGGCCAGAAAATAGCCTTTAAGGATATGCAGACATATTTTAACCCCATGAAGGGAGTGTTTAGCACCCTGGCCAGTCGCATGGGTCTGGTGAGAGGAGACATGATGGAGGGGAAAAAGCACTTCTCCTCTGTGCTAAAACATGCTTATGAGAAGTCAGTCACTGCATCCAACATCATGGCAGGATTCAGGAAGGCGGCCATCTATCCTCTGTCAAGAGAAGCAGTGGACATGACACAGGCTAGGGTCTTCATTGTATTCCTTACAAATATTCCTATTAATTGTTTTATGCAATTTTAAATATAACAAAATGTGAAGAATACCAGTTTTTAACTTGAGCACTCCCTATCTAGATTGTAAAGCTTGTGCCGCTGCTCTCTCGTCTTCAGCTGCTCTCCCTCCTCTGCTACTTACTCCTACCTGCAACAGAAGTTCAAAACACCCCTTGGTGGAAACTGGCCTCATTCCAGAATATTTAGTAGACATCCTGGTCACACCCACCTTTGGCCAGAAGGAAAGGGTAGAGCTCTCGATGGGCCTGAAAATTATTACCCGACCCGGCCTGTGGCTTTTAAAGCCAGGACCCGATGTAACCCGACACATCAACATGAATTATCTGCCCGAACGCGGCCCGACTCGGACGCGCTCTACAATCTATTGCCGTTGCGGCGTCTATTCATTCCGGTGAAATCACAAAATAAAATGCACACAAACTTTGAAAGATTGACTTACTAGTACATCAACAAGATTGCCAGGTCAGCATCACCATTGCATCCAGTGCTGCTTTTTAGCTCACGCCAACGAGTGAAAAGCCAGACTGAGTGGGACTCTTGTCCGGTTTCTCACGCGGTCAGATTATCTTTTCCTTTTCTTAGTCTTCCAACCGCGTTTTCTTTGCTTTTTCCATCGTCTAGTAACTTATCACGTATGAAATGCGCGCAAGTGCAGTGTTGACAAATCTTTAAAGGAAAGTAGCTAACGCCATGCCTGTTTAAATAAAAATCTTCACACAATAATAAATAAAAAGAACTCAGACAGCCAACCAGTGGGCGGGCTACGGGTTTTGCAACAAAATAGACTTAGCCTACAAACATAATCACATGCTTATAATAGGCATCGTGGAAGAAGAGTGCGTCCACAGTGGATGGACTGAGCCGTGTTCTCCTCTCGGCCAGCCACCCGCGATGCACTTTGCACGCAGCAGCCAGACTTTCTTTATGGTGAACAGCAGCAATGATTAATAATTTCATACCAGCAAACTTGTCGCTTTTCGGCGATAATCGCCGTTTTCTTGGTCAATTGGGTCATTCACGTGAATCGCGTAGAACCGCAGAGTTTTTAATTGGGGGGGGGGGGGGGGGGGGGTAGGTGCGCAGATGCGCTGAGACAATTAAGGGCGCGACAGTGGAGACATAAAAACACCCATCATTTTGTTCATACAGGACAACATTCAGTCTGCAAAGTGTTTACTTACATGTCGAAAGAGATGTTAACAGGTTAAAGAAAACACTCTGTAAAACGCTACAAATCAAAGTGAAAGTAAATACATTTTAATAAAACAAACCCGCGATAGATTAGTTTCCTTCCTCTTTGCGCAAGCTCACTCTCACTGAGTGCGCGCGCGCTCACATAACAACACCACGCATACTAGTGTTGTCAAAAAAGTCGGTACTAAAAAAATGTTACGGTACCAGCTTTTCTAGGTACCGAATACCAGGTTAATCCAGTTGTAGACGCGCTGTCTGAAAGGTGCACAGTTGCGTCCTCTTCATAACGCTGATACGGCTCTCTCTCTCTGAATGAATCCACTTGTTGACACGAAAGGATAGAACCACATATGGAAATATTTTGCATTAGACTAAGAGGCCGATTACATGCAAATTCGCATTTTTAAATATAGGCGCGGCAAGCACGCTCATAATAAAAATTCGTTGCATAGCAACGACAGACGCCGCGTGAGAGCAAGCGCTTTGGAAAGAATAAGCACGCGCAAATATATAATAAAACACACGCGCGATATGTGAACGGCCTCTGAAGTGCTTTCGAGGTAGTTTTACGAGAACATGAGCACAGTGGTATTCAACCGACACCACAGTACTGGTAGTATTAATATCGATGCATTCCTACTTATGTCATTTAATGTCAGTGCCAGTTCTAGGCGTATTCTTGCCTTTATAACTCAGCAGGTTTAAAAAGCCTTTTTAAAATTAAATATGAATGCAGTTTTAGATTAAATAAAATATGGTCAAGTCAAATAAAACATGTTTTATCTCCTTTATAGTTTGGTAATGCTAGATACCATTCATCAACATTAGCCTACTTAATTCACATCAACACACTGAGTGAACAATATATTTTTACAACATTAATTAATGTTTGTAAATGTTATTTAATAGAAACACTTGATTGTTCATGTTTGTTCACTTCACTCATTGTGCATTAAATAAATGTTTACAGATTAAAACTTTACAAACAACTTAAAATATGTGTTAGTGTATACTATTGTTTATTTTAGGTCATTTTATTTAATCTTTTTCTAAAGTGTTTATAATACAAATGTACAGTTTCCATACTTTTAACCGTGAAAAACACTTAAATATATGTAAATTAAACTAAGCTTTGGCACTGAAATTGGTACCGAGAACCGTGAATTTTTACTGGTACCGAATACTGAAATTGTGGTACCGTGACAACACTAACACATATAATTAAGAACGCCATAGAAGAAGTCATCTTAAAGGCATATCAACATGTCATGAACACTACTGAACACTGGGTGGCCGTTACAGAGTTCCATCTTTTGGACATTCATCATACCGCATTGGTTTTCATTTCTCGTGATCAAAACAGAGCACTAATCTGTTTTATTTTTAAGTCTTTGTAGTATTATTTTTACGGAATTATTTATAATTCTGATGAGAATACAGTGGTTTAATTACAATTAAGGAAAACAAATATATTGATCTGAAATATAGTAAACTAACTTTAAATTCATTTAGGTAAAATTACCAAACATATCTCAAAGTCTTTTTTATTTTTTTATTAGTTTAATTAATGAACTAATTATATAAAACTATTATCAGTGCACTATAACTGATTGTATGCCTCTATTAATAAAACCTATTTAAAACATACAAGGCGTAAGACATTTACAAAAATAGACCCCCCCCCCCCTCAAACACCGCCCCCTCCTCAAACACCGCTCCCCCAAACCCCCCACACCCCCCCCCCCCCCCACACACACACCCCCGACCACCCCACTGTCACCTTTTTTACGATGAGGAGTTTGCAGGTATGTAATTTGTTTTTTTACTGGGCGGAAAAGATTAAGCCAGAGGTCCGACCCGACCCATTTGCTTATATTTTCGGCTCGAACCCACGGGTCCCGTTGGGTCGAACCGACCCGTTGAGAACTCTATGAAAGGGTACAGAGTCGGTCATGGGTCATCACAAGTGACGATTATTTTGCAAACCTTGATAACCTGGAGGCAAGATGAGGAGAAGAAGAAAAGGGAATCAAAAAGGGCTAAAGCATCAAAAAGAGTAGCGCCTGCAATAGACGATGGCAGATACTGCTCTATCTGCAAACGCACCTTGCAACCAGGGTCCAACGCAGAGGTGGATGTGTGGATCCAGTGTGACCTCTGCCAGTTGTGGTTCTACATGGTGTGTGTGACACTGTCCCTGATCGAGAGTGGCTGTGTCACAAGTGTGGTGGTACTTTTTAAATAGCTACAGAATAGATAGATGTAAATAGTTTAAACACACATTATTATCATTATTCATACATATATACATCATACATTCTCACACAACACTATAAATTCTATATGTACATATCAATATTTATAAATTTGTTATTGTTAAAATTAAGTAATGTGTTAATGGATTAATTTAATGTTATTTGTGTTCATTCTGTTTTTTTTTAATTAAATGTGTTCAATAATTCTTGAAATAGTCAGAATTGTTTATTTATGGTAAATTAATCCTCCACATTAGCATTATTTCTAGATATAACAATATACTATGCTGATTTAAAATTCTTAAATATAACGTTAACGTTAGAAGATAATACTAGTATCGACATCAGTTTTCAGTTGCGCACCACCATTTTGTACTGCCATGTGCTTCACATGAGCAATTGTCGATTAAAAGAGTGTATAGATGCTCATAAATAATAAATACTACTACACATGAAGATTAATATAATTATTTCACCAGCTTATAGTTGTTAAAATGTATGAAATGACTCCTACTTACTTGTCTGAAACAGTGAGTAAAACTTGTCAGCTGTCCGGAACACCATGAGTCCTCATGGTAATCCGGACACTGCGTCACCCTTCAGTTTTTTCAAGATTTCTCCTAAATAATGTGTCCAAAATGTGTCAATCAAACTTTGGAACGTGTGGAAGGCATGTCCCCAGAGACAGACGAGCCAATCAGGTTTATCTTTCCGCAGATTGATATCTTACACAGGACTTTTCCTGTGCAAAGTGTCTGGAATACAGCGAGTCTATCAGGTGAGGATCAAGAGTCTTAATATATAACATAATAATAGTAATCAGCTGATTGTCTTACAAACGGAACCAGCATAATATCAGCAACTTCATATTTTTTTAAAGAGGGTAGTAAAAGTTTAGCTGGCTAATATGAGCTGTTATGCTGTAGCGCTGTGGCTAAGCTGGTTAAAGCGTAAAGCATTGTTTAAAGGGGTGGTTGATTCCAGATTTTAAATAGTGTGTAATGTTGCTGATGGTGCATTAACAGTATCTGCAAAGTTGCAGCGCTGAAAGTTCAATGTAAGCAGAGATATCATCTTTTAAAAACCAGGAAGTGTAAACGCCTACAAAAACGACTCGATTGGGACTACAACGGGTTATGGTACGTCACTAACCCACACATTTGCATCAAACACTTCCTTCAGAATATGCAGGAAAGGGCATGCGCATATTTCTGCAGCACGTCGAGTGAGTTGTGTTCACGCAGCTGTCAGGTCTTCTGTGTTTCAAGCTTCCCACGGATGCTATACTTCATCAACAATGGATACAATTTATGTTTGATTATATTCCTGAAAGTGACGATCGTAATCTAGCTCTCTGTGCTGCGCATTTTACGGAAGACAGCTTCCAGAATCTCCACGAGTTCAATGCAGCAAGAAACTGTTAATAAACAATGAAGCAGATCCAACCTTAAAACCAGAGGCAGCAGTTGTTGGACCACAACCTGTAAGTAGGCTAAGACTTAATCGTTTTAAATGTATTTGCATGTATAATTCCAGACGTAACGTTAGCCTGTGTTTTATTTATGTTTTATTTTTTCAAAATGCCAGCGCTGGCTTTTTAGCCACTAGGCTACTAGTTATGCTAGTATTTTGTGTCTACGACAAACGGGTACAAACATTATGGACCTGAATTTTGTATAAGTACTAATGTTTTAAACGTATTTTTCATGTATGACGTTATTTTCGATTTGATCAAGAACGTAAACTTGCCAACGCTGTTTGTGTAGCTATAACATTAGTAGCCAGTCAGTTGCTATCGTTGCCAGTCAGATGCTATTGTGTAAAACAAACGTGTATATGGTTAAAAAATATGGCAAATTATCATTCAGAAACGTTTATTAAGAGCCGTGTGTGGTGTGGTTCTGTTTGACTCGCTTCATCGCGGCTTTCTCGGTCTGATTCTGCCTCAAACTGATACTGCAGTTCGACACCATTATTTACATCTGGACCGGAGATGGCATTTCCCAGTAAGGTAATAGGCGTTAACCTTCCGGACAACGTGAGCGACAGTTTAGCCAATCACAACACACCCGCCCAAACGAACCAATCTGAGCCCACGACGTGTTTCTGAGGGAGTGTTTTCATAGAATCAGGAAGTAAACCGCTCGTTCAGGGGACAGAGGAGAGCGCGGCTGACGATAAAGGTGAAGTTTATGAAAAATAAGACTTTTAAAAAAAGAAAAACCACGAATACATGTTATATTGCACCCCATAAACACAATCATGCAAAGAAAAAAAGCAATCAACCACACCTTTAAACTCGACGCGTGCGCATGAGTTTGCTGCAAAAATTATGTGATTGTAACAGCACGTGCGCCTCCACATCCCCTAGACACTAATTACTACAGTACAGACAAATGAATAAATAATAATGAATAAAAATATTGGTTTTGAAAACTCTTCCTCGATCCACATTAAAAAGCCACAAGACAGCTAGGGAGAAGAACTAAGTTACATGAAACAATCCAACTACATATTTTACACCACTGACAGGGGAAAAGTCATTTCTCACTGTGTCTAAGGCTAGCTTCTAGCTTTCTGCGGCTTCTCTTTCAAGGTAGTGACGAAACGCGCTCTGTAGTGCTGTGTTCGCGTTCGGCTATGGTAGAAACAAGACGTCACAATGTGGCGACCTTCATAGAAGGGGGTTGACGCGGTTATGTAGCTATAAATGTCTCATTCTAACGTAATTAAAACATAACGGTTCATTGAGTAAGGTCTTTATTCTCCACTGAACACATAGGTATGGGACTTATATTGGATATGGATCTTATATATATCCTCAGAAATATTACACATTGCACCTTTAAAGATATTAATAAGTTGAGAGTCTTCTATTTATTTGACGTGATTTCACATTCCTTGTTTGTATGAAGGCTAAATACAAAAAACAGAACAAAACAAAAATAAGTTCCATTTTAGTTAGTAGGTACAGAAATTTATTGTGGGAGTTCTTGGAAGTTTTTCCTGAGGCTTTTATTATTGTTTATATCAATATTGTAAATTACATTATCGACCGGAAGTAAGAAACATCGTTATATACATTTTGTCCATATCGTCCTAGATTTGAAATATAAATCTTTGCTGTCATTATCAATTTAATGGATCCTTGCTTGCTATAAAAATATACATTTCTTGAATCATAGTGATTCCAAACTTTTGTAATGTAAACCATGTGATGAAAATGCCTGTCATGTTTAAAATGAGTGACATGTTTAACATTGACATGTTTAACATCAACACAGTTTAAAGGTTTCATTTTTCAAGATTTCAAGTCAAAAGTGCCTCTATAATTGAAGCCCAAGAACATACGTGTTTATGAAACTATGACTTGAAAAATGTGGAATGAGTGTTTGTTGTGCAACAAAATAGATCATGTATCAATGATCATCATTGTGTATCATCCAGGCACACAGAGCAACACATGAGGTCAAAAAAAGAACATGACAAGGAGAAACATCAGTGTAGGGTGCAAAATATTTATTAGGCCACTTATATGATTGTGGACATTATTTCAGTCATAACAAGGGATGACACAGTTTTAAAGCTTCATGAGGTGAGGTAACAGAAGAGCATAGCAATAAATAAATTGAATGGTAATTGTTTTATGTATTTAAGCATATTCTGTATCTACTCTTCTGTTGTAAATCAGTGTAGCTGCAGTCATTTAGGTTTTATGGAAGTTTTTGTTTCACAGTAAATGCACTATGACTTTAACAACCGCAGACAGTTCATAACCAGAGAACTTGGAGAATGTTGAATATTTTGGCTCAGAACAGGGTTGACAGTTTGAAATCATTGCAAAGGAAAAGTAAAACGAAAGTAGTTGAAGTGTGTTGTGCTTTATCCTAACATTACACAAAGTGAATGTATGCACAGTCAGGCACAACTGCACAAAACTTGCTAACTAATATAAACATCAGTTGTATAATTGTTTAAATAATCAAACAAATATTCCATTAAACCTTTTGTGCTGAGAACTAAAACTCACAGTTCCACGCGCATGCCCGGGAAACTCATAAACATACGGGAGGAATGCTGTGAGGCAGCCTGAAGAAAGATCGTGAGGAGATTAAGGTTAAAAGAGTGTTTAGTTCTGGAGTTTATTTACAATACAGTGCACAATGTATTCAAATTCACAAAGACCATGGTGCTACATATGTAAACATATATGAATACACGGAAACATATATAAACTTACACATAGCTACTGTACAGCCGGTACTCGTGATGGCCGTTTAACCCCTTCTTTACTGCACACATCCGCGGCGTTACGGCTGCGAAACGGCAACCGGAGCTGATCGCGGGATTCGCGGCCACCGCAAGCGTGAGCAGCGCGTATCTTTTTCGGCTTGCATGTGTGCGTTCAAACTGCCAGGAGAGCGTCGCGTGACGTGAGCAGCAGTGGGGGTTCGGGCACCTTCGCGCCGAGTTTATTTTTGTTGTGCTCACGCTCATTTAAGGTGAAAGCACACTTTTGATGGAGAAAATAAATATGATTTTACTCAAAAAGTGACCAAAATGCACAGAATTTGCATGTCTACTGTGTTTTAACAAGAACTGGAGTAGGCTATGTCAGAAAAGAAAAAGACTCAATCATATTTATACTAGCCATTTAAACATCTTAATTATTCAGTTTGGATAAAACTATGTTTTATAAATAAATAAAACGACCAAGCTAATCAGAACATAAGCTTTTCTTTTAGTTTATGTAATTAGCCTACACAGACAGCATTTGCATCTGTGCCAGGTCCGTTTTCGAATCAGTAGATTTGTGCAGGAGTCACACTCAATATGCAGATCTGCACCAACTCTGCGCCAGACTTGTCTGTAGCTTCGACTGTACAGTCCGTCCGGCAGGTGCGGCGCCGATCCGGGACAGCTGCGCAGACCGTACGCACCATAACTGAATTGAATCCGCCCGACGGATGTGGACCGGATCCGCCGCAGAGCCTTGTTCAAAAAACCCGCTAACAAGAGTCGAAGACTGCAGGCTGCTCCGTCTTTTCTACGGTAAGTGCTTTATACACGTATAATTTAGTAAATAAATTATAAAATTAAACGGGTGTTGATTTTATGTTAGTCTGTTACATAATTATATTAAAAATAAAAGTTTACAAACGTTTACACCGACATTCTGACTACCCGAGACCTGTGAATAGGGTTGGGTATCGAGAATCGAGTATCGATTGGAACTGGGACTAACTTTTCGTTTTTCACGGAATCGTTTAAAAGTTAAAATTTCGATTCCTAGTTTCGATATTAACAGTACGCCGAGCGGAAGAAGAAACCGCTGAACAACACCAATGAAGAAGCGTCTCCCGGAAGTGTTAGCATAACCATGCGAGTCGAACATGAGTAGTTTACGTCGGCGGTCCAAAGTGTGGCTTCACTTTTCTAAAAATAATGAAATCTCGGCAAAATGCAAAATTTGTGACAAAAGGAGTATTTTCTTCAGAAAGGATTATTTACTTCAGAAAGACCGTTGGTTAGCAAGGTTAGCTAAATTTTTTTTGACCCTGCCTCTTAAAAGAATCGGATCGAGAATCGTTAGGAACCGGAATCGAAACAAGGAATCGGAATCAGAATCAGAATCGTTCAAATTCAAACGATACCCAACCCTACCTGTGAAATAGCCTAGCAGCTAGCGGTTTTTATGTACTTTAATTTCCATTGATGACTGAATGTTCGGACATATTATAGACGGTTAAACACTTTAATTATTTATTTTGTTTAAATTTATTTGAATAGGGACAAGTTGTATGTTACATAAGATGTTCCATGCTACAACATTTTAGCCGTGGCTAATTCTCAATAACACAATATAAATGCAGCGGGACGATCAGTGGTCACATTTCTGATCTCTGATTAAGATGATCGAGCTTTAAGATGAGAATCTTTATAATTTTCAGCCTATAATTGACTGCTGAGGTTACGTCACTCTGTAGGCTAAAGCGCGGAAGAGTTAGCATTTTAGCAGGTTGCCTCGCTCTGTTTTCACCATAGGGTTTTCATGAGGCGTCATCAATCCCGGAAGTCGGCCATTTTGGAGGTACAGAACATAAACAATGCCATTGAACTGAACGGACTCGCAAATTTAGCTGATTATTTCTGCTGAAAAATGGTCGAGTTTTGGTCAATACATATCGGTTGCATCGGGAAAATACCTTTTGAGTTCTATAGACTGCCAAAAGTTAAAGAGAAGAGTGCAAAAATGATGAAATAAGGCTTTTGTGGTTGAGAGAGGCATGCATCAGCTCATGAGCAATTGGTCATCACGGAGCACAGTCTGTGCCGGTTTCAATATATGTTTCAGAAATAATATATTTCTGCTCGTCTGGCACTTTGCAACAACACAGCATTGTTTCGGCGCGACTTGCAGCATGTCTCCTCTAACAAAGTTTACATTTTATGTGGCGTGAGAATCACACACCAGCCGAAATCCGATCGTTCAGACTGAGGTATGTCCTGGTATTTGAATAGGATTTCAAACCACATATGGATGTAGCTTGAAACGGATTTCGTGCGCTTTTTGGACTGATAATCTGAGCGTAGCCTATTTCGGAATAAGAAATAAGGAAGAATTGCAGTACGGGCTAGAGAAGCTAGCTCGTTTGGACCTTTACCACATATTAACTTTAGTTTGTCAAAATATTGCGCTCTCAACTGCTTGGTATGTCCTCCTCTATATGATTTTGCATCTACCACAGGTTTTTTAGTGTAACAATGTGTTCATTAGTATATAAACAGTGCAATCCATGCTGTTGTTTACATCCGAGTGCCTCCATAACGGCTGCTCATCCGGGTTACCGCCCAGAATGTGACGTCAGTGAAAACCCTCTATGGGTTTTTGCTAAATCGCCTGAATAAGGTCTGTGGTGAACAAAGCCTCTAAATACTTTCACGTTTTGATCTATGACATAGAATACACAGTTATATTCTGCTAGTGGTTTATTTAAACTTTATCCTTGTTTTTTGTTGTTGTTATTTTTAAACTTTAAAACGTGTACATTTTGGATTAACTTGTAAAGATTATCTTGATAGACAAAACGTGTAAGGGTCACAACTCTTTGTTCAACACAGATCTTATTTTTTGTGATTTTTCCAAAAGTCTATGGGGGAAATGCATAGCTTTTCAATCAAGGGAACCCATGTCATCACTTCGCACTCTATATTGTGTCTGTATATAAGTGTCTGTTATGCAGTGATAAATTATTGCGTCGGAAATTAATTAGGCCTATAGGCTAATAGCCTATCAAATTAACAATTAAAGTAGGCCTTCCCTAATCACAACTTCACTATGATTCCTGGTCACATGTCAGCTCCAAACTATTCCGCAGACCCTTAAACAATAGTATTTACTTATAAGATACACTTCAAAATACAACTAATGCAATTTAATGCACTAAATGGTGTCCATGCTCCCCAATATTATTACAAATAAAATTAGGCCTGACCTACAATCATTTCTATTTTTTAATTGTTTGAAGAGGAAAACTTCTTTACTTGCGCTACACTATATACTACACTACATATTTCTCAAAATACTATTTCTATAGCCTACATGCCCAAATCAAAATTGTTTAGGCCTACATTTTTATGTTTGCTGTCTTGTAAACATATCGTATGTTAGAATAAGTATGACTGAAAAGACAATATCGAAAGCTGTTTTCTTGGTTGTTTCTGTTGTTTACCATTTACATGCAATTGTTGTATACTTCCCGTCTTAACAAACTTAAAGAATCAAGTTTATTAATGACCAACTTCTAAAAGGAGAATGTTTCTTTTTAAAGAAATGCGCGCACACACGACTTGTTTAAATACATTTATGTTGTTAATAAATAGCAATAAATTGTTGTTGTAAGAGCAATATTCCCAAGCTATGTTTTTCCCTGTAAAAATCTCAAATGCCATGATTTGCCAATCCAAGAGAGTACCAGCACCTTTTTTCCCCCACTTCAATACTGCCAAAAGCCTATTACTACATCTGTAAGTTTCACTTTCCCTACAACGATAAGTTGAAATGTTTTCTGGTTCTGTGTTTCAGTGACGCGTGTAACAGGTTTGTCTACAAGTTTGTGAGGTATTTGACCAGTTTATTCCTTCCTGGAGAGCCACATTCCTGCTTAGTTTCATTTCATGCTTCAAATAATAGAAATAGCATTCTGTGCCAATACAATAATTATCTGGTGTCACATGTAATACATTAATTTCTATCATTCACAACTAAAACTGCACTTTATGAAAACATCTATTAATGTCTCTGAACAAAAAAAAAATCGTATTTATATCAATGTTAATTTTAGCACCCATTTTTGATTTGGTCTTAGTCATCTTCAGATGAAAATGCTTATTGGTCTTATTTACATCACAGTCATTTTGTCTTTCACAGTTTTAGTCTAGTTTTAGTTGACGAAAAGTCATTGCATTTTTTTGTGAGCTTTTAGTCAAACTGCAGTTACCGACATTAATTTTAGTAGCTATTTATATGTAGTTTTTACTATTTAGACAAAAATGTCATTATAATTTTTCTCTCTAGGCCAATTCAATTAAGCTTATGAGAAATTTAAACAGGCTGTATTGGCTTTGCATTCTTTAGCAGTAGCACTTGTGCAATTCTACATATCCCTTTTCCTTATTTCAGTGTTTCTCCAATTTTTCTCCAGTCACACCTTTCCATTAAGGGACAATATTTGCCCCTTTAATCGATTTTTCCCAGTTAATTTTTTTACCTTTATAAATACATTTATATAAAAATGCTTTAAGTGAGTCATTGAGTCATTCATTCATTCAGTAACGAAGCAAGTTTCTGTATTTGTGAACGGATCTCACGATTCGTTCAGAGCCACAGATTTGTTCACAACTGTAGAACATCATTTATTGTTACCCTTTTGTTTGTTGAACTGTTGTATAAAATCAATGTCACATTTGAAATCGAGTGGATATTCAGAAAACATTGCATTCTTGCTTGTATAATGTGATCAACATTAAAAACACTGCTGGATGGATTTAGTCGCACAAACAGCTCGAGCGGCTCGTAACAGAACAGACAGACTGAATGACCCTTTAAGTAGAAAATCTCAAATGAAGATCGCTGAACTCCAGTTTAACTTGTCTGTGTTTGCTGATCATCCACACCGCTTCAGCAGTGTAGAGAGAGGGTGTGCACAATGCGCATGGTTGCCAGATACTATTGAAAAGACCGGCTAAAAATCGTGTTCTCTTACGAGAGATTCTCTTGTACTTCGTAATATCTTACGGTAGGGGAAAACCTCTTTTTCGCTTGTTCAGTTCCAAGAAAATTCGACTGTTCCAGTGTATTTTGCAGTAAAACAAGCTGGTACCACGGCCTGCTTGCCTGCACGCAAACGCCGTTTCAATGGCGACCCTGAAAAATCATAAGCAGTGTATTTTCTGGTATTCTGGCCACAGCCGATGGCGATATGAGTGTATTAAATGCCCACAGCCCAGTGTTCATTTCTACACACAAACACAGCCTGTTACAGTACAGGGCTCGCACAAATAAAATCGATGCATGTCATTTGTCATTAAATGTAGTGAATGTGGCCACGACCCAGTGCCCACAAACACTACACACTACATGTACCATGGTTTCTGAGAAATGAAACCAACACACAGTCAGGTCAGGCCGACAGTGTTTTCCAGTGCAGTGAATGTGCACTCAAAGTCTTCCAAGCCCTTCTAGGAAAACAACATTGTTCAAATCTCGCCACGGCCAGACTTTCACCAAAACTTCACGCTCGTTCAGTCCCAAGAAATGTGACTGTTCCAGTGTATTCTGCAGTAAACAAGTCGGTATCATGGCCCACTTGCCTGCACACAAACGGCGTTTCTACGGCAACCCAGATAAATACTATTTGTTTTTTTCTGAGGTCCCGGCCTTGTGTTTTAAGTGTAATAAAATAATGCCCACAAACCAGTGCTCATTTGTACACGCAAACACAGCCCACCACAATACAGGGCTTGCACACTTAAAATTGTCTCATGTTGTTTGTGCATTAAATGTAGTAAACGTGCCCACGATTCAGTGATCACTAACACTACCAGGGCTGGACTGGCCATCGGGCATACGGGCATACCGGGCATTTGCCCAGTGGGCCGGCGTGCTTTGTGGGGCGGTACATACTTTAATAAAAATTTTTTTTTGTCTGAACGGCCTATAAAACTCGCACATCTGCGACCCATTGTGTTTAGTTTTGGTTAATTGGCGGCGCTGGGATCTTTGTGCCAGTGTAATGCATTAGAGTACTGTAGTTTTTTTTTTTTCTTTCTCACAGACTCGCATATGAAACGCGTAGATCAGTGGCCTATTGGTTATTTTCTTGATTGACACTGGGCTGGTCCAGTAATATCTTTACACCTCCCCATTTGAGTTCTGAGTGAGCGAGCTGTGTCAGTGTGTATCTGTCAAAATAGTCAGAGCGATGGAGAAGAAGAAACGCAGCGAATGTGCAGAGAAATAGCGTGAAAAAAAGACACTTCAAGACCCTTCAAGTACTGATGAGGATAGTGAAGAGGATAAGGAGAGAGATGAAGAGTGAGTGCAGAGAACTGTCATAAGCAGAACTAGACTACTTTCAGAACAGGCTATCGTAAAACTTAAAAGCCCGGGCTTTTATTTTCCCAAATCGTCGAACTGCAACGGCTTGTATTTGAGACAGGATTCTAGCCTATATGAGACCATTTTATGATCTCTAAAAATGTCCAAATGCTGCACTTGAAACTGCGGTCTTCCAAACTTTTACTATCGTGTCAATTGATTTGATTAATACAGGCTGATGCGTTAACCACACAGCTATCGTTAGACTGTTACTGTGTTTTTGGCTTTTGTCTGTGTTTGTGTTTTTGGCTCATTATAGAACTGCAGTTTTAAAAAAAAAAGTGAAGGTTATTATGATGCCGATGGACATGAGTGGCTGCAGGAGGTTAGAGTTATCAAGCCTGTACTGAATATGATCGGGCCAGGGGCGTAGCCAGTATTGGGCCAGGGCGGCACTGGCCCACCCACACTACTCAATGGCCCACCCAAGCAAGTTTGATAAAAATAAATTTTTTGTTTATTTTTATAATTCAAATGTATTTAAAAAATATATATATTAATATATACCTGATTTATTGTTGACTGTTGTGTATGTTTAATTAGTTTTGCCGAATAAAATGCAACTGTCGAAGTAGAAAGCCTCCCCCTCCAGAACGTTATTGGTTGCTATGGAACGTTATTGGTAAAACTCTCGGCGGCGGCGCAATAATAATGGCTAAACAACTTTCTTTAATGTGCTATCTGGAAAAAGCGAAAGTTGAGGAAGAAGACACACCACTGCCTTCATCTATCGAGTCCACCCAGCCAGTTCTTCAGACTCATTATTTACCCACAAGAAGACTAGTCAGGTGCTGGCAGCGGCCGCTTCTCTCTCCCTCTCTCCCGGTCAGCCTGACGCGGGTTTAACCGCCGATTTAACTGCGATATTATTATTTTAGCTTAACGTTACTTTATTTTCGGGTGTACTGTCTTTGCACTGCTGACTAGCCTGAATAAAATAGACAAGTTATTGTCAACACACTGTTTTGTCCGGCCTTTATTGAGCTCTATTGGTTGAAAATGATGATTTGCCGAATATTATAAAGGTGTTACTGTTTTTGCAGTTTGTCTATTAATTTTTCTACGCTCTAAAGTTAATTATAATTGAAGTATTTTATTTCTATGAAAACCTATAGGCCCACTCACATTTTCACTGGCCCACCCAAAATACAATTTCTGCCTACGCCACTGGATCGGGCATGACGATCTCATGAAAGTGCGAATCTATAGCACAAATTTTATTTCTCGTGCCAATTATATGCCAAAAAATTGTTTTTGCGAGCAAATGAAGCACACTAAATCCCTTGGTTAGGATGGGTGTAAACTTGAAATGCGTTCTTGCCATTAAGTGCGTATCGTAGGCTATGCAGACGAGAAATAAAATATGTGCTATAGATAGCCTACGCACTTTCATGAGATCGGGCTGGATCGGGTGAAAGCACATTTTAAACAGGTAACACTTATTCACCAACGCAATCGCTTTCTCACTAATGCATTCAAACAAATGCAATCATACAGTAGGCTATCTGTCACTATTTGATTTTAAATGAGCATGAATCTGTAAGAAATGTAGCGACCCGTAAATAAATAACTGATGGAAACGATGTTATTTTCTTCTTTCCAAACAAAATGTGCTCTGCAAAAAGCAGCAATGATGTTTAATTTATAATGCTGATAACCTGTAATAGGCATAGCATGTCATAGGAAAAGTTTGCCTACTATCCAAATCCAATAAACAACATTGCAACTATTCTCCTAACGTTGTTTTTTATTATTTTTTTAATTTAATATGCCTATTTACCTATTATGATGAGGAGACATTTTGTGAGATTTTAAAGCATACTTAACCCTCATGTGGTGTTCAAAACCCTATAACACTTGTGGTGTTCCCGGTCAAAAATGACCGGCCCATAAAAAATAGCTTATAAATCACTCATTATACCATATCTTCACCCAATCTTGGATTCAATCTTTTTGTCAACTTGTTCTCTTTCAATTAGGACTGGTTTTATATTTTGATTTGCATCTGAATAATCGTGGGACTCATTTATCTGAGAGTAGGTATTTCATTTTTTGAGTGTTTTTTTTTTTAATTTTTGAATAATTTTGGAAATATTAAATAAAATCTGAAGGAAATTGGTATTGTTGATCACACTAGTCAACTTAAAATTTTCACCAGGAATTTTGTTTTGAAACTTTTGTTTTGTAAAAAATATGGCACATAGTCACACTTGTGGTTGTTCCCGGTCAAAAATGACCGGTCTATAAAAATAGCTTATAAATCACTCATTATACCATATTTTCACCCAATCTTGGATTCAATCTTTTTGTCAACTTGTTCTCTTTCAATTAAGACTGGTTTTATATTTCTGTTTGTATCTGATTAATCGTGGGCCTCATTTATCCGAGAGTAGGCATCTAATTTTTGAGTAAAAAAACAAATAATTTATGAGTAAATTTGGAAATATGAATTTTTTTTTTTCAAATGGCTACTGTTCATCACACTAGTCTACTGCTAGCAGATAAACACAGCGATGCCCCACACTGGGATGCGGCCTACCCATTGAAAGTAAGTCCAGCGATTCTTCCAGATAACCGCCGAGCGGTGGAAGCAACCTTCAAGAACACGAGGCTCGGCTGGCAAGAGAACCTGAGTGGAAAGCGGCATATGGAGATCAGATCCGTGAGATGGTATCAAGAGGAGCAGCCATAAAACTTACGGAGGAAAATATCAGGGGTTAGAACGGCCCAATCTGGTACATCAGCCATCTGGTTGCCCCGAACCCTCATTCTAGCTCAACGCCAGTAAGGATAGTCTGGAACAGTAGCCAGGAATTCAGAGGGTTTAGCCTGAACAACCTCCTGCACAAAGGCCCTGATGTCCTCAACCTGATCCGAGGTGTCCTGCTTAGATTCAGGAGCAGACTGCATGCTACCCTCGGTGATGTTAAAAAAATGTACAATTCAGTGTGGCTGAAGGACGAGGAGGTCCACCTCCATCGGTTCCTCTGAAGGGATAACCCCGAAGATGAAATTGGTGAGTTTGCTGTCGTCAGAGTTAACATCGGCGACAAGCCTGCAGGATGCATCGCTCAGGTTGCCATGAGAGAGACGGCAAATCTGCCTCAGTTTACATCCATGGTTGAAGAGCTGTGCGAGGCTGTCTTTGCATCTCGCTTGAAGACATACTTCAGAAAGCACTGCTACATCAAGGTCGATCGGTGGATCCATTTTGTCGATAGCCAGACAATTCTGGGAGCCATCCAGAAGGATAGTTATGGCTATCAGACATTTTTTGCAAACCGGATTGGAGAAATCCAAAAGGCCGGATCAGTAGAAGACTAGAGGTGGGTTGAAGGAAGACCTCATCACGAGAGAGGCATCCCCTGAGGAGCTTGCTGAAGGATCAGTCTGGCAGGAAGGCCCAGAATTTTTGAAGTTGCCTGAATCAGATTGGCCTGTGAAAACTGCCAGAGAGATCAACCCCTCTGTTGCTGAGGAGATTGGGGGACTTCGGAGGAAGGCGTTCTCAGCCCTAGTTACAGCAGGAGCCCAGTCCAGGAAATGGTCAGGCCCATCCAGTGTAGCACTTGTGCGCCTTGTCGACCCTCGAAGTTTCAGTTCACTGGCACGGTAATGCGGAACCATTGCTTGGATGAGACAAGTAGTAGAAATCTGGCTAGGTAACAGCCAGGCCCCAGTTGGGTCAAAGTGGGAGGCAAGACTATACCTATCTGTGGAAAAAAGGGCAAAAGCTTTCAAAGATCTAGCTCTCGAAGCTCAAGATGGTATCGAGTTTAGGGACACAACCCTAGATCGCCAGGTTGTTCAGAAGGAGGAAATGACAGGACTCTTGCTCTGCGGAGGGAGAATCCAATGCTGGAATGAGGACAAAGTGGCTGTACCCTTAATTCCATGCCAGTATTGGCTAGCAATCCTACTGGCCAGGGAGGCACATGAAGAAAATCATGAAGGTGTTGCCTCTACCCTCCTACGGACAAGAAGGAAAGCCTGGATTGTGCAGGGACGAAGAACAGTTAAAAAGGTGCTGAACAACTGTGTCACCTGCAGAAAGCAAAGAGCGAAGATGTGTCATCAAGTAATGAGTGATCTCCCTGAAGAGCGAACCAAAAGAGCAAGCCCATTTGAGTATACAACCCTTGACCTTATTGGCCCCTTCAAGGTGAAAGATGCTGTTAAAAGAAGGACAAGTAAGAAGGTTTGGGGTATTGTTTTTTGTTGTATGGCCTCAAGAGCTGTCCATGCGGACCTCACTGATGACCAACGTGTCGCCGTCGGTGTATGAATGTGTGTGTGAATGGGTGAATGTGAGGCAAATTGTAAAGCGCTTTGGTGGCCATTGGGTCTATGAAAGTGCTATATAAATGCAGTCCATTTACCATTTACCAGTCGACAGAAAGCTTCCCCCAGGCATATTCCCGCTTTGTTGCTCTGAGGGGGCATCCAAGGAAACTATGGTCCGACAGAGGCACCAACTTCATTGGTGCCAAGTCAGCTCTGCGTGAGCTGTATAAAAATCTGGCTTGCCTGCAGGCTACGCCAATAGAAAATGTTGCCGCTAAGAACAGGACTGAGTAGAAGTGGGATTTTCACCCTGCAGATGCACCTCACAGGAATGGAGCTGCAGAGGCTGCTGTAAAGCTTTTGAAGAGGGCCCTCATGAGCCTTGGAGGAGTTACAGAGTCACTCACATGGGGGCAGCTCCAAACGCTGTTCTATCAGGCAGCCAACCTGACAAACGAACGCCCAATCAATGCCAGAGCTCAAGAACAGGAAGACTCGATCGAGTACTTAACACCCAACTCCCTCATACTTGGTCGAGCATCGCTTGGAGGAGACACCAGCGGGCTTGACCTAGAGACCCATCCCTGGCGTCGTTTAAGGGCTATTCAAATCGGAGTGGACCAGTTCTGGGCTAAGTGGAGGGAACTAGCTGGCCCAAATATGTTCATTCGACATAAATGGCACCTGGCACCTGGCACCAGGTTTATTACCTGGTTATTTATTTGTGGAAAAATAAACAAATAAAGTGAAATCCTGAATAATATCCATCCTTTGTACACTGGGTTGCCCTTTCCGTGGGGAAAGACGCCCAAATGTTTGTTTCTCCAGTGTGTGTTCCCTCAAATGAGCGCGAAAACGCTTTGTCGTTAGCCTATTGTGAGTGTAGGCCTACTTTACATGAAAAAAGTACACCTTTTACAGTTTTAAAAGATTATTTTATTTTAGCTGTTATGAGAAAAATAAATGCAAGAGAACGCGACACCACATTTGTCGAACTCTAATTAATGCCAGAATAAAACCCGATTTTAGAATATGCACTCGGCGTGGTGTGTCAAAATACTTAATTATAAACTTCAATATTTAGTTCAAAACTCTTTGTGACATTTTAAAAAGCCATGAATAAATGTATTAAGGCCACTGGAAACAGGATCGTAACTGAAACGCGCTGCATGTTATCTCTCAATACAGGAGCAGAAGCGCTGGTTCAGATATATATATATGTATATATATATATATATATATATATATATATATATATATATATATATATTTAATATGCAACACGCACGTTAATTATAATTATAGCATTGATTACTGTGGAGGGTGGAAATCCCCCACCGGCAAATCGCGCCTTGCTTAGCTTTAGGTTGTTTTTAAAAATTATTTTTGCATGGAACCCCATTAAGTTTTTTTTTTCTTTTTTTAACATAACTGCTTTTGAAGATGTAAATTCAGTCAATCTGTTGGATGAGATTTGTTCCTTAGTGTAAAATGGAAATGCATGGTAATTTTATAAATACCATGTTTATTCGGGATTTGAAACAGTGTCATCAAAATGACTGAAACCTAAGTTCTACCACTCGACCACAACTTTTCTCACTGAGAAAAGCCCAGAAGCTCGGTTGTTCAGCAGACAGTGCGCGCGCGAGAGAGAAAAGCGCTCTTTAGTCTTCTCATTCCTCAATAGCACCATTGAAAGCACCCAATTTATTTTCACTGACTGCAAGATATGCCTATTTTAACTTTTGATTCATAAAATGTTCTGCTATAAAAGTTTGCTATATTCTATTTAAAATGTAGGCTACTTTTACATAATTACATTTTGCTTTCACTAAATGTCCCTTTGCGCCACCTGGTGGTCATTTCGCCACCGACTTCGAAATACAGCTGGTTTTATTTTTGACGCGGTGGATTTGTCGCGGCGGTAAGTGTCATTCTGGTTGTCCACCTACTGTAGTCACAGTTATCGTTTAATGACGTGAATGTCGTCTCTCATTGTCTTGTCTTAGTCAGGGAAAAAAAGGTTGTCAACGAATATTTTTCATCATAGTTTTTGTTAAATAAATTAACACTGATTTATATAGATTTATTAGTTGTTGTTTTTTTAACTAGTTAGTTTTCTCCATTAAATATGCGCTTTATGTATTATGTGTATTTTAATGCAGAGTCAAACTAATATTTTGGGGTAGATTTTTTTGATATATTTATGAAGCTCTTTTGAAGTTTAATTCAGTTTCTTTCAGGTTCTTCTGTAACATTTTATTTTTATATTGTATGTGTATACATTTCCCTCTAAATATGTGGTAATTTAATTTGAAAAGAAAGAAAAACATGTTTGCCAGAAGTCAATCGCAACTCCAACCATAGACTCATGGAACCAATGAGATCTTCTTCACCGCTTCCCTTTGATTATGTTGTGGAGAATTCTGGAACTTCTCTTCAAATCTTCAAAGTCTGGTTCAGGTCTCAGAAGAAATCGTTCAGAGTCAAAGTCTCAGGTCTCAGGAAAAATAACTTTATTGAGCAGTTCAACAAAGTGAGATGGTAGCTAAGCATCTGGTTTTACAGTGGAGAGTGCGCAATTCTTATACACTTTTCTTCTCGTCTAGTGTCCAATTAGCGCTCATACAGTTATCTCTTAGCCCTGATTTGTCGCCACAATTAAAAACCACCTGTCTCGATGTCTAATATTTATTGGTGGCCTGATCTCTGCACATGCGCCTTTTCAAAGATGATATTAAACATGGTTTTTTGGGTACTTTTCCATTCTTTATTTCATATGCCCTTTAACCTTCTGTTCCATCTTCTGACAGTTTCTCTCTCTTTCTCTTACCCTTTACTCTAGTTACACCAAATTACCTCAAACCCATGTAGTGCGCATGCGTTTGCTAGTATCACAAACTCACAGACTCAGGCCTAGTTTTGGGCATTACAGCAGCTTCACATTCAGACTCATGTATGAGACAAATTCCCCAACAATATCAATGTACTGTTCTCTCTATATCTTTGTTTTCGAAACGTGAATAAAGATTCACGAAAGAGACAGCAAGCCAAACTCTATTCAAGAGCCAGGAAATGGCTTCAACACCCTTGTGTGTCGCGTGAATAATAGGCGTCGGTATAGCATGCATGCGTTTTCCGCACGGCTGGAGTGTGCCGGAGATGCGCGTCACTCAGGCAGTCTGCAAGCTCTAACCTGTTAACATGGGAGCCGAAATAAAAACGAACACGCCACGCAGGCAGTGTGTCACAGGGCACTCTGTGCCACCACATAATTATAGATGTGTTAAAGAATACTGAGAAAAAAAATATATATACACATGTATCCGAGCCCTGATCGGGAGGTATCCGATTCCGATCGAGTCTGAAACCACGTGATCGGGCCCGATTTCCGATCACTTGATCGGAATTTCTTGCCAATTATGTTTCAATTCCTGCCTTTCTTGGGTAAATTTCCTGCATGACATAAAAATATGACTGACTGTTTCCTCCTCTTGACATTCATCACATAGTCCTGTGGGATGTTCTCCTAAAATACAAAGAGTTCCATTTAACTTACTATGTCCAATTCTAAGTCTTGTTATCATAACTTGCTCTTTCCTTCTTTCACTGCACCATGAGCTTGTTATTTCCTGTTACCCGAAGTGCGTTGCTCGTAGAAAAACGTCAAAATAAAAGTCATCACATAGGACCTTAACATAATAGCAGCAGGAAAAAAGTATCTTAAACAGAATATTAAACAATCATGAAATTATAATATATATATATATATATATATATGTAAATGCCCATCGTAAATTATACACAGCCTTTGCAGAGGCAGAACAATCAATGTAGTAACTGGAGTATTAATTCATAGCCTAATACAACAATTCCACAAGTAAACTTTCAAAACATTATAATAATTACATTACATATTTAAATTTTTATGTAACTGAGTAAAGCCAAATAAATAGTCATTCTTGCCTTTTATTTCAAACGCAATGTCCGCTTTTAGAGAGTCTAATGTTCTTATTTTTAATTAATTAATTATATTATAAATTATTTTCCAGAGTGTAGCATTCGATGGAACGGTGCAAACGCACCGCAGGTCAAAACCTTGTTAAGGTCCTCTTATCTATTTTATCTAGAAACTCTGTAAATTACTATGAGGAAATGTTTGGCTTTATTTGGATGATAAAATTGCAGATTTTCCCCACAGCATTCCTGTCATAATTTCAGACTTCTAAGCATTAGGACAAATGCCACTACATAGTGGGTAGCTCTATGCAGCCTCCACCTATATAAAAACTCTCTCTCTCTCACACACACACACACACACACACACATCTCATACTACTGCACACGGTGAAGTGGCAACAAAGTGAGTTGAGTTAGACACATAGACCAGGATGAAGGTTTTAGTTGTCCACATCTGGGTTTTCTTACTGGTCCTGAACCAAAGAAACAGGAACATGGCTTCAGGTAAGACAGACAACACACTTCAAGTAACTTGTGTGTATACATGTTCTGTGAGAAACTACACAGGAGGGGAGGGTTGTGTCGCAGAAGATAAAAAAAAAAAACAAAGTAAAATTTAGTTTATGTAAAGCGCAACAGTGATTACTGCTATTATTTATTTATTTATTGCCATTAACACATAAATGCATTGCTACATTTAAGGCTTTACCTAACTACATGAAGGATGTATGATGAAATTAATCCGAAGTTAACTTAGTACTTCCTTTTCGGTTTAATGTCTTTATAAAATGAGTTTACAATAATTGGTGGACCCTCTGTGTGTGTGTGTGTGTGTGTGTGTGTGTCTTTAACTATACTTGTGAGCAGTGTTGGGGTAACTCATTACAAATTACTTAAATTAGGTAATCAGATTACTTTTTCAAGTAAATGGAGAAAAAAATGCATTACTTTTTCAATTTACAACAAAATATCTAATTTACTACTGACTTATTCACATTTATTGACTGACAGCTCTCCTATCCCCATGTTGAGAGAAATAAAGTGATGTGTTGTGTGCTCTGTGTAAGCATGATGGTTATTTTAGTTGTAGACTTAAAGGAGTAGTTCACTTTTTAAAACACTTTTGGTGATAATTTACTCACCCAAGATATCCATGTCATTCTTTCTTCAGTCGAAAAGATATTAAGGTTTTTGATGAAAATATTCCAGGATTTTTCTCCATATAATGCACTTTACTGGAAACCAAACGGTTCAAGGTCCAAAAGACAGTTTCACTGCAAAATGTTCAAAGGGCTTTAAACGATCCCAGACGATGAATAAGGGTATTATAAAGCGAAACGATCGCTCATTTAAAAAATAAATAACAAAGTTTAAGTTTTATAAGCTCAAATGCTTGCCTTGCTCTGTTCTGTGGTGCACGTTTTTGACTCTCCTGTTCGAACTCGTTTATCAAAATGAACAAATCTTTTTGAGTCATTTGGTTCATTCAATGAACGAATTGATTCATTTTGAACGAGTTCGAACAGGAGAGTCACGATCGCGCATCACAGAACAGAGCAAGATGAACATTATGCTTATAAAACTTAAACTTTGTTATTTATTTTTTAAATGAGCGATCGTTTCACTTGATAAGACCCTTATTCATCGTATGAAATCATTTCACGAGTTCACACGTACATGAAATCAAATATAATTAAAAGCTTATTTGGCTTGCTGTCCGGGGGAGGGCTCCGAGCTCGGAATTTTGCCCGAACCCAGAGTACTCCCCCTATACTGGGGTAGACCCAGCCGAGAGTGAGGTGATGGGGTGGTGGAGGGATGCTGAGAGACTTGTCGTGAGACAGGAGGTGAGAAAAGCTTTATTTATACCGGCTTCCTTTGAGTTGATTGGTTGATTACCTGAACATGCTCCTCCCGAACTTTGTTTACATAAAACTTCATTTCATGAGTTCACACGTACATGAAATCAAATATAATTTAAATGCGTATTTGGCTTGCTGTCCGGGGGAGGGCTCCGAGCTCGAAATTTTGCCCGAACCCAGAGTACTCCCCAAAAAAGCAAGGTATGGGACAGCGAGCGTAAAGAATAATTCCCCCCAAAAAGTGAAGGGCATGAGAAGGTAATTACTAAGAAACGAGCTTGACCGTTCGACCGTGAGGGCTCTCGCGACGTCCGACGGGAACTTGGATGCTCACAGCATCGGACGGATAAGCCCCGCCAGCAGTTGAACTGACAGCTCGATGACGCCAGATTTATGCGAGCGTGATTTTGGAACGAGTTAAGCCGTTCAACCGGAAGGGCTCTCGCAGCATCCGACGGGAACTTGGGTGCTCACAGCGTCAGATGGGTAAGCCTTGCCAGTTGGACGGGGCGCCCGCTGTACTCGGTCGGGAGGGCTCGACCGGCGCTTCAAAGGGTGCTGGGGCACGGGAAAGGACCCCTCACGGCCCAACGAACGGGGAGCCCTTGCGGTGACATGAGCGCGGCCGTCCGACGATGATTAGAAATAGGCAGGCTCTCACTGCGATTCGGACGGGAGGGCTCGACCAGCGGTTCGGAAGGGGGACGAGCCTGGCCCACGAACGGGGAGCCTTCACTACGTACGAACGGGGGAGCCTGCAATTGTAAAATATTACACAGTATTTTGGATATGCTTACGAAGCGGTCGTGGAATACGGGGATGGTGTCGATGAACGGAGCGCAACAGGTGATGGAAATTAACTAATTAATTAGTAAGGGCTTGGTTAGCGTTTCGGATATGGAAACGGCTGGATCTGATTTGAGTTTGAAAGCTTCAGATGACCAGCAGCAGATGACAACCTTTAAGTGCGGCTGTGGTTGCTGCGCCGATGCGAAAGAATGACTTGAAAATTTGTTTGCTGAGATGCCGGATTTGATGAAGACTGCTTAAAGATGTTTTTTGGAACCATAATCTCGTGGCTGGGTGATCGGAGTCGTCTGTGAAGAGTGGATCGAGAGGCGATTTGCGCTTAGAACGTTTATATTGAAGGTAATTTAGCAGGGAATGGAACGGTTGAATGGGAGTCGGCAGACTGAAAATATGTACAAAATGACCTTTGTTTGATGAAAAAAGATATAGTTTCGTTATCCAAGATCTGTGAAACTAAAATGATAGGGTGAATATTTGAATTGAAATTAGATGTGATGGTCAATTCAGAGCAATTGAGAGAAAGCTAATAACCATAGCTTCTACTGTGTTGGTGGAGTGGTATCCTAGACGGAGTGATGACATACATTTGGCGAGTATGTCAATTGAAATGGGTTGTCTGGTGACCGGGCGAATGGGATGAGTTCTTTGTTTCCTTTAATGAGAAGGGAAGTTTGGCAGTTATTAATAGCGGGGGCGGGCTTATCCTTTAATTTGTGTACGAATTGAATGCCGCTTAAATAGGTTTTATATGGATCCGGCTAGGAGACCTTTAATTTGATTGAGGTGAGATATGAAAAAAGTAACGGTTAGAAGAGAAGAATCGGGAAACGGCAGTTTATGCGAGAGGTGAAATAATTTGAAATATTTCCACGTGGTGTAGGCTATTATGATTGGAGAGTTTTGGGAGAAAACTGCTTGCAGGATAGAATCGATGGACGTGTCCAGAATGGATTTTAACGAATGGTTTATGGGAAAATAAGTTGAGAATAAGGAGGTACTGGGGTTGGAACGGGGTCCACTTCTGGTGCCAGCATCCTAAATCTCTGAAAATAGAAACGGGAGAGAGAGTCAGCAATTTGGTTGAGAACACCTGTGACGTGTTTTCCATTAATAAAGAACTGATCACAGGCGGAGATCCAGATGAGGCGTCTGAGGAGTGGCATCATTACAGGTGAGCGAGAACGACCTTTACTGATTAATTGTACGGTTGCTTCGTTGTCGCAATGAATTTGAAAGCTTTTAAGATGACCAATCATATAAATATGATGATGATGATGATGACGGTGGTGGTGGTCGTGGTGGTGGGGGGGGGGGGGGGGGGGGGTGGGGGGGGGCAGGGAGATGCGAACCAGCGACCTTGGTAATAACCTCCGAAACCGACTGAGGGAGCTGCATCTGTGAACAGTTTGATATCGAGGTCTTCCAACGCGTGAACTGATGACGAGGGGGCGAAGAGATACGCGATGAACGGCGGCCTTGTGGGATGATGCGCGTTGCATAGTTTAAGTGGCCAAGCAGCGAGAGGAGTTAGCGTTTGGAACACTTTGAACATCCGGAAGATAGTCGGCGCTTAAAATGTTTTGTTTTTACTGAGCTAACGGAAACCCTAGCTCAGCGAAGCCTTTGCACCCTGACGAGGTGAGCCGCGGGGAAGGCGTCTTGAGGTGAAATGATTAAGAATCATCGAGAAGATGGAGAAGGTGAGGAATTGCGTGGTTGTTGGAACGGATCCGACACAGTGGCGTAGCGTCTGGGTATGCGCGTGCATATGAGCCCTGGCCGATAGGGCCCCGCTCATGGGGGATTTAAACCAGGCAATTAATTTTTAAAATGTAGCCACAATAAATAGTTCATATTTGCATAGTATCAAATAAAACAATATTAGGCTATATCAAAACGATGTAATAATCCTGGAGATTGATATTACTACCAGGGTGATATAATATTGACATGGCTACAGGTTCCCATACAGGTTTGTCTGCTTTAACTATGTAAGGTAATTTGTCATTTACTAGTTAAGCTCCTAGCCCGTTTGATGTTTCGTTCCCACTGCATCTTATTCTCAGCTTTGAGTAAACATATGAAAGAGAAAGTGTCTCTGTGTAACCCATGTTCTCTGAATAGGGAACGAAACGCTGTGTTCGCTGCCAAATATCTCGAGCTGCTGACAAGCTTCCTTTTCGACAGAGAACTCTGAGGAGCAGCTGATGCGCGCGCCAATATAATATGACGACGTAAGCGTCAACGCGGCGCGAATGGTGATTCTATGTCCATGGTCAATCGTTATTCTGACGCGTAATTTTACATGTGAAATGTAGCCAAACATTTCAGGTGCACATTTCGTGTGTGTTTAAACTCCTCGCTATCAGTAGACGTTCCGGGAATCTCCCGCATATTGATAACGGCTCCTGGATGATCGCAAATTAGTTCAAATCTCCCGGAATCAAGAGCGAGCGAGCATGAGCGCGCGTGTGAGACAGATCAGACAGTGCTTCAATACTGCGCGCACGTCGGAGAGGGAGAGAGACAGCGAGAGACTGCGTGTGTGCGCGCCTCATGCCCCAGACTCAGGACTCGAAATGAGGCACCGAAGTTTCATTCTTATTCAGTCTGGTTACTACCGTTTACTTCAGAACCGGTTCCCTCTTGGAACAGAGTTTCGGTACCCAACCCTAGTGGATATAGGCATTACTTTAAAAGCATTAGTGGTATCTACTTTCGCCATTCAAGCACCGCGACCTGTTATTTTGATCATGGTTATAGCTTGATTAATGTCGTGATATTTTAATTGAATACTCTTCGAGGGGAAAGAGACTGTTGATGCTTAGATATGGAGAGTTTTGAGGAGCTGGGAGGTCGATTATCAAACGATTTTCCCTGAAATTCTTGTAGCCACGCCTGTGGGTCTAATCATAAACCTGATTCTATTTCTTTTTAAATTAGATCGTTTACCACTGCAGGCCTTGCATGGAGGACTGAAGATTATTGCAGATGACGTTTGCGTAGGCTGGCGTTCTACGCCGGGTTTAAGCTTGGCTGAGACCGGACAACAGGTAATTTGTAAAGCTGACATCTGGGTGATGAAATAAATCCTCAGCCGGACGGGAAATGTTCACTGGAATCGAGAGACAGTTTCCTCACCTTAACGCCATTTTGTACAGGACATACGACACGGGCGTGGGCACCGCCAAGATAATTACAAATGTAGAGATAACGACAGCATTGTCTTTGGCATTTACCCTTGGAATAGTTACAGACTTGCCTGTTGGACACGACGTTTTGGGGCTTTGTTCGGAAAATCGCCACCGGAAGAGAGGTCCTCTCTTACTGGTCGTGGGACATAGCCTGTGGATTTGATGGGGATCTGCGCTGGGCCGGAGGAATCGAGGGATTAATTTGCGGCCAAGCCGTGGTGGCATGGTTTACGGACCTGCAAATTACGCAAGAGATGTTTCGGCACCCGAGAAACACGCGATTAAGGAGATCAGAGTCCAACGCTCCCCGGTAAGGACACTGATTCCATTGAGAAATACGAACGGCGCTTTTAGCAGTTCAAATTATTTGTGATAAGTGGAAAAAAGACTACCCACATATACGACAGCGCGAGCTCCATTATAATAGAAGGTAATCGTTGAGCTCGCACCTTCTAGTATGGGGAAAGACAGAGCATGTGACTTCGGTATAATGGTTAAAGGAAATACAAACTTCGCCTAACGACAGTGAGCGAGATGAAACCTGCGTGTTGTTTTTTAAGGTGACGGATGTATCGCCGCAATCCACCTGGCGATTGGATTCCGACATGGGAAGGGAGAGGAACATTTGCGGAGCTGATGTGATGTTGATGTTGCATAGATCTGGAGCGTACAGTGCCACGGTGGGAGGGGCTGGGAAGGAGATTTGACCTGGAAGAAAAAGAAAACCCTTCCGCGTCTGGGGCGCGGCCCAGGCTGGCGGAAGGTCTGCGGCGACGTGGCGCGTGGGTGGAGCCCGGCACTGAAGGTGGAGACGCTGGAGGGCGAGCGATCTAGGTCTGGCAGGCTCTGCCCGTTCGAGCTGCTGAAAAGGCGGCTGGAACAGAAGGGTGAGTAGATTATAAAACACGTGTAAGTTGTATAAATCTACTTTTCGATCTGCGAGAAAAGTTAACGTCTGAATTAAACAGGGCTTGACTCCGCGCTTTAATGATCCGCTTCCTTATGGAAGATATGTTTGGGTTGGTCAAAGAGTGCGAAGACGCGGAGGATGGTGGGGTCCTCGCCGGCGGTGGTGAGGGGAGTCCTGGCGTCTTGGCATGCGTAGATAAGATCGCGGAAGCTGGCGTCCCCGGTTTGAGGAGGCTGGAGATGGACCGATCAGCGGATTGCGATGGAGTCTCATCAGTGACGAAAGATTCGTCATCGGAAGGGAAAGCTCTAACTCGGACATGACGGCACAAAGGCGGAGTCAAATGCTGAGAGACTTGTCGTGAGACAGGAGGTGAGAAAAGCTTTATTTATACCGGCTTCCTTTGAGTTGATTGGTTGATTACCTGAACATGCTCCTCCCGAACTTTGTTTACATAAAACTTCATTTAAAGCCCTTTGAACAGTTTGCAGTGAAACTGTCTTTTGGACCTTGAACCGTTTGGTTTCCAGTAAAGTGAATTATATGGAGAAAAATCCTGGAATGTTTTCATCAAAAACCTTAATATCTTTTCAACTGAAGAAAGAAAGACATGGATATCTTGGATAACATGGGGGTGAGTAAATTATCAGCAAAAGTGTTTTAAAAAGTGAACTACTTTTAAAACACTACTTTAATGTGATAATGCAATTTACACATCAAAATTATTAAAAACATTTAAATGCAATCTCAGAATTTTATGCAAAACTTTTATAATTAGCTACATTAAACTACACAAATATAGTTTTATGTATTTAATCTCACTTTATTAACCAATTTCCTTGCTGCTGACCTTCAATTATCTAATTAAACCATACTAATAAGTAAAAATTACTTTAGATTAGATTTAGAAATAAGAGTGAACTTCCTTCTCCTGTAACCTATTGTTCTTTAATACAGAATGGCAGCACAGTTGAAAGGTATGTTTGTGTGGAGGCTTCTACTGTACAGGCTTAAATATGCATTTCCTTACTAAAAGAGTGTTAACATGTGCCAAAAATATAATTTTTTTGTTATTATTAAAAAACAAACAAGCCAGCCCAGCCCAGGTGAGAAAAGATAACACAAAGTACTTTTTTGAGATGGTCCTTACGGCAGAACACGAAATCCAGGGGGAGGAGTTGAATTCAGATCCAACTCCTCTTACCTTACGTTTACCTAACCCTACCCATCTCCGCCCCCTGATCCCTAACCCCACCCCTAATCCTACCCATCTCCACCCCTTAGATCTGAATCTTGTGTACTGCAATGAGGTGCTACTGACTTTTTTGGGGAGTAACGCAATATTGTAATGCATTACTTTAAAGTAAAGGCTTATAAATTTGCCAAACCATGTTTTTACTTAAATTTAGTGTTTTGTGATGGGTAGGTTTAGTGGTTGGGGTTTGGTTAGGCTATAAAAAATATAACTATCCTGATATACAATCAATGGGAGTCTATGCAAAGGCCTCAGTAATAGAGTAAAACAAAACAAACGTGTGTGTGTGTTTTGATAAATATATATATATATATATATATATATATATATATACAGTATAACACAAACTTCAAAATTATATTTCTTAATTTAAAAATCTATTATTGTGATGTCATCTTAGATACAACAAGGAGATATACTAATACTAAAAAAATACTAAATGGAACAAAACAACTATTAATGTAAGGGAATTCATTTTGCCAAAACTATGAAGTTAACTTAAAATCTGTCAAAATATGTTTTATTTTTATACATGGTGTTTATTTGGATCACCAAGTATTGCTGTTATTGATGTTGTCATGACTTGATAATTTTAAGATCTGCACACTCTTTGGGTGTTATGTCTTTCAGCGCAGTGTGCAGGACCCCCAGTGCTCTGCTGTCCTGGACAGAATAACGGATGTAGCCGTGGGTGTTTCTGTGATGAGGCTTGCCTCCATATCGGTGACTGCTGTCCTGACTACCAGCAGACGTGCATTCAGTGTAAGACTTGGTCTAAGAATAGTCTCAACACAAAACATCCATTCAAGTCTAAATACATTTTTTAAAGTGTTAAAAATCACACCACTCTTAATCCATAGAATCTAATTTTATATGATCTTCCTAATTCTTCCCGTCAACAGCAAATGCCCCGCCTTCCTCACAATCTTTAGCAACAACGACACCAGACTCACCAACTTTGTCATCCTCATCATTGCCAGTTATTTCACCCTCATCATCTTCATTGCCTTCACCCTCATCATCTTCAATGCCAGATACTTCACCCTCATCATCTTCGTTGCCTTCACCTTCATCATCTTCGTTGCCTTCACCCTCATCATCTTCATTGCCTTCACCCTCATCATCTTCATTGCCTTCACCCTCATCATCTTCAATGCCAGATACTTCACCCTCATCATCTTCATTGCCTTCACCCTCATCATCTTCAATGCCAGTTACTTCACCCTCATCATCTTCATTGCCTTCACCCTCATCATCTTCAATGCCAGATACTTCACCCTCATCATCTTCATTGCCTTCACCCTCATCATCTTCAATGCCAGTTACTTCACCCTCATCATCTTCATTGCCTTCACCCTCATCATCTTCAATGCCAGATACTTCACCCTCATCATCTTCATTGCCTTCACCCTCATCATCTTCAATGCCAGTTACTTCACCCTCATCATCTTCATTGCCTTCACCCTCATCATCTTCATTGCCTTCACCCTCATCATCTTCAATGCCAGATACTTCACCCTCATCATCTTCATTGCCTTCACCCTCATCATCTTCATTGCCAGTTACTTCACCCTCATCATCTTCATTGCCTTCACCCTCATCATCTTCAATGCCAGATACTTCACCCTCATCATCTTCATTGCCAAATACTTCATCCTCATCATCTTCAATGCCAGATACTTCATCCTCATCATCTTCATTGCCAGTTACTTCATCCTCATCATCTTCATTGCCAGTTACTCTATCTTCGCAAACCTCATTATCAGGTGACTATTTTAACTATTTTAATAAATAATATAAATTGGCTGTATACCACATTGTGTATGTATGCTTGTTACCGCATGATTTTTATGTGAGATGGCATATTCTAGGTTAGGAAACCAACAGTAGTTATTGAACCACTAGAGGGCAGAACATATTAAGAGATGACCAAATGTACAACGGCATTGGTGTGTGTGCATTTTGAAGTCAAAATAAGATGCAATGATGGCCAAACTGTTGCCATAATTATGGAAGACTAACACAGAGAAAGAATTATGAAAAAGGAAAGAAAGGTGAAAAACCTAAATACAAACAGAATCATTAAACAGAAATGTTGTCAAAGCTATGCTTCTATATCCATCATGACAACTCTCACATTGTTTGGCACAGTAATGGATATGACAAATGTTATTAAGTTAATATGGCTGCTCAAACATACAAAAAAATTAGAATCTGTGGCTTTAACAAATGAAATCACGTTGCAATATGTTAGAGATGAGAAAACCCCAGAGCAAATAGTATTAGCAAACAGTAATTTTAAAATTGCCATTGTCAAAACCCTCTATCCTCCTCTTTGTATATGTGAAAGTATTTTGGAATAATAGTTGAATGACGGAGCATGACTTTGACACTGCGTAGAAAATGAAAACATTGAACAACAAAAAATAACGGTGTCATTGTGGGTTTTGAGCAAAATTTGGTGAACCGTGGTTGAATGTGAATACACACATATAAAATTAATGCTCGCCTGACGTGCAAAATAAAATTAAAAATCACCATTTGCAAATTATATGGAACCGTGTCATAATAATAATTTTATGTATTCTAGCAATACAATTTATGAGAACATGACAAATTGAACAAGGCTCAGGACAGATTATGGGCCTGTGCTGCATCATCACAAAAGTTTAAGATTTAAGATGCCAGTTGAAATATTCAAGCGCAAGAAGTCCCGAAAAGGAACTCTATTTGTTACTCACTGTGTGGGAAGTTCAGAGTCCAAAAGGGAAGTTCAGAGTCCAAAACGCGTGTCCAGAAATCCACATCTCAGAAAGCACTCAAATACAGAATTGATCTCTCTTTCACATCTTCTTGTGCTTGATATTCTGTTCTGACCAATTGCGTAGCTTGAGCAAAGGCTTAACAGATAGCATACAACTTGAAAAAAGAACTCCAGAAAGCAATCTTCATAACTTTAGTGACTTTACTGGTATTTCACTTCTCAATAATATTTTTGTAAAACTACAAAGAAGAAGAAAAATATGTATGAACATCCATGTTCACATTTACATACATATATCCAGCCTAACATTACGGTTTGAATAACTTGTTTTCATATGACGTCACGCCACTGCGTTGCCATGGCGCGAAATGAAAATGGAGGGCAGGAAGTGATTTGCTGTATTTAGAAAGCACTATAACATATTCAAAATGCCTGTGTTTTGCGTCGTTTATCGTTACTTAAATTGATCAAACCACGAGGAGTTTTTATCACGTACCAAAAGTTGTTGTTCATAAGATGGGAAACGCTAGAAACTGACCGAAAAACTCTGGAAAAACGGCTTGAAAAACTAAGTCTGCGGTCGGGAGGAGCCGAATGGTAAAATGCCCGTGTGTGTAGTGATCACTTCGTCAAAGGTGAGTTAATACAACTTAAGTGACTATGATTGTGTGACGTGTAATGTTTACGAACTTTGTAAAGTCAAAGTATGTCTGTAAGAGGAGGTATTTCAATTCAGTTGAAAAACGTTCCTCTTCATAACATAAGGATCACGTCCAACATATGTTTGACTTTTTTGTTTATATCTTTCTCTTGTAATAGCATAGCTACGTTACGTAGTACATTATGGACTTTCCTCCATCTCATCCATTGCGCTCTTCACTCCCTGCCCTCCATCTGAATTCCGCGCGTCATCATAATCATGTGACTGAAACCCAGCTATTTTACGTAGTTCCTCTTACATTAGTAATATGCACAGAGAAATTATAATCATATGAGGTTATGTAAAAACAGAAGAGAAATTAGCATGTCAGTACGCTACTACATTGCAAGTTACCAATAACACAAATCAAGTGTGCTTATAACTAAATATAGCAATAATCTCTACTTAATTATTCTTAAACTCTTTAAATCACTATCTATTGTAAAAAATTGCACTTACAGACATATCCAAGGTTTAAATGATGGAATCAGTAGCCAATAAAAACTGTGTGCACGTTGTTCTTGACTGCGTTCACTGAGGGAAACCAGTACGGTGCAGAAAGGAAAGGGAAAGGTGCAGTACCTTAAATGTCAAGGCCTTGGGCCCTGGGCCCTGTTGAGGCCACGCCGAGCACCCAGGAGAAGGGAGGAAGTCGGAAGAGTGGGTGATTGGAGTCGTTGTTGGTTGGTGGGATGTTAGTTTTGGAGTTTCATAAACCTTTGTATATAATGAATAATCAGTGTGTGTCTGATGGGTCCAGACCCTACAGATGTTATGACGGTAATGTTTTTTTTTTTTTTTGTATTTATTTTCGCAGGTCTTTTGTCAATTTCAATGAAATTACAATGGCTCTAGCCTTTAGCCATTCTGATGTACTGATATACTTTAATACATATGGATAGGTCAAGATCCAAATCACTGCATGCTTCCATGTCTTTTTTTTTTGTTCAATGGTCTTCTTCTTGTCTGTTTTAGTTTGTAGCACTTGCACTGAAAATGAGACTTGTCAGAAGAGAGGTGGTGTCTATGGCTGTTGCTGCTTGCAAGGACAAAGACCAAATCCTGAAAACTTCGGTGAGTGTTCTCACACTTGTGTATTTATACATTCATCTGAGAAAAAAAAACATATTTCATTCACTCAAGTCACATTTTCACAGTCTACACAACTATCCGCTCTTTTCTCATTCTGTGGAATTGGTTAATTTGGGTCCTCGTGTTCATTTCTGTATGTGCTCAACTGCACTTACAAGACCCACTTTTAGGAAACCAACACATGTCCTTCTGTCGGACTACCTTGTTTATGCTACCAGAAGCTTGAACTTTTATTCAAATATTAATCCACACAGGTGTGATATAAACAAATAATAAACAAAAATAATAGTTTGATAGTTTTGCAGTTGTCATATTAAATGTGAATTAAGAAAAAAAGGTTATCTGTATTGGTATCAATATTCTTATATCTTCTTATAACCAACATCATAGTGGATGGAGTGATCAAGACCATCAACACCCCCAAAGCTTGCTAAGTCTTGTATCTTTTCCTAGGTTTACATTTCATTCAGTAACATTAGGGAGTGATTTTGTTTATTTGTTTCTCCTTCTTCGTGTGCGGTTTGAAGTTGAACCAGTACTCTTTCAGAATATTTGTAATATAATTATGTAATTTTATAAAACATGGATTGCAGGAAATTTCCATCAATGGGGGGCAAGAGTTAATAGATATTTAATCACAAAACATGGGTCACCAATCCAGAGTTTTGTTCAGTCTCTCTGGTCCATGTTACCTGGTTAGGTAGGGCTTTTCTAGATGTAACCGTGGCGTCCTGTTGCCACACTTGTCCCGACTACGGCACTGGGGTTATATACCCACGGAAATAACAGCAACCCAAGTTCAAACATCTGAATAATTTATCACTTTTAGTTGTGTTTATTATAAAAGGAGCAATAAAACTTAATCAACATAGACATTAGGTTCTTAAATGTCACAATCCACTAGTCTTACCATAGAAGTGACCAAGCCTGTGTGAAAATAGATCAGATAAGAGTCATTGGTCACAGACCTGCAAGAGCCCCTAAGAGCACATGTAACCCCTACACCTGGGTCCTACTCGACCCGAACTCGGGTCTCTGGCTATGAGAGTCGGGCGCTCTAACAAGGAAGCTAAAGACTGCAGCCCCTAGCATCTGCCTCTAGAGCACCTATTGAGATCAGAGGAGTGAGGTTTACTTGCACAGCAACTACGTGCTGGCCTCTGTTAAACACACACTACACGTGTATGATTCTCAACAGGATAAAATCACTTCTAAAAGCAAAACCTGTGCCTTATACAAACCACCCTACACTCCCAAATCCATACACATGCAGTGCAGGAAATCTCACAGCAGCTGAAATGAAGGAAAGGCCTAAACAACCCCAGAGGAAGTACTCTCACACAGGCTGGCTCCTAACACACAAAGGAATATAAATGAACACTCCACCATATCCAAACACAGCGGTTGGTCAAAACCAAACTCAAATAATATAATCAGTACACAAAAATAAGAAACCACAAATGAAACAAAACCAGAAAATCAAAATATTACCAAAACTTCAAGGTTATTATAACGAAAAATAACTCATAAACAAAACAGCAGGGCCTAGACGTCAGAGGTCCACGTGCATGGGACTCCACAAAGGAGGATCTGACAAATAAACACAAAACAAACCATAAATATCTAAAATACAGATCCAAATAGACCTCTGACACAAATTCCATGCAATATCATTACAACTTACAGAATTGTTAGATAATTCAATAATATCCAACCCAAACCTGACAATCTAAAGCCCGGAACACACCAAGCCGACGGTCGGCCGTCTGGGAAATTTTGTGCGTCGGCCAACTAAGTTTCCTCGGTGTGATACGCACGGTTCCGTGCCGTTGGCTGAAAATTTGTTTTCGGCTTTGTTTCGCCCGATTCGACATGTTGAATCGGCGTTGGGTCGTCGGGGAAAGAGAGAAGTCTGATTGGCTGTTCAGCTTAGTGAAAGAGTCGGTGCACGAGAATAAAAGCAAAACAGCAAGCAAAGAAGTCAAAACGGTAAAGATAGAAGGCTGTTCTTATGTTACGTCTTCTTACCTGAGTGTTGGCGAATATTTCAATATTAACGTGAGCAGAGTGGAATAAAGAAAGCGTTTAGCAGGATTGATTTTCAAAACAGTAAGCACGTGCTGCTTTGTTTACAGTATGTGTATCTGCAGCCGCAGCGTCGGTTTTCCTTTTTGAATGACGAATATAGACTAATATATCTGCAGAAATAGACAGTTGGCTCATTACACGCAGGTGCAGAACGCACATTCTAGCTGACAGTCCCCTGTAGTTCTCTCGGTGTGTTCAAGTGCAGCTTTTTACCTTGACGAGAGGCGACAACACAGTTGGTTTTCATCAGCGCTAGTTCGTTGGCGTCGACTTGGTGTGTTCTGGGCTTAACACACACATACCTCTGTCATAATCTACGAGTAAAACGTTGACTGGGTGAATGATTCGTGGCTATGGATTAAACACGGCATCCAGCGCTTGGGACTAGCACAATTAAATGACCCACACGCTCACACTCTTGCAGGACCTCCACCCTGTGTTTATCAATAAATAAAAACATACTTACATCTTTATATTAGAACAAAAATGCCACACTCACAACTCTCTATGATGCTTCGGGATTACAATGCTGACTACTCGCTGTGGCACTATTTATAGATATAAAATATACACGCCCCGTCCTTACCGAATCCTTCCTCACACGGTCCCATAAACAAGATGTTTTACGAGTGCTGCAGTAGAGGCCAAATTAGGCATGAACTGCTAGTGATAAACCAACACAGAAAACAGTATTGAAATCGTCCACTTTCGCAATAATTTACTTCACAAAAAATTTGCTACCTACATCTATTAATGTGATCCCCCCCCCCCCCACACACACACACATAAAATATTCATGTATATAATCTTTATCTGCTCAGATGCTGTGGAGTCTTGTGCCAGCAGCACCGGCTCCATATCTCTATCCCGCTGCCAGCTCTTCGAATCTGGTTTTTATCCTGAGCACCTGCACCTAAATGACCCAAACTGCACAGGAACCCTCGAGGATGGCAGACTTGTGTTTTATTTTGACAATAAAGGCCACATATGTGGTACCACTCTGATGGTAATGATCTTTCCATTTCTGTTTCATCACTAGAGCTGCTAATGAGAAAAATATCCATACTGTACATAGAGTCCTATGTGTGTAATGATTAGTAAATTGTGGCATTGCTTGAAGTTGACATTTATTCCCCTCCTCAGAGCAACAGAACTCACTTCATCTATCAAAACTCCATTCAGTCAAACCCGACGGACACTGACCACCGCATAATTTCAAGACAGATATGGATGAACATGACATTTTCTTGTGCGTACCCTCTGATCCAGACCATATCTATGCCTGTGGCTTTCCGAGCCGAAGGCGGGTAAGGGTTTTCTATATCTTCTGAAGAACAGTGTGTAGTATCAGACTATAGATCATTAGCTTGATTCAGGCTGAAAAATGTTGATTTCTGTCATGTTTAGAAATAAAATTTATGTGATTCACAAATTTATGTGAATTTAAGGCTGGAGGTTTGAGTGTCATAAGGCATGAGCTGTCACCATTACAATTGACTTAGGCCATGGTTGCTGTTATTTTTATGTGTTCGCCTAAAGTGTGATAAGTGAGGAACTTCCTGCTGGCCAGGGCACATACCAGATCCGCATGATTCCCTACCATGATGCAGAGTTTACTAGCCCATATGACGGAGAGGTGCAAATCCAGGTGAACCAGCGGATATATGTGGCTGTCGAGGTGGAAGGAGTGGATAGAAACCAAATCGCAACAGTTCTGGACAAGTGCTGGGCCACACCTGTTAATGATGCCGAATATCATGTTCGCTGGAATCTAATTATCAACGAGTGAGTGACTTGATGTTTAAATGGTTATATGATCAAATTTGTTTCCATCTCAACAAAATTGGAAAACACTTTGAAAAATAATGGTCCATTACTAATAGGGAAGTAATGCAGCAAAAATGAGGACTACATTAACAATTTAGATAGTACTATTAACTAATATGGAAACCAGATGAACTAATAATCTAGTAATAGTGAATTTAGGCCTGAAATAGTTATTTATTAGTTCATCAACAATCACAGATTGAGATTAGCCTCCTTAGACTATTAACAAACTATGACCAATTTGAAAGAAATACCAATTAATTACTATTCACAACATTAATGTGTCTGACATGAGCAATTATGTTTTTTCACTCTGAAAATGGTTATAAAAATGTATCTCAGATCTATTTATGGAAATGTAAGTACTGTTACATACCAAAACACAAAAACAACTGTTTGTTTTCCTTTTTAAATGGTCGTACAGTCACATAGGTCAGATTTGATCAGAGAGGATTTAGCATTTTATTTTATGACACTAACCAATGTCAAATAGACAATTGCTCACATTTCAGACAAGTTAATGTTGTGATTAGTAATTAAATGGTAATTCTTTATAATTGGTCATAGTTAGATAATAGTTCTTCATGAGACGAATTTGATTCCATAATAATTATAAAAACTGGCATAATAAAAAAAAAACTGGCACAGTCCTAAATTAGCTATTACCTGATGATTAGTTCATCATATTTCCATATAAGTTAAGAAAATGTGTCCAACACATAAAAAAGTCTGACCAACACATACTTGGTGCCTAGTTCGTCTAAGCCTAGAAACAGCCCTGCTGACCAAGTACATCATAAACCAGGCATTAAAATTTTGCCATGTTATAATTTTCCCTTTATTACCTTCCCTTGAAAAACTTTCCTCCCTTCCTAGATGCGCCAATCCCGAAGATGCCACAGTGGAAGTCCTTCAGAACGGTTTTGATACAACAAGCCGTTTCTCCTTCAGGATGTTCACCTTCTCAGGCATTTCTGACCACTTCTTCCTGCACTGTCAGGTTCATCTTTGCCTTGTACAGAATGGCAGATGTGCTCTGGTAAGTTTGGTCTGGGAACAGTAAATCTCGACAGCATTACTGATAGTTGACTTCAAGCTAATTGTAAACCTTTTAAAACGGGTCTTTCTAAAAGAAAACGCATTCAACAGCCTTTGCATTGTAGAAAGCGTGTATTTGATGTTAAATTCATATTCTTGTCTGCCATCTTCAGTTATGTGACCGTGGATATAGAAGTAGAAGGCACAGATCTTTGGACTTCCTCCACTCTACAGCGATCTCCATGAGTCTGAAAGCTCAGTAACCCTGATGAATGAAAGATCCTGCATTTTAAAGAAGCAATCACTTATAACTAACTGATACTTAACTGAAAAATGACTATAAAATTTAACCAAGACACTACAAATAAATTCTTTAAAACTCTCTCTAATAACTCTCTGTATGCATGTATTGTTTTATTGTTATTGAGGAAGTGCTATTCAAAACAATATATACAAACGAAATTATTTTAGGTCGTTGGGTGAATATTGGGTTAAACTTACTATAAATGTAATTAAATTAAATAATACGCTGTCTATCTTTCTCTTTGTTCAAGGGTAATCTTGGAATACAATATATCTGACTAACATTGAATAAACCTGCTTAGAAATAAAGAAAAAATGTTGTAATTTTTTTCTTGAGTTTCATGTGTTTAGATTGAATAATGAAGAGAATGAACAGGTCACTCAGAGGTTACACATCTCTTCTTAAAATGTAATCTGTAGTTCGGACATAGTTAGAAAAGTACAGTATTTACTGTACTAGTGTTACTATTGTACTATATATAAGGTGTTCCTGTTCCACTCAAGGTTGTATAAATTTGTCAGTTTAAAGTATGAGGTGAGAACTCAGATCCAGAGAAACATAAGGATTTTATTGAGGTGCAAACAAACAAAAAGAAAACAAACAACTCTGTGGTGGAAAACCGCACTGGTGCTAGTAGTGGCAGGGCTGGAGCACAGCACACGGGCACGAAGGCCAAGGCAGGCAAGACACTTCAGGACCAGAGACCTAAGCCCTATTTGCACGGGATTAGTAATACCTGGGGACCACGTGTGAATTTGAAATTACCCACCCACATCTGAATTTCGTTTGGCGCATTCGCACGGGATAAGCAAAGCCTGTGATTTTACTCGAATTTACTGACTTATCTCCCGGATATGATATCATTAGGCTATAACTTTGAAATGTCTTCTCGTTATTATGTCTAGCTGTATATAATAAACAGAAGAATTGTCCTTACCGTATGCTGCTATTCATCTCCATCTAATCGTTCTTTTTGTTTTTGCTCTTCTGGTGGTTTTCAGCTTTCTCTTTCTGCAAATTGTATAGTTGTACTAGCGATATGAACCCGCACCCAAAATACTATCAAAACACTCCAACTCGGCCTCTATTTTGCGAAAGATGGATAAAAAGGTGCAGATGAAACAAAAACTTTGAAAAAATGATATACGATCCGGCCAAATCACATGTCGATTCGCACGGGACTAATATTATCACAGGACCTCGATGTTCGGCGAAATATAGTAGGTAATTTGCGGGGGAATTTTTACTTTACAAATTACAGACATGGCCGGTTCGCACGGGATTAAGATCACAGACAAACTCCGCAATTATTACAAATTACTACAGGTCACCAGATAATACTAATCCCGTGCGAATAGGGCTCTAAACAGGGAAACATCCTCAACAATCTGGCACAGGACAGAACACACAGGGAGATTAAATAAGGAAGGTAACAAGGAAGAGTAGTAGGGAAAATGAACTAATGAGTTAACGACGGGGTGAAGTCAAGACACAGCTTGCCTGACCGTACTAAATGCGTTACAATTAGCAGACACCCGATTTACACACATACTCACATACACTGGCTCATGTATGTATGTATGTATGTACGCACACACACGCCTGATTCACTACCTTTGTGAGTACTCTCCATTAGGGGTGGTGGAAAAAATCGATTCTTCGATGCATCGCGATGCGGACGGGGATGATACTGAATCGATTCACAAATGTCAAAAAATCGATTTTCAATATATATATATATATATATATATATATATATATATACACACATTTATAATAACGTAATATTGACGGAGCGCGAAAGACGGAACTCTGAAGCGCGGAAGTGCAGTGGCCGGACCGTCTGTGGCGTACACATAACAGAGACGCGGTGGCGCGCGAGATCCAAACACCCTCCTTGTTAGGTTAAACGTAGTCTCAGCCTCAGACGTCACGCCCACGGAACGTTGGCTAAACGTCTGATGCATATGGTGCACTTAACTGGAAACACTTCAGGAATGTCGAAGTCGTTATCTAATTGGTTGAAATTTATCGGATTTCCGGGGGGCGTCAGTGTCGCGTTTATTTTCGGTCCGCCGGGAAACAAAGCGCGGGCGTGTGATTGCGGAAGAAAAACTGTTGTGTTTATATGAGTGACAATGAGCATTTATCAAGATCAGCTAAACGTAGTTGTATGTCCCCTCCTATCTATTATGGAAGATCAAGTGAAGTACCGGAGGTGAGGCGTTTATTTAGTAGGCGTGAGCGCGCTGGGGCGGGAACGTAACTTACATTCGCAGCCTGACTCATGTGAGTATTCAATGTGCGGCGGCTCACTCACAGCAACAGCAGGCTGTTTTGAATGAGACGACCCGATGAATGGGGAGCGCTACATTCTGTGACGCGCGAGCAGCGCTGTGTGTCTGTAGAGTGAGCACTCGTGAGCGGGCACGTGATTTACACACATTTCCTGATTTATACGAGGTTGAATTGGCCGTGTGACAAAGCGGGCATAAGATGGACATGAGCGCGAGTTCGTGGGAGAAATTTATAACGCAGAGCTTTGTTAACCAATTGATCCATATACAGTATAAGGCGCTCCGGTGACTGCTGCTGACTTGTTGCACGCCGGCCTGTTGTTGTGGAGACATTTCCACGCCCCGAAACGTGACGCTGAACGAAACGAACTGTAATTGGTTGTTTGACATGTCGGTCAAACGGCCTTATGGGCGGGCCTTGGCCAAAGAAAGCTGCTATGAATTCCAGACCTTCAGCCGTCAGTCTGAAGGTCTGGCTACGCGAGACTAGGTTAAACGTGTGGCTGACGTGTGGAAATATTTTGGCTTCTGAAGTTGAAGAGGGAAAGGAGCAGGGCCGGGTTTCCCAATAATGATATAGCTGGTAAGAGAATCTCTACGTGCAAGGTTATGAACGCTCGCGCAATTCCACGCGCGTTTCCCAAAAACGTTCCTCTACGTGCTACTTAAGAGTCGCTGTCTATTTGAGAAGTGCTGAAAGATTACCTTATATGGAATTGTTTTATGATTGTTTAACCTAATAATCATCATTTTTTGTGGATTAGGAATCAAGTCAAGTCTATATAAAGCATCTATACAAGGGAGGCACTGATAAAATGGTAAAAATAAATAAATAAATAAAAATCAAGAAAATAGAAAATACCTTTGAAAAAGATCAAATTAATGTCCAGAGGAGATAGAGTGAAACAAATATTTTATTTTTTTAAGGATACCATACAAATTAGGAAAAACAAAATATCTGGAAAGACATCGCAAACAAACTGCAACCAGGCGTGTTCAAAGATTGCACAATTGCTTTTGAAAAAACTGATTGTCCTCACTGACCATCATTACATTTTCATTGAATATCAAACAAATAAAAAGTGCAATTAATACCAAAATGTTGTTGCTGCTAATATAATCATATGTTGGTCTATTGTATTTTCGCTTACTGTTGTGAAATGGAAAATCAATAATCGCTAAACGAGAATCGCTTATAATCAAAAATCGACTGTAATCGAATCGGGACTTCAATAATCGTAATCGAATCGAAACGAAACGGGAATTCAGACAGATTAACCCCCCCTTCTCTCCATAGACTTAATAGTTTTTATACTATACAAACTGTTTATTATCCCCTTACTCTAAACCTACACATTACACCAAAAATTCTACTTTTTTACATTTTCAACAAAAAATTTGTATGATTTATAAGCTTGTTTCATGAGTCTGCGTGTATTCAGGTTGAAGTCCCCACCAGAATAGAAAAAAAATTTACACACACACACACATACGCACACCACCTCCCAGCAGAAGTCTACAAATGTATGAATTTATTTCTCAAGTGGTTTGTTTTGATTATGGACTTCTTTAGATCGAATGGGTCACCGTGATTTTTCCTGGATCAACATCTTTTGTTGTCAGTGTCTGACTCTGTCTGCTGGGTTGTGCGGTGTGTGATACAGCAGGGCAGGAAAGAGTAATGATTAGTTCATATCTCTCGAGTCTTGAGTTCGGGTTCGGCCGGGTCCGAGTCTTTCGTTCTTCCTGTCAGTCCCATAGAGACTATGCTGTCAGTACCAGAAAGAGAAATGATTAGTTCATTTTCTTCAAGTCTTCGGGTTTGAGTCAAGTCAAGTCAAGTCACATTTATTTATATAGCGCTTTTCACAATACAGATTGTATCAAAGCAGCTTCACAGTGATAACATGAAAGTAGTACAACACAGATCGATAATATTGTTAAATATTAAATATTAAATAATCCTGAATAATCCCGACTAAGCAAGCCAAAAGCAAGGCGACAGTGGCAAGGAACCAAAACTCCATCAGATTGGATGGAGAAAAAAACCTTGGGAGAACCCAGGCTCAGTCGGGGCCAGTTCTCCTCTGGCTTACATTCATATTGTTTATATATAACTAATAAATATAAATATTGTTTATGTCTAAAACAGCCCCATAACATATCGCAGGCGTTGAGTCGTCTCTTCACCGGCGTTGGTCTTCTCATCACAGGCGGTGGGGCATCCGAAACCCCCGTGAGATGCTGGATACAAGACTGGACCTGACGAACGCCATTTTTCTCGGGACAAGCGTCCCGAGATAACAGCAGAAAGGCAGATGGGAAATAATTAGCATAGCTGATGTTCATAATTAGCATAGCTGATGTTCATAATTAGCATAGCTGATGTTAATAATAATTTCCATTGTACGGGTGTCGGTGTTAGAAAACCACTATCTCACGAACTCTCCGCAACCCAAACTCTCCGCAACGCAACTCAGCCATACGGACCGACCCGTTTGTCTAAAAGGCTATCGAGCCCCACTGGTGCGTTAAGCAATTTCAGTGGCAAACGGTTCGGTATGGCATAAAAGAGGACTGACAGGTGAGCATTATGTGAATGCTTGACTGAAGAGATGCATCTTTAGTCTAGTTTTAAACTGTGTCAGCGAGTCAGAGCCTCGGACCGTATCGGGAAGGCTATTCCAGAGTTTAGGAGCTAAATGCGAGAACGCCCTCCCTCCTTTACTGGACTTAGATATCCTAGGAATGACCAGAAGCCTTGAATTTAGTGATCTTAGGGAACGCGGTGGATTGTAGGGCGAGAGAAGGTCTGTTAAGTACATAGGAGCTAAACCATTTAGGGCTTTATAGGTCAGTAGTAGTACTTTGTAGTTGATACGGAACTTAATAGGTAACCAGTGCAGAGATGATAAAATCGGTGTTATATGATCATATTTTCTTGACCTAGTAAGAACTCTAGCAGCTGCATTTTGGACTAACTGTAGCTTGTTTATTGAGGATGCAGGACAACCGGCTAATAAAGCATTACAGTAATCTAGTCTCGAGGTCATGAATGCATGAACTAACTTTTCTGCATCAGAGAGAGATAGCATGTTACGTAGCTTAGCAATGTTTCTAAGGTGGAAAAAGGCTGTCCTTGTAACATATGAAACATGATTTTCGAAAGATAAGTTGCGGTCTAGTATAACACCCAGGTCTTTTACTGTAGTGGATAGGGTAACAGGACATCCGTCTATACTAAGGTTTTGTTGTAAGAGATTTTGTGAGTGGTTTTTTGGACCAATAAGTAATACCTCCGTTTTATCTGAATTTAATAGCAGGAAGTTACGCGTCATCCAGCATTTTACATCTTTGAGACACTCTGTCAATTTAGAGGAGTTAGTGTTTTCGTCTGGTCGTGATGAAATATATAATTGAGTGTCGTCAGCATAACAGTGGAAATTAATTCCATGTTTTCTTATAATATTACCAAGTGGCAGCATATATATTGAAAATAGCAGAGGGCCTAAAACCGATCCTTGCGGTACTCCATAGTCTACTGACGTTATCTTTGATTTTTCCCCGTTTAAACAGACAAAATGATAACGGTCCGATAAATATGATCTGAACCAGCTTAATGCCTGTCCTTGAACACCAGTGTAGTTTTGTAGTCGATCCAAGAGTATTTTATGATCTATAGTGTCGAACGCAGCGCTGAGATCAAGTAGGACTAGTATTGAGATACAGCCTTGGTCAGAAGCTAAAAGTAAATCATTTGTAATTTTAACTAGCGCAGTTTCAGTGCTATGATGCGGTCTGAATCCTGACTGGAATTTTTCATAGATATCATTTTCTTGCAAAAAAGAGCATAGTTGAGCAGACACAACTTTTTCTAGTATTTTGGACATAAATGGAAGATTTGAAATGGGTCTGTAATTCGCTAACTTTTTTGGGTATAATTGCGGTTTCTTAATGAGAGGTTTTATTACTGCCTGCTTGAATATTTTTGGAACATGACCTAGAGATAGAGACGAGTTAATAATATTGAGGAGAGGCTCTTCTACTGCAGGTAATAGTTCTTTTAGTAGTTTAGTGGGTATTGGATCTAATAAACATGTTGTGGGTTTAGATGCAATAATAAGTTTATTTAGCTCCTCCTGTCCTATCGTTGTAAAGCGGTGTAGTTGTTCTAGAGGGGCCATAATTGCGGCTGAATCATAAGACACCATAGAGGATTGTACATTTATAATTGTGTTTCGGATGCTTTCTATTTTCTCGTTGAAGTAATTCATAAAGTCATTACTGCTAAACTGTAACGGTATATTTTGCTCTGGTGATGTCTGTTTGTTTGTTAGTCTAGCCACGGTGTTAAATAAAAACCTTGGGTTATTTTGGTTATTTTCGATTAGTTTGCGGAGATGTTCAGCTCTGGCTGTTTTTAGAGCCTTTTTATAACGTGACATACTGTCTTTCCACGCGATTCTAAAGACCTCTAAGTTAGTTTGTTTCCATTTACGCTCTAACTTACGGGTTTCTCTCTTGATAGCGTGCGTATCACTGTTGTACCAGGGTGCTTTAGTTTTCTCTCTAACCTTTTTTAATCTAATTGGTGCAACAATATCTAATGTACTAGAGAGAATGGTGCTCAAACTGCTAGTCATTTCCTCTAATTCATCTGTTTTTTTTGGGTTCACTTAGCAAGTTAGATAGATCAGGTAAGGTATTTGAGAATCTATCTCTAGTGGTTGGAAGGATTGTTCTGCCTGGTCTATAACGTGGTGCAACATGACATATTTCAGCAGTGCGTATTATGCAAGTCACCATGTAATGATCAGTGATGTCATCGCTTTGCGGTATAATATCTATATCAGTTGGATCGGTTCCATACGATATAATTAAATCTAGTGTATGATTTAGACGATGAGTGGGGCCACTGACGTTTTGTTTGACCCCAAAGGAGTTTAATAAGTCTGTAAACGCAGCACCTAAGGCATCATTTGTATTATCTACGTGAATGTTAAAATCTCCAACAATTACTGCTTTATCGACATTCACCAATAGATCTGAGAGAAAGTCTGCAAACTCTTTTAGGAAATCAGCATATGGCCCTGGAGGTCTATATACAGTAGCCAAGGCTAGAGATAATATGGATTTCCTTCTTACATCTAAGAGCATAACATTTAGCACAAGTACTTCAAATGAATTAAACCTGTGACCTGTTTTCTGAATAACATTAAAAATATCTTTATAAATTGTTGCAACACCGCCGCCACGACCGATCAGACGGGGCTCATGTTTATAACAGTATCCTGGTGGAGTAGATTCATTTAGACCGAAATATTCATTTGGTTTAAGCCAGGTTTCAGTAAGGCACAGAACATCGAAATTATTATCTGTGACCATTTCATTTACAATAACCGCCTTAGGTGTGAGCGATCTAATGTTTAGAAGACCTAACTTTAGAGATTGTTTTTGTTCACTGATATTTAGATTTTCTGGTTTAATTAGAATAAGATTTTTGCTAGATCCTGCACTACATTTATTATTTGGCTTCACTAAACGAGGAATAGACACGGTTTCTATATAATGTTCCACACTGTGCAAATTAGTTAAGTTTGGGCAACAAAGGGTGTGTTTTGGACTTTGACTTAGTCATCTGGTCTGTAATATCTTGGAGATGTTGTCCGACAAAACAGCCGCTCCGATTCTGCTGGGGTGGAGACCATCTGAACTATACAACCTGGGTCTCTCCCAAAACAGATTCCAATTATTTACAAAGAGCAGTTTCTGGTCATTACACAGTGACATTAACCATTCATTTAATGCAAATAATCTACTGAACTTTTCCTGTCCTTGTCGGTACGTGGGGAGCGGTCCAGACACGATGATCGTTGCTTCAGGAGCTGTGCTGCGTACCGTCTCAATCAGGCTCATGTAGTCCTTCTTCAGTACCTCAGTCTGCCGCAGCCTGATATCGTTCGCTCCCGCGTGCAGCACAACAGCTCCGACGCGCTTATCGTTCAGGATCTCGGGAACCTGTGCAACGACATCAAGAACACGAGCACCAGGAAAGCAGTGAGTCCACACCTTACCTTTGTCCGAGGTAGCGTGGACATGACGGATCATGGACGTGCCGGCCGATGATCACGGCGTCGTCACGTTCCGGCTCGCGAAGAGGGGAGAAGCGGTTCCGAGTGGAGATCTTGAAGACCGGGAGGGGCGGAGAGGCAGCTCTGGTCCTGTCTCGTGTCTTCCGCTGTGTGATCCATGGTCCATGGTGTCGGTGCCGGAGTGAATGAAGCCTGAGATGATCGCGTCCTTCTGGGCAGATGAACACACGGAGTCGAGGAAGTCGGGGTCAAAGAGTTAATATTACTAACCACTGATTTGTGAGCGTCGGCGCATGATGCTTCAAGCGTCGAGCGCCGATCCAACAGCTCGGCTTTCTTCACCAGCAGACCACGGATCTGTTTCTCGACGTATTCCAGCTCCTGCTTCACCGAGAAGAGCTCGAACGTGTCTTCACCTGCACTCAAAGGTAAAGTTAGACACGCATCTGATTCGTTCGCCATTATAACGAATGAACAGTAAATTAGTAGTGATACTACAAATATCACTACTAATTTAGGACAAAATACCGGATATAACCATTATCCTTAGTGAAACGGGTGTAAAAGGAGACGGCCGATAGGCGAGAGGCCACGCGTGAAATGCTAGCGGGCTAAAGGCTAGTAGCCGAGATTCGGAAGTTTGGATATAAGTAGCGATATCAAAGCAATCGAATTGTTTTTTATGAGGAATAGTATCGAGGATAAGTTCACATGATATAAAAATCGAAGGTGCTTGTTTATAAATGAGTGGAAAAGAAGAAAATCAAGGATTGATGAAGAAATTCTCCGGAGCTACAAACACAAATACCGGTCGCACGCGCATGCGCATCAGAAGTCCTTTGTTCTTTTGTCACGTGACCACTGGTATCTCGCATCAAATACAACATTAGATTCGTATTATTGACTGCGTCTGAATGTATATTGTTTTAGATTTAGGCATTAAAATACAAAATATGTGCAATTTTCAACCCTATTTGAAGGAAACAAACAAAACCCTAGGTAATTATTTGATACAATGGCTAAATTAACAAGAAATAAAGCTTCTACTTTTGAAGTTTCCAAAGATCATAGCAGTAATCACTTCACTTCTTCATCAAGACAAACTTTAAGTTGGCTTGTGAAAGTTTGGACCAGAAAGTTTGAAGAAGTTGAAGATATTGTAAGAACAGCTAGTGTGGCGATGGCTGCGCGTTGTCACAGTAACCAGGTGAAGGAAATTAGGAAATTAAATTGCTACATTGAGGCACAATTGCTCTGCTTCTTAAACTTCTGGGAAAGGTCCTCACGTGGCATGCAAGATGACTTTTTCTAGCTTTTTTTCTCCAGCGTTTCTCCAGCATTTCCACCAATCACACAAGTCTCTGAGCTCATAATGCAATAACCAATCAGATTAGTTTAGTTTACGATGAAGTAACAAATTGGGGATTTCCATTCAGGGAACTTCGAGCTGCGTGTAACCGCAATGGAAACACCTCTGCGTGAGTGCGTCGTGAAGCACATATGAAATCAGTCCAATGGTGAAACGGAACGTCATAGGCGGGGTGACGTATCGACCAGGAAACTATAAAGCACCCCAAAAACAGCTTCTGAATCTTCAGCAAGCGCTCTCTGTGTGTGAAAGAAATTATCAGTCTGTGTCCCAAAGTGTTTTTGTCTGTCCTTAGTTCTGCTAGGCAGGAGTTTTTCACTTTAAAAAGAAAACTGTATATCTGACACATGAATATGGCGAGCGAACAGCAGTTCAGAAAGTGTGTTCATCACTGCCCATGCTACATCATGGGTGGGGATACACACGATCTGTGTGTTGTTTGCATGGGAGTGCACCATGCCCAGTCAGCTCTCGAGGGGGCTGGCTGTGAGCATTGCGAGCGTTTGACCATGAAGACAAGACGCTCCACTCCCGCCGTGCCCTCTTTGAGGAGAGCGGTTTCAATCGTGAAGATTCAATCGTGCACGTGCTTTACTTTTAGCTTTGGAGTATATTGAAAATACACTACAAAAAAATGCTATAATTTTTACAGACTCTAAATCTTGCCTTCAAGCAATGGATACTTGTCTAAAATGTAAGTTAATTAATGATAAATAATTGTTTATAGAACTGTTGTATAAAATCACACATTGACAAAGTAGAAAGGTCTAAACATTAAATACGTTTACATACGAGTAATAATCGACTCTAATTACGTTTTTCAGTTATTAGTAAAAACAAAAATTGCTATCATAACAGCTTCAACCTTTCTGGAAAGGATGTTAGATGTCATCATCTTTTGTTTCCAATTCTTACATTTTAATCAATTTAAATTAGAGTGATAAGATGCTTATAATAAGAATGAATTCAGTATCAAAATTAATCTGAAAATATCACACAAACGACTTTTTGAAAACAAAATCATTTATGAAATTTAAAACATGATGAAACAAACAGTTACAAAAATCAAAAATGAAACGAACACAATAAAACAAAAACACTTTCAAAGAACCACTAAACTAACTTATTAATATAAACGAATTTAACTACTACAACTAAATGAAAACTAACTGAACTACTACTATTTAATGTTAACAAATAAAATTGAACAAATTAATAAACTAAACAAACTAATTCTACACAATGATTTTATTTTTTAACAGCGGATTTCAATTGATAAAACACGTTTTCTGCTATGTTTGATTCTCAGTTGGGCTGGCAGCTGGTTGATGAGGTCATCAACACTGCCCTGGTAGAAGTCACTTGGGACACTGAACTCTGTGAAGTCATCGCAGAGGAGAGTGAGGTTGCCATCCTCTTCTAAGACCCCAACCAGCTGCACCTCCAGAGTCTCCACCTTCCTCTCAGCAGTCTGGAATTTAACAAAAATACAAATTACATTCAGGTTAGTTTCCCTCAGAAAAATCTGTTATTTAAGTTTTGATGACGTAACGTAAGGCAGCAGGCGTGTGTTGCTTAGGCGGCCGCCTTAGTTTCAAAGTGCTGCGGGAAACCCTGGTTTTGGATCTCCTTAAAAGCACAATGAATGTATGAATTAAATGCTATACATCAGTGATATTGCACCCTACTAGAAAAATTACATATTGCTGTAGGAAAATGATCACAACCATGTAACCAGCAATGAGAATGGTTAGTGCAACAATTATAAGAATAGGATAATCAATTTTTATTGGGCACTTAACTTCATGTTAGACTTACACTATTTACAGTTTTTTATATTTATAATAGGGTGGGAGTTTGTTACACATGTTATGGATGTGGATGGACAAGGTTATATCTAAAGTCTGATAGTCTATAGCAGGGGTCTCAAACTCCACTTAACTGGGGGCCGCTGGAGATAGAGTCTGGGTCAGGCCGGGCCGCATCAAGTAGTCCAAAAAAAAAATTGTTTTTAAGTATTCCAAAAATGGAGCACAACTGATCCAATCTTCTCAATCTTTAATATTAACGTTTCTTCTGAACTGTTCCTCTGAATTTGAACATTCCTTTCTGTAGCTGTCCTTCTGACAGTTGAAGTTAATTTTACAAACTTTCTTTGTCTTTTTCTTATACACAACATCTTTGTGATAGGCATATTTGCTTTTTATTTTCTTTATACAACACTAATATATTGAATGTTTTTTTTTTTCCGGAAGGCACATTTCCTTTTATTATACTTAGAAAAACAATTATTGCTTTTGAAATGCAAATAATTCTTTCTACACATGTATAGTGTCTCAGGCAAATTACCGACTTTGCACATATCAAAGCAAACCTTCTTATCAACCGGTTGGAAACTACAGGGGTTGGACAATGAAACTGAAACACTGGCCAATGTTGGATGTTTCACATCTATATGCCTGGTGGCCAATCTTCAGAGTGAAGCACGGGTGGATCAGTGATGGTTTGAGCTCCAATATCATGACAATCCTGACTGTGTTTGATGAACACGAGTAAAAAATCATGAGCTGGAGGATCATGAGCACCTGATGCTCAAACCGCGTATCTGCATGATCATGCACCAACACACACAAGACTTGTGACAGAAGGGTTTGATGAAGATGAAAGTGACGTTGAACATCTCCCATGGTCTGCACAGTCAACAGATCTGAATATTATTGAGGTGTCAGAAAACGTTTTCCTCCACCAGCATCATATAGTGACCTGGACACTGTTCTGGAAGAGGAACGGCTCATGATCCCTCTGGTCACTGTGAAGGACTTCGATCTGTCATTCCCAAGATGAATTGGTGCTTTATTTGGATGCAAAATGAGGCCCTCACCATCCTAATAAATGATTGTGTTGTAAGACCAGGTGTTTCAGTTTCATTGTCCAACCCCTGTATGATGACCACAGTAACCACAACACTTTCAGTGGTTTCCAGGAGCTTTGCAGAATGTGATTCCAATAATTCTGAACCTTCAGCGTATGATTTAAGATGAAAACCATGAAGAATCATTAACATATGAACCTGTATTAATTGCCACTATTGTCAAATGTGATTGACCATTAACATACAGTTTGGATTGGTGGTATGGTTTCTGTGTACTGTGTGTGAGTGCTTATTTTAGAGTTAATCTGTTATGCTCCTTTTTACAAGATGTAATATTGGTCTCGGGTGTCCCCAGAATGTATTTGTGAAGTTTTAGCTCAAAATACCCCACAGTTATTTTATTATAACCATTTGAAAATGTCATTTTGGGGCCTGCATAAAAATGAACTGTTTCGGGGGTATACCACTTTAAATGCAAATGAGCTGCATATCCCCGCCCTGCCTTTGGTTGAGGGCGTAACTTGATACCTATGGCAGTCGGTACTGAGAGAGTGAGAGACGAGCTGTTTTGAATGTCATTCTGCGTACGTTTGAATTGGAATATAAATAGTACGAAGAGACTCCGGCAGAATAAGCACAAGTGAGAATGGACAAGTATGTCTCGGTATGGTCATTTGATACATTTATGTACTTATAGCGTTGTAATCGCGTCCCCTTTGAAATTAATGGGCATGTGCAACACACACACACAGACACACAAACACTAACGTTGGCGCAATTTTTTGAAACTACATACTCATTCTGTGATAAAGTTTGCTGCGTATAAGCGAAATTACATTTATGCAGGGACCTGTTGCGTCATGTTTACTTGTCATACAGGTGCTTCTATGGCAAATGTTAGAAGAACTTACAGAACAACAACATATGCAGTTTTTAATAGAATATCTTTAAATGTATATATATTTATAAATGTGTGGTTACACACTATACAAACAAGGTTTAAATTATATACACAGACATCCTACGATAATGACGACAACAACTTTAGACGCATTTGTTGTTGAATTGGCTGACATTGCCTGAAAAGACTATTTGCTCAAAAATCATAAAATACACTTACTGTTACTGGAGGTGTCGGTGAATCACAAAGAGTAGACGACGATCCACAGTTGAGGATTAACTTTTAAGCCACAATAACAGGATTAACCCACGACAGAACATTTATGTTTCTAAGAGACATTACCAGCTGTCGTTGAAACAATGGAGGATAGCGTGTACAGATTACCAAGGGCGGGGACAACCATACTATCAATCAAACCCCTTGCTCAATTCTACATCACAAAGAGCTGAATCTTAGAACAGCTCGTTCTGAGACAGTGCATATGATTTATTAAGATTGTAAAAGAAAAATCTGGGTGGATTTCTATCATTCTAGGGTGGTTTTGCTCACACACTGCCAACACACATTTATGTTCAAACACCATGTAAGTGAATTTTCCATAATAGGTGCCCATAATAGGTGCAATGTGTAAAAAAAGTTGAGTATCTATTAACAGAAATGCAATATGACATCCACAACTATGTTTTCAGTGGTGTATAAAGAACTTACTCAATTAACCGTAATGTTTTTATTACCTTAGAATGAGACATTTATAGCTCCATAACCGCGGGAATCCCCTTCTATGAAGGTCGCCAGTTTCAACTGCCTGAGTTCTGTTGCCTTCCACCTTAGTCTTTCTACCACACTCCTTGGCTTCCTAGCAAATTCAACTGGGACAAATGCCTTCAAACTCATCAGCTTTTCAGAAATCTCCGCCAAACGTGTATATGAAACGTTTTTTTATTTTGGGTACACTATACACTAAGTGCATACAATGAATAGACAGGATTTTGATTCAAGATGCAAAATTGATGCTGAAAAGTCAGAACAGTCGAACGCCTTGATCAAACAGGATCAGTTTATTATGTTTGAGATAGATATAGATAAATAATTATATTGACACTTTTTTATTACATTGATCTTACTTAAATATTTGTTTTCAGAATGGGGTAATTTTTTGTTAAGAGTTTTTGAAACACATGGAAGCTTGATTTCAATCTATGAATTAAATTGAAAAAAGAATAAAGACACAAATAAAGAGAGAAAAAGAAAAAAAAAATATTCTGAAAGATTTTTGGGTATGTCAGAAATACTACAGAAACGGAATAAAGTAATCCAATGTAAACTAACGCAGGATAGTATTTTAGTCTAGTATGTTTAGTAGTGAGAGAGAGCCTGTATACTTGAACACAGAGAGCTGAAGCGGAATGAGTATTATTCACTTGACGCTTGCCTTGTGCAGAGAGAGAAGATGCAGCACCACGAGCCCTGAATTTGTAAAGAATCGATTTGTGGCCGTTGAGAATCAATTTTGAATTGACTACATTTTTAAAAAGTTTAATCGAAAAATCTATTTTTTGCCCAGCCCTAATTAAATGTGAGGCAATGTTGTCCGATGATAAGAGCGCTCTTAACAATGTGCAGGCCTTCAAACAATTCTGTGACACTAAATGGAGTGAGTGTGCGTCATCCCAGGCCCTCTGAAATTTGATTGAGGCAAAATCCACAACTTCTTTCCCTTTGCTAAAGATGTGAAAAAAATCACCAGTATCTTGACAGAGAGAGTAAGGTGTACCAAACAAAAGTTGAAGAAGCACCGAGTAACAAGAACTGGGCAGAACTTGCAAAAATTACACTGTCAGGTAATACTTTTCAATCGTAGAAGAGAAGTATCCAAGATGTCCATGAATGAATTTACATTGAGGGATACCTCATTGACTCATCCAGTTTGTAGAGTTTGCTTTGTCAGACATTGAGAAGAAACTTTTTAAGCACTTTCAAAGAATTGAGATAAGAGGCAAACGAGGAAAAAAGGTCCCCATTCTGCTCACACCTGGTATGCTGACATCGATGGAGTTACTTGTCAAGACTTGCCGTAACTGTGAAGTGCCTGATGAGAATGTGTTCATGTTTGGAAGATCACAAGCACTTCAGAGGATCAGATGTTATCCGTAAGATTGCTCAAAGCTGTGGAGCAAAACACCTAGAGACACTATCCTCCACTAGACTGAGAAAGCACATGGCCACTATGTCCTCAACTTAGAGGACAATGAAATTGATGATGACCTTGCTGACTTCCATGGACATGACATTAGGGTCCATAGGCAGTATTATAGGTTACCCCAAAGGAACATTACAGCTTGCCAAAATAAGTCAAGTTCTTATGGCCATGGAACAAGGACAGCTATCTGAATTCAAAGGAAGGGATCTTGATGAGATCCAGATTGATCCATAAGGTACAACAGGCTTGAGTTAATAACAAAGTAAATTCAAAAACACATATTCCTGCATAGATTTTTTTGTCAAATGCCAGTGAAATTTTATCAATTGATTAATTTGAATAAACTAGCAGATTAAAAATTCTCAAATATGAGCTGGAACTCCATTGTTGGTTATAGACATTGGTTCAATGTAGCTGTTTAAAATATTTAGTTTGCTACCTATTCATTGTATATGGTGTATGGTGTATTGTATAATGACTGATTTATAGAGAGATTACTGAGGGACAGTGATGGATCAGACTCTGAAAATGAGACTGGAAATGGGGCTTCACTTCTAGATTTAGCCTTCACAATGTCCACTGGACCTTGCCCATTGGTGTACCATCTTCCGGTGAATCGAAGGGAGGTCTCCCTTCTCAAAACTGGCAGTCACAGGATCTTCTTGTGTGGATCTTGCGGGCAAAGGTGCTTCCTATGTGGATATGGTTCTTCCTCTTTGGGACCATAAGGGTGATGCCATCTGTAGCTTTTTATGCCTCCCCAATCTCTACTCTTCCTTTTCCATTGATGTACCATGTTCCAGTGCATCGCTGAAGACCAGGGATGAGGTGAGGTCCCCCTTCTCAAAACTGGCGGGCACAGGTTCTTCCTGTGTGGACCTGGAAGCGAAGGGTGCTCCCTGCATCGTCTTCTGCCTCCACTGCGGTGTGGTCTTGCATCTTAGAAACTCGTGAGCTGGAAATGAGCCTTTTCAGAAGCATGACTGAAGACCAGGGATGAGGGACATGAAGTTTCTCCTGCCTCCACTGTTTCTACCCACTGGTCTGAGATAGAGTAATCGTGCTCAAAATCCTCAGACATGGGGTCAGAAACTTCCATTATCGCCCACCACCGTCCCGGGGCAAGGGCCGCAGTGAGCTCATCTGAGTATTCAGTGGATGAGGACTGATCTGCACTCTCAAAAATGGTGGGCATGGGACGAACTCATTTCGATGTTGGATGTGATGAAATGAACTAGAACTGAACAATACTGTCTGCAATTTATATCTGTGAAACACTGAAAGAAAGAGTAAGGGAAGAGGTGATTTGAGTAAACAGAGTACAAGAACTAAGCCCAACGTAAACTTATGTCGTCCACAACGTAAACTTATGTCGTCCACATTCCGCATTTTGTTACCGGAAGTTCAATAGACATCCATGGGTAGGCCAATTTTTGTGTTCGTACTAATGGTGCATGCTCAACAACGCATAGGTGATTTTTAAGAAAGAAGAATGTTGACTTAACTCAGTACTCCTCTTTGACATCTGGTAGACTATTATCAATTTACCTACTAATGTGCATAACTCTGATGCACGTAATGTAGGCTATATAGTAATTTTTTTATTATGCAGGTTGTCAAGGCATATTTGATTGATTAAACAAATCAGCCTAAGGCAAATAAGCTTTCAGTATCACTTCAGTGTGTCACTTCAGATCTGCTGTTGTTCTGTCATTTGAATATAAATTATCAACAATTATATAAATAAAAAGATTTGTCATTATTGATTCACATGTCATCTAAATGATGGTACAGCAAATCGAGACAATAGCATTCAACAGTGTAATAAACTCGCTAATAAACAGCTACCTATTTAAGCTTCAAGAATGGTAATACATAAAAGCTGTCGGCCAACAGCATGTAATGAGGTTCGATCTCAGATCTTTTGAAGCTTCGTGAGGTTGTGGTTAATGCGTTAACCACAGATCTACCGTTAGAATGCTGATACATTATCGTCTTATATGCTTGTAAAGCCTCATTGATGTAGCCTAATATGTTTCAACTGCAATGTTTTAAGTTTTCATTATTTTTTCAATTTAATTTTAGTATTGTGATTAATTAATTAATTTAACTACGTTTCACTTGAATTAATCTGCTACCAACTTTCAATCACTCAGAATGAGACACGGCGTGGCTGCAGTTTACACAATAAACTGACACTTTTTAAAGTGACTGTGATTGTAGCACCTCTTAGCGGCAAAAGGCAGCAAATACTGTCATGTGGGTGAGGGTGATGGATGAACCCAAGCGCAGACAGTATGCAATCACACAATGTTTATTGTAGACAGAAAACAGGGAAAACAAAAGCCACGAGGGGGTAAAACAAGGGCAAAACTGACAAGGGAAGACTAAACTAGACTAACACTTTGACAAACTAGACTATAAACTAACAACAGAAACAGGATCAATAATTCACCAGACAAAACTGTCACAAGGTACTCACAGTATTTACCACAGCAATACAGTCCAGAAAATTTGTATTCATTCATTTATTAAAATACTTTATTATTATTATTAAATAAATATGTATTATATTATCAAAAAAAAAAACATTTAGCAGTGTCAAGCTTTTTATTTGTGCTTAGTTGATATAACAGAGCTGTAGACGTTTGGGTTTTTGACCTGCCACAAGATGGCACTGTTTTCAACATTCCTGATGCTCCAAATCTTTTCCTGAAGTAATCAGAGAACAGCTCATGCATTTTATGTTTTTCGAAATTGACGTAACGTTATTCAAATTGAAAACCCCCATAAAATCAAACAAACTGTAATGTAATGGGGTGAATGCAAAGAAGCGCACAACAAGATATTAGAATAAACAGTCTTTAATATTATATAGGTGAAGTACTAAGAACACTTTAAAATAGAAAACAATCAGAACTTGCACAACAAAACCTAATCTAAATCAAAATAAAAGTCAATGATCTCACAGACAAATTTCAAGCCTCATTCAGTGTTTTCCCCATGCAGGGATTCTGCAGCCTCAATAAAGTCCTGGGATTCTGCATCCTCACTTGGATCACTTGGATTCTGTGGCCGGATCCACGGTCTGAACCTCCTCATGGTTTTGAAGTGTCAGGACACGATGGTTTACGTCCTGGACTTTTACAGTAATTGGAAGCATCTGTACCAAGTCATTAATGTCTCCCGAATAAAAATGACTTGGTACTGGAAAGTCTTCCAACTCGCTGTCCAAAGGGATGAGCATACCATCATGTTCTGACACTCGAATAACCGTCAACACTGCCTCGAAGGTCTGGATCTCAACAATCTGGTGGGGAAAAAAAAGGTTACTGTTAAGGTTAGTGTTACAGTTACAGTCTTATAAACAGTGAAAATGTATCTTGTAAGTCGTGGTGGATCAGGCCAATTACTGTCCTATCTCGCGGCAAAGTATTTTTGGTTAAATGCAATACATTTTCTCATATGTATTAACTTGTTATTTAATCTGAATCCATAAATGACAAGGCTTCATTATGATATCTGTGCATCATTAAATGTGAGCAAATGTTTTACTATTCTTTTAAACTCTTGAATGAAAATAATGTCAAAGTCAATTAGAATAATCAAATATCACAATTTAATATGTCAGGTAAATGTATCATTACAATTTCATAATAAATTCAAAGATATTCAATGCAAAACATCAAATTAGATTCGGCTCTCAACCTCACGGCCTGATGGATCTCATTTCAAATAAAACCAAAAATGCATAAGACTCAATGATAATCATTCACATTAAACCATTTAGATTCTTGAGTTTGGGAGATCTCATCACGAGTGGGAGGGAGTGAGGGTCGAGGGAAAGCACGAGAGTGAGCTCAAATGGTCTTCCAGTTTTCCAGTCTTACAATCTAAATTGAAATTTCATTCTTTTTATCTCTTAACCATTAATGCAAATATTTAGAAGAAATCTAACAATTATGATGTTTTTACTGCAGGACAAATCCACACCAAGGGTATGAACATTGAGATTGTATCTATCCATGTAAGATTGTTGTTGTTTTTTTCTCTTTGACTTAATTTAGTTCACCCTTGGGCTGGTTTTCAATATAGATGTCCCGATTCTATTACGATTCACAAGACCTCAATGCTTGCCGTTTGATTATTTGTTCTAATTTTTTTTATTAATGACTGTTTACTTGTCTTTGAAATTTATATTTGTTTACCTTGACAGTTGGAGGAATCGAATTTTCCTCCTCCATTCGGCCAAAAATTGGCTCTGGGTTATCTCCACTTTGTCTCCTACGTACAGCTCCACCAACGCTTCTTCTCTCCATAAAGAGACGTCATGGAGCTTGGTTTCACACAAGAGAGATAGGTCCAGGATTGGAAACTGGGCCCGAGACATCCAAGCCACTAGCAACTGGAAAATAACAGCCCAGGGTCACAGATGAGAGTGTTTCTCCTGGTCCAGGTATCCCCAACACTGTAAATTTTATATGTATTCCCAATCAAAGGGTAATTCACCTAAATTGTGTATCTCAAATAAGTGTTAGGGTACTCTAGGACTGTGATTGAGAAACACAAGTACAATAGCTAACATTTGCCTGGGTTAAGTAAACCAGGATAATGTACAGGATATAAAATTGTGCTTTTAAATTCACTCACTTTCTCAATATTTCCCAGCTGAGTCAGGTACCCAGAGCGTGTAAATATCTCCTGTTCTTCCCCATTCACGCATGGGGAAGGAGGACAGAGGACATCCATAGCCGCTCTCTCTGCCTCCTCACTGATGGCCAATTGTGAGGTTTTGAATGTTCTTGTTGCCCGGTTTACAAAAATACACTGCCGGACATATTTTTTTTGAGAGGGTGAAATTTTTTACCACATATGACCCATCCTCTTCAAATTCTGGGTCACTTCCGTTTTTTATTGTGACGTATTATCCATCTGTAAGGACTGACAGTGTTGTCACCTTGTATGCCCCGACATCAATTACATTGTCATTAGAGACAAAAGTTAAAGCCTTTCTGCTCCTTCGGTTACCCACACACTTCAGTCTGAGTGGTGCTTGCTGACTGTAGGGCGTTGCCATCCTAAGAATAATACAAAAAAGGTATGGTTACATAACTTTCATAATGTTTTTTTAATAACTTTCTAAAACATGAAAATATCATGACAAATAACTTGAGTATACATACTTATAACATATTACTATTGATTTATTTTTCTTTCTATGATTACATTACTGCACTTTATTGCATAATATTTTGTTTTCTTTATATTGTGTTATTTAATTTGTGTATTTTTTTCTTGATATTTCACAGGAATTTATTAATTAATTCATATTTTATTTATAGTTTAGTTGAAAGCCAGTGATAAAATTTCTTATGAGGTAAAGTGTAACCTCAGAAAACTCAACCTTAGGGTGTTGCTATTGCCCCACTATAAATCTGCTGTGCCCCAGGAAATCTGAAGTTTGAGTTTAACAATTTATAACAATTTATTTTATATTTCAATGTATTTAAAATCAATTATATTATAGGGTAATTATATTAATGATCTATTTGCAACGCATTAATAAAACAGTTGAATCAACGCTTGTAAAAGCAACACAGTTTAACCGAAAACAGAACCTAACCCGCGCAACAGAAATCCTTGTCTGCGTGCGTCTGTGTTTCCTAGCAACTGCAGCGCACACACATCTAAGCACACCGATGTCCGGTGTTCGCACTTTTTAAATAATACAAACAATCAAATTTTTATTCATTACTGGCTTCTGTAGATGAACATCAAAAAGTTTTTTTCAACGAAGCAGGGACAGGTAAGCAGAAAGAATCGATGAGTATGAGTAGAGTTGATTAACTATTTATATAATCAGACATCAAGCCTCAGAAAAAAACTAATGAAAAACCTCTGCCAAGAAATGGAATTGCACTTTACTATAGGCAAATACAGAAAAACAGTGCACTAGTTTCGCATTAGCCTACTATGAATTAGAGAATGTGCAATGTACAATATGGCGGAATTACCATATTTGTTCCGATCATCAGACTGTAAAAGAGGGGGGCGGGGCCAAGATGTTACCAGTGTTAGTCGTGTTTTCAGGAGCTCTTAAGCGTTTATGTGCAATTAAAAAACTCAAATGTAACCATTTTAACCTTATTATTAAATCTAACAGATGCTAACATTGTCCTCAATGGTGTTCAACACACATACCTCTGTTATAATCTCAGAAAATTTGGTTTGGGGTTTCATGACCCTTTAAATAAAATGTCATTAGCATTAGCACTTGCCTTTTTCTTCTTGTAGCAGACTGTACAAATGGCTGAATTATCTGAAAAAAACAAAAACAAATGCTTTTTATAATACAATGATACTTTGGATAACACAAACACATTAAAAGCAACCATAACCTTCACATATTTCAAGAGCCATAATAACCAGTCCAAAGTATGACATCCTCAGAATTTACTAGTTAAAGCTACCACTCCAAAATCATCAGTGACTTGAACTTAATGCAGGGAGCGACAGGTAGCCAGCAGAGCTCAATAAGTAGTATACAAATGTATACTACCAAGGTACTTAAACAACAAAGTCCCAAGTCTCTCCCGCTCTTGGGAGATAGGGAGGCATTGGAGGTGACCTTGTTGTCCCTGGAGGATCATTTCTGCAAACTTAAAGAGCAACAGAATTTTATTTTTATTTTTTTATGAAATAACATCACTTATAATAACTGAACCTTATAGAGCAGGCAACAAATTGTGGTAAAATAATCCATTTGTGAAAGAGACTATTACAAGAGAAAATGATTGTGCTCATTTAATAATTATACTATTTTATATCATGACTCCTGTATCATGTACTGAAGGTAGCACTGTGTCCATGTCTAAGATCCATTATTTGATCTGCAACTTTCATTCAAAATTGCTTTAGTTAAAGTGAAAACTAAAAGTATCTATATTTTCAAAACACAACAGAAACATTACCCAGACAGCAAACTGACATTGAATCAACGTGGAAACGACGTCTCTCATGACATCGAAACAATGTTGATTTTGCTCATCGAATTAACGTTGAACCAACGTCAGACGCGGCATTCTTCAAAGCTAAATAAAAATCGAAAATTGGTTTGCTCTCATAACGTTGAAACAACGTTGATTTCAAGTTGATTTTCCATTAGTTTTGAATGAGTGATGTGTCTGTGACGTTGGTTCAACGTTAATTCGATGAGCAAAACAATGCCAGATCAACGTTGTTTCGATGTCATGTTTCCACGTTGATTCAATGTCAGTTTGCTATCTGGGTATGCAGAAAATGACCAAATTGTACCATTATTGAGAACACTCCACATGACACAGAGTCACTTTGCAAGTCATGGTCCCGGTTTATGAACTTCCAAGGCATTTGGCAGCCTCTGCTAGCAGCAAATAAGCTGAAAGATTTGAGAATATAATTATGAAGGAGATCTCCACTGAGTTTTCATTACCTCATTTTGTAGACCAATACAAAAAATGTTTACCTCCAATTTTCAATGATTTGAAAGCAACGCTGTGGATGCTCCCCCAATGAGTTAATGTATGTAATAGTTCCCTCTTTCAAGTTGCAATGCTATACAGAAGATGGGAAAACATATGAGAAAGATTTGAAGGGCAGTTTCAAACAATCTTTAAATGACTGTTGAAAATCATTGAAACTTTTCAAATGTCAAGCACTAACAGCTCAAACAACACAAATGAGAATTGCATGACAGCAACAATAATGATAAATAATGTGTGATGCTATTTTGCGCATAAGGTCCATTTCACACCGGGAACATGGCATGAACGTCGTGTGTCTGTTGCATGGCGTTTTCTATGTCTTAGCTTACCAGAAGCGTGTCTGATACAGCGCTGCGGCAGCCTCTGCGAATTAAAACTTTTCTCTCATGTCCTTTTTTCTTCACTGTTTTGAATGGAAACACTTCCAACAAGCTTGCGTGTGGTTGAAAAATAGGCGTTAGTCCTATTCCTAGCATGCACACGTTTGAGATGTGCGTGTCACGAAGGTGGTGTCAAGTCAAGTCAAGTCACATTTATTTATATAGCGCTTTTCACAATACAGATTGTATCAAAGCAGCTTCACAGTGATAACATGAAAGTAGTACAACACAGATCGATAATATTGTTAAATATTAAATATTAAATAATCCTAAAAAAAAAAAAAAAATCCCAAGGTCTAACCGAGTTAAGAATGCGAGCCATGGGAGCTGAAAAAAACAGACACGCCACACAGCTGACACGCTCGCAACCACACACCCAGTGTGAGCCTAATAGTCTTTATATATCCTAACAGCAACTTACAAAGAGGGTCCAGCGGCACTCTCCCACCAAGTAGGGCACGAAGACGGCAATGGCTCCTTTAAGAATGTTTTTCTGACAGGAAATGAAGAAAACATTCATGAACAAATAAATAAATTTGAAACACAATGTATTCTGTAGCACTGAACAATCACCTTAAACATGCACATAACTCTTACTTTTAGAAAATAAGTGCTTCTGGCCCTGGAGCTGCCCTCCAAAATCAGGCGCATAGCCTGGCTATTTAAGGGCTATGTCCCTGGCTGGCTCTAAGCGAGGGAGACAAATGGTTTAAGTCATTAAATTATGTTATATCTATATTTGATGTGTGTGTGTGTGTGTGTGTGTGTGTGTGAGAGAGAGTGTGAGAAAGAGAGTATTACCCTGCTGATTATGTAAAATAGGGCATCCATTACCTGAGGAAGTAATATATAAACAAATATATAAACTAAAATAAATCACAATAAAGTCAAGGTGAAGTGAAAAGCTGACAGTTATATAGCCTAGAGGGAAAGAGAATACTTTTTTGAAAAGAAATAGAAAATTACCTCATCTGGAAGTTTAGATGGGCCTACAAGGGCCTCCAAACTGCCCAGAAAGATTTTAAAAGGCCAACTGTCCCAAGGACATCTTCACGATTAAGTCCTTGGGACTTCAGTGTTTCTAAGTCTGCATGGATAAATAGGTAACCTTACTTAGGCTAATGGCACAAATTTAATCCAATCAACTAGTACACTTAGCATACAAAACTATTGTAAAATAGTGTTGGCAATTCAGCGACTTAGTTTTTTTTCCTCTGGTGACTAGAATTCACAATTTCTAGACTAGTAACTTTTTTTGCCTATTTGTTAATGTTTTCATTTTTTTTGGTTGAGAAACATCAAAATATGTAGTCTAACTTCCCTACAGCACTCTGTCGTAAGTGCTTGTCTCTGTGTTAGTGGTTACACCACCCTGAAATGGGCAGCCACATGTACTATGATGAGGCAAGTCAGGGGCCACATATTATACAATTTATACATAACCTAGTTGTGTTGAGTAGAATGCCATGCCAATGATGTTTTATGTTAGGGTGTACTCACACTAGGCACGGTTGCCATGAACCGGGCCAGAGTACGATTGTCCCCCCTCCCCACTCCCCCTCTGGCCTGCACTCACATTGGGTTTCAGCATTCGTGCCGGAGCACGCTTACGTCATCATTATGGTGCGACGGTTTCCATAGGTTTCGGGATAAACAAGAAGAGCGGCGCTCTCTGAACACTATGGAGTCCATCGCTCTGTTTTCTTTGTGGATAATTTTATGTCGTTTGGTCCACGGTGGTCCACAGCCCTCTCACAGCCTGTTCTTAAACAGATGTGTCGCCTTTGTGGCGCGGAAATTTTCACGTAATCGTGCTGCTCGTATGAGGAGGTTTGCAAGGTACCAGCTGAAGTGCAGAAAGGACTTTGCAGCTTTGATTACGGACAACAGTTCCTAAAAAACATGACTTCACACGTCCTGTTCCGTGCTCCAGCACGGTTAGTGCTCACACTGCATGCGAACCGCGCCCGAGTCCAACTGAACCGTGCTCTGGCCCACCTCTTCCAAGCGGGCCAGGGCCGGCTAATCGAGCCGCGCCCGGGCACGGTTCGGAGCACTCACACTAGTCAAACGAACTGCGCTTTGGTGGTCAAACGCGCTCGGGCACGGTTCAAACTGCTAGTGTGAGTACACCCTTACAGTAGCCCCAGCATTTCTCATTATTTCATTGATTTTTGGTAGGCTACAGGCTCATCGTGGGCCTATTGCTATTACATAATTGAAACCACTCCATGGCCTGCATCTGGCTAAAGACCTTATGTTGCCCATGCTTATGATCGTACTAAAAACACCAACTAAAAAAGTACCAGTATGTTCTCTACCTGATTAGATGTAAAATTGTGAATTATGCAAACAATATCATTATGTATGCAGATGATGCAAATGACAAATGACATAGATTAGGGAAAAAAATATTATAAAAATAACTTACTGTTCATTTAGCTTGGACAAGTTTTCCAAACTAGACAAAAGACAAAAATTAGAGATGCTCTGATTGATCGGCTGGTGACCGGAATTGGCTACTTCAGTATTAGAATGTGAGTGAGTAAGGACACAGAAAAATGTCCTAAGAGCAGCAAACGAATCCATAGAGATACGGTAAGGTGCCCTGAGAGCAGCATTAAAATATCTGCAGCAAAATTACCTAAGAGCAGCAAATGAATGTTACATGGAGATTAGAGCCCGACCGATAAAGGATTTTGAAGGCCGATACCGATACAAATATTTTTGGGTTTTACAATCCGATATTCCGATATATCGGCCGATATTTTATTTATTTATTTGTTTATTTAAACTGGACATGATAGTCACAAATTTTGTCATGCTTATTTGAGTTAAGAGAACTGATGGGGATGTTCTTTTAATTGCTATTCAAGCAATGTATGCATCGTGAACAACTCAACGAGTGTTGCTAACAGGTACGGTGTAGAGTGCCCTCTGGTGGACAAACTATACAACTCCAACACTCATAACATGGTTCAAGCGTGTTTCGTCCGTTTTTATTTTAATTTTGAAATATTCATTTATCGGCCATTATAACTGCCGATACGGATAGTTTGGAAAATGCATAATATCGGCCGATAATATCGGTCTGGCTCTAATGGAGATACAAGGTGCCCTGAGAGCAGCATTAAAACATGTGCAGCAAAATGTCCTAAGAGCAGTAAACGAATGTTACACATAGGCTGCATTTACACTGCAGGTCTTGATGCCCAAATCCGATTTTCTGACTATATCCGATTTTTTTGATGACCTGCTTACATCATTTTTTAAAAGTGACCCATATCCGATTTTTGCATTTACACTATACTGCTGAAACTACCAAATGCAGACGTTTTGATGGTTCTTAACCGGGAAATTAAGCAAAACTGCACGAAATTCAATGGATGCCGATGCGAATAAAATTATCCAGTGTTTTCTTTCCACAATATAAGTCATCAAAACATTGGTCTCGTACGGCGGAGAAAAAAAGAGGAGAGGCTCTGGCCATGAGCACTTAAAACTATGCCTCATATCTCGTGAAATGTCTTCAAAAACGGATTTATTTCTGTAACAATCCTGCATTTTTGCCGGCACTCTTCACCCCAAACACTCAAAAGACACGAAACCTCCGCATTGCTCCACTGTGTGTATCCTTTCTTCCATCGCGCAGCTCGCGCCTCTTCGCGCAGTTTTTAATGACGCATGACATTTCCTGGGGAATATCCCATTTGTCTGCTTACATGGCACACGCAAATGCACGTATCTGATTCATATCCGATTTATTACCACATTTGAATGAGGCCTGAATCCGATCTGAGAAAATCGGAATCCATGCGTTTTTTTCCTGCTTACACCTTCACCGGTCATATCCGATCTGTGCCACATGAGAGGAAAAAATCGGATTTGGGTCACTTGAACCATGCAGTGTAAACGAGGCCATAGAGATACGGAAAGGTGCCCTGAGAGCAGCATTAGAATTTATGCTGCAAAAATGTCCTTAGAGCAGCAATATACTAATTGACTAATTTTTGTTATGAAGTACAGTTGTATGTTTGCATAGAATTCATTTCGAACGCTATATTATATGCTTTCAAAATCTGAGGTAAATTATCCGTTATCGCTTGTGGCACAGTGACCTATTTTTAACAAAAAATAAATAATGTGTAACGTTACTCATAACCAGTGTAATTTCTTCATTCTGTCAGCCGCGACGTCGCAGAAATAGGAACCGTTTCTAAATTAGAAATTTTGCGCGTCGCGTCTGGTTAGGACAAAAACTCTGATTAAGAAAGGAAAAGGTAGGGCTACCTTTTATTGGGTGTCGTTAGGACACGGTGTTAGCTTAAACAATAGCTTTACTTGTTGTATATACTTCATTATCTTGAAATTTTATTGTAATAATCTAATATAGTTCAAAATAAAACACATTACTACGGTGGCCGAGAGTGTTCAACGCGCTGCAAATGAGAAAACACATGCAAATATATAAAAACACCAACGAATTAAGAAAACATCGTCATCAATTTTACACAACACGTGCGCTCCAAATAATCACAACACAACCAAATACGGAAACGCGCTGCAATTACAGAAACGCGTTGCAAATACGGAAATGCGCTGCAACTAAAGAAACGCGCTGCAAATATTCACAACACAACGGAAATGATTCCAGGGGACCACAAAAAGTGACGGACCCGGCTGGCTGGCACATGGGCTGCGTTCCATTCGACAGGGTTCCTACGCAGTGTTCACTGCTCCCTATTCCCTGAACACGGTACATCAGGTGAAGTGGACTTCGCTGACAATACCGCTCATTTGGAATGCCCTGCCTACGTCATCAGTTAAGTTACGTTAACGTACGGGGTTCCGCAGATTATGCTAATAAAACAAATAGATATAGGCTTACATTAATATTTCAATTGAATTTAATATCACATTTAAAATATATATAATATACAATAATAAATAAAAAACATAGCCTAACTATAAATATAATGAAAACTGCTATACTTACTTGACTATTGCTGCTATAATTTCACTATGAACAGAATTGAAGTTTTAATTGTCATGCAATATGAAAATAAACTTTTATTTGGTAAAATATCTGTGTATGTGTTTTTAATGGTCATATAATTGCATAGGGGTCTTGTGCGCCTTCTTCCCGCGCACTGACGTATACTAAACACTGCTGAGGTAAAAGTAAAGAAAGATGGCTGAGCCTCAGCTACTTCTCGCCGTTTTTACTTTGTCATATCTATTCATAATCCGTAATGAATATGAAAGAAGACAGCGAAGACGACGACTTCGTAAGAGACTGCTGGCCATGACGCTTGAACGTCGAGTGAGTAAAGTTCCTGTAGCACCACCACCTGGACAGATTTGTAATTTGTAGTTTAGCACAGTGAAAAGGTCTTAAATGAATAATATTGTTTTATTACCAGAAACCATATAGAAAGTGAATTTATGTTAAATTATTATAATTAATTAATAATAAATTAACAAAACAACTTTTTTATATGGTTTATAATGAATTCAAAATAATTTGACACAAACCCACTTTTTCTTTGGTTTCTGGCAATATATCTCTACATTTTTACACTATATAGCCCAGTTAATAAACCTATGTATATAACCATATACATTCATAACAGTACTGAATAGAATAAAGGACGTCACAAGTTTATTAAAGTTTATTAATGTGTGGCCCTGCATCTAGTTTTGTAGGATGTAAATCCTGCAACCTACATCCAAATGAACCCTACTGTGCCAGTGCTTCGTCTGTTTTTTGATGGAGAAAATGACACCAGACCTGATTACCGTCTAAGTCGTGAATCCCTGAATGCACTCCTCAGCATGCTTCACGAGGATCGACACCATGGCTGGGGGCAAACCATAAAGGTGCTGGTATTTATCTTCTGGTTGGCTTGCGGTACCTCCTACAGAGTTGTCAGCCGGGCATTCTCTATACCCAAGACCACAGTCTTCCGCTCAGTAAGAGAGGTACTTGGGTCCCTCCTGCACCACAGAGCCAATATAATAAAACTCCCATCCACAGAAAATGCAAGGAAGGCAGTAAGTGAAGGGTTTGCCAGGTTGGCCAATCACAATGCTTTCTTGGGGGCTTTGGGTGCTATAGATGGTTGCCACATTCGCATAAAAGCCCCAGTGAGAGATGCCAACTGTTATTTCAACAGAAAACTCTTTCATTCTGTTGTATTGCAAGCAATCTGTGACCACACTGACTACGTTTACATGCAGCCAATTTTCGGGTTATGGTCGGGTTAAGGTCACTTTTCGGGTTTCTGAAACATTAGGGATAACCCGTTTACATGCGTGAGCAGAGAGAGTTTCTCCTGTATACATGGAATTGCAATATCCCGATGTAAACGGCGACGCGCGGTTAGCGTCTAGACGTACGGACAACCTTAAGACGCAAAATGCGTCATTTCCGATTCTTCTTCCTATATCCAAAGTCAAAAATAACAGCAGTATGCGGATAATGAATAGTTCGGGGCAGATAGCGATCGCCTTTGTTTGCGCTATGATGCTGGTAACGTTACTGAGCTCGCTTCAAAAGTATGCTGTGCTGTGTCTCGCCTGGTCTCGCCATGTTTACTTCCGGTATACTGCACGCGGATTTTTGTATGCGCCGAGAGTTTTCTCTACTCAAAAGACCAAGATTCCTTGCGAATAGAACATGCGCAGAACACAAATCACTATGGGGATATGCCGATACGCGTTTACATGACCAAAAATTCGGGTTAGAAAAGGGGTACCCCAGGTATAATATCCCGGTTTTTAAAATCCGGGATATGAGCATTTTTCGGGTTTTTGCCGGTGTTTACATGGACGTTCGCGACCGGGTTATTGCTAATATCCCGGTTTTGAACGGGTTATTGGCTGCATGTAAACGCAGTGACTGGCAAGTTTATTGATGTGTTCTGTGGTTACCCTGGATCAACACATGATGCCCGAATCCTGCGTTGCAGCCCAGTTTACCAGCTTGCGGCATACCCACCCCCTGGACACTTTTTGTTAGGTGATGGAGGATATCCCTGCATTGACAATCCCATCAGAATTATTACACCCTACAGGGAACCAGTCCAGGGACCAGTGCAGGCCCGATTCAATAGACACCATTCCAGGGCAAGGTGCATTATTGAGACATCTTTTGGCAGGATGAAGAGTCGGTGGAGAGCCATCTTTCTTCAGGCTCTTCCTCTGGACCAGTTGGTTGTCCCAAAAGTGGTAGTTGCCTGCACAATGCTGCATAACATATGTCTTGGAGTTGGAGATGTTGTGGATGATCTAATGGAGCCCACCAGACCATCACGTCATTTGACAGAATGTAGAGGATCAGCCACAAGAGATCAGCTTGCAGCCTTGGTTTCAGCTCCTGTGCAAAGACACATTGTCCTGCAACACCATGACTACGACTAACTAACGACTACGACTAACTAATTTTCAAAAAAAAAAGAGCTTTTAGATATTATTGAATTGTTATATTTTAATAGAAGATTGTATGAATGAATATGTGAAAAAATTACATTGTTTTAAATTTTACTTGTACATACTCAACATATACATTAACAGCTTAACAACAATTACATTGTATTAAATTTTACTTGTACATAGTCTGATTGTTGCTGCATAGCAAGTAGATTTTCATAAACATAAATACATTTAACAGCTACATACAATTCTCCATAAATAAACTAATAAATAAACATTCTATGCGTGTTTGTGTATGAACCTCAATAAATACGACTTACGCCATTGACAAAAGATTTAGGAAAAGAAGAATGCCTCAGAGACAGAAACTTACTTTTTCAAAAAAGACTCAAAGAGAGTTAAAAACCTCTCATTAAAGTTAGCAAATTGTTTCTGTCGTTCCTCCTCCATGGCAGATTCCTCCCGGAGGAAATCAAGAATTTCATCTGCGGCACGTTTTTTGCGCCTGGTAGGAGGAATGCTGATGGAAGGGTCAGGGACTGAGGCCATAGGAGAAGGGCTGGTGACTGAGGCCGCAGGAGAAGTGCCGGTGACTGAGGCCATAGGAGAAGTGCCGGTGACTGAGGCCATAGGAGAAGTGCCGGTGACTGAGGCCATAGGAGAAGTGCCGGTGACTGAGGCCGCAGGAGAAGTGCCGGTGACTGAGGCCGCAGGAGAAGTGCCGGTGACTGAGGCCGCAGGAGAAGTGCCGGTGACTGAGGCCGCAGGAGAAGTGCCGGTGACTGAGGCCGCAGGAGAAGTGCCGGTGACTGAGGCCGCAGGAGAAGTGCCGGTGACTGAGGCCATAGGAGAAGTGCCGGTGACTGAGGCCATAGGAGAAGTGCCGGTGACTGAGGCCACAGGAGAAGGGCCAGTGACTGAGGCCATAGGACGTGGGCTGGTGAAAAAAGTGGGTGAACTGACGGACAGGTCCTCATTTGAAAGTGACGACATTATTAGTGGTGGTGTTATTGATGCCTTCTGACCAATCGCCTCATCCATGGCATTATACCATGGCCACGAGGTTGCCGTTTCCTCCCCGTTGTCTCTTCCTGAGCCAGTTGGTGGGTACTTCAACTCCTAGAATGAATGCATGAATGAATGAATGTGTGTATAGTTATTTTAATTAGTGTATATTATATATTCAAACACAGATTAAAAGGACTATTCTATTCTACTTCACATAGTTGGACGCACAAGCTGATAGCTATTATAATGTCTTACCTTGTACTTTTTTTTCAAGTTCTCCCACTTCCTAGCTGCCTGCTGGACAGACACCTTGCCCTCTAGTCCCATCTTTTGAATCACTGTTCTGTAACATAGTATGGAAATGAGTTAGCTACATGTATATGTAAACAAGTCTCAGCTCAAATAAGTAATTTTATATTCTGTAATTATCAATAACACTTCACATAACACTTAATTATTAATTAGTGTTAACACTTAAAACTTTATTTTATATTCTTTCATTATCAATGTATATTAAACTTATATAACCTACTCCCATCCAGATTTTGCTGCATTTCTCTTCCCTGTAAAGAGACGCTCGTGACTGCTCCTTAACTGGATGAAATCTAGAGTTTGTTCTCTAGACCCTAAGCACACAAACAAACAACACACATACAATGAAAAATTTATCTAAGCACTATTTTACGGCTACCTGAAATAAAATCACTTTAAGTTAACGTTGCTTCACAAACTAGCTAAACTGGCTACATTCTGAGGTAAATTGTTATGATAAGGTAAATTCTGAGGTAAATGGTTGTGGTAATTGATTATAAAGTCCCAAGGACATACAAAAAATAGCATAATGTAAATGTAATATTCTCCCCAATAACCGTTACAAATATAAATTAAAGCTGCAAGCAGCATTTAGCGGGGTTCAAGCAGTTTAGGCCTTTGAGGCCTTTAAGCACAAAAGCATCAAAAGACATTAAGTTTTAAGTTTCAATCATGGCAATTTACCATAGGGTATACATTGTTTTTACATTTTTAACAATTATAGCGCCACCTATAGTCCGATCTCCATGAAACTTTCCATGCTTTTTGAAAAAGTTATGACACATTTACTCATCGATTTTTGTGAAGTTCTGATTTTTACTTTAGGATTTATAGGCTTTTGGGTGCCTTTTGTCATGCCCCCTTTAGTAAATGACCATGTGAAAGCAAAACAAATGACAAAGTTCAACTTTTTTTGATAATCATTGATCTAGAGAGTCCAAAGAATTGTCCTAGACTAGTCTGGTTCCAATCGGGCAAAAAACCAGGGACTAGTTTGCAAAAATAGGTTTTTAACATATTCGTGAATATTTAACGAATGATTTGATTGACAGCAATGGTTCTATTAGAAAAGTTGTTCATCATGAGGAGATCTATCAAATGATATGCATTTTGTGGGGATGTGAGCAACACCACGTGATTACAGAGCCATAAAACTCGTTAGCGCCAACTAGTGGCCGATTTCTTTCAAAATTCTTACAGACCTCTAGGGCCATGAGTCGAACGTGCCCAACGAGTTTCGTTCCGATTGGCCTTCGTTAACCTTGTTTCATAGGTGCTCAAACTTCAATAGCCGATGGCGGCCATGTTTTGCGAGATACACCAATGTCATCATACACATACATGGGGCCTTGGACCAAGACACTGCATACCAATTTTCAAGTCAATTGGACTAACGGTCAGGCAGATATATGTGTTTTTCATTTTATAGCGCCACCTAGTGTTCAATCGTCGAGATTTTTTTTTTACTGTGACCTCATACAGATGTGTACTGAGTTTGGTGAAGATATCTCATTTACTTCTCGAGTTATAGCCATTTTAGTAAAATAGGCTCCTCCCACAACGTTTATTTTGCGCCCCCTAATACACTCTGACAAAATATGAATTTGTTACAATAGTAATTGTTATATAAGTCATTTTATGTTGTGTATATACATATAAATGCAAAGGTATATGTGACAAGACTTTTAATAAGAAGAGTGGCCAGCAGAGGGCAGTGGAAGCCCACTTATTGGCTCACTTTCATTTTGTTTCACCAGTATTCTGCACTGAAGAAAACCATTTTTTTCATGTTAACTGAACAATGCATGCTTAAACACACACACACACACACACACACACACACACACACACACACACATACTGGCATATGTGGTTTATGAGGTCATATTGACTTCTTTGTGGTTTATGGGGACCCACCTTTTCCAGCATCCTATCAACCAAAAGTAAATGTCAAACATCTCCATTTAATCTGCAAAAGACAATACTCACTTCATATTCTTAATTTGTCTTTCAGAACACACATAAATAAAAGTGTGACATTTCACAGGATTATGGGGTCAAAACCAATTGTGGTATATAGGGACACAGTGTTTATGAGGTCTATTTACACACAACACACAGATCAGACAAATTACTGGTCTGTGAGGCCAGTTGTACTTATGAGGTCTATTTACACACAACACAAACAGCTCAGTGGTCTGGTATCTGACAAACTCATGCTACAAGCTAGGTCTGTCAGGACTTCCTCCCTTCCGCATCAAGACCTGCAGTGTAAATGCAGCTTATTTAATCCCGGTAACGCTTCCTTTTACAGTCCAGTAACCCATGTACGTACTATGTACTTATTTTAGTAATTACAATTACTGGGTAATAACTAGTACTAACCCTGAACCTACTCCTGTTCCATGTACTTACCTTATATTAGCCAGTACTTTCTATGTAAGTAAGTACAATGCAAGTACTGTACTGTAAAAGGAAGCGTTACTGTAATCCCTCCCTATTTGGAATGTATATTTAACTACTATGTATACAGGGGTTCTCAACCTTTTGCAAGCTGGGCCCCCCCAAAGCTGGTTCGTTGCAGTTGGGGCCCCAGTGCCAAACTCGCCCCAATAATTAGTATTGTTATTAATATTATGAGTAGTATAGGCCTATCATCATTACTAGGCTTTTGCTATATAATTATATGAGATGACATGCTTTAGTGTTGTTGTTATTATTATTGTTATTATTATCATCAGTAGGCCTATTATCATTACTAGACTATTGCTATAATTGGGAATTGGCACCAGACCTCTGATATTAATGTATGCTTATTATTATTACTAGGCCTAATAGTAGGCATCATCTGCATTTTTTACAGAAGCTTGCAGGTAGGTGATGTTAATTTGAGACCTGAGCCTGCTTTGTCATGCAAAGATCCTAAATTCTTGGCTCGATGCTTGATAAACATAGCCTCAAAGGCCTAAGCAGGGTTGTTGCTAGACATAAAGCACTTCTGGTGCACAGGTCCCCTATTGTTTGTCTGGGATAGCAAAAGTAACTAAGGAAGGCGGGGCTTACCAATAGGTCAATTGTGATTAATGATACATTGTCATCACACACAATGAAACATAGTAGTACAGAACACAACAATGTGTTTATTTTATGTGTTACAGTGATTGTTTTAAAAACACCAAGCTGTAAGTTGTGAAAGTTAAGGGCGTTAGGGGTTCTCCCCCGAGAAAATTTGGATTTCTCCGACCTTCATGTGTGCATTTAAAGGTGTTTGAAGGCCAAAAATTGGATAACAATTAAAAGTATGTTAGTGGACAACAGTAGCATAAATGATTTGTCAAGCAGATAACAGGTTGTTAAACATGAGAATAAGGATAATGTAGCAATGAATGATCCACACAACAAAATATGATTGTCAACATTCAAAACTAACGTTAACTCTGGGCCTAAGGACACATACAGAAATTAAATTAAGTTATCAAGTTAATTTTAAATATTATCAAGTTAATTAAAAATATTAAGTTATCAGTCTGCACTGCATAAATTAGAAATTATATATAGACTAATCCTTATTACAGCTACACAAGTTCAAGACCAGTTAGTAATTTTCTCTTCTTCTTTTGTTCATTGATTAAATTTACTGACAGCACGCTTTATTGGCAGCTGGCCCTTTAAAATCAGCTGCTAGCTGAGACGCAGATCTCACACGACTCACGAGTCAACTATCTGTATCCTCATACATCTGCTCTTATGTTATGAAGATACTGAACAAACGACATTTTGGCATAATCCAGCGTGAAAGAGAACTGTATTCTGGTGCGTGGTCCGTGCATGCGCATTTATGGTGGCGCGTGTCTTTCTGCGAGTCAGATTCAGGACATTCACAGAGGCAGCAATGTGAAAAATGTGTTTGTTTCAAATCGCTAATACAATGCTAAATCATAAATAAGATGTACACCACAATAACATATTGATGTCCAGCAATCGATTAAAATAATACATTGTGTTTAATTTGTCGTTTAATGATATGTAGTATGTTTGTTGCGACAATTTTCACGTGAAGAAATACAGAGATCCGACAATGACACGCACTATTGCCAAGCGTGACAGATGTTCTGGGTGCTAATCCACACTCGAATTGTTTTGTTTTTTTTCTCTCTCTCTGATTAAAACTGATTATGTTTATTAGTTGTATGTTAGTTTGCATTTTACTTTGTGATTTCACCGGAATGAATATAGAGTCTCCACAACAGATTAAAGCGCACCAAATGACGAATATGAAAAAACAAATACGACAGTTTCGGACTCAGTCAGGGTGCAACCTTATACTTTTGAGGCTTGCGCATCTTTTTGATGAACAATTTTTTGAAGTCTATGAGCGCAGCACCCTCAAATAAACTAAATTGACATACTGCAGCTAAATGAATAGCTACACTTGAGCAACATACATCACACGGTCACCTAACAATCACTTAATTTACCATCAACTCACGATTGAAAATGTGACACTGACAGTTTCATATGACAGTTCAACAAACAAGTTAATAATATTAAGTCACTTACATTTTAGACGAAATGATGACAGTTTTGGTATATTTTAGCAGCGAAAATAGATCTGATGAATCCAAACAACGATCACAGCATAGCGCATCCCACAGCAATACTTAATCGTGATTTGAATGATTCAGTGTTTTGAACGAATCGAAACGAGTCAAAGATTCAATGACCCATTCACAAACATCTGTCTCATTCTTGATGAGTCGGCCGCTTGAACAAATCGTTAGAATGAACGACTCAATGACTCGCTTAATAAAACTGCTTATCATTGCATTTGCACTCACTATCGACAAACCAATCAAATTTGTTCAAAACTTTTTTAAATCAGTCCAAACATATTAAAATTTTTATTCAGGAGTTATGTATATACAATACTTTAACTTTTTATGACAGTAGTTTAGTGAAAAAAAAAAAAAAAATTCCCTTCCCATCCTGTAACCTACTCGCGCCCCCCGAGAGTGTCGGCGACCCCCCAGGGGGGCGCGCCGCACCAGTTGAGAACCACTGCTGTAACCTACTCGCGCCCCCCAAGAGTGTGTCGGCGCCTCCCCAGGGGGGCGCGCCCCACTGGTTGAGAACCACTGATGTATACCATTTGATTTAGACTTGAATAGTTAGACTTGGATAGTTAGACTACAGCGATGCAACAGCGACTTCTCAAAAAAGGAATCCCGTTTAAGATACTGCCCGAGTCTCCTGGTCTGTGCTTCTGAGGTTTCTACACTTTAGAAGAAAAAGTTTACAACAGTTATGGTTCCCTGTGACCCGGATAGACCTTTTTACCCGAATCCAGATTGAAACTTCAACCTCAGCAAAGATCTCAACAAAGAATTAACTTTTCTGACTGAGTTCCAGACGGATTATGTCCGTACAAACAACGATTTGGTGAGTTTCACTCTATCCAAAAGAACCTTTAAGACCAGTACAAAAAAATTTCCCTCTGTGCAGCCAGTTAACAGACAGCTGTAGAGTTTGGTTAACTAAGTTTATCTTCTAAAGTTTTACATTTACATTTAGCTTACGTTGTTTTTCAAAGCGACGTACAATTGCTATACAGTGAAGAAAATAAGTATTTGAACACCCTGCTATTTTGCAAGTTTACTGAATGAGCTCTGTGCCACTGTCTGTCCGACTGTTTATACTGTCAGACAAAATAGAATAACTCAGAATAGAACAAACAGAAAGCAAAATCCACAATAGAACTCTTCCCGCTGGTCACAGCTTCACGTGCTTAGTCTCTGCACACTCAGCTCAGATGGCAGGAAGTCAACGACTTCCTCCAAAAGGCAAGGGGAAGATCTGCACCGGGGCCGAATGGAATTTCATACAAAGTTTACAGTGACAGTTTTCTTATTGCTGAGGGCTGCTTCATCCCAAAGCAGGAGGACTCTTCTAGCTTGAAAGACTTCCGCACAATCTCACTGTTGAATGTGGAGGGGAAGGTCTTCTTTGGAATCTTGGCGAAGAAGCTGACCCAGTTCTTGATTAACAAAAAGTACATTGACACCTCTGTACAGAAAGGCGGAGTACCAGGAGTCCCTGGTTGCATCGAGCACAACAGCGTCATCTCTAAGATCATCAAGGATGCTAAAAGGAACCAGGGAGATCTAGCAGTCCTGTGGCTTGACCTAACGAATGCTTATGGCACAGTACCACACAATATTGTCGATCACACACTCAGAGCCTATCACGTCCCCCAGAAGGTTCGGATGCTCCTCCAGAACTACTTTGGGTACTTCAAGATGCGCTTCACCTCCGGTGTCTTCACTACCAACTGGCAGAGATTGGAGGTTGGAATCGTGACCGGATGTACCATCTCTGTGATTCTGTTCGCAGCGGCGATGAACCTCCTTGTCAAGTCAGTGGGAAAGCCAAGACGGGGAGCTGTGCTGTCAAGTGGATTCCAACAGGTCCCAGTTAGGGCCTTTATTGACGACTTGACCATAACAGCGAGGTCAGTCCCGGAGGCAGATGGATCTTGAAAGATTTGGTAGAGCTCGCCACAGCAGCTAGGATGGAGTTCAAACCCACAAAATTGAGAAGCTTGGTATTGAAGCGGGCCGTGTGCAGGATCGCTTTCGGTTTAAGATCGGTGAAGATACCATCCCAACAGTTTCAGAGAAGCCAGTAAAGAGCTTAGGGAGGTGGTACAGAGCTGACATGACTGACAAAGCAAGCGTGAAGGAGATGCTCAACCAAGCAGAAGAATGGCTGAAAGCCCTGGAGAAGAGCGGCCTGCCCGGCAAGTACAAGGTATGGGGCTACCAACACGGCATCCTTCCAAGGCTCCTGTGGCCACTGCTTGTCTGAGGTCCCCTTGACAACAGTGAAGGCTTTGGAAAGGAGAATTAATAACTTCATCAGGAGGTGGCTGTCTGTCCCCAAAAGTTTTTGCTCTATAGGGCTATGCAGCTCAGGAAACAAATTGCAATTGCCAATCACATCAGTCGTGGAGGAATTTAAGACAGCCAAAGTTCGGTTGGCCATGATGTTGCGCGACAGCAACAATCAGGCTGTGCGACAGGCCAACATCGTAGTGAAAACGGGATGGAAGTGGAAAGCGAGTGAAGCTCTGAGGGAAGCTAAAGAGCTCTTAAATCATGCAGATATCATGGGCACGGTGACCCATGGAAGGCTGGGCCTGGGAGTCATTACCCGAGCAAGCTGGAATGAGGCAAAGGCAAAGGACCGGAAAGAGATGGTGCAGAAGGAGATTCGGGCTGTGGAGGAAGAGAGTAGACAAGCCAGGGCAGTAGCCATGAAACAGCAAGGCAGCTGGACCAGGTGGGGAAGTGTCCGAGGACATCTGGAACATGGAGGGGCATCAAATAAAGTTCCTCCTTAACTCTGTGTATGATGTCCTGCCAACACCAACAAACCTTCAAAGATGGAGACTGACAGAGGATCCCTCCTGTGCGCTGTGCAAGAGACCGGCAAACCTGGAGCTCATTCTGTCGTCCTGTCGGGCAGGCCTGACAGAAGGGAGGTTCAGGTGGCGCCATGATCAGGTGCTCGCACAGCTGGCTGAGGGACTGGAAAAGGAGAGGAAGCAGAAAAGAACCAAGGCCCAAGATAGAGGTCCCCGCTTCATTTGCTTCCTCAGGCCTGGGGAGAAGGCAGGCAAGGAGGACAGATGTTTAGGGATCCTTTACAGCAGAGGACTGGGAGATGAGAGTTGATCTGGGGAGGCAACTCAAGTTCCCAGAGGAAATTGCCGTGACCAGCCTCCGACCAGACATCGTGGTCTGGTCCCAGGCAACAAGACAGGTGGCCCTAATAGAGCTGACAGTACCCTGGGAGGAAAGGATAAAGGAGGCACATGAACGCAAGTTAGGGAAGTATCAGTCCCTCATCACTGAGAGCCAGCAGAGGGGTTGGAGAGCCTAGAATCTACCAGTGGAGGTGGGTTGCAGGGGGTTCCCAGGACAATCACTTTGGAGATGCTTGGGGTTAGAGGGGCACCCGCAAGAACCTAGTGAACAATATAGCAAAGCAGGCAGAGACAGCATCCAGATTGCTGAGGTTGAAGAGGAGCGAGCGGTGGCAAAGCCAGGCTGGCAGAGAGGGTAGGGGTCAGAGCGGAGTGGTATAGTCCTGAATGACCGAGGGAGCAGTTCCAGGACGCTGGCTCTGCTGTCAAGCCTCATGGAGGTGTCATGGGTTGGTTGATGAAACACCGGTGAAGTGGGGTGCCAACTTGAAAACCCAGTGAAGTCAACAGGTCTGAAGCATTCAGCTCTCCCCTCAGGTGAAGAGGTCTGAAGGAAGCGACTTCCATGCTAGCCACCCACATAAGGAGCAGGACGTAACTCCAGCCAAGTGTGGTGGCTGCGATATACCCTATCGTTTAAAGAGAGAGAGAGAGAGAGTTTTATTTATCATTTCAACCATATACAGTACAGTACACAGTGGAACGAAACAACGTTCCTCCGGGGCCATGATGCTAGGTAAAAACACAAATAAATAAAAAATAAATAAATATTGTATAAAAATATATAAAAATATAAATTCCTATATAAAGTGCACGTGCAGAGACGTGTGCAAAGTATGGGACAGTACAAAACACATTTAAAAAAAAAAATGTGTTTTGTACTGTCCCATACTTTGCACACGTCTTAAAGTTGTTAAATGTTTTGCAAACATTTAAAGACATTAAAATTTTTAATTTAGGTTCCAATACAATAGTATTTTAACTGAGAACGTTCTGCACAGTTTTCCATTTTGAGGCATAGATGGTGAGATTCAAAGAAGATTAAGTCAAGCAATTCAGGTGTCTGACATTAGCTTTTGTCTTTATGCACTTCCTGGCCATTAAGCTCAAGATACAGCTGTGCCCTTGTCTCTATAATAATGTGAAGGTATGAGTGATACAATCAGGCTGATTGGATTACCATCTATACACGACGAGGTTATGCCGATGAGATCAAGAAATCTCCTCTCTATGTAATCCCTACCTCTTTGAAATGTATATTTAACTAAACTACTATGTATACCATTTGGGCTAGACTTGGATAGTTAGACTACATTGATGCAACAGCGACTTCTCAATAAAGAATCCTGCTTAAGATACTGCCTGAGTCTCCTGGTCTGTGCTTCTGAATTGCATTCACTTTAGAAGAAAAAGTTTACAACACAACTTTCACTTTTAACATTTATAAAAACAAAATACAGTATATTAAAACAACACATAATGCATATTGTCTTTGTTGCTTAGTCAGTACAACCCCTACTCGAGTGTTTAAAAAGACGAACAAGGTTGTTATAAACCGATTTGGAGTTGTGCGTTCACACCGCTGCCGGCGAGAGCGTCAAAGTAGCCAGAAGTCATTAATTTTCAATGAGAGCTGTGTGAGGGCCGTACGTTCACACCGCCGCCGGCGAGAGCGGCAAAATTCGCTCTCGCCGGCGGCGGTGTGAACGTACGGTAACTTGATTTGGCATGATTTTTCAGACTGCTCATGCCCAGATACTTGGAGCAAGCACTGTATGACTTACGAATTAAAACTGCTAATCTTAATGAGGTAAACTTATGTTACTATTTTTAAGAATAAACAGTAAAATAGTCCTACAATAATGCATTACCAAAACAGCGACATTTTATAGAGTTAAATCAGTTTAATTGAATTATAATGATGTATATAAAAAACACTATAAAAGAACACCAACATATTTCATAGTAATAATACAGATTAAAAACACTATAAAGCACACCAACATATTTCATTTAAGATCGGCAAATATTTCATCAAACGGAAGAAATTTAACTGGACAAAACGTGCAACTTTTGAGCAAAAAAAATAAGTGGCCTCTTTCAGCCAGCACAAGGGCAGGGCAATATAGCTAAAAGTTTAAAAATCTTCTCAACTGGAGTTTACACAGGAACTAACTTCACACAGGTGGTCACATGGGCTCACATACTTTAGGCTGCGTCACCTCTCTCTCTCTCTGAATCCACTTTAAATGGTTAGTTCACCCAAAAATGAAAAATAAGTCATTAATTACTCACCCCCATGCTGTACCAACCCCGTAAGACCTTCATTCATCTTCGGAACACAAATGAAGATATTTTTGATTTAATCTGAGGGCTGTATCACCACCACATAGGCTGCCTAAGGGAATGACATTTGACGGCCCAGAAAGTCAATGAAGAAAATGTTTAAATATTCCATGTGACTACAGTGGCTCAACTATAAGTTTATCAAGCGACGAGAATACTTTTTGTGCGAAAAAACAAACAAAAATAACGACTTTATTCGACTATTCCTTTTCTTCCTTGTTGGCCTGAAACGAGACTTCCTTAGATTTCCACGACGTATGTGCGAAAATTGCGATCTCCTTCAACTACTTCAGTTCAGTTCTCGCGTGTGCGTCGTGGAAATCTCTTGAAGTCTTGTTTCAGGCCAAAAAGGAAGAAAAGGAATAGTCGAATAAAGTAATAATTTTTGTTTGTTTTTTCGCACAAAAAGTATTCTTGTCGCTTGATAAACTTATAGTTGAGCCACTGTAGTCACATGGAATATTTAAACATTTTCTTCATTGACTTTCTGGGCCGTCAAGTGTCATTCCCTTAGGCAGCCTATGTGGTAGTGATACAGCCCTCAAATTTAATCAAAAATATCTTCATTTGTGTTCCTAAGATGAACGAAGGTCTTACGGGGTTGGTACAGCATGGGGGTGAGAAATTAATGACTTCATTTTCATTTTTGGGTGAACTAACCCTTTAATGCTTGTAAAAGACAAGTAAGGTTAATCTAACGACGCTTGAAAGAAAGTCCCCTGTTTCGGACAAAATCTCGAATATTTTGGCATGTTCTATTTTTTAAAGCTGGTTCGCTGCTTTTGCACATCTCACATTCCCTTTTTGATGCTAAAAAACCTTTTATGATGTGAGAATTAAAGTGTCTCATCACAGCAGTGGTTTCAGCTTTCGTCCATGGTTTTCTGGAATATGCTCCTCTGTGAGTACCTAAAAACAAATAAAAAAGCGTATTTTATTAAGGCATGCACAATTTTTAAAGGCGGGGCACTACTGGCGCCAAGGAAAATGAAGTAACAAAGGCAAAAAGTTATTACATTTAAAACCTGGAAAATAGACTGAAGGAACTTGACCATACCATTGAGTCTAGAGCGAGATCTGCCGGAAGTTGGTCTCTCACATGTGTCCATATTGTCATCTGAAAAATATGAAGATCAGACTGTCTGTGTTTGTCTTCATGTCAGCTACTGTGCTTTTCTGTCAATTAATATGATGCATGCATTCCCACTTTCGTGTTTGGTTATAGGTGCTGGATTTTTTCTTCACATTTAAAGGGGTCATGAACTGGCATTTAAACTTTTATTATATTGTTGTCTGAGGTCGACTTAGGACGTTCGCTTGGTTTTTGCATTCAAAAACATCAAAATGAATTAAGTAATAAGGTATTTCAGGCATAAAAACAGGTCGGGGTAGAAAAGGTGAGAAGGATATTACCCCTCTAGGGGGGTCCGGGGCATGCTCCCCCGTAAGAAAATTTTAAATATTCCATATTTTAAAGCATCAATCTGATGCATTTTGAGATGCATTTTTTGCCAACCTGGGGAGAGTTGGAGAAACCTAACTTCAGCCATGAGTCAAAAATATTATTGCCTCCATAGCGCTAGCTAATAATAATAATAAAAAAAATAAAGAAGACCGATACCTATCCATTACCAACGCAGTTTTAAAAAAATCAAGTAGAATTTCTATAACTGTTTGTTGAACTGATAATTACTCTTTTGCGTGTTAAACACAATCTACTTAACCTCTTAAAAACGTCCGCCCCGGTACCGAGGGCAAAGGGGCTTAGCGCCTTTTATGTCCTTTCACTTCAAAGAGTGTGAGCGCAACCTAACTATGCAGCATATCCCCGTAATCAGGCAGAACTCAGCTAAAAAAATCATGCTATCCATTTTCGCCAAAACAAAACACACATCAAACACGAAGCAATAGGCTCTATGCACAACTGCACTACTTCCTGAACTTCAGCCAGCTCCTTGTTTCCTGTATACCATTATTGGACAATTTGATTAATTCAGGTGTGCTTGACCTCAGTAGTCACGGCAACAATAATCAAACACACCTGAATTAATCAATGTGTCCAATAATGCCAGACAGGAAATAAGAAGCTGGCTGAAGTTCAGGAAGTAGTGGAGCTGTGCATAGAGCCTATTGAGTAATTTTATTGTAAAACACACTCTGTCTGAAACACGTCCATGCCAGTAGTCACAGCACTCCTAATCTCTCTAATGTTGATCTATGAAGACAAACGACCACTCAAATGATTCAGGAGGCTCCACAGAATTCAACAGTCTAACTCACATCACTGTACAACAAAAACTCGTGAAGTAAACAGTCAGTGAACAACAGAAAAAAACTTTTATTTGCACATTTACCACAATGAATTGTGTCTTCGATTGCTGTCTTGAGATAAAAAAATGTGTACAATGCCATATCAACTGTGTTTGCGATTACTCCGATGCCTCTGTGTCACTTTGAGCTGATTCCGGACAGTCTGCAGCTATTTCCTGCTTTGGTAACAGACTGTGCATGAGGAGTGGGGTTAAACCTGCTAGTCTCACGCAATGCACGTGTCGGCTCCTGGTTGGCTAGTGGTGTTGTTTGCGCGGATTTTGCGAAATGCCATTGATTCTATTGGTTCTGACGATACAAAAGAGGTGTCAATCATCCAAACTGACCAATTGGTTGCCGAGATATGGATGCGCGTTAAGACGTTTGCCTTCATGATGCAGCGCGCACAGCCAATACAAATGATCGCTCTGCGGAAGAATAGTAGCACACACAGCGTAGCGCGCATCTGATCGCACACCTGAATGCACTGATTGCACTCGAGGATTATTATATTGATTATTGAGCCATTCGTTTTCGTTTCTCGGAGAAATAATGGCACAGAGGAAATGGGAGAAGAAGATGTCGGCCGCCGAAGCACTGGCAATGATCCAGGCGGACGAGGAAGCTCCGGTCAGTGCTATTGACTCTTCATCTGAGGATGAAGATCTGTTTGTTGCTGAGGGTATTTCGGACGACAGTGACCCCGATTATAAACTTCCAACATCGGAAAGGTATGTGAAATACGTTTTGTTATAATTTACTTATCGTGTTGGTACCAAATTACGGAGCTGTTTCACTGTTATTAGTGTAAAATACCCGTTTTTCTAGTTAGCTTTCTAGCTTCCCTACAATGAATGAATCATAGACTATGAAAAATATGGACAAAGCGTCTGAATACACAAACTCAAACTGGCTTGTTTGCTTACTTTTTTTGTTCAAAAATGTTTACTACACACTCAAAGTGGATTGTTTGTTTGCTTACTTTCTAAGTTCAAACATGTTTACCACACACTCAAACTGGATTGTTTGTTAACTTTCCCAGTACAAACAAAATGTACTAGTGTTTACAGTTACTGTGGGTTATTTCTCTAAACTTCTATAAACATTTCTAGGGATTTCAGTTACAGTCAGTGGGATATGTTACTAGAGTTTTCGGTTACAGTGAATCATTTCTGTTCAAATTCAGTGTCAGTGTGAATATATCTTTATAGTTTTTCTTCCTCCTTTGTTTCACAGTGATGATGAAGATTATGAGGGGCCTTCATCTTCTGCTACCTTTGCAACAGCCCATCCCCCCCGGCCAAGGCCATCAACACCTCTGCCCCAGCTTTCAGAACCACGCCGCACCACCCCCCGACGAGCATCTGCACCTCAGCTACAGACAAGGCCATCAACACCTGAACCACAGCCATCAAGAACATTCCCCACCTCATCTGATTCTGATGTGCCTCAAGAAAGCCTTCCAAAAAGAAAGGGGAAAGCACTACAGAAGTCTGCAAGACCTAAGCGTGGTCGGAGTAGGTCTGCCACTTCAAGAGACCAAGAGCAGTCGTGGCACAATAGAGAGGAGAAGGACAACAAACCTGACCCACCCAGATTCATGCCAGCCAGGACCCCAGGCCCCACCTTTGATACGACAGCATCATGGTCTCCCCTCACACTGTTCCAGCTGTTTTTCAGTGCATCTGTGGTCAGGACAATTATTGACAACACAAATTCCAATGCTGCGAAGCGACTACAGGCTGGGATGAAGTTTGTTTGGAAGGCTCTAACGGCACAAGAATTTTACATTTTCATGGCCATCATAATTTATACAGGCCTCGTTCAGGTGCACCTCAGATCTGACTACTGGCGGAAAGCGTGGCCATACAACTTCAACTTCCCAGGGGAAAAGATGTCACGGGGCCGCTTTGAAGCCATCTTGTGGTCCCTGCATTTGAGTGACCCAGAAGAAGACGAGGAGAATGAGCAGAAGAGGAGCACGGATCAGTACGACAGGCTTTTCAAAATCAAGCCTCTCTACACTGAGATTGTGACTGCCTGCCAAGCAAACTTCCATCCATATAAAAACATTTGCATCGACGAGAGGATGGTCGCGTCCAAGGCCCGCAGCAGCATGAAACAGTACATGAAGGACAAACCAACAAAGTGGGGTTACAAACTCTTTGTGCTGGCCGATGCAGGAACTGCGTACACATGGAATTTTTTTGTGTACGCTGGAAAGAGTGTGGACACCACAGGCCATGGTCTCAGTTACGCTTCAGTCATGGACCTTTTGCCATTTCCACTGCTTGGTGGGGGCTATAATTTGTTTGTTGACAATTTTTATACTAGCCCTGCCCTGTTTCTGGACTTGTACACAAAACACATTGGTTGTTGTGGGACTATCAGGCAAAATCGTATTGGTTTTCCACACACCACACAAAACGACCTCCACAAAAAGGCTGCCCGGGGAGATATGCGGTGGATAAGAGATGGCAAACTTCTCTTTGTAAAGTGGATGGATACCCGGGAGGTGACCATGTGCTCCACTATCCATGAAGCTTTTAGTGGACGCACTGTCAAGAGGAAGGTGAAAGAGGCTGGTGTGTGGAAAACCAAGTCCATCCCTATTCCAGACGCTGTGGTGGACTACAACAAGAACATGGGTGGTGTTGATGTGTCTGATGCCTTGATAGGCTATTACACTGTGCACCACAAGACAATGAAGTGGTACAAGACTTTCTTTTACCATTTTATTGACATCGCTGTGGTGAACAGTTTCCTTCTCCACAAGGAGCTGTTCAAGATGAGGAACGAGCCCACACTAAATAAGCCTCTCACACAGAAAACATTTAGAGAGAGGTTGGCTGCAGAAATGTTGAGCTTTGCTGAGGCCTCAGCAGCTCCACCTCCACCACCACCACCACCACAGCCCACCTGCATGCCTGAGTATTTTGGGGGTGATGCCACTCAAGCACGGCGATACTGCAGGAGATGCCAGGAGGCTGGCATTCAAAGAGTGAAAACCCCCATATACTGCAGAAAGTGTCTGGTCCCTCTGTGCCTCACCTCTCAGAAAAACTGTTTCCGGGAGTGGCATGACAGCCATTAGTGGAATTAGAACAGATCTAGCTATTGCTAGTGTTTTGTTTTTTTGTTTTTTGTTTTCTTCTTCTCCAGTTTATTTATACTTTTGTTAATTTATAATTTTAGAGTTTTGTTGTTTTCAGTTCTAAATAAATCTGCTCCATTTGGAGTCAAACTTTATTCCTTTTGTATGTCTTTTTTGCATGGGAAACTATATTGAGGTCTGGTTGATTTTTTTCAAAACAAATCCAAAACTTTTGTTTTTAGATGGAAAAAATAGCTATAGTGACATGTAAGTGAAATCAAATGAGTTTTACAGTTTGGTACCAGAGAAATTTCAAATGGCACATATGGTGCCAAATTGTGCCCAAATGAGCTCCAAAAATATATAGGGATTTTCCCTATAAAATGTGGGGTTTTTTTAGGCGAGAATAAAATATTTTATTTATGCTTTTTTCCATCTGATATTACTCTTCAATAATAATAGATAGTTATTACTTACAATGTATTTACTTTTACTTACAATGTATTTATATCCCATAGGCTCTGATCTATCAAATGATACCAGAATCATGTATGTGGGTCTTATGGTTCAAAAGTTATAGCTGTTTGATTTAGGGTATGCTATTTTTTTAAATTAGGGGGCAGTGCTTAGGGGGCAGTGCTTAACTGCTATTTTTTTAAATTAGGGGGCAGTGCTTAATTTTTTTTTTTTTAAATTAGGGGGCAGTGCTTAACAGGTTAATGGACAACGGCGAGGCGTAAACCGGCTGACGCACAGCTGGAGTCCATTTCTTTCTGAACAATAAAGTCTCTGAGTGTATTTACTGCCCATTTCGTATCTTTTTTTCGTGTTGATTTAATCTTTTTAGTCCTCTGATTCAATTCTCTCGGTGTTATCTCATTGGGTCGTTTCTCCGTTTTATTTACATTTTTTTCTTTCTTCAGCAGCATACCAGTCGTCAAAGTTGCCATATTCTCCATAAATGTTAAAAGAAATAGCACGAAGTCGCTCATTGTTGTATTAGGCTATAATATCTAACGTTAGATGATAGAGCATGTGACTGCCTGTTGCTATGGTTACTCACAGCCGTTGTAGGCAGCGCATTTATTTATTAATTTCGAATGGTAAACAGGCAGTTTCACCAGAACTACTTTACTAGGTGTCCTCTATCACTTTTTAATGGACACCCTGCAGCCAATCGGAATCGAGTATTCACCCAGACCATGGTATAAAATCATATAGCCTATAGATCATTTTAGATGATGTTTTGTATGCTTTATTTTAGCAGCTTGCAAATTATTTATGCAATTTATGTTGGGGGAAAGTTGTAGGCTTTTGCGGCTCGCGCTTCAATCTCGTCGTAGAGATTGCATGTGTACAGGCCGCCGGATAGTTTTGCTAAGAACTTGCAATGTATAAATATCAGACCGGCCCTCGCGGCTCACCGGGAAAAGTCCCGACTTGGATTGGCACTCCGGTAGTGACCGGCGGCCACAGTATCTCTTGTGCATATCTCATGAAGCTGCCGCTTCTTTGCTGCGTGTGTGAGGAGAAACACAGACCACATTAGGGAGGGACTGGAAGCGTGACACCGATACATCTCTTACATACTGGAGTGCGGTTATTCATAAAAGTATCAATTCTAATAAATCTAGGTATCGTTAGGTTTTTAATTTCTGAGTATCGTGATACTTTTGAAGTAGGCTTATCGGTGCACCGTGCAACACTAATGTATATATATATATATATGCACACACACACACAATTGCGCAGATTCTCCTGTAAATGATCTAGCACCCCCTCAGCACCTGCGTTAAAAATTTAATGGCGCCGCCCCTGTTAAATTTCCATAACGAGATGGAGTAAAAACAATTTTAGAATTAGCTGTAGAAGTAAACGTAAAAATTGGTGTTTGCATGCACCCATACAATTTTGTAGATTATATCCAAAAATATACAGCAATTGAATTAAACATTTTATACTTGCATTAGTGTTGGTCTGGTCATGTGATCTCATGTCTGACCGCCACATGTCAAATAAACCCACTTTATTTAGGACACTCATGTGATATTCTTCAAAATTATCTTTCATTTCTATAGAGCCGGACATTTTAATAAGGATCAAATTAACCAACCCATTTGTGTCTCAGTTTCTTCTTGTTTCACACTGAATGTTTCTTCAATCTTCACGTCTTCAGTCTCCTCTTTAATAAACTCCATCTTTATAACAGTGTGTCACGTAAATCTCAGTCGCTTCCTATGTGTTTGTCCTGTTTAAGATGAGAATAATTAACAAAAAGAATAATAAGCCCACACTAAATCTGAGTGTCTCAATCAGTTCAGTAGTTCAGTTCACTGGTGAGAGAGTCAGTCAGAATGAGAGTTATGGACTTAAATCACTCGATTAGATGGTGTTTTGTTCTTATTGGATTTACACTGTTCTAACCAGCAGATGACGTCAGTGTGTGTCATCAGTTAAATTCAATCAAATATTAAATACATCCGTTTCTCTCATCACTATTTTAAACTGAACAAATTCGTGTTTACCATTTAATTCACGATATTAGGAGCAAAATAAGAAAGTATTTTAATAAATTATTAAATAATTTTACTCAAGTGTAAAGCATTACTATGTTACATTCAGTAATAAATATTTGCCTTTTGATCGCTTGCAAAAACTAAAAAATAAACTGAATGGTTTGCATCTAAATAAACGGTTTAAAACAATAACCTTTCTTCAGCCAAATCACAACAGTTGCAGTAGCGCGGCGCAGCCATATGACGTCACTTCGCCAAACCATAATAAAAGCCCTGTTCACATGCAAAAATTGCATGAAAATTACATTAAAAAAAGAAAGGAAAAACACATGTAAATAATAATACACGTACCAAAAACAATAGGATCCTCTCACCATCAGTGCTCTGGTCCTAATAAAACTTACCATAAGTATTTAGAGTAAAAGACATTTAAATACATAATTGTGTTCTGAAAATAACTGCTTATGAAAGTGTTTGTAACACATCTAATATTTGAGATTCTGTTTAAGTCATGAGGTTGGCAATTTATTTTTTAATTATTATTATCATTTTTTTCACAAGCCATTTAGTCATTTTTGTTTGATACATTTTCTAGTGCCATAGCAAAAACTATTACTGTCAATATTTGTCTACAAATTAAACAATTATAAGGGTTAATTATTATTATTCAAAAATTGCAATTGTCTTTCCACATTAGCATGCACAATATAGGTAGCTGTGTAACATCTGAAAATCTGTTTCACATTGCTTGTAGGGGTAAAGATAAATATCTGACCATTTTGAGCCCTAAACAAACTCAGCCTAATGTCAAAATGGCACAAAAATCAGAAGGGATTTTTAAATGACAAATGGAGGTTAATATACAACAGAGACTGACAAATAGAAAGCTATTGGATTTTCAGTGGGATAGCATCAAAGACTCTGACAAAGCCTTAAACCTTAACAATATTACATAAGATCAGTTAATGTAAGGTTTGTTTCATTTTAAAGAAATGTAATATTTTGTTAATGTACAGTTGTCCACAAGACTCCACATCTATGGACACTTAATAATGTATATTTGTAACATTTGTTGCTCAAAACTGGAATTTTGTTTCTGTAAAAGTAAGTAAAAAAGTATTTTTGTGTGAACTGTCCCTTTAAACGTATACTTCAGTGTATAATCTTGAAAAATCTTAAATTATGAATATGATCTAAAACAAAAACAGTCAGAAATACAACATTTCAACATTTAAAAATACAAGTCAAGTCACCTTGATTTATATAGCGTTACACAATACAGATTCTTTCAATGCAGCTTTAAAGTGATAGCAGGAAAATGATTTATTTCAGGCTTCAGTGTTGATTCAGTTGTTAAGATCATCAAATATTAAATTAGTTCATTTCATCGATAAAGCAGCTCTGTAAAAAAACAGAGATGCCATTGTCCAGATTGGATAGTAAAAACAATATTAAAATAGGATTTTATCATTAAGTTGAAGATGACTTGACCCAGTCTTGTGTGTATGATACTGTGAAAAAGAGGAAACAATATCTGATGGAAATACAGTATTTATTTATTTAAATTTTTTTATCATTTGCTACATTGTATTTTTGGGACTATAACCTTTTTTTGTTATATAATCTAAAACATGCCACGATTTATACTCCAAAGTTATTTATATAATACATTTAATAAGTAAGCAAAAAGCAAACACTACAAAAGTGTTTTTAAAAGACGTATTTCAAACACATCACCGGCTACAGACAGAAACACTGTAAGATTGAACAGTTCTAAGAAGAATCCACTTCAACAACAAGCACACACCAGGTAAGACTGATCATCTAAAATGGCTCTGTCAAAAATTATAAAGCTAGCTATCTTGAGTTTAATAATAGTTTTTGATACATTTGATTCATATCAAACAAAACTGGGGAAAAAAATGGTTTGATATAGAAAAGTAAGCAAGAAAATAAGTTAAGAAATTGTGTATGCACTAAATCGTTTAAATCATTAGTGTTTTGCCTTTTAGACAAAATCTCACGTATTAGATGTGGTTCAAACCCTTTCTTTTGGTAGTCATTTTCAGCACATAACTAAGCATGTATTTTCTATTTCAAGTAAAATTTAACTCGATGCTGCTGACATGTGTTTTATTATTCGTATGAATATGCACATACCTATGGTATGTCTTTACAGTTATTTTAGAACAGGACTTTTATTTTGGAGTTGTGATTTGACGTCATGAGGGTGCGCCGCACTCTTGCTTCTGTTGTGATTCGGCTGAATGAAGATTAGTGTTTGTAGAGTGTTTAATACAAACCTATCCATTCAGGTAATTGCATAGTTTTAACAGGAATTGTAAACGTAATGCGTTATTATTCAATGTGACGTTGTGATGCATTATCTAACACCAGTGCATGTTAATTTGTTTGAGTAAAGCTCATCCACAAAATCATTAACAGAAAATCGTCTCATTTCGCAAAACGGAGCTTTTTGAAACTCCGAGTCAATTGAATCAAATACTTTTCAAAATGATTCACTGACTCAAAGCGCTCGAACGTGCAAATAATCTAAATGCAACGAGAAAAACAGTAAACACTAAATTTTTTTTCTTTTTAAGATGTAATTGCATATCATTAACTTTTAATTTTTAAAACAAACATTAATCTAATTATGAGATGTTGTATATTCTTTTATTTTATTCATTTGTAGTGCTAGTTTCGAGTCTTTTTATAACTTTTAGTCTAATGAGAGTCTACTCTCACTCTGACTGACTCCAGAACTGAACTACTGAACACACATGCTGATTGAGACACACACAGAGATTTAGTTTAGATTGTTTTTCTTTCATCTAATTATTCACATCCTAAACATACTTTTATAAAGATGGCATTTATTAAAGTGGAGAGTGAAGACATGAGGACTGAAGAAACAATTAGAGTAAAACATGAAGAAACCGAGGAACAAACAAAGATGGTGTTTATTAAAGAGGAGACTGAAGACATGAAGATTGAAGAAACATTCAGAGTAAAAAAAGAAGATCCTGAGGAACAAACAGGTTAGTTTCATTCTCAAAGCTGAACTCATTTTATCCTTATTAAAATATCCAGCTCTACAGAAATTATTGATAGTTTTGAAGAATGAGTGTCCTAACAGGGTCAAAAAGGGTCTTTTTTTAGTGGCGGAGAAACACTGTGAGCCCCAGTACTGACAATAAACCTAAAATAAATGCAAAGAAACAGTAGTATAAATGTGTCCTATATATTAATTTAATTAAAAATAATGATTAATCATTGTCAGGACATACAATAAAATAATGTGCTAAGAGCTATTGTTCTTTAAATGATTGTAAATGTGTGATTGGTCACTCGACCAATGATTAAAAAAATAGCATTACATACAATTATCGACTAGTGACCATTCATTTGAGCCATCAGTCAACTAATCGCATGTTTAATTTAATTACTTAAATATACATTTGCTGGCACGTATACTAATCCATAATATGCCTTTAATACTGAAATTAGCAGTGTTTGGAATTGATTAAAATCATGTCGGTTGAAGACGGCATACATTTAAAATGTTTTTATTATATATATATATATATATATATATATATATATAAAGTAAAAAAAATACAGACAGAATTGGTCAATGTTTCTCTGAGTTTTCTTTATTATGTTGGCTTGAGAAAGCCATATATTTAAACATTACTATTATCATGAGAAATTGACTACGCCTAGGACTGTAATGCTTCCCCAAACTCAGCTCAGACCTTCAGACTGGTCTGACTCGCTTAAATCTTTTCTAACTGGTCAGACTTACTTTCGGAGAAAAAAAATCCCACTGACTTGCGTTATCTGAGCAAAGGCCGTAATACTTAACGCTGTCCACTAGAGGGGGCGACATGATAATACGTTTTTCTACTCTCTTTCCCTGTTTGCATCAGTTTAAATGACAAATAAAAGTATGAATTCCATTCATAAATAGGCCATATCTGTGTATGAGAACAAGCTTTACACTTCAAGCTACAACTAATTAAAACTTGTACCCTACTTCAAAGTTTGCCACTCTCTAGTTTCTTTTAAGATATTGTTAATAACACTGTTTGTTGCATTTATTGTTTGTCCATCCGGAACTATTAATTGTCATGTGCTCTATATTTTAAAATGTACTAGCTGTTGATAAATCACACTCAATTAATGTAACAAGCTAATGTCAGAGCAAATGTCCTGCAAAGTTTTGCTAGGCTAGTTAAACACACCTGAACCAGCTAAGCAAGTTCTTCAGAATATCTAGAAATGTTCAGGAAAGTGTGTTGGAACTGGTTGGAGCTGAACTCTGCAGAACATGATGCTCCAGTGTCAGGACTGGGTGTTAAATCTATAAATGAATGTGCTGGGTGTTTTCATGCAGATTTGTAGGGAAGTCAGTACAATGGAAAATGGAATCTGCAAAAACTTTATTCTGTTCTCACAACAACACATGCAAACAAAACTGCAATGTTTTTAAACGTTTGATTATGTCTTTATCACACACCCTGCTTGAACCTTACTAACTGAACAAATATTAGCCTACTGCAGGAAGTGGAGAAAAAAAAATTAAAACTAGACAAACTAGACAAGTTTTTTAGACAAAACTTTTAGTGACTTCAAGCACATTGGATAGGCCTGCAACCTCTGTGATGACAATATCTTCAGATCTGCATTTAGGGCACTGCCTTGAGTTCTCCATCCATTGGTTAATGCAGACCTTGCACCCCACCACACTCCTGCAGCACGAGGTGAACACAGGTTCTTCAATGATAGTTTGATAAAAAATAAAAAAAAGTCAACATTAACTGCAGCTGGTGCCAAATAATAACCATGATTATGTTTTGGAAAACAGTAAGTCAAATCACATCAATTATAGCTAAATCATGGCTAAAAATTATACAACCTTTGGCAGTTAGTTAAAAAACCTAGTCTATAGGGGCCACACACTTGCAACTGATATCAGTGAATAGATTGAGCGTGATTTCAGCTGAGCAATAGCCATGCTACTGTTTTAGCACCAGATTTGTTCAGATTTGTCCAGATTGGTTAGGACATTTCAAGATGCAGTTTTGTGTGTGTGTGTGCGTGTGTGTGTGTGTGTGTGTGTGTGTGTGTGTGTGTGTGTGTGCATGTATTTGTGTGTAGGTGATTATCTGAATATCTCTTTACACAATTTTTCAAGCTTGTTTTGAAATAAAATTTATCACTGGTATGAGTTTGGTTTTTTTGAGTTTGCATGCATAATATGGTTTGCAGAGATTGACAATGTACTGCATGTAGTTATTTTAACTTCAAACTTTATTGGCATAAATGTTTTATAATAACCTGTTTAATGCACATAGAACTATTAAAGAGGAATGCTTAAAATAAGAAATATATTTAGGTGCCATTAATGTTTACAGTTGTTTTGTTATTTACATGGTGAAGTGCAACAGAATGTGAAAAACCTTTTAAGACTACAAAGATATTACAATACTCTGTAATTCCTTCTATGATGAACTTGGATCAGGCATGGTTAAAACTGGATATGTGCTCTACTCCTTTTTGCTGCTTTCATTATTACTTTAGAGATTTTTAATACTTATTCATTTTATTAAAAGTATTATTTAAACTTTGCGCATACGTTTTGAAGCATCGACATCATTACTGTACCACTCAACTCAAATACGATGCACGTGCTTTCAGCGTGATATATATATATATATATATATATATATATAGCACAAAAAAATTATGTATCACTTTATCACCTCCCATATATAGAGTTCAGATGCAAAAGCCTCTAAGTGCCATTTGAAATTTTCTTCTAAAATGATCATTTTTATCAAGCTTGTATATTTAAGTTCAGTAATTTCACTTAAATGGCAATGAAGATTACCTATTAATTGTCATTTAAGTGAAATTACTGAACTTAAATATACAAGTTTTACAAAAAGTCATTTTCAAAGAAAATTTCAAATGGCATTTAGAGGCTTTGCATCTGAACTCTTCATAAATACATACATACAGAGAGAGGCTTCTTCATGAACCACAGGGATTTGTAATGGGCTACAATGCAAATTCTCTCTTGAAGACATTAAACAGAGACTGTGTTTTTAAACATTTACATTTGTGGATGAAAAATGTACCCAAGATAATTAAAGTGTTTAAAATCCTTTCTTAGTTTTTGTCATTATAATTCCTAATGTAATGTTATCTCTAGTGAAACTGGAGAGAGATTGGAGATAAGGCTCAAGCCAATGATACATGTCACACCAGAACGTGTTGCTGTAAGAGCAGGAGAAAAACAAATGATCCGTGGTCTCTATGTTCTAATCACAGAATACAGTTAGCTCTAAATTAAATCTACGTGAGAGGTTTGAGCGCGATTTAGCGTGAGTTTTTCAACCCTATTTCCTGTTTACAGTGCATGGCGTCGACGTCATTGCTGTGCCACTAACCAATGAGAAGCGTTTTGGGCGGGACTGCATGTGCAGCCCCGCCCTAGTGCGGCCCCGCCTTGATCGACGTCATCACTTTGTCAGTAACCAATGAGAATTGTTATGGGCGGAGCTACACGTGTAGCCCCGCCCCAGGTGTAGCCCCACCCCGATCTGCAGGCTGCAGCCAGGTGTACTTGGCACGGTCCGATTCTCTTTCCCTTTTTCTGGACATTTCTGACAGAGTTTTCTTGGAAGCGCGAAAGTAGCTTCATACAGTATGTTGTTGTTGATGCGTGTGACGTCGACCTTCTCATGAGCTGTCATGAGCTTCTCATGAGCTGCCGCTCTCAAACTTGCATGGCTGGTTTTTCCGGCGGCGTTCTCCCCAAGCTTCACTACCAGGATGATTCGCCCTACTATGACTTTGTTAACCACCAAAACGACTTTGAAGCTGTTATATTAAGGTACAGATCTTGCATAGAGTGCCTTTAAAATATGAAGAGTTCAGATGCAAAAGCCTCTAAATGCCATTTGAAATTTTCTTCTAAAATGACCATTTTTATCAAACTTGATTGATTGATTGATTGATTGATTGATTGATTGATTTTATTTGACCACTTAAATATAAAAATATGAAAACCAGTAACAAACTGTTTCATACTTTAAAATTAAATACATAAGTACATACATAATAGATAAGTAGTCAGGGATAACACAATAAAGCCCGAAGACTTATTTCCATTGTGGTCCCTTATAAAAGCAGCAGAAGAAAATCAAGTGGCAACACATCAATCATTCACATACATAAATTCATACATATTATACAGAAAAAATAAACTTTGTTATTATAAAAACTACATTTGGCCTCTAAACCATAATTTCAGACCCTGTTTAAAATTACCTATACTCTTTTCTGTCTTCAGTGCACTAGATAACCGATTCCAAAGGGTAGTTCCAACATAAAGAAAGGACTGTTTGCCCAGATTTGTATTAAATCTAGGGGGTACAAAATCAGTTGAGCTACCCCTAGTGGAGTACCTGTGAACTTCATCTACTCTATTAAAATAATTTCTAAAATATTTAGGAACATCTCCATAAACAATTTTATGTACCATTCCCAGTTGCAACTGAGCCACCCGATCTTCAACTTTCAGCCATCCTACCCTTTCAAAGTGGGAAGAATCCAGTTGAGTTCTGATGGGGAGGTCTAAAATTAGCCTTATTAATTTATTTTGAGATGTCTGACTCTGAAGCCTATGTTTCAGGTTAACTGTGAGACCATTGTACCATGCCCCACAAGCACAATCAAAAAATGGTTGAATTAAAGCTCCTGCCAACACTAGCTTTGTTTTTTCATCCAAAAACTTTGATATTCTGGCCAAAAAAAACTTGTATAGGTAATAGGTAATCTTCATTGCCATTTAAGTGAAATTACTGAATTTAAATATACAAGCTTGATAAAAATTATAATTTTAGAAGAAAATTTCAAATGGCACTTAGAGGCTTTTGCATCTGAACTCTTCATATGTAAAACCTTTTTTCCAAGTCAAAAGATGTTTAAAATGTTTAAATATCATTTTAAAATTGTTTAAAATTCATGTAATGTAAATCATTTTATGTAAAAAAACATTTTAATAACCATTTAATATTCTTTACAGATCTTGAAACTCCTGGCAACAGTTTGCAACATTGATGGGGCAAGCACCATGGTCAGCATTCGGGACTCCGAAAGTGAGGTCAAATCCTGCCAGATAGGGGACCAAACGGGGACGATTCAACTGTCCTTGTGGGATGGTCAAATAGATTGAGTGCAATTGGATAATAAAACGTACATGTTCACAAATTTATCAACCAGATCATTTAATGGCAAAACCACATCGGAACCACACAACCACACGGAACACCACAATAAAACACAGCACCACCGCAATCACATTGCCCAGAACGTCAAACACAAACCAATTTACAACCGAAACAAACACTCTCACACAAACTGTGGAAGGGAGTACAATCACAATCAAAAATCTGTGTCCGAAGTGTCACAGTACACAGCAAAGCATAAACATAAGAAAGAACTTCCACACTTGCAAATTTCTAAGAAAGAACTCCAGCTACATTACAAAATGTAATGGAGTATTGATTTTTAAAATTGGAGACAGTGACCAGTCACTCTCTATCCCAAATTCTATCCTAACCAAATTCATTCGCACAGAAAAAGACAGAACCTTTCTGGACGCACAGGACATTGGGAGTTCCTTCTTACCTGTGGGCCTGTGAGTGTAAAATACACAAATGACAACCATATTATCGAAATTCAGAAAGCCACATGTGATACTGAAGCCACCTCAGAAGAGGTGCTTGAGCAACAACTTTGCTCAATTGTAGATGCATGTTCTTTGCCTTCACCATGCATAAAAAAACCCAGGTGAAAAAAGGCCTGCTGTACCTGAAACCACAGATCCCAACGACCTTAAAGACGGACCACGACCATAAAACTTACATGACATACACAAAAACAAACCATCCAATGCATGTTATGGTTTCTTTTTCCTTTAATAAGTACAAGTACATGATGTTAGAGTTTCTAAGGTTTTTAAAGAGTCTAAAGGTTTTTTTTGGTGGAATTGTTAAACGTAAACAATCTTAAATTTTGGTGGAATTGTTCAACTTAAAAAAACTTAAATTTATTGCTTCTATAAAAAAACGTTTTTGTTAACTGACTGTAATTGTTACACTTTCATTTCATGTTCATTTACAAACCATTGTTTATTAACTGTAATTATTACACTTTCATTTCATGTTCATTTATATACTTTTGTTTATTTACTGGAATGGGTAGACTACATCTTGATTTATAGTATGTTGTCATTTTATTTAGATATTTTTCCAATTTCACCCTGCAATAAAAATATTTGATTCCAATTTCTGAAACTGTGTAAAACTTCTTACAATGATATGTGTTCTATGGTTCAAAAAGTATGAATAACACTAGGTTCAACAGCAATACTCAATGTAACTATTTAACCTTAGATAACTCCTTCACAAACATATCTTAACAACTGTTTAGTACATTTAGTAAATAAAATCAACTCACAATGTTGACTAAAGACAACTATTTTAAATATAGCTGCGAGCAGCGATTGCGGGCCCAAGCCGGTGGCACCGCAACCCCGGTGCCTTTAGTTACCTAAAGGCACCGGGATGGCGGTACCGCCGGCTTGGGCCCGCAATCGCTGCTCGCAGCTATATTTATATATATATATATATATATATATATATATAAAGCCGGTGGCACCGCCACCTTGGTGCTTTTAGGGTTATTCTACATGACGTGCAAAAACATAACCCCCGCTTTGACTGTCAAAAAGAAGTGTGCCGAAGAGCTTGTTTATGTGTCACTTAATATTCTAATAGAATATTCTTAGGCTATACTACGTATATTTCATGAAGTACAACATCACGGTGAGGACCTACAGAAATATATATTCTGTAGCTCCTGGCAGTGATGTTTCACCTCATGAAATATAGTTTATATAATATAGCATAAGAATATTCTGTTACAATATTATGTTCACATTTATGACACAGACGGTAGATAATATTATGTTCACATTTATGACACAGACAGTATAGGCTTCTGCCAGGCACTTTCAGGGATACAAATTGAAAAAATATGTATTTATGTGCATATTTATATGCAAAATACTCCTTTTTCACATCAACTATGTGCTATGGTCATTAAATGGCTATCCTTTTCACTTAAGTCCAGCAAATAATTCATTTATTTAACACATTTGGTGGCATCCGCCTCAAGTTAGCGTTGTTATGAAATACAGTCGTATGTTTGCATAGAATTCATTTTGAACACGATAATATTACATGCTTTCAAAATCTGAGGTAAATTATCCGTTATGGCTTGTGGCACAGTGACCTATTTTTAACTAAAAATAAATAATGTGTAGCTACTCATAACCAGTGTAATTTCTTCATTCTGTCAGCCGCGACGTCGCAGAAATAGGAACCGTTTCTAAATTAGAAACTTCGCATGTCGCCGTCGCGTCTGGTTAGGACAAAAACTCTGATTTACATGGAAAAGATACCTTTTATCGCGTGTCGCGGCGTCGTGTGTAGTTAGGACACGGTGTAAGCGGCCGCTTCTCAGGTCTAGAATCTGAACTTGATTTTTGATTGGCCAGTGTCAGACAGTCAGACCTGTCAGTCTCTCAGCTCGCGTCAGCTTCATGCGGCTTCATGAGAGAGACGCATAAGTCCGGAATTGGACAATTTAACAATATACTTACGATAGAATATATTTACAATTAATAATGATTTAAAAACAAAATACATAACGCGCCGGGCCGCCGGCCCAACCAGACCGCGGCCCACCGGGAATCTCCCGGTAGTCCCGATGGCCAGTACATGCCTGATTTAGTATCTTTAATATATCGTCGCTGCCCGATGAAACTCAAGTATGTCCAAAACGGTTACTTTTCAGGAAGTGGAAAAAAACATGTTATTTCAAAAGCAGCTGAACGTAGCATTCTCATGCTTGGCACAACATCTTTAAATGTAACCATATTCTTGCCAGTGTCATGATATAATCCATATTTGACCCAAAATCGAGTTTAAATGGACATACGTGCATATTGTACTGTAACGGTGGTCGATAAGCGTTCTTCCGTTCATTAAAAGAATGAGGTTAGCCTATATTGATAGATGAATAGGCTACGCTCAGTTTATCAAATACGCTCAGTTTATTAAATGTCTCTTGCAAACTATGAAGAGACAACCCAGCAAGCAATAGCCATCATTTCACCGTCTAGGTTAAATAGAGACCCGATATAGTCCGGCTATGTGTAACCCACTTCTAGCCAAAATAACATTGAATCATGGCTAAATGTATTTTTTCCAAAATAACTTGCAAAATGTATTATATTCCATCATGTAAGCAAAGTCAACTGTGATTACAAGGTGTTTGGTTTGATTTCTTTGACATTTTCTATGTGTAGGCTGTGTGAAGACGCGATCTAGCTCGTATAGTCTGTCCGGCTATTTATAGCCCACTTCTAGTCGAAACTGATTAATTGTCGTTTTAATGAATTGTTGGGCAGGCAACGCATGAGATAGTTGATATCCCATCATGTTCGCATTGGTAAACATATCTACAAGGTGCCAGTGTCATATCATGACATGGTCGATTTGTAGTCACGATCCTCTGAATTGGATGGGCTATGTGCAGTCTGCTTTTAGCCCACTGGCGAAATCGAGGCTATCAGTGGTCTACGTTTAACGGCTTGGCTATAGCCCTGATTTAGACCAGCGATTAGTAGGCTATTGCCAAAATAAATCTTAAAATTGTTTTCTTGTTTTTCACCCACGCAGCTTCATGTTTGCTGTCACAGTCACACATTAATTAAAAATCTATGGTTTTATTTGACTGTTTTTCATTTTAAATTAAATAAAAATGCAATTACATTTATCAACCGCTAGATGGCAACAGCCCTACTGAGACATGACTGCTGACAACGCGAGTCTTGATAGCACAGATCACCGGTCACGCGATCGCCGATCGACCATTCTCAAATATTTTAAACGAGGCAGAGCATTGCATTCAGCTGACGGTCGACGACAACAGGTAAAATACATTCCCACTTTTGTCTTTTAAGCATATGTGTTTTCATTTTGACGTGTTAATTTTTTAGATAAATTATTTGTTATCATGTGTTGTTGGAATCGTGACATTTTAGCGGGTGTGTCATGGTACATGCACGTGTAGGCCTAACGTTACTGAATCCAAAGCTGTAAACATGAAACACATGCAATCTATTATAAAGTGTTATGAAAGCCACACTTATATTTGGCTCTTTTCTTTAGATCATTGTGATATAAAAATAGCATTTCCTCACTAAATCTCTCGTCTTTGACAAAGTCCATCATTGATATAAATTATAAAATTGAATTTGTCTGAACATTGGCTTGTTGGAGAGCATAAGCAAATAGAGTAGAATAATATTTGTTATTGTACAAGCAAAGTAAGATGAAGTTTCATTCAAAATGCCTTCATTAATTCAAGTTTGAAACTTTCAAATTAATTTTATAATACAGCATAAAAATACAAATGATTGGCTATATAAAATAAGCAAATCTAAAAAGTCTCCGCCAGTATATCAATAATGCAAATAGCTCCGATGTGCATTAAAACCTAAACAGAACACAAGAACACACACACACACACACACACACACACACACACACACACACACACACACACACACAAACGTACATGTACTTTCAACAATGCTTTTCTTGTGCTAATTATTTTATTCTTATTTGGCAGATGCTGTGATGACCAACTTCCCAGCAGCAACAGAGTTTTCTATTTTATTAGCCTATCTTAAGTTGTTCATGTTAAAATAATTTTATATTTTTAATTTTAATATTGGTGTGGTAATTTTTATGTTTTGAAGTTACGTAATGTTGTTCTTTTGCTAAATAAAGCCTTTTATATATATATATATATATTTGGAATGGCTTGTTATTTATGTGAACCTGTTATATTTGAGTGAAAAGAATCTTTTAACCATTTTGTTGTCTATTGCATGTATATGTAGTCGTTTAATAGTTGTCTAATTGATGACTAGTCTATTCTTGGGCTTAGACGTCTATTAGATTTTCACTGACAGCCCAAATTTAGCCTTGTTTTAGCCTAGACCCATATGCACTGCCTATTAGACGTATACATGTAGTCGTTCAATAGCCGTCTAATTGTTGACCAGTCTGTTCTTGGGCTATGGTTAGATGTCTATTCTTGGGCTATGGTTAGACGTCTATTAGATTTTCACTGACAGCCCAAATTTAGCCTTGATTTAGCCTAGACGTCTGGGCTATGTTTTGACGGCTATTAGACGTCTTTTGGACGTAAAATTGCTTGCTGGGAATGATGAATCAATACACACTGACATGGCGATGCTGGACTGATTCTTTATTTACACCATACAGTAATTTTGTCGGTTGTTTATTACAGATATTAGCATGCATTTTATTGATCATCAGCTAATTTCATCAATAGATATCAATAAGAGAGAGTGGCAACAGCCCTGGTAAGAGTCAAGAGATCATTTCTTTCTTTACTTGAAGATGAATGTGTAGATGATTAAGCGTCTATGACTTACTTTCACTTTTATTTGCGATGTTTGCAGTTAGTTTGACGCTCAGCTGCTGCTCATCTGCGGCGGTGATGCGTGTCGCAGCGCCGTCATTTCTGACTATAACATAGCCTGTAAACGCTCTCACTCGTTTATGTTTTAGCATTTTTGGGAGGAGTAAAATATACATGTGTGATATCAACAACCAGATTGCGTTTACACGTAAAGATCCGAACACAATGCGAGCCAGACTAGCCTACCTCCAGATGGTCAGGCATATCGATCACAATCCGATCACAACGTAATACCTTGCATTAACATTTCTTTTTTTATTATCCGGATAACTTATCTGGATACAGATCGCATTTTAATACCAGGTGTAGGGGTCTCAGAGACTAGACCGGCGAGAAACTTCACGAGAACGGCGGAAAGCCTCCACAGGGCGGGGAGATACTGCCTATGGGAGCGGCCGCTTCTCCGCTCTTGATTCCGATTGGCCAGTGTCAGACAGTCAGACCTGTCAGTCTCTCAGCTCGCGTCCGCTTCATGCGGCTTCATGAGAGAGACGCATAAGTCCGGAATTGGATGATTTAACAAATACTTACGATAGAATATATTTACAATTAATAATGATTTAAAAACAAAATACATAACGCGCCGGGCCGCCGGCCAAACCAGACCGCGGCCCACCGAGAATCTCCCGGTAGTCCCGATGGCCAGTACATATGCCTGATTTAGTATCTTTAATATATTTTCATAATTTTGAAGAAGTTTGGTGTGGGAATAATTAAAAATTAATTAAGAGAGGGGAAATAAAAATGTAAAGGCTGGTTTTGCAAAACATTCACATACAGTGACCGAAACAACCGACATCCTGTTGGGCTGGCTTAAAGTTGTTTGGGCTAATGAGATCTATAAGTGTACCGAGTTTAATATTATTATATGCAAGTGTGTTTGATTTATGGACCCAATTTTCAGATCAAGTTTATGGACCAAGTTAATTTAATTAATAAACTAATTATATAAAACTATTGTCAATGCACTACAATTTAACGGGTTATATTATGCCTTCACTTATAAAAATTAAAATAAAAACTTATTTAAAACATACCAGGCTTAAGAAATGTATTAAGAAATTACACAGCAGAAAAAACACACAGCAGTGAAATGGTTAAGCCCCTCCCCTACTAACACACACACAGACAGAGACAGAGATGTAGGTTCAAAGGGAGCATGACCAGATTCAAACAAACATATCTTACTTTCTGTGGGTCCTAGGTAATGAGTGTCAATTAGAAAGTTGTCCGGCTCGAGGAGTACAATATACATACCGATTTTTGTAACTGTAGATAAAACTAACAACCCAACTTTTGTCAAAAGGTGGCGCTACTGAGCCCTCACCACGCCCGTTTCTGAAACTTTGCACATGTCTACTGGCTAATAAATGTGATGTGTCTGAGGAGTTTCATGCAATTTGAAGCATGCTAAGGGTCTCAAAAGCATCCTAAAAGAATGGTAAAGTTTGATGCGTCGCCACGGCAACAGTTTCAAAGACATCAATAATCCATTCACAGGTCTACATCTGCCGTATGTTTACATTATACAGATGAAGTTTGAAGCAAATCGGGTTAAAATAAGAGGGTGATTTCAAAGCATTTTGAAAGTGACACACTTCCTGCTGCCAGTTGGTGGCGCTATAACTTTGACACACAATAGTCACATCCTAGTGATCGTCCTCTTACAGCGAACACACTCCTGAAGTTTCATCAAGATCGGTTGATGTATGCTGAAGTTAGGACACACTTCCTGTTTCACGTTTCTCACCATAATTTTGTTTCCTCGCCACAGCCAAACCGTTCGAGATATCAAAAATCCCCTCGCAATTTTTGATCCTCTATGTCTTGACTTCAGGCTGACCGAGTTTCGTTCCATGGGGATGAATGCTCTAGGACGAGTACATTAAATTCCATTGCACGCGTTTTAAAAACAACCGTAAATATCTGACTTCCTGTTGGGCTGGGGTAAAAAGTAAAAGCGCGATGTATATATGAAACGATGAGATCGACATGTGTACCGAGTTTCATATTATTACATGCAAGCGTGTTTGATTTATGGACAAAGTGTTCAGACCCCGTTCCAGGGGGCGCTGACGAGCCGCCCTGCCGCGCCCGTGTACCAGCTTCAGCCCGGCTCTGATGGCCGCGGGTTCTGACCCGTGTGCAAAGTTTCAAGAGTTTTTGAGCATGTTAAGGGCCCCGAAAGTGCCCGGATAGTCGTTAGAAAAAAAAAAAAAAAAAAAAAAAAAAAAAAAAAAAAAAAAATAATCCTAAGGAAAACAATAGGGCCTTCGCCCTTTCAGGGCTTGGGCCCTAATAACCATTTTACATTATATAGTGTTAAATTCTCTATGTCCATAAGATCACTTTCACATATAAAAGAAATGAACATCCAGACAAGTAGGTGGCGATGTGCAATAGTAACTCAAAATAACGCAACCATCAAGTCAGACAGAACAATTAACCTAAGGACTCAGCGGCCATTAACATGGCGAACGACAAGAAATTCAAGACAGAAATTGGGTAAATATTCTAAACAATACAACAGATAAGTACGTCCGTGTACGTTTTGATAGTTTGTTTTTTCGTTTGAAACAAAAAACAAAATAATGAGAAACCACCCTTTTTTCGTTTTTCGTTTCAAACCAAAAACAAAGAAACCGTAAAAAAAGAGCCATTTTCCCGTTTTTGGTTCTGAATCCAAAAACGAAAAAAAAAACCAAATAACGGTCCGATTTTGGTTTTTTGAAATTCCTTTTTCCATTTTTCCGTTTGAAGATCTACATTAAAACAAGGACAGGTTGGCCATGTGACCCAGAAGTAATAGTAAATATGGCCTATCAAAATAAAAGCTAAGCTTTTAGAACGGTCATAATCATCTATGGTCATAATAATATTATTCAGCACTAACGTTATACCAGAGTAACGTTAGAAGAAGAAAAATCAATGAATAAATAGAAACCTGGACTGGAATAAATATGTTTGCAACAGTAGTTTATTTCAGCTATTTAATATCATGCCTATCCAGCCCTATCATTCATCCAGCCCAGAGTTAAACCTGCTTCTGTTTTAACCTGATTTTAACTATGATTCTAACACTGCTATCAGGTTCTTAGCAGCTCAGACAACAAACTCACATCAGAAATGTCCTAATGTCAGCCATCTGGCCAAAAGAATGATTTACCAGTGTGCTGTTTGAATTGTAGGAAACTTTTCTTTCCTTGTAGAAAAGTTAGCAACTGAGGAGACCAGGAGACTTTTGAGGTATCTTTCTCGCAGAAGTTCTTTATTGCGTCGCTGTAGTCATCTCAAAGATAGTCTAATTTAAAAGAACCTTACATTCTGATTTATACATTTCAAGAGGGTGGGATTACACAGGGGTGGAGACATTGAAACAAAACAAATGGTAATGCATGTGACCCTGGAACTCCAACTTCCAAGGCAAATGGTGTCAGACATTAACATACAGTAGCAGCTGTTCTAACATCAAACAGGCATTTTCACACGGTGAGACGAGAAACAGGAAAAGCATGGCTTTCTCGTGTGGTCAAAGGACAGCCAGGAGGGTCACACTGGGAATTCCTACTGTTTTCAGACTTTCTTGATTTAAAACATTAAATTAACCATGTTAATAAAATTTGTAATCTCACAGAATCTTTCTTCTCTATACACATTCCAGTGTGTATAAAATACAAAACTATATAGCACATTCATGCTTTCAAAGGCATTGGATGTACAATCAATGGCTGCAGAATATTTGCTAGGCCCTAAGATTTTACAAGGTCCTCAAAAGAAATAACAAAAACATAATTACATTACAAAAAACATACTGTCAATGCTGATTTCATCAGCAATAACTGCAACAAAATGTTTAACTTTTCAGGCCCGCCCACAGAAATGACTGGGCCCCTGAAAAGGTCCAGTGAAAGGGCCTTTCGCAAATCTGCTAAGCTACTCATAGTTCCCATATGGTTCCTATTTGACTATGTTTTTTGGGAACCAAATAAGAACGTTCTAAGAATGTTCCCTGTAGGTTATTTTAGGTTCTCTTGTTATAACCAAAACTAACGTTCCCAGAACTTAAAATTGTTTGCTGGGATCATGCATTTACAGGGCTTAAAGTGAAAAAAATTCTTCTGACTGAAATTTTTTTCAGGCCAAGTCATATTCCTGTAACTTTATTTAAATAGTCGAGACCAAAAGCGTTTTAAGGGGAGATGTTTAAAACCGATCTAATATTGCCAGTTTGCGTAATTTAAAAGCTATTTTAATCTATGAAAAACAATTACTTATCTTGACAAATAATCAACCATATACATAACTTTCAGTGCATGTTTTTATTTATCATGAGACCAAACAATGCTAAAACAGCAAAATTTCCAGTGTTAAATTAACACTCCTGATGTACATATAGGGTCCTATATGTACACCAGGAGTGTTAATTTAACACTGGAAATTTTGCTGTATATATAGTTTGTGCCATGGCAAATCGTTTTGGCTGAGGGCAAAGTGAAGTTTTATAACTTCACTATTAACTTTATAACTATTAACTTTAACTTTGTAGCCTATTAGAGAGCTGACTTATGTTTAACTGAATTGTTTGCTTTATTTCTCATTGTATAGCTTATTATTAGGCTACTTATACTTTTGAACGGGATATTATCATTAAAACTGACATTTAACAAAAAAGAGACATGGTTGTGCAATTTTATATATTCTAAAATATATATAATATTATATTACTATGCATTCTCTTCACTGTATGTGTACGCATAATACAATAAAACGATACAACCCTGTCTGTTTGTTAAATGTCAGTTTTAACGATAAATAATGTTTCATATTTTTAAAATGAAAACAAAAAGAAGCAGGTTTGTGTATATTTCGTGTTGTTATAAATATATGATAATCAATGTGCGTTGCCTAAACCACATTTGTGTGGCCATTTATATGTTTATGATAATAATTATGTTCATTTATAAATGAAAAGAGGCAGAGTTGATAACCGGAGTAGCCGCGTGCTAGTGACGCGATCAAGAACGCACTGTTAGCAGCGTCCGTTCTCCCGAGTCGATCTTGGCAAGTCCGAACTACCAAGGACGCAAGTCCGAAGTTTCCGTAGTACTTGGTATTGAGAAACGACCAATATTGACCCGCGTTCTGTTTTCTACCATGGGACCGCAGCAAACGAGCTGTAGCCTCGCCTGACGAGATTGAGCAAGTGGTGCTCGATGCAGAGCCAAATGGGAGGAGCTAGAGCTCGAGCTCCTCCCCTCGCTGGAGCTCCAGCTCCACCTCGGTAAATTTAGTGGGTGGGGCTTCGCCGCTGCTTCCAATGGGAAGAGCTAGAGCTCTAGCTCACCCTCGCTGGATCTAGTGGAAAGAACATAAAGCGCTATCAATCCTGTTAATGTTAGTGCGAGTTTCACCCGTGATGAAAGGACAAGTTTGTTTTGATGCGCAAGATGCTGGCAAACATAATATTGTATTTTACGCTAAGATTTGTCATGATTATGATAAATTATAAAATTATTTATCGTTTCTGTTGAAAACTTTGTATCTATGTATTCTTTTCTCTTTTTTACGATGAACAGTTTCGTTGTTTTCCTCACTTTTAAAACCGCTTTGGTCTTTGGACAAAAGCGTCTGCTATATGATTATGTAAATTACTAGACAAAGGCAATGTGAAAGCTTTCTATCTGTGCACCCGTTTATTTTGTCCACCGCAGTAACGTTATTTGTTTTAAATTAATCTAAAAAAGATTCTGTAAATAAATCATCTGATTAATTCATTAAATAAAAAATAATACTAGGTTACCTAATCTGCCCTTTTTGTACGTAAATGTAAAAGCATAAGCTACTCAAATAGCCCAGTTATATTTTTTTTATATTGTAAATTAAAGTGTAATATTGACTGTAATATTGGATAGACTCAACCTTCATGTTATAGGCTATGCATTAAGCTATTTTAATGAAATGGAAACAAGCAGTCCAGTACTCTAAAACCAGCTGTGTGACTTCTCACTCTAGTCTAGAGGAAAAACAAGACAACAAATGTGCTCTCAGATTAGTGATGCATCCTTCACATTTTAAGGGTATAATAAGAAGTACATTGAAGTACACACTTCACATAACACTTAAAGTGTAACTAAACACTTGACCAACTTTTTTTAGTTAATGATCTGTAAGAATGGAGCTTCATAAATGCTGTTCATTGATTCAAGTACTTTTTTTGACAATTTGCAATAAAGTGTTTTCATTTTCAAATATATGGTGTAAAACCGTCTGAGAGCTGCCCTCTTCAGGTTAAACGGAAAGCTCCTGCAGTAGGGGTTCTCTCTGACGTAGCGAACTCTCTGACACCACTCTGTCACGCCCTTGGTGCGAGCGCACCACGCCCTTGGCAGCCCCTGGTATAAAAGCATCTGGTTCCGTCAAAACTACTGTAGCGAGTCAGGAGTTGGATTTATGAGTATTGAAAACGATCAGGATAGCATATATTAGCATCTAGTTAGCATAGCATTTATATAGTTATTTAGATTATTTCGTATAGCCTAGGTAGTTGTCAGTATATTGTTAGAAGCATAGTTAGTTAGTAGCATAGTATTGCATCAGTTAGAATAGCGTAGATTTTTAGCATTAGCTTTATCTGTATTTAGTATAGTGGTCAGGATGGTACGTAGGTGTTGTGTTGCTGGTTGCAACAGCACCGCTGGACTGCATAACTTTCCACTAGACTTGGAAATTAGGCGCCAGTGGTTGCATGCACTTGGCCTGGAAGACCGGGAGTTCCCGCCTATCGCTCGAGTGTGCAACCTGCATTTTACGCGGGATAGCTTCTCCAACACAATGGAGGTGGAAATGGGCTTCTCCACACAGCTCGCGCTGAGAAGCGACGCAGTGCCAAACGCTGCTCGTCCTGCATGGACTCCACCGCCGCGGCGGCGTCATGATGTGAGTGAGCATATTTTAATCACAATTTACTGCATATTTTTTTCCACATAGCAGCAAAATATACTGAACGTAATAGTAATAATAATCCTGGAAAAATTACCTCAAAATGACTGAATATAAAAAACATTTTTTTAGCATACAATGACCAGAGAAATTGGGTGCCAGACTGAACCAGTCATCTCCAGATCTGCAGGTGTGCAGGCTAACGTGAAGCCCATGAGGAGAAGCAAAGGTGATTTTGAATACTATGGAGCTTTTGTATGTCTCATCAAATAGTCATTATATAATAATTATTATAGACACATTATATAATTTTGTTTTGTATTTTTGCTGCTTATTGATAATACATCTATTATTTATTTGTGCAGCCACCCAGGCCAGAATGCCTAACAGGAGTGTGTCGTGTGACACAGGCACATTGATGGAGCCTTTCACAGAGTGTCCCGGGGCAACCTCGACACCAATAAAGAGGAAAAGATGTGAGGTGTCCACTGATGACTCCAGCTACCATCAAGATGGAAGTGAGAGCACCATGAACAGTACAAGGTAATGCGTTTAGTCCCGTCTTTGAAATATTTATATCATATATTTTAATGTTCTAATTTAGCAATTAACGTTACTTGTTTTTAAATACTTTTGATTTGAGTTATTTCTGATACATACACATTACATAACCAAATTATGCTTATTTATGCTTTTATTTAAATTTGTTTTCTTTTTTTTCCCTTTTACATAGAGTCTTTAATGAAGTATTACCCCACAAAGTGACTAAGTACATTGTCTATGAAGATAAACTTCTGGAGCTTTTTAGAAGATGCCCCGTCTGCACCCGGAGTTTGGTTGTTTCACAAACAACCATTGGGACACTTCTCCGTGTCAAACAGCGCTGTGCTTACTGTGAGTACTCCAGTGATTGGTCTAGCCAGCCAATGGTAAACAATATACCAGCGGGAAACCTACAGCTCTGTGCAGCTGTTCTGTTCACTGGCTCATCGTTTTGCCAGATATCGAAGGTGAGAGATAATAACATAGTGCTGTCATATTTGCACACCATCCCTCAGATTATTACATATAATATTTATTTTTTCTCTTTTAGTTCTTGGATGCCTTCAAAATCCAGGGGATCTCTGAGACGTGCTTCCACAAGCATCAGGCCAAGCTCCTTATCCCAACCATAAACTGGCAGTGGAAGATTGAGCAGGATAAAGCTATTGAAAATGCCATTGCTGATGGGGCTGTGACTCTTGGTGGGGACATGAGAGCTGATTCACCTGGTAATAAATAACTCTTTAATTATATGTATGTGTATGTATATATAGAGTCCAACTAACGGTTCAATGCGAATACATGTATCGTTACACCCCTACTATATATATATATATATATATATATATATATATATATATATAGTAGGGGTGTAACGATACATGTATATATATATATATATATATATATATATATATATATATATATATATATATATATATAGTAGGGGGGTGTAACGATACATGTATTCACATTGAACCGTTAGTTGGACTCTATATATACATACACATACATATATACATACATATATACATATATATATATATATGTAACAATACATGTATATATATATATATATATATATATATAAATAAAAAAAGACTGCTGTCAGGCTTTGATGTTGGCTTTGTGCAAATAACACAATTGTAGGACATTCAGCAAAATACGGCAGCTACACCATGATGGACCTCAAAGCCAATAGGGTCATAGACATCCAACTAGTCCAGGTAAACAACTACACAATGAAAACATTTTATTATGTGGTTTACTACATACTGTGCATTGATTTAAGTATTTGTGTTTGCAGAGCAATGAAGTAGGAAACAGCCAAAGAATGGAGAAGGAGGGATTTGAAAGAAGTCTGTCTCTTCTTGAGGAAAGAGGTGTTGTGGTCCAGTCTTTGGTGACTGATCGTCACACAGGGGTACAGAAGTTCATGAGGGAGCAAAAAAAGGACATTAGACACTACTTTGACCCTTGGCATATGGGAAAAGGTTAGTGTTTTGAATAGAACGAACAGTACTAGTATTTCTAACAGAACATTTTTTAGTTAAAGTGGTAGACAATTACGCTGGAAGATTGCACAAAGTGAAGTTTTTAAGATGCACCAAAAAGGTTAATATATCACAACCTTTTATATTTATCATATAGCCTATACTAAATGTTAGTCCACCACCTTGGTCTATAAAGTGCAGTGGGAAACCACTGATTATAGTAATTGTTTTTATTATTGTTTGTGTTCAGGGCTTGGTAAAAAAATTGATGCCCTTAGTAAGAGTAAGGGACTGCAGGACGTGAGGCTGTGGAGAAAGAGTGTGGTCAATCACCTTTATTGGTCTGCGACCACATCAACATCTGGGGAGGAGGTAGTGGCCAAGTGGAGCTCTGTAGCAAACCATATTCAGAACATCCACTGCCACGAAAACACCCTTTTTCCTTCCTGTCTTCACAAGCCTCTGGTTGGTGATCAGACAAGACACTGGCTCAAACCAAGTAAGTACAGATAAGCTGTAACACTAATGTATTTTATTTTGTAGTTGCGTCACTCACTCTCTAGATTTATATTTAACTATCTTCATTACATCAAGTCAAAGTTAATCCAAATGATAAAACACTGTGTTAACTGTTGTATTAAGAACTTTAAATCTTTTGTTTAGGCACAGCAGCATGTGAAAAATTCACAGCAATTTTGTTGTCACCACGTCTTCTTAAAGACATGCTCAAAATTAGTCCGGAATACCACACCTCTGGAATCGAGTGTTTCCACAGCCTCATTCTGAAGTTCTCGCCCAAAAATGTGGTGTTCTCCTTCAAAGGAATGTTGTGCAGGTAAACAAGATAATGGATTACACATTTTGTGCTGCTTACTAAATACACTACAATTTTGTAACCTGTAAAAACACATTTGTACCTTAATATAGTCAACTTAAGTCATGTTAGAGATCGTTTCATTTTAATATTGATTAATGTATTTTTTCCCTCTCAGACTACAGCTTGCTGCGATGCATTATAATGAAAATGCAGGCAGATCTCAGGCATCCACTGCAGCTGGGGATCTGCGATACTCAATAGTTTTCCCGAAATTCAAGCATGGAGAATTTACAGTGAGAGCTCTGAAGAGCAATCCTACCACAGGTAACTTATACTTGTCTGACTTATCTCAGAAAAAAAATATAATATATATTATAATAATTCTCTTTCTGAAGGCTACATTGACAAATTAATGGAGCTGCTGTTCCACCATGTGGTGGAAGACCCTCAGCCGTACCTGGACTTCTCTGGACAAATGGCTGTACCAGAAAAGCTGTGTGCTCAGTTTATTCGGCCCGACAAGGAGGAGGCAGTGAGCAGACACAGGTCAAGGTTCTTTAAAAACACATGAGGTTTTACCCACTCTGACAGCTTGGACACACCTGTCTGTCATCTACAACATTCAAGAAAAAGCACTTTGATTTTACAGTATTGCACTTGATTTTACTTTGTTAGGGTTAAGAAAAAATATTTTTTCTTTTAACAAATAGGAATTTTTTTGGCATTTCTTTCTTTCTTTCTGCTGTATCGAAAACGTTCCGAACCGTGACTTTAAAACCGAGGTACATACCGAACCGTGATTTTTGTTTAACTTTACACCCCTAGTCATTACTCTATGCCCGATATACTAGCGTTATACTAGCGTTATAGGCTAAACTGTTTTTAGAGATAAAACTATTTACATGCGATAATCATGAAAAGAAATCACAGATAACGGTTTAGTTTAAAAAAAAAAAAAATCTAAACTGTTTTAATTTTTCTTATTTATTTTGATTATTTTAATTCCCTCTATGTAAAGAACTTTGAATGACCATTGTGTATGAAATGTGCTATATAAATAAACTTGCCTTGCCTTGATGAATGAAACTGCAAACTATCTTCAGTATTATTTCTTTAATTATAATTCTGACGCCGGGTCTTCATATCTGGTTCTGGGTCTTTGACTGTATAATTGCATAACATATTCATTTTGAGTTTTTTTTTTTTTTTGTAGTGTTTTACTCCAGTTAAAAATGCTTCTTTAGAATTCATTTTTTATTGTATTTTTTATATATATATATATATATATATATATATATATATATATATCCAGCCAACACAGTCATGTGGGGCCCACAGTGGTTTGACCTGGGCTATCTAACTGGGACCCAGCCAGTTTTGTCCATGGTTTCCACTGTGGCCCTACATGGGTTTGCCCAGATGAAATGAACACTGCTCAGTGTGCACACTACAGGCTGTTAAATGTAACACTGAATCAGTGTTGGGGTTAATGAGATAATTAAGTGAGAGTGATGATTGAGCATTATTGAAGACACCTGATGTTAACAAGCAGAATCACTGAAGAACAAAATCACAAATTGTAAGCCACCATTATGGTGATCAGTGTCTGCTTTAGTTGGGCTCTTGACCCTTATACCCTCATACTTATAAATTTATAACAGTCAAATGAATGAAGACAAGTATAATCTGATACAATTGGTTATATTTCAATATAATCATGCTGTGATCTGGGAAATGAGACTTATTTAGATGATTTGGTTAAATTTGTTACTAACAGCTCTGTGATAATGCAGTATATGATTGTCAATAATTTCTATAAATTCAAAATATATAATAAAAGTTGTTCTGATCAAATCACTGCCGGCTGCCTTTATTTACAAACACAGACATCAATAATCAGCCTGTCTATCTCAACCGCGGTGACATTAATAATCCTTGTTGCCACCAATCATAACTCATTAATGGCTCCCATCCTGCATTGCGGTATGAATAAATTATGATCTGAATTGTCTATGTAATTTACTTTTCATACTTGAATATTCTACTCGTCACCGTTGTTGAGGAGTTTTGACTGAATCTTGAGGTCTGTGTGTGCCTTAAATAAAGATTTTTTTTCAAACAACTTTTGAGAAATTACATTATATTTAACATTCTGGATGTTTATGCAGAATCTCAGTTATACACTAACCAACAAAATAAATCATAGACATAAATTTTAAATGATGAAAGTCATTATGTAACTAACATCATTTTATTATTGTTTATCTTTGTTCATCTGACAGGATTAACTCAGATGCAATAGCAAATTAAGTTTAAATTTTTTAATATAAGGGTCAAAAAGCCCAACTAAAGCAAACACTCATCTCCACAACGGTGGCTTAAAATTTTAGATTTTTTCCTTGTGATTCTGCTTTATCGATATGTCCTCGATATTAACGTGATTTGGCGCAGCTTTTCAGTTATCTACGGGTCTTTGTAGTAAATGCCGCTCCATCTGAAAGCAGGTGAAGGTGACTTAATGCTAATCAATGAACCGGTTTTACTGATTAGATGCGCATAATAATTTTGTGCGATATATCGCCCAGCCCTACAGCAAAGACAAAGTTATAATGATGATTGTCATGACATAACCAAAATCATTAAATATTTATTTTCTTTGTTCATCAGGCAGTCATAACTCATAAACAATAGCCAAACAAAGTCTAATTTTTTTAATAATGTGTCAAGAGTCCAACTAAATCAAACACTGATCACCATAATGGTGGCTTACAATTTGTGATTTTCTCCTTCAGCGATTCTGCTTGTTAACATCAGGTGTCTTCAATAATGCTCAATCATCACTAAATTATCTCATTAACCCCAACATTGATTCAGTGTTACATTTAACAGCCTGTAGTGTGCACACTGAGTAGTGTTTATTTCATCTGGGCAAACCCATGTAGGGCCACCATGGAAACCATGGACAAAACTGGCTGGGTCCCAGTTAGATAGCCCAGGTCAAACCAATGTGGGCCCCACATGACTGTGTTGGCTGGGGGTTGCCCACAGTAAACCCTCATGGGGGCCCAAATGGGCAAAACTGCTATGGGCCCCGCATGGGCTAACCCACTGGGGGCCCGTGTGGGTTTTCTGTGGGCAAACCCACAGTGGGTTGCCCACAGTAAACCCTCATGGGGGCCCAAATGGGCAAAACTGCTATGGGCCCCACATGGGCTAACCCACTAGGGGCCCTTGAGGGGTTTCTGTGGGAAAGCCCACTGTGGGCTTGCCCTCAGCAAGCCCACAGGGGGCCCCAAAGGGTTTGCCCTTGCCCACACTGTCCCACAGAAAACCCACACTTACCCACAGTGGGCCCGCACTGGCATGTTTGCTGGGGTTAGATCTGTAGTTATTTTATCACACGGCTGCTTCCAGTGAAGCACCAGCAAAACTAGCCGTATGATATGACATGGCCCGATTGCAGATTTTATATCATTAGGGCCCAAGCCCTGAAAGGGCGAAGGCCCTATTGTTTTCCTTAGGATTATTTTTTTTTTTTTTTTTTTTTTTTTTTTTTTTTTTTTTTTCTAACGACTATCCGGGCACTTTTGGGGTCCTTAACATGCTCAAAAACTCTTGAAACTTTGCACACGGGTCAGAACCCGCGGCCATCAGAGCCGGGCTGAAGCTGGTACACGGGCGCGGCAGGGCGGCTCGTCAGCGCCCCCTGGAACAGGGTCTGAACACTTTGTCCATAAATCAAACACGCTTGCATGTAATAATATGAAACTCGGTACACATGTCGATCTCATCGTTTCATATATACATCGCGCTTTTACTTTTTACCCCAGCCCAACAGGAAGTCAGATATTTACGGTTGTTTTTAAAATGCTTGCAATGGAATTTAATGTACTCCTCCTAGAGCATTCATCCGCATGGAACGAAACTCGGTTAGCCTGAAGTCAAGACATAGAGGATCAAAAATTGCGAGGGGATTTTTGATATCTCGAACGGTTTGGCTGTGGCGAGGAAACAAAATTATGGTGAGAAACGTGAAACAGAAAGTGTGTCCTAACTTCAGCATACATCAACCGATCTTGATGAAACTTCAGGAGTGTGTTCGCTGTAAGAGGACGATCACATGGATGTGACTATTGTGTGTCAAAGTTATAGCGCCACCAACTGGCAGCAGGAAGTGTGTCACTTTCAAAATGCTTTGAAATCACCCTCTTATTTTAACCCGATTTGCTTCAAACTTCATCTGTATAATGTAAACATACGGCAGATGTAGACCTGTGAATGGATTATTGATGTCTTTGAAACTGTTGCCGTGGCGACGCATCAAACTTTACCATTCTTTTAGGATGCTTTTGAGACCCTTAGCATGCTTCAAATTGCATGAAACTCCTCAGACACATTACATTTATTAGCCAGTAGACATGTGCAAAGTTTCAGAAACGGGCGTGGTGAGGGCTCAGTAGCGCCACCTTTTGACAAAAGTTGGGTTGTTAGTTTTATCTACAGTTACAAAAATCGGTATGTATATTGTACTCCTCGAGCCGGACAACTTTCTAATTGACACTCATTACCTAGGACCCACAGAAAGTAAGATATGTTTGTTTGAATCTGGTCATGCTCCCTTTGAACCTACATCTCTGTCTCTCTGTCTGTGTGTGTGTTAGTAGGGGAGGGGCTTAACCATTTCACTGCTGTGTGTTTTTTCTGCTGTGTAATTTCTTAATACATTTCTTAAGCCTGGTATGTTTTAAATAAGTTTTTATTTTAATTTTTATAAGTGAAGGCATAATATAACCCGTTAAATTGTAGTGCATTGACAATAGTTTTATATAACTAGAATGTACATTTCCAGAAGAAAATGTGAAGTGGTGCTTGCAGTGGCAAAACTCACCACCCGGTTGCTAGGGTGTTCTGGGTGGTTGCTAGGGTGTTGCTAGGTGGTTGCTAGGGTGTTTCTAGGGTGTTCTGGGTGGTTGCTAGGGTGTTGCTAGGTGGTTGCTAGGGTGTTCTGAGTGGTTGCTAGGTGGTTGCTATGGTGTTATGGGTGGTTGCTAGGGTGTTGCTAGGTGGTTGCTAGGGTGTTTCTAGGGTGTTCTGGGTGGTTGCTAGGGTGTTGCTAGGGTGTTGCTAGGTGGTTGCTAGGGTGTTCTGAGTGGTTGCTAGGTGGTTGCTATGGTGTTATGGGTGGTTGCTAGGTGTTTGCTAGGGTGTTGCTAGGTGGTTGCTAGGGTGTTCTGAGTGGTTGCTAGGGTGTTGCTAAGGTGTTCTGGATGGTTGCTAGGCGGTTGCTATGGTGTTCTGGGTGGTTGCTAGGGTGTTGCTAGGTGGTTGCTAGCGTGTTCTGGGTGGTTGCTAGGGTGTTGCTAGGCAGTTGCTAGGGTGTTCTGGATGGTTGCTAGGGTGTTGCTAGGCAGTTGCTAGGGTGTTCTGGGTGGTTGCTATGGTCTCGCTAGGCGGTTGCTAGGTTGTTCTGGGTGGTTGCTATGGTGTTGCTAGGTGGTTGGTAGTGTTCACAGATGGTTACTATAGAGTTTTTATAATGTTCATAGCATGATTTAGCACTTAGCTAATCAATATTAGCATGTAGCTATTCACTGCTAGCATGTGTAGCATTTAGCAAGTCCTGTTTGCTAGCATGAGTAAAAAGATCCAACCCCCATTTCTATACGCTGTTTTGATTCAGAGATATAGGTCTTGCAAAACGGTTGCTAGGGTAATCTGTTTGGTTGCTAGGGAGTGGCTTGGCAGCTGCCAATCATGAAGCTCCAAAGTCAATGTGAATGTATAAACCAACCCCTTTCTCTATACAATGTTTTGATGCAGAGATATAGGTCTCACAAAATGGTTGCTAGGGTACTCTGTTTGGTTGCTAGGTAGTGGCTTGGCAGCTGCCAATCATGAAACACCAAAGGCTGCTTGTCAGTATAAATGATATAAACCAACTTCCATGCCTGTATGACATTCAGAATGGAAGATATCCCTCTTTGGATTTTGGTTGCTACGGTGCTTGACATTGGTTGCTAGGGCGTGACCAGTAAGTGTAGAGGTGATTCAGGATTGGCTGTTTGCTGGCCCGAGTCAAACGAGCCCACCCTCATGTTTCTATGACACTTATATCCTGAGATATCCCTTTCATCTTTTTAATGGAAGTCTATGGGAGTTGTTGCTAAGGAGTGCTAAATGGTTGCTAGGGCGTGGCTTAATAGCTTCACAATGATCCTGAGAGACTGATTGGCTGTCTGAGTAAAATGAGCCCGCCCCTTTGTCTCTACGACACTGTGATCCAGAGCTGTGTTCAATACAAAATCCCTATGCAATTTACCATAGTAGGAAAAACACATGCATTTGATGGGACGTCCTTCACCATAGTAAGTCAATGGGGGAAACTTTGGGCAGCTCCTGCCCCCCAGGGGTGCAACTTTTACCCCATTGTGAGGTATATTCTTACAGAGCCTGCCAGCCTCTTCAAATGTGGCAAATCACACGTTTTTCCGAAATCGTTGTTCGGAGCTATGACTCGTCAAAGTTTGTCGCAATGTTAAGTCTATGGGATTTTTTGGAAATTCGTTCGCCCCTGGGGCGAACACCGTACCCCCGATCTCTTAAAAAAGTGATATGACAATTCTCCTCAATAGGCCGCACGATTTGATGCCTAATTTATGTGTCTGTGACAAAAACTGTGGACGTAGGAGTGCGCCAAACTTTTTCCTGGAATAGTATAATGCTATACTAGAAATTTTGAATGGGAAAAATTTTTGGGGAGCTCCTGCCCCCCAGGGGTGCAACTTTTACCCCATTGTGAGGTATTTTCTTAAAGAGCCTGTCAGCCTCTTCAAATGTGGTAAATCGCAGGTTTCTGCGAAATCCTCATTTCGAGCTATGACTCGTCAAAGTTTTTCGCAATGTTAAGTCTATGGGATTTTTTTTGGCCGTTTTTCGCCCCTGGGGCGACCATCGTACCCCCGATCGCTTAGAAAAGTCATAGCACACCTCTCCTAAATAAGCCGGTCGATTTGACGCCTCACCCATGGGTCTGTGACAAAAACTGCGGGAGGAGTAGCGTGCCAAAAAACGCACGGAAGTTGAAAAAAAAAAAAAAAAAAAATAAATAACATTGGGGTCTATGGGGAAAATTTAGGCAGCTCCTGCCCCCCAGGGGTGCAACTTTTACCCCATTGTGTGGTATGTTCTTACAGAGCCTGTCAGCCTCTTCAAATGTGGTAAATCGCAGGCTTCTGTGAAATCCTCGCTCTGAGCTATGACTCGTCAAAGTTTGTCGCAATGTTAAGTCTATGGGATTTTTTGGAAATTCGATCGCCCCTGGGGCGAACATCGTACCCCCGATCGCTTAGAAAAGTCATAGCACACCATTCCCGAATAATCCGCACGTTTTGAGACCTCATTCATGGCTCTGTGACAAAAACTGCGGGAGGAGTAGCGTGCCGAAATTTTTGGCCGACTCAAAAAACACAATAGTAATAGTGTTGCCTTGCTTTCAGCAAGCACCACTAATTAGTTTATTAATTAAATTAACTTGGTCCATAAACTTGATCTGAAAATTGGGTCCATAAATCAAACACACTTGCATATAATAATATTAAACTCGGTACACTTATAGATCTCATTAGCCCAAACAACTTTAAGCCAGCCCAACAGGATGTCGGTTGTTTCGGTCTGTACTGTATGTGAATGTTTTGCAAAACCAGCCTTTACATTTTTATTTCCCCCCTCTTAAGTAATTTTTTAATTATTCCCACACCAAACTTCTTCAAAATTATGAAAATATATTAAAGATACTAAATCAGGCATATGTACTGGCCATCGGGACTACCGGGAGATTCCCGGTGGGCCGCGGTCTGGTTTGGCCGGCGGCCCGGCGCGTTATGTATTTTGTTTTTAAATCATTATTAATTGTAAATATATTCTATCGTAAGTATTTGTTAAATCATCCAATTCCGGACTTCTGCGTCTCTCTCATGAAGCCGCATGAAGCGGACGCGAGCTGAGAGACTGACAGGTCTGACTGTCTGACACTGGCCAATCGGAATCAAGAGCGGAGAAGCGGCCGCTCCCATAGGCAGTATAGTATCTCCCCGCCCTGTGGAGGCTTTCCGCTGGTCTCGTGAAGTTTCTCGCCGGTCTAGTCTCTGAGACCCCTACACCTGGTATTAAAATGCGATCTGTATCCAGACAAGTTATCCGGATAATAAAAAAGAAATGTTAATGCAAGGTATTACGTTGTGATCGGATTGTGATCGATATGCCTGACCATCTGGAGGTAGTCTGGCTCGCATTGTGTTCGGATCTTTACGTGTAAACGCAATCTGGTTGTTGATATCACACATGTATATTTTACTCCTCTCAAAAATGCTAAAACATAAACGAGTGAGAGCGTTTACAGGCTATGTTATAGTCAGAAATGACGGCGCTGCGACACGCATCACCGCCGCAGATGAGCAGCAGCTGAGCGACAAACCAACGTGCAAACATCGCAAATAAAAGTGAAAGTAAGTCAGAGACGCTTAATCATCTACACATTCATCTTCAAGTAAAGAAAGAAATGATCTCTTGACTCTTACCAGGGCTGTTGCCACTCTCTCTTATTGATATCTATTGATGAAATTAGCTGATGATCAATAAAATGCATGCTAATATCTGTAATAAACAACCGACAAAATTACTGTATGATGGTGTAAATAAAGAATCAGTCCAGCATCGCCATGTCAGTGTGTATTGATTCATCATTCCCAGCAAGCAATTTTACGTCCAAAAGACGTCTAATAGCCGTCAAAATTTGGGCTGTCAGTGAAAATCTAATAGACGTCTAACCATAGCCCAAGAATAGACATCTAACCATAGCCCAAGAATAGACTATAGTCAACAATTAGACGGCTATTGAACGACTACATTTATACGTCTAATAGGCAGTGCATATGGGTCTAGGCTAAAACAAGGCTAAATTTGGGCTGTCAGTGAAAATCTAATAGACGTCTAAATGTAGCCCAAGAATAGACTAGTCATCAATTAGACAACTATTAAACGACTACATATACATGCAATAGACAACAAAATGGTTAAAAGATTCTTTTCACTCAAATATAACAGGTTCACATAAATAACAAGCCATTCCAAAAAAAAAAAAAAACATATATAAAAGGCTTTATTTAGCAAAAGAACAACATTACGTAACTTCAAAACATAAAAATTACCACACCAATATTAAAATTAAAAATATAAAATTATTTTAACATGAACAACTTAAGATAATAAAATAGAAAACTCTGTTGCTGCTGGGAAGTTGGTCATCACAGCATCTGCCAAATAAGAATAAAATAATTAGCACAAGAAAAGCATTGTTGAAAGTACATGTACGTTTTGTGTGTGTGTGTGTGTTCTTGTGTTCTGTTTAGGTTTTAATGCACATCGGAGCTATTTGCATTATTGATATACTGGCGGATACTTTTTAGATATGCTTATTTTATATAGCCAATCATTTGTATTTTTATGCTGTATTATAAAATTAATTTGAAAGTTTAAACTTGAATTAATGAAGGCATTTTGAATGAAACTTCATCTTACTTTGCTTGTACAATAACAAACATTATTCTACTCTATTAGCTTATGCTCTCCAACAAGCCAATGTTCAGACAAATTCAATTTTATAATTTATATCAATGATGGACTTTGTCAAAGACAAGAGATTTAGTGAGGAAATGCTATTTTTATATCACAATGATCTAAAGAAAAGAGCCAAATATAATTGTGGATTTCATAACACTTTATAATAGATTGCATGTGTTTCATGTTTACAGCTTTGGATTCAGTAACGTTAGGCCTACACGTACATGTACCATGACACACCCGCTAAAATGTCACGATTCCAACAACACATGATAACAAATAATTTATCTAAAAAATTAACACGTCAAAATGAAAACACAGATGCTTAAAAGACAAAAGTGGGAATGTATTTTACCTGTTGTCGTCGACCGTCAGCTGAATGCAATGCTCTGCCTCGTTTAAAATATTTGAGAATGGTCGATCGCGTGACCGGTGATCTGTGCTATCAAGACTCGCGTTGTCAGCAGTCATGTCTCAGTAGGGCTGTTGCCATCTAGCGGTTGAGAAATGTAATTGCATTTTTATTTAATTTAAAATAATAAAACAGTCAAATAAAACCGTAGATTTTTAATTAATGTGTGACTGTGACAGCAAACATGAAGCTGCGTGGGTGAAAAACAAGAAAACAATTTTAAGATTTATTTTGGCAATAGCCTACTAATCGCTGGTCTAAATCAGGGCTATAGCCAAGCCGTTAAACGTAGACCACTGATTGCCTCGATTTCGCCAGTGGGCTAAAAGCAGACTGCACATAGCCCATCCAATTCAGAGGATCGTGACTACAAATCGACCATGTCATGATATGACACTGGCACCTTGTAGATATGTTTACCAATGCGAACATGATGGGATATCAACTATCTCATGCGTTGCCTGCCCAACAATTCATTAAAACGACAATTAATCAGTTTCGACTAGAAGTGGGCTATAAATAGCCGGACAGACTATACGAGCTAGATCGCGTCTTCACACAGCCTACACATAGAAAATGTCAAAGAAATCAAACCAAACACCTTGTAATCACAGTTGACTTTGCTTACATGATGGAATATAATACATTTTGCAAGTTATTTTGGAAAAAATACATTTAGCCATGATTCAATGTTATTTTGGCTAGAAGTGGGTTACACATAGCCGGACTATATCGGGTCTCTATTTAACCTAGACGGTGAAATGAGGGCTATTGCTTGCTGGGTTGTCTCTTCATAGTTTGCAAGAGACATTTAATAAACTGAGCGTATTTGATAAACTGAGCGTAGCCTATTCATCTATCAATATATATAGGCTAACCTCATTCTTTTTAATGATCGGAAGAACGCGTATCGACCACCGTTACAGTACAATATGCATGTATGTCCATTTAAACTCGATTTTGGGTCAAATATGGATTATATCATGACACTGGCAAGAATATGGTTACATTTAAAGATGTTGTGCCAAGCATGAGAATGCTACGTTCAGCTGCTTTTGAAATAACATGTTTTTTTCCACTTCCTGAAAAGTAACCGTTTTGGACATACGTGAGTTTCATCGGGCAGCGACTATATATTAAAGATACTAAATCAGGCATGTACTGGCCATCGGGACTACCGGGAGATTCCCGGTGGGCCGCGGTCTGGTTGGGCCGGCGGCCCGGCGCGTTATGTATTTTGTTTTTAAATCATTATTAATTGTAAATATATTCTATCGTAAGTATATTGTTAAATTGTCCAATTCCGGACTTATGCGTCTCTCTCATGAAGCCGCATGAAGCTGACGCGAGCTAAGAGACTGACAGGTCTGACTGTCTGACACTGGCCAATCGGAATCAAGTTCAGATTCTAGACCTGAGAAGCGGCCGCTTACACCGTGTCCTAACCACACACGACGCCGCGACACGCGATAAAAGGTATCTTTTCCATGTAAATCAGAGTTTTTGTCCTAACCAGACGCGACGGCGACATGCGAAGTTTCTAATTTAGAAACGTTCCTATTTCTGCGACGTCGCGGCTGACAGAATGAAGAAATTACACTGGTTATGAGTACACATTATTTATTTTTAGTTAAAAATAGGTCACTGTGCCACAAGCCATAACGGATAATTTACCTCAGATTTTGAAAGCATGTAATATTATAGTGTTCAAAATGAATTCTATGCAAACATACGACTGTATTTCATAACAACGATAACTTGAGGCAGATGCCACCAAATGTGTTAAAATAAATGAATTAATTGCTGGACTTAAGTGAAAAGGAAAGCCATTTAATGACCATAGCACATAGTTGATGTGAAAAAATGAGTATTTTGCATATAAATATGCACATAAATACATATTTTTTCAATTTGTATCCCTGAAAGTGCCTGGCAGAAGCCTATACTGTCTGTGTCATAAATGTGAACATAATATTATCTACTGTCTGTGTAATAAATGTGAACATAATATTGTAACAGAATATTCTTATGCTATATTATATAAACTATATTTCATGAGGTGAAACATCACTGCCAGGAGCTACAGAACATATATTTCTGTAGGTCCTCACCGTGATGTTGCACTTCATGAAATATATGTAGTATAGCCTAAGAATATTCTATTAGAATATTAAGTGACACATAAACAAGCTCTTCAGCACACTTCTTTTTGACAGTCAAAGCGGGGGTTATGTTTTTGCACGTCATGTAGAATAACCCTAAAAGCACCAAGGTGGCGGTGCCACCGGCTTTATATATATATATATATATATATATATATATATATAAATATAGCTGCGAGCAGCGATTGCGGGCCAAAGCCGGCGGTACCGCCATCCCGGTGCCTTTAGGTAACTAAAGGCACCGGGGTTGCGGTGCCACCGGCTTGGGCCCGCAATCGCTGCTCGCAGCTATATTTATTATTATTATTATTATTTATACGACTATTTGGGCACTTTTGGGGCCCTTAACGTGCTCGAAAACTCTTGAAACTTTGCACACGGGTCAGAACCCGCCGCCATTAGGGCCGGGCTGAAGATGGTACCCGGGCGTGGCAGGGGGGCTCGACAGCGCCACCTGGAATGGGGTCCGAACACTTGGTCCATAAATCAAACACGCTTGTATGTACTAATATGAAACTCGGTACACATGTTGATCTCATCATTTCATATATACGTCGCACTTTTACTTTTTACCCCAGCCCAACAGGAAGTCGGTTGTTAAAGGTTTTTTGTAAAACACTTGCAATGGAATTTTTAATACTCCTCCTAGAGCTCTTATCCGAATTCAACGAAACTCGGTCAGCGTGAAGTCAAGACATTGAGGATGAAAGTTTGCGAGGGGATTTTTGATATCTCGAACGGTTTGGCCGTGGCGAGGAAATGAAATTATGGCGAGAAACGTGAAACAGGAAGTGTGTCATAACTTCAGCATACATCTACCGATCTTGATGAAACTTCAGGAGTGTGTTCGCTGTAAGAGGACGATCACATGGATGTGACTATTGTGTGTCAAAGTTATAGCGCCACAAACTGGCAGCAGGAAGTGTGTCACTTTCAAAATGCTTTAAAATTACCCTCTTATTTTAACCCGATTTGCTTCAAACTTTATCTGTATAATGTAAACATACGGCAGATGTAGACCTGTGAATGGATTCTTGATATCTTTGAAACTGTTGCCGTGGCGACGCATCAAACTTTACCATTCTTTTAGGATGCTTTTGAGACCCTTAGCATGCTTCAAATTACATGAAACTCATCAGATACATCACATTTATTAGCCAGTAGACATGTGCAAAGTTTCAGAAACGGGCGTGGTGAGGGCTCGGTAGCGCCACCTTTTGACAAAAGTGGGGTTGTTAGTTTTATCTACAGTAACAAAAATCGGTATGTATATTGTACTCCTCGAGCCGGACAACTTTCTAATTCACACTCAATAGCTAGGACCCACAGAAAGTCAGATATTTTTGTTTGAATGTAGTCATACTCCCTCTGAGCCTATGTCTGAGCCTTTGCCTGTGTGTGTGTGTGTGTGTGTGTGTGTGTGTGTGTGTGTGTGTGTGTGTGTGTGTGTTTGCAGGGGGAGGGGGTTAACCATTTCACTGCTGTGTGTCTGGCCAGCATAAAGAAAATACATTTCTTAAGCCTGGGATTTTTTAAATAAGTTTTTATTTTAATTTTTTATAAGTAAAGGCATATAGCCAGTTTAATTGTAGTGCATTGACAATAGTTTTATATAATTAGTTCATTAATTAAATTAACTTGGTCCATAAACTTGGTCTGAAAATTGGGTCCATAAATCAAACACACTTGCATATAATAATATTAAACTCGGTACACTCTCATTAGCCCAAACAACTTTAAGCCAGCCCAACAGGAAGTCGGTTGTTTCGGTCTGTATGTGAATGTTTTGCAAAACCAGCCTTTACATTTTTATTCCCCCCCTCTTAAGTAATTTTTAATTATTCCCACCAAACTTCTTCAAAATTATGAAAATATATTAAAGATACTAAATTGTGAACGGATATCGAATGGCGAGGGATTATGTCAAAAAAAGAATCAGGAAACGTCTCATATCTTCTAAAAATTTTATTATTCACCATTTATTTTCTATAAGACCAGTGTTGGGGGTAACGAGTTACAAAGTAACGAATTACAGTAACGATATTACTTTTTTGGGTAAGTAAAGTAACGCATTACACTGAAAATATTGGTAACTACACTACTTTACTATACTAAAGGAACGCGCTTTCCTGCGTTACCCAAGCCGTGTTTGCCTGTGTGGAGAGTTCCACCTAGTGGTGCGTGCGCGCCGTTGCCATAGAGACCGATTTGAGTGAAGGAGAGAGGGAAGTGGAGAGAGAGAGACGGGTTTCGGCAAATGGCAATATTCACATTACTTTCAGTTTATTGCTCGAAAGCACAAAAATATTTGAGTGAAATGTAGGCTATAGTAAACCCTAAGATTATTATTTGTGACATTAGAACAAAATATGTGGATATAAAAACATGTATATATAGGCTAAAGAACTAAATGAACGATCTCTATTTTCTAATTTCACTAAACATTTCATTAAGTTTCGTGGACATTTTATAAAACATGGATCTTAGGCTCATTTTGTAAACATAAATAACTGATTTAGATGCGCAAACTGGGTGCCGTTGCGGAGATGTAGGCTACATGTTCGGTGCAGGTTCGGCTTCTTGTCGTTCATCCTCGGATGCGGCATCGTGTGCGCTGTTTGCCGCGCGCACCTTTCCGCTCGTTCGGACGCGTCAAGTAAAAACAAGGCTCGAAAGTCTTGGATAACACAAAACGAAATGAACAGGATTGTTGCAGGGTTTATTGTAGAAGACATGCTTCCCCTGTCGACCATTAATCCCCCAGGTTTAGAAAAATACATTTTAAATTAGGATTAAGAATTTTATGGGATAAAGTGACCTTTATTTTATTATTTTTCATTGACATCTTTTTTTTTATTATTATTATTATTACCATGAGTCGAATAAAAAGCTGGTTTTGTTCTCAGGAGAAGAGTTTTATTCTCCCAGCCTGTTTTGAAACTTCTGTGTTAAACACCATTTTAAAATTTTGAATTTTGAACCCCATTTTGTTTGTGAATTTTACAGTGCGGCATATTTATTTGTGCAGACAGGGATATTGTTCTTTCATGTCATTTTGTATACATTTTTACAATAAAGTGATGATAGGGCAAAAACTGATATGATGTTTGTCCATGTAGGCTACACGGTAAATTAAGAAACGGGAAAGTAAAGTAATAAGTAGTGAAGTTACTTTTCCAATGCAGTAACTAGTAAAGTAATCTCATTACAATTTACAGAAGTAACTAGTAACTAGTAACTAATTACTTTTTTTGAGTAACTACACTGTATAAGACTATACCAATATTGGAACTATAGCCATTTCATTCATTTTTTTAAATTTAAGAATTATGTTTAAGTTTAAAAACAGACAGAATGGTTTAGTCAAAAGAGAAAAAAATCATTCATAGTGCTATACTGCCCTCTTGTGTTCAAATTAGAACTATTGGATCAATATCCACACATTGATTAGGTAATACAGTAGGATTGGGGCCTTAAAAATCGCTAACTTAAAAAGTGAAAGTAACGGACGTGCACACAAGAACAGGCTTGGGAGGGTTACTTTAAAAATGTTTTCCGATACAGTTACAAATTTTTTCATAAAAAAGGGTCCCACTTTATATTAAGTGGCTTTAAGTACTTTTTCAAAAAGTAACTACAATCTGATTACTACTTTTTTTGATGTAACTCACTGGATTTTTGTATCCTGATTACATAATGCCGTTACATGTATTCTGTTGCTCCCACAAGACATTAGTCTGAATATTTTCCTGTATGAACAAAATGGAGTTTCCATTGTTTGCACACACACACACATTCGATCGCGCCTCTCTCGTGACTGTGTGTGCGTGTCATGTGTTCTAGGCTGTGTGCATGCACTTCTGAAGCTGCTCAGAAAATAATAAAATGCCATGCGGAGGACTAACGCAAAATGTGTGAGAAAATCCATTTGATTGTAGTTTAAGTGAGAAATAATTTCAGTGCTCTGGTCAACAGCTGTAGAGTGAAAACTGGTGAGTGCAGTATACAGCTTTCACAGAAAGAGAATGATGTGAGCACGTACGATTGGCAGTGAGTCCTGTGTGTGGACAAAATAGCTCAATAAGAGTAATAAAATACATGTGAAAAAATCACATCATAATGTTTTAAAGAAGAGTGGTTTGATTAAAGGACAAGTTCGGTATTTTACAATTAAAGCCCTGTTTTAAGATCATCCCTGATGAAATAGAATAGTTAAGATTGTTTTTGAGACAAATGCTCCTGTCACGAGAATTTTAGGTTTCTGTGTTAGCACCCCCCCCCACCTTTATAATGAAACCATAGGTGCACTCGAACAATCATTCATAAAAACGCATAAAACTTTAGTTTACAAAGACGTGAAACTCACCGAGTGGTCTGGGGTGTTCACTGATATGCTCACACAAAAATCGCTGCAAAAGATGCTTTTCCAACAGGTTTTATCATCGTTTTTGTCCAAGTCTATTTTCTTCCTGTTTTTGGTTGAAGTCCACATTAGTCAATTGTCGAGTTTGCGTGCGCGATCCTTAGTTATCTAGTTACCAATGATTGCGCACGTGAACTCGACAATTGACTAATATGGACTTCAACCGAAAACAGGAAGAAAATGGACTTGGACAAAAACTACGATAAAACCTGTTGGAAAAGCATCTTTTGCAGCGATTTTTGTGTGAGCATATCAGTGAACACCCGGTGAGTTTCACGTCTTTGTGAACTAAAGTTGTATGCGTTTTTATGAATGATTGTTCGAGTGCACCTATGCTTTCATTATAAAGGTGGGGGGGTGCTAACACAGAAACCTAAAATTCTCGTGACAGGAGCATTTGTCTCAAAAACAATCTTAACTATTCTATTTCATCAGGGATGATCTTAAAACAGGGCTTTAATTGTAAAATACCGAACTTGTCCTTTAAAGTGGTGTAAATATACCCGATCCGGCAAAGATGGCAGTATCGGAGCTGATACCGATCCTGAGTATCGGATCGGCGCATCCCTAAATACTATAATGTAAACACAGTACAGATGTAGACCTGGATGTACACCTGACCTTTCAGAAGGTTGCTCACGCATACTTTGTGGTTAAAATGTGCCCTCAATGTGCACTTTTGCAGAGCCTTCACTGATGCAAGCTCTTCAGCACACTTCTTTTTGACAGTCAAAGCGGGGGTTATGTTTTTGCACGTCATGTAGAATAACCCTAAAAGCACCAAGGAGGCGGTGCCACCGGCTTTATATATATATATATATATATATATATATATATATATATATATATATATATATATATAAATATAGCTGCGAGCAGCGATTGCGGGCCAAAGCCGGCGGTACCGCCATCCCGGTGCCTTTAGGTAACTAAAGGCACCGGGGTTGCGGTGCCACCGGCTTGGGCCCGCAATCGCTGCTCGCAGCTATATTTAGGGCCCAAGCCCTGAAAGGGCGAAGGCCCTATTGTTTTCCTTAGGATTATTTTTTTTTTTTTTTTTTTTTTTTTTTTTTTTTTTTTCTAACGACTATCCGGGCACTTTTGGGGTCCTTAACATGCTCAAAAACTCTTGAAACTTTGCACACGGGTCAGAACCCGCGGCCATCAGAGCCGGGCTGAAGCTGGTACACGGGCGCGGCAGGGCGGCTCGTCAGCGCCCCCTGGAACAGGGTCTGAACACTTTGTCCATAAATCAAACACGCTTGCATGTAATAATATGAAACTCGGTACACATGTCGATCTCATCGTTTCATATATACATCGCGCTTTTACTTTTTACCCCAGCCCAACAGGAAGTCAGATATTTACGGTTGTTTTTAAAATGCTTGCAATGGAATTTAATGTACTCCTCCTAGAGCATTCATCCGCATGGAACGAAACTCGGTCAGCCTGAAGTCAAGACATAGAGGATCAAAAATTGCGAGGGGATTTTTGATATCTCGAACGGTTTGGCTGTGGTGAGGAAACAAAATTATGGTGAGAAACGTGAAACAGGAAGTGTGTCCTAACTTCAGCATACATCAACCGATCTTGATGAAACTTCAGGAGTGTGTTCGCTGTAAGAGGACGATCACATGGATGTGACTATTGTGTGTCAAAGTTATAGCGCCACCAACTGGCAGCAGGAAGTGTGTCACTTTCAAAATGCTTTGAAATCACCCTCTTATTTTAACCCGATTTGCTTCAAACTTCATCTGTATAATGTAAACATACGGCAGATGTAGACCTGTGAATGGATTATTGATGTCTTTGAAACTGTTGCCGTGGCGACGCATCAAACTTTACCATTCTTTTAGGATGCTTTTGAGACCCTTAGCATGCTTCAAATTGCATGAAACTCCTCAGACACATTACATTTATTAGCCAGTAGACATGTGCAAAGTTTCAGAAACGGGCGTGGTGAGGGCTCAGTAGCGCCACCTTTTGACAAAAGTTGGGTTGTTAGTTTTATCTACAGTCACAAAAATCGGTATGTATATTGTACTCCTCGAGCCGGACAACTTTCTAATTGACACTCATTACCTAGGACCCACAGAAAGTAAGATATGTTTGTTTGAATCTGGTCATGCTCCCTTTGAACCTACATCTCTGTCTCTGTCTGTGTGTGTGTTAGTAGGGGAGGGGCTTAACCATTTCACTGCTGTGTGTTTTTTCTGCTGTGTAATTTCTTAATACATTTCTTAAGCCTGGTATGTTTTAAATAAGTTTTTATTTTAATTTTTATAAGTGAAGGCATAATATAACCCGTTAAATTGTAGTGCATTGACAATAGTTTTATATAATTAGTTTATTAATTAAATTAACTTAGTCCATAAACTTGATCTGAAAATTGGGTCCATAAATCAAACACACTTGCATATAATAATATTAAACTCGGTACACTTATAGATCTCATTAGCCCAAACAACTTTAAGCCAGCCCAACAGGATGTCGGTTGTTTCGGTCTGTACTGTATGTGAATGTTTTGCAAAACCAGCCTTTACATTTTTATTTCCCCCCTCTTAAGTAATTTTTAATTATTCCCACACCAAACTTCTTCAAAATTATGAAAATATATTAAAGATACTAAATCAGGCATATGTACTGGCCATCGGGACTACCGGGAGATTCCCGGTGGGCCGCGGTCTGGTTTGGCCGGCGGCCCGGCGCGTTATGTATTTTGTTTTTAAATCATTATTAATTGTAAATATATTCTATCGTAAGTATTTGTTAAATCATCCAATTCCGGACTTCTGCGTCTCTCTCATGAAGCCGCATGAAGCGGACGCGAGCTGAGAGACTGACAGGTCTGACTGTCTGACACTGGCCAATCGGAATCAAGAGCGGAGAAGCGGCCGCTCCCATAGGCAGTATAGTATCTCCCCGCCCTGTGGAGGCTTTCCGCTGGTCTCGTGAAGTTTCTCGCCGGTCTAGTCTCTGAGACCCCTACACCTGGTATTAAAATGCGATCTGTATCCAGATAAGTTATCCGGATAATAAAAAAAGAAATGTTAATGCAAGGTATTACGTTGTGATCGGATTGTGATCGATATGCCTGACCATCTGGAGGTAGTCTGGCTCGCATTGTGTTCGGATCTTTACGTGTAAACGCAATCTGGCTGTTGATATCACACATGTATATTTTACTCCTCCCAAAAATGCTAAAACATAAACGAGTGAGAGCGTTTACAGGCTATGTTATAGTCAGAAATGACGGCGCTGCGACACGCATCACCGCCGCAGATGAGCAGCAGCTGAGCGACAAACCAACGTGCAAACATCGCAAATAAAAGTGAAAGTAAGTCAGAGACGCTTAATCATCTACACATTCATCTTCAAGTAAAGAAAGAAATGATCTCTTGACTCTTACCAGGGCTGTTGCCACTCTCTCTTATTGATATCTATTGATGAATTAGCTGATGATCAATAAAATGCATGCTAATATCTGTAATAAACAACCGACAAAATTACTGTATGATGGTGTAAATAAAGAATCAGTCCAGCATCGCCATGTCAGTGTGTATTGATTCATCATTCCCAGCAAGCAATTTTACGTCCAAAAGACGTCTAATAGCCGTCAAAACATAGCCCAGACGTCTAGGCTAAATCAAGGCTAAATTTGGGCTGTCAGTGAAAATCTAATAGACGTCTAACCATAGCCCAAGAATAGACATCTAACCATAGCCCAAGAATAGACTATAGTCAACAATTAGACGGCTATTGAACGACTACATTTATACGTCTAATAGGCAGTGCATATGGGTCTAGGCTAAAACAAGGCTAAATTTGGGCTGTCAGTGAAAATCTAATAGATGTCTAAATGTAGCCCAAGAATAGACTAGTCATCAATTAGACAACTATTAAACGACTACATATACATGCAATAGACAACAAAATGGTTAAAAGATTCTTTTCACTCAAATATAACAGGTTCACATAAATAACAAGCCATTCCAAAAAAAAAAAACATATATAAAAGGCTTTATTTAGCAAAAGAACAACATTACGTAACTTCAAAACATAAAAATTACCACACCAATATTAAAATTAAAAATATAAAATTATTTTAACATGAACAACTTAAGATAATAAAATAGAAAACTCTGTTGCTGCTGGGAAGTTGGTCATCACAGCATCTGCCAAATAAGAATAAAATAATTAGCACAAGAAAAGCATTGTTGAAAGTACATGTACGTTTTGTGTGTGTGTGTGTGTTCTTGTGTTCTGTTTAGGTTTTAATGCACATCGGAGCTATTTGCATTATTGATATACTGGCGGATACTTTTTAGATTTGCTTATTTTATATAGCCAATCATTTGTATTTTTATGCTGTATTATAAAATTAATTTGAAAGTTTAAACTTGAATTAATGAAGGCATTTTGAATGAAACTTCATCTTACTTTGCTTGTACAATAACAAACATTATTCTACTCTATTAGCTTATGCTCTCCAACAAGCCAATGTTCAGACAAATTTAATTTTATAATTTATATCAATGATGGACTTTGTCAAAGACAAGAGATTTAGTGAGGAAATGCTATTTTTATATCACAATGATCTAAAGAAAAGAGCCAAATATAATTGTGGCTTTCATAACACTTAATAATAGATTGCATGTGTTTCATGTTTACAGCTTTGGATTCAGTAACGTTAGGCCTACACGTGCATGTACCATGACACACCCGCTAAAATGTCACGATTCCAACAACACATGATAACAAATAATTTATCTAAAAAATTAACACGTCAAAATGAAAACACAGATGCTTAAAAGACAAAAGTGGGAATGTATTTTACCTGTTGTCGTCGACCGTCAGCTGAATGCAATGCTCTGCCTCGTTTAAAATATTTGAGAATGGTCGATCGCGTGACCGGTGATCTGTGCTATCAAGACTCGCGTTGTCAGCAGTCATGTCTCAGTAGGGCTGTTGCCATCTAGCGGTTGAGAAATGTAATTGCATTTTTATTTAATTTAAAATAATAAAACAGTCAAATAAAACCGTAGATTTTTAATTAATGTGTGACTGTGACAGCAAACATGAAGCTGCGTGGGTGAAAAACAAGAAAACAATTTTAAGATTTATTTTGGCAATAGCCTACTAATCGCTGGTCTAAATCAGGGCTATAGCCAAGCCGTTAAACGTAGACCACTGATTGCCTCGATTTCGCCAGTGGGCTAAAAGCAGACTGCACATAGCCCATCCAATTCAGAGGATCGTGACTACAAATCGACCATGTCATGATATGACACTGGCACCTTGTAGATATGTTTACCAATGCGAACATGATGGGATATCAACTATCTCATGCGTTCCCTGCCCAACAATTCAATAAAACGACAATTAATCAGTTTCGACTAGAAGTGGGCTATAAATAGCCGGACAGACTATACGAGCTAGATCGCGTCTTCACACAGCCTACACATAGAAAATGTCAAAGAAATCAAACCAAACACCTTGTAATCACAGTTGACTTTGCTTACATGATGGAATATAATACATTTTGCAAGTTATTTTGGAAAAAATACATTTAGCCATGATTCAATGTTATTTTGGCTAGAAGTGGGTTACACATAGCCGGACTATATCGGGTCTCTATTTAACCTAGACGGTGAAATGAGGGCTATTGCTTGCTGGGTTGTCTCTTCATAGTTTGCAAGAGACATTTAATAAACTGAGCGTATTTGATAAACTGAGCGTAGCCTATTCATCTATCAATATATGAAGAGTTCAGATGCAAAAGCCTCTAAATGCCATTTTAAATTTTCGTCTAAAATGATCATTTTTATCAAGCTTGTATATTTAAGTTCATTAATTTCACTTAAATGGCAATGAAGATTACCTATTAATTGTCATTTAAGTGAAATTACTGAACTTAAATATACAAGCTTGATAAAAATGATCATTTTAGACGAAAATTTAAAATGGCATTTAGAGGCTTTTGCATCTGAACTCTTCATATATAGGCTAACCTCATTCTTTTTAATGATCGGAAGAACGCGTATCGACCACCGTTACAGTACAATATGCATGTATGTCCATTTAAACTCGATTTTGGGTCAAATATGGATTATATCATGACACTGGCAAGAATATGGTTACATTTAAAGATGTTGTGCCAAGCATGAGAATGCTACGTTCAGCTGCTTTTGAAATAACATGTTTTTTTCCACTTCCTGAAAAGTAACCGTTTTGGACATACGTGAGTTTCATCGGGCAGCGACGATATATTAAAGATACTAAATCAGGCATGTACTGGCCATCGGGACTACCGGGAGATTCCCGGTGGGCCGCGGTCTGGTTGGGCCGGCGGCCCGGCGCGTTATGTATTTTGTTTTTAAATCATTATTAATTGTAAATATATTCTATCGTAAGTATATTGTTAAATTGTCCAATTCCGGACTTATGCGTCTCTCTCATGAAGCCGCATGAAGCTGACGCGAGCTAAGAGACTGACAGGTCTGACTGTCTGACACTGGCCAATCGGAATCAAGTTCAGATTCTAGACCTGAGAAGCGGCCGCTTACACCGTGTCCTAACTACACACGACGCCGCGACACGCGATAAAAGGTATCTTTTCCATGTAAATCAGAGTTTTTGTCCTAACCAGACGCGACGGCGACATGCGAAGTTTCTAATTTAGAAACGGTTCCTATTTCTGCGACGTCGCGGCTGACAGAATGAAGAAATTACACTGGTTATGAGTACACATTATTTATTTTTAGTTAAAAATAGGTCACTGTGCCACAAGCCATAACGGATAATTTACCTCAGATTTTGAAAGCATGTAATATTATAGTGTTTAAAATGAATTCTATGCAAACATACGACTGTATTTCATAACAACGATAACTTGAGGCAGATGCCACCAAATGTGTTAAAATAAATGAATTAATTGCTGGACTTAAGTGAAAAGGAAAGCCATTTAATGACCATAGCACATAGTTGATGTGAAAAAATGAGTATTTTGCATATAAATATGCACATAAATACATATTTTTTCAATTTGTATCCCTGAAAGTGCCTGGCAGAAGCCTATACTGTCTGTGTCATAAATGTGAACATAATATTATCTACTGTCTGTGTAATAAATGTGAACATAATATTGTAACAGAATATTCTTATGCTATATTATATAAACTATATTTCATGAGGTGAAACATCACTGCCAGGAGCTACAGAATATATATTTCTGTAGGTCCTCACCGTGATGTTGCACTTCATGAAATATATGTAGTATAGCCTAAGAATATTCTATTAGAATATTAAGTGACACATAAACAAGCTCTTCAGCACACTTCTTTTTGACAGTCAAAGCGGGGGTTATGTTTTTGCACGTCATGTAGAATAACCCTAAAAGCACCAAGGTGGCGGTGCCACCGGCTTTATATATATATATATATATATAAATATAGCTGCGAGCAGCGATTGCGGGCCAAAGCCGGTGGTACCGCCATCCCGGTGCCTTTAGGTAACTAAAGGCACCGGGGTTGCGGTGCCACCGGCTTGGGCCCGCAATCGCTGCTCGCAGCTATATATATATATATTTTTTTTTTTTTTTTTTTTCTAACGACTATCCGGGCACTTTCGGGGCCCTTAACATGCTCAAAAACTCTTGAAACTTTGCACACGGGTCAGAACCCGCGGCCATCAGAGCCGGGCTGAAGCTGGTACACGGGCGCGGCAGGGCGGCTCGTCAGCGCCCCCTGGAACGGGGTCTGAACACTTTGTCCATAAATCAAACACGCTTGCATGTAATAATATGAAACTCGGTACACATGTCGATCTCATCGTTTCATATATACATCGCGCTTTTACTTTTTACCCCAGCCCAACAGGAAGTCAGATATTTACGGTTGTTTTTAAAACGCGTGCAATGGAATTTAATGTACTCGTCCTAGAGCATTCATCCGCATGGAACGAAACTCGGTCAGCCTGAAGTCAAGACATAGAGGATCAAAAATTGCGAGGGGATTTTTGATATCTCGAACGGTTTGGCTGTGGCGAGGAAACAAAATTATGGTGAGAAACGTGAAACAGGAAGTGTGTCCTAACTTCAGCATACATCAACCGATCTTGATGAAACTTCAGGAGTGTGTTCGCTGTAAGAGGACGATCACTAGGATGTGACTATTGTGTGTCAAAGTTATAGCGCCACCAACTGGCAGCAGGAAGTGTGTCACTTTCAAAATGCTTTGAAATCACCCTCTTATTTTAACCCGATTTGCTTTAAACTTCATCTGTATAATGTAAACATACGGCAGATGTAGACCTGTGAATGGATTATTGATGTCTTTGAAACTGTTGCCGTGGCGACGCATCAAACTTTACCATTCTTTTAGGATGCTTTTGAGACCCTTAGCATGCTTCAAATTGCATGAAACTCCTCAGACACATCACATTTATTAGCCAGTAGACATGTGCAAAGTTTCAGAAACGGGCGTGGTGAGGGCTCAGTAGCGCCACCTTTTGACAAAAGTTGGGTTGTTAGTTTTATCTACAGTTACAAAAATCGGTATGTATATTGTACTCCTCGAGCCGGACAACTTTCTAATTGACACTCATTACCTAGGACCCACAGAAAGTAAGATATGTTTGTTTGAATCTGGTCATGCTCCCTTTGAGCCTACATCTCTGTCTCTGTCTGTGTGTGTGTTAGTAGGGGAGGGGCTTAACCATTTCACTGCTGTGTGTTTTTTCTGCTGTGTAATTTCTTAATACATTTCTTAAGCCTGGTATGTTTTAAATAAGTTTTTATTTTAATTTTTATAAGTGAAGGCATAATATAACCCGTTAAATTGTAGTGCATTGACAATAGTTTTATATAATTAGTTTATTAATTAAATTAACTTGGTCCATAAACTTGATCTGAAAATTGGGTCCATAAATCAAACACACTTGCATATAATAATATTAAACTCGGTACACTTATAGATCTCATTAGCCCAAACAACTTTAAGCCAGCCCAACAGGATGTCGGTTGTTTCGGTCTGTATTGTATGTGAATGTTTTGCAAAACCAGCCTTTACATTTTTATTTCCCCCCTCTTAAGTAATTTTTAATTATTCCCACACCAAACTTCTTCAAAATTATGAAAATATATTAAAGATACTAAATCAGGCATATGTACTGGCCATCGGGACTACCGGGAGATTCCCGGTGGGCCGCGGTCTGGTTTGGCCGGCGGCCCGGCGCGTTATGTATTTTGTTTTTAAATCATTATTAATTGTAAATATATTCTATCGTAAGTATTTGTTAAATCATCCAATTCCGGACTTATGCGTCTCTCTCATGAAGCCGCATGAAGCGGACGCGAGCTGAGAGACTGACAGGTCTGACTGTCTGACACTGGCCAATCGGAATCAAGAGCGGAGAAGCGGCCGCTCCCATAGGCAGTATAGTATCTCCCCGCCCTGTGGAGGCTTTCCGCCGTTCTCGTGAAGTTTCTCGCCGGTCTAGTCTCTGAGACCCCTACACCTGGTATTAAAATGCGATCTGTATCCAGATAAGTTATCCGGATAATAAAAAAAGAAATGTTAAGGCAAGGTATTACGTTGTGATCGGATTGTGATCGATATGCCTGACCATCTGGAGGTAGGCTAGTCTGGCTCGATCGCATTGTGTTCGGATCTTTACGTGTAAACGCAATCTGGTTGTTGATATCACACATGTATATTTTACTCCTCCCAAAAATGCTAAAACATAAACGAGTGAGAGCGTTTACAGGCTGTTATAGTCAGAAATGACGGCGCTGCGACACGCATCACCGCCGCAGATGAGCAGCAGCTGAGCGTCAAACCAACGTGCAAACATCGCAAATAAAAGTGAAAGTAAGTCATAGACGCTTAATCATCTACACATTCATCTTCAAGTAAAGAAAGAAATGATCTCTTGACTCTTACCAGGGCTGTTGCCACTCTCTCTTATTGATATCTATTGATGAAATTAGCTGATGATCAATAAAATGCATGCTAATATCTGTAATAAACAACCGACAAAATTACTGTATGATGGTGTAAATAAAGAATCAGTCCAGCATCGCCATGTCAGTGTGTATTGATTCATCATTCCCAGCAAGCAATTTTACGTCCAAAAGACGTCTAATAGCCGTCAAAACATAGCCCAGACGTTTAGGCTAAATCAAGGCTAAATTTGGGCTGTCAGTGAAAATCTAATAGACGTCTAACCATAGCCCAAGAATAGACATCTAACCATAGCCCAAGAACAGACTATGGTCAACAATTAGACGGCTATTGAACGACTACATTTATACGTCTAATAGGCAGTGCATATGGGTCTAGGCTAAAACAAGGCTAAATTTGGGCTGTCAGTGAAAATCTAATAGACGTCTAAGCCCAAGAATAGACTAGTCATCAATTAGACAACTATTAAACGACTACATATACATGCAATAGACAACAAAATGGTTAAAAGATTCTTTTCACTCAAATATAACAGGTTCACATAAATAACAAGCCATTCCAAAAATATATATATATATATAAAAGGCTTTATTTAGCAAAAGAACAACATTACGTAACTTCAAAACATAAAAATTACCACAACAATATTAAAATTAAAAATATAAAATTATTTTAACATGAACAACTTAAGATAGGCTAATAAAATAGAAAACTCTGTTGCTGCTGGGAAGTTGGTCATCACAGCATCTGCCAAATAAGAATAAAATAATTAGCACAAGAAAAGCATTGTTGAAAGTACGTTTTGTGTGTGTGTGTGTGTGTGTGTGTGTGTGTGTGTGTGTGTGTGCATGTGTGTGTGTGTGTGTGTGTGTGTGTGTGTGTGTGTGTGTGTGCTCGTTGTACCACAGCGTTGGACTATTTTCTTGAATCTTCTTTAAGCGGAAAGGAGCAAGAGTGTCTAAAGTGCTGGAAAAGATAGAGTTAAAAGCTTCTGTCACAATATCTAAGCTATCTGGGATGCTGAGATGATGAAACTGATTAGGAAGATTATTGATAAAGCAATCTTTAGTGGCAGAGGTCATAGGTCTAACATATTTATAACACGGAGTCGGCTTTGCTGCTTTGGCTAAGTGAAGTTTACATGAGACTAGATAGGGATCTGAGATGTCATCGCTCTGCTGCAGAATTTCAATGGCATCAAAATCTATTCCATGTGATAATATTAGATCTAGAGTATGATTACAACAATGAGTGGGTCCAAACATGTGTTATCTAACTCCAGTTGAGTTTATAATGTCTTTAAATGCCAATCCCAATGCATCTTTGTCATTATCTACATGTATATTAAAGTCACCAACTATTAGTACTTTATCTTCAGCCAGGACTAATTCTGATAGAAAGTCTGCAAATTCTTCGATAAAATCTTTATGGTGCCCTGGTGGCCTGTATACAGTAGCCAGCAGAATTCTCAAACGTGATTTATCATTTACACTATATATTTTTACACTAAGCACCAATACTTCAAAGGAAGTATATTTAAAACTAGATTTCTTAGTGGTTTTTAGGATATTACTATAAATTACAGCAACACCTCCCCCTTTGCCTTTCAGACGAGGTTCATGTTTATAACTGTAATCTTGCGGGGTGGACTCATTTAAAGTTATGTAATCGTTTGTTTTTAGCCAGATTTCTGTCAAACACAGCACATCTAGATTATAATCTGAAATCGTATCATTATCTTTGAGTGATTTTGAAGTAAGGGATCTAATATTGAGCAATCCAAGCTTTATCATTTGCTCATCTGTATTATATCTGTTTTTAATTTATTGAATATTAATTAAATTTTTAATCTGATGTTTTTTGGATTTGCAAATTCGGGGAACAGACACAGTCTCTATATGATATCTAGGTGAAAGAGGCTCTATGAGATGGGATTTATCTGACCTTGGTGACGCGAGGCCCCTAGCAGACGGTCGGTTTAGCCAGTCTGCTTCCTGACCTGAGCCCCAGATTGTCATGTTTGAGCTCTAAAGCCCTATTCGCATGGGTTTAGTATTATCTGGTGACCTGTAGTAATTTGTAATAATTGCGGAGTTTGTCTGTGATGTTAATCCCGTGTGAATCGGCCATGTCTGTAATTTGTAAAGTAAAAATTCCCCCGCAAATTACCTACTATATTTAGCCGAACACCGAGGTCCTGTGATAATATTAGTCCCGTGCGAATCGACATCTCTGTGATTTGGCTGGATCGTATATCATTTTTCAAGGTTTTTGTTTCATCTGCGCCTTTTTATCCATCTTTCGCGGAGAATAGAGGCTGATTTGGAGTATTTTGATATTATTTTGGGTGCGGGGTCATATCGCTAGTACAACTAGCCTATACAATTTGCAGAAAGAGAAAGCTATAGGTACCATCAGAAGAGCAAAAACAAAAAGAATGATTAGATGGAGATGAATGACATGTTTAGCAGGATAGGCTACGGTAAGGACAGTTCTACTGTTCATTATATACAGCTAGACATAATAACGAGAAGACATTTCAAAGCTACTATAGCCTAATGATATCATATCCGGGAGACAAGTCAGTAAATTTGAGCAAAATCACCGGCTTCGCTTATCCTGTGCGAATGCGCCACACGAAATTCAGATGTGGGTGGGTAATTTCAAATTCACACGAGGTCCCCAGGTAATACTAATCCCGTGCGAATAGGGCTTAAGACTATGAGCCCAATTACTAGAGAGAAGAACAGCACCAGTCCAGGAGGGATGAATCTCTTTTCAACAGGTCAGGCTTGCCCCAAAATTTTTCCAATTGTCTATAAATTCTACATTATTTTGCAGACACCACTCAGACAGCCAACGATTAAGTGAGGACAGTCCACTGACTATCTCATCACTCCTGCGAACAGGAAGGGGGCCAGAGTAAATTATAGTGCCTGACATCGTACTTGCGAGTTCACACACCTCTTTAATATTAATTTTGGTGATCTCCGACTGGCGGAGTCGAACATCATTAGTGCCAACATGAATAATTATCTTAAATGCTAATTTACGATTAGCATAAGCCAGCACTTTTAAATTTGCTGTGATGTCAGGCGCTCTGGCTATCGGCAAACATGTGACTATGGTTGCTGGTGTCTCTATTTTCACGTCATAAAGGGTTTACGACTATTACTATGGCCCATCAACACATACTTGTGGTCTATGGCCGAAGGTTTGCTTTGTTTTACGCAGACCACTGACATAAGCTGCATGACATCCGAATCCTCATCTAAATAATGCATTATACTGTACATTAAATTAGGGATAGTTCAATTGTAGAAAACTCATTTATTTTTTGAGAGATCTTGTCATTTTTTATAACATTTTGCTGTGATATGGGGATTGCAGCGTTGCAAACAAAATGCAATATTTTGTTGATTTTTAACTTTATTCAGCGGTCACAGAAAACTGGAGGGACTGTTTTGACACTCCCTCACAAAGAAGATACACAGATACAATACACATACAGTAGAAGAAACGAAACCAAGAAAAGAACGGGGAGGAACTAAAGGCTTAAAAACACAGAGTGAGGTCAATAACTGGAACAGAAACTGGTGCGTGATAAAACCATACAAACTACTGAGCTGGAACACAGGCAACACGGGAACGGGGAAACTACACAGACGAAAGTGTCCCCTCTTTATTCACCTCTTAACTGCAGTCTTGGCAGTGGGTCTGACCCATCATATGTGTGTAGGACAAGACTCACACACTCTTTAAAAGGATATTGTGAAGGAATTTCTCCCATCTAACAGTGAAAATGTATTTTGCATTCAAGCGAATTGTGCTCTCCAGCGCCTCGCTTTTTCAAATGCGCGTTGCCTCTACCGTAGCAAAAAGCTATGACAGGATTAGCACTTTGTCGAGTGTTCCCTCCGGTGAACAGGTTTGAAAGAGGATAATTTAGCCAGTAATATACTTTGGTTTACTGTATCGAATGTTTTTCTAAGGTCAAGAAAGACTGCTCCTACAATTCTACTGCTGTCAAGCGATAACTTGATTTTATCAATAAAATAGCAATTAGCTGACTCAGTTGAATGGTTCGGTCGGAAACCAAACTGTAGTGGACGGAGAATAAAAGAGCTTTTATTTAAGTGGTCTTTTATATGATCAAATGTCCCTTTCTCAAGGACCAGGGTTTCCCATACATTCATTAATTTGTGGCGGCCCGCCACAATATCAACACTGACCGCCACGCACTGATTTTCAAGATTTTTTTATTTTATTGTAGAGCTGCGTGCTCCTTCCCTCCCTCCCACTCTCACAAACTGACAACGGAGACGCGAATAGCGGCCCCTCCTCTTCGAGCACGATATGAATCAAAACATGGTCATGCGTTGGAGGACGGATTGTTGCCAGTGCTTATTCCTCCAGAATCAATCCGGAGTTGAATGGTCAGTATAATGAACACTATAACTCTAAAAAGTTAGTCCATGTTAAATGCTGTCGCGTTTCTACCACAGATTCGCGCAATTTACTAAAACGTCATTTTTTCCTCTCGCGATCAGTCATTCCAAAAATCATTGAGACGGAAGTTGGTTACGTTAGGTTTAAATACATCACAGAGTCACCACACTAGACATTATTATATTATTACTGATAAAGAGACGGCCTAAGCGTGTTGTCCAAGCATTAATGGCAAGGAAAGACTCTTATGCTGTGAGCGGCACATGAGGTGTTCTCTCACTTATTTCTGCTCCGCGCTTCCGAGGTCTTGATTATGGCATTTCTTTGAGGTTTAGAAGCCAGTATTCCTGTATTTCGTCTTTTATGAATTTAATGAATAATTCTCTCTCGTATTCTGTCCAAATACACATTTTGGGTATCAAACGCATACTTTACCGGAGTAATTATTTTTCAACCGACTTTTTACTTCTACTCACATAGGCTATCTGTCGGCTACTCTCTACTCCATACATTTTAATAAATAGCCTGCTGTTATGGCATTTCGGCTTTTTTTCATTTCTGCTTGACATAAAATAACCTATCCAGATAAATCGTGCCATCCAGATAGAGTGCATTTGATTGTGTTTGGATGAGAAGTATAAACATATATCATTCCGGTTTGTACACGGTGCATCACACCTGCAAGAAGTGTCACGCATTGATCGTCACACTCGTTTCGATCTTTTGTATTTATCTCATGTAAAAACTGTTTATAATATATTTAATATGCTGCAGCGCCCAAAATGCTTCTGGCCGCGCCGCTCTCACTATGGAAACCGGCCGGCCGGAATCAAGCGCGTCTTTCCTGGAGTTCTGCCGTCGAGCCTGCCACTTAACAGCCAATCAAAAAAGAAGAAAATTGCTATAAAATAGCCAATCAGAAAATAGTATTATTGTATCCGGGTAAGATTTAATGCAACAACCAAAAAAAAAAAAATTATATCCTGAAATTGTTCACGTGATTCTCTCACTCCTCTGCTGCCTTTCTTCAAAACTTGAGCCCTGCTATATAATTCAGCATAGTACATACCAGGAAGGTATCAATCAGGAAGGTATCAATCAGGATTATGAGTTACTTTTATTTTTAGATTAATCACTTTGATCATTCAATTTGACAGCACTAATACAGTATTTAGAGTATAGTATAGACAAGAACCATGCAAGGGTTTTTGTTACTAGGCACCCTGGGTACACTAATTTTCTTGTCAGTGCCCTCACAGATTCCTGCAGTTAAGCTGATGTACATTTATATTCCAATGAAGGTTATTGATAACATGCTTACAATACGTATAGGCTCCTGTGGCATATATAAGCACCCCCCAATCAACACCCCCCCCCCCCCCCCCCCGTACCAAAATACCCCACCACCACGAATAGAATCTAATTCTGTGGGAAACACTGTACGTCATGCATTAAAGGGGTCATTGGATGCTAAATTCACTTTTATATGGTGTTGGCCTAAAAATGTGTTTGTGTGGGCAGTTGCTCATTATCATTTAAAGAGACATGCACTTAAAGCAAGTCGCTGTGAAGAGTGTGTTGTTTTTCACAACCATTGAGGACTTTTAACCAAAGTATGTTTCAATCTTTACATGAAGACTAAAGAATCACACCAACTTGTGGAAATTGGGCAACCCGCGACCCCTTTAAAACTGTGTAATGCACAGCTAACCCATAGTTTATTGAATGCTATTGTGATAATAGAGCGATGTGTGTCTCTCACAGACCCTCCTGTCCCGGAGTTTGAGCTGAATGTTGAACTCTTATTGGCCGTTGAAACTGCCGGACTGATGCTGGGAATCACCACCGCCGCTGCTGGATCCATTTTCTACAAGATCAGAACTGGGCTGTGAGGTGAGACGCACGGGTCGAAAGTTTTTATGACGTCTTTGTGTGACATGTTCTGAACATCCGATATAGACTTTCATCGCACCTTTGTACAAGTTTAAAAACTAGTTCAAATGTAGCCATAGAGGACATAACGTATGGTCTCATTAAGACAATTATATTGTTTCTGGATCAAATAAACTCTCTCAGGATGCATTAAATTAAAACTCATGTTTATTTACATTGTTTAGATGGTGATATTTGCTTCATTTCAAATCACCATTGTGGTGATCAGTGTTTGCTTTAATTGGGGTCTTGGTCCCAGATCACTTTATTTTAACTTTTCTTTGGCTGTTGTAATTGTGTGTTTGTCTAACATCATTGATAGTGCAGAGAAAGCCAAGAAAACGAAAACACCACTGTCATCAGCTCTTTACTGATGGTGGCAAAATCAATACAACGCAAGCATTTAACAGTGTTTAAACTTTTGTATTTATATCTGATATTTATAACGACCAATCTTGTGGCGCTGCATTATGTGGATCAAAAACTTTAAAGTGATCACTGTGTACAAATCTTTTAAGAAAGTGAATAACACAGTCACACACAGATATCAAGATTTTGGATATGATTCTCAACGACGGTGAGAACCAAAACAAAAAAGCCTGGGAATCAATGATGTTTTGTACTATGAAAGCTACCCATCATGCTTTGCAGGATTTTAAGCTTTTCATTATTTATTGTCACCGTTGTTGTGAATCATATGCAAAATCCTGATGTCTGTGTGTGACTACATGGTCAATTTTCTCAAAAATTGTGTAAACTTGCCTTTTGTCCACCTTACATGCTGCTAGTCCAAATAATGCAGTTCCACAAGATGTGGATTGGTGGTTATAAATTCTATATATAAATACAAAAATCTAAACACAATTTTAAATGCACACTTCATATTAATTTCATCATCAGCAAGGAGCTGATGACAACCAATTTTATGTTTCCTTGGCTTTAAGTGCCACAACAATGGTGTTATACAACACACACAGTTACAACAGCCAAATAAAACTTAAAGAAAGAAAAACTGGGACCAAGAGCCCAACTAAAGCAAACGCTGACCACCACAATGGTGACTTAAAACGAAACAAATATCACCATCTAAACAATGCAAGGAAATTACATTGAAATAAACATGAGTTTTATTTTAATGCATCATGAGAGTTTATTTGGTCCAGAAACAGTATAAATTGTCTAAATGGGACCATAAATAATGTTGAAAATGGCCACATTCGAACTAGTTTTTAACCTTACGTACGAAGGATCCTTTAACGTCTGCATCAAATATTCAGAACACGTCAAAAAAAGACGTCATAAAAACTTTCATTCTGGCCCCTCAGTGGACGTCTTTTCAACGTCCGACTTTTGTGACAAAGACGTTGAAAAGACGTCTTTTGGACATCATTTTGCTTAGTGGGCAATAATCTGCCCATATGAAACTTGTCATCATTTTGCCGCCCAAAATAATAAAACCCACGTTAAAGGTGTTTTAACTAAAGATAGACAAGTGTTCCTCATCTTCCATCTCTTATGCAACCAATGAAGCATAACCTCACTACCTGTTCTTAGCGATCACTCAAGAACGTGTCTGTTTGAGATTGTGGAGCATTGGTGGTTCAGTGGTAGAATTTTCGCTTGCCACGCGGGAAACCCGGGTCCGATCCCCGGTCAATGCAAAAAGTTAATTCCGAAGTGCTAGCAGTCTCGTTCTTTAAAGCTTTGCTATGTAACTTCTGCTAACTCAAGATCAACATGTGTTCCTCATCTTCCATCTCTTATGCAACCAATGAAGCTTAATCTCACTACCTGTTCTTAGCGATCACTCAAGGACGTGTCTGTTTGAGATTGCCGAGCATTGGTGGTTCAATGGTTCAATACTCCTCTTTTTCTTTGCATGATTGTGTTTATGGGGTGCAATATAACATGTATTCGTAGTTTTTCTTTTTTTAAAAGTCTTTTTTTTCATAAACTTCACCTTTATCGTCAGCCGCGCTCTCCTCTGTCCCCTGAACGAGCGGTTTACTTCCTGATTCTATGAAAACACTCCCTCAGAAACACGACGTGGGCTCAGATTGGTTAGTTTGGGCGGGTGTGTTGTGATTGGCCAAATTGTCGCTCACGTTGTCCGGAAGGTTAACGCCTATTACCTTACGGGGAAACGCCAGCTCCCGTCCAGATATAAATAATGGTGTCGAACTACAGTATCAGTTTGAGGCAGAATCAGACCGAGAAAGCCGCGATGAAGCGAGTCAAACAGAACCACACCACACACGGCTCTTAATAAACGTTTCTGAATGATAATTTGCCATATTTTTTTAACCATATACACGTTTGTTTTACACAATAGCATCTGACTGGCAACGATAGCAACTGACTGGCTACTAATGTTAAACACAAACAGCGTTGGCAAGTTTACGTTCTTGATCAAATCGAAAATAACATCATAAAGCATATATACATGAAAAATACGTTTAAAACATTAGTACTTATACAAAATTCAGGTCCATAATGTTTGTACCCGTTTGTCGTAGACACAAAATACTAGCATAACTAGTAGCCTAGTGGCTATAAAGCCAGCGCTGGCATTTTGAAAAAATAAAACAAAAATAAAACACAGGCTAACGTTACGTCTGGAATTATACATGCAAATACATTTAAAACAATTAAGTCTTAGCCTACTTACAGGTTGTGGTCCAACAACTGCTGCCTCTGGTTTTAAAGTTGGATCTGCTTCATTGTTTATTAACAGTTTCTTGCTGTATTGAACTCGTGGAGATTCTGGAAGCTGTCTTCCGTAAAATGCGCAGCACAGAGAGCTAGATTACGATCGTCACTTTCAGGAATATAATCAAACATAAATTGTATCCATTGTTGATGAAGTATAGCATCCGTGGGAAGCTTGAAACACAGAAGACCTGACAGCTGCGTGAACACAACTCACTCGACGTGCTGCAGAAATATGCACATGCCATTTCCTGCATATTCCGAAGGGAGTGGTTGATGCAAATGTGCGGGTTAGTGACGTACCATAACCAGTTGTAGTCCCAATCGAGTCGTTTTTGTAGGCGTTTACACTTCCTGGTTTTTAAAAGACGATATCTCTGCTTACATTGAACTTTCAGCGCTGCAACTTTGCAGATACTGTTAATGCACCATCAGCAACATTACATACTATTTAAAATCAAAAAAGTGAAACCGGAATCAACCCCCCTTTTAATATTATGTTTTTTTTATTATATTTATTATGTTCATACCATCCAGACTGAAACTCAATTTCAAAAAATATTTATAGAAGAAAATCCTATACAATAATAACAACATTTCAAATAATATAGCCTATTTACAATTTATTTTCAAGTCTCTAAAAGAGAGTCAAGTAACTCTCTGCCGTCAGACGCTGCTCTCTCTCCTCTTGATTGATTGATTTTTGATTGATTTTATTTGACCACTTAAATATAAAAATATGAAAACAGTATGAAACTGTTTCATACAATAAAATCACATACAAAAGTAGTCAGGGATAACACAATAAAGCCCGAAGACTTATTTTCATTGTGGTCCCTTATAAAGGCAGCGGAAGAAGACAAGTGACAACATATCACACATCAATCATTCACATACATTAACCAAATTCATACATATTATACAGATAAAAGAAACTATGGTATTATAAAAACTACTAAATGTTTCCTCTCTGTCTGCTCCTTCATAAAATCCAGGAGAGCCTCACTGACCCTGGTCCTCTTCCTTAGTGGCGGGTTGGCCCGTTCCTTGGGAGGGGCAGAGGACAGGGAAGTGACCACGCCACCTGTAGTGGCAGTCGGACTTATTAAGTGCTGCCCCTGGAGTGCAGCATCCATCTGACTGTACCACTGCCAGGTAGCAAGTCACCCCAGCGCCTCTACCCCTTTCCCAGTTGGAGGATCCCTAAGTTCCTAAAACATAATGTATAAATGAAAACGGTGAAAACTGTTATTGCATTTTTGTAGTTCAAAAAAGTTTCCACAGTTTGAATGGCTTCACAAATGTTTGTTGCAATGCTATCCTGTATAAATTCCCTTCATGTCAAATTATACAACAGTTATTTTAAGATGTCTTGTAATAATGATGGAAGTTAAAATAATGATGCCAAATATATATATAATATATATATATATATATATATATATATATATATATATATATATATATATATATATATATATATATATAATATTAATTTTCCACACAGAAAAAAAAAACAAGTTGGGATATGTTGTTTAGTTTACAATTTCCTAAAAGGTGTATGATAACGTATGTCCTTACCCTGTGCATCTGTATAATATGTGCACTCCACTTAATAATTGCATATTCACTTGGTAAGTCTTGCTTAAATTAGTCCCGCTACACTACTAAAAGAGAGATTAAAATGGTAGGTTACCTTGTACTCTTCCTTAAGGTTATTCCATCTTTTATTTGCTTGTTTTGCTGTGATATAGAGGGCTGCATTGGGATTGGGTCCCGCCGGGTCCCGCGGGACCCGACGCAAATCTCGCGGGAGCGGGCGGTTTGAACTTTGATGCGGGCGGGAACGGGCGGCGAAAAAAAAACGGCTGCGGTATCAGGTAGCCTTCACAATGATGGAGAATGAGAAGATGTCAATAAATGACGTGGAAAATAACCTAAAAAAAGGTATTTTCAGCACAAAAACTAAGAAAGGCAAGTCTGACATTTGGAGACATTAGTGTTGTTTTTTGAGCACAGCCTCTCGTTCGTTTTCATTCGTTAATTAGGTCAAGAGGCGTGATGATGCCAGTGAACAGGCTGCCTAAGTTTGAATGTTTTTAGTCTTATTTGTATTTTTTCAAAAAGAATACCTGCTGTGACATCTGGCTTTGGCTAATAGGCTAAAACTGCTGTTTTTCATGTAGCCTAGTTTATAGCCTATTTATTTATTTTTTATTTTATTTTTTTGCACAGTAGGCCCTAGTCTATGTTTATGTGCCCTGTGATGGTGCTTGATAAATGTTAAAAAAAGGTTTAAAAGGTTTTGATAAAAACGAAATTATATTTGAATGTATTGTGTTTTGTCTTTCTGTGTTCTCATAAGCCAGCTGCTTTGCTTTCTGTTCATTAACAATAATTAAATTATTATCAAGCCTGACGGAATACAATAGCCAAAATCAAAGTACTTGAGAAACGCGCGGTAGCTTTTAAATGTCCCCGAAAGATAGCCAGGCTACTATTTATCTTCCTGATACATGCGTCATGCGGGCCAGGGAAACGAAACAAACAACCCCATGGATCTCTTTAATAATAGCAATACAAATACGTGTTTTTTTCCTGCGGGACGGGAGAAGACACAAAATCAATGCATCTCTATTATTGTGCGGGAATAAATTCTCAGAGTTTTGCGGGTGCGGGCGGGAGTGGACATACATTTTGCGGGTGCGGGCGGGAGCGGAACACATACGTTGCGGGTGCGGGCGGTAATGGTCAGAAATTCGGCGGGCGCGGGCAGGAGCGGGATGAAGAAAACAGTCTCGCGCAGGACTCTACAGGCCAGACTTGTTTACAAATACTCTGGGGGGGAAAATGGACAACTTAAACACAATTACTAATATTACTACTAACAATAATTATTATGTATTACTGTCACTCCTCTACTCCCTACATGCATGCACTATCATACACTTAAGTGCAATACTGCCTCCATATAACTTTCTGCATTCATATCATAACCAGATCATAAATGTCACCTGTACTATTTATTTTGCTTGTCACTAGTATTTTGCAGTTTCGTACCACACTACAGCCCACTTTAAATCACATCTATTCAACTTAAATGTAACTTACACAACAAAAGTGTTATATTTGTCTTCTTAGCTTTCGTAGTATTTATTTGTTTTCTTTCATTTTGGTGCATAAAACTCTTCTCATAGGTTGGCAGACACAACCAAAAACACCAATCGAACAAAAAGCGTAACATTACTCACTCCCATCCATTTTTGGAGGAATTCCTCCGTCCAATAAAGAGAGCCTCGTTGGCCGCTCATCATTCAATCAATGCAGCGGTTTCCTCAGATGTCCCTTGGTTTAAAGGTGCCATCTTGCACAATAAATCAAATCATATTCCATAACAGATAAGGGCAGTATACCTCCAGAAAGTGAGTTGTGCCATGGCCGTGCGCACTCTCACGTCTTCAAACACAAACAAGCACTGCTTTGCTCTCTCTTTCTCGCACAGATTATTCAAATCATTTGACATGATAGTAAAAGGTTGGAAGACCGCAGTTTCGCGTGGAGCATTTGGAGATTTTTAGAGATCAGAGACTCAATGAACAACATCTCAATACTAAATGATGAAGACCGTCTCATAATTGCCTGTCTCAAAAACAAGCTGGTGCATTTCGACGATATGGGAAATAAAAGCCTGGGCTATTAAGTTTACAGTATTCGTTTTGTTCATATTGCACTTTTATTGTTAGTTTGAATGAATTTGACAGACAGCATTCGCTGATTTTTATCAAGCCAGCGCCATTCAGAGCTGCCAACTCTCACAAATTCACCGTGAGACACACGCAATTGACACTTAGCAAGCAGGTTAGTTAGCTCTCAGATTCTGTCACTTTTATTACGCAATTCAAACAATAAATATCGTTTTGCCGCTTGTACATGTCACACCACAGATCCCTAGCGCACATGAACCGATCATCTCTACTAGCTAATGGTAAAAGAACACGAACACTGTTGAAACATACAGTATGTTACAACTTACCGAAATGTATTCCTCATGCATAATGTCGACCAGTCATTTTTTGAACTCTTCCCTGAACTAAAATGTAGTAGTGGGCTGTATTTCCACACGACTGACATCAGGTTCAAGTACACAGAAGCCAGCGCGACTAACTCGTGTATTTCAGTTTGGCTGGTGTTAATGTTGCCCACCCGCATACCGCATCCCATGGCCGAAACTGGTATTATGACATCTGCCGGGCCGGGTCTAGTAATTTAGCATGCTAATTTAGGTTTATATGTTGGCAGCACTATAGCTTGTCAGTTTTTTAATGACATCATTGCACTTATTTCTTCTCATTCTTATGATGCGTGTAGCTAATTTTTTGGATATTTTTACCTAAATTATCCCATATGGCACCTTTCAATGAGAATGTTATCACATTAATTAGAATGCAATTATGTAATAACAGCGGTAAGAAAAGTAAAACTTTCTTACAGTTGTGGGTCTGGCTTTCTTCTGCCATTTTTGCTCTGCTGCTATGGTCTCTTGACTGGGGTAAAACAAGTTTTTAGCATGACTGGCCGGTTGGCTTGCTAGCTACACATCACTTATGGAGATTCTTCACTACCGAAAACGTTTGAGCATATTTTCGATTCACCATAAATTTTCGTAAAAATGGCACTAATTGAAATCTATACAGTTTTCTCGCATCAAATGATCTCAGAAGTGAATTTAGTGATGAAATAGCATACGAAAATGTACAAAAGCGACTTACTGTTGTTCTGCCTTTCTGCTCCCCGCTCCTTCATTGAATGCTGGGATATTTCTGCCGTCAAGTTCAAACAAGTTACCATCTGATGCATCCTCGGTAAAATGGGCGTGTCAAGAATACTTCCGGGGTTCTTTAACGTTCTTTCCAAAATGCAAACTTGTGTATTGAGACAGTACTTGGGCAGCGACTGATGACGTTTCACAAGTCCACCAGAACACAAGTACAGACAAGAACGCAAATTGAGAAACAGCCCTAATCAGCTAGGCCCTTTTTAAGGGGGCTTCCTAGCCTCCCAAATAATGTTTGATTAATGTAGGCAACACAAATTTGTGTTCGCTTCACTCTCGTTATAATCAGATTCAGCACGTTCTTCCCCACATAGCAACTGACTCCGGAACGGATCTGCCGCGGAGGTAAGAACAAGGTCCGGAACGGAGTCCACTTGCACAGCGCAACGGATCCGGAACGGATAAGGATCGCGGATCGAGACTAGATCCGCGGCAGACCCTATCCGGATCCGATCTGGACCCGTTCATTTCGGTCTGAAAACCTTTCAGATCACTCATTCAAAACTAGTAATCTGGCCAAAACTACAAAAATATTTCAAATCTATTGGTGGACCAACATTAGATAGACTGCCCACAAACAACATTAGATAGACTGCCCACTAAACAACATGATGTCCAAAAGATGTCTTTTCAACGTCTTTGTCACAAAAGTCGGAGAGACGTCCACTGAGGAGCCAGAATTAAAAGTTTTTATGACGTGTTTTTTTTACGTGTTGCACGTCCGATATAGACGTTCATCGAACCTTCGTACAAGTTTAAAAACTAGGTCAAATGTGGCGATTGTGTTTAAAACTCATGTTTATATCAATGTAATTTCCTTACATTGTTTAGATGAGGTTTAGATGTTATGTTTCATTTTAAGTAACCATTGTGGTGATTAGTGTTTGCTTTAGTTGGGCTCTTGGTCCCAATTCTTCTCACTTTAAGTTTTTATGGCTGTTGTAACTGTGTGTTTGTATAACAACATTGTTATTGCAGAGAAAGCCAAGAAAAAGTAAAATACTGTCATCAGCTTGTCAGCATTCAATGTTGTGTTTAGACTTTTTCTTTATATTTGCCATTAATAACCACCTATCTTGTGGAATTGATTTTTTGGACGAGTACTATTAAAATTTACCCTTATTTGAAGGTGAATTAAAAAAAGCTTGTTCAAACAATGTTATTAGAAAATCTACTTTGTAGTCACTCACAGACATCAAGATTTTGCGTATGTATCACAAGAATGGTGACTAAAAAAAGCTTCATGCTGCAATGCATGATGGGTAGCTTTCAAAGTACAAAACATCCTTGATTTCCAAGCTTTTTTGTTTTGGTTGTCACCGTTGTTGAGAATCATGTGCAGAATCTTGATGTCTGTGTGTGACTATATAATATACATTTGCTCTAAACATTGTTTACACTTGATTTTATTCACCATAAAATAATTGGTCCAAATAACACAATTTTACAAGATAAATGGTTATGAACACCAGGTATAAGAACAAAAGTCTACACACGACATTAATTGCTCACTTCGTGTTTTTTTCATCATCAACAAGGAGTTGATGACAGCACCTTACTTTTCTTGGCTTTCTCTGCAATAACAATAGTGTTATACAAACACACAGTTACAACAGCCAAATAGAAGTTAAAGTACAAAGAATTGGGACCAAGAGCCCAACTAAAGCAAACACTGATCACCACAATGGTTACTTAAAATGAAACATAACATCTAAACCTCATCTAAACAATGTAAGGAAATTACATTGATATAAACATGAGTTTTAAACACAATGGCCACATTTGACCTATAAACTTGTACAAAGCTTTGATGACCGTCTATATCAGACGTGCAACACGTCAAAAAAACACGTCATAAAAACTTTTAATTCTGGCTCCTCAGTGGACGTCTCTTCAGCATCCGACTTTTGTGACAAAGACGTTGAAAAGACATCTTTTGGACATCCTGTTGTTTAGTGGGCAGTCTATCTAATGTTGGTCCACCAATAGATTTGAAATATCTTTTTTGTTTTGGCCAGATTACTAGTTTTGAATGAGTGATCTGAAAGGTTTTCAGACCGAAATGAACGGGTCCAGATCGGATCCGGAAAGGGTCTGATCCTTATCCGTTCCGGATCCGTTGCGCTGTGCAAGTGGACTCCGTTCCGGACCTTGTTCTTACCTCCGCGGCAGATCCGTTCCGGAGTCAGTTGCTATGTGGGTCATCTTCATTCCGCAGCGGTGCCGAGCAGAGAGCACGTCAGAAACAGAGGACAGTGTGTGTGTGTGTGCGTGTGTGTGTGTGTGTGTGTGTGTGTGTTAGAGAGAGAGAAGAGACGAGTGTGTTAGTGTGAAATATAGTGTTTGTGTGTGTGAGAGAGAGAAGAGGAGTAGAGTGTGTTAGTGTGAGAAAGAGAGTGTGTGTGTGTGTGAGAGAGAGGGCAAGAGAGTGTGTGTGTGTGTGTGTGTGTGAGAGAGAGAGAGAAAGAAGAGTAGAGTGTGTTAGTGTGAGATAGAGAGTGTGTGTGTGTGTGTGAGACAGAAAGAGCAAGAGAAGAGAGAGTGTGTGTGTGTGTGTGTGATAGAGAAACAGCCAGTAGTGAATACAGTGTATATCACACAGTCATGATCACAGTCCATCAGATAACTAATTTTCTGCATTGATTGTCTATACAGATTGATTACCTTTCACTGCTGGGAGGTAAAACTCCTGGTGAGTCTGTATGCCGCATAATGAAGAAAAATTGGGACAAATGCTCTTTGGGCCAATTATAGTTTGAAGGGTCGGAAGGGTAAAAGAAATTTTCAGGACCTGGCTATATATCCCACTATAATCCGTAAGTTGTTTTCATTTTTATTAAGTTATTTTGTAACCCAAGACCTTTTCACTCTCAATCCCACTATATATAATTGTAGAGGGATTAGTGTGTTTGTGTTTCACCATTTCTATTAGTGTGAATTTTGCTAAGTAAAATTATAATGAAAAATGTTTAGTGACGACCTTTTTGTTGTGAATAATGATGACAGACAACACCAATGTCATTAAACAATAACTGAATACATGCACAACATCATTGACAAAAAAGAGAAGGCTAAACTAGGTTAATAAAATACAACTTTACCAATCCTTTATTACATATAATACGAAAAAGAAAAGAGGCAACTGTTTTTCCTTAATCCGCCACAAGCGTTCATTCTTGTGGTTGCTAGAAGTGAAGACTTTAAATCCACCCAATTATGCATTTTTTGACGTGTTTGACTTAATCTTTGCAATCTAGCAACCATGTGCACATTTACTCTCTACACTGCAGAAACTACAAGGCTACAACTACTTTGTAAATTACTGCTTCAGCTACATTAAAGTACTTAAATACTTTTCTCATTCTTGTTTTTTCCCTCTTTGCTTTTCTTTATATTTAGAGGCCTGCCACAAGATCCACCCTACAACCCTTCAAAAAACTATAGAAAACTGCATAGCTGATACATTAAGATATGCTCCTCACAGAGTGTCTCAGGTCAGTGTTAATCGTTTGTTCAAAAGACAAGGATGTATTTTCTTTTCAGCAAATTATGCTTTTTTCCCCACATAAATTTAGGTGAGTTGTGTCAATTTATTTTTTATAAGCATTATATAGAAATTTGAAATTGCACTATTGTGACAACACTAACTTCATTAGATCAAAGATGAAAATGTATTAGCTTTAAGATAGGCATAACAAAATTTTCTGGCTAAGCTAGAAAGCCATGTTCGGTGAACTCATGAAAAAAGTAACTGACCCACTGCATTACAGTTTAGCTGACATGTAGCTGCAAATTTACATGATATAAATTTGATTTTAGTGGGTGGTTTGAGATGGTAATGCAAATTTTCGAATAACGTTTTTTCGTTTGACAAAACCAAAGAAAATACTCATACTCAACATTGCATATAATTGACATTTACTTGAATGCCATTACCTGTTTTTAGTAGTTTGGTTCATTTATCCATCTTTTTTGTTGTAATTATGAATAAGTTATTTGTGTATCCTGTTGTTTAAAGAAACAAGATTAAACAAAAAATATACTGTATATAAATCCATTTAATAATAGGAAAATATATGATTATAAATAAATAATTTGTTTAAAACATATATTTTTTTGTATGTATTTATAACTATATTTTGTTTTACTTTGTTTTTTATTTGTATATTTACTTAATTGTAATGCATTAATTTGTATTTATTTCCCTATTTATTTGTAAAAAAAAAAAATATTTACACATGCATGAAAGACAACAGCATCTACTTTTTTTTTGAGAAATCATAAATTATTCTGATTTTATTTCATATTATTGTCTATACAGGTGGATAGTGGAGTACCATCCACTGATGATAGACAGGAGAATGCATCAGCAGCAGTTGAATGTCAGGAGCATGCAGCAGCAGAGGGGAGCGGCATGTTAGAATATGCTGACTAAATTTGCGAATACAAAATGTTGATATTGTTTATTTATATTTGTTTCTTGAGCAGTTTATTATAATTTGTTTATCATGGTAATGTTTAAAAATGTTCAGATTTTTTTTATTCATAGTTCTTGAGCAGTTATATTTTATATATATATATATATATATATATATATATATTGTTAAATTTATTCTGTTTCAGAATGTGCACACTTTCTGTTAAAGCTAATAAAAGTTAAAAATGTTACTTCACAACATTTGCATGTTATTAAACCATGAAGTTCGACTCTAAATAAAACTGTCTGGGAACATTTAACAAACTGGAAAAAAAACAATAACTTTATAGCAATGTTATGGCGTAATGTTGCAACAATGTTAAAACTAAAAACATGTTTAGAATGTGTTTTAAAGTAGGCTATATTATTGTATCTTAGAACATTCTGGACATGTTTTATGACTGTTGTATCAGATAGACGATGTTCTAAAAAAATATTATCACTAAACATTTTAACAAGGATATTACCAAACAGTTTTAGAATATCTGTTGGAGAACGTTATCCTACCTTTTAGGAGACCATTCTGGGGACTAATAATATAAGGAATATCTTCACAATACATGTACAATGTTTTTATAGAACGTTTAACTTTCAAAAGAACATTCTACAAAAATAAAATGTATAACAGCAACCTGTATAAGAACGTTAGGAAATAATGTCCTAATAACATTATTATTAAACATTTAATAACGTTTTTAAAGAATGTTATCCTAGCTTTTTAAAGAACATTGTAGGAACAATAAAACTACCTGTACAACACATTATAATAACGTTAGAGAATAATGTTATAAGAAAATTACTATGAAACATTTTAATAATATTCTTAAATAATGTTATTCTAACGTTTAAAAAAACATTCTGGAAACAAAAATAAAACGAGCCGCTAAAAACATTATAAGAACATTAGAGAATAATGTTATAAGAAAGTTACTACGAAACATTTTAATAATGTTTTTTTAAAAATGTTATCCTAAAGTTCTTAAAAAAGGGTGCATGATCATGCAGATACGCGGTTTGAGCATCAGGTGCTCGTGATCCTCCAGCTCATGATTTTTGTCTCGTGTTCATCAAACACAGTCAGGATTGTCATGATATTGCAGCGCAAACCATCACTGATCCACCCGTGCTTCACTCTGAAGATTGGCCACCAGGCATATAGATGTTGTGGGAAACTTTTCTTCCTTGTAGAAAAGTTAGCAACTGAGGAGACCAGGAGACTTTTGAGGTATCTCTCGCGCAGAAGTTCTTTATTGCGTCGCTGTAGTCATCTCAAAGACAGTCTAACTAAGGGAAAACATTCCCTTACAATTTATACATTTAGAGGGGAGGAGTTTACATTGAGGGGGAGAAACTGAAACAAAAGCAAATGTATATGATTCAACAGGCACCTCAGTTCATCAGCATAGCAGTTTTCTGTGCCTTGAGATGTTAATCTGGAGGAGTTACACTGAGGAGTCTCTTGAAACAAAGCAAATGTAAATGATTCAGCAGATTACCAGAGACTCTAATCTAATCAGTCTGACCAGCGTGGTCACACTTTTACCATTACAAAAGCAAAGCTGAATCTTGAACTTAATGGCCAGGAAGCGCATAAAGACAAAAGCTAATGTGTGACACCTGGAATGCTTGGCTTAATCTTATTGGCCTCAGAATGGTAAACCCTGTATACATTTTACAGTTGAAAATACTGTTAAATCTTTATGAAACATTTAATAAATTTGTTTTTCTCCCCAATGTGAAACCTCCAACATTAGCCAGTGTTTCAGTTTCATTGTCCAACCCCTGTAAACTTGCCTTGCCTTGCATAGCAGGTGCTTCAACACCCAAGAAAGACCAAAGCACCCCGATATACACCACCAAAAATAATGTCTGGAATCAATTATATTCAGGCTGTATTCTATGAACCTGAACCGCATGGTGAAAAAAAAAGAAAACTTATCATGTTATTTCAACATAATAACAGGGATAATTAATAACATAATTTTTCTGCATTGATTTTTATTTTTTTGGGTGGCCGTCAAATAGGGTGACCACCTGCTAATAAGCCCAAGGGGGGACAAGGGTTATGTTTCTGAGGGACAATGTGGGACACTGTTTGGCGCGGCGGTGCCCCCACCCCACGGGCAGACTCACTGATAGTGGTTTACCCATTTCTAGCACATACCACCTTACATGGCATATTAATAATGCCCTATTCCCTAAACATAATTGCTGATATATGCTCATGAATAGGCCAACCAATGTGTATTTTATTCTAAATAAAGATTAATATTTTGAACATTCAATGAATTGCAGATAACCTGACTCCGCCAGATGGATTTGCTCCGCATATCCATCTGGAAACCTTCCGTTGAAGTAATTTTGGTAAGGGGCGAAAATACTGGTTAGCTGATTGGCCTATGTTGGTGATAGACGGGCAAAATCAACCAATCAGATCAACGAAGCATATGATGTACCGTAACTCTTGCCGAAACCAGTCGGGAGAAGAGCAAAAACATCTTTTCCTCTGAGAAAAGCCTCCAGAGCAGTGTTTTGCTCTTCTTTCAGTGAATAAATACTCTGTAATTCCGATAAAACTTGCTCGATAGCCACGCTGATGCTAGTTTCATCCGCTGAAGCCGTCATGTTCTTTAGACTGAACTGTCGCGCTTCTCGTTGCGTCACACCTCAACCCGCCTCAAAGCCAACGCTGATTGGACGTTCGTTTGGTGAACTGCTCCCAAATTTTCTTTAACGGAAAGTGTCCAGACTGATCTGCGAGTGAAACCTTGAAAGCTCGCGAGATCAGGATGGTCTCGCGAGGCTAAATTGCAGATGCACTTCCACTTAAGATTTACTTTAGCTATTTAATTTAATTTATTTTTCTTTACAATTTATTCACTTTAAATAAATAATAATTATTATTTAAATTAAAATTATAGGATTAACATGAATTATAGTTGCTCAACACCAGGAACAGTTAAAAAAAAGTTGAAAAAAAGTCTAAACTCACAACTCCAGAGGTTCACGGAACGAGAAGGTGCGCTGTCATGACAACAATGAAAAAGTTGACAACAACCTAAGTCAGCAGGTCACGTGGGAGTGGCAACCAGTGTTGGGAAAGTTCACTTTCTACATGAACTAGTGTTTTTTCGCTACATATTAAGCCCTGTTTACGGTGAGTTTTAGCCGGGTTTTCGCCTGGAAGGCTCTATAGAAATCTGGCACCCTTTTGAACAAAGTTAAACTGAGAGAGTGTGCGTTCACAGACACCAGAATGAACGAGTTCACAGTAACGTAACGTTCATCGGGACAGGCAGTAAAACAATACTTTCAGTTCACCCAAAATATGAATGAGTTCATGAACGTAAACGTGTTCAGGCACAACGTTTGGCAGCCTGGGTCTCGAGGCTTTTTTTTTTTTGAGCAAGCATTGATTATGCGTGACACGGTCTCAATTTGCAGGACGCATGAATTGGGCTTCAAACCAGGGCCGTGGCCACAAGGGTGGCACGGGGGGGTGGCAGCTGCCACCCTAAAAATAGCTTTTGCCACCCCAGATGACAGGTCGGATATGGAGGGGCGTCGGTTTATCTTCCCCCCATCGGCTTAAAAAAAGTTTATCTTCTACTTCAATCGGTAATTTGGGTCACGAAAAGTACTTATCAAATATGATCTAATTGACAATAATTTTAGTTTTAAGTCTGATGTCTTTATTATGTAGATAATGTGCATTTCTGGGCTAGTGTAAAAAGGCAGATCGGTAAATCCACGGGTGACAGAGCGCAGCGAGCGGCGCTGCTGCAATATCCTAACTGGAGTGCGCGCGGACTCGTCTCGGAGGAAGAATCATGCGCTCGTCTCTTCCAGACTGGACTGCAGAGGCGAGTAGTCATTCAAATCATTTGACAGACAAAACTTAACAAAAAAAGTATGTGGAGAACTTAAATGTGTTAATTATAAAAATGTTTTTAAATTAATGTTCTAAAAGCGTTTTATTTAATATTACATAAATATAATTAAAACATATATTCAACATTTAACATATCTTCAAGATTGTTTTGGGATTTATTAATTGCTATTAAAATGTAAATGCATCAAATAGACGCAAATATTAAAATGGCAAAGCAATAAAATGCCTGTGTAAGCTTATTTTATTTTATTTTATTTTATGCCTGTGCAAATTAAATAATATTTATTGGGTAAGTGTTCGTCATATAGTGATGTCACTAACATATCTTCACCCCTCCCCCCTTTTTTAATCTTTTCGCCAAAAATACATGTGGCAGCCCCACGACGGCGCGACCACCAGGCTGATGCTTAACTTTTTTTTAATGCTCAGAAACAGGTAAAGTCAATCATGTGTCTATCTTGCTCGTTAATTTAAAAAAAAAAATTACATGAGTGGGGGTTGCATGACATGTATATTTTCAATCAATACAAAGTTATCGTTAGCTCATTAGCCCTACGACGACATTGTCCGTGACAACACAAGTGGATTTTTTGAAGGGGCTGATCCGACAAGTAGCCTGATTAAAACTTCAGTGACAAAAATAACTTGGAGAAAAGCGAGAACGGTTCTGATTTTATTAACAGTTCTGATTACAAATGGATAAAAGCGCATTTTTGGTAAAGCTGAGGCCAGCGCAGCCTGCCTCTTTGTGAGAGACTTTAGTGGAGAAATCAAACCAAATGAGCGTAACAAAACACACAGAAGAAACATACATTCAGATGTTGAGTTTAATATTAATAACATGACTATGTTTTGCCGAATATTATTACGATTGCAAATGTTACATTGATTTAAGTTTAAAAAAAACCTGGTTGTTCATATTAAGTTACTTGCATTTTAAACACCAAAACACGACATTATTGACTGTTTTTGTTCAATTTTACCATCGAAAATAGTTCTAAACAAAGAAAAACAGCATTCAATGGTGTTTTACTAAATGATTCATCATTTTGAATGAATCAGGTGAATCAATGACTCAGTTATTAGGCTAAGTAACTTGCTGCCACCTACTGGCAATTTAGTTTCATGTTCAAAAGTATCATACATTTTTTTTTCCAAAATGTTTTATTTGTATATTCAAAAGTTAACTTAAAACATTAATCTTATAACATTATGCATTGCATTTGTAATTTTACAGTATACATTATTTAATCTGATTGGTATATTGCTATAATGTGTTACTATTAACACGTAATTTATTGATCAAATGTGAACATTTGACATGAAAGATAATGCATACATTAAATAAGGTTTTAAAATTGGCTTGATATTGATTTAAAAAAAAATATATTTACACCACCAAAAATATCCCCCCACACAGTAAAGTAACATTTTTACTCGATGACTGATTTGCTTGTCCCAAGGACAAGCACATGACGAGGCTTAATGTCGAGCCCTGGCACTTTGATAGGCTAGCTTACACATTGTGGCCAAATGCTAGAGCACAATTTATGAAGGATGTACACATTTCCAAATCTTATTTGTTAATAAAGTAAATGTATTAGTCATCCTTAATGTGTTTTTATGTGACTGTTTCCTGTTTTGTGTGACAGAATACCCAAATGAAGAGGAAGGGAGACATAGATAGCTATTTTTTCAAAAAATCTAAGAAAGATTCAGTGGTAGCAGGGGAAGAGGAGCTAAGACCTGAGGAAAGAGATGATGCAGTGGAGGAACAGAAAGGCACAGTGGAGGGAGGGAAGGAAGTCCTGGAAGAAGAAGAGACAGAAGAAGAGGAAGAACAAAGCAAAGATACTGAATGCAGCATTACCGTACGTTCACATCGCCGCCGGCGAGAGCGGCAAAATTCGCTCTCGCCGCCCTCACAACGACGCCGTGGAAATATTCGTGGACGCTCTGATGCTCTGACGTAGATCGAATGCGTGATCTTTTTTAAAACTGTATTTAAAGGGGCCGCAAAGCAAACAAGCATGTGAGTCGTTATTTTTGCAGAAAATTGATCCATGTAAATAACTTTAAAATTATAATGACATGTTTGCTGATGAAATAAACAAATTAAAAGCCATATGTGTGTGATGTGGCTTTTGTGTTCATGGTTAAGTGCTATTATAATTTGCATTCCCGCTGAAAAAGTGTTCTAGCACGAAAATCTTGCCTATAAATAGTGTTGCGCGCCCTCTTTATCAAATTCAAATGATCACCCTCCTCTATTTTGCTTGGGAACTAATGTGGTCGGAACTAAAGTTTACAGGACTGCGTTCTCTGGGATTCTCTCAAACGGAACACTTCTACATTACGATTGGTTGCCGCCAAGGGGGTAATCCATCGACCGGAAGTTGAAGCCTCGTGGGAGCTGACATCTTGTTGGAGAACTTCACTTGCGTTAGCATTCCCATTGACTCCCGTTCATTTTGGCGTCACTTTGACAGTGAATAACTTTACATCTGAGGCGTTTGAAGACTCCATTTGTCCTTTATTTATTTCTAAAGAAACTCGACAATGTATAAATAGCTCCATTACCTTGTAGCTTATGTTATGGCCCCGTAGAAGCAGTTTTAGTGAAAGTAGGCTAACGATTGCGTCATACCCACACGACTCCCTGTCGCGCAGTTTTGAGATTACCGTATGGACACGAGAAGAAGCTCGCGCGCAATCGGGAAACGTGGAGGCAGAATGACAAAATAATTTATCAGAATACCTAGCAAACTTGTCTCCTTCTCCTAGCCCGTGGACAGCTCCTATTCATACTCTCCGCCTCTGCGCATGTTTCGGAAGGGAATGATTCAGATTTCTCATGCCACCGCACTAGAAATCAAACGGGTCACTCACGTCACATCTACGTAGACTAGCTCTGTATGAGTCTGCGCGTCAGGGACGGAAGTGCTAAAAAATCGCCAAAAACGGGCTTCAACCGTCTCAATGGAGTTTCAATGAGATCGCTCTGTCCATTTCTTTTACTGTCTATGGTTGCCGCCGGTTGCCGCCGAACCGCGTCATAGCTTATTACCATAAAGTTGAACTGATTCCAACTCTCCTCGCCGCTCTCACCGTCCAAGACGCGCCGCGCCGCTCTCGCCGGAGCTCGCCGCCACCTCTCATTGAAAATGAATGACTTCCGGCTACTTTGACGCTCTCGCCGGCGGCGGTGTGAACGCACAGTTAGGAATACAGAAACAGCGTCTGCATGTCCAGTAGGTCCTCATGGTACGTTCATTCTCAGCATCAGTGTTGTCATAATCTTTCATTAAGATTAGATCATATTTAAAGGGATAGTTAACCTAAACATGAAAATGATGTCATCATTTACACACTCTAATGTTGTTCTAATGCATTATGTAGTAAAATAGGGTTAAGAGTTGAGTATAGTCAGACTTGTTTGTAGCCCTTCAGGAGCAGAGTGAGATACCCTTTTGTAGTGGAATCAAACAAATGCTGATATAATGAGTGCCCAGTCATTTTTAGTTATTGTATTATGAATTAAAAAAAAAACAATCCATCTCATTCTTAGATATATCCAGATTCAGAAGTGAGGGCCCCACCCAGCCAAACTTGCAGACATTCCCTAAAACTTTTCAAGGAGCTGCAAAGAGAAGTTTTCACAGTGAGTGGTACAAGGCATATACATGGCTGGAGTATTCACAGTCCAAGGATGCTGCATACTGCTTCGCCTGCAGACACGCTTCCACTGGTGTGTTTACATCTTTAAATGGATACTCAAACTGGAAGAAAGCCACTTTTAAAGACAGTGGATTCAGTTTGCATGCGAAGTCGGATGTCCATGTTAGTGCAATGACTGCCTGGCTTGAGAACAAAAGAATGGGGGAGAACAACTTGTCACTGTTTGCACTGATGGATCATGACCATAAAAAAAAGTTATTGAAAATCAAAATTATGTGAAAACCTTAGCTGAAGTTCTTCTCATGACAGCTACACAGAACATTGGCCAGCGAGCACACAATGAATCAGCTACTTCATCAAACAGAGGGAATTTTTTAGAGATTTTGCATCTAATCGGCAAACATGATGCTAATGTGAACAAGCAATTGACACAACGTGCAAAAAATGCAAAATACACTAGCAACACAATTCAAAATGAAATCCTTGAATGTTTAGCAGGAATAGTGCGTGATGAAATTATTGAAGAGGTGAAGAAAAGTGAACAATTTGCTGTTATAGCTGATGAGACAAATGACCTGAAAAAGAAAGAACAGATGGCCTTTGTGCTGAGGTACTATTATAATGGAATGGTACATGAAAGTTTTTTGGAATTAAGAAGCAGAGCAGTTAAATGCTGCAGGATTAACAAAACTAATAATTGAAAGTTTAGATAAATGTGGATTGGAATACAGGAAAAATCTTGTTGGACAAGGGTACGATGGCGCATCTGTCATGAGTGGTCAGCACACAGGTGTACAAGCAAGAATCAGAGAGATGGCCAAACATGCATTCTATGTACATTGTAGTGCACACTGTTTAAACCTTGTTGCTGCCTGCTTCTTTTCCTTACTGGAGAGGCTGTATGTTTTCTTTTCCGGTTCATATGTTCACCACAAATGGCTAGAAGTGCAAAGTGAGATGTTCGAGGGAGCACCAAGAGAACTCCAGAGATTGAGTGATACCAGATGGGCGTGCAGGTATACAACTTGTCGAAATCTAATGGATCGATTGTCAGCTGTCAAAAGAGTGCTTGAGGACATTTCAGAGGAAGGCCATCCTGACAGGGCTGTAGAAGCTAGGGGGTTACTTGGTCAGATTGATTTAAATTTCATAGGGCTTTTGTCAGTCTTCAAAAAAATTCTTGGTAGCACAACATTTTTATCAGACATGCTTCAGTCTCCCAAGTTAGAGATGTCAAAAGCAGTTGATCTTATTGAAGCGTTGAAACAAACCTTTAAAGAGGACCGTACTGAGACTTCCTTCAGCAATCTCTGGAATGAGATTATCAAGACTTGTGACAATTGTAGCATTTCCACAGACTTGCCACTCTCTAAGCGAAAATGACAGCTATCTAGATAGAACACTCCAGTGTAAGAAATCTAGGCGGTCTGATTGAAGGGGGAATTTGCATATCATAATTAATAATTGATAATTAATAATTATTCATACAGATTTGGATCAGACCGGTCTTACATGCTAATAAAACTCCATTTAGGAAAGCTTATTTCAATTTTACCCATATGCATCCATGTGTGTCCCTGCAATCAACCACAAATTAATTGTTATTAATTGCCAGGACCACGTTTTACAAGACAGGCAAAAATCAAATAGCTCAATTAATTTATAGGTTTATTTTGGGAAGGCGAATTCTCTGGCCAGTAGAATTAACATTCCCAAAAAAACATAAAACATACCTTTTCAGGTATCGTCAATTATGTAAAGCGCGTAGCTTTTGATCGGCACTTCAGGGACTTATATTATGAGCAGACCATAAATCAGTCAGGGATGTGCATTAATTGTCTTTAATAAGGTAACTACTTAAGCATTTACTACGTTACAATGATACATGTATTTACAAACATTAAAACACAAACTAAGACGAACGCGGGGCGTTTAGACAATGAGAACACACTGAAAAAAGTGATTTTGGAGAGTGGTAAATATAATCTGTGGAAACCATATAAAATGTACATGATTATTGCAGGCAGCCAACGAATCCTAAAGTAATGGGTAAATTCTACATATGCTACCCATTCGTCAACAGTAAGAATCATCACATAGAAAAATGGAGTAAAATATACCCCCAAACCGTGAGTTTTTTTATTTAAATTGCGCATGCTTCGGCCCGCGATTTCTTTTGAGTGAGTGTGGGCGACGCTGGATCCTCTCTCTGGCTCCCATCGAACAGCAGAAGTGAAGGTAAGTTATTTAACTACATATGAGTGCATATAACGTATATTTTTTAATTATGAGACATTACACTTCACTTTTATTCGGCTTTCGTTTGTTTAACATGTCATTACTTGAAATTAAAGTTTGAATCTGTCGATGGCGTCACCATGGGGGAACACATCAAGCCGACGGTCGGCCGTTGGGCACAGTTTTCAAAGTTACTATCAGATTTAATGTGATTACCGTGACAAATTATACATTATTAAACATATATAAGACTCAAGTTTCAGTATTTGAACACTGTTTCTGTGAAACTTTGTGACCGTTATGTATTAATTTATTTCAGGAGTTAATAAAAACAGTCGATGGCGCTTTTAATATGAATAATGTGCGTCATCCGCTCCCATTCATAAATACCTATGTCGTCGTCATGGCAGAGCTCGACCAAACAAGTGCTTTCAGCTCAAAAATATGCATATTCTGAGAAATATTTATAGATCATCATAGGTTTGTCAGATTTCTGTATAACGTTAGAGGAATTATATTTAATGAATACACCCAAAATGGGCCGATGTAAGTAATCATAGCGCTGGATACTCCTCGGATGTAACGTTAGTGTGTTTTCAATACACACTGGCAGCCGGCGGGCGCCGTGTGCAAATAATTTATACTACATAATATATCACGAAGAAGAGCCACATGACGAGACACCTGAAACCTCAACAAAGTTTCCAAAGATCGCTGTAGACATGCAGATAACTTGATTAATATTAATCGATACAATCTTGATAGTTCAGAATACTATAAAATACAATATTTTATGTCCGTTTTTTTTATCCGAAGCCAAATCAGATCACAGAAGGTTATTTAAAGCATTCGACATGCATTATATATTAATTTTGGAGCAAAAACATGGTTTAAATCTCATAAATTGTAGTGTATTGAATGATGTGTGCTAACTAAGCTAACATGCTACCTAACCCTCAGAATGCACCTGCCATCTATAGCTGTTATTTTTATGTTTTTTTTTTTGTTTGTTTTTTTAAATAGGATGTTTACTGAAATGTTTCTTTTTTAGTTTACAGTTGATAGCCTACAGTGTCAACTGTGGGAGTGTTTATAGAAAGGTGGCCAGCATTTTGATCACTGAAGCTCAGGTGAGAATTTCTTGTAATTTTTACTTACCACTACTATACATTCATGTGATTAGTATGAGAGCTGGTCTTTAATTTAAAATGTAAATTTTGGTCATTTAACTTCCTAGATCAAGGAGGAGTTTAGACGCATCACAACAGTATCCTTGGAGGAGACATTTGTGCGGAAGCCAGGTCTTTTGCGGCTAATGGGTGCCAAAGGAGAAGTAGCTGGTTGCAAGATGTATCTTCTGCTGGACACTTTAAAAGATGTATGTTATTTTATTTTTTCACAAATATGTAATTATTGATATGAGTGAATTAAAAGTAAAGTCATTTGTAAACAATTGCTTTGTTGTGCGCAAAGTTGAGCTCCTTACCAACTTAAAGCTTTTAACATCAATGTGTGAATTCGGCCTTTTCCATCTATTTTTTTTTTTACTACTTTGTCCGTTCGGGTCACAAGATTTTTGAGCCAACCCAGCATTTATCAGGCAAAGGGGCAGGGTTCATTCTAAACAGGTCGCCAGTCTGTTCCAGGGCCATAATTCGGTCTTAGTATATGTAAATCACTCCCCACTTCGCTAACATTCTAATATCACTAAATTGTATCTCCCTACATACACAGAACATTGAGAAAAAAGAGATGCTGTTGTCTGCTGCCTCATTAAAGACAAGACTACCTTGGCGAAAATCAAGAAGATCTTTTCCATGACTACCAGGTATGTCATATTGATAACAGATTTTTGAGGATCAAAGGATCCTCCTCTCTTCTCGTATCCACCTTCTCCTTTTGCCTTCCACTCCCCCTCTGCTCTCCTTTTAGATTAACTGAAATATATTGAAACAGCATCTTACATAGAATAAAAATGTGCATGCTTTTTTGTTTGTTTCTTTTTTACATGTAGGAATGTGAGGACTACACAGACAAAAAGATAAAGGTGATTGTGAAGCACAATGTCATGGCTGAGGAGGATCCATCAGATTTGTCTATTGTGATCGAGGGAAACCAAGTAATGGAATCAAAGAGTTTAGATACAAGAAAATCTTAATGTGATTGGACATTCAGCACTGCTCTGATCCCCTCACTTCTAGTGTCATTTTCTACTCTCGCCTCCTCTTTTCCGCTCTGACCTGGATGTCGTAAAACAGGGATATGTTTTATTATCCAACATTATTGAAACAACATTTGATAGACCAGTGAGTTAACATGTTCATTACTTGAAATGTTGTTGTGCTGCACTGTATTTTGAGTGTTTCGTATGATTTTTTGGATTAAAAACAATGATCTGATGAACCATCTGAATGTCTTTATTGTGGGGGGTACATTTTACCTTCTCTGAATAAGTAATTAGCTTTGATTTGAAGAGATAATTTTTACCTAATTTTAATGAGCAAGTAGCTATTGATGAATGTGAGGTATTGTTACCCAATTTATGCAAGTATTTAATAGCTTTTTACTTCAGATAGTTTATACTCGCTAATATGGGATTAAATTTACCCCACCAAAGTCAATGCAAATTGTTACCTCACATTTTTTGGGTAAATTCTATAGATTAGTTTTTACAGTGCATGTTTAAATGTTGGATCTGAGAGAGAGAGAGAGAGAGATGGAGGGAGCATGGAGAGACATTCGCGGTTCTGACACACCAAGAAACCTCATCTTAATGCTGCTTAAAAGCGCTAAAAGATAATATACTTGCGAAGCATATTTGGTCGGTGTGTGTCGTGTGTTCGTTGCTCGGCCCGTTCGGGCGTGATGATTGGAGGTGCTGTCCGGCGCGTGCGCGTCATGTGGACCGCGGCCGAGGCGTTTTTGCCCGGCCCGTCCTGGCGCATGCATGGCTGGTTGCGGGTGCATGGCTGGTTGCGGGTGCATGGCTGGTTGCGCGTGCACGGTTGGTTGCGCGTGGCTCCTGTTGTTCCGTGGGGAGTCACGTGGCGGTCGTTGGCATTCAGCGCGAGTGTTTGAAAGGCTTAAAGTCTTTGAGGCGACGTTACCCGAGGCAATAGTTCGGCGAAGTCCACTTCCTTTCCTGGAAGACGAGCTTGGTAGTCCAGTTGAGTAAAGGACAAAACTTTTACACGAACAAAAGGGAAGATCCATGGTTGGATCAGAGTCCCGTGAGGTTTACATGTTGAAGGGGCGCTTGAACGTTCGGAAGAGAGAGAGTAAAGAGAGCGGAGCTCACCTTTATACTGCTTGAAGGCAGCCAGCCTTTTCCTGTGGCTGGACCAATCGGAGTGTGTGAAAATCAAGCGGGAGCTAGAATTTTATGGTCCTTTGTTCTAAGACCATGGCTCCTCGTGGGAGGGGGTGTGATCAGTGAGGTTTTTAATGGTACCATCTTCATTGGCAGTAAAACATATTAAAAATACACTTTGCTTTACATCTCTGTGCGTATTCGGATAGCCCGTTCCATGAGCATTCTGGAGACATTAAGGAACGTTATGTTACCTTAACAGAATATACACTTATGTTTACAATGCATATCAAAGTTATTTCTAATTTCTGTTTATGCTGCAACCAAACAAAGTTATTTCACTGTGACATGGGAAACACACGTACATAGAAACACATTGAATATATTTGGTTAAATATCTTCAAAACACAGAAAGGAATGCCAACCTCTTTGCTCAAACAGGTTTTGTGACATTCCACAGTCTTGTAACTTGATACTCACTGGAGTATCTGGATGAGTGTGTGTGTGTGTGTGTGTGTGTGTGTGGTTTAGAAACCTCCATGGGGGGGTGTTCCATGAGGTTAATGGTAAAAACCGTTTGATCTTCGTTGTCAGTAAAACATATTAAAAATACACTTTACTTTATATCTCTATGGATATTTGAGTGTTTCATCCAATAAGCATTCTAAACGTATCAAGGAACATTATGTCACATTAACAGGGTATACACTTAGGTATAAAATGCATATCAAAGGCATTTATCATTTCTATTTATGCTGTGAACAAACAAGTTATTCCACTGTGACATGGGGGACACACATACGTAGAAACACGTTGACTATATTTGGTTAAATATATTCAAAACACGAAAAGGAATGCCAACCTCTTTGCTCAAAATGGTTTACACATTCCACAGTCTTGTAACTTGATACTCACTGGAGTATCTGGATGAGCGTGTGTGTGTGTGGCTTAGAAACCCCCATGGGGGGGGGAACTAAAATGTTTCTGAAATTTCCTTAATTCAGTTGCCTGGCCAAAAGTCCCTACACCAGGGTTGTGTCACAACATCAACAGTTGGACAGCATGTGGAGATAGACAGTAAGGAAGCCTTTAAATCACATGTTTACTACCCAATCATTGACTGTATGATTGGAGAAATAGAGAGGCGTTTCTCAAAATTAAACTGTGGGATCATGAAAGGAATACAAGCACTTAACCCCTCAAGCAGCAATTTTTTGGATGAAGAAAGCATTGCACTCTTAGCCAAGGCTTATGATTCAGATATGGAGGATCTAAAACACGAGCTTCATCAGACGAGACGAATTTTAAGCAGGAAAAAGTCTGAAGGACAGATGATTCCTGTTACTTTAATGGAATTCACCATGTTTCTTGAACCTTTTAAAGAGGTCTTCTTTGAGCTTTTCCGTCTTGCAAAAATAGCTGTTGTGCTACCTGTGAGTAGTGCCTCATGTGAGCGCAGTTTCTCTACGCTGAAACTTGTTAAAACACACTTGCGCACCACTATGTCAGATGGTAGATTGAGCAATTTGTCAATACTTAGTATTGAGTCTGAGCGCTCAAAGGCTATTGACATGGATGTTTTCCTTAAACGTTTTTGTGCACAGCATGGTAACCGGCGAATTCAACTCTTCTGACTTTTTGGGTTCTCATGTTTGACTATTTGTCTGACTAGTTTAACTGGTTAACATAATCAGTTACAGTATATCTACTTCTTTGTGTCGTATTCTGATTTTTTTGTACAGATAATGAGTTAATGGCTGCTGCCTTACATGTTTGACTATTTCATATAGTCTGATACTGTTTTGCTACTCTGGTTGCTCTTAGCTTTGCTACTTTTATTTGTGTTTTATATGATGTTATCCAGGTATTATTTTAGCATTATTTTGGCTATCTGGTTGTTCTGTAAAGAACTTTGGTCTGCCTAGTGGCTGTTGTAAATCAGTTATCAGTAACTGTTGTAATCAGTTACAGTAGTATACTGCATCTTGCAGAATATGCCTACTTTAATTGAATGTAATGCAAGTTTAATTAATCAAATCAAAATATTCTGGATTCCTTATCTTTTTGATCAATATGAATAAATAAATGCACTTTGAGTACAAATTAAGGAATAATTTATTTTATTTACAAGTGTTTGTTTCTACCAGTAATCCCCACTACAGCAAGGGCATTTTTTTCCATGATTACCCCATTAATATGCTCACACACACAAATTTTCATGCACACACATTATCATACATACACTCATACACTTTCTCACCCCCCCCCCCCCCCTCCACACACACACACTCAAAAACATACTCCTAAACACAATGTGAGAAACAGATTGAAAACAATTGTACTTAAAAGATTTCTTATCAAACGTTAGTATTATAGGCTTCATCTTTCAGTTGAAATAGCTTATATTTATTTTATTTATTTTTTTCATATATTTTGGGAAGCCTAGTTGCCATCCCTCATTTAGCTCTTGCCCCCCCCTTTGCCACCCCAAATATAAAATCCTGGACACGCCACTGCTTTAAACGCTGTGCGCGCACGCGCTACGCGGGACGGGTGGTCACCCTACCGTCAAAGCAAAAATTTTTCAGCTTTGGACAGCTCAGAGCACAACCATGCTCACTGTGGGGCTGAGCTAAGCTGCTGAACATGCCGAGTTCCTCTCCCTGAGCATCCTGGTCTCCCTGACTGCTTGTGAAATCCTCAGAGGCTGTGTCTGTCTCACTGCTGTCACACATGACAGAAACTTCCTAAAAATAAATTACGAACTTCCTAAAATAAATGGTGAAAAGACCTTACCTACACTGCCATCCAGTTTAGTGTATATAAATAGTTATCTTTTACATTAGACTAGTTGATTTGTTAGAGATATATGAACTATAACTTACTTTCAGCGCTTTAAAAAACTTTTTTGGTGACCCATCTGGATTGAGAGGGGGAAGGCAGAGGGGAGCTTGTAGCTTGATCTTCTTGCCAGGTTTCAAGAAATCACACTGAACTACTGGTTGTGGATCAGCCTGAAAAGATATTTGAAATGTACAATATACATGATAATAAAAATTGATAAAAAAAAATTAAAATTGGCATATGTAGTGTCGAACAAAATACCACCAATTGTACACTGAAATTTGAAAAGACTAGGATACAATTGTTAAATATAATAATTGTTAAAATGCTCCCCTTTTTAGTCACCCGTGACCAAACATTTGGTATTGAAGTGACAGATGGGCCACTCTGGAGTCCATCCTGAACACACTGCTCCGCAGCAACCAAAATCGTACCCACATGGCTCCACTGCATGGCCATTGCTGCATAGATCCAGATATAGATTTTATCAACGGCATAAATGCAAGTAACAGTTATTGAAAAAGTGTATCTAAATGCTATTGTAAAATGTAAAGTTAGCTAGCCAGCCATACTTACCCTGCCATGCAGGTGCAATGCCCACTCTGGATTTCCCCGGACTTCATTGCAATGATCTAGGCGGAGTAGCTCTTTGAATGCCTCTGATCTGCCTCGATTTCCCCGTAAACGAGACAGGTATTTCCATTCTTGTGAGTTAGAATTTTTTTAACACTTTTCTGGAATAAAAATAGTTATAGGCATCCAAGCTACGATATGCCTTGAACGCCTCCCTTGTGTACACACACTCCTTCTCGACTAAGTATTCAAAGATATTTACCTGACTGACCTCTGGTAAATCAGACAGGTCTTTAGAAAAAAATGTTTGCATGAAAATTTTGTTGAACGGACCTAGTAGTGTAACATTGTCACATTTAAGTTTGGCCAAGTAACGGCTCTTTTCTTCTATTGGTTGTCCCAAATAATACTGGCTAGACATAATTTGCTTGTTTCTTCAGATGAACACTGTTGTTATTGATTCTACCGGAAGTTAAGTTTGGACCACAAAAGTGCACATGCGCAGTAGCGTTTGTTTATGTTGTTGCCGTTGAAACCGTCTATAAAGAAAATTCTGGGTCGGAGAATCATTTCCCTGGACAAGTATGACTAAAGTTAAACGAAAACTTTCTGAAAACAACTCAAAATATTTTGAGCATTTCCCGGCAACTGAAAATGGAAATTATTGTTCCACTAATGATAATGATTTGGATTTTGTGATTGAATCAGCCACTGGTGGATAGCTCTGTTTTACATTCCAGATTGGGACAGACTGCTTCGGGGGTGTGCAGTGAATTGAAATCGTTTGCGAAATAACACTGACCAAAAAAATGGACAGAGTCTGTAGTTGTCATGATGTGGGTTTTGTGTCTCTTGTGATTTCGTTACTAGTTATCATAATTTAGGTATCATTTGAAAGCTTATAAACTCAGAATTCATCGTGTGAAAACAGTTTTATAATTGAACTTTGCATTACTGCGTAAAACATTTCTCGAGAGTGTGCTAGGATCAGCCAATCGTCGAGATCAGCCACCCCGTGTTCGCGAAGGGGAACAAGGGCTGCCTCGACGATCTTCGTAAAGACGCAAGGGGACAGAGCTAACCCGAATGGGAGAACCGCGTACTGATATGCCTGGCCTTCGAAAGCAAACCAAAGAAACGGTCTGTGTCGAGGCAAAATGGAGACATGAAAGTACGCGTCCTTCAGGTCTATCTCTGCAAACCAATCCTGAGGCCGGACGCATTCGAAAATGCGTTTGGCTGTGAGCATTTTGAACGGCAATCGATGAAGAGTATGGTTCAAAATGCGCAGATCCAGGATCTGTCGTAACCCACCGGTCTTCTTGGGGACGATGAAGTAGGGGCAGTAAAACCCGGACCTCATCTCGGCTGGAGGGACCGTCTCGATTGCATCCTTCGCCAGCAGGGTCGCAATTTCCGCTCTTATGACCGGGGCATTGCCACCGATCACTGTGAAGCGAACTCCCCTGAAACGGGGAGGAAACCGTGCAAACTGAATCACGTAGCCGAATCTGATCATTCTGATGACCTAGCGGGATAAGCCGGGGAGCTCTAGCCAGGCTCCCAGGAACTGAACCAGCGGGGTCATGCGAACCACAGACGTCCCCCCGGAGGGGCAGCGAGGCGGGGAGACTGGCATTCGCACAGGAGTTACCCCGTGCGGGTGCACAGTCGAGCCCCGTTCCCCCGACAGAAGAGACCAGGGAAGGACCAGCGTTCCACGGGGGTCTGTTCTGCCGGGGGTCTGGCGATAGAAGGGGAGGGGAGTGGCGTAGTCGGGGGACGACACATGCTCCCTTCCGCACCCTCAGAGACAGAGAGGAATGAGTGAGGCGACGCGCCGTGACGCCGCATACACTCATTCCTGTCTGTGTGCTCAGTGATGATGTCAAGTCTTTCTTTAACCAACTCAGGGTGCTGCCCACCCATGGGTGAGGAGCGGGGAGTTGAGAACAAAAGATTCTCCCCCGGCCCTCCACCTAGGGAAGGAGGGGGCCTGCTACCACCTCCTGGGAAACACTTGACTTCACCACTGAGCAGCCTGTCTCAGGAACGCCGCTTAGCCTGGCGTTTAGCGGGGCGTGCGGCCTGAGGGGGCTGTGACATTCTTCTGCGGCCTCCTCCGCGCCGCGACCCGGATGAAGGCTGCTGCTGCTGGGGCCGCGTGGGAGGGAGGGGGGAGCCACAGGGGGCGTCCTCGGCGGCGAGCAGGCTGAGGCGTTTCAGCCGAATACTGGGTGGAGGCAGCAGCTGTTCGTCGGGGCAGGATGTGTTTAATCGCCTCCGTCTGCTTCTGGGCAGTCGAGAACTGCTGGGCAAAGTCCTCGAATGCACTGCCGAAAAGGCCAACCTGGGAGAGGGGGGCATAGAGCAGACGAGTCCGCTCGGCGTCCCGCGTGTCTGCCAGGTTGAGCCATAGGTGACGCTCCTGGACCACGCTAGTGGCCATCACCTGACCAAGGGAGCGAGTGGCCACTTTTGTCGCACAGAGAGCGAGATCGGTGGCCGCTCACAGCTTGTTAAAAGCCGCTTGGTCAGTCCCCCCCTCGTGCATATCCCTGAGCAGTTTGGCTTGGAAAACTTGCAAAGTACTCATTGCATGCAGGGCGGAAGCTGCCCGTCCCGCCGTTCTATAGGAACGCGCCGCCATAGACGACGAGAACCTACAGGCTTTGGATGGGTGCTTAGGAGTACCACGGGAGGACGCGCTCTGCGGACACAGTTGCATCGCAACAGAGCACTCCACTGGAGGTATCCCAGCGTACCCACGGGCAACCGCGCCGTCAAGGGGAGAAAAGGCGGGGGAGGCTGAAGCGGGCTCTCGGGAAGTCAAAGGAGCCCTCCAAGTGCACGTCAGCTCCGCATGCAGCTCGGGAAAAAAAAGGTATTGGGGTCGGCTGTGGCCTTGCGACGGCAGCCTTACCCAAAAACCAATTATCCATTCGTGAGAGATCGGGACAGGGTGGAGGGTTCCACATGGCTGTCATCTCGGGATCAGACACGGGCAACGCTGGCGCTCCCGAAGGAGGCAACACAGCCGCATCCTCACTTCCCGAGGAATCAAGTCCGCCCTGTGATGCTGTGATCGACATCGAAACAGTGCCGAACGAAACAGACGGTACCTGCGAAGAGGCAGCCTTCTGAAGCGATTCGGCGCTCGCTGGCTCTACCACTGGAACTAGGGCTGTAGCGATACACTAATCTCACGATACGATACGATACACGATATTCAACTCACGATACGATACATATCACGATATTCAGCCAACGATACGATACGATTCGATTTGATATAATTCGGTACGCTTGCATCGTTTACTGATAGATTTTAGGGGACAGAGTGATTTTGGTGATATCATGTGTTTCATTTACTTGGATTAATTGAAATGAAAACTCAAAAAACATCAGACAGCTTGCAAAATAAATCCTGGACAAAATTAATCAAAGATGTGTTGAGAAAATTAGTTCCATTTATTAAAACAGTGCACTGCAAACTGTAGCTTAAAAGCCTTTGAAAACAAAATAAAGTGCAACATTGCTATTTGCAATTAACAATGGAGAGTTAAAGTGCAAGTGGCCTGTTCTACAGTTTCTTTAACAGCTTTTTAAAGAAAAGCCAGTCTAGCCACCAGGTAAGTAAACATAGTAGTACCATGGCTTCTCCAAAACATCAAATAATTCAAGTCACTAAGAACATTTAACTTAAAACTTACCTGAGTATTTTAAGGCCTGCCAGCCTACACGTATGTGAGGTAGCTAATCTGGCCAGCAGAAAAAAAAATAAACCATGGCAGCCAGACAATAACTCAAGTTGAATTTTTTTTACCCATCTTGGCAAAGTAGCTTAAGGCCTTAAGTGGAAAAGACCCTCTCAGAGGAAACACTAGTGCCAGGGATACAGAGGTATCTTTTAGCAAGTTGTGACAAGAGTGGATACTGATACTGGTTCTCCTTCCACCAGAACAGTGGATCTTCTTTAACTTCCAGGAGATCTGCCTCCTTGTAGCGGGTCATCTGCTCCTTGGCCTCGTCCTCTTGGGTATTTTTCTTGGTTCGTGCTGCACCACCACCGTATCGTTCACCAAGAAGGGCAGCCAGTGGACAAGACGGCCTTGGATTCCTGGGTGGAGGATGCTGACCTTCAAATAAATAAACAATAAAAACAAAAACATCACTTATAGTTAAGCACACTCAATAATTCCTACACAGAAGTTCAGACAACACACAGTGCGCGTTACTGGATAACAATGGGTAATACTACTGACCTTGACTGCTCACACCTTCCATGAATTGCTCTCCTTCATCCACAGCGTCTTCTTTAGATGACATCCCCTCATCATCAGCATGAGCATTTGCTGTGCCCTCTTCAGCCACACTCCACTAAATTAAATAAGTCAACATGAAATGAAATTCATGAGCTTTTATTGTATAAACATTTTAATAATATTACTACAAACTATAAACATTTTACAATATTAAATATGCATTTAAACCTGTTAACATTACAGTATTAAATTATGCTTTTAAAACTATTTAATATTTATTTATCTATTTTAAACTGATGTCAGATTTGCCTTTTAAACTAGCAGTACCATCACTGCCTTACCTCTGATGGCTGCATGCTCAGTCTTGCAGCCTCTGCAATCAGTCCATCATAAACTTCCTGTCTTTCATCTTCAGTCAGGAAGGGAAGACTTTTGAATCTTGGATCCATCGCTGAACATGCATGGAGAGTTGCCTTGAGATCAATGTACCTCTTCTGAAGATCCCCAGCCATGGCAGCCTTCATCTCTTTTATGACTGCAGATTCACCTTCGATCGGTTTCAGTCCGTTGATCAGTGTGTCCTGGAGGGGTGCTACGACTGACAGTGTGGGGGTTTTCTCCTTGGACATGTACTGTGTAGCCTCTTTCATAGGCTTCAGAGCGCTGACTACTTCTTCAGCTGTTGTCACATCTGACTCAGTCAGTGTGCACAGATCTTTCTCGGTCTTCCTGACTTCACTTGAGAGCAGGGTTGCGCAGATGGCCGGTTGTTGCTCCAGGAATCTTTCCAGCATGTCATGCGCACTATTCCATCTGTAGTTAAATAAAATAAAACATAAATAAAGTATATTTCTTTTTAGACAGCATGGATGCTTTACATAAAAAACTTAACAAATTAAATAATAATGTAATTAATAAATGAATAAGTAATAAAAAAATAAACTATTAAAAAGTAACCACATACTAACCTGGTAACAACATCCGTCATCAACTTGTGCTCTGGTAGTCGTAGAAGCCTCTGTTTCTCTTTCAGCATGTGGCTGGCTGTGGTGCTCCGTCTGAAGAAACTCACAATGCGTCTCACCCTTCCCAGCAGGCGTGCGACTGCTGGGATTTTGAGGGCACGTTGTGCAGCTAGATTTAGTGTATGAGCATAACATTTGACATGAAGTGTGAATGCTACCTCCTGAGCTGCGATTGTCATATTGGACGCATTGTCAGTGACGATTACTGGATCCTTTTCTGTGATTCCCCACTCAGCGACGGCCTTTCTCAGATGTTCTGCCAGGTTGTGTCCGGTGTGGCTCTCGGGCATGTCCCTGGTTTGTAAAACATACGTAACGAGCTCCCATTCCTCGTTGATAAAGTGGGCCGTCATGGTGACATATGCCTCTGTTGTACGCGAGGTCCAACCGTCGCACGTTAAGGCAACTCTCTCCGCGCTGGCCAGGGAGGCTTTAATGTGTGCCCTTGTCTGACCGTAGAGCCCGGGTATGGAAACCTTTGTGAGGTGTTCGCGTGTTGGAATGGTATAACGGGGCTCCATAGCGTTCACCATCCGTCTAAAACCGGGGTTTTCCACCACTGAATACGGTCTCAAATCCTGACAAATAAAGTAGGTGATAGACTCTGTAATTTTCTGCGACCTTGGTGAAGCAGATGGGAATTTGTGTTTACAACCACCATCGATGTCCAGCGTAGTTTGCTTTGGGTCACGCGGCCGCTGCTGCTTTGGGTCCTCCGTAAGCATAAATTTGTCCAGGTGGTGACGTTTTAGGTGGGCTCGTAAATTTGTGGTATTGCCGGAGTATTTGACGTTAGTGCCACAAAGCTTACAAACCGCGACGCTTTTATCCAAGTCGTTGCTTTCCTTCTTTTTTTTAAATCCAAAATGTTCCCACACATCAGCTTTTCAGCAGGCGGGTGCCGGATTTATATTCGCTGCTATTCTCTCGCTCTGACTTGGTAAACAGGAAGATGTAACGTTAGACGTCTGCGTCTGTGTAAAAAGTTAGTGTTTACTCCGCTCTACAGCAGCACAAGCGGCTGGCTGATCAAATCGCTCTTTCTGCAACACGAACGGGGATAAACGCGGCAGATTTGAAGGGGACGTATATATCGATACTCGCGGCTAAAATCGATACTTTCTTTGGAAAAAATATATCGATTTATATCGCAGAATCGATAAAATCGCCCAGCCCTACTACAGTGTCAAATGCAGCACTGAGGTCGAGTAGTACTAGTACGGATAATTTGCCTGTATCAGTATTTAAACGAATATCGTTTATTATCTTTATGAGTGCGGTCTCTGTGCTGTGATTCGATCGGAAACCAGATTGAAAATTGTCAAAGTATCCATTTGAGCTTAAGAATTTGTTCAGCTGATTGAAGACAACCTTTTCAATGATCTTGCCTATGAAAGGAAGATTTGAGATCGGTCTATAATTGCTTAAGATGGTCTTATCCAGATTGCTCTTTTTCAGGAGGGGCTTGACAACTGCAGTTTTCAGGGAGTTTGGAAAACTCCCAGAGCGAAGTGAGGCATTTACCACTTCTAGGAGATCTGCTTCTAAACAGTTTAACACATTTTTGAAAAAAGATGTGGGAAGTGTGTCAAGGGCGCAGGTAGGTGTTTTAAGGTGATGTATGGTTTCTACCAAAATTGAGCCATCAATTTCTTCAAAATCAGACATGTTGACTATTTTCTCAGGTTGAGGTCTGATCTGCCTGACCCCAGAGCAACTCAGGGATGTGCTGATCACCTTTCTGATATTATTGATTTTCTTAGAGAAAAAAGAAGCAAACTCACTGCACTTCCTTTCTGAGAGCATATCTATGGGAATCTGGCTTGGGGGGTTTGTCAGTCTCTCTACAGTAGCAAAAAGAGTGCGTGTGTTGTTTATATTGCTGTTTATAATATTTGAGAAGAAAGTCTGTCTAGCTTTGCCTAGTTCCATATTGAAAGCATGGATGCTGTCTTTGTAGATGTTACAATGGACTACAAGTTTTGTCTTCCTCCATATGCGTTCTGCTCTTCTGCATTGTCTTTTCATATTTTGCACTGCTGTTGAGTTTCTCCAAGGTGCTTTTTGTCTATCACAATTCTTCCTGACTTTTACTGGAGCAATATCATCAATTACACTCTTAACTTTTGAGTTGAAAGAATCAAGGAGAAAATCAACAGAGTCGGCAGATATGCTTGGTTTTAACGATATAGCATTCATAAATAGCATACCAGTGTTTTCATTAAAGCATCTGTAACCCAGGTTACCAATAAGTGTTGGCAGGAACAGAATAAACTTCAAGTTAAATGAAGGATTTTGACACGGCACATATAAGTTTTAAAAGGATTTAGTAATGATATAAAAGTGAAAAAACATAAATATGAATAATATAAACTGTTTGATAAATATTACCTTCTTTTGGAAGTCCTCCAATTAGATCGCGCATTGAGTGACGTCACGCGAGCTTCCGCCATTGCGGGACTTTGGGAAGTAGTGCGTACTACATCGCTCTTTTCCTCCGGGACTCTGACGAGAGCAGATGGTTGTTGCTGCTCCGGGGAGACTTTAAGCTCTAAATCCCGCGAAAACTGATGATTCAGCGAGAAGCCGTGTATATGAGATTGACATTTTGGAACATTTTCATCTGGAAATTTCCTGTTCTCCAGATACACATTTGTGTGCCAGGTTTTTTTTTTGTTTTGGGTTTCTTTGTGTTTATTTCCATGTGAATGCTGGAACATTCGTCTGAGTGCGATCCATCCTGTGGTATTCGAGTGAACTGCGAGTAAATCCTGGATTGTGAACCGTCTCAACTCCTCTTTGGATGTTATACCGTGGAGTTGGACTGGCGAGCCGCCCATGAGGAAAATCTGGTATCCTGAGAGAGAGAAACCACACTGAATTGTTCACCTTTGAAGGGTAGGACAGAACTGTGCATTTTCTGGTCGTTCATCAGGAAGATGATTCCAGAACTGAACTAAACAGTTCACGAACTGTTTGAACTGTTGAACTGAACTGATCGGGTTTATTGCAGAGAAATTTGATTCTGGGAAATTTGAAGTGTTTATGTGAAGTGAAAATTTTGTGTTGGTTCTGTTTATTTTTATTTCAATTACATCTGGGTGAATTGGTTTACATAAAATTATTATTTGTTAACTTACCTAGTGGTCTGAGTGTTCACTGCTGCTGCATCATCTCTCTCCTTGAGCAAACCTGAATCTCCTGAGTCACTGGTCCATTAGTGAATTTGATGTAGTGAACTTGTCTTTGGGTGCAAGTTTAGGTTACACATCTCTTCTTGACAGACACAGCTCTAGCTTCAATGGCAGGAGAGATTAGAATATCAAAGAAAATACAGAAATGATCAGACAGTGCTACATCCTTAATGACAATCGATGAGATGTTTAAACCCGTACTGATAAGTAGATCTAGAGTGTGTCCACGATTGTGTGTGGGACCATGAACATGCTGTGTAAGATCAAAAGTTTTTAAAACAGTTTTGATTTCTTTTGCCATATTGTTTTCTGCGTTATCTGTGTGAGTGTTAAAATCTCCAGCAATGGCAAAACTGTCAAACTCAGAGGCAATTGTTGATAACAGTTCTGTAAAGTCCTCAGCAAAGGCTGGAGAGTATTTTGGAGGCCTGTAAATAATGATAAGTAAAATGCGTGGAGCACCTTTTAAAACAATACCCAGATACCCAGCTAGCAAAAATTGTGCGGACCAAAAGCGGCCCGATTAACGATAAAACACTTGGCCGATCCTCGGCATGAATCTAGGTCCGATTGTTCTGCGAGCGCTCGGCATTATCGCGGGCCGATTAAGGCTTAAACACTCGGGCGAGCGCTCGGTATTAACGCGGCCCGATTGCGGAACACCGAGTGAACGGTTGCTCCCCTTCAATCCCGTTCCTTGTTTGGGCTTATTTAAAATTTATTGATTTTTCATTCATGTAGGTTTAATACTAAAATACCTGAGCAGCCGTTATTTATGCAAGATAAACTGAAAATAAATCAGCACAAAGAATTCAAGTTTCATGTTTAATGCATTTTTTATTGAACAACACTTATTGAACAACACTTCATTTTTCTCTCTGGTAATTTAAAGGGTTAGATCACCTAAAAATTAAAATTATGTCATTAATGACTCTCCCTCATGTCGTTCCAAGCCCGTAAGACCTCCGTTCATCTTCGGAACAGTTTAAGATATTTTAGATTTAGTCCGAGAGCTTTCTGTTCCTCCATTGAAAATGTATGTACCTTATACTGTCCTTGTCCATAAAGGCAAAACAGACATCATCAAAGTAGTCCATGTGACATCAGTGGGTTAGTTCGAATTTTTTGAAGCATCGAAAATACTTTTAGGTCCAAACATAGCAAAAACAACTACTTTATTCAGCATTGTACTCTGTTCCGGTTCTGTTGTCATTGCTCGTTCACGATTCCAATGAAGCTGATGACGTGTTATCTTAAAAAGTAGTGTCCTTCATTCATCAAAGTCGGCTCATCACACTCACACTTTTTAACAATAGATTTTGAAATACTATGACAGCATTAATGTAAATTCAAGGAGTTCAATATACTATTTTCCAATATCAACATTTTTAAACCACTGCATTTTTGAGTTTGGACTATGTTGTCTGCCTGTTCGCCCTCTGGCTTCGGCCACCATCCCTTTCAGAGGTTAGCTGCAGCCACCTGGTGATGAGGAGCTCTATTTCCTTTTCTGTAGAATCTTTGGTCAAGGCATTCCGGCGGACTGCATCTGAGAAAAACACAAGATAGAAGAGGGCAGCATGACCATGTGATGTTACTCAGCAACCACCAAAACTTAATTTGGATGCAGGGCTCTACTCTGCACTTACATTGCTTTTTAATTTGAAAACTTTAGGAGCACCTTCTGACCAATGACAAATTAACCTTACTATAAGGCCATTTATATTTTACTATAAAATGACTTGCCAGGGGAACTTTTTTTAACCTTATTAAATGTCATCTTTTATGTCAAATTTATAAATTGAGATAAGAATAATAAGACACAATCAGGAAGAATAAGTTGAATCAAATGAAATCAGCACAAAATTAATCTTTGCACTGCAGAGGTAGCATATACCACAGAGATGGCATTTAGTTATATTTACAGACTGTTTAATGAGGCTCAGAAGTGGGATGAGTGCATTTACATTCATAGTTATGATGTTAATGTTTTAAATGGAGTTTGAATATAGAAATACTAAAGAGGTGGTATTATGCTCATTTTCAGGTTCAACATTTTTTAATTCTTAATATGGAGTCGTACCAGAACAGGTTGACATGGTGTAATTTTCAAAAAACACCATATTTTTCCTCATACTGCACATTGCTGGAGCTCCTCTTTTCAGCCTGTCTGTTGTACGCTCCGCTCGAGCTACAGAGTGATGCATCTTACTTGTACAAAATCGCCGTAAGTGATCTCTCACGCGTCTACGTCACGCATTGTTTACACAGAGATTTCGGAAGTTTTACCTTTCACTAAACATATTTAGATACAGTAAAAGGTAAAACTTCAGAAATCTCTGTGTAAACATTGCATGACGTAGATACGCGAGAGATCACTTCCGGCGTAACGTTGGACACAGTTCAGTTCGTGTTTGTATAGATATTTGAAAGAATGCATTTGATCAGCCATTCTTACCTTAGAGCAGTGTTTATTTAAATAGAACTGCAAAAGCAAGTTTACCTGAGGAAAAAAGAAAAAAAGATTAGCATTGTACAAAACTATCCATAATGTATACTAAAGCAATAGAATAGGAGTGTGGGGCTCGAGCAACCACGGAAAAACAGGACATACTGTCCATTTATTTTAACCCATAGAAGTAAAAGATTGCAGCTTTCAGATACAACTTTCTACCCATTTTATATTGTTAAATGTCGAGAGTGCATCTGCTATAGGCCCTGTGCTGTGCACAAGGCCATCATTTCACAACCACGTCATGTCACAGGAGGCACTCGGATGTAAACAGCATGTACTCCACTGTTATGTACTACTTAGCTGCTACACAAAAAAAAAAAAAACAGAAAAAACCCTTGGTAAGTGCGAAATCATATAGAGAGGGACTTCGCGCAGGAGAGCGCGCAATATTTTGGCAAACTAAAGAATATGTGGTAAAGGTCCGAACGAGCTAGCTTCTCTAGCCTGTACTGCAATTCTTCCTTCTATTTCTTATTCCGACATCAGCTACGTTCAGATTGTCAGCCCAGAAAAGCCCGAGAGCTGCATGGACTCACAAATCGGATTTGAAAAGTTGCAATAAATAGTGTGTGCATCATTTTAGATCAGATTCCAATTGGATACAAAGATATTTTGGCAGTGTGAATGTAGTCATAGATAATACGTTAGCATTTTAGCCATAGTAAAAGCTTCGTTTAACTTACACACATGTGATGTGGCTCATGAGCTGATGCTGTGCCTCTCTCACCACAAACGCCTTCTTTCATCAGTTTTTTGCACTCTTCTCTTTAACTTTTGGCAGTCTATAGAACTCGAAAGGTATTTTCCCGATGCAACCGATACGTACAGACCAAAAATCGACAATTTTTCAGCAGAAATAATCAGCCAAATATGCGAGCCCGTTCAGTTCAATGGCATTGTTTATGTTCTGTGCCTCCAAACTGGCCGACTTTCGGATTGACGAGTCATTGTTCACAAAATGGCGGATGGAATCCTCAGTTTATTTTCATATTAAGAGCCATCTCACTCAGCGACAGACAATGACCCAGCTTTCAGCATTATACCCACACATAAAGTCCCACATCATTCCTCTATTAAAATTTACATAAGTAGGGCCTATAATAAACATTTTCTTACAGGATCAAAATGTGTATACTTTCTAGGGCAATGTTTGTTGCTGTTTGTCTGTGCTGTCTGAATTGGCCTTAATCCAGCTAACATTTTGTTCGACTTTATTTTCTTCCAAAGATCAGACTGTGGTCGAAATATTATAATTATTCACGTAAATTACATTCAATAAAAATGGCGTCAAGCCTAGTAACTAATTCTTTGCCAAGCTGCAAAAAAGAGCTAACATCCCAGCTAACGTTAGTCAATGTTAGCTTCGTTCAAGCCATAAAGGTCTCCAACTTCATGGTCTCCCTTTCATATTAACGTTAACGTTACCTTGCAACGTTTACTCAGATGTGATAAAGTTTTTGTCCTAAATAATAATTCTTAATTTAATTCTGAATTCTTTCCTTTCCTTTTATCTGGATGGAAGCATGTCAACAAAGTTTAAATGGATCGATAATAACATTTCATCAGCAACATCCGAAAGTTCGGAGTTAATGTAGGGAACTCGATTGAAACTACGCTTGGCGTGAAATGTAGATGCTTGAAATGAAAACTTACCTCAAGATCACCGTAATGGCGCAGGATCGAAAAGGGATTAGTGCTATTCAAGTCCGGCGTTGAGTCTTATCTCCTTATTTCGCCCAAATAAGGTTATACACATGTCACTCCAGCGATGAGCTGTGTTGACGCTCAATAGTATCTGTCTGCAGTCTGCAAGACTTCAAGTTACGCCCACTTTAGCAAGATTTCAAGTTACGCCCCTTCGAGTTACGCCTACTTCCAAATTACCGCGAGAAGAGTTAATTACCGCGAGAACAGTTCCATATGCTCTCGCACGAGTTTAACAAACCGCGAGAACAGTTTCATATGCTCTCGCACGAGTTTAACATAAACAAGAAGTTAATTACCACGAGAACAGTTGGATATGCTCTCGCACGAGTTTAACATAAATGAGAACAGTTAATTAACGCGAAAACAATTACATATGCTCTCGCACGAGTTTAACTTAACAGAAACCACTGAGATGACATCTTCAAAATTATTGTTTTGTTTTTTAACAGCAAAATCAAGTTGCAATCTGCATTATTGATTATGTATTGTTTTTTTAATTTGTCTTTGTGAAATTGGGCTTTCTAAAACTTTTTTTATCATTTTTTTGTAAACAAATATTTTTAAACATCTTTCCATGTTGTATTGTATGCCTGATGTGCTGACAATTAATTTCTGACAACACTAATAAACAGTTAAATGCACCGCTATCATACCTTATGATACTTTGAGGCAAATGTACTACAAACACAGTTATCACAAAAAAAACGTTTATTGAAGGACAACACAAGGCACTAATATGGTCATCAAATCAGACACTGCCTCCAGCAGCAAAAAAAAAAATCCATGCAGCAGTAACCAGCAAAGTAATTTTCAGAGTAAAACCCTTAAAGTTTTCCCCTTTGTCCAGATCCCCAGTATCCCTCGCAATCTTTGTATAACTCATTGCATTGAATGCAACAGGAGATAGCATATGGAATTCTGTAGGTCCGTCCATGGGAATTCTGTAGGTCCGTCTATGGTCCTCTGAGAAGTACTTCCAGTTTACCACACCTAATGACAAAAGAAATATGTGTAAAACATGTTTGCATTTTTTTCTTCCTTTTTTATACAAAATTTTCTGGTAACAGTGTCTCAGTTTTCATTTTAGTAGTGGTGTGCCTCCAAAACTATTTTTTAAACTACCTTTCGCCTAAAAAAAACAACAAAACAAAATATTAGTCTAGTGTAGATTATATTATAAAAAATGACAAAAAAAATCTTTAGCACTAGAACCTTAACTTAGGCCCAGACATGGACAGATAAATGGAGAAATGTAATAATCTTTATTCAAAAGAACCACAGCTGCACAAAAATCACAACAGTAAACAGTCATATTCTGGTATAGAAATGAATAAATAAGGCAACATCTATGTACAACATGCATTTATATTTTAATAATGGCAAGTGACCACTCCAGGGGCTATTTAATGTGTTGTGTTGCTGGCATCTGTGGGACACAGATTGTGTAGCTCCAAGTGATCCTGCCTTCACGTGCTATCAAAAATTAGATATTTATAACTTCTGAAATCGTAATTACGAGCTCATTAAATTCAAGTTTCAAGTGTTTTTTAACAAGAAACTCATTATTAAGACAATTCTCCGAAAACATGTTAAGGCAACATTAACTTATTAGACCGAAAGAAAAAAAAACATTTGTGTACTTAACTTTAAGCGAAGACGGTTAAGTTTTATAGATTATCAACTATAGAAACAATACCAAACGTGTATGAAAATGACAGACACGCTTCAATTTAAACGATTATGGAAAATATTCTTACCGTTGTCTGCCACGTGCTCTTCTTCATCTCTTTCAATGGCGGTTTGCAACCAGCTTTTAGGTGCATTACTGTCTATGATTACATTACATTTAGGTGAATCGACGTCTCATTTTGAGTCTGACATATCGCGTGATTCGGTGTGATTTGGAAAACTTCAAGTTACGCCCAACTTCAAGTTACGCCCGTCTTCAAGTTACGCCCCTCTCTTGCAGTCCGCAGACAGACACGCTAACGTGTTATTTCGCCCAAATAAGGTTGTGCACATGTCACTCCAGCGATGAGCTGTGCTGACGCTTGCTGCAGTAAACGTTGAACACGGCTTCACATCGGTAAAAGGGTCTGAGCCGAGCACCCAAACAGACGTCACTGTCTGGTATATTTGAAATAGCCAATGAAATGAACTGCAGACTCAGACTGTTGCTGAAAATACTGTTGCCCATTAACCCAAGTAAATACAGGATAGTCTATCTTAAACATTATATTGGCCAGTAGAAAAAAATTTGGCTGGCATTTTTTTTTCTGTTATCCATGTGCGAGTGATGTCAGCGGGCATTATGCATGTTTAAAATACATAAAATAATAATTTATATAATTTATAAAAATAATAATAATGATCATGACAACTAAATATTTTTGCTATGGTTATTAATATTAAAGAAATAAGAAAGAAAGACTTTAAAATAGTTTTATGTTATTTATTGCTACATTAAAACCATCCTTGAATTACCAGCCGAGTCATTTCCAGAAGTTCCAGATCATACCGCCAGCCGGGTTAGCAAACATGAATCGACCCAGTGCTTATAGCCGTAAAAAAATGCATGTGCCAGAGTAAGCTGCCAGCCTGGTTATCAGTTACGGTGAACATGAATCGGCCCAGTGCTTTACAGCCGGAAAGAAAATGCATGTGCCAGCGCGAGCTGCAGGCCACAATCGGCCCGGTTAACGCACGCCGATGCCGAGTCTAAGCCGCAAGCGCCGCGAGGCACCTGAGCTCGGGCCGATTATACATGCTGGCTGGGAAAGGACCATTTATTGTCAAATGAAAACTTTTGTTAAATCATGGATGTTAGTTAAAATACTACTGATTAAAGGGTAAATGTAATGGTATGTTCTCTATTTTCTGGTTTATTGCTTGTGCTCTCATTGGGTTTGCGGACAGTTATGGCAGATATAATAGGCCTACCAGGCCTGGTTCTGTCAGAGTCCTCAAACCAACATCATAAATTAATCTTTACTAAATTTGAACATAATTATGCTCAAATTAAGTCAAGATTTACTTTAAATGTTTGTAGGAATAATAATAATCCGGTGTATTGGCTACATGAGTCCCTGTTAATTACCTCCATCAATAGCGCATTATGATTTCGCCTGTTGGTTTTAGATTTTGACTTAATTAGATAGATAACCGTCCACAATACAATGTCTTTCAAGAAATAAATTTCAAACCTCCAGTAGCCTACTGACTTTGAAGGAAATTTGATCTAATACTTATTACACTGGACTGACATTTTTTTTGCCTTTGATCCAGCGATATCAAGACCTAGTTTACCAATGTGGACATGTCTTCCAAATTAGTATGCAAGTGACATTATCAATATAGGATATCATCTATACAAATTTAAGTGTTTGTTTGTTTAAAATTTAGTGTCTCATATATTTTTTGGTAGCTGGTCTAAATCTGAGACAGGTTTGTTCAGCTGTTTGTGGTAAATGGAAAACCTACTTAAAGAAGTCGTTCCACACTGTTAAGGACATCACATTTATCATGCACCATGGAGGAAGGAAGATCTTTCTTCCTCCCCATGTTGCATGAAAACTTTAACTTGCTTAACAATGTGGAATAAACTCTTTAAGTAGGTTTTCTATTATTTACCTAAGAAGACCTGGTAAATTACTGAACAAACCTGTCAGATTGATAGGTTTCTAAAAAGAAATGAGAAAAAATTATAGCTTTATTGTAAAAACTAAAATCATAATTAGCATTTTTCTGAAGTCTTACTGATGTCACTTGCATACTAATTTGTAACACAGTGAATATAGAGATCCAATGATACAGATAAAAGATTCAGACACAAACAATTCTTTCATATTTTTTTAGTTGTTACAAGTTGAAAAGAAAGTAACCAATCTGGTATTATTAAAGAAAGTAAAAAAACAAAACAAAATGGTGTTATAACTAAATTAATCATTTACAAAGATCGCAGGCCCAGTTTGAGAATTTTGCCTTTTCAAAATCAGGAGGAGTCATGCTAAGGCATTACACATGATACCAGCGTTCACATGCATGACATTCAATCTAAAAAACAAAACAAAAACCAAAAACAATATATACTGTATATAATCAAATGGATAGTTCACCCTCAAGTTGTTTCAAAACTATATCAATTTCTCACTTCTGCTGAACACAAAAGAAGATATTTTGAAGAATGTCGGTAAACAAACAGTTAACTGGTCTCATTGACTTTTTAGTTTAACTGGTCTCATTGAATTTCTTTTTTCCTACTATGAAACTCAATGGGACCAGTTAACTGTTTGGTTACTGACATTCTTCAAAATATATTCCTTTGTACAGGTTTGAAACATTTTGAGGGTGGGAATATGATGACAGAATTAAAAAAAGCCTTTAAGTTGAAAGTACTTACCCAGTCAGTTGTTGGACCACCTCCAAGGGGTTGTGTCAAACCGCAAAAAGCACAACACTCATCCTTTCTGAACACTAAAAAGTATACAAATATTAAAATAATAACAGGGTTACAGAAGACAATAACAGTTTCATAGTGTGTTTTTTTGTTTGTTTTTTTCCCCATTCATGTCCATCACCTGAAGCTGTCAGGATTTCCTCAGCCATCCTCTGACGCAGTGCCTTCATGTTGGTCTTTGAGGAATTGATGTCCAAGTGGGAGGGAACTTGAGGGAAATTATTGATAATCTCCCATGCCATCTTTGAACAATAGTTGTAAGTGTACAAATAAATGGTATTTAGTGTCTCAACTAAAAGGTGGATTTTCTAAAAACATTTTACAAATAAAATACCTGCATAACAAACACACCACAGCTGTATGCATCGTGCTGGATTGTATGCTTAATTGTGGCCCCTCTCCACTCAATCTCCACCCACTCATTTTTTCCTTGCCTCATTTTGAAGTATTGACTTGATAAATATGACAGTCACAGTTAGAGATAATACAGTGATTGGAAGTAATTAGAGCTGGGCTTAATACTTTTATTTAAGTATTGCATTTTTACCTAAATCTGATAGCAGCTTGCTCAGAGTCCTCCTCTTCATCAGTTCCTTGTGGATTTATAACAAAAATCTGACTGGAAGATGCATGCAGATACTGAAAAAAAGAGAGAAACCCATTTAAAATTTCAGTTCAGTTTTGACTACATAGTCATAAAGAAGGATTTATTGGTATTTTGAAAGCTTTCACCAAAAACTTCCAGTGGTTCTCATTCACATTCAGGAAACTGATTGCTGCTTCATACTTTCCAAAGTCCACCTGAAATATTAGATAATTTCACATTAGTAAATCTTTTTAAACGTGTGTTTTCAAATCTTCAATGTATAACAATACAATGATACCTTCCGCAGACTCTGTCTACATACTGCATCTCTCTCTTTGGTCATTATCACTTGTGAAGTGTAATGGTTGAGAAGGTAAATACTGCTGTCTTTTCCCATTTTGTTTAATATGACTTGGAAGTAGCATTCAATGATCTTGATGAAAAGGGCAAATGTACAAAACATGCATATTAGACAAAGGTTTTCAGATGTATACAGTATTTATGGTGTACTTTGGTGATTTAAATCATGCCAGTTGTAAATAATAATAACTCATGATTATTCTTGCCTCTCCCACAAGCCACTTGTGGGGTTGCAGAGTTTTGAATTCTGAATGATGGATGGTGTATGAGGTGTTCTTTTCTTCCGATGACACGACAGCAACCACCACTTCAGTGTCTTTTTTCGCCCAAAGGTATTCTATCTGTAAATTATTGTTTTTATTGTAAGAATGAATTTAAAATCTTTGCAATTATTTTACAAAATATAATATGAAGTAATACCTCAGTAGTTATGTCCTTTGATGTATGTTTTGATTTATCAGGCTCAGTATTGTCATTTTTTCCTTTGGTTGACAGGTCCATTGGTGAATCTGGAATTGCATTAGTGTTTTTCATCTGGCTGGTGTTGATGTGTTTGTTTTTTGGACTTTGAGATGGCTTTGGCAGAATGTAAGGTGGGTCAAAGTATTTTGTCCTACGTTTTTGATGTTTTTGGGATGTTTTCTTTGCCCATTCTTCTTTCTGGGAGAAGAAGTTTTCTTTGGGTTGTGGCCCACGGCAAGGCAGTGACAAATTGTTGTTCATTATATGTTCTTTGTATCTTGCTTGTAGGGATCCATACATTTTGTGGATGAAGTCAGCAGGACGGAAGTACTTTTTGGTTTGAAGGATGCTCTGTTTAACAATCCAAAACCACTCTTCCACATGGTTTGTTTCTCTGGTTTTGGATTGTTGGCTGACTGTGCTGATTTTAGAAAACCTACTTAGATCCCCAAGAAGCACTCCACTCCAGAGGGGGAAAATGCTCATGTAAGTGTTCATGAGGACATCAATAAACTCTGGACAGAAAAAGGAATTTTTCCCCCCGGTGTTGCTACTAATGTTTTGGCTCCTGACCCTTTCCAAAATGGCACCAAACACTGGTTTGAATGGTGATGTATCACACACAGGGGTTGCTATTTGTGGTGTTTCTGTTGCCTCTTGCATGGTTTCTGACTCATTAATTTGTATTGATGTCTTCATTATTCTCAGGTCCAGCGAAGCTTTGGCTGCATTCACCACATCTGTTTGTTCTGGTGATGTTAACAGCACACACATGTCCTCAAAAACAGCTGTTGCCTCTTCTAGATGTGTGCTGTTTAACAACAAGGCAAAGCAGTAGGTAGCGTACTCTTTTAAAGCCTTGCTGTCGGTCTTTTTTGAAAATGCCAGGCTCACTGCCTTTATGATATGTGACGAGCAAAGATGTAAAACAGTGAATTGCTGATCACCACTGTTTGCTGTGTTTGATACAATTCGGTGTGCTCTCTGCAGATAAATGGAAATGCTTTCCTTGTTGAAAGCCAGCAGGACACTGGACATTAATCCCCAGCTGAAGTCCGTCTCGACTTGATGTACCTGGCATGATGTTATTTGACCAAGGGCCCTTAATGTTTCCATTAGCCAAAATGACAAGGTAGGAATCGAGTGCTGATTAGTTAGTAGCTCACTCACAGGAAGTGGTGGCATGTTTTTTCCCATTCCCGGCAGTACAAAGAGCATAGTACAGCACTTTCTTGGGCTGACCGGGAATACGTGAGGTGACGCTACCAGTGGCATCCAAGTGAAGTGTTACTCTTTTTCTGTTTTTCAGATGCTGGGCTAAAATGTGCAAACCACATTGTGTGTACATGTGTACAACAAATGGGTCCACCTGCAGTTGTTGTAAGTAACCAGCAGTTTCAGCACCTTCAGATGTAGCACATTCTTTCATATTTTTTGTGTAAGCACCAGCTCCATGATTATGTCATCATGAAGCCTGGTGCTTTTTTTCAATTCACTTGATATGACCCTTAACACGTCTTTGGTTAAGCATCGGGAGATATTTCCTGCCACAATCTCTTCTGATGGTGATTTATTTAGGGCTTGATAGTAGTAATTGCTCACACCATGTTGAATGGCTTTAGCAATTTTTCCCCTTCGGAAATGTTTGGCCTGTCTGAATTTTTTTTCACTTGTTTTGTGTGTTATGTCTCCTTTACGGGCTACAAAGACAGTAATTTTCCTCTTTGATTTTGTTGGGGTTTTTTATTGTAAAAGTAAAGACTGCTGCACAGCCTTTAAAGGTGCAGATGGCACGTGCCCTAAAAAAAGGCAGGGATCTTTTCCGACTATGTTTGCATTTAACATGTTGGTACTTAAAGCACAGCACACAACAAGGACTGATCTTTGTGAATTCTTTGTACAGCACATCTGTCCATGGTCTCTGGAGTTGGTTTGAACCATGCAGTGGCTTTATTTTTTCCCATTGTTCCCAGTTTAATTCAAAACTGAATTGTTTTGGGCCTGGTGTTGTGGCCCTCCACTCTTTGTTGTTTTTGTCATTTTCATGTTTGTTGTTTTTGTCATTTTCATGTTCATTTTCATGTTCCTGTTCATTTTCATAATCATGATCGTTTTCCTGGTCCGGTTCCTGTTCCTCTTTTTCTTCCTCTTCATTGTTAGTATATGTGGACAATGAACCCAATTCACTCTCCTTATTTCCTGTCTTCAAGTCTACACCATTTGTATATAGTTCCGAGTTACATGTATGTTCATCATTTTCAATACACCTTTGTTCTTCTAAAACCATGTGTTCTGTCTGGTCATTTTGTTGTTGTCTGGCCTCATCCTGGTGATGGAGTTCTTGTCCATCTAAAAATGTAGTTGTTATTATTATTATTATTTATGAATATTTCAGGATAGTTCTGCCAATTGTAATGGTTTAAACCTACACTACCATTCAGTGATTGTATTTATTTATTTTTTACCCCACTGTTTTCAACCTAGATATTGATAATAAATGTTTCTTGAGCTGTATATTAGAATTCATTTCTAAAGGATCATGTGATACTGAAGACTAGAGTTAGGCTATGATGCTCAATTCAGATTTGTGCATTAAAATTAAATAAATGCAGCCTTAGTGAGCATATGTATGGAAGCCCGTTTCTGCCACAGTTGAGTAAAAAAACAAACAAACTAATTTTGTAAGTCATAATAATTAGAAACTTTCTCATAATTATGACTTAGTTTCTCAATGAGAAAGTTTCTCATTAATATGAGATGTTAAGTCATTATTAGAAGAATGTTTCTCATTATAATGAGATACTTTCTCGTAATAATGACTTAACATCTCATAATAATGAGAAACTTTGTCAATAAAATAAGAAACTAAGTCATAATTATGAGAACGTTTCTCATTATTATGACTTAGCCTACAGAATTACATTTTTTAACTCAACTGTGGACTTCCATGCATTAAAGACAGGGAAAAAAATATGGAAGTCATTTGCTACCAACAATTGTGTGGTGACCAATATTCATCAAAATATATTTATTATTATTATTTTTAAGTTGGGACAACTTTAGGTTGAGTAAATGATGACAGTAATTTTTAGCAGGACAAACCTTTTAACATTGGATATTTCATTTCATCTTTACTGCCAGACTCAAGGTCCACTAGAACACCACACAACACTACAAACACCCACACACCTCCATAAAAATAAAATTTACGGCAGAGAGAGAAATTAAAAAAAAGAAAACAGAAATAAAAAAGATAGTTATACCAGTGCTTCCACAGAGGTGACTGGTAATGCACAACACTTATACTAGGATTAGTCAGTAGCTTAATAATGCCATTCTGAGAGCTATCCAGTCGACCAATAAATTTGTACATCAGATTTCTCAATAAAGCCTGGAAAGTGTTGACTCTTGCCTTACAGAACCAGTCGAAAAATAAATAGCCTAAAAGCCATTTCTGAGTTGGTAAATTTATACAAGATGCTAGCGGTGATAGAGTGGATCTATGTTGGTCAATCCATCTGAAGTGCCCCGACTGGGGTCAGCCTTATGTTCCCACAGTCCTATTTTCTCTCATTTAACTATGTACCCATGAAGGGTAGGTTTTACTGCGTTTGCTGGTACAGGTTTAGCCCAATTACATCCCTGTGAGGGGTAGGTTTATGTATGTTAGGGTTAGGGCTGTGGGAACATAGATATGTTAAACCAAGATTTCTGAGGGGTTTTTTTAACATCCAGTGTAGTAAATGCAAAATCACCAGTTTATTTATATTTGGCTTGGTGTAATCACAGTGGCCATGTTTGTGTCCTGATGCACAACAAATTTTAGTTACAAAGACATTTATGGAAAACACAGTATCTTAGAAAAACAGATCACTACTGTAGTGGCGTGCACAGACTTCCACTGGGGCAGGGGTGAAATTGTGTTCCCTGTTGAGTGGGGGTGTCCAGTGGAAATTGCTGGAAGTTTACAGCAAATTGGTTCACCTGCAGTTGTTGCAGATAGCCAGAAATCTCTGGACAATCGGTAGTTGTACATTTTTTACCTCACCCCCTAGGTTTGAATCGAGTATGGCATTGTGACTGAAAGGGCACTTATTAGTGTTTAAAGGGGGATTAAAGTTTTTGTCCTGAAATGGTCTGCTTGCACACTATATACTTTAGTATGCCTACTCATCATTAAAACATAGAAACCCTGACATTATAAATTGCCATTAAAAGTCATTCTTGATCAATAAATTGGGATATAATTTCTAAGTAACAACACTGCAAGTTCTTGTACCATTATGCTGTGTTTTTTAAGAGCGTTTGGACTATACTGAGCTGAGGTTTACCTTACAATTAAAATGACACAAAGTCAGACACTGGTTAAACAAAGTAAAACACTGGTGGTTCTTCAATACCAATTACATAGAGGTACCCACATAGCAACATTGTTTCGGCCCAGATCTGGCCCACATCTGGCACTTGTGGCATGCGGATCTGGCCCACATGCAGCAATGAATTACGGCCCTTGGGTGGCCCACTCCTGTTTGCCAGATCTGGGCCACAAGCAGGCCATAGCAATGCCACATGTCAGCCAAGAGCAAAGAAATAAACCACACCTGGACTTTATCTGAGCCACAAAATCTGTGTATATTAAACATGGAGTCATCTCAACCTTAATAAGCCTGTTAACAAGCAGAATCACTGAAGGAAAGAAGAGAATGGAAAAAGAGACAAGCAGAACAAGAACTACAACTGACTTTAGACACAGTCTTAGATGAAATCACCTGAAGAGAAAAGAAGACATTAAATCTGAAGATCTCAGCAGAGGAGGATTAAACAGCATTAACAGCTTCACTTATTACTAACCAGACCAACTTTATTTCTGTCAGACTTCTACAGAAGATTTTATTGAGAATTAAAAGAGGTTTAACTCTGTGTTTCATTTGAAGTCACCGTAACATCAGAATCTCTGAAGGAGAAAATCGTAATTGGTTACCATTATGGAGATCGGTGTTTGCTTTAGTTGGGGTCTTGATAGGGCTGGGCGATAATATCGCACGATATTGTCTGCGCATCTAATCAGTAAAGCCGGTTCATTGATTAGCAGTAAATCACCTTCACCTGCTTTCAGATGGAGCGGCATTCACTACAAAGAGCCGTAGATCATTGACAAGCTGAGCCAAATCGCGTTGATATCGAGGACATATCGATAGCGATATTTAATGCGATATGGCTCAACTAGTCAGTTAATTACGGCTCTTCGTCACGACAAAATCTCCCGTGTTAAACTAATACACCTGGGGGTGTATATAAGTCCACACTCAAGAGCGTTAAAGTTAATGAGATAATTATGTGATTAAATGAGTGATGATTGAGCATTATTGAAGACACCTAAAGCAGAATCACAAGGAAAAAAATCAAAAAATTTAAGCCACCGTTATGGAGGTGAGTGTTTGCTTTAGTTGGTCTTCTTGACCCTTTTGTTAAAATTTTATATGTAATTTGCTATTGCATCTGAGTTAATCCTGTCAAAGGATTACAAACAAAGATAAGCAATTATAAAATGATGATAGTTACATAATGACTTTCATCATTTAAAATTTATGTCTATGATTTATTTTGTTGAATAGTGTATAACTAAGATCCTGCATAAACATCGGGAATGTAAAATATAATGTAGTTTCTCAAAAGTTGTTTAAAAAAATCTTTCTTTAAGGCACACACAGACCTCAAGATTCAGTCAAAGCTCCTCAACAACGGTGACGAGTAGAATATTCAACTAGGAAAAGTAAATTACATAGACAATTCAGATCATAATTTATTCATACCACAATGCATGATGGGAGACATTAATGAGTTGTGATTGGTGGCAGCATGTAACCACGGATGAGATAGACAGGCAGATTATTGATCTCTGTGTTTCTGTATAAAAATGACAGTGATTTGATTAAAATATTTTATTAAATATTTGAGGTTATAAGAAAGTACAGACATGTAACATAACTACAAAACTGTAGCTAAGAAGTTAACCAAATCATCTGAATAATTATATTTTTCAGATCATTGCATGATTAGGCTATGTCAAAACATAGCCAACACTATCAGATCAAGCTGCCTTTGTTCATTTGACTGTTATAAGTCAAAATCATCAGGCAAATAAAAATTAAAGTGAAAATATAAGTGTCAAGAGCCCAACTAAAGCAGACAATGATCTCCATGACGGTGGCTGAAAATTTGTGATTGTCTTTCAGTGATTCTTCTTGTTATTATCAGGTGTCTTCAATAATGCTCAATCATCACTAAATTAATCACTTAATTATCTCATTAACTTTAACACTCATATCGTCCATCTGAAAGCATGTGAATGTGATTTACTACTAATCAAGGAACCAGCTTTACTGATTAGACGCGCATACAATATCGTGCGATATTATCGCCCAGCCCTAGGTCTTGAGCCTTAAATCATTTATTTTAGGGTATGTTTGGCTATTGTACTTCTGTTACAAAAGTCAAATGAATGGTGTGGATACAATGATTTGATGATGTTGATTGTGGTCGTACATAATCAATAATTTGTCTGAATCAGTGAGCGTATAATTTCAGAATCAAGCTTTGTATTTTATGGATATTATTGCAGCACTACTGTTATGGCATATGCCTTCTCTATTAAATCAAAATTATCAAATCAATTACAAAAAAACCCCCTCACAAATATTTTAGATAGGCACATACAGACATCAAGAATTAGCCTATGAATCTCAACAATGGTGACGAAAAAGCTCATTATTTATTCATGCAGCAATGCATGATGGGAGCCATGAATGACTTTTGATTGGTGGCATCCAGAATACGCTGCAAAATGCTTTTTAATTGCCACCATTATTGAGATTCACAGGCTGATTCATGATGTCTTTTAAAATTAAGTTTTAGGAAATTATTTGGAGTACATTGTATAAGTAAAAAACATTATGATTTTCAAGGACAGTATTGTAACAATAAAGTAAATTTAACTCATAAATTGGGCTTCACTCAATTCAAATGATAGTGAAATAATGACAATGTTGAACAGCAAACACCATCAAAACACTTTTTGTTCGCTATTTGTTCATTTGGCTGTTATAACATGAGAATGATAGCCGAACAAGTTATAACATAAGTGTTTTAAGGCTCAAGAGCCCAACTAAAGCAAACACTGATCTCCATAATGGTAACCAATTACGATTTTCTCCTTCAGGGATTCTGATGTTACGGTGACTTCAAATGAAACACAGAGTTAAACCTCTTTTAATTCTCAATAAAATCTTCTGTAGAAGTCTGACAGAAATAAAGTTGGTCTGGTTAGTAATAAGTGAAGCTGGTAATGCTGTTTAATCCTCTGCTGAGATCTTCAGATTTAATGTCTTCTTTTCTCTTCAGGTGATTTCATCTAAGACTGTGTCTAAAGTCAGTTGTAGTTGTTCTGCTCGTCTCTTTTTCCATTCTCTTCTTTCCTTCAGTGATTCTGCTTGTTAACAGGCTTATTAAGGTTGAGATGACTCCATGTTTAATATACACAGATTTTGTGGCTCAGATAAAGTCCAGGTGTGGTTTATTTCTTTGCTCTTGGCTGACATGTGGCATTGCTATGGCCTGCTTGTGGCCCAGATCTGGCAAACAGGAGTGGGCCACCCAAGGGCCGTAATTCATTGCTGCATGTGGGCCAGATCCGCATCCCTCAAGTGCCAGATGTGGGCCAGATCTGGGCCGAAACAATGTTGCTATGTGGGTAATTGTGCAACACACTTTACAATTTTGGACCTCTTGATTTACAGTGACCCATGTACAAGTATGTGCCTATAAAATAGGCTCGAGCTCACCACAACTGTAGTAATACTTCTAATCATCCTTGAAGACTTGCTTTCATTATTTTTTTTTTTCTTTAGACATATTCATTACACATAGGCCTACTCATTGTTTCTCAACACTAGAATATTGTACCTTATAATGAGACAATGTGATTTAATCACATGGTTAAACTGAATGTATTTGTAGTAACTTTGTATAAGACATGATCCACTTGTAACACTTGATTATGAAAACTATCAATAAACAAAGCAATTTAACACTCTTCCTTACCTTGACAAAGGACTTCAGTTTGTATACCCCGCCTGTTGTTGTTCCATATCATGCTCAACCATTTGCATAGTTTTTCATCTGTCTTTTGAAAAATATCCATAGCCAGGTTTGACCATGTTTGTGAGCTGATTTTTTGTTTTTTGCTGATATTTTTAGAGATAAATGCTTTTATGATAGCATCCCTCCCACCAGCATCTGTCCATAGATCTTTGTTTTTTAATGTTTGTCCTTTTTTGTATCTACCCATGTTTAGAACATGTGTGAAACCTTTTTAAATTATTTGAATTTTGAATTTATATGTGCAATTATGACACTGCCTCCTACAGGTGTGGGGAACAATTTCAATTTTATGTTATATATATATATATATATATATATATATATATATTAATAAAAACAATATCCAGATACACAAACCCTTTGAAGTTAAGATAGTACACTTTATTTATTATCAGTGAGCTTATGTCGGTGTTTGAAAATCAATAGCATACCTTGTGCTGTGATTCTGTGAATAAAGAGAACATCAAAATATTCTCGTAGAATCCAGAAACAAGACACACCCTTTGAAGTTGGGATTGAAAACTTTATTTTATTTTTAATGAATTTATTATGAGGTTCAAATTTTATTCAATAGCATCTACCATCAATTAGAAATGAAAAAGTCCCCTGCGCGTAAATAATGTATTTGGTCCAAGCAACAACACACACCCTCTGAAGTTGAGGTAGAAAACTCAATGAATTTTTAAAAGAATTAATGTAAAATTTGAATTTCAAACTCGGTCAAAACAACTACAACATGCTCCTCTAAGGGGCAGTAATACCGCACCTCTTTGGGAGGCTTTGCGAGAATTTTCACCATTTTAGCTTACAATAACAAGTGTTGTGCTTTAGTTTGCATGAATTACGAAAACATAAAATTGTTCCCGTATAATAACCAGTAAAAACACACACCCTTTCAAGTTGAGTTATAACAATATTTATTTTTGGTGAGCTTATGTCGGTGTTTGAAAATCAATAGCATACCTTTTGCTGTGATTCTGTGAATAAAGAGAACATCAAAATGTTCTCGTAGAATCCAGAAACAACACACACCCTTTGAAGTTGGGATTGAAAACTTTATTTTATTTTTAATGAATTTATTATGAGGTTCAAATTTTATTCAATAGCATCTACCATCAATTAGAAATGAAAAAGTCCCTTTTTTAAAAGAATTTAAAAAATTGTTCTTCTATTAACCAGTAACATCACACACCCTTTGACGTTGAGTTAGAACAATATTTATTTTTAATGAGCGTATGTCTTTGTCTTTAAATATCAGTATACCATACCTTGTGATGTGATTCTGTGAAGGTTCTTCTATAAACCAGCAACAACATATTCAGAAATACTCCATGTATTTTAGAGACATTTATTTGCAAATATGAATCTCAGTAGCATTGTTTTTGCATCACTTATGACAGCTAAACTAACTGAAAGCAGTTATTTTATCAACATACAGTATTTTAATAGAATTTGGGGATAAATGTCACACATTATTTTTACAACACATTTTATTCTTCCCATATTGTTCCAATAATCACACATAACAGTGTTTGAGATTGTGTGTGTTTGTGTGTGTGTGTGTGTGTGTGTGTGTGTGTGTTTAATGGCTTTTTGTGCAGTTTAAACACTTTTTTTTAAGAGTAAAGCATATGTGAATGGCACCATTTAGCGTTTTTCCTGTTCGTTTTGTACTTTGTAGACGGTCCCTTTCGGTTGTTTTACATTACAACATGGATATGTTGTGATACAGTAAAGCCGAATAAAACACAAAAACTACTCTGCGTGTTCTCATATACGTTTTACAACAGTTCGAACACAACCTGTTTTTCGTTCTTATACCCTTTTGTTATTGATGTATTGAAGCTGAATATGAGCTGAATCTCTGCCAAAAGTCAAACGTCCAACGTCAAACCAACTTAATATCAGTCAACAACCGAAAGTTCGGAGTTAATGTTAAGGGAACTCGATTGAAACTATGCTTGGCGTGAAATGTAGATGCTTGAAATGAAAACTTACCTCAAGATCACCGTAATGGCGCAGGATCGAAAAGGGATTAGTGCTATTCAAGTCCGGCGTTGAGTCTTATCTCCTTATTTCGCCCAAATAAGGTTGTGCACATGTCACTCCAGCGATGAGCTGTGTTGACGCTTGCTGCAGTAAACGTTGAACACGGCTTCACATCGGTAAAAGGGTCTGAGCCGAGCACCCAAACAGACGTCACTGTCTGGTATATTTGAAATAGCCAATGAAATGAACTGCAGACTCAGACTGTTGCTGAAAATACTGTTGCCCATTAACCCAAGTAAATACTGGATAGTCTATCTTAAACATTATATTGGCCAGTAGAAAAAAATTTTGGCTGGCATTTTTTTTTCTGTTATCCATGTGTGAGTGATGTCAGCGGGCATTATGCATGTTTAAACTACATAAAATGTTAATTTATATAATTTATAATAATAATAATAATGATCATGACAACTAAATATTTTTGCTATGGTTATTAATATTAAAGAAATATGAAAGAAAGACTTTAAAATAGTTTTATGTTATTTATTGCTACATTAAAACCATCCTTGAATTACCAGCCGAGTCATTTCCAGAAGTTGTCCAGATCATACAGCCAGCCGGGTTAGCAAACATGAATCGGCCCAGTGCTTATAGCCGTAAAAAAAATGCATGTGCCAGAGTGAGCTGCCAGCTGGTTATCAGTTACGGTGAACATGAATCGACCCAGTGCTTTACAGCCGGAAAGAAAATGCATGTGCCAGCGCGAGCTGCAGGCCACAATCGGCCCGGTTAACGAACGCCGATGCCGAGTCTAAGCCGCAAGCGCCGCGAGGCAGCCGAGCTCGGGCCGATTATACATGCTGGCTGGGTTCCTGTTGCCAGCAGGTGGCGCTATGACTGTGGGTGAATGTCGGCATGTAGATTTGTTCAGGGCGGGACTCTTGTCAAATGTGTAAAATTTCGTGCAGATCTGGGCATTTTATAGCCAAGTTACTACAACTTCCTGTTTCATGGCGATTCATCGACGCCACAGACACGCCCATCGACGAAAACACACAGATAGCACAACTTTACATCGTCAATGCCTTTAGAAGGCACAGCAGAAATTTGAAGTCGATCCGACAAAATCCATAGGAGGAGTTCGTTAAAGTATGTAATGAGTAAAGCATCCAAAAATGGCCGCCAAATTAAAAATGGCAGACTTCCTGTCGAGTTTAGGGTATGAAAAAAGAAAAAGGTAGAAAAAAGAAAAAAAATCTATCCGTAGAGTTTCAATAGGGGCCTCGCACCGTTAGTGCTCAAGGCCTAAAAAAAAACTAATTGTCACACAAACAGCAATCCCAGGCTGTGTTTTTTGCAAGTTCTACTTGCATTGTGTTCATCTGCACACACTGTGCATGGAACCACCTTGTACAGCTGTCACACTGTCTCTGGAGAGGGACAAATAGAACATTTTAAGGTGAAAGTCTGGAAAAAAATAGTGTCATTCAAACAGATTTTCTGAACAAATCTATTTTCAACTCCCCCAAGTTTAAAAATAGTTCACCAACTGTGACACAGTTTTCCATTTATTATTTAGATTACTTGGCAATCTGCAAGATAATAGTTCTTAAAAAAAAAAAAAAACGTTTGACAGCTGCCTGAGGGCAAGTGCAAGGAAAAGAGCAAGTTGTAGAGATAGATGCATCAGTTTGCCTTTTGTAGCTGATAAATAATTAACTACATTTCTGAACACTTTAACTCCACTAAAATCAACATGATAATCCCTGAAATCTCTGAACTGTGTACACTATGTTTGGATGCACATCATTACCAATCTCTCTATAGCCCTGTTTCCTAGCTAAGGTCTACTTTCTGTTCAAGCAACAATATGCAAATACAAAACAACCAATTATAAACACCTTACCCAATCAGTCATGGAAGGCCCCGGACTTGGTGCTTTAGACACCGAACACATTGAGCAGTTCCTCTGTGCATTGAACACTAATGGAAATGCAAATTTTAGACTAATTTAAATATGGCAATCAGAACACATATGAATATATATGTATATTTATATATATATATTTATTTATATATTCCACCTGATGCTTCAAGTATTTTCTGCGCAAAAGCCTTGCGTTCCCGAACCATGTCTTTTTTCGACGTCCCAAAACTCATGTTTGGCAATTGAGGGAATGCTTCCATTATTGCCTTTGCCATCTAAAAAAAAAAAAGAAAGAAAAAATAAATAAACACTGGATAGCTTAAAAAGTGAACGTTCAAAAGACGTCTTATGAAGAGTCAGCTTGAACGTCTTTTTTAGACGTGTTTTGAACGTTAAGTATGGACGTCCAGTGACATAAAAAGTGAACGTTCAGAAGACGTCCACTGAGGAGCCAGAATGAAAGTTTTTACAACGTCTTTTTTAGACGTCTTTTTGACGTTCAATGCTGACGTCCAAGTGACTTAAAAAGTGAACGTTCAAAAGAGGTCCAATGAAGAGTCAGCTTGAACGTTTTTTTAGACGTGTTTTGAACGTTAACTATGGACGTCCAAGTGACATAAAAAGTAAACCTTCAGAAAACATCCACTGAGGAGCCAGAATGAAAGTTTTTGCAACGTCTTTTTAACATTCACTATAGACGTACACATTGAACTTTTTAAGTTATCATTATTGACGTTTAACATGTTTGCTGGGTTAAATAAAAGTTTTCAAGTCATTTCTATGTCACCTACAGATGTCTAGAGGACATTCACACGATTTGTTGACACATTTCTTGATTTCAGATGTAACAAATCAACTGTATTATTTTAATTGTTAATGAGGCCTGTCTTATCCTCTAACCCTATTAGCTTTATTAAACCATGTTTTGGTCATCAAACCTTCATCAGGTTACAAGGTTGGATGACAACATGGTATACAATAAAACTCACTCGAGTCATAGTGAAAGTGTGCACTACTGCTTTAAAATTTTAAATAAATGACATATCCCCACACCTGATATGCAAATAAATTTTAGTATCCTTATTGGAAATAAATGACGTCTGATCTATTAAAAAGGACAAACATATAAATAGTTTGAAATGCCCTTTTTTTTTTTTTTTTACATCTTTAATGATTTAAAAAAAAATCTGAACAGGCTGATTACTACAGTACAGCAAATTTGAAACAATGAACAAAAAGCAAGCGAACAAAAATATATAGAATTTCCCCTTAACTACACTAAATTACACCACCCCTGTATGCCCTCCCCCTCCCATTCTTCTCAGCGCTGAACAGGCTGATGAATAAATAAAATTAAATTAATAAAAAAATATAATATCCCCTAAATTATATAATATTTAAACTCGTGTGCCCTCCCCCTCCCTTCCTTCCCGGTGCATGCTTTAGGTCAGGGGTGGGCAACAGTTTTAGTCTGAGGGCCACAGTTACTTTGGCAAAGTAACCCGAGGGCCACCCTTTGGACAATTGCAATTGAACATAGTTAAATGATTTAATTAATACAAATTAATTCAATGCAAGTATACAGTTTTTGTATACAAATATGTCTCTACAGTTATTTACAACTGGATTTACTTTCAAGCATTAATTTCCTACACTACCCAGCATATTGTTCAACTGTCATTCACACCAGCTGTAGCTATTCAAGATAGAAAACTATTAACAAAACTGCAAATATATGTTTGTGCAAATTTATTAGCATACTGATACAGACTTCAGGCAATCTGGCTTGGAATTATCAAATTTTATTGAGGCTATACCACCAGAGGGAGAACTTCATCACTGAATAAAAAACATTTTCAGCTGATTTCATTTGTGATTATTCATTTTTTGTAATTTCTTTCACATATTTTGTTCAAATCTTTTATAAAATAGAACACAATTTAAGTGCAGATTAACTTCAAACATATGTTTGCTTGAATGATATAAAGGAAATAGGCCTATGAATCCCACAAAATTTAAATTTGATTTAGCTGTATCATAACCATCTACGCGGGACATGCATAAGAAATGGCAACATAAAACTGAAAAATGTTTTAAAAATAACACCAATTAAGGGTAACTTGATGGAACTAGCCAAACATATTTAGAAAAATGTATTTCATCCTATGCAACTGAGATGACATTGAAGAGCGTTTTGTCAGTGTTTCTGTAACTCAATGTGAGCAATTGAGGCGGTCGCCTTTCTTAACTAACTCATCGAAATCTGGGGTCGTGTTCGACGTTGAGATGCGCAACACGGACGACAGGTGTGCATCGGTTAGTCGTGATCTGTAGCGTGACTTGTTAAAGTTCATTACAGAGAAAGTCTGCTCGCATACATACGTGGACCCGAATAAAACTAGCATCCTTTGCGCATGTCTCCGCATGTTAGGAAACTTGCCCTCGTTCAATGCACCATAAAACCTGTCCAGTGATGACGAGGTGAATTTCTCCTTGAGAGAGGGATCGCACTGCATGTCAATCAACTCAAGCTGTGCGTCCGGAGGCGCTTGGTCGCTGTCAAAGGAAAAGGGGGCGGACACCAGCTCCATCTCTTTTTCTATTTTACCGAAATCAGAGAAACGCCTGTTGAACTCAGTGTGCAGATCCTCGAGTGTAGTGGTGTATTTGACAGTGAGTCGGGATGGCACATCCTTCATTGTGGCAAGAGTTGGGAAATGTGTAAAGCTGTTGTTTGTCATTTGCCGGGAAAACAGAGTCAGCTTTGCTCTGAATGCTTGCACGTAGGAATACAGATTGTGCACGAACACATCCTTCCCCTGCAGCTTCCTATTGAGGTCATTCAAATGGCCAGTTAAATCCACAGCAAAGGCAAAGTCAAACATCCAATCGGAATCTTTAAGTTCTGGAAAGTCACCAGCCTTCCCGGCATTTTCCAGAAACACCCCTATCTGACTTCTCAGGTCCCACACACGGCGTAGCACGGTGCCCAGGCTCAGCCAGCGGACGTTTGAGTGGTATGGGACATCGGTGTGTTCTGCCTCACTATCCTCCAACAACTGGATAAACTGGCGGTGGTTAAGCGCCCGTGCCCTGATGAAATTGACAAGTTTCACCACAGTTTTGGTGACGTGATCAAGCTTTAACACCGACTTAGACAAGGCCTCCTGGTGGATGATGCAGTGCAAGAAAATCAGAGTTGAGCTTGGGTCATCCTCTCTCACCCTGTCCTGTATCCTACGCAATAGCCCAGTGTTCTTCCCGGTGAGGTTTGGACAGCCATCAGTGGTCACGTTCAGTAACTTCGCCCACGGTAGGTTCATTCTCTGCATGCATCCTGACACCGTATCATAGAGGTCTGAACCCCTTGTTGTCCCCTTTATTGATTCCATCGAAAGAAACTCCTCCACTATTTCAAATTTGTCCGTAATACCTCTGATGAATATAAGCAGCTGGGCAGTGTCTTTAATATCAGTGCTCTCATCCAGGGCCAGTGAAAAGTATGTGAAATCGGTGGCCCTATTTAGCAATGCTGATGTCAGCTCATCATCAATTACCTCGATGCGACGAGTAACTGTGCGGCGAGATAGGCTCACATTTTCGAACTGACTTTTACTGTCAGGGCACAGCACGCTAGCTGCCTCTACCATACAGTCTTTTACAAACTCACCATCCGAAAATGGTTTGCTGTGTTTGGCGATTTTGTGTGACAACATATAGCTCACTTTTGTTGCTGACTCCTGTACATTAGACTGCTTGGTAAAAATATTCTGCCTGGCAGTTAAATTGGAGGACAATCTCGTGGCTTTTTCTTCCCTCTCCTTTGCGGAGAAATTCACGGCATAATTAGCATGTTTAGCATTGAAGTGCCTGCTAATATTGTATTCTTTAAAGACAGCGATGCTCTCCTGACAAATCAGACAAATCACCTTTGAGCCGACGGTCGTGACGAAATATTTTGACGTCCATTCTTTATTGAATGCTCGACATTCAGAGTCCACTTTTCTCTTTTTTACTCCACTCATTTTTGACAAATTGTTTATGCTCCTGTCCTGGCCGTTTAGAATTAGATACTTTGAGGAGTGAAGAAGAGAAGTTAAGTCGCAAATTGTATTCGCACAGCGACATCTGTTGGATTGTTTTTAATAGTAGGATCGCCGTACTGTTCAGAATAGGCGTCATTTACGGGGGGATGGGTGGTACATGTCCCCACCACTTTTTGCCAGGGTCGATTTTGTACCCACCACTTTTGAAACATCTTGCGGTATAGCTGTACCAATACAAATTAAACATCTCCAGTTAACAGAATTCGTTTCATTTGTTTGTTAAATAACAGGCAATCTAGCACTGAAATGTGTTGTCTTCTCTCGGAAACGCGCTTCAATACGTTGGGGAGATTCGTTCCGGTGAAATCGTTACTAAAGGAACACAGACATGTCCCCGTTTCTCATGGGTTCTAATCTGTTCTCGTATATATATTTTTCCCCTCATCAAAAAATATACAACCACTGATAAACATTATTTCAATTCAACCACTGATAAACATTATTGGTTTTGATGAGGGGAAAAAAAAACTACACGAGGGCGGATTAGAACCTCCAACCTCCCGAGTCCCGATACGCTAGGCAAAAATTCTACCACTGGACCACCACTGCACATGTTTGATCAGACATTGTGCTCATTTTTATTTATGTACATCAGGAAGCTACAGGATATCGTCTTTTAAAACATGACCTACTCGAAAGAGAAAAAAATAATGAATGCATCATTGTACCCAGCACTTTTGAAAATGCTCTTTCGAATACGTCTCTGTCCCAGCACATTTCAAACCAAACTGACGCCCATGAGACGGTGGTTTTTTTGTGTGTTTTTTTTAAAGGCGGTGTGTGTTTCATCCAATTTGCGCGTGCATCGCGGGGGCCGGATTAAAGCACTATGCGGGCCGGATCCGGCCCCCGGGCCGTATGTTGCCCATGTATGCTTTAGGTGGTCTGCGGCATGGAGCTTGATTGTAGCCTCAGTCGCATTTGCGTCCCATTTCAAGACAGCCGCTGCAAGAGTTGAACAAAAACAAAAAAATATATAAATTTTTATATATAAATAGAAAACCAGTGTAACATTGCAATGACTTCACATACAATATTTTTTATGTGAAAACATCCAGGTGAGAAGTTCCTTATTCCTCCTGTCAAATATCAATTAAAGGGTCACGAAACCCCAAACCAAATTTTCTGAGATTATAACAGAGGTATGTGTGTTGAACACCATTGAAGACAATGTTAAAATCTGTTAGATTTAATAAGGTTAAAATGGTTAAATTTGAGTTTTTTTCCGCTTTTTTCGTCTTCCGGGTTTAAAATCTTCATTGTAGCGGGTGACGTGGCAGTGCCCTACACAGTGCGTTGATGACTCATCGGTCTTATCCTATGAGAAGACACGGCCTCTTAATTATTCATGACCCCACGTGGATCTTTCCAACGACAGACATGACAAACTGTGATATCGCGTAATAACGTTTGATGAGAGAGGCAATCATGGCAAACTACTTGTTTTCATGGTGCAAAGTCCAAGTGCCTTGAATATGTTCCCCGCGATGCTGCCAGCGCTAGACGGTTGGTTTGCCATAAAACACGGACACGGCTAAACCTGATCTGTGTGCCGCGAACATTTTCGCGAGAGAGATCGGCAAGTGGAGAATGATGGACTTCGCCTTGTTGACAACTAATCCAAGTTGCGTCTTGCGAGTGATGCGGTATCCCGAGGACTTTCTATCCCTTCAGAGGTGTGTCTGCGCTGGTGTGTGTGTGTGTGTGTCTAAAATGAGAAGTCATTTATTATGAGAGTTCAGAGGCCGCGTAGACTGCACTTTCTTTTACTGTCTATGACTATGCACGGAACGATTTTTTTAAGCGGAAAATTAATATTTTTTTTCTGAAATGTATTTATAGTGTCTATATAAACCACTATATATTTTATAATGACATTATAATTGTACATGTAGCTTACATTAATATGTTTTAATTAGAATTACGATTACTGTGGGCTAATATTTGTAGCAGGACATTCAGTTACTTTTGAAAGGACTATAATAAAGTGTCAGTGTACTTCATAAGACTTTAACTTTGACAGCTATATAAAAATCTAGCATTTCCTCACGTTTTACCATTGCTTTTTAGTGACAGTCGAAATGCATGTGACGGTGACGTGATGGTCATACAACACCCACTCCCTCCCTTCCTCTCACAGCTAGCCACGCCCATTTCAGTTGCATTTTTCAAAAAGATTTTGAGCTAGACTTGAGCTGAAAGAGGGGGGTTTCATGACCCTTTAAAGAAATATTTAAAAAAAAAAAAAAAAAAACTTTTGAGAACATTTTGGATATTTATACAGAATTTCAGTTATACACTAACATACAGAATAAATCACAGACATAAATTACAAATGATGAATGTCATTATAAGTCCAACATCATTTTACAATTGTTTATATTTGTTAATCTGGCAGGTATTACTCAGATGCAACAGCAAATTAAAATATAAAGTTATTAATATAAGGGTGAAGGCCCCAACTAAAGCAAACACTGATCTCCATAACGGTGGCTTACAATTTTAGATTTTTTTTCCCTTGTGATTCTGCTTTAGGTGTCTTAAGCTCATTATTTATTCATGCAGCAATGCATGATGGGAGCCATGAATGAATTTTGATTGGTGGCACCCAGAATCCTAAATGTCAGTCCACAGTCAGCATCACGTTAAATATTATGATACCTGCCATCCTGTGTTTGTAAAATCTCCTCAGTTAATGTCTTTTTTTTCACTACATTTGACCAACAAATGACTTATATTTCTTTTATATTTTAGATATGAAACAACGTTAGATACAATCAGTGACGTGTAATCAAGAAAAGAAGAAAATACTATTTGTGTCAAACTAACTAGAAGATTATTCTAGCATTAATTAAATAATAAGATCTATTTATCTCCAAGATATTTTGAAGTGGAATTGTACAATTCTGGTAGAATGTCCCTAATACATTGACACTCACCTGAATACAAATGTCTGGAACACTTTTAGCGATCTTGGGATGCTGGAAAACTGTCTGTAGCTACGTCTGACGACTTTTTCACATCAGACCGTTTCCTTGATTCTGCCTCCAGACGGGAAAGCTGAAGAAAATCAGACTATTCCTTGTCGGTCATGTGAACGGACATCACAACAAGTTTTTCCCATAACTTAAAAATGAATCGAAATGTTTACTTTAGCGGTCCGGATTCGCGTCAGCCCACAGATTGACAGTGGAATGGGCGAGTAGTATGAAGCTGCAGACTCGGAGACCTGCATCTACAGTCCCCCTGCACCCAGAGTCCCGCATTCTCAGACCCCTCGATTTTCGAGACAGCGCCTCCTATCAAATTGTATTGGATAAACATGTGAAGAACTTAAGCCACGTGAGTAGGCTATCTTCAATTTTATTTAGCGAATCGTAGTAGCCTACTCGTTTGATTTATTTTTTTAATTAAACTAATTTAGCTCATCGATAGCCTACAACATATGAATAGCCTAGTCCATTGAATATTTGTAAAGTTCGTTTGTAACAAGATTTGAGCCGTTAATGTATGTTTTTTCGCTCTCTTCCCCCCGAAAATATTTAGATAGCTAACGTATATAATTTATTTAGCTTTGAAACATCATAAGACATGCTATCGGTCCTATGTTGTAGGCTATTCCTACACCATACATCGGTGGAGTTGCCCCTGCCTAGCCGAACCCATGCAACATCATTTTATGATTATGCAAACGCATTTTTTAATGCAATTGAAGACGAAAAGTAAAGTCACGAACACAGTTCTTTCTTCCTTTTTTCTTTACAGCAAGATGATGTTAAGGTGATCATTAAATAAAGTACAGAATTGTTTATTATTGTTGTTTTGTCTATTCTGATTTGTTTTGCTTCACATTCAAAATATCAAAAAAACAGATTTTGTAATGTTAGCATCGTAGGCTAATGTTAATTAGACCATTATAGGTTGAACTGTCAAGATGGCCGCTGTGAGTGATGTTTGTGAAGTGTGAGAGGAGAAAAATCGATTTAACGTCAAATTAAGTTGGTTTTGTGAGCGTGTTGAGATTGGAATTTAATAGACTGTCACGGGTGGTGGCGCGTCAACGGAATGGGCCCAAAAAAGAACGTGCAGACAGAGGAAGTCGACGATATTAAAAAATCGCTCGACTTCTTAACGGACGAGATGAGTACAGTGAAGACGCAGCAGAGCCGCCCTCTGGAATTATTAGAGGAGGTTAAACAGCTGCGCATCCAAAACCTTGAGAAGGATAAAAGGATCGCGGAGCTCGAACAGAGGGTTGACGACCTGGAGCAGTACTCCCGGAGGAACGACGTGCTCATCACTGGTATCTCTATCAAACCACGCTCGTACGCGCGCGCAGTAGCCGCGGAGATGAGCCGGGGGAGAGGGAAGTGCGCTCAGTGGAGCAACAAGTGGCAGCCTTTCTCCAGAGCAAAGGAGTTGAGCTGGACTTGGATGGCATTGAAGCTTGCCACCCTTTACCGAGAAGGATCAACAACGATAGACCAGCAGTCATCTTGAGATTTGTCAACAGGAGAAACAAGAAGGCCCTGTTAAAAAAAGGCCGCAAACTCAAAGGAACGAATGTTTATATAAATGAACACTTAACAAAAAAGAATGCAGACATAGCGAGAAAAGCAAGATACCTCAGGAAACAGGATAAAATTCAGCACACATGGGTAACAAACGGAAAAATCTTCATCAAGTTAAATGGGTCTCCAGAGGAGGCGAAAATTGTCATAGTAAAAAACATGGAGGAGTTGGACAAGTATCAATGATCAGAATGCATATCAGTCATCTGGAAACATCTAAGGTAATATCTGACTTATATTATCACAATGAGTACTGAGCCACATACTGGTGGTCAAAAGGACAATTACATTGAGACAGACTTATTACAGAGAATTGAACATCTTCTTCAGTTGGATTTATGTGGAATGGAATATACTGAGTACAATACGCATGATGCAGAGACTTATTGATCCTGATAGTAATTTCCTTTCTATTAACAACAATTGTAACTACTATACAAATGAAGAGTACAACAACAATCGCTTCACTGAGGATAAATTGACTATTATTCATTTCAATAGCAGAAGTTTGTATACTAATTTTAATGCAATACGTGATTATCTTCAAAGTTTTGTGTTTCCCTTTAGTGTGATAGCGATTTCTGAAACCTGGTTCAATCAAGAGAAAGGAATTGATTTTGAAATGGATGAATATGATCTGCATTACGTGAATAGACAAAATAAAACTGGAGGTGGGGTCGCACTATATGTGCACAAAACTATAAAATATTCGCTTCTAACCAATATGTCATTTGTATGTGATAATTTAATGGAATGTATAACAATAGAAATCAATAATGGTAAGAAGAAAAAAAACGTCATTATAAGTTGTGTTTATAGAACACCTGGGTCTAGTATCGATACTTTTAATAAAGAAATGGAGAACATGTTTTCAAAAGTTAATAAGCCCTTATTTATTTGTGGAGACTTTAACATTGATCTCTTAAATCCAAATAAACATAAATTCATCGATGAATTCATTGAGGGAATGTACTCCATGTCTTTATTTCCATCAATAACTAGACCAAGTAGAATTACAGCACATAGTGCAACCTTAATTGACAATATTTTCACTAACAACTTGACAAACAATATAATTAATGGGTTGTTTATTTGTGATATTACGGATCATTTACCTGTTTTTGTCATATATGACTGTAATGTCTCTAAAACAAAAGAAATCTGTAATGTAGGCTGCAAAAGATTATTAACTAAAGATGCAATCAATTCATTTAACGATGATCTGAGAGTACAAGACTGGAGTTCTGTTCATGGAGAGACCGACACAGACAAAGCTTATAATATCTTTTTAGAAATATTCACATATTCATACGACAAGTATTGCCCTGTTTTAGTCTACAGTAAATGCAATAAATATGTCAAATGTCCCTGGATGACTAAAGGTCTACAAAATGCATGCAAAAAGAAAAATAATCTCTATAAAGTATTCATTAAATCGAAAACTAAAGAAGCTGAGAATAGATATAAGTTGTATAAGAATAAGTTAACGGATATATTAAGAATAGCTAAGAAATGTTATTATAAGAAATTTTTGATTGATAATAAAACTAATATAAAAGGAACTTGGGATGTATTAAATAGCATTATCAAAAAAGGTTTAAAAAAACGACTTATCCAGAATATTTTGTTGACGCACATGGTGAATATCATACTAAGAACAGGGTAGTTAATAGCTTTAACGATTTTTTTGTAAACATCGGCCATGACTTAGCATCAAGTATCCCAGATGAACAAATAGAGCACAATATTGAAAAAATTGAGAAAAATTCAAACACCATTTTCCTTTCGGCAGTTAGTGAGGAAGAAGTAATGGATATTGTTCAAAAGTCTAAAAATAAATACTCGATGGACTGTTATTCCATCAATATGGCATTACTAAAAAAAGTTATAAATAATATCAAAGCACCATTAACGCACATCTGTAATCTGTCACTTCAAAATGGTTGTGTTCCTAAGAAGATGACAATTGCTAAAGTTATTCCACTATTCAAAAATGGAAATAAACATAATTTTACCAATTATAGACCAATTTCACTGCTTCCCCAATTTTCAAAAATTCTAGAAAAGATATTTAATACTCGTTTAGAAAAATTTGTTGATAAATATAACCTGATAAATGAAAGTCAATATGGATTTAGAAGCAAGAGATCTACATCTATGGCTATAATTGATGCCACAGAAGGATTATCAAATGCATTAGATAATAAAAAATTTACCATTGGAATTTTCATTGATTTGAAGAAAGCCTTCGATACTATTAATCATGCAATATTATTTAAGAAACTGGAAAGGTATGGGATACGTGGGGTAGCGGGCAATTGGGTAAAAAGCTTTTTAAGTGATAGAATGCAATATGTGCAAATGGGTGAGTCCTCTTCTGATTGTCGTACAATTTCCTGTGGTGTCCCCCAAGGGTCAGTATTGGGCCCCAAACTATTCAATTTGTACATCAATGATATATTTAAGGTTTCTAAATTACTCAAGTTAGTTTTGTTTGCAGATGATACCAACATTTTCTATTGTGATGACAATTATGATAAGGTAATTAATGTTGTAAACACGGAGTTAAGGAATATCAAAGAATGGATGGACTGTAATAAATTGTCTTTAAACTTAGATAAAACTAAAGCCATTTTATTTGGTAATCATAAGGAAAAAATGGATAAGATGATTGAAATAGACGGGATACAAATCGAATATGTCTCTGAAATAAAATTTTTAGGAGTTATAATCGACAATAAACTAACTTGGAAAACTCACATCAGGCACATAAAAACCAAAGTCTCCAAAAGCCTTGCGATAATAAATAAAGCCAAACAGGTACTTGATGAGAATGCACTACATATCTTGTATTGCTCCTTAATTTTACCGTACTTAACTTACTGTGTTGAAGTATGGGGAAATAACTATAACAACTTAATTCAATCACTATTTATTCTACAAAAAAAGGCTATACGTATTATACACAAGGCTGATTATCTTGAACATACAAATCCACCTTTTCTTAGATCTAAATTATTAAAAATACAGGACCTAGTTAAAGTTAATACAGCAACATTTTTATTTAAAGCATTTCACAACCTTTTACCTGTTAACATACAAGAGTTATTTACGCAGAGTGAGCAGTCGTATAGTTTGAGAAGTTACGGGAATTTTGTAATACCAGTGGTTAGAACAACTAGGAGAAGTTTTTGTGTGTCTGTATGTGGGGTTCAACTTTGGAATAGTTTGTGCTTGAACTTAAACAAAGCCAAAATATTTATCAATTTAAATTACTTTATAAACAGAAGGTCTTATCGCAATACACGTCGGAAATGGACTAATTTTGTGAGTTGTATTCATGTTGTATTGTTAATATTACCATGTAGGTATTCTGATTACCATTGTTGGTATTTTCATAGATGTATCCATGTGTTATAATTTGTATTATTTTACCTTGTAGGTATTTGATTACCATTTTTGGTATTATCGTAATTGTTACCTGAGATCAAGATCATATAGATGTGTATTTAGTATATGTTTTGTTTTGTTATTGTTTAGCTTTTGATTAGGGAGAAGGGGTTCCCCTTCTTTCCTTTCTCATGTTTTCATATATGTATTTATATTCAAAATTGTTATTGAGTGTTATGATAATGTGGAAGGAAGCAATTATTATTGTTTGTTTTGTTTTCCTGTTATTGGTAACCGGGGTGGGTTCAAATAAGTTTGACTTCTATCCACTCCGTTTCGAGCAATAGATTGAGGTTTTGTTTAAGTTGATGTAAATATGATGAATTGAAAGGCTTGTACAGACTAACCAAATGATTCGTATTGCCTTGTCATGTGTAACTGCATATTGCTCGAAATAAAAAAAAACAAAACAAAAAAAAAAAACAAAAAAAAAAACTGAAAGAAAAATTGGAATTTGAATAAAAAAATATATAAAAAAAACATTGTAGCAATATATATAGTTCAATCTGTAATTGTATTCCTTCCATCAGTAACAATTAGTTTTGTTTTGTTTTTTGTTTTTTGCACATGCATTAAGCAGGGAACGCAAATATTTATTGGATAATTTATTTGGAGACTGAAATATTGCATCCTATTGTTTTTAATTGCATTTGGATAATCATGCGCTGTACTCTGTGTGCGGGTGTTATACGATCTTTCGAACAGCAGGAGACGCTGTGTTCGAAAAAACGAGGGGTCTGAGAATGCGGGACTCTCGTTGGGGGACTGTAGATGCAGGTCTCCGAGTCTGCAGCTTCATAATATTGGAATGGGCCATCGCTAGCTGGCCTCACAGTATGGCGGCGCTACCCATCAGCCACCGCGGCGCTCTGTGGCTGACGTCACGTTGACATAATATATACATAGACGCCCTATTGGCCACTGGAGCGTACGTCAACGGCGCCGCCATATTGGGGAGAGCAACTTTCCCATACCTCTCATACCGGGAATTGAGAAAAATGTCTGTTTTGTGTGCTGCTTGGGGCTGTAAAAATCGCCACACAACTGAAAACAGCTTTCGAGGAAGTACCGTTCACAAGCAAGACTGAACGTTTGTTTTTGGTTGTATTTGGTCATGATTTAATTAGTAAGTAACGTTTAGTAGTATTAAATACTACTGTTATTGTGTCACGAAATGTAATTTTAATAGTTTTTCAGTCGACACTGTAGTTGTTTAAAGCTCGAATATGTGGTTTGTTTATAAAGATAGCGCCTATTTAAAAATTTTATCTGAAGTTTTCGGAGTTGCTTCGCCCCCGCCCAGCGCTCGTCTCCCCCGCCTGGAACAGCTGTACCTCGGCCAGTGCTTCTGACTGTTGCCGCTGGCTCGGATGTCTCTAGTCTAGAGGTTAAACATGAGATATAATTCGTATAATTTGTGTTTATCTTTGGTCTCATTAATCTATAAATGGTTCCCTGGTAAATAGTTTTGGCTGAGGGAAAAGTAAAGTTTCATAACTTTACATTTAGGCTATTTTAACATTGTATGTTTGACTGAAGCTTCTGTTATAATGGCTAGCCTATTCAATAAAACTGAAATTTAACAGAAAGAGCTAAACATTAAATATATTTTTTTTGTGTGTGTATATTCTGTAGTTGAAATGTCTTATTCTATTGCTATTATTATAGAATTATTATTAAACTATCATCAATAGTTTTACATGTATTCATTACCATTTTATTTGCTGTATACTATTTGTTTATTTTATTGACTAAACTATTTACTGTTACTTTTCATTTTATGTTATAATTACTATTTGCATTGCACTATATGCCCAGTTGTACCACATCTGTATTATCATAAATGATCCATCAGTTATCAATGTTATTGCTAAAATCTGGTCAATCACATAAAATGCTTTTTCCACAATGAGCAAACTTAAATATCTCAGTATGGGGATTATCAAATAATGTTTTTATCCCGAAAAACGCAGCTCACCCGTTTACTTACATTTAATTACAATGCAGTCTTGACCTCCGCAAAATGGCGGACCCGTTGACGTATCGCAGCAACGTTCCAAAGCGGCCAATAGGGCGTCTATGTATATATTATGTCTATGGCCAAGCCCTATAGGTGCGTTCCATTCGACCGTAAGTGGACTGCGAAGTGGACTTCATAGGGCATTTCGCCATCTTAAGTGAGATTCCAATTCGAAGGGAACAAACATATTCAGTTCAAAGGGCACTGCAAACGGCATAGTGAATGAGGGAACGTCGATACATCACTTCACATGAAGTCAGTTAAGTCCACTTCAACTGATATACTGTGTTCAGGGAGTAGGGAGCAGTGAACACGCAGGGACCCATGTCGAATGGAACGCACCTATCTGTTGTTGACGCCTGAGGTCTCCTGCGCATGCGCACTCTGCATTCTGAGGAAACGCCTTTGAGTCCAAACCGAAAGTAAAGACTCGATTCTGACGGATGGAAATTCACATTTCGAGGCCTTAAAATCTGACATAAATATCACATGACGGTAAATTCATTTATCTGATTCTGATATCATCATGTCATATTGTTGTACACGGTTTTCTGTTTGCTTATCAGACGCAATGTTTAAATGTTAACGGGCATTTTAGGGAGTTGTGACGCATGTAAAGTGACGAGGCCAGTTTCATAAACAGCCGCTAAAGACTGTATAAAGTGACCAACTATCAGTAACTTCACATTCTAACTTTTCAGACTCAAATGAAACCAATACACCTTTTATGAAACTGACTTAAATGTTATGATCATTCTTGAAGAAGAAACTAGACTGACCTGTAAAACTAGTTTCTGCATCTGGCGACAGGAGTTATAATCATATCAAGATATATGATTCTGCTTTTAGTTGAGACTCATTTATGGATTCTTTACTGAAAATATACAAAAGTGTTAATATCCACCTTCATTTATAGCACTTTTAACAATATAGATGTTTCACAGCAGCTTTAGTGATAACAGGAGATTACAGTAACAGAGATTGTTTAGGCTTTACAGCAGATCTAGAATAAAGTTATTGTCCAGATAAAGTTAGTTTTGATTGATTCACTTCAGTTGTAGAGATCATTAGTTATTAATTTATGGGCCGCTAACAGACACCGCTCTACAGAAAACCCTTAAAGAGCAACATGCAGGTTGATTTTATTTCTGAATTAAGACTTTAAATTGTCTGCAGAGGTCTTTTAAAAACACTTATGTAAAAATTACTAATGAAATCTCATTTGATGTAGAGATTTTGATGAAAATGCGCTTAGGCTCTGGAATACGCCTCTCCCGCAAGCAACGCGTCATATGACGTAGCCCGAGGAAAACAAATCAGCTCGCGGCCGCTTTCTCATTGCTGGGTGTTGATGTAGTTAGAGCAGTAGTGAGAGACATATAGTTTTAGATCGAGTTTTAGAGATGCCATAATGGTAAATTATTGTGTTTGTGGTTGTTGCACGAATTCCAGCCTGTCAGGACATCATATCCATCATTTCCCTTCAAGGAAAAACAAGGCTTTTTGGTCTTGGGTGCGTTATGTGCAGGTGAATAGAGCAGACTTCACTGCCGCGTCTGTTAACACACACACACTCGGTCGTTTGTGGCGCACATTTCACTCGCTTTATCACAAACTGCATTTGAAAAGCATTATTTATTTGTTGTTATGGCATGATCAATGTGGATAGTGCTAACCAGCTTGGATGGTCTGCATAATCACTGTCAGCGTAGAATATGAGAAGACAAAATGTTGCTGGCTTAAATTAAGACAATCTAAATAGATGTTTAATCAAGAACAAAGTCAAATGTATGTTTGCTAAAGCACAGGGCTCAACATAAAAAAAAATCCCCACTGGCCCCCGGGGCCAGTAGATCAGAGTTTTGCTGGCCCCTTCTATATTTTGACTGGCCCTGAAAAAATACAAGGAAAAGCACTTTTCCATTAAACTGTATTTATTGTATACATTAGGAACAGTGAATGAAGTTCAGGAATTCAGAGAGGGACCCTGGAGACATGCAAAAAATAACCTAATTTCCGCGTCCAGTAGATTATTTGTCAATACCTGCTCTCTCCTCATCTCGGTCACTCTCTCTCTCTCTCTCTTTCCCTCAGTCTCCCCATCTTACTTATTAAAGCTAAAGTTATTCATTCAAGAGCAGTGGGTGATTTTCTTTTTGCCTTTAGTTGTTTGATTCGCAGTAATGTCGCAATCGTCCGCATATTAGACTGCTTCCCCTTTAAGAATGAGTACAGATCTAAGTCTACTACTGATGCACTATATTTTTTATTAACTGCTATATAACTATTTCCATAACTGCGTCCATTTTAGACATAAACTGTTTAAGTGAATCTCCAAGCCAGTCATTTTGACTCCTTTTTGTGTACATTTGATCGTTTAGACGCGTTGCACGCGCACATGAAGCCCAAAGTATATACTTGTCTCGTTGCGGTCTATGCGCGCGCCGCATCGGGAACAGCACCTCTTGCGCCGATTTTTGTGCTTTTAATAGCTCTTTTTATTATTAAACGCGCCCCGCAATTTAGCAACAGAAGTGACTGCATTTTACAACAATCATGGATCGTGCTGATTCTGTATTAAAGTTTGAGTTAAGGAGAAATGACAGCGTGCTACTGTAGGCTACTGCTGTGATGGGGAGGACGTTGCGCTAGACAGAATACAGTTTTTAACGGTTTTACCTCAAATATATTCTATAATCTTTGGAAGCTGAAATCTAAAATAAAATCATACTAATATCATATCAATATCAACTTTAGATACAGATCTAAAGTGTAACCATAACTTGAATGTTTAGTTCTGTCCTCCGTCAGGTGTTGTGCGCGCTGTGGCACCGCGTGAGCTCTCTCTCTCTCTCTCTCTCTCTCTCTCTCTCTGGACTGCGCGAATATCAAAATGAATCACAGACAAATGGTTTAATTTTATTATATATAGGCCTAGACATGGCTTGCGACTCAGCGAGATAGTTATTTTTTATAGCAATAATAAATGATAGCCTACATTAATTTCTCCAGCGACAGCAATAACAATAACGTCCGAGCTTATCGATACAGCGGTCTTTCAAAATTCAGTCCCGTTTAATACCGGGTTTCGGTACCCATCCATCCCTACCAGGTGTACTGTGTTTTCCATGACTCTAGGACCCCGTTTACACCTGGTATTAAAATGCGATCTGTATCCAGATAAGTTATCCGGATAATAAAAAACGCATGTTAATGCAAGGTGTAAACGCGTTGTGATCGGATTGTGATCGGATCTGCCTGACCACATCTGGAGGTAGTCTGGCTCGCATTGTGTTCGGATCTTTACAAGGTGTAAACGCAATCCGTACAACGTGATCGCATTCGTACCTTCTAAACGTCATCCTGGTAGAATCCGTGGCATACAGTTGCTGTATTTATCCCAAAGACGAGAGATACAGACCCTGTGGCATAATAAAGCGCAGCTGCAACTATCTTCTCCTCAGACACCGGCGACAGAGTATTTCTCCGTGACAGCAGAGGCCGCAACTTCTCGCGGATGTAGTCGAACAACTTCTCATTCGCGCCGCAGGAATTTTTTTACCCGTGTAACGCGTCTTTGCATTGACTTAACATTGAAATCACTCGCGCCTGACGCGCTATTCGCGTCCGTTACCTGCCTTGTTGACAAACTACAGCTGATATCCCGTCACCTCAGTGCTCACGCACAGGTGTCACTCTGAAGAACAGAGATCCGAACTCAATGTGGATAACGAGGACGCATTAAAAATACAAGGTGTAAACGCAAAGGTGAAGATCAGAACACTTATCATCCGGATAACTTATCTGGATAGAGATCGCATTTTAATACCAGGTGTAAACGGGGTCTAGGAATGCCCAGCCTCATAGTTCTTTGGCATTTTAACACGTTATAAATAACCTGAAGTAACATTGACACTCTTCGCCACAGCACTGTGTATGACGTTTGCTGTTTGTTTTGCTGATCGCCAGTTACTGGCCCGCGCGGGCAAGTGACTGGCCAATCAACTAGCCCGACGTACTCGTTTACTGGCCCCGGGCCATCGGGCCATTGCTTATGTCGAGCCCTGCTAAAGCAGATTTATTGCAAAACACCAAGGTATAGCCATACAGTAGATGAACCAGCGTTAGCCGCGGTGCTAACTTACATGAACTCACTTGCCCTATTAGCCACTGGTTTTCTCGACACCACAACTCTAACGTTACTTCTTTCCTCTGCCCATTGTTCGTCTCCCGATCTCCCCCTGACTTCTATCTCGCCTAGAAGGCTCATAATTATTTGCCTGTGGGTCATCATAGGCATATTCGTCAATATCGCAGAACGCGGTTTCGTCGTTCGCATCCATTGTAACCTGAGCCTGAACTTGAACAGACTGCCTCGCCAATCGTCACTTCCGGTTAGTGCGTTGTAGACGCGGGAGTTATTTTATCACAATTTTTCTCAAAATATCGTTAATGGCTAAATATATATTACTCCAGTTCAGAAAATCTTGTTGTTTTATCGTCAACTTACACTATGCTATATAGGGGTGTCCAACCTGCAAGTTGCTCTTTAACTCTTTCCCCGCCAGCGTTTTTAAAAAAAGTTGCCAGCCACCGCCAGGGTTTTTGACGATTTTTGCTAAACTTCAATGGCCCGTTGAATATTTTCTTCCATGAATATATGAAGAAGCTATATATCAAAATAAAGATCTGAGCCTCTGCTTTTAGACAAAAAAACTATTTTATTTTATCTTCATTTGTTCTTTTTTTATTGCCACTTGAACGGATGTAGGTTTTGTCAAAAACACAACATTTTGTACAAAAAACAGAGAAAAAGGCATTTTTATCAAACAAGTGCATTTTCAAGCAGAATACATTCAGATGTTGTTTTCTTCATATATAAAACTTTCCAAAATAAATTAAAAAAATAAATAAATGTAAAATACATCAAATTTAGGCACTGTAATTTGCTTTTGAGTGGTAAACAGAGTAACATTTCCCAGGATGTAAGGGGACACGTCAAGTCAAGTCACATTTATTTATATAGTGCTTTTCACAATACAGATTGCCTCAAAGCAGCTTCACAGTGATAACATGAAAGAAGTACAACACAGATCGATAATATTGTTAAATATTAAATATTAAATAACCCCAACTAAGCAAGCCAAAAGCACCACAACTTTTGCAGTAGAACGAGGTCTCCTTCCGCAACCACTTACGTACACAAACTCTGCATGCACAACATGCATGCAACATGCATGCATCTCTCTCACTCACTACTTCGTCCCGATCAGATTCAGAATTATCAAATAAAGAGTGATCGGACTCCGAGACCATCAACACCTCCAGTACTTGATCAGCCGTATACCTCTGCATTTGTCATATACATATCTGATATTTTGAGCTACATTCTCACAACTCCACTTCATGTTTGAGACGCGATTGCAATCTGTTTCTTTGATCAAAGAGTTGCGTACTCTTTCAGAGCATGTGCGCGGGCCTTCTTTACCGTATACCACCTAAAACACGGAAACCCGGAAAATTCCGTGTTTGGCGGGGATGCGTTTTTTCTTGAAACACGGAAAATTCCGTGTTTGGCGGGGAAAGAGTTAATAGTAGAGAGGTTAAGCGACTTTTGACTTCAACTCATGATGCAAAGGTCCCCTTTGGGATGGAAGTACCTTATGGCCATAGAAATAAATTTATCCTAAGACACAAGTGAGATCACATTTTGTTTCTTATATGCGCACATTTTTTAAAAAAAAAAATGGCCACCAATCATACTTGAGAGGCCCATATCTTTGCTTCTGTTATAGCTATAATGACAAATTTGGTATCAAAGTGTACATTGTAGTGGTCAAGGAGTCCAATAAAGTCTAGAAAAGACTAGAAAACAAGAATGTTGTCCTTACCATGACAATTGGAGGTGAAGTATGCAATTTTTTTATCAAAAAAACATGCAAAACACAGTCCATTCACAGTCCATTTTGATATTTTTAGGTCAAACCGTTTGAGTAGGGCTGGGCGATAATATCGCACGATATTGTATGCGCATCTAATCAGTAAAGCCGGTTCATTGATTAGCAGTAAATCACCTTCACCTGCTTTCAGATGGAGCGGCATTCACTACAAAGAGCCGTAGATCACTGACAAGCTGAGCCAAATCGCGTTAATATCGAGGACATATCGATAGCGATATTTAATGCGATATGGCTCAACTGGTCAGTTAATTACGGCTCTTCGTCATGACAAAATCTCCCGTGTTAAACTAATACACCTGGGGGTGTATATAAGTCCACACTCAAGAGCGTTAAAGTTAATGAGATAATTATTTGATTAAATGAGTGATGATTGAGCATTATTGAAGACACCTAAAGCAGAATCACAAGGAGAATATCTAAAATTTTAAGCCACCGTTGTCGAGATGAGTGTTTGCTTTAGTTGGGCTTCTTGACCCTTATATTAAAAAAATATATTTAATTTGCTTTTGCATCTGAGTTAATCCTGTCAGATGAACAAAGATAAACAATTTTAAAATGATGTTAGTTACATAATGACTTTCATTATTTAAAATTTATGTCTGTGAATTAATTTGTTGGTTACTGTATAACTGAGATTCTGCATAAACATCCTGAATGTTAAACATAATGTAATTTCTCAAAAGTTGTTTTTAAAAAAAAAAAAAAAAATTCTTTAAGGCACACACAGACCTCAAGATTCAGTCAAAGCTTCTCAACAACGGTGACAAGTAGAATATTCAAGTAGGAAAAGTAAATTACATAGACAATTCAGATCATAATTTATTCATACCGCAATGCATGATGGGAGACATTAATGAGTTGTGATTGGTGGCAACATGTCACCACGGATGAGATAGACAGGCTGATTATTGATCTCTGTGTTTCTGTATAAAGATGACAGTGATTTGATTAAAATATTTTATTAAATATTTGAGGTTATAAGAAAGTACAGATATGTAGCATAACCACAAAACTGTAGCTAACAAGTTAACCAAATCATCTGAATATGTTTCATTTTTCAGATCATTGCATGATTATATCAAAACAATGTAAGATCACAGTTGCCTTTGTTCATTTGACTGTTATAAGTCAAAATCACCAGGCAAACAAAAATTAAAGTAAAACTATAAGGGTTAAGAGCCCAACTAAAGCAGACACTGATCTCCATAACGGTGGCTAACAATTTGTGATTTTCTCCTTCAGCGATTCTGCTTGTGATCATCAGGTGTCTTCAATAATGCTCAATCATCACTAAATTAATCACTTAATTATCTAAATAACAGTTTAATTTAACACTCATATCGTGAAAGCATGTGAAAGTGATTTACTACTAATCAAGGAACCGGCTTTACTGATTAGATGCGCATAACAATATCGTGCGATATTATCGCCCAGCCCTACGTTTGAGTCAATCAGTCATATAATGGAGGTCTATGGGGTCCACCTCAAAGAGCATGCACAGAGAAGTCCAAATTAAACATGATTAAATGACTTGTAAATGTAAGTACACATTGATGGCCTAAGACACGAAACGAGCGGTTTGTGTGAGAAAATGAACAGTATTTATATCGTTTTTCCTCTTGTAATCACAGTCACGTCCAAGTAATTTGAGGGTGCAGGCGCTTTGTGGCTGTAGTAACAAGAGGTAAAAACAATATAAATACTGTTCGTTTTCTCACACAAACCGCTCGTTTCGTGTCATTTACGAGTCATTGAATCATGTTAAACTGGACTTCTCTGTGCATGCTCTTTGAGGTTGACCCCATAGACCTCCATTATTTGACTGATAGACACATACGGTTTGACCTAAAATTAAAAAAAATTGAAACTACTGCGGAAATAAAAACACCTACATCTTGGATGCACTTGAGGTAATCTAATATCAAAAATTAATTTCAAAGTGATCTATCCCTTTAAAAATGTCTGCTTCGCCTTTACAGCCTTTACAGCACCGGCTGAAGACGCGGGTCCCGTGTTGAGCATGGGCATCTGGTCATTTATGTCTCAAGGTAACTCACAGGGTTTCCGCGGGGTCTTTTTGCTGATTTGGATTTTGCTTTTTGAGACTCATTACGCGTTTCCTTTGTATGTTTTTTTTTATCGTGATATAGGTCTCAAATTTCATTCATAATGGTCTTAAAAAGTCTTAAATTTGACTTTGTGAAAACTGCAGAAACCCTGAACTCAGAACTGTATCACAGCTCTGGAGCCCTGTAAGGCGGTCGACTGGTATCAGACTGGTGTAAGCTTGGGGGTAATCTCGAAACTGAAAGTGGTTTCGACCGACGCCTCCAGTTCGGGCTGGGGCGCCCTCTACAAGGGCAGACCGAATTTTGGCCTGTGGTCAAGCCAAGAAAAGAGCTTGCACATAAAGTGTCTAGAGATGAAGGCGGTTGGGAACGCTTTGCGGTTCTTTCTTCCCCCTCTAAAGGGCTACCATGTCCTTAAAGTGTTAACCTGTCACATCTGACCTTCAACAGCTGTCACAGCTCCTGGTGAAGAGATGTGTTGTTGCAGGAACTGATTTGCTATAGGCTACTCCTGACTGGTTGAAATCTCATGCTACTTAGGACAAATGTACAGTAGTAGCTGCACTGCTTAAATACAAAATTAAAGTTTTTGAATCAAAATATATGTAAAGGCACACTGATGACATAATTTTTATGTGAAATGTGCATATTTGTCATGGTATGGGGAAAATTATTATTTTTTTAAACTTAAAACCAATTTCATTGGATTCCTTGACCCCAAAAATGTACACTTTGACACTAAATTTGTCATTATAGCGATAACAGAAGGAAAGATATGGGCTCTAGAGTATTTTCAGCGCATTGGCGGCCATTTTTTAAAAAAACATGTTTATTTCTGATACAAAGTGTGATCTCACTTGTGTCTTAGGATAAATGTATTTGTATGACCCTAAGGTACTTCCATACCAAAGGAGACCTTTGCATCATGACTTGAAGTCAAAGGCCTATTTTTGGGGCTTAACCTCCCTAATGCGCATCACGTGTTTACTCTATAGATATGCACGTTCGAATATATATGTGCGCAAATATTTAAATAACTTAAATAAACATTACACATAGCCGCGTTCCAGAGTAAACGGTTAAAACGCAAAAGTCTGCTTGACACCGCCTACTCTTGAACAAGACACGGCTTCAGAAGTGTCTCGCCTGGGCTAAAGACAAAAAGGACTGGACTTCTGCTTAGTTATGTTCTCTGATGAACGTAATTTTTGCATTTCCGAAATCAAGGTGCCAGAGTCTGGAGGAAGAGAGGAGAGGCACAGAATCCACGCTACCTGAAGTCCAGTGTAAAGTTTCCACAGTCAGTGATGGTTTGGGGTGCCATGTCATCTGCTGGTGTTGGTAGGGCTGGGTATTGAGACAAATTTCACAATTCGATTTCGATTAACAAGCTTGCAATTCGATTCGATTACGATACGATTCGATTCAATATCGATTATTTTGGATATCAGTTACAATAAATGGCAATTTTTCTCAAGGGAATCAAATCTCTTAACTAATGCTGTAAACTATGGCAGTCTAGTTGTAGCCTACAAGGCTTCGTTAGCCTAATATGAAGGTAATAATGAATGAATCACTTAAATTACACTTTTATTTATTTTTATAATAAGAAGATTATATGAAATATAAACATTTAAATGGTGGCTGTCATAAACACTTGCCAGATTTATTCAAATATGCATTAAATATTGAATAACATTAAGATTATAATGCATATGTAATATAGTGTATATATTTAGCAAAATGCTCCTCTCTAGAGTTATTTTTTTCTAGCTGACTAACGAGTTTATGTGGGTTTTCTGAGGTAAATATGACGATACATGATATTGATTACAAGCTGTTTAACTGATGTCTTTCCATGGTTGAAACGCTGATTGAGCGAATCAATGTGACATGATACGAAGTTGTACTCTATCTTTTAACACACTTTCAGATGCTCATTCATGTTTATTTCGCGCTGTAACTGGTATTATTAACCCCGAAGAGAGTTCAGCTGCGCCAGAGCGATCTCACGCCACAGCGCCAAAACGTTATTTATGTTTTTGAATTTCTAAAGAAAATGGATGTAATTTGAAAATTGAGACTTTGTTTCATATCAATAGTAACATAGGACAAAGATTATTGCGATTTTTTGGATGTGTGCAGCCGCGTTACAGTGATCCATTCATTCAAATGAAACAGGATGACTAATCGATTCTTGAGACTTAAAGAGGCTACATGCGATTTCCTGAAATTTAAACTCGCGACTGACACCTGTGGGCAAAAGACAGAACTGCTCTTCCTTTCGGCTCGCTCTCGCAGCGCGCGCTCGTACGTGCAAACTTAACAAGTCATCTGGAGCAAGGAGGTCAACATTATGTTTACAGAGGTAAGACCAGTTAAATACATATATTGTTTGAGATAAGAGTTCTGTTTGCGAGTGTAGGCTACTTGCTGACTAGCAGTTGTGGGCTGGCAGTGTGATCTGAGGGTTTTCACCGACGTCACGTTCAGTGCGGTAACCCGGATGAGCGGCCATTATGGAGGCACTCGGATGTAAACGACAGCATCGACTGCACTGTTAATGTACAACTGAACACATTGTTACACTAAAAAAATCAGTGGTAGATGCGAACTCATAGAGAAGGACCTTATTCATTTGCATAAAGATGGGCATCGGCCAGCTTTTTGACGCGCTGCATTTTTTCAAATGTAGCGCCGCCTGGATGCTTAGTTTGCGGAATATACGTAAAATGAACGCGCTTGACGTCACATCCGCAGACAGTGCGGGAAAATTCGGACCCGCCAGAAAATAGGAAAAATAGGATACAGGCTTATAGGTGCACCCACTGTGAGCCGACAAGGTGTCAGTATGCTCATCAGGAGATGTTTGAGTCATAAATGGTAAAATAAAAAGGCTGTTGTTATGTTTATTTTGGGGAAAAAGCTGCATATAGCCTCTTTAAGAATCGATATCGGTTCTTAAAAATGAGAATCGATTAATATCGAGAAATCAATATTTATTACCCAGCCCTAGGTGTTGGTCCACTGTGTTTTCTGAAGTTTACCAGGAAGTTTTAGAGCACTTCTTGCTTCCTGCTGCTCACCAACTTGATGGAGATGCAGATTTCATTTTCCAACAGGACTTGGCACCTGCTCACAGTGCCAAAGCTACCAGTACCTACCTGGTTTAAAGATCATGGTATCCCTGTTCTTAATTGGCCAGCAAACTCACCTGACCTTAACCCAATAGAAAAATCGATGGTGTATTGTAAAGAGGAAGATGCGATACGCCAGACCCAACAATGCAGAAGAGCTGAGCCACAGACAGACCGACTCCACACCACGCCGCATTGCTGCAGTCATTCAGGCAAAAGGAGTATTGCTTGCTGTACATGCTCATACTTTACAGTTGGCCAACATTTCTAAAAATCATTTTTCTGTAATTCAAATTTTGGGAGATACTGAATTTGGGATTTTTATTAGTTGTCAGATATAATCATCAAAATGAAAAGGAATCAACACTTGAAATATATCAGTCTGAATGAATGAATATAAAATCCAAGTTTCACTTTTTGAATGGAATTACTGAAATAAATCAACTTATTGATGATACTCTAATTATATGACCAGCACCAGTATTTATCTCTGTGTTGTTCTCTTGTGTTTCCATATACAGGTCTGAAGTCAGTTTCTCATGATGGAGAACAGAGAGAGATCTTCATCTCCTGACCCCAGCTGTGTGTCTATGAAGAGTGACAGATCCATGGGTCCTCCTTTTAACTTCAGCGATAAAGCAGTGACCTCTGACCCCAGCTGTGTGTCTTTGAAGAGTGACGCATCCATGGGTCCTCCTCTTAACTTCAGTGATGAGACAATGACCTCAGACCCCAGGTGACACAAAATTACAAATGTGTTACTTAGGAATCTAATAATTTACAAACGCCTGGTCATATGGGTTTAGTGTGATTCATTTAATTGAAAAGGGCTGTAAATATAGTAAACATGTTAGGGATGTCCATCTCCTAGTTCAGGCCTATGCGATGCGCATCCAGGGGTGCAACTACCCAGTGTCAGAGGGGTATGCAGCAACAATTTTTGCCCCCCCCCCAATGTTTCTCCTGGTTTCCATGACAGCGCTGTTTGATCTAATAGAGATCTACGGTTAATAACAGAGAAATCTGAATGCATCTCACTAGATCTCACAGCGATGTTATTACCTCAGTGACGAATTCAAATGTTTTCTTTACCGGATATCTTAGCGCTGTGTAGTAACAGTGCTGCTTGATCGAGATCGGCTCGCGCTGAACAGATGTTGCTGGTCCGAACTGATAAACGATCTGTGAAGCACACAACGAGTAGCGCAGTTTCGTTCTGCTTTCATTAGGCTTGCCATTTGATGTTGCGCAACATGTGTTGGCCGCGTCAGCACGAATTTTGCCGGCAGGAAAAATGGTCCAAGTAACCGTTCAGTTTGTATGCGTACCGAACCGGAAGCCTCGAACCGAAACGGTTCAATACAAATACATGTACCGTTACACCTCTAGTGAGTATAAACATTAAGTTGGTGATTTAACTGCTCCAGTGAAACTAGGAGACTAATAACGTGAGACTCAAAAACACCCTGAATGCACACACAGAGAGATGAGTTCGGTTTTTATTTCCGATTTCACTTCAAATCTGTGGACAAACGATGAACTTTGATCTCAATGTCCAGATATAAGAAACTTATTGTCCAACAGAATCTCTGGTGTCAGATTGAGGATGAAGATTTGGTGTCTTCCTCATTTCTTAAATCTGTTAGTTAGTTTGTTCCTGATCTCTCATCTTTAGCTGTGATGGGAAATTAACTTTTGAACTGAAACTGAAATGTAAGATATTCATTATACAGAAAATACGATATTGACATCTGTATGCAGATTTAAATAATTTATTTTAATCAAATCATCTTCTTTTTGTCCCATTTGTGTTGTTTAAGCAGAGTGGATAGAGATGATCAGACTGAAGATTCTCCTCAACCAGTGAATGATGAACTACAGAGAGTCAAAGACCGACTCAAAACCAGAATGAAGAGCAAGTATGAGAGATTATTTGAGGGAATGAAACTCCAAGAGAATGAAACCCTCCTGAACAGGATCTACACACAGCTCTACATCATAGAGGGAGAGAGAGGAGGAGTGAATGAAGAACATGAGGTGTTACAGATGGAGAAATCAGCCAGAACACAACACTCACAAGACACTCCAATCCACTGCAATGACATCTTTAAAGCCTCTCCTGAACCAGGACGCCAGGAGGAACAGCAGATCAAGACTGTTCTTACTAAAGGCATCGCTGGAATCGGGAAAACCGTCTCTGTGCAGAAGTTCATTATGGACTGGGCCGAGGGGAAAGACCATCAGGATGTAGATTTCATGTTTGTGCTTCCATTTCGAGAGCTGAACTTGATCAGAGATCATCCGTACAGTCTTCACAGACTTCTGCTGGACTTTCATCCTGAACTTCAAGATCTGGACTCAAAGATGTATGAGGAGTGTAGAGTTGTGTTGATCTTTGATGGTCTGGATGAAAGCAGAATCCCACTGATGTTTTCAGACGCTCTGGAAGTTTCTGATGTGACTGAGACTTCATCAGTGGGTGTGTTAATGGCAAACCTCATGAAAGGAGATCTGCTTCCATCGGCTCTCATCTGGATCACCTCCAGACCAGCAGCAGCCAATCAGGTCCCCTCCAAATACATCCACCGTCTGACAGAGATTCAGGGATTCAGTGATCCTCAGAAGGAGGAATATTTCAGGAAGAGAATCAGTGACGAGCATCAAGCCAGCAGAATCATCTCTCACATCAGAAGAGCAAGAAGCCTCCACATCATGTGCCACATACCCGTCTTCTGCTGGATCTCCTCCACTGTGCTTCAGAAGCTCCTGGAAGAAGATCTGAGAGCAGAAATCCCTCAAACTCTGACTGAAATGTACATCCATTTCCTGCTGATTCAGATCCACATGAGGAATCAGAAGTATGAAGAGAGAGATCCAGAGAAACTCCTGCGCTCCAACAGAGAAGTGATTGTGAAACTTGCTGAAGTGGCTTTCCATCAGCTGATGAAGGGCAATGTGATGTTCTATGAGGAGGACCTGATTGAGAGTGGCATAGACGTCACTGACGCCTCAGTGCATTCTGGGATTTGCACTGAGATCTTTAAAGAGGAATCTGTGATTCATCAGAGGAAAGTCTACAGCTTCATTCATCTGAGCGTCCAGGAGTTTCTCGCTGCTTTCTTTGTGTTTTACTCATATATGATCAAGAACAAGGAACCGCTGCATGAATTCAAATTTTCCAGATCTGATGAAGTCTCTCTGTATGGTCAACGGACACCAGCAAAAGATAAAGTCTCTCTGCATAATCTACAGAGACCAGCAAAAGATAAAGCCTCTCTGCATAATCTTCAGAGACCAGCAAAAGATAAAGTCTCTCTGCATAATCTACAGAGACCAGCAAAAGATAAAGCCTCTCTGCATAATCTTCAGAGACCAGCAAAAGATAAAGCCTTTTTGCATAATCTTCAGAGACCAGCAAAAGATAAAGCCTCTCTGCATAATCTTCAGAGACCAGCAAAAGATAAAGTCTCTCTGTATGGTCTACGGACACCAGCAAAAGATAAAGTCTCTCTGCATAATCTACAGAGACCAGCAAAAGATAAAGCCTCTCTGCATAATCTTCAGAGACCAGCAAAAGATAAAGCCTCTCTGCATAATCTTCAGAGACCAGCAAAAGATAAAGTCTCTCTGTATGGTCTACGGACACCAGCAAAAGATAAAGTCTCTCTGCATAATCTACAGAGACCAGCAAAAGATAAAGTCTCTCTGCATAATCTACAGAGACCAGCAAAAGATAAAGCCTCTCTGCATAATCTTCAGAGACCAGCAAAAGATAAAGCCTCTCTGCATAATCTTCAGAGACCAGCAAAAAATAAAGTCTCTCTGTATGGTCTACGGACACCAGCAAAAGATAAAGTCTCTCTGCATAATCTATGGACACTAGCAAAAGATAAAGTCTCTCTGTATGATCTACTAACATCAGCAGAAGATAAAGTCTCTCTGTATGATCTACTAAGATCAGCAGTGGATAAAGCCCTCAGGAGTGATAATGGACATCTGGATCTGTTCCTGCGGTTCCTGCTGGGCATCTCACTGGAGTCCAATCAGAGACTCTTACAGGATCTACTGACACACACACAGAACAGCTCAGAGGACATCAGGAGAATCACACAGGACATTCAACAGAAGATCAAAGATGAGGGGAGTAATCTCTCAGCTGATCAATCCATCAATCTGTTCCTCTGTCTGCTGGAAGTGAAAGATCAGACTCTGTCCAGAGAGATTCAGGAGTTTGTGAAATCAGACAAACACTCACAGAAGAAACTCTCTCCGTCTCACTGCTCAACAATCGCCTACATGCTTCAGATCTCAGAGGAGCCGCTGGATGAGCTGAACCCCATGAAATACAACACATCAGCTGAGGGCAGAAGAAGACTGATACCAGCTGTGGTCAACTGCAGAATAGCTCAGTAAGTGTTCATTATTAACGCCCTTCTGTTGCCAATTGTAGCAAATGCAACATTTAATAATATACATAAAATGTATTAAGGGGGCCGGAACGGCCAATTTAGCTCAAAGGGAATGATTCATTGATTCACAATGACTCCTGATCGAATCGCTGTGGAACCGAATCACTGAACCGAGCAAATGACTCGTTTAGAGTTCATTTGAACGGACCGTCATTAATTATAACCTTTGCAAGGATATAAATATCAAATCTATAACAATATGTCTTAGCAAGGTAACTTTAGATCGAACAGTACAAGACATTAAATGTGCAAACACAACACCAAGCAATTATCTTTTCATATACATGTAGGACTTTATTAGCTAAACACAAATGTAAAGCCTAAACAAAATCACACACACACACGCATTCATACTGTCGTGGAGAGGGAAAGAGAGTGAGTTGGGAAGAGTGAGAGAGAAAGTTTCAACTTTCTATATGCACGTAAGACATAACCTGAAAGGACCATCAAGCATTAATTTAAACCTTCGTTTCTTAGAGAGGTTATTCAATTTACATTAGAGCACCAGTTCAGTTAGAGGCGTCTGAAGTACTTGCGCTTGTCTTTGCGGGGCTCAGGGAATTCCTTTGTTGCGTTGCATCGAAGAGGGGGTTCCCGGCCGGGTCCGTTGCGTTGTCTATGAAGTGCAGGGATGGAAGTTCTGAGCTTGCCGGTCACGTGTGACTGGCGACCGAATCAAAAGTCTTTGCAGTTCGAAGCACGTTGCAGGAAGATGTTTAAAAACGAAACTTGCAGCAAACTTAACTTTGAACCGAGACTTTTACGAAAAAGAAAGTAAAGGAAAGAGATGAAAATAAAACGAGTCAGAGATGGCTTGAATTAGCTGAATTAACGCTCTTTGTTGTCTTCAGAGATAAGCATGAACAGAACACTCTCTGGTTGTTTTAGAGAGAGGCACGAACTTAACAGTTACAAACCGAAGGAACGAAAATCAAACCGAACAGAACATTGCTGGAAGATAACAAAACTTAACATGACCTAAGGTCTTGCTCCTTTGTTCGGATCTTTAACTTAAAACTCAGTCCAACCTCTTAGAAACTTCTGGCCAATGAAACCTTAGCTTCACTTCTGAGGTGGATCTATCTTCTTATCATAATTTATGGATGGTCTGTGAGCTGGTCTCCAGCACTTAGCAGAGAGACAAGAGAACACAGTTTAAGATTATATATTATAATCATGAAACAAAGCCTTTTAGACAGATTTCAATCAAGCCATCTTTTGAATTAAGAGAATACGGTTCGTTTAAGACTAAACACAAGGTTCTCATTCACACTTCTTCTAATAGTTATAACATATAGTTATAACAATTACAAGAGTTAATGGTTAACAACGATTACATGAAATGTGATCTAAGCATTATAAACACATGTATTGTAAAAACAACTGTGTCAAACATAGAACTGGATGTTTGAGTTGAAGTTCATTGAGAATTGTTCTGAATTGAGTTTATGTGATTGTATGTGTGAGATCTCAGAGCTCACATTGAGGTCAACTCGTATGTTAAGCTCGTGGGGGGAGAGAAAAGATGTTCTGCGGACCATCTTTGTCAGAGGATCAAAGGAGCCATATCTGCAGGGCCATAAGAGTCTCCTAAGGGGGGGGTTTATTGTCCCCCAAAGCAAACAATTTGGCGCCATTCTGTGAATGGAATGTGAGCTTCAGGAACAGTTTCAGACATATGAAGACCTGGCTCACATTTGAATTACTTCCATGAGAGATGAATTTGATTATTCTGTGTTTGATTTGCCTCAATTCTCAACACAATCATTTATCCCTTAAAACTCACAGGGCTGCCAACTCTCACGCATTTGAGCCAATTCTGACGATCTCACTCCACAACCCCGATTTCTCACGCTGAAGTGATAACCTGGTAGGTCAAATGCCTGAAAGATGAGTTTATCTATAGATCTACCTGTTGAGCCACTCGTGATCGACTAGTTGTACCACAAATTAGTTAAAGTATCCTGTAATCTAGAGCGAGATAATAATTACGCACAAGACGGCAGAGAGGTAAGCAAGTGAGAGATCTTGTGTGTGCAAGGAACCCCCCCCCGACGCCCCCACAGCTTGTTGGAGAAGTCTCATGCCAAGCTAAACTCAAAAGTTGGCAGCTCTTCACTCACAAAAATGAGCTGAGATTTTCACCGCTCCACTCCGCTCATATGCTCTGGCCCTGGAGATGATGAAGCCCTTGCCTTTCTCACAGCCTGCTCTGCCTCTTTCCACTTAGGTGCACAGACCTCCATTTGGTATTCTGGTGGGTTGATAGGTGGTATGTCTGATGGATTTGACATAGGCTCTGTGGATCTGTATGCATTTCCTCCAAATCTCTGTAGCTCAACCTTAGATGCTTTTAAAGTGCCATTCTTCTCCCTGGTGAATAACTTCTTTACGAATTTGAATGGGTCTTTATAGAAATTAGCCCTCGCATGTTCCTTCTTTTTGTAGCGTCCGTAGGCGCTCAGCTCTGCGCAATGTTGCAAGCTTATCTTTTATGGCCCTTTGTAAGAGATTGAGTCCCTCCTTCTGACTTTGTTCTGCTTTTTTCCATTGCTTCCTCAGCTGTCTCCTTTCTCTAAATAGCCCTTCAATTTTCTGCTGCCATGTAGACATTACAGGAGTAGTACTTTTTCCTTCCCTTTTTCCACACCAAACCTCTCACTTCCAAATGCAGTAAAAATGATGTCCCCAAATTTATCCAGCTTCTTTTCAACAGTACCAGTTAATCTTTCGAATGCAAAGCATAGATCTGTGTTTTTACCGTGTCCCATGCAGTTTTCTCACAAGCTCTTGGCCATCTAACTCCAGGCCCATGCCCGTTGAGGTTCTTTTCTCTCTTAGGCTGGTTAGTCTGACCGGGTTCACAAGTATGAATATGTTCAGCACTAACTGTGCAACAACTCCTCTTGCATATCTTGCGAGCTGTGGTTTGCTTCCTGTCGCTGGATTTAATTCGACTGACTTGACTGACTTCATAAGAAGCACTGATCAATGCGAGGCCCTTGTTCCTTCCCCCTCAAGCATTTCATTTACCCTTGATGAACCTCCAAACCCCTGACCGTTGTCGCCTTGCTCCAGCCACAGACACAAACTTGGAGTTCAATGACTTAACTAACTACAGGTCTTGAGCTAGTCTTCTCCATACTCGTATCCGTTTCCATTCCTAAGTCGTTAACCATGTTGTCCAACATTGAGTCATCTTCCGCCCCTGCTCTCGCAGACTCTAGGAGTATTTTTCTCTTTAATTACTCAGAAGCCTTGGGCGGGTGTCTCCAGCACCATGTGTACACGGAGCTGGATACTGCCGACAAGGGTAGTTAACACTTACCCTCTTTCCTCCTGTCAGCTGCATCTCCAGGCTGTCACAAGGTCTTTGCCTTGTTGCCAGCAGCACTATTCACTGCAGTCAGTGGACGTATCCAGATCTTCATGATTTCCATTACACGAGAGTAGATGTTAACTTCATGCTGATTTATACTTGGCTTTCGCCAAGGTTAAGCAAAACTAAGACGTAGCTTTACAGTAAACTATGCTTCTCCATCCATTTACGATTCTTTCCATATGGTGGTGTGACTCCTCTTCGGTCCGGCATTAACGGCTGTAGTGTACTTGCCGCGTCAGCACACACACAACGGCTGCAACTACAGTGTGGTCTCCCTAGTGGACCAACACGACAACCGTCTGGATTGAGCTGAGTAGGGGACATCTCTAGGGTCTTCAAGTGGGCACCTTCTGTCCTCACTGTTTCGTTGACTAGCCCACGACACCTCAAGAGGGCTCGACACTGACTCTGGTGTCTCAGAGTCACCCCCCTCCATCCCCTACTCAACTCAGCCCAGCTTACTGACCTCTACATTCCTCCTGCTGCTGAGACCTAACCACAATCTCACACAACCTAACCATATGCACCAACCCGTTTGACTAATGGTGCGCTCACATTGGACGTGAATAGCGTGTCAGGCGCGAATGAATTCAATGTTGAGTCAATGCAAAGACGCATTACACGCATAAAAATTCCTGTGGAGCGAATGAGGCGTAGAGTGCGGCACGGAAGACGCAAAAAGGCCTCATTCGCGTGTCAAGTTTTCGCGAATGGTGCGAATTGTGCATCTGGCGCGTTAAGCGCAGGACAGGATAGGTTAATAACAGGACAGGTTAATAACTTTTGAAGGCTGGCTCTATTTATCATATAAACAAAAATAAACGAAGTTTTATTAACTAGGTCGGGAGGAGCACGTTCAGATAGTTCACACGAGTGGACAGCAATCAGCAGCTAATGATAAGAGGGTACAAATAGACTCAGCAGTCTTACTTCGATCCATTGGCAGTTTGCAGCATCCCTTCTCCAAACTCATAGTTCTCCACACTCCTTTTTCTAAAATATCACTTACATACGGGGGGAGTACTCTGGGTTCGGGCAGAATTCCGAGCTCGGAGCCCTCCCTCCAGACAGCACGCCAAATACGCATTAAATCTTACTCACTCAAAATTATATGTAAGTGTGAACTCGTAAAATGACAGATTAGGTGGATGAGGGCGAGGGTGATCCTCACTCCGATGCGGTACAACAGGTCATCAAACTGGCTGCGGGATAGGCGGAAGTACCGCTAACAGCGGTTCCATCCAGGCGCAGCTCCTGGAGCGAGCAAATGGTGAAACTCGCCAAGCGGTTCGCCTCCGAAGGGTCCGGTGGACATAAATACGGCGACGATGATCTCCGTGCCGCTGTTCTAGCTCTCCAGAGCAAATACAGTGCAGCGAATCTCTTGATGAATGCTCGATCAACATAAACAAAGATGGCCGTCAACTAGGGCTGTAACGATACACCAAACCCACGATTCGGTTCGTATCACGATTTTTGACCCATGATTCGATTCGTATCGCGATTCTATCACGGCGGCGGGGCTTGGGGTAAAAAATAGATTTTAAGAGGAAAAAATATAGCGTTATTTTTATTAAATAACATTTGGAAAAACTTATAGCATTTGAACACCAAAAAACAATAATAACTGGAAATTATTAAACTAAACAAGGCAGTGTAGGCTGTTGCTTTTGGGTTGTTTTCTGTGCTCCAACTAAATATATATTTTTTATAAGGCTATACCCTCGTTTTGAACTTCATGCATGTGTATTGAATGTTAAAGGGGGGTTGACTGCGATTTCACTTTTAATTTTAAATAGTGTGTAATGTTGCTGATGGTGCATGAACAGTATCTGCAAAGTTGCAGCGCTGAAAGTTCAATGTAAGCAGAGATATCGTCTTTTAAAAACCAGGAAGTGTAAACGCCTACAAAAACGACTTGATTGGAACTACAACGGGTTATGGTACGTCACTAACCCGCACATTTGCATCAACCACTCTCTTCGTAATATGCAGGAAAGGGCATGTGCATATTTCTGCAGCACGTCGAGTGAGTTGTGTTCACGCAGCTGTCAGGTCTTCTGTGTTCGAGCTTCCCACGGATGCTATACTTCATCAACAATGGACACAATTTATGTTTGATTATATTCCTGAAAGTGACGATCGTAATCTAGCTCTCTGTGCTGCGCATTTTACGGAAGACAGCTTCCAGAATCTCCACCAGTGAAGTGGTGAAGTTCAACACCATTTTCAACAAGAAACTGTTAATAAACCATGAAGCAGATCCAACCTTAAAACCAGAGGCAGCAGTTGTTGGACCACAACCTGTAAGTAGGCTAAGACTTAATGTATTTGCATGTATAATTCCAGACGTAACGTTAGCCTGTGTTTTATTTATGTTTTATTTTTTCAAAATGCCAGCACTGGCTTTATAGCCACTAGGCTACTAGTTATGCTAGTATTTTGTGTCTACGACAAACGCGTACAAACATTATGGACCTGAATTTTGTATAAGTACTAATGTTTTAAACATATTTTTCATGTATATATGCTTTATGACGTTATTTTCGATTTGATCAAGAACGTAAACTTGCCAACGCTGTTTGTGTATAACATTAGTAGCCAGTCAGTTGCTATCGTTGCCAGTCAGATGCTATTGTGTAAAACAAACGTGTATATGGTTAAAAAATGTGGCAAATTATCATTCAGAAACGTTTAGTAAGAGCCGTGTGTGGTGTGGTTCTGCTTGACTCTCTTCATCGCGGCTTTCTCAGTCTGATTCTGCCTCACTGATACTGCAGTCTCCTCATTATTTACATGTATCCACCGTCTATCTATGTCTATGGTATCCACCTTTGGCATGCCCGTTTCACCCGTTAAGGTAATGGGCAGGGATGCACTGAATATTCGGCCACCGAAAATTTTTGGCCGAAAATGGCCCAAAAGGGCATTTTCGGTTTTCGGCCGAAAGACTTTTATCACCGAAACAATACGGCCGAAATGTTGTGATGACGCAAACAGAAACCGCGAGCTGCACGTGCTTGTCTGAAGCAACATTTCTGCGGTGTGGACGTATTTCAGTGAATCTGAACCCGTGAAGCCTTGTTTATCCACCTATATCTGCTCTAAACAATGCGCGCCGCGATGACGACGACTCTGGATGGGAGCGGGTCAAGACGCGCGCTGTCTGTGGAGACGCGCGCTGCGGAGGCAGGCGAAAGTATCCGCGAGTCTCCACAGACAGCGCGCGCACGGCGCACCGCTCCAAATGGTCGAGAGGTTTATACTTGACCCGCTCTCCGTTGCTACTATTCCTTGAAACGACAGGGGACGACTCGAGTAACTGTCCTCTAACCATTAGGAATCGGCAAGAAGAAGAAAGATAAACACATGACAATGTTTATTTTTTAGTATTCCACCACCAATACAAAAATAATCAGGTAAAACCCAGTAAACCCTGAGATTATTACTTGTGACATTACAAAAAATATATATGGGAACATTTATGTATAGAACTAATGCTCTCTTAAATATTTTCTACATTCACTAAACATGTTTCATGTACATTTGTATTAAACATGGACCTTTGTTCATTTAAAAAAGGCTTTTATGCTATTGTATGCTAAATTTTTAACATGTAACTATGTAAGAAACTAATTTAGACGTGTAAACTGGGTGCTGGTGTGATGAGAAGTTCGCGCTCTGCTTTGTTTTCATGAGAGAACATTTAATTTTAAAAACTTTCTGCAGGCCAGTAGATTATTATTGATGTACACGAGTGGGGTCAAAAACATTTTAGTTTGATTTTTATTTTATACTGAGTATTGTGCTGAATAAATATTTGCATAATTTGTAATTGATTTATTCTTTGAAAATTTTATATTAATTTATTCAATTGCAATGCCTTGATTTTAGTAACGTTTGCACACAGTCATAGCCATAAATGCAATGAAACTAATAATTGGCATAATTTCTTTCGGTGTTTCGGTTTTCGGCCTTGGTTTCCTCTTTTTCGGTTTTCGGTTTCGGCCAAGAATTTTCATTTCGGTGCATCCCTAAAACATATCAAAAATTAATTTCAAAGTGAAATATCCCTTTAAGTTGTGAATGGAATGTGTGTTTTACATGCTTTTTTGATAAAAAAAAAATGCCTACTTCACCTCCAATTGTCATGGTAAGGACAACATTATTGTTTTCTAGTCTTGGAACCTACTTTATTGGACTCCTTGACCACTACAATGTACACGTTTGATACCAAATTTGTCATTATAGCTATAACAGAAGCAAAGATATGGGCCTCTCAAGTATGATTGGTGGCCATTTAAAAAAATGTGCGTATATAAGAAACAAAATGTGATCTCACTTGTGTCTTAGGATAAATTTATTTCTATGGCCATAAGGTACTTCCATCCCAAAGGGGACCTTTGCATCATGACTTGAAGTCAAAAGTCGCTTAACCTCTCTACTAATAGGCATGTTCTCCACCACATCTACCACATCTCTGTTTCCCTTTACATACATTTGCAGTATGTCCATAATGCTGACATTTATAGCATTTTAATGGAGGAGGTATATATTCTCTGACGTTAAAGCTCATATATCCTACCATCACTTTCATAGGAAGTACATCATCTTTAAACTGTAGCAGTACAGACTCACTATCTGTTTTTTCTTCATTTCTAAAAGCCTGCAATTGAGTGATTTTTGTGATCATTCCTCCTTTAATCTAGCCTGGGAAAACCCAGACAACTTCCGGCAAATTTAGATTTGCTCTGCAAGTTAGTCTGGCAAAGAGCTCATTCAAACCCATTTCCAATTCGCCGGAATCGCGGCACCAATCAGAAACGTTGGGGCGGGCTTTACACGATGACGACAGCACAGCGACGGTGAAGCAGATTTTGTACATTCACAAAGGGGTGTGACGGTTATAGTTGAACACCGTCATTAGAACTCTATAACTGCCGAAACCATGTTATTAAAATATTTTTTTCACAAACATTTTTTATCATAAAGAATCTTTAAATACTAATATCAGCTTGCGAGGGAAACGGAGGCTGAGTTAGTGGTGCTTCAGAGACTGCTACTGCTGGAGATGATTCGGGAGAGGTCTGTGCACGTTTACCAATCAGAGCGAGCACTGACATGGAGTAAAGCCTTGTTTATACTCGACGTAACGCATTTGACGCCCCTATGGAAATGATTTGTCTATGAAGCTTTGCCAGACCATAACTCAATTACAAACTGAGATGGTCTGGTTTTAACCAGGCTACCTTTAATCACTTTCCTTAGTTCTTCCAGATTCTCTTCTACAGGAATTCCTTTTATCACTCCCCAGACTGATCTCATTAAGTATGTATGTATGACACGCCAATTCGTATTTCCAGTTTTGGCGCGCTATCAAGACGCATAATCGCTTTTCAGCGTGTTAATGAACGCCATTGACTTAACGTTATTACTATATATATAAATATGACCTACCCCAACCCCGTCCCTAAACCTAACCGTCACTGGGGTTAATGGCATTTATGACTGTTCCCTTATCATCCTAGGGAAAAAAAAGATAGCTCCCCAGATGTAGATCTACATTTTGCTTCATTTCGCTCGGACTTTTGACGGCGTGTACAGACACGTGGAATGACGCGGATGTTAATGGCGTAGACATACACATACACGCGGATACACGTAGATAGCTCAAAATGCGTGGAGATAACACGCCACTTGACTCGAAAGTGGCGTGTATGTTTACGCAAAAGTCATGATGTCATGTTGCACTCCCTTAGTTCATCTCTTCTCACAAATTATTTTTTTCTCCACTATTTCTTTCTTACATACTGATTGCAGTTTCATAGTTTTATTTTTCTGCTCAATATTTTTGCATTCCACCAATAGGCTCCCATCACGCAACACTTTCTCCATTTCTATTTCCCCAATCACTTTCTTCAATCCATTTGTAAGAGTGATCAGGCTTACTGGTGTAATTTCATTCCCCACTTTAAATTTAAGAATCTTAAACTCTTCCATCGTCATCTTTTTCCTTACTTCTCAAGTTTCTTCTTCTTCTAATGTTCTCTTCTTTGTCATCTGACTATTTCGATTTTCTTTTTTCCCTCCTCCTTTCCTACTCGTATTCTTTTCCCAACCCATCTGCATATCTTCATCCTCTGAAAATCCACCATAGTTTGCCATTCTGATCCAGTCACAAATTAGATTATGCCATAAACCCGCAAACAAAATAAACTTAAAGCAAATAAGTAAAAAAACAAAACAAAAACTTTACTTACCAGCAATGCCTCGGCTCGTGTTCCTACTTCCGCCTCCAGCTCCTCCCCAGGATGAGGTCTGCTGCTCACTCGGCTGGAAAATGACTCTAGTGGCAGCATGCATCAAACACGTGTTCCACGACAACACTAGGCTGCCCCCAGATACGCCTGCCTAATAATCGGCTTGATGTTCTTGGATATTGGCTGATGCCGATTATGTTAAAAAATGCCAAAAATCGACCGATTAATCGTCCGACCGATTGGCGGTAGCGAAGAGTGGAGCTCAACTCTAGTCTACAGTGATGGGCGGAGTAGTGGGAGTGGCCTGTGGAGCTAAGCATTGCAGTGCACTATTGGGATTGTTGTCTACAACCCACAAGCACTAAAAAGTAATTTTCTTCCTTTATCGGCCAAGAAGGACCCAATTTTGAAATGTATGAAACTATTCTATTACATATATGACCCACTTTCAATACATATTCAAGTCTCCACCGGTGAAATTACCCTTTAAATTTAGAGTGTGTGCTGCACACTACTGAGAACATTGAGCTGAAGCTTGACTTTACAAAATCAAATCGCAATTGCAATATCTGTCAGAGAAATCGCAATTATATATTTTCCCCAAATCGCACAGTTCTATTGTAGGGCAATGTGCATGTGATTCTTGATAACAGGGAAATCCCAAGAAATATGAAAATAACTTTATTTTGATCTGGCACCATATTTTTGAACGTTTATGCCATGTTATGCTGGCGCTGTAAAAGGGTTTAAGCATTTTTAGATGATTTACTATAGACAGATCATTTTTGGAAACCGCTAGTGTTGTGTGTAGAGCATTTTGAAATGTAAATGTGAAATTCAAAAATAAAAATCAAATTGTGGCTTTATCTTTGACCACTATAGGAGCTAAAATAGGATTACCTTATGCATGTTATAATTCAGTATCTCATATAATGTTACCAGGGCTGCCAACTCTCACGCAATTGAGCCAATTCTCACGCTCTCATGCCACACCCCCGATTTCTCACGCTAAAGTGTCAAGCCAGTCGGCAAACTACCTGAAAGATAAGTTTATCTATAAATCCACCAGTTGAGCCACTCGTGATCAACTAGTTTTACCACAAATTAGTTCAAATATCCTCTAATCTAGTCTAGAGCGATCATGCATGCGAGACAGATGTTGAGCTCCTAGCGGCGCGGATTCCTCTCTGCACTCTAAGCGTTCTGTTATCACTCCGATTACATCCACTACGGGTTTTCCAGTGTCACTCATATTCTTAAAGTCTTGTGCTGTTTTAAGGCAGAAAGCCATATCATGGTTTCGTTTTTTAGTTCATTGGCAAAATACAATGCTAGAGACCTTCATGTTAGTTTATACATTTTACATCTCATGTTTGTCAAAACGCAGATTCGAACTCACGTCCGAGCGCATCAGATGTTCTTGCACGAACTACAGGCTCTACCATCTACGCTACTGTAGATGTTTTTGGCGTGTTTTTGGTGTAAAGACAGGCACTAAAGGCGGCTTTAGTGCAAATATAGGCTATGCGCACAATAGGTGTTCCTGTGCCAAGTCTGAATACACAAAGCATAAAATGAGATTCAAAAGCGTAGCTTTTCAGTGAATAATGACTAACCCCCCCACCCCCTCATGCCAAGCTAAAGTCAAAAGTTGGTAGCTCTGATGTTACTGTGAGTTGAGCCCATCTAGGGGTTAAAGTTGGAAACTCGAGGCCTCTGGGGATAATGGACCTGTGGCCTCACCTGGGGGTGTGGCCAGAGCCGAAAGAGTCTTTGACCTCATGGCCCAACTCCATGTGAAACAGATTCAATCTACGTTATATAGTGGCAATCCTTTATTTACCTTAAATTTTGATTTTATGTTTATTTATTTTGTATATATTTCCTTTTTTTGCACTAAACACTACTTAAGTTTGGAATAACTATGCTATGGACAAGAGAACCCTATGGACAATGAGTGTCAAGCTGTTCATCCACCAATGTGGACTACTTCTCCACAACGACCACATATTTCTCAATATTTGACTTTATTTGATCTTTGTATTGCCAATTATTTATTTCATCTGTTTCTTTTTGGTTTTTAAGGTGCTACTGATGCAACTTTAAATAAAAGCACCCTGAACCCCAACTTATTGTGCAGTGTTTACTCTCTTCTAGTCTTGTTGGCTGTAATCCCTCTGGCCAGGATTGTGAAATTGTGTCATCAGCTCTACAATCCTCAAACTCTGTCCTGAGAGAGCTGGATCTGAGTAACAATGACCTGCAGGATTCAGGACTGAAGATTATTTCTGATGGACTGAAAAGCCCAAACTGTCAGCTGCAGATACTGAGGTATTTAAGAACATATGAGAGATTATTTACAGTCTGCCGGTCATAATGATGATGTGTGTTTGTAGATGATCTGACTGTGTGTGTGTGTCTGTAGGTTGTGTGGCTGTATGGTGACAGAGGAAGGCTGTGGTTATGTGTGTTCAGCTCTGAGTTCAAACTCTGTCCTGAGAGAGCTGGATCTGAGTTACAATCACCTGCAGGATTCAGGAGTGAAGATTATTTTTGATGGACTGAAAAGCCCAAACTGTCACGTGCATTACTAAGGACATATTAGATATTATTTAATGTCGGCCAGTCTTAATGTTGATGTGAATGTTGAAAACAATAAATTATGTAAATTAAAATACAAAATAGATTTACACAAAGTTTACTAAATATTTACACAGAAAAAATGCAATAAGTTTAAAATGTATAAACAAACCAAATACAGACTAAAAGTCAAGATCTACCTACCATTAATAAAAACATATAAGTGCATATTTCCGTCAGCATGTCAGATATTATTTTTAATAAAGCAGCTAGGGAAATTAGCGCACCAATCTTAAGCCTAGACTGGAGTTCATTCAAAGGGCCGTAGTAAGACAGACTCCTCTTTCCTGCTTCTGTCCTCATCCTTGGTATCTTACCAAGTAGTCTGTCGCTAGATCTTAAATGATATGTACTTTGCATATAAACAAATTTTAAACAGATATAAGAAGGCAAAAGGCCTAAAATAGCTTTATAAATAAAAATGTGCCAATGAAGCATCTGAGAGGCGCATGATAGATGTTTTCCCTTTTCACTCCATTCTCTGTAAACCCTAGAAATGGTTGTGTGTGAAAATCCCAGTAACTGAGCAGACTGTGAAATACTCAGACACCAACAACCATGCCACGCTCAAAATTGCTTAAATCCCCTTTCTTTCCCATTCTGACATTCAGTTTGGAGTTCAGGAGATTGCCTTGACCAGGACCACACCCCTAAATGCATTGAAGCAACTGCCATGTGATTGGTTGATTAGATAATTGCATTAATGAGAAATTAAACAGGTATTCCTAATAATCCTTTAGGTGAGTGTATATAAATATTGAATTAAAGTTTTGTAGCAAGAGCTTCAATATGTTTTTTTAAAGGTGAAACCTCTGTCCAGTCAGATATCCAGATATTTATAACGATCAACAAGTTCAATGGCTTCATCTTGCAATGTGGGAATAGCAAAAGCTGGGACTTTGGTTTATAGTTGCAAATATCATCGCCTTTGTCTCTTTTGCATGAAAAAGTTGTTTTAAATCTAACGGCAGATTATAATGAGGCAAATTGGAAACTTGCACAAGCAGTCTCAGGTGTAAGGGCACAAGAATACATAATTGTATCATCGGCATACAAATGATACTGTGAGAGTGTTTAAACTCGCTTCCACACATTATTTATATTTGATAAAAATCAAAGGAACTAATACTGATTTTTGTGGGACTGCCTATTTTAGGACAACAGGGTCAGATGTTACATTCCCATGCATTACTATTAATGTGCATCCGTTCAGAGAGATAGCTGAAACCCTTTTACAGCTCAATGGCCAACACCAATATTCAACAGTGTTTTGATTAACATGAAGTGGTCTACTGTATCAAATGCATTTGCAAGGTCAATGAACACAGCCATACAGAATAACTTTATCAATCGCTGGTTTTATATCATCAGTAACTTTTAAAGAGGCAGAAACTGTACTGTGAACAGATCTAAAACCAGATTACATGATGTTATGGATATTTTCTGAAACCAGATTTTTTTTTAATTGATCAAACACTAAATCAAACACCAAAACTTTGCTAAAACCGAAAGATTTGAGATAGGTCTATAATTATTTGTGTCAGATGGATCCCAGCTTTCAGTAATGGTGTGACGTAAGCCTGCTTCCACGAAATAGGCACTGTGTTTGTGTAAATGGATAGGTTAAAGATGTAAGTCAATGGCTTCGCTATCGTTTCTGCAGCCATTTTTAACAAAACAGGATCAAGTCCTTCTGGCCTCGCAGCCTTCTTGGAGTCAATGCTCTGCAAAACATCTGATTCAAAGAATGGTGCAAGGTCAAAGCAGAAGCAGAATAAGAAACCACTTCCCCTTGTAGTGACTGGGATCTCGGTTCAGCCAGGAATATATTATTCCAAGCTTCTTGCGAGTTAGGTGAAATTCCCCATTGTGAACCCATTGTTATCTGGGAACTATGTTGAACAAGAGAGGTTTTACCCAATGTATCCTCAAAGATATGTCCTGCCTTTTCAAAATGATCATTAAAAGCATTTAGCATATCCCTCTGCTCTGTTGTAAAAGCATTTCCTATTTTAAACTAGTGAGGGAAGCTGTTAACTTTCTTATTCTGTAGTGCTCTAATAGTTTCCCAGAATTTCGAAAGAATTTCATGCAAACTAGTTGACATCTGTGCCAAATAGTATTGAGCTTTAGATTTTCTAATGAGAGCTATAGACTGATTTCTAAGAGTTCTAAAAAATTAAAAACTCCCTATAGATCATTTGAGCTAATGTTAATGTAATACCTAATGCATTTAGTGCATTTGTTACAAGTTCTAAAAAGACGTCAATCGTTATGTGTTTTTCTAGCTACAGACCATTGACTATTGCTGGCATGAATTAGGTCAACTATGTCTTTAGAAAACCAAGGGTTGTCTCTGTTTTATATCCTGAACTTCCTAATAGGGGCATGTGTATTTGCAAGCTTTAAGAAGTGTTGCTGAAAAAAGGCTACAGCATCTTCATAGTTGGATTCAATTCAATTTGAAACCGTTTCACTCTGAATAAATCTTGAAGGAAAGCTTGCTCCGAGAAATGTCTGAAACAACGTCTGAAAACAGTCCGACCTGCGGATTTGGGCACTTTTGTACTCCTAACACATGCAACAGTACAATGATCACTCATATCGTTTGGAAAAACACCAACAGCAACATATTTATGTACTGCATTTGTTAAAATAACATCAGTGAGTGTATCTTTACCTGGCTCTAAAGGATTTATAGCACAATTTATAAGCTATGTTAGATTTAAAGAACCACAAACCCGCTTTATGTTCTCAAACTTCTCGGTCATCCAATCCCAGTTCAAGTCACCTAACAAGATCAATTCAGATGAATATAAATGTGATAACCTCTGACAGACTATTGATGCGATCATTAATGAAAGAGGGGGGCCTATAACACCCGATGACAATAAGTGGAACATTTTTATTACCACAGATAGAAGTTCAAATTGCTTGGGAATTGATTTAGAAAGTCGAACGGAGCACTGACATTTATCAGAAATATAAACTGCAACACCTCTAGCCATACCGTTACGGTCAGATCTAAACATTATATAACCGAATAAAACATTATCAGAGACAGAAGGCTTTAACCAAGTTTCAGACACCACTACAACACCAGGTTTAGAGATCATGAACCAAGTTTAAAATATATCTAATTTGGGTACAAGACTTCTGGCATTTATATGAAGGAAGCCAAGGCCATGTCTGTTATGAAATCCTAATGGGGTTGAAAGCTGTTCTGGACTTTCAGGAAACAATTCTGGACATGGATTGGTGCTAACATTTCCAGAAACCAAAAGGAGTAGTAGGGTTAACATTTCAGAGAAAGATTTCGAAGCACTGGATACCTTGCTGTAATGTACGCCGGCCAAAGAAGATCCCTACAGGCAAATGCATCCAGAACCAATAATCAAAAGCAACAGTACATTTTATACCATCTAAAATGAGCCCATTGTACAGTGATGCACGGTCAGATCAGCATTTAACTGTCCATTTGACACAGTAAAGAAATCCTCATGGCTAAGAACACATGCATCTTCTACTTGTGGCCCACTCAGGACAGTATAAAAAAGGTGTACTTTAACAACATCCTAAGCTTTTTGTAAGCTTGTGAGACATTCAGCTTGGCAGAAGCTTACTCTAAAGCATCAACAGCACGGGAGAAGACAATGCCCCTCAACCAGCGAACCTTCATCCACAGGGAGTCAAATTAGCTTAGCAACGGCAGGAGGTAGCCCCACTCACACTGGTACAGCGATCCCCCCGGCCTAGCCTAGCTCTGCAACAAGAGGAGGTAACATTAGCGCCACTCACGCCTGTCCAGCGATTTTCCCCCAACCCGGCTTAGCCCAGCAATGAGAGGAGGTAACGTTAACGCCACTCACACCGGTACAGCAACCACCCGGCCTAGCCTAGCGCAGCGTAATGAATCAGCTCTTTGGAATTTTAACCCACTGGGGACGAAAAAAACACGTCCCCGCGATTTGATCATTTTTTGCAACATAGACTTAAAATACTCCGTCACTAATGGTCATATAAATAAAATCAATACATGATTATAAACTATAGAGGGTCTTCTTTTTTGCGTACACTCTTATTAATATCAAAACCTTGTGTTTTTGTAAAATAAATAAATTAAACGGGGTGCGCTTCCAGCTCACTCTGTCACCGCAAAAATCTTTCTGAAGCGCGTCCGAAAAAAGAGCTGTAACTTATTAAATACTTGTCACAGACACACGAAAGACCTCTCTTTATGAAGCTGAGATTTTCTTCTTTTAATGTAAGTCATTTACATAAAAAGCAACTACACTCAGTTGATGTAATCTGTATGAAAAGAGAGAGATGCCAGTCTTTTTCCTTTCACCTCATTACAGCGAATGACGTGTTAATGTGACCCCGCCCACTGAGAGCGCGTGCTATTCAAACTCTAATGTTGAGGTAAGCCATGAAAACTCCCACACCGATAAAAACATACAGTTTATTACGTATCTAACCTCGTCCTAACCTTTCGTCTTGCTACGCAGTGAGGGGATCCTGGAAAAAAGTTACCTCAGTTACAGTTTCATTAGAAGGAGCACACGGATTCAGCTGATACAGTAAGTCATTATTGTTAAGTTCTTTGTTCTAATCGTGTTATTGAATAATGTCTGCAAACTCCACAAAGACTGTTAAAATATTAAATGCGTGTCTGATAGGAAGGAATAGACGAATTCACAGACGTGCGCCGTGCGATAATTCACCTTACCTCCTACATAACATTAGTAAGATAACATTAGTTATCTGTAAAATCAAAACGAGTGTTTAATAATCAATATCATACCATGGGCTGTTTAAATCCTCGATTCTGATTGGCTGGAAGGTGTGCAGTAAAACCCTTTAATGCACAGGTAGTTCCAGTCAGTTTGATTACAGTTCGAAATGAATCCGCTTCTATATATAAACCATAGACTGTAAAAAAAAAAAAAACATTGGTAACCATAGTAACAGTTACGCTTGCAAACAGACTCATAATTCATTCAAATAAATGCAATCCGATGGCTCAACTTTATTTAAAGTGGACGGAGTAGAACTAACGAGCCGTAACTTAAGAAAATAACCGTCATTTTTACACGTCTGTTAAAAAATTACACTGTTAACATCAGTTATAGCTTTAATTTCTTTTTAACTTGGCAAATAACCAAGGTATAAGCGGGATAATCCACGGCTAGCCATGCATTAAATGATTGTAATGCACGACGTAAAAGTATACTTGCTTCGCGTCGGGTGGTTCTTCGCCTCTACGTCGTGCATTAAAATCCTTTAATGCATGGTGTTATGTGTGAGTGTTATAATTTGGATGTCACTGCATTTTCCCTAGTAGATCACCTGCAATCAACTGGCTAATTGGTGTCACCTGACGGGAGCTACTTAAATCTAGGACGCATGCTCTTGCTAGAAGATCCTCTTGCGAAGCAGTGTTTTGTTCCTACAGTCCCTTTCTTTTTCTTTCTTTTTCTTTCTTTTATATTAAAATAAACTTTACTTTTGATTGGCAGATTTTTGTCTTTGTGTCCTTTATGTTGCACCCCTAGAGCCAAGGTTGTAACATAATGGGGGCTCGTCCAATTTGGTTGGTAAATATGTTTCTTTTGAGATTTTGGGGACTGTTTTTTTTTCTTTCTCTCCTTTGATTGAGATCATTTGGTGAGTATGGTTGTTTATTTTTGAATATATGCATGAGTTTGCCCGGTTAGGTAGGGTGAGAGTTCCAGCTGGGTTGATTATTCCATCGGTTCACTCTTTTGTTATTTTTCCTTTTTTGTTTTTGAGGTTATCCTGGGTGGAGACTTGTTCTCTGTCGGGGGTAAGCATTTCAGAGCTGTGACCATTGATAAATTGGTTCACAGTTGCTGAGGTTTTGCTTTTAAAGTCGCCTCGTGCCCGGTACACCTCAGAAGATAGATAAGAGTTAGAAGTGTTAGGCAGGTATCCGGGTGTATCTCATGTATTTTGTAATTTGTAGTTCAGCAACCATGCTCACTTTTTGATGGAAGTGAAAGGAATATTTCGGTTAGTTAAATATTTGTTTTGTTTTTTTGTTTTGTTGTTTGAGGTACTGTGGTGTTTATTTGGTCCATTACTCTAATTTTGTGAAGTTCTTTTGTGGACTTTAGTGTAGTCTAGTAATGGCTTCTTTAGAAGACTTCCTAAAGGAACCTTCAGAAGAGTTACTTGAGGTTTTTACAAAGGATCAACTTTTGCAGTTGTCTTCTCATTATGATATTCCCATCACAAGTTGTGAGAAGCGACTGAAGGATAGCGTGAAAGAAATAATTAGAAGTGTTTTGGTTGACAATGGGGTTTTAAAAGTTAAGCAGGGTTCTCCCCAACCCATTATTGCTCCTTTGTCTGACGCTGCAATTGAGTTTAGGCTCAGGGAGTTGGCTTTTCAGGAGAAACGGCTAGAGATTGATATGAAATTAAGAGAGAAACAAATGAATCTTGAACACCAACTGTCTCTTAAAGAGTTGGAATTAAAAGCTGCTACTTTAACTCCAAGAGGTGATGCTTCATTTGATGTTGGTAGACACATTAAGTTAGTGCCTCCTTTTTCTGAGAAAGATGTTGACCGATATTTTTCTCATTTTGAACGGGTGGCAACCACATCAAAGTGGCCAAGGACCGTGTGGACTTTGCTTTTACAAAGTATCTTGGTGGGTAAAGCGCAGGAAGCTTATTCGGCTCTAAGCCTAGAGAAGAGTGCTGATTATGATGAGGTTAAGGCAGCTGTTCTGAAGGCATATGAGCTGGTTCCTGAAGCTTACCGCCAGCGTTTTCGAAGTTGTGCAAAAGTTGCTCACGAGACTTATGTGGAGTTTGCAAAGCAGAAGGAGACTCTGTTTGATCGGTGGTGCACGTCTCAGAAGGTGGAAAGTAAGGAACATCTTAGGCAACTTATTTTGCTTGAAGAATTTAAAAACTGTCTACCTGTTGTGGTGTCTGTTTATTTGAATGAGCAGAAAGCAGTGGCGTTAGAACAAACTGCAATCCTGGCAGATGAGTTTGTCTTAATACATAAGGTAGATTTTGGTGACCAACAAGTTGAGGATCCAGTCCAAATTAAGCACAATAGGTCTCAGTTTGTAAAGTCTGTGCCTTTTGCCTCATTACCTGCCAATAGAACGACCAATGATGGTTTGATTGCAGAAAGGGCTTGTTTTTATTGTAAGACACCAGGCCATCTTATTGCAGATTGTCCTGTTCTAAGTAAAAAACGGAAATCCGCAAAGACTGTAGCATTTGTAAATACTGTACCAAGCCTTCCCTTGGCATCTTCAGTTGTTGATGTTTCATGCAAGACAGGGGAGTTAGCTAGCTCATCATCATTTTTGATGGATGGTTCTGTGTATCTGTCTTCTGACCCTGAACACAGGCAAGCTATCAAGATTTGGAGAGATACAGGAGCTTTTCAATCTGTGATTCTATGTGATGTTTTGCCCTTCAATGAAAAGTCAGCTCAAGGTTCAGAGGTAATTGTTAAAGGTTTTGGTGGAGGATTTCTGTCTATGCCTTTACATAGCATTAATCTCCAATCAGACTTAATCTCTGGGAATGTTGTTGTTGCACTTTGTTCCCAGATTCCCATAGATGTTGTGTCCTTTATTCTGGGGAATGATTTAGCTGGTGGGAAAGTGCTAGCTGTCCCTGAAGTAACATCTACTGTCCTCAAGTCAGATTGTCCAGATGAACTTGAGTTGGCATTTCCAGAAATTTTTCCTGTTTGTGCAACTACTCGTGCCATGTCGGCTAAGAGGCAGGTTGAAGATAAATCTTCTGATATACCACTTTATGATACTTTCATGGCTCAAGGTGACATGAACTTGGCAGGAAGTGGACAAATGTTACCATCTCGAGAACAGTTAATACTTGAGCAAAAACAAGACCCCACTTTGTTACCTATGTTTGAAGATTTAGTGTCTGATGAAGTTCTATCAAATGTTGCTTCTGGCTATTTTGTTAGTGATGGTGTTTTGATGAGAAAGTGGACTGATCCAAAAATACCATGTGAGGATGACTGGAGTAGTGTGTTTCAAGTGGTCGTTCCAGAAGTTTATCGATCTGACGTATTGTATCTCGCCCATGATCATTGTCTGTCTGGCCACTTAGGGGTTAGAAAAACTCTTGATCCTGTGTTAAGGCATTTCTTCTGGCCTGGTGTGAGGTCTGATGTGGCTCAGTATTGTAGGTCATGTCATCTTTGTCAGGTTGTAGGCAAGCCTAACCAGTCTATTCCTGCAGCTCCATTACAGCCTATTCCTGCCATTGGAGAGCCATTTGAACATGTCTTGATTGATTGTGTTGGACCTCTTTCCCGCACCAAGTCAGGTAATCAATATCTTCTCACAATTATGTGTGCTGCCACAAGATTTCCTGAAGCGGTTCCTTTGCGTAAGATTACAGCCTCTGCTATTTCCAAAGCCCTAATTAAGTTTTTCACAGTGTTTGGACTACCAAGAGTTGTTCAGTCTGATCAAGGGTCTAACTTTATGTCTCGCCTTTTCTCCCAGGTGTTAAAGCAGTTGTCTATTCAGCATAACATTTCATCTGCATACCATCCAGAGTCTCAAGGGGTACTTGAGCGATTCCACCAAACTCTCAAAACTATGCTGAAGACCTATTGCGAAGAATTTGAAAGAGACTGGGATGATGGCGTTCCACTACTCCTCTTTGCAGTTCGAGAGGTGGTTCAGGAGTCCCTTGGTTTCAGTCCAGCTGAACTTGTGTTTGGGCACACTGTGAGAGGGCCTTTGAAATTGGTAAAAGAGACAGGCTGATCTCATGAAGTAGCGTGTGTATGACACGCCAATTCGTATTTGCATTTTTGGCGTGTTATGAAGACGCATAATCGCTTTTCAGCGTGTTTATGAACGCCGTTGACTTAACGTTATATAAATATAGGACTTACCTCAACCCCGTCCCTAAACTTAACCGTCACTGGGGTTAATGGCATTTATGACTGTTCCCTTACCATCCTAGGGAAAAAAAAGATATGACTTACCTCAACCCTATCCCTAAACTTAACCATCACTGGGGTTAATGGCATTTATGACTGGACATTTGACGCGCGTGTTCTGACACGCGGGATGACGCGGACGTTAATGGCGTAGACATACACGCATACACGCGGATACACGCGAATAGCTCAAAATGCGTAGAAATAATACGCCACTTGACTCGAAAGTGGCGTGTATGTTTACGCAAAAGTCATGATGTCATGTTGAAAGAGAAATGGTTAGATGTTGAGTATTCTACTCCTACTAACCTCTTGGACTATGTGTCTAATTTTCACTTTAGGCTGAGTAGAGCCTGTGAACTGACCAAAGAGAATTTGAAAGCAGCTCAGGAGAAGATGAAGACTTGGTACGATCGAAAGGCAAAAAATCGTGTGTTTTGTTCAGGAGACCAAGTGTTGGTGTTTTTACCAGTACTGGGTTCTGCATTGCAGGCTCAATATAGTGGTCCATACACTATTGATCGGAAAGTTGGTGAATGTAACTACTTGGTTAAGACTCCAGATCGTAAAAGGAAAACTCGAATGTGCCATGTGAATTTGCTTAAGCCTTACTTTGACCGTAACCAAACTGCGCCTACAGAGGTCAAGGTCTTGGCTGTACTGAATGTTCCACATATTGAGATGGGACAAGAAAGTGTTGTTTCTGAGATGTATCAGAGTAGATTGCCAAATTCTAAACTTCTGGCTGATTTAGACATTCATCTGTCATATCTAAATCTTTCTGAGCGCACTGATATTATTCAGTTAATTGGTCAATATTCGGCCTTGTTTTCTGATGTTCCATCTTGTACCAATGTGCTAGAGCATGACATTGAGGTAGGCCAAGCCAACCCCATTAAGCAGCATCCATATAGGGTAAACCCTGTTAAACGCCAGCTTTTGCGTAAAGAGGTAGAGTATATGTTAAGGCATAACATAGCTGAACCGACTATTAGTGCTTGGAGTTCACCATGTTTACTAATTGAGAAGCATGATGGTTCGTTTCGGTTTTGTACCGATTTTCGCAAGGTAAATGCTATCACTAAGCCCGATTCCTATCCTCTTCCACGGCTAGATGATTGTATTGACCAGGTTGTTTCTGCATCCTTTGTTTCAAAGTTAGATCTTTTAAAAGGCTATTGGCAGGTTCCACTCAGCCAGAGAGCCCGTGAGATCTCTGCTTTTGTGACGCCGGATAACTTCTGCCATTATAATGTTATGGCATTTGGTATGCGAAATGCACCTGCCCATTTCCAGTGTCTGGTGAATAAGGTGTTGGAAGGAGTTCCAGGATGTGAGGCTTACCTTGATGATTTTATAGTGCTACCTGGTCTCAGCATTTGGCCCAGCTCGGGGAGGTGTTCAGACGATTAAAGGCTGCAAATTTGACACTAAACCTCTCCAAGTGTGAGTTTGGGCAGGCCACAGTGACTTATTTAGGCAAAGTTGTTGGGCATGGTCATGTATCTCCAGTTGGATCAAAAGTAGAGGCAATTGTGAACTTTGCTGTACCTTCATCTCGGCGGTAACTAAAACGTTTTCTGGGTATGGCAGGATACTATAGGAGTTTTTGCAAAAATTTTGCCACTGTTGCTACACCTTTAACTAACCTGCTTAGTCCCAAAGTTCCTTTTGTTTGGAATGAGTTATGTCAGGTGGCCTTTGACAATCTGAAGGCATTGTTGATCAGTTCTCCTATTCTTGCCGCCCCTGTTTTTGATAGACCTTTCAAGCTAGCTGTGGATGCTAGTGATTTTGTTGTGGGTGCGGTTCTTCTCCAGGATGATTCAGTGGGAGTTGAGCATCCTGTGTGCTATTTTTCAAGGAAATTTGATATTCATCAGAAGCACTACTCTACAATAGAAAAAAAAGCTTTGGCCCTTATTCTTGCTCTGAAACATTTTGATGTGTATGTTTCATCCAGTGTGTCACTTATCGTCTACACTGATCATAATCCCCTAGTGTTCCTGCACAGCATGAGAAACACTAACCAACGTTTAATGCGATGGAGCCTGTTTTTGCAGGGATATGATCTTGCAGTCCGCCATGGTCGTGGGAAGGATAATGTTTTGGCGGATGCTCTGTCAAGGACGTAGGTGCTTATGTTTTTTTCCATGTATTTATTGACTTCACTATAGGTTATCCTGTAGCAATGTTTTAAGGGTGGGAGTGTTATGTGTGAGTGTTATAATTTGGATGTCACTGCATTTTCCCTAGTAGATCACCTGCAATCAACTGGCTAATTGGTGTCACCTGACGGGAGCTACTTAAATCTAGGACGCATGCTCTTGCTGGAAGATCCTCTTGCGAAGCAGTGTTTTGTTCCTACAGTCCCTTTCTTTTTCTTTCTTTTATATTAAAATAAACTTTACTTTTGATTGGCAGATTTTTGTCTTTGTGTCCTTTATGTTGCACCCCTTAGGATGTGCCAGTTTAGTCAGTATAGGCAGTATCTTATCTATAGGCCTGAGTTGAAGTCAGCATCACAATGTTTCTGGAAAGTGGCTTCAAACACAGTGGGGCCAAAAAGTATTTAGTCAGCCACTGATTGTGCAAGTTCTCCAACTTAGAATGTTGAGAGAGGTCTGTCATTTTATCATAGGAACACTTTAACTATGAGAGACAAAACGAGAAAAGTAAACACTGTAAACACCAGCTACAGCGTGTGCAAACCTGCTGAAGACTTACAGGGAACGTTTGTTTGTTAACAAACGTCCGTTAAAATAAGGTTCACTTGAGATGCCTGTTTCTTTAAAATAATTTTGAATTGATCTACATCAATTTATTACATTAAAAATGCAATGAAACATTGAAATTGTACTATGTCATACGGTAAAACAAAATATGTCATATGGTAAAACATTGAATTTTAAAAGAAATAAAAATAGATACTTTGTTTTTTTACAGGGTTCATGAAAATAATAGCAGAGAGCTAGTATGATATACATATATATATAGTTTCAAGGCATTTTTGACTAATTTATCACAAAAAAAATAGAACAAATGTCCATAGATGACATGCTGTGGTTGTTAAAAAACAAAATATCTAATATTTGTGGTGTAGGTGGTTATATTTTGCAACTTGTTATATGATACTTACAGATCAACTATTACATTCAAGTTTTTTTTTTTACTGTGTCATGAATTTAAATTTAATTTATTCCTAAAAATCACTTCGTTTTACCGTATGACATTTTCAAGGACTGTATACAAAGAAACACATTAAAATGTCATATATTGTTATTTTTTATAAGGGGCACTAATAAAAACAAAAAATATACACATAGATGTACACAAAAAATGCTATATTTAATTTGTCCTTTCATTTTTATTTTTTTACTGTTTTGAAATTCTAAAACGTCACTGACCCTAATAGGATTATAATTAGAGGAGAACCTATAAATTTAGAATTCTGTTTTTACTCACCCAAGGTTTTCTTCTATTTCGATCGACGAATTATGAAGGTTGATGACGAGCCCCCATTATGTTACGTGCCACGAGCACGAACATAGAGAGCGTCCTCTTAAAAGGAACGCCCTGAGTCCCGTCTCCTGCTCCCCAAAATGATTTCACGACTCAGAAGGTATTCAAAATGAATAAAAAACTGGGTTTATTATTGTGTGTAGGAGGTATCTTTTCTTGTAGCAGAATGAACAAAGTTACAATGAGAGGGTTTCTTTTCGTTGGCCACAAAACAATAAACAAAACAGGTCCCTTCGCTCGCTTTTAAAGTCTTCCCTGGAAAAGGAACAAAATAAATTACAATTCTTACCTCCCTGCTAATAAAATAAACAGGAGAAAAAGGTTCAACAAAAACAAAGTGGCATCTCCTCTCATGTAGTCTCACACAACAGGGGTTAACATTTACCTTCCTATACCGCTAACAATTATTGCTGCCCACAAAGCAGCTTACACTAAGTTTTCACCAGCTCTACACAGCCAGATGGCTATAACATATATAATCTTCACTCTTTCAATCGTGCGCGCACACACAATGACACCGTGAAGCAGGAGAGGGAACTCGAGGAACGCAAGCTTCCACACAGCTTTTATCCACCAGACGGGTCCATCAGCCCCACCCTCCAAAGCAGCTTCACCTGTACACACTTAATTAGCAACAGAGAGGGAGAGAGAGAGCATACACCAAAATAACAAGCACTCACACAATCACTTGTTCAACATTTCAAAACATTTACGTTCTAACACGTAACAATTTGTCTGGCTTGTTTTTTAGTTTGAATATATATTTGGCAGAGCATGATTTAAATGTGCATACAGCTAGGGCTGGGCGATATGGCCAAAAAAAATTATCACGATAATTTTTTTTATATCAGTCGATATCGATAATTATCACGATATATGTCAAATCTTTATTTCTTTCAAGTTTAAAGGCAGATTTTTGCTCCTAAGTGAAAGTTGTATTAACCAGAGCATAAATTGTGGTTTTAAACTATACTCTTTATTGTCAGAACATATCATGACAAATACTTGCCAAACAGGTGAACACTTCACAAATATGAGGTAGAACATTCAAACATTTTTCCCTAAAATAAATAAATGAATAGAAAAATATTTCTGCAGCACAGTTTGCAATGCAGGCTGCAATATTCAAATTACATGTTTTGTCTGAAAATGCATATTTGACAGTGAGTTGACAGTAAATCTGCATCCTAACTCAAGCTAATACTAAGCTAATGTTAAATTTATGTTCATTAACAAAAACAGTAACATGTTTTTTTTTATGTAACGACCACATTTTTATTTGGCAAAAGTAATATTCTGACTGAGTTGTATTAAAATTAACCATTGGTCATCCAGTCTCGTGCATTTAGATGATGATAACCACAGATAAATCCAGGTATAGCCTATATCTTAGCACCTCACTATCATGGCAAAATGTAACTTTATGTTTTCTGTAGTATTTGTATGAAAACAGTGGCCTAACAGTTAAATACATTATTAAATGTTGTACTCATATTCCATAAGACATTTAATGAATTGTCTACATCAATAATATTATACAATTAAATTTGTATATCCCACCATTTCATGGTGCAGTTAATATTACTAGGCTAACCTTACAGTAAATCCATGGTAGGCTAAATGGATTCAGATTCTGACTGGATCGTTGCACGCAGTGTTTCTCCTTTTAGTCAGCGGTGTTTCATCTGCCCTAAACTGGTTTAAACTTGACATCTGTGTTCTTCGCTGAACACAAGCGCTTCTCGCTGGATGTCTTGAGCGAGACGATCAAAGCAATCGCGTCTGCTCTAGCTTGCTCGCGCGCTGCGCTCACTGCCGTTTGGACTTTGAGCCGAGCGGATAAATGCTCCGGGTGGCGCGCGCAGCTCAACAGAGTTTCGTTCCGCTTTTGGCGCAGAAACATTATCGAACATTTATCGACCTCTTGATATCGTTTTATCGAGAAAAATTATATCGCGATAATTATCGTTATCGTTTTATCGCCCAGCCCTACATACAGCCACAATGTGCAAGTATGGAGCTTTCTTTTTTCTGCTCAGCAAAGGTTTAATGTGCTGATACTTGAACGAAAGTGTGCAACAAGCAATTTTTCCTCAAAGCTTTCATATAGGTAATGACTCCATGGCTTTCTTTGTGGAACCAAGCTATGGACATATTTTATTCCATTCTTTTCTATCCAGAGTTATTATAAATGGTTGAAAAACATTTGATGTTTTTCTCCATTCTCCAGTCTCACGGGAGACATGTTCAGGTTCCTCAGTCTCTGTTGCACTGAGTGGTTCCATGTGTTCTGAGTCCACACTTTTCTCCATGTCCTCTTTCTCACACACAGCATTACCTGTGGGAAAGCAACTTAAATAATCACTGCATGCTTCATTTATGACTTGCAACTGTCATCTAATAAATTGAAACAGATTAAGCATAACATAGTTGTAATGGAAGAATTTCCTAAAAGCAATATTTCAGGTGATTGCACTCAAAAGTGCAGTCTTTATATTTAACATTTTCATTAACCAGAGACGGCCCCTTTTTTATTCATTTTTTTATTCCAAAAAAAAAGTGCCTCCTGTCTAACTGTGTAGTGTAAATAAGCAAATGAAAAATGTTGCCGATATGTTTTACTGTCCACAAACAAATGTCTTTCAACTTATATGTGCAAAAATTCACACTACACAGTTAGACAGGAGGCGCTTTTACCAGTAAAAATGGGAATAAAAAAATGAATAAAAAAGGGGTGCAGCAATTGTGCAGCATGTGCAGCAATTTGTGTAGAGAATGTGCATACATGTTGTAGCTATGAAATAAACAATTTTAGTTTCATATTTGTTAAAATATTAGGTTATTTTTTTCCATCTATGTTGATTATGAAAAGTGAACAACAGCATGAGTAAGATGAGCAACAAATCAAGGATACGAAGGGTCAGAATTTGACCACTTCAGTTTTGGTTTGCAGAAAGCCTTTCTTTAAAGTGAATTTCATTTTGTATAAATTGTATAGTAATTTTTATACAAATTTTCATTAACCAATTGCCTGGATTTAATAAATAAGAATCAAATATAGCAGACAATAGCCTAATTATGACATGATGGAGGTGCCGGCACGGTCTCTTGCATTTCGTGTGAACTGGAGCATCTCATCATAAATTAACCAAAACTCAGTATACGCCTCATGGGAAATTTAGGGGAGCGCGGGGCACAACCTAACGCGGGGTTAAATCTAACATGGACCCTTTGCATAGTTCGTCAGGATGCAAGCAGGTTGTCTTTCCGCTATTTTTCTCTTGCTGCCAGAAGACGGTCTCCCGCGAATTTGCGGAAAGTTTTGATTATATTTCGTGAAGATAGGTACTGGATGACACCATGAAAGTAGGCCTATTTTTGTTCATCATAGTTTATTTTTCGGTTTCTGAGTTGGGCGTAGGGTAGAACGGGTAGTTGAGACATAGGTACAGTTGAGACACCTTAAATAACTCGCGTGCGCAGACAGCAAAAGTTGTGATTTTTGCTGTGCACATGCGTATTAGTGTCCTCTTTGATCGTGGGAAATTTGATCAATGGACGCATTGGCAAAAGTTTTTGTAAGACTTTCACTTCACCATGCACACTCCACAATGAATAGCTTATTATCTTTATGTGACTGTTACACGTAACTGGTATAATCACAAACGTTATTCTGTGCCCTAAAAACTGGCATATTTCATGGTATTGTGTCATGCATGGCCATTGCAAAATCTAGAGAAATGCGCGAGGTGGCCAGCGAGGTACAGTTGAGACACTACTGTCTCAACTGTACCCGCGATAGAGTTCAATTAGTAAACACACTTGTTCAGTGTTATGATAACAGGTTAAATGTCATAATTAGCCAGCAAAAGCCACAAATGAAATAAAAATGTGGCATTTGTGATCATTAAACTGTGTATTATTAATTAATAAATAAAATTTATTGTTTCTGTTTTATAAAATTTAACCAGTGCTAATTAAAATAAAATTAATGAATTTGAATGGATGAATAAACAAAAATGTTGCCCAATTGTTATTTTTTTTTATATTCTCTTTATTTATTATATTTTCAATGAATGATTAGTTACCTTTACATCATTAAAAAATGGGTGTCTCAACTGTACCATGGTACTGTCTCAACTGCCTACCACATATGGGTACAGTTGAGACAAAGTTGAAACAAAAAGGACCTTATTTTTATGAGCTAATTGTGGAAAATATAAACTACTTAGGAGTAATATTGATTGATAATATCTTAGTCTACAAGCTAATAAAATGTCATGTGGAAATTCACGTCTTTTCAGTATCTATTTTTGTGTGAAAAATCAAAACGCAAAAAGTGTCTCAACTGTACCCGTTCTAGGCCTACGTTTCCAAATCTAACTTTAGGACTATATTGCCTCACTGTCTTGTTGGCTCAAACATAGCACCGTTTTGAAACATGACAGCAATTCCTAGCGACTGTTAGCTAGGTTTAAAATATGTAATACACGTGACAGCGGGGTTAGTTCTAACAGAACGTTACAACTAGCCGCTAAGTGTACAATGATAATCAAAGCTAATTTACATAATTATTACTGTTATTATTAATAATAATAATTATTGCACATCGTGCAATAATTGACACACACAAATGTAATTTAATTGCAATTACAATATTTATAATTTTATTTATTGCAGAACTTTGCTGCCCTTTTTTATGTCTCATGTCTCTATCCATGATATTGATCCACAATAGAAGGACGATTGGATGAGGAGTGGATGTATGGATATCTTTCTATACAGATGCACAAACAATATCAAACTATACAAATAAAATAGTACTGAATTATGTGTGTTACACACAAGTGTTACAACTAACCCCTCTGTCTGTAACAATTAACCCCGCATATGGGGTAAGTTGTAACTGTAATGACTCACGGTACACAGAGGAATCCATTTGCAGCTTTATTAAACAGTGTCGTACAGGCAGGGTCAAGACGGGGCAGATAGGGCAATGCAGACAGAACGATCGGGAAATCCAGATAACAGGCAGAGTTCGGGGCAGGCAGCAATAATCACAATCCAGACACAGTCCAAGATCAGGCCAGGCAGATATCAATCGTAGAAGAGTCAAACAGTCCAAAGTCGAAAACCAGAAACAGGATATAAACGCTCAGAGATGATCACCGGGGCAAATCAAGACTTCACACTGGTGTGGTGTGTGGACGTGGCTTTTATGTGTGTGTGCAAATGGCGTGCAGGTGTGTGATGCAATCAGTCCCAGGTAAGAGGCATGATGGGAATTTGAGTTTAACGCCAATGATCAATACTCCGGTGAAGGCTCCCTCTGGTGGCGGAGAGGAGGCGGAACGGGAGCTTCCACTGTAACAGTAACATTTGCACTTCTGTCATTTTTAGTCCAACTGTACGAAAATGGTAGGTCCAAAAAAACTTTAACTGCTCATTTGTAGCAGAGATGTGTATGTTGCTTGTGTAAAAAAAATATTAATCTAACCTAATTATTTTTTAATTAATTGAGGCAAAACCAAAAAGCGTTAGGTTGTGCCCCGCTCTCCCCTATCTATAGAAAGCTTGAAATGTCTTTAAACGAAACAATTGGAAATTAAAAGAAATATGTTATCGATTATGTAGCCAAATCCATTATGTGCATTTCTCTCTATAGGCACAATCACTACGGAGATGGCGATCTTTAACGTCATTTTTTCAGTCGACCCTGATTTTAATAAACTAGTGTTTTCTGTGTGACTGGATTTACAAATGCACATCTTGCTTTGTTGCACTTACACATATGTCGAAATAACGAAATGTTATGTTGAAATAACATTATTAATAAAAATAATAATACATCTCTAAAAAATATTTCATTGAATGCTGGATGTTGTTCTTGTTCAATTTAATAAAATTAAAACTTTAATCGTGATAATTTAACTAATATATATATATATATATATATATATATGTGTGTGTGTGTGTGTGTGTGTGTGTGTGTGCGTGTGTGTGTGTGTTTGAGTGTTTGTGTGTGTGTGAAGATGCAAAAGCCTCTAAATGCCATTTGAAATTTTCTTCTAAAATGACCATTTTTATCAAACTTGTATATTTAAGTTCAGTAGTTTCACTTAAATGACAATTAATAGGTAATCTTCATTGCCATTTAAGTGAAATTACTGAACTTAAATATACAAGTTTGATAAAAATGATCATTTTAGAAGAACATTTCAAATGGCACTTAGAGGCTTTTGCATCTGAACTCTTCATATATATATATATATATATATATATATATATATATATATATATATATACAGTATAAAACTTGCGCACGCAGCTCCCCCTGTCAATGATGTAACGCCCCCGACGCACCTGCGTAAAAAAATTGTGGTGCCGCCCCTGTGTAAGATACTGGTTTGTGTATGCAGTAGGCTACTAGCTAGTAAGTTTGCTACACAAGCCGCAGTTCAAATGCACGTCACAAACGCTGCTATGAAACGCGTCATAAACATCAAGCAATGGCTTCTTTTGAGGTGCCTGTGCCATGCCTTTGAAGCTTTGTGTTTTTGTGGCTAATTTATCTTTCAGGTATAGTACACAACACACACACACACACACGCACAGTAGCCTACTTGTGTGATGGATGCATCACTAACAGTGTGCTACTACACACAGGACATTGAGTAACAAGTGGATACATAGGGGTGAATTCAGGTTGGTTGGGACACATTTTGCCACTGAGATGACTAAGAAAAAGTGTTCCAATCAACCTGGATTCACCCCTATATGTCAAGTAAAGTCACATTTATTTGGATAGCCCTTTTCACAAGATGTGCCTTAGTTAGAGATTTATATAGGCTAGGCCTACTAGTCTATTTGCAATTTATGTCATTAAAATTAACAAATCAATTGTAAGAAAGTTCACAGCTGTTAAATTCAAGTTCGCGTAAAGGCTTATCTGATCTGATACATGAGTTTGACGGTGTTTTGAAAGATTCAATCTTTCAAAAGGCTAAATATTTTTGTATCTGCAAGTGTGTTAATGATTGTATTTAATTTTAATATGTCTTTAGATAGGCTTATTAATTAATTCATTCCCAGTTAATGCGGCATTGATCACTGAAAAAAATAATATGCTTTATCTAATCAATAAAATTGTGGCAACATATTACAAGCAATATTATTAATTAAATTGTACAAACTAGAATTAATTACAATGTTAATTTGATTTACTATTACTCAATTGTAATTTGTTCAATTTAATAAATAATATTGCTTGTAATCTGTTGCCACAATTGTATTGACTAGATAAAGCATATTCATTTTTACAGTGATGAACCCTGAATATAGCCTATGAGCTGAAAATCACTCATAACGCCCACTCAATTGAGTGATAACGTTCGAAGCGGGAGCACCCTGACCTCCATGATTGCCATTTTTTATGTAAATTAATTTCTTTTAATATAAATGATCATTAGTGTGGACAAAACTTACCATCATTTTCCATTTCATCACCCCACTCAAGTAGCTTTGGTTCAGATGTGGCTGAAAGTGTACTGGAAGCCATGGCCCGATGTAATTGGTTCCTCACACCTTTTCTATTGTATGTCCAAATGACCCATAGCCAGTGACGGTTTTGAGGGGTATCCTCTCCAAACAAAGCAATGCACAGTTGCGACCAAATTGGTGATGAATACTTTTGAGAACTTTTTAGAAGTTCAGCTTTTAATAGCTCTTGCACAATACGTCCCATTCCCCCTGCCTCTGCCCAGACATCTTTCCTTGTCTGTTTGTGTCCTTTTTTAAATCTGCCCATGATGATATATGCACATATTTCTTCTGTCTGGGCACTCTTTTATAAGGTTTGTAAACTAACACACCTGTCTAACAATTCACAAGGACATTGGTGAAATCAAGAACAGGTAGTGCCAGATTAGTTAATGTTTCCAAAATGTGAAAATTACTAATTCTACCCAGGTGCAGATTGTAGAAATGGTTTAGGAGATTCCTCTTACATTGATCAATTTAAAATGAGGCGAATTTTTGGTATTTCAGGCACTTGAACTCACCTATATTAAATATATATTCCTTGTCTCATAAGTTATAGCTATTGCTGTTGTGACCAAATAATATAAATATTTAAACAAAAATGCAAATTGCATTTATAATGTAATTTTTATACATGGAAATATACAACATAACGTATTTATTTATATATGTCATGTCATGTCTCCGAGGTGCTTGTAGGGCTGCTGCTGTTTATCCCAACATTGATATTGTGCATGCCAACACGGGGAAAGCATCCTATCTCACCACAAAGATGCATATCTAAGCTCAGCCTGAACTCGAACCGGCGACCTTCTTGTTGTTAGTCGACAGTTTTATCCACTGAACCGCAGTGATTAAGTTGAAAGCTGCTTAATCTAATCTCAGGAAAAACTTTTAAATATATTTAAGTTGTAGTGTATATGACGGTTCACATTTAATTCTGTTGAGCTATATGCTTCAGCATTTAAATTGGTGGCCAGTGGAACCGAGTATTCAGCGTCCCGCACCGGGACAGCGACAGTGGCGTATAGAGCAGACCAGTGTTTATAATCTAATCTAATCTAATCTAATCTAATATAATATAATATAATATAATATAATATAATATAATATAATGTAATGTAATATAATAATACAATATAATATAATATAATATAATATGAATAGTAATAAATAAGGTGCTTAATAATGATAGTCATTTTGGGCGCATGTGCATGGTGCATGCAAATATAACAAAATGGAGAGGTAGTGCAGTTTAGAAATTTAGCAAAAAACGATTTCAAATTGTTTTTAAGAAATCTATATAGAAGCTAAATGGACCCTAAATTGATTCTGGAAAAAACAATCAATCAATCAATCAAAACACTTTAACTGTTTAACTGTTTTAACATTTTAATTGGTACTCAGTACCTTGCGCATTCTGCACCATGAATGTGGACAGCGACGGTATAGTAAAATGATCACTTAATTAATTACTATATTAAGACTTGCCGCTGTAATGATTCACGATGCACAGAGGAATCCATTTGCAGCTTTTATTTAACAAGGTCGTACAGGCAGGGTCAAGACGAGGCAGACAGGGCAATGCAGACAAGACAACAGGATAATTCAGGAAACAGGCAGAGATCAGGGCAAGCAGCAATAATCGTAGTCAGTAACAGTCCAAGTTCAGGCCAGGCAGATATCAATCGTAGAAGAGTCAAACAGTCCAAAGTCAAAACCAGAAACAGGATATAAACGCTCAGAGATGATCACCGGGGCAATTCAAGACTTCGCACTGGTGTGGTGTGTGGACGTGACTTTTATGTGTGTGTGTTAATGGCGTGCAGGTGTGTGATGCAATCAGTTCCAGGTAAGAGGCATGATGGGAATTTGAGTTTAAAGCCAATGATCAATATTCTGGTGAAGGCTCCCTCTGGTGGCGGAGAGACGACAGAGCGGGAGCCTCCACTGTAACAGAGACCCCCCCCACCCCCCCCACCCTCGCCTGCGAGCGGCTCCTGACGCGAGGAGGCAATTGTCGTCGGGTCTCCCACGGGGTCGGGGGGCCGGTTTCTCCGGGTATGTCCTATGGAACTCTTCAATGAGAGTGGGGACCAGGATATCCTTCGAATTGACCCAGGACTCTTCCTCCGGACCGTACCCCTCCCAATCATTTCATTTCATTTTCATTTCATTTTATTTAATAGGGACAATGCATGTTAATGAACATAAGTACAAAGTACAAAATGTAAACAAGCCGGATTATAGCAAATTGCTAATTTACTTCCGTAGTCCCTAGGCAGGTACAACAACAGACAACTCAGTACAAGACGCCACTAAAACACAATACATAAAAAACACATAACAATTTACTAAGTAAAATGATTACACACTTGATTTTTCATAAGCCACTTCTTAAGATGTTCCTTAAAGGAGTGATAAGAAGAACATTGTCGTATTGACTGCGGCAAACTATTAAAATATTTACTCCCTATCACTGATAAGACTTTCTGGCCAAAAGATGTTCGCCTATTTGGTACATCCCAGTCCCCTCTACTGACAGACCTGGTACCAATACCACAATCTATCCTCTGTTTAATAAACTCCTTCAATGGTGGTGGTGCAAGGCCATGCCAGACTTTATAAACAAAGCATGCATAATTGAAATTTTTTAAATTTTCAAAACTCAATAGATTATGCTTTTTAATTATTTTACAGTGGTGAAATGACAAATACTTTTGTTTTTTATCAAATACTTTTATCGCCTTCTTGTACAGTGTTTCTATTGGTTGAAGTATTGAGTTATTCGTGAATGACCAACTACTGAAACAATACTGCATATGTGAAAAAATCATTGACAATAAATACAACCTCGCAGCACCTACTGTCAAGAAGGGCCTGATATTCCTAAAATTGTTTAAATTAAATTTAATAATATTGGACAACTTTTTTACGTGGCTTCTAAAAGTGAGAGTAGAATCTAGAGTGACTCCAAGATATGTAAACTCCTTCACAACTTCTATTTCTTCTCCCCCTAGAAATACATTTGAGTGTGTCATCTCTACAGTTCGTTTTGAGAACATCATACACACAGTTTTTTTGTATTCAATATTAAACCTGTCCTGGTAAGCCAATTATGTACATTTGTCATATCTGAAGTTAAAATGATTGAAGCTTTTTCATGATTCTTTGCATGGGTATAAATAACTACATCATCTGCATATAACTGAATTTGTACATCTTTACATACTTCAGGCAAATCATTCATATAAATTGAAAATAAAATAGGTCCTAAAATAGAACCTTGTGGAACCCCCTTGGGGCAAGCAATATAGGGAGATTTCACCCCATCAATACATACACATATTTGAGAGATAAGATTTTACCCAGAGTATTGCTTCCTCTGAGAAATTAAAATTTGTTAATTTAGATAAAAGCACCTGATGGTCAACGGTGTCAAAACATTCTTTAAGTCTAAAAATACAGCACCCACACACACATTTTTATCTAGTAAGCATTTCACTCTCTCCACAAACAACAGTTTGCTGAGTCTGTTCAGTAATTTCTACGGAAACCAAATTGCATTGGATGCAAAGAATTAATACCCTTATGCAGATGATTAGTCAAGAGATTTGATACCCTTTTTTCTGCTACCGTAGATATAGTGGGGAGAATGCTAATTGGCCTATAATTTTTCAAATTTAGTTTATCTCCAGATTTGTAAATTGGGACAACAGTAGCCATCTTCCAAGCAGATGGAACAGCTTCTTGTTTGAAAGACAGGTTTATCATATGTGTTATTGGGGATACTAAAGAATCTTTATTCGTTTTTAAAAATGTTGTATCAAGACCATACGCATCCTTTGCTTTGGAGCTTTTTAAAGCATCAATAATCTTTACTACTTCTAACTCAGTTATTTCATCAATTCGAAATATCTGTTGATCAATTTGTATCGGTCAATATGTAATATCTTTTACAATAAAATGCTGGGTTAATTCATCCACAGAATTTCTAAAATGTGAGTTAAAATTTGTGGCTATAGATAAAGAATCTTTTACTAATATACTATTTATTTTAAGTTCAAATTGTTTCACATTATTATTTTGTTTTCCAGTTAATTTATTAATAGTTTGCCAATTTTTTTCCCATCCCCTTTTGACCCCTCAATAATACTCATAAAAAAACTTGCTTTAGCCTTTCGTAAGTGTCACAGATCAGAAGGACACAAGCCCCTTTTCCACCAAAGCATTTTGAGAGCCGGTTCGGAGCCGGTGCCTGTGCGCGAACCAGTTCTTTGTGTTTCTACAGCCAAAGAACCGGTTCGCGGCCGCGAGAACTGGTTCCAAAGCGGCACCAACTCTTTGCTGGACTAGAACCGTTCTTTTAGCACGTCATGTTTACGGGGCGGGTTTAGATGCGTTCTTCTCGGTTCTTTTAAACATATTTTCTGACCATCGCAAAGCCAGGAGAAACTGCTGAAACACGCAAGCGTTTTATTTATTTATTTATTTTTAAACATAAGCAAAGAAGAAAACAGTCACGATATAGAACAAATAAATGGAAAGAAAAAAGACACAAGACAGGGGTACATAACTTATCAGAAAAGATTACATATCAAACGAAAAGATTAAAAGACTTACATATTTCAATTGTTTTTAACGTTTTCTTGGTACACGAGTTACTTGCAAGCGACGTAAACAGTGACGTAACGACGTCGTTCCCTGGGCGCTCTAGTCAGTGGAAAAGCAAACAGGTTCTGAACGGGTTCGCAAGTTGAACCAGCTCCGAACCAACTTTGAACCAGCACCAGTTCCGAACCAGTTCTTTTTTCGGTGGAAAAGGGGTAACAGATGGATGAGAATAACCAGGTTTATTGAGACAGGTGATAGAGTCAATGGCAGGTGAGTAATGCAGATAATGTTCCGGGAAGAAGTGAATAAAGAGTCTGAAGATGTGTTTCTTATCTTGAGCAGGTTTTGGAGTCAGACGGGCTACAGCAGCGGAGAGGAGATCTGAGGAAGATCGGAGCCGGAGTTGATGAAGAATCAATGGAGCTTGGAATGAACAGGTAAGTATATCTCTTGAACAGCAGTAGTAGAGAGGGAGTCTGTGGTCGCATTACTGACGAGACCAGACAGTGAGTGATAGTGTGAGGTGAGTCTTTATAGGAGAGTTAATTGATACGGTGATTGAAGGGAACAGGTGATGATGATACTCTGGAGTTAGCCGGAACGAGTGGGTGGAGTGCAGGTATCTGGTGCTGACACCGATGGATCCGTGACAGTACCGCCCCCCCCCCCCCCCCCATGGCCAGCTCCAGCTGGCGGACGGGACCGACGACGGGGACGACCAAGGCCCCTGGGTGCTGGGCGATCTGGGTGCGAAGCATGGAATTCCTGGAGTAACGATGGATCTAGAATGTCGTCACGATTGACCCAGCATCTCTCCTCCGCTCCGAATCCCTCCCAGTCGACGAGGTATTCCAAGTGGCCGGCCCGTCGTCGGGAATCCGAGGATCTCGTGGACTCGGTAGATGTTGTCATCCTCTGGATCTGCTGGAGGAGGGGGCACCGCCGTAGCACCAGATCCTGGGGAGGAAGGAGTGAGAGGGTTAGTGTATGGCTTGAGTAGAGAGACATGGAAGGTAGGTGCAATACGGTAGTGAGCGGGTAGGGATAGCCGGTAGGTGACGGGATTGATCTGCCTCTGTATCGCGAATGGGCCGATATATCTGGGACTCAGCTTACGACAGGGCTGTCGGAGACGGATGTCCCGGGTTGAGAGCCAGACCAATTGCCCTGGAAGATATTGAGGAGCATCGGACCGTCTGACGTTGGCCTGGCTCTGATGTCTCCGAACAGCCCGCTGGAGGTGAATATGTGCTGAGTCCCAGACTCTCTCGCTCGTCTGGAACCAGTGATGGACTGCTGGGACGTCATTAACAACACGCTCCATCACCTGCCGTTTAATTTTCACTTGTTGTCGATGTAATGAAAGCTGGTTTCCACTTATTCTGGTCACAATGTCTCCTTTACTTGCCATCAGGAAACAAGCCTCTGCACAGTCCCTATGCACTTTACTTTTTTATGCTCTTCAATCCTCTGATGAGCATGCTTCCAGGCTTGCATGCCGCCTCGGACAAAAGGACTCTCTGATACAGTAGGCTTTGAAAAAGCGAGGCAAACGGTGCAATAAAGTGCATGACTTGCTTCACAATATGTCAGCCACTTACGATTAAGCCCATCTTTTGTGTAAAAAATATTTGGTATGGCTCTTTTTGGGGTTTGTTGGGGGTGGAACTGCAAAAATAAACTGAGGTCTTTGGACTGGGGCCGGGCAAAGTAATCAAAGCTTTCCTCATTCACTTTGTGATCTTTTCTGTTTCCTTCCATATTCTTCTCTCCTTTTTCAGTCTCTACTCTTTCTGTATCCTTCTCTTCTGTTTCAGTCTCTACTCTTTCTGAATCCTTCTCTCCTGTTTCAGTCTCTACTCTGAACCCTGAGGTAGAAACGTCTCTGTCCCTTGCACTGCTTGACAGATGTTCACCTACATCTGCTTAAATTATATAAAATAAAAAAGATATCATCAACAGTATTACTACTACATAGTTAAAAACACAATATATAAACAGCAGTTGTTTGAGACTATTGTTGTGTTCACACTCAATGCGAATTTAATTATTTGCGCGAATAGATTACATACAAAGTCAATGCAAAGATGCGAATAGAAGAATCATTTGCGCCGGGCAGCGCGAATTACGCGAATTGGGTGATGCGTTTATCGCAAACATCTTCCACGCAATTTGGAAAATTTTAACTCGAGCGGAAGATTGCTGTTGTCACTAGAGCTTATTCTGCCCGAGCGGGTCGGGCCGATATTTCCCGTCACTATCCTTGGGTCGGGCCGGGCCCTTGAGAGACGTGCACTGCCAACGCATTAGTGTGTGGCGCGGGACTAGATTTGATGGCCGAGTGCGGGCGGTAATGCGCTCACTCTGTGTGTGCGGATTGCGGGAGAATACAACGATTCGCGGGACTCCCTTTATTCAAAATCTATGAATAAAAGATATAAAAACAAATAGATTTGTTTTCATCTGTTGCAGAAAAGCAACAAGAACTAAAACAAAATAGAAACGATTTACAGGCCAGAGTTTCTATTTATAACACGTTTGCAGTGTTGAGCGATGTAGCCAATCACAAACATGTGCGTTGATTTCTCGAACACAATGGTGGCCAATCAGAAACATTTAAGATAGACTCCCCTCACCGCTCAAAACAGACTTTTTGTTCAGTGCTGAATTCTGTATGCTGGCAAATCCTCGAATTATAACAAACAAAGTGTAGATATTATTAAAGATTCAGATTCATGCAGTCAGCTTCAATGATAATAACAGAGATGTGTGAGATTGCGATGAACTGTCAGCTTTTTTGTCAGCGAGATGGAGGAAAGTCCGTATTGTACTACTTTACACGCTATTACAAGATAAAGAAATAAAAAAAACAAAAAACAAAAACAAACATATGTTGGATGTGATCCTTACGTTACGAAGAGGAGCGATTTTTCAACTGAATTGAAATATTTTCCAGCCATTGAGGCTGTAGATATCAGCAACTACCTCGTCTTACGAAATATATGATACTACGTCGTGCTTACCTCCGTATTTGGGACTTCCACAACAAGTACAGAGCAGCAATATATTTCATTTCAGACATGACGGAAACGTACGCCAGAAAGAAATTGTGTTTTTTTTTTTGCGGACTCGCGAATGGGTTCAAAATGTTCAAGCATCTAACTAGATGCGATAGAACATATTTGACGCTCTATTTGCTTTCAGTATGAACACAACAAAATCGACCATAATGATGTTATAATAGAACACAATTCAGATTTGTTTTCTACGATAGCACACCTTTACCTATATATCTACATACATATATGTTACATTCATTCATTTCACTTTCCATGAGCAAAATATAATTTTGGAGAAGTGTATTGATGAAAAATAGAAGTGCATTAATGAAAAATGTACAGCAATGCACTTCTGCAATATTACATTTTGCTCATGAACTACATTTTACCCTGTTGCTAATGATTCAACCAATCAATAACATTGTGCAATGTGCACACCTGTGACTGTAGCTGTGGTTTCTCCTCCTAGCCCTGTCTCGTGATCACCAGTTTCATCACTGGGCTGAGTCTGACTGAGTTCTTCTGATACTGTGGGAGGTAAAAAGAACAGGGTCAGGACATAAGCCATAGACAATAAAAGAAATGGACAGAGCGAGCCCATTGATTTCAACGGGGCTTTAATCTGCACGCAAATTTACCTTTGTGGCCACGGGCTTTCTTCTGCACCCAAGCATTACAGCTATTGCTTTTTAACAAAACAGGCCTAATGTCTCTAAACGAACTAAAATATTGCCTAAAAGAACAGATAGAGTTTGGATAACTCAAGTTATCCAAAGTTAGGTATACTTGGCGCCAGTAGACAGCCCTTTTTCTCCCATAAAAACCCTGCTACTTGGGGTATTTTACATGTGCAGTGCCAAGAGGAAACTTCGAGTCAGTAAAATAATAATAAAAGCAATAATGTAATGTATAATATAAAGTATCATATTAGATACATTTTAAAACGGCAATGCACATGTAAAATAAACCTAGTATTAGCTAGTCATTTAAAATACATCAATAACTAATATCATAGTTTAAAAATAAAATAAAACATTTAATATTAATATTTAATATAATAAAATCATAGTTGAGGGCCTTAGGCTTGCTTTACTAAGCCCATCATGGAATACTGTCTTCGTTAGGCTTTATCCCGAGAGAAAGTTATTTCTGGTGGCTATTAACGTTAGACTTTTATTGTGGGCCTAACGTCGTTACATACAAAACCTCTCAGCCCATAAAGGCAGGCGGCAGGCCTGTTGAATCAGGTGATAAAACGGTCACGACACCTTGCTCTTTAGCTTCGGCTAGAGTTAGTTAATCACAGACTGTAAAAAATAGGTTTTAACATAATAATTCGTATACACTCAATGTTAACATAGCAGCAGTCACGGAAAGTTAACTGTTAGCTACTCTGCCAACCACTGACTGAAGGACAAATTCAAGAGTCAGTCACCAATAGTAATCTATTAATTTGTCTAATTTACCACAGCTATTTTCAAATTACACAAGCTTTTGGCTAGCCGGTAGTGCTGGTAGCTGATACTAATTCCCATCTGTGCCTATCTTTTTGACGACAACAAGTACTTCAGACTCAGTTTATTTCACCTGTAGTATATTTGCTCATTGTTGCCCGGAACATGTCTGTAATTTTGGAGCATTTCCATGCCTCCTCCTCCATCATTTTTTTTCTTTTGAGTCTGATCTTCTCAGCACCACCTTTCAGTTTTCTTTTTTGCCTTTCTTCCATCATTACTCATTACAGTAGTAGTAAGTTACTCACACACCGACCGTCCGTTAAACTTTCAAAACATGAAGCGGGAAAAGAGGTGTTCGGTGGCTTTTTACATCAAAGGCCGGCCGACAGGTTATACCATTTAGGGAGGGGCCGGGGCGGCCGGGCTCTGACCCCCCTATGTTTTTGAAAATCCTAGACATGGTTGGACGACCTGCCGAACGGGTTAGCTTTGCAGTGCACACAGACACAGTGTTGAGCGGAGACAGAGAGGCAGGCAGGCTGCAGTCAGTGACAGTTTGACCGGCGGAAGCGGCCGCACATCAGGCCGCCTGCCGCCAGATGGTATTGCTAATAATACAATATCAGACACTAGTATAACTATTATCAGACCGACCCTCACGGCCTCAAATCAATACCGGCCCACTGGGAAAAGTCCCGACTCTCCCGATTGCCACTCCGCTACTGGCTTCAACCCATGAACTGCTCGTTGAACAAAGAAAAAAACATTAATTTGTACCAGGACAATAAAGAGGGTTCAAACATCTTTTTAGTTATTAGTCTTAGTCTGCATTACAATGGTGTTTTAGGATGCCAAACAATTATTATAATATGTAATAATGATTTATAATTATTCCTATGACGTACTGTAAAATCCATTTAGCCTATAAATATACTATGTAAATGAAAAATTAGTATTTCAAAAGTATATTTTAACATTACACATTACACTAATGTAGGAAAATTAAAATACATTTGTCCTAATTCCTTCATTTGCAAGAAATAAACCCTTGAGCTTTTATTTAGGAGAAAACACCAGCAGCCTGACCATGATGATCGCGTGAGCAAAGTAATCACGCAGCACAAACTGGATGCTATTCTAATGTCAGTTATTATAATGGCACAACGCCATATCATGGTTTCAATTTCAGTTCGTTGGCAAAACATAACGCTAGAGACCTTAATGTTAGGTTTTACATTTTACATCTTTACATATCTGTGTTGGGAAAAGGGAGAAGACGGGTTCGGCAAGGCGGATTCGAACTCGCGTTCAGCGCATCAAAAGCTGCTTTCATGTATTTCACGCCCTACGATCTAACGTTACGCCACTGAGGCTGTATGAATACATCTGTCGTTTTGTTGTAAAGACAGGCACTTAGTGCAAATATATAGCCTACTCCGTTATGTAAAAAAAAATGTTTTCTTCCCTTAGCTTGGGCCATGGCGAACTTCCAATTAAAACATTTTATCAGACCGAGCCGGCCCTCGCGGCCTCGAAACACTACCGCCCCACCGGGAAAACTCCAGACTCTCCCGATTGCCACTCCGCTACTGGCCACAAGGTCACCACAGGGCAAGGTCACCCAAGGACGCAGGGAGGAGGGGCAGGGTCAAACACAGGGCACGGGGAGGGGCCAGATCAAAGGTCACCATCAATCATTTTGACAGAAGCTCCATCATATTACTACTCATATGGAAATGCTATTGAAAAAACGCCACAATTGCTCAGATTTCATTGCTGCTGCACAGCTGGTTGCAGAACATCAAAATGGTCTGACTTTGGCTTTACTAGCCAGGACAGTGTCTTTAGGGTTCTCAAGTCCAGAGGGGCACTTTTACTGTCATACACAGAGAGCTGATTTTCACCACAAAATAAATTGCTTACTGTGATCCAGTGGTTTTGCCGAATGTTCAATATCTGCGCAAACTTTTCTTGTGGAGTTTCGACAATTCCGTGCAATAGCACTAAAGGGCAATACTGACTGAAACCCATCAATGTCCATATTGTCCTTTGCCATGAGGTAGCTGGCCAGGTCGATGGTATCACAGGTCAACCAGTAATCCTGGTAAAGGATTTGTTGCAGATTATTTATTTTGGGTAGCCTGGATAGTCTTCTAGGTTCAGTTGTTTCCAATGGACATGACTCGTTCATATTGGCCCCTCGATTTTAGATTGCCTTCTGATATTCTTCACAAGAGCTTTCTGTAAGTACAGAAGATACAAATTATTACTTTGCTTTGTGAATCACTTAAAATTGAAATGTGATGGTATTTAACACTAAAAGTTACTGTTTAATGTTTTGTGTGATCTTGGTCTATAAAGTGTCTTTTTAACAGGGGACAGTACTTTCAATGTTAAGTTTGGATCTGGACCTTCTAGAGAACCACAAGATGTCACAGTGTCTGGTTGTGTTTCCCTTGTTTGTCACTAGAGGTCCACGTTATCACGGTCTCCTTCACTATTAACTTCATTTCCCAGCATTCTGTCTGTCACTGTCACTCATCAGTTCATTGCACTCAGCTGTTCTCCGTCATCATTGTTCCCAGCTGTTCATTGTTGGTCTTGTTAGATAAGTGTATATATTCCCTGTAGGTGTTAATATGTCTGTGGAGTCTTTGTTAATTGTCACACCACTTGAGATCTGTGGTCTTCTTCATGTTTTTCTTTCGGTGCTAATCTTTTGGTTTGTTTATTGGATTTTGACCCTTGCCTGGAAGACTACGATTCATATTGCTTTTGGATATGTCTATCCCCTGTGTGTGTTTGTGACACAAGATTGATGTGAGAGCCAATGAGATGTATTTATACAAATACATAATTGCAAGTATACACAGCAAATTCTTCTAGATTTGTAATATTTGAATTTAAAATTATTATTATTTTACTCTCTGATTAAAATTACCTTGCTTCTCATGTCTTTGAATGGCAGACCCTTCACTAGTGGAGAAACGTATATATGGTATAAGCACATACATTACTCTTTTTATGACATATTTTCCAGCATCTTGTGTTTTTAACAAAGAGTCATTAAAATGACAATGTTTTGTAAAAGGTACAAACATAAAAAATATTTCCATACTTTCTTTCTTGATCTTTCATATTAACGGAGCTGTGCATCATGCATCTGTTGGTATATCTGCACAAAGTCATCCATTCGTGTGAGTCTCCTCCTCTGGAACCTAATTTCTTTGAGGTCCCACTGACTTTTTTCCATGATTCTCTCCGTACGATTGTCCTGCGTAAAGTTCTGAAAAAATAATTAGCCAACACATTAAATTACAAATTTGCCTTTTAATCAATGAATTCAAATAAATAATCAAAGTTTTACCTGTTTTTTGGACTGACTACTTCTTTAAAAATCTTGCTGAAATGCTGGTACGCTGAACCAGTACCATGACGACCAATATCGCCTAAAGTATTACGTGATAATAAGATAAGATGACAATATGAATATATATATATATATATATATATATGAGTGTGTGCGTGTGTGTGTGTGTGTGTGTGAGTGTGTTTGTGTGTAACATGCTGTACACACATTTTTTTTTAAATGTTTTAATTTAAATTAGTTTGAATTTAAATTAAAACATTAAAATTCAAACTAATGTAAACACAACTCTCCAAATGAGGGACACTGAACAGGCCCTAGACTCCAACCAATTTTCTGAGTCTCTCTGTTTCGTTCTGTTGATAGTCTCTCCTTAAACAGTGTTATGTACTTGGTTATTTTTTTTCCATGTACTTCTGGAAGCTGGTTTTAATATCTTCAGGAGCCCAGTCCTGCTGCCAGACACCCCTGGAAACTCCTTCACTTATCACCCTGGCCGCGCTCAGCTCAATGTTTCTCCGATTTGTCAGAAATATCAGGAGTGGGTGGTTGTTAGTATCATGTGACGTGACTTGTATTGAGGGAATGTTTTCGTGTCAAACAGTCAAGAGACTCACCTTTTACTTTGACCTGATCCATCATATAATTGAAGAAGGCCTGCTGCCTTTCAGTCACCCTCTCGGGGGCATCTGATTTTTCAGGCCTGAAAGGCTCGAGGATCTTGTCCAGCTCTTAAGCAGCCTGGACTATCCTGTCAAACTCTGAAAACACCTACAACACACACACACAAGCATGGGACAATGTGGACATTGTTCAATGCATGGTCAGGCCTACAGGCCAGTTCTAAAGCAAACCTAAACAGAATGTGGTTTCTCATTGTGGAAAAAGGGATATGCATAAGTACTTAACTTGTCTCTCTGTAAAAAGAGCTGGCCGTGCTCCATCTGCATCCACAATCTCATGTCTTCCCACTGAGAAGGTCTGGTCCATCTTTGATACAATGAGAGGTTAAGATAACATCAGTAGGGATAACGTCACATAACATTACTAAGTTTTTCATCTCGTTAAAAGATGGCTAATTTTATCAGCAGCGATAAAGCAGTTGAGTTTGAGTAAAGAAAATCACTTTTACATTGCATGCTTCACATTCTGAATTTACTTTTTTTTTAAATCAAAGTATAATGCTGTTGTGAAATCACAAATACTGTCAAAACTTATCACAAACTTCATCTGTGCATAAGCTGCACGTTAACGGTAATGTTATGTGCGCCAATTCAACAGATTTATAACGTTAACCATAATAATTTATAAACCAATGCCACCAGAGGAGAATGCATCAGTGAATGTGGTAAAATACAAAACCATAATTCTTACATTTGGGACAAATAAATCGTTTTTTTAGGCCTCCAGGAACTGTTAGGGTAACGTTACCTGAAAAAACAGGCCACACCATATTCTTCAAGCTCGCCCACATTAGTTGCAGACCAGTAAAATATATCAACATACAGTAAAAAAAAATAACACAAAAGTCGCAAGCTTGATTACTCACCTTATTATTAACTTACTCCAAAAACGTAGCGAGGCTCCAGATAAAAATAGTCAGTCTGTCAAAGTTAGTTTCCACATCTGCAAAATTGGCACTGTGATAAGGTTTGTGTTCCGTGTAAAGTGTGGGTGTTACAATCCTAGGGATATGTGTTGGGTTGTGTTGTGTTTTTTTTTCTCTTTCTTTCTTTTAGGCTGCATGTTTAGGTTCCATGAGTGAGTCCCAGCAGGGGTGCCTAATTAACTGAGTGTGTGGCAGCAGGTGTGTCCAATGATACTCAGTGCCTGGAGGATAAGAAGGCTTGGTTTGCACACTGCAATGGCAAGAGAAACGTCCGTGAGCAGAGTACTACCATAGTCATCCAAAAAGAGAACCACCAATCAACTAACCAACCAGTCAGTCTGTGAGCAGATTACTGTCAACCAGCCGAACCAACGGAACAGAGACAAATTGAGCCATCCAACCAGTGGGTTGATTATTGAGCTAGATCCTTGTGAGACCAGAACAGTGTCTGGGGCTTAGCCTCCGTGGTGGAGAGAGGACTACTTAATTGTTCATATAGGGTTTGAGCTGGTTACTGTAGTTAGTAAGTCAGTTTAGTGTTGTCTTACACTGTTCATTGTTGTCTTACACTGTTTACTGTCGTCTTACATTGTTTATTGCTATTTTTATTCTGAGAGACTAGTTTGAAGTGGTTTTTATTGTGAATTCTGTAATAAATACCCTTCAGTTTGCATTCTAGTCTGACTTCCTGTCCTCTTTTGCCCGGGTTTATTTTTAAATATTGTTGCACCTCCTTTCCCCTGGATTAGCCATCAGGAGGAACGTAACACAGAGGAAGAACTTTATTAATGAACAGCCTAGTAGCTTCTGCTTTGTGGCATCATCTGCCTTGTGTTGATCCCCCTGCTGGTTTTTGGAAGATTGCAGTCAATTCTGGTGAACTTCTTTTGGGACGAACTGCACTTGGTTCTTCAAAGTGTGCTGTTCCTCCAAGCGGAAGAAGGAGGACAAGTTCTACCCACATAGCAACATTGTTTCGGCCCTGATCTGGCCCACATCTGGCACTTGTGGCATGCGGATCTGGCCCACATGCAGCAATGAATTACGGCCCTTGGGTGGCCCACTCCTGTTTGCCAGATCTGGGCCACAAGCAGGCCATAGCAATGCCACATGTCAGCCAAGAGCAAAGAAATAAACCACACCTGGACTTTATCTGAGCCACAAAATCTGTGTATATTAAACATGGAGTCATCTCAACCTTAATAAGCCTGTTAACAAGCAGAATCACTGAAGGAAAGAAGAGAATGGAAAAAGAGACGAGCAGAACAACTACAACTGACTTTAGACACAGTCTTAGATGAAATCACCTGAAGAGAAAAGAAGACATTAAATCTGAAGATCTCAGCAGAGGAGGATTAAACAGCATTACCAGCTTCACTTATTACTAACCAGACTGACTTTATTTCTGTCAGACTTCTAAAGAAGATTTATTGAGAATTAAAAGAGGTTTAACTCTGTGTTTCATTTGAAGTCACCGTAACATCAGAATCTCTGAAGGAGAAAATCGTAATTGGTTACCATTATGGAGATCGGTGTTTGCTTTAGTTGGGGTCTTGAGCCTTAAATCATTTATTTTAGGGTATGTTTGGCTATTGTACTTCTGTTACAAAAGTCAAATGAGTGGTGTGGATACAATGATATGATGATGTTGATTGTGGTCGTACATAATCAATAATTTGTCTGAATCAGTGAGCGTATAATTTCAGAATCAAGCTTTGTATTTTATGGATATTATTGCAGCACTACTGTTATGGCATATGCCTTCTCTATTAAATCAAAATTATCAAATCAATTACAAAAAAAACCCTCACAAATATTTTAAATGCTTTTTCAAAATGCTTTTTAATTGCCACCATTATTGAGATTCACAGGCTGATTCATGATGTCTTTTAAAATTAAGTTTTAGGAAATTATTTGGAGTATATTGTATAAGTAAAAAACATTATGATTTTCAAGGACAGTATTGTAACAATAAAGTAAATTTAACTCACAAATTGGGCTTCACTCAGTTCAAATGATAGTGAAATAATGACAATGTTGAACAGCAAACACCATCAAAACACTTTTTGTTCGCTATTTGTTCATTTGGCTGTTATAACATAAGAATGATAGCCGAACAAATTATAACATAAGTGTTTTAAGGCTCAAGAGCCCAACTAAAGCAAACACTGATCTCCATAATGGTAACCAATTACGATTTTCTCCTTCAGGGATTCTGATGTTACGGTGACTTCAAATGAAACACAGAGTTAAACCTCTTTTAATTCTCAATAAAATCTTCTGTAGAAGCCTGACAGAAATAAAGTCAGTCTGGTTAGTAATAAGTGAAGCTGGTAATGCTGTTTAATCCTCCTCTGCTGAGATCTTCAGATTTAATGTCTTCTTTTCTCTTCAGGTGATTTCATCTAAGACTGTGTCTAAAGTCAGTTGTAGTTGTTCTGCTCGTCTCTTTTTCCATTCTCTTCTTTCCTTCAGTGATTCTGCTTGTTAACAGGCTTATTAAGGTTGAGATGACTCCATGTTTAATATACACAGATTTTGTGGCTCAGATAAAGTCCAGTTGTGGTTTATTTCTTTGCTCTTGGCTGACATGTGGCATTGCTATGGCCTGCTTGTGGCCCAGATCTGGCAAACAGGAGTGGGCCACCCAAGGGCCGTAATTCATTGCTGCATGTGGGCCAGATCCGCATGCCACAAGTGCCAGATGTGGGCCAGATCTGGGCCGAAACAATGTTGCTATGTGGGTAGTTCATCTTTTCATGCATATTGAAGACGAAATGTTGCAGTTTTAGTCATTCTTCAGCCCTTATAAGATAGATAAAAGCACTTACCAATAGGATATATTGATCTACAAATAACTATTTCTTTAGCAAAACTTACAAGTGTTTTTTTTACAGTAATTCTTTATTAGTTATTAATTAGTAAAAAAGTTTTATTGGTAAATAATAAAGCTAGTAAATCAATTAGCTTTATTAGTAAATAATTCCCTATTAGTTCTGCAGTAACAAAACAGTATTCTAAAGTGTTACCCAAATTTTGAACACAAAAAGTTAAGCACTAAAACTTTTAAACAAACAAGACAACTTAGCCAGTCGCCCTCCTGTGGTGAATTGTGTGAATTACACTGCTGCAACTTATTTCTACAACTGTGACTGCAATCAGCTGGCGCGTCTTTAGACATGGGCATTCGGGGCTTCAGCCCCTGATGATTTTTTTATAGCCCCAGATCAAAAAAAAAATAATATTTAGATATTGATTGATAATTATTATTAGATTTTAATAATTTTGTATATGTTTAAAAAACTACCGGGTATTTTAATCTATCCTTCGGAATCATGTGTTACTATGGTTACACAACACGCTCGAGTTTAGATTGCGCACCAGAGGAGACAGAGAGGTTTACAAAACTTTATTTAAAACACTTAATATTCAACAAGTAACATTATTTGTATATATGGGAAAAAAATAATAAAAAAAAAACACATTAAAATTCCAAAACCAGATTTCCATCGTAAACAACTCACAAAGCATCGTTAACTCATCACAGATCACTGAAACCCTTCTCATTATTTACAAGACTATAGTATGCAAATTCTATTTTTAGTCTACCAGCCACTTATTTCATAAACATCACTTCAACATTAATACTATTAAGCTGCAATCCTTGATTCTTCCTGGTTTTCCATATTGCCAATTTCGCAGTTGCTGTTAAATAATTTAACAGACACATCTTCCTTCTTTTTAAAAATGTATATTTCACACCCCTTATAAAAACTTCCTCTGAGAAATCTTCACCAAAAACTTGAAACAATCTATTAAGGCTTTGGGTGCTTGCTGGTCCACAATCATCACAACTTCACCAATTTGAAGGTTGTCTGATTCTCTTTGCCATTTTTATCGTCGTTGCAAGTCGGGGAGGTAATGCCGTATGAAACATTTCCAGAAATTTTTAATTAGAATCTGGCTATGGCTCCATCTCCTACGACTGAGCGTTTCCGATTCCGGATAAACAACTTGTGGTAATCCAGAAGATGGACGTTCTATGAGGAGGGAATTAGGTGCCACTGGGTCTATATCTGCTATGTCTGAGGAAACATATCCCAATGCTCCGGAGTTTAATGTTCCCTCTATTTCCACAAGTACCGTGTTCAGTACTTCCTCTGGCACAGATTGAGAACCGAGAGAGGTACGCAGTGCAGTCTTGATAGATCTAACCTCTCTCTCCCAAGATCCACCAAAATGCGGTGCATGGGTTTAGACGGAAGTTATTCTGTTGAGAAGCCAGATTCTCTTTCAAGATTGGGTGAAGGGCATCGAAGGCATTCTGAAGTTCTGTAATATCTCCTTTGAAATGTGTGCTGTTATTAGAAAGCACTGCACTTCATATGGTTTCCCTCTGCGAGCTATGAACCTTCTTAACGACATGAGAAAGGAGTCTGTGTCAATGCTCGATAGAAGTTCATTATGAACACCTTTGGTAGTAAGGCACTTGTACAGTTTTCCCCTACATTTTCACATCTGCATCCAAACTTAACCTGGAAGGGGCCAAAACAGTCAATGCCCGTTGAATAGAAAGCTGGACGAAACAACCGAAGGTTAGACTGAGGGAGATCCGCCATCATAGGAATTTCTGGCTTCCCTCGCATCCATCACCATGACATACATAATTGCTTTGTAATATTTGTTATAAATCACCAAAATTAGATGGTCAGTTTAATGTTTTTTAACTGCTTTCTAGTAAGATACGACTCTTTCACAAAGATGAAGCTTGCCTTCCTCTGAAGTTTTTCTCTTAAGAGTTGCCTGCAACTTCTGCAACCATGAGCAGTGCTGGGCCATCTCTTGAACAAGTATTGTCCTCTCCTCCTGAAGTCTCATTTTCAGCATGACTTTGTTAAATTTTTTTAACTTGTCTTCAATTTGTGCTACAACAGAGGTAAAGAAAATGTATAAATAACAGTCCTGACTTGAATCATCACAACATAAATCAAAGGCCACAGGAAACTCACTTACCGCTGCCATGAACCTCCCACGGCCAAGTTGGGGACGGGTTGTCTCCTGATAGTGACTGCTCCACTTCATTAATGTCAATTGCCATGGCAGGCTCATGACTGTTATAGGTCTCTATATGTTTTAGTGGCAGTCTCTTGCTCTCAGCAATTTTCCTCCGCAGATGGTGACGGAACTTGCCACTATCTGTTAAAACATGAAGCAGAAGGGAAAAAGACAGTGACCAAAAATACAGTGAGGAATTATCTATAGACAATGTTATTATACCATTTACACGGTATAGAGCCTGCTTCCGTTGCCTCACGTTGAGGTAATGTCCCTCAATGGACTGTTCAAGGGAAGTACCTGTTGTGTCTGTAAACGCAACACAAAACACAATAGTGTAAAGGACGAGTTGGGAGGGGGTGTGTGCCAAAAAAGGCTTACAGAGATAGTGCAATATAAAAGCAATAGGCAGCTTACATATAATGATATAAATGATCGCTGCCAATGAGGAAGCACAAAGTGAAAATGTTATTGGTTCACTTACCATGAGCTGCCAATTCCCTCACATTAGACACCCACACTGCTTCATCGGTGCAAGCCAAGCTTTCTTTAAGCTCCAATAGACTTGCAGTCTCCTCCTGAAGCCTCTGTTGAGTCTAATGCAACAGTTAAACAATACAGTTACACAAAGCTACACAATAACCACAAATTGAAACCGTTTACATTGAACACACCTCCACATATCTTGCAGACAATGTCCGATGTAGTGTTGAGATTTTTTTGGAGTTTCAGACCATTGCATGGATAGTAAGCATATCCACACGTGCTGTTGAGAGTAAATGTTGAGTGAATGTCATGCAATAAGCAATAAAAAAATTACATTACAAGAGTAATCCTACAATCACCTCCTTTCGACATGTATTTAATCGTTAAGGCACAGCGGGAGAGGTAGCTGTTCACCTGTTCAACTTCCTCCCCCGCAGTTGACCCTGCTCCTTCTTGGTTTTTGCCACTCCATGTAATCTAAAAGTAAGATGACATGTAAAGGATAATGTAATGTCCACCGGCTATAATCGGATAATAAGTAACGACAGGGCGAAGTGCAGTGGAGGGACTTATTATCTGATGATACAGTTAAACATAACACTGAACATACCTCACACTTAGTGGAATGAGCTGTAGCGTGCATGACGCTTAGGAAAGGCCTGATTGATGTTAGCTCCTGGAGGTCAGGAAGGATGTTTGCTGATTTGTGTAAATATGGCCAGTATTTACACATTACATCCATGGCGATAAACCTTGGCTTTTCACTCAAATCCAACAACTCCTTTTGCAGAAACATCGGGTACGCAAAGATTTCACCTAGGGATATACAAATTGTTTTAGAAATGCAAATATCCTATTATTGTGCATTCTAAAGAGAGCATCATAATGGGAAACTCAATCAAGCAGTGGTATAAGCTGAACTAATATTGATCATTGAGATGCTTCTCCATATAATTATGGTATTTAGCTTTTGTCCAAAGCGACATATGAATAAAAACAAGTATAATGTTGTGGTAAAACTTCTTTTTAACATCATCACTGCGTAAGAGACACTCAGAGTCAAATTAATAAAAAGAGAAATATTTATTCTTGCAAGAATAGCCCCAGTCGCCAACACAGCCATTCTCCTGTGAAGTGAGTGACGCGCAAAAGGAAGACATCGTTACTTCTGCATATCACTGTTGTCAAACTTGGGACGTCGCCGCTGAACTTTTTTGACGGCGCTCAGCTGTAAAATGGCTTGGTCCTGCTCGGTTTTCGTTGATTTTGATTAAAACAACTGAAAGTTTTTCAAAAGATCCCTGGGGTCAGTGTGTCAGCGTGACAGAAGTTTGATGCTGTCGTGTGACAACAAGCAACATCTGGCATTTCCTCCTCCCGACGAGTGCCTCATCTTCTTAATCTCCTCACGTAAGTGATTCGATTGCGATGTCACGTTTCCCCATGCAGGATATGCTTTACCCTCCGCAGGTTCACCAATGCTGTCAAAATTATTCAATTTTTTTTTTTTGATCGAAAGGACAAAATAGAGAAAACCTAGGAAGCCGGGTGTAATTAAAGCGCTGCCGTTACTTTTTACATTGCGTGGAATGGTTCGCTGTGATTGGTTAAGCGGATATGTCGCATTTTGCAGAAAAGGGAGAATGGCGTTTGTCCCGGTTTGGAAAGAAAGTACGGTCAGAAAACATCTTTATCTTTCTTCTGCCTGTATTATCTGTATGTCTTGATTGACAGATGTCTCGTCCAATCGGTATTAGCGATCAGTATTTCATTCGCCACATATATCTACCTTTTCCGTTTTGTCTGACTTGTCGTTGTGTTTTCTGACTTGTTAATATGTTTTCAGATTTGTCGTTGTGTTTTCTGACTTGTTATTTTGTTTTAATAATTGTGATTTGTTTTGCACCTCTTGGCCACTGTAGTTTTGCATTCATTTAAATGCAAAAATTTAGCAGCCAGCCAGGTTTTCAACTCATTCAGGCATGCTAAAAGAGGCCCTAAAGAATTATCATCCCTTTTTACTGGCATGTACATTTGAGTATCATCTTCGTAAAATTGGAATGATACTCTGTGTTTTCGAAAAATTGCAACAATTGGAAGCATGTATAGCGAGAAACGAATGGGTCCCAAAATGGACCCCCGGGGTATCCCACACTTAAGAGATGCAGACGAAGATGTAAATTCCCCCATGGAGACTGAAAAACTTCTGTTTGTTGGATAGGAATTAAACCAATTTTAAAACCACACCTCGCATCCTTACCAACTTCTCCAACCGTGCAATAAGAATTGCATAGTCAATGGTATCAAATGCCACGCTCAAATCGTGTAACACCAAAACTGCGGCATTACCAGAATCCACAGTTACTGAAATATCAACTCTGCAGCATATTTTGAATTTTCTACACAATTAGACATATCTGAATTTAAAAGAGCGTCCTGCCCACATACATTGGAGTAAATGGATAAAAATGGTCTCATTTTACAGAAAACCCTCTAAATTTTTACATAGTGGTGGAATATTGCATATATTTTATTTTATTTGTTCACAATGTTTTGATAAATACATATAAAAATCAATTTTTTATACTTTTTTTTAATACTTTTTTTTGAAAATCTGTAGCTTTGGACCTGTTTTGTCTATGCCTCTTCTGAAAGTTTCTTTTGATTCCACTAGGTGGCAGTAAACAGGTGCAAAAAGATTTTTTTGATAACTTATTGTACTGAAAAGTTATTGAGATTTATATGAAAGGAGTCACAAGTGTACTTTTACCGTATCCATTTTTGATTGCTAAAAGAATTGGGCATACCTGACTTTAAAATGGTGTCCTACACACATACATTGGAGTAAATGGATGAAAATGGTCTCATTTGATAAAAAAATCTAAATTTTAACACAGGGGTAGAATATTGTATATATTTTATTGTATTTATTCACAATTTTATGATGAATAGGGATAAAAAGTCAGATTTTGACTGATTTTTAAATTGTGTTTTTAGTCGAGAATCTGTAATTTAGGATCTGTTTGGTTTATTTACCTTCAGAAAGTTTCTTTTGAATCGAAGGTGGCAGCGAGTATATATAAAAAGAATTATTTTTCCATCACCTTCTTATCAAAAGTTATTGAGCTTGAATTGAAGGGAGGCAATGTCTTCTCTGAAGTCTCCACGTTTACTCCAAAAACCCAAATGATTGCACTCATTACAAAATCAGGTTTATCTGTAAAATACTATTTTTACCTAAAATTAGCAAAAACACAATAGAAAGATAGACAAGCCCAATTTGTAGTTTTTTATTTTTGCAACCGTGCAATAATTATAATTATATAATGCTTATAATTTATTTCTGAAACAGTTTCTTGATGGCACCAAGCACAAGGGTACATTGCACTTCACACAGTACATGGGAGTCTTTACTTTGAGCCCTGAAAGTTTGCACAAAGCACAGACTCTCCTCCCACTTGTGGCATCTGACCCAAAGTACTCCGGAAAACATTGCTCAACTGCTGTTGGTCTGCTGTTGGTCTGCATCTGAGGTGCTGGACTGTGGCCAGCTCAGACACAAGTCTCTCTCTAAATTCCTTCTGGGTGAGAGGACTTTTGTTCAGAGATTTGCAGAAGTGCTGGTGAAGAATGAGACTGTTTACCACTGCAATGTCAACAAAATGAAAAAAAAAGTCTTGCACCATTTTGTGGTTTTGTGCAGGACATTATAGTACCCAATGAGGGCATCTGACAGGTCCACACCTCCCATGTGTTTGTTGTAGTCTTTGACTGCCGCTGGAATCGGGACTCTCTGCCTTTCCCATACACCCTCGGGATTCTTGACGCGCCTGAGGACTTCGTCACCTTCATGTGCCTTGTGCATTGTGGAACACATTGTCACCTCTCGTGTGTCCATTCACTTCACGAACAGAAGCTTCCCATCTCTGAGCCATCGAATGGTTCCCCTTTGGGCTCTGCGGCTGATGTCATTTACCTTAGTCTTGGGGAAGCCCCGCCGGTTGGTGCATATGGTGCCACATGCTAGAGTCTTCTTTGAGAGCTAGTCCAAAAAAAGGCATGGGTTCATGTAGAAATTGTCATAACCACAATAGCCACTCTTAATTACATAACCACATAGCAACTCGTTTAGCACCAGTTATCACTCAGTTCTGTGTTCTTACTGCTTAAAGGAATATGTTGAGGAACGGCTAGTCTGGGTCTGTCCAAAAAATTTGCCTACCAGCACATATAAAACTCACCGATTGACATGTCATGTCTTGTTTGTTTAATCCATACAAAACCCAAGGTGTAAAAATTGTGTGGTTTTATGGGAGACATTTTGTTTAGCAGTAATGTAAGCTACCTAGTGTTAAAAGTGGCAGCTTTAAGAATGTTTTATGTCATTAAAGGATTTTTACACCATGAACTTGAATTATGTTTATGTTAGTCATTTCAGGCTCCAAGCAACCCTAGCATCAGCATGAGCAGAGATGTTGTCATTCGGTGTTTGATGGTGTATCTTGGAGAATCCACAGATCGATCAGATAAGTTAGTTTCTCTGCTTTTCTTTTAACATTTGATGCACATTATTTGTCATATACCAATATACATTAAATGTTAATAGCAGAGATTTTAGTTTGTCACCAGCGCACAGAAAGCCTGTTGCTTGAATAGGATCAAATTAAACGGCATGTTAGAAGCGGTTCAACAATCTACAGTGATTCCTGGCGGGCATATCTGCAGTCCCTCACTACAGAAGGATATCATCACTATCCGGTAAACCACAAGAAAAACTTTGTGGATCCACAGACTGGCATCCACACTCAACACATTGAGAGATACTGGCAAACAATTAAAGGACAAGTGTGGAGTTTAAGGGGGAACCGTACTGAGAAAATGCTGAAGAGCCACTTGAAGTTTATTGAATGGACATATTGGCTAGGAAAGAAACACAAGAAAGGCATCTTTGGAAGGCTCATTCACGACATAAGTCAAATATACAGAGTGTGAGTCCACTAGTTTTGACATATGTCCAATGACATATATGATTGGTGAACTTTCAAGAATACACTTTAGAGTGTAGATTTCATTCAAAATATCAAAATATTTCAAAATATGTATTCTCATTAATGTTTGTGAAACATTGTACATTTTAGCAGTTAATTATATGTTGTATTTGAAGGGGGAAAATAAATTTACCATTTTTGACTTGTCATTTTTATAATGTCACATTTTGTGTGCAGGCAGGTAACACCTCATCAATTCAACTCTACACTATTGAGTTAAAATACAGTATTCTGTAGTTGCAATGTAATTAGGAAGCTACTGCTTGTATTTATGTTGTGAACTAGTGAGTTCACCCAAACTAAGGTTCATATGGACAAGGTATGTAGATACACATGAAGTCCACTTAAGTACAGTCTTGATACACTTTATTTTACGTAGCTTATACCTGTGTAATATTCAGTAATTTCAATGTAATTAGGAAGCTATTGCATGTATTTAAGCTGTGAACTAGAGAGTTAATTTAAACTAAGGTACATATGGACAAGGTACAGTATGTAGAGACACATGAAGTACACTTAAGTACAGTCTTGATACACTTCATTTTACGTAGCTTATACCTGTGTAATTCAGTAATTGCAATGTAATTGGAAAGCTATTGCATGTATTTAAGCTGTGAACTAGAGAGTTAATTCAAACTAAGGTACATATGAACAAGGTATATACACATGAAGTACACTTAAGTACAGTCTTGATACACTATATTTTACGTAGCTTATACCTGTGTAATATTCTGTAGTTGCAATGTAATTAGGGAGCTAATGCATGTATTTAAGCTGTGAACTACAGAGTTGATTCAAACTAAGGTACATATGGTCAAGGTTTGTAAGTACACATGAAGTACACTTGAGTACAGTCTTAATACACTTTATTTTACGTAGCTTATACTTGTGTAATATTCTCTAGTTGCAATGTAATTAGGAAGCTAATGCATGTATTTAAGCTGTGAAGAGTTAATTCAAACTAAGGTACATACAGTATGGACAAGGTATGTAGATACACATGAAGTCCACTTAAGTACAGTCTTGATACACTTTATTTTACGTAGCTTATACCTGTGTAATATTCTGTAGTTGCAATGTATTTAGGAAGCTAGTGCATGTATTTAAGCTGTGAACTAGAGAGTTGATCCAAACTAAGGTACATATGGTCAAGGTTTGTAAGTTCACACGAAGTACACTTAAGTACAGTCTTGATACACTTTATTTTATGTTACACACATGTAATGCTACAAAACGTACACATTTGCCACGTTTAACTGCAGACCTTAGTAGCCTAATATAGTCAAGTACTTCTTGTTACATTGTGTGGTACTAAGTACGTTCTTGCATAGTTACGATGTACCAAATTTGTAACACGTATGTAACAGACTCGTATTGTTACATATGTGTAACAGTAGCTGCCTATTACATGTGTGTAATTACAATCTGTAAGTACAGGCTGTACCATAACTTAGTTACATGTTAATTACATTTTGTTACATGTATTTACAATGTTTGTTACAAAGTAATTAACTAAGTAATTACTCTGTATCAAGGACACCGTAAAATAGAGTGTTACCGAAACCGGTAGAGGAGAGTGAGGGGGAAGAAGAAGAAGATGATGGGGGCATGGAAATTGGGCCTCAGCCTCAGGGAGCACAAGAAGGGGAACGACCGGAGGGAGAGCCGGTAGTCCCTGTGTAGGTGGACAATCCCCAGGAAGTGTCTGTGGGGAGGCAGGACAGAGCAGACAGGGCCGTGGCAAAGGTGCTGAAGAGGGTGGGAGAATTGCCGGCCTTAACCCCATTTCAACCACAGGGGGAGCTGGACCAGCAAGTAGTTGAGATAGAGGAGGTGGATTTAGAGACCCTTAAGGGGGCCCAGCAGCTTCCCGGGGGACGGAAAAGGAGAAGGAGGGGGGAAAAGAGCAATTCCCATAATACTCCCGATGGAGCATGCATGTCACACATGAGGGGAGAGCGGGCGCCAAAAACTGGACCTTGGATCCGGTGAACCCGATAGTGCTAATTGGGGACTCAAATCTCGGCAGGTTGCCAAAGACAAGGGCGTGGGACCTGGAGATTCACAGCTTTCCGGGGGCCACGATTGCGGATGGATATACAATCCTAAAACATAGGACAAAAGCAACCGAGATCGTAGAACAGGTAGTGCTGTCATTCGGACTGAATGACAGGGAAACAGGGAACCTGGTAGCAATCGGGAAGATCCTGATGAAGATGGTAGAAGCAGCAAGGGAGGTGTTCCCTGAGGCCCAGATTAAGGTCCTATTGATTAATGTCGACCAGGCACTGTCAGAGAGGGCCAGGGGGAATATAATGTCCTTAAAAAAGATGATTGCGGAATCAGGCTGTAGTATCTCCCTGCTCCCGGACAAAAATTTCGAAGTGGAGAGGGATGGAATCCACTGAACCAGGGCGACAGCGATGGCGATGTTGCGTCACTGGCAGAAAAATTTAAACTAAAAAGGGGGCTATGCCGTCAGGGCCCCGGGATTTCACGTTTGAGTTCAGTTTCAGTTAATGGGGAGAGGGACAACGAACAAAAAAGAAGAAATAAAGGTTTATGTTCGGTGATAAATTTGTCTCGGAGTCTTAAATTGACATCAGCACAATCTAGACTATTAGATAAGGGTTTATCTTTTATCCCTTCCCACTTAATGAGGAAAGCGAATAAAACCTTTTTTTCTGGCGGATCTGAATTGTTTCCATGCCAAGATACAGAGGGCAGTGTTCTTTAGCTCAAGGGAAGAGACTGAGGGGCAGGTTCGTCCTTTTTGTGAGAAATCGGACTGGGTGCCTCGGCCCCAGCAATTACCAGTGGAAGTATGGGACTTCTGTGATAAAAATGTAGAGGGGGTTTGGTCAGCTTTGTTAAAGGCACAAACGCCGAAGCAAAATTTGACCCAGAGTGAGGTTACAGCACTAGAAGAATTAATCTCTAGACAAGATATAGTGATAAAACCAGCCGACAAGGGGAGTGCAGTGGTCATTATGGATAGGACACGGTATGTACAGGAGGGAAAAAGGCAGTTAACGGACAAGTCTTTTTATTTGAAGTTAAAGGCTCCCATTTTTCTGGAATCTGTGCCCTGTATTGAGGAGATAGTGGATACGTTGGAAAGGACAGGCTTTATTTGCAAGCGTCAGAAAAATTATCTATTGGGGGAAAAGGCACCTAGACCTAGGCGGTTCTATTTATTGCCGAAAGTCCATGAGCCTACAGAGAAATGGCCGAATTCGTACATGCCTCTGGGTCGTCCAATAGTGTCCGACTGTAGTAGTGAGACTTACAGGATTGAGAAATTCATTGATTTCTATTTGAATCCCTTATCTACTAGACATTCTAGTTACATCAGGGACACGTATGACTTTTTGGACAAGGTGAAAGATCTGAGAGTACCCTCAGGGGTGTTTTTCTTTTCACTTGACGTGGAGAGTCTCTATACTAATATTGAGACACCTTTAGGGTTGAAAGCAGTGCGGGACTGTTTTACACAATACCCAGACAGTTCTAGACCAGAGGAAGCGATTTTGAAACTATTGGAGTTGAGCTTAACTTGTAATGATTTTGAGTTTGAGGGGGAATGGTACCTAAAGATTAAAGGGACAGCCATGGGAAAAAGGTTTGCGCCGGCATATGCAAACATATATATGGCTCAATGGGAAGAAACATTTTTTTCGAAATGTGAGAAGATCCCCTTAGCATATTTTCGGTTTTTGGATGATGTCTGGGGACTATGGACTTATAGTCGACGGGATTTTGATGCCTTCTTGGGGGTACTCAATGCACATCATACTTGGATTAAAGTACAGGCGGTAGTAAAAGAACAAGCGATTGAGTTCTTAGATACAACAGTGTACAAGGGGCCGGATTTTGGTTCCACGGGACGGTTGGATTTTAAGATGTTCTTCAAAGAGACAGATACTCATGCTCTGTTACACCATCAGAGTTATCATCCCAGACATACATTCAAGGGTATAGTATTATCACAGCTTCTCAGGTTTAAGAGGATCTGTTCAAGAGAGGAAGATTTTCAGGAGGCTAAACAGACATTGTTTCGTGCGCTCCGAACAAGGGGTTATTCAAGGACGCGACTTAGGAGCATTTACAAAGAACATTGCCGACTACAGGAAAATCATGGGACAAGATCATCCAGAGGAGATAAGGTTTTAGTTCCGGCCATTTTCTCATATACTCCACAGGCAAGCGGACTGATTAAACAGATCAGGGACAATTTCAGGGTGACATTGGCAAAAATTCCAGAGGGGCAGGATATTGCTCTCCAGGCAGCCTACAAAAGGAATACAAATTTGCGTGATTTACTGGTTCATAGTCGACTTCCAAGGCAAAAAGAAGGGAAACTACAAGCAATAAATAGACCGCGGGTCATTAAAGCACAGGGACAACTAAGGGCGTTTTTTCTCCCTAGAATTCCGTTGAGGACTAAGAACTGTATTTATGCGATTCAGTGCAGTACATGTGGTAAGCAATATGTGGGTCAGACAAAGAACTCCATTAGAACTCGTTTGTATCAGCATAAATATGTGATCAGGAAGGGGAAAGGGAATGACAGCAGTTGAGCATTTCAAACAACACAGGTTACAGAAGTTGAGAATAAGAGGTTTGGAATATAACCCGAGGTGGACGTTAAGACAGAGACTGTGCAAGGAATACATTTGGATCGAGAAGTTGAAAGCCTGGTTTCCGAATGGTCTGAAAGAATGAAGGGAGAAATCGATAACATAAGGAACTGGAATTCTGCAAGAAAGGAAACACCCTCTCCGGTGCCTCTCGGGTCCATTGGGTCCGGGCAAAGACTAGATGAGGGGGATGAACACGGGTTTAAGCAAACTCTTAGGGGGGTGCTGGTCCTAAGCAGGTCAGACACCCTCTGGTTCATTTTTCTGGATTCATCTCGGCTGGATTCATCTATCAGGATTAGATCATATTGTACTGGAAAATTGGGATGCTCCATGGAATCAAAGACGAAGATTATTACGAAGGACTTATTATTAGGATGAAGGTCATTTGCTTCTGGCTCATTGGGAGCTGGCCCATGAAGGTCCCAAGTGAGGAAAAAAGTACAAAATCCCAGTTCTGAATCAGTGCAATCGAAGACAAAAAGGTTAGTATTGCGACCATTTGCTCTTTGGTCATTGTTTTGGGAAGTCTTTGGAGACACGGATGGAGCCAAGGCATCCCCCTCTCCTTGTAGATTTTTTCCAAATGTCAGGTTTGCTCTCTCCATCCTAGGGCTGGGCGATAATATCGCACGATATTGTCTGCGCATCTAATCAGTAAAGCCGGTTCATTGATTAGCAGTAAATCACCTTCACCTGCTTTCAGATGGAGCGGCATTCACTACAAAGAGCCGTAGATCACTGACAAGCTGAGCCAAATCGCGTTAATATCGAGGACATATCGATAGCGATATTTAATGCGATATGGCTCAACTGGTCAGTTAATTACGGTTCTTCGTCACGACAAAATCTCCCGTGTTAAACTAATACACCTGGGGGTGTATATAAGTCCACACTCAAGAGCGTTAAAGTTAATGAGATAATTATGTGATTAAATGAGTGATGATTGAGCATTATTGAAGACACCTAAAGCAGAATCACAAGGAAAAAATCAAAAAAATAAGCCACCGTTATGGAGGTGAGTGTTTGCTTTAGTTGGTGTTCTTGACCCTTTTATTGAAAATTTTGTTTTTAATTTGCTATTGCATCTGAGTTAATCCTGTGAAAGGATTACAAACACAGATAAGCAATTATAAAATGATGATAGTTACATAATGACTTTCATTGTTTAAATTTATGTGTATGATTTATTTTGTTGGTTAGTGTATAGCTAAGCATAAACATCTGGAATGTTAAATATAATGTAATTTCTCAAAAGTTGTTTAAAAAATCTTTCTTTAAGGCACACACAGACCTCAAGATTCAGTCAAAGCTTCTCAACAACGGTGATGAGAAGAATATTCAAGTAGGAAAAGTAAATTACATAGACAATTCAGATCATAATTTATTCATACCGCAATGCATGATGGGAGACATTAATGAGTTGTGATTGGTGGCAGCATGTAACCACGGATGAGATAGACAGGCTGATTATTGATCTCTGTGTTTCTGTATAAAGATGACAGTGATTTGACTAAAATATTTTATTAAATATTTGAGGTTATTAGAAAGTACAGATATGTAACATAACTACAAAACTGTAGCTAAGAAGATAACCATAATCTGAATACTTATATTTTTCAGATTATTGCATGATTAGGCTATGTCAAAACATAGCCAACACTTTCAGATCAAGTTGCCTTTGTTCATTTGACTGTTATAAGTCAAAATTACCAGGCAAATAAAATTAAAGTGAAAATATAAGTGCCAAGAGCCCAACTAAAGCAGACAATGATCTCCATAACGGTGGCTGAAAATTTGTGATTGTCCTTCAGTGATTCTGCTTGTTATCATCAGGTGTCTTCAATAATGCTCAATCATCACTAAATTAATCACTTAATTATCTCATCAACTTTAACACTCATATCGTCCATCTGAAAGCATGTGAATGTGATTTACTACTAATCAATGAACCGGCTTTACTGATTAGATGCGCAGACAATATCGTGCGATATTATCGCCCAGCCCTACTCCATCCCCGGACATATGTCCCCCATGAGTGTCGCTGCCTGGGCTTCGGTGGAAGGCGTCTCATTTTCTCCATAGAGCTCTATGTAATCTTTCTTATTCCGCTTAGCTTTGGCATGTCTGGTCTCATCCCAGTAGACAATTGCAGGGAAGAATTTGAACGCTGAAAGTGCCAGCTTCAAGCATGTCTGTACATCCTGACCCGCCGCCTCCACAAGCTGGATTGCCCTTTGGAAGGTGTGCGGGTACTTAAAGGCATCCCGCTCCACCAAGTCTCTGCAGAGATCATTGACTGTCCTGCAGCCAATCAATTTGCCAAACAGAGGTGGGGTCTTGTCTTTCAATGAATTTGTTGTAATTTGGGAATTCCTTTCGTGCAAGTCACTGAGAAGAATTTGGACAAGCGCTTCACCGACGATTACTGGTGGGGCCTTCAGGGAATCAGTTAGAGGGAAAATCCTCATCACTCTCATTGTTTGGATTTGGTCTTTAAACCAGGTGGTGAGAGGTGGTGGATATTTCCCCACACTTGCACTTCCTGGTGGAGACAGTCCCAGGAAGCCTCTTCTTCGGGTCGCACTGTTCGGGTTGGTGCTGTTCATGCCTAGACTTACTGAGAACTGCACAGAACTTTTGCAATTTGGTTTTCCAAAGAAGAGCTCTTCCAGAGCGAGCTCGTATTGGAAGGCAGTCCAACCGCTTGTATATCCTCCCTGGCCTTTTTATTCTTGCAAGAGGTTGTAGAGGCTCTGAGTCAGCCAATCTGTCACCGGGTGGATTACATGCCTCAGTCCCAATTTGCTGTTATTTTCTAGGAAGATCAGGAACATAGGCTGATCTTCAATGAGGTTGCAGATTTTCCTCTCATTGTAAAAATAATGTTGTGAAGACCACAGGTGGTTATAATCCTGCTGACAGGATGGTTGTGGATCCGAGTAGCATAACCTTTCTGCAACCTTTCTGGCCAAATTTCGTCAATGTCAAAACCAGTTTTTGCTCTGGATTGGTGTCAACTTCCCTAATCGCCTGCATGAACAGATCCAGCCCAAAGGCTTGGTCGTCTTTCAGAACGTGCATCCACCCCAGGTTGAAATTGTTGTTTTTCATAGTTGTGTCACGTTGTTTCTCATCTGGCGGCAGATTTTTAACCTTTTCATGGAAAACGTTAAACACAGTGTTAATAACGACGACTGCATTAGCACGGGCGGGATTTTCAGTTTTGAAAATCACACCAGGGTGGGTGTGATGGGCCGACACAGATTCAAGTAATGCCCTTCGTCACCGAAGGACAAGACAGTGCCATACGTTTTGCAAAGAGCGGCCAACCCAGGCCCAGTGTAGGCGTCCAGTTTCATGTGCTTCTTAAGGACGTTACAGTGGTTTTGGAGGTTCAGCATCGGAACTTTACCCACAAAAAGGTAATTGATGGGAATTTTAAGGCCAGAGAGGTCTTTTATTCGCAACACGACGCCATCAAAGTCATACACATATTGGAGGGCACGTTTGGAATCCACAATCGTGCTTGGAAACAACGGAACGTGTAGATCTTCATCCGTCAAGAAATCGTTCACAAAATTGTAAGAATAGATGGCATACAAAAGATTCTTGGTATTTTTCGACTGGTGAACTGTTGAAATGGTACCAGTAGGTATTGTCCATTTCCTCATCGCTGAAGTCTTGACCTCCAATTACTTCCATTTTTACTCACAGGGCAGAAATCGTTTCTAGAAAAAAAAACCGATTCGTTTAGCTACATATAGAAAATCTCTAATGTCTCATAGCCAATTGCTAAAAACGGTGTAGCTAGAATCTCAATGTGGTAGTGGTTGGATTCTGCAAGACCGTTTGGAGGATTTGGTTCTGAAGTAAACTTAGGCGTACCAGAGGGTTTTGTAGTCGTTAAGCGGTGTAGCTAGAATTTTGAAAGAGTTTCGAAATAGTTCCAACACATTCCGGACAATAATCAATAATCCAGTCAATAATCGTTACGATTTCCCCAGTTTTCTTAGTATCAGAGTGTTTGTGGTGTTGAGGTGCTAGGTCACCCGCCCTGTGTGCAATCCCGAAGGTACAGGGGGGGCTGGATACTCACCACTCCCCCAGAGAGACCCTTTGTTGACACCGTTAGGTTACCCAGGTCTTCCGAAAGGAGTCTGCAGGCTATTGGTCTCTTCTTGGGGTATACTCTAGAAAAGAGCTGGTGCTCTTTGGAGACCCAGGGGGGCCAGCCAGGAGCTGGTCCCCAAGGGAATCTTCTGAGCACTGTTACCCAAGTCAGTTGAACCTCTAGCCGGTTCCAGATTTCTCTGCCTGACTTTGGTTTGGGGCCTTCCCCGGTTAAGCCAGGGAGCGGACTAGCTCCAGGCCCCCCAACCACTGGGCTGGCCCGGATGGCAAGGGGGCCTCAAGTCAGCCCTTCGCCCAGATCAGACGGATCAAAGGTCCTCGGCCAAATGTAGCCGCACCCCGACGACTACAAGCTGATTTTTGCCCGTGGCCCTCCAGTCCCTCCCGGGGCACCACCCGCGTCCAAGGGCAAGGAGCCTGCCCCCGGATCCCGGGAACCACCAGCAAGGGGGTCTGGAGGGCCCAGTCAGAGCCCCAGAGACCTCGGAACACGGTCACCGACCCGGTAAGAAGGCGATTCCCTCCGCCTAGCTCACCAAGGCCGGGTATTCCGCCCCCAAAGTCACTGGAACCCCTCAGAGGCACCCCAGTGCGTCTGGCGGTCCCGGGTCTCCCAAGGTTCCCGGACAAGTCCGAGGCCCACTAGAGTGCCGGGGTGCCGCCAGACAACCACCGCGGAAACCTCCAAGGCCTCCCAAGGGCCAGTCCCATAATACGAGGATGGCCCGAAACTATCTGTTGGCCATCCCGTGTCGTAAATGGAACCGAGCCGGAAGCCAGAAGAGTTCCCTGCAGGACATCCCTAGGACCCCCCGTCCACCATACTAAGTGGACGGATTTTTAAGAGCCTAGGTCGAGGTTCAAGCTGGTGGATGCATCTGATGATACATCCAGCTTCTACCAGCCTTCCCCCCTAGAAAAAAGCAAGAACCAAACCGACGTTATCCTTACCAAGGACGACCGCTGGGAGCATCAGACCCTTACACCGCGTCCTAACTACACGCGACGCGATAAAATTCCAGCGACAGCAAGTGGGTCTGTCCACACTAGACGCGACGCGACTGTGAGACGCCACACGTCAATCAAAAATCACAGCCATTCAGAACAGCGTGTGGGCGGAGTCTCTGAAAGCGCACTGCTGCCCATTTACATGCTGCTGCCCCGCACTCGCAAATGGGTAAGGACATAATCAAATCAAGAAATAACATTATTAAAAATCAAAACATTAACAAAATATACTCATTGACTAATTTTGTTATGAAGCGAAGTTGGGTGTTTGCATAGAATTAATTTTGAACGCTATATTATATGCTTTCAAAATCTGAGGTAAATCCATAATCACTTGTAGCACAGCGACCTATTTTTAACTAAAAATAAATAATGTGTACTCATAACCAGTGTAATTTCTTTATATGACAATCAGTTTATTCGATCTTGTTCATAGGGAAATTCATATCCATCCCGTCACTTATGGAGGGAAGGAGAATTATATTCAAACTCAAATGAAACAATTTTAATACTATACAAAAAAACAATGAACACCTTAGATTATTAATGACCAAAAAAAGATTACAAATTATATTTTTGAATACGAAATATCGCATTCATTATTTCCCCCATTTAGGTCCGAGGTTCAAACGAGAGCTCTGGAGGAGGAAGAGAGTAGTGGCTTTTCTTTTATTACAGGGGAGGAAGACGAGGATGTGGGTGCATCCAATAAATCAAAGAAGAGCAGAGCAAGGGGCCTATCACAACCTAGTGCAGGAACTTTTCCTGGACAAGGCACGGTTTTTAAATTATTTCCGTATGTCCTCCACTGATATGGAGAATGTGCTGTCCTATGTTGGGAACGACCTGAGGAAGCAGACCACATCATACCATGTTCCAGTTGAGCCACAACAACACCTTGCTGTAACACTAAGGTAAGTAAAATACACTGTATTGTTGTTTTATTTTATTTTTTTTTACCAAATTGTCACAAGAAGTTGTCTTAAGTGGCTTATATGCCAAGAAAGTCTGTGTAAAAGCACTTTTTTATCCATAGTTAAATGCAAATATTGTTATTGCGTTTTTCCCGTTATTAGGTGAATGCCTCAAACACAATTATAGATATATATAAATATGAAAATTATATTATTAAGGTAAATATTAAATGGCAATTCCATTTGGGGGCACAAATGATGATGACATTATACAAGAAAAATCTGTAAAGTAGTTTATTTCATATAGTAACTGATAATAACTCAACACAACATTTTTCCATCAACCCTTTAAAAGACACACATGTGCTTCAACATAGCCTTTGCAAAAACAAAACAAACAATAATAAAAAAACAGTAGTAGACAGTAGTTTATATTTTGTAACAAACTTGGAAATTATATATGAACAGTATACTGCAAAATTAAAAAAAAGACAGTAGTTTAGTTTGTATCAAACTGGGAAATTATATATGAACAGTATGCTGCAATATAAGTCACATATGATGCTGTACAGGGGCGCGCACTTAGAGAACGTGCAGTGAGAGAGCCTTGGCCGCGCGTGCTCTTACCGTCTTCAAACCATAGACAGTAAAAGATGCTTCCCAGTATATTAGGTTGTGCACATGGGAGAAACTGGGTGTAAACCCTCAAAACATTTTGAACATCAATGAAATATTGAAATTCTCAAACTTAAAAGCATTGAAACAATCCAGTGTTGATCTAGATATGATCAATATTCCCACAAAAAGAAGCAGGGTGTGCTTGTAAACTGCTGCATACAGAAAGGACTTGAGGAGCACAGGGCCAGTGTAAAGCAGGAGCTGCTGGAACTCAGACGTGTTCTTGACGGTTATATTCTACTGGTGTGTATCTCCTTACATTCTCTAATTGTTCAGAGAGCATATTCACCCCTTTCCACTGCCTACATGACAATGGACCCTTAAGCCAGAGGTAAACTAGATGCCTCATGACTAAGAAGGGGAGACAAGGTGCATGAATTCCAGAGGGAAACTACTGACCAAGCCTAAAGAGGTGGCAAGAAGGGATGAGGACTCAAGGTGATGAACTACATCAGTCATGTCAATGAGGTCCTCATCTCGTCTGAGGGGTGCATCAGTGATGGGGAAGACCACACGGTTATTCAAGTATTCACCTTCTTGGGTGCACTTTTCACACACCGAATAACCAGTGTGGCCTTTAACACACTTCAAGAGCGCACATACTGGTGCATCTTAAACCATGGCCTCCAACTTATGAGACAAGGGAATTTCTTTGAAGAAGCCCATCTCTAAATTGTTGATCCTCAACAAAATCCCCCATGTACTTATAAAGTTCAGGTTTCCCATTTCCAGCAAAAAGGGCAATCACAAATGGCTTATGGTTGGGGAGGTTTTGGACAAACCCAAGTATTGGCCAAAATTGAGTTGATGAACTTCTAAACAATGGCACTTAAGAATTTGTAATAATTTGTTAAAAGCACTGTGTAACATTTTCTTTGAATGCCCATGTTGTTAATTTATCTTCTAAATTATTTATCTTTATTTTACTCTCAGAATTAGAATCAAAGATCAAATACTCATCAGTCAAAATTGCCTCTAAATCTATCTCTTCGACATCACATGGAAAATCCTCAATGACTCCATCTTCATAAATGACTCCATCTTCATCAATAACATTATCTCCATCCAGAACATTAAATTCAGACTGAATGGAATCCAATTGCTCTTTTACTCTTGCCGTGGATTTACGTTTCCAAGACCAGTATGATGGTTCAATTGCCATGCTTCAGATATAAAAATAAAAGGAAAAAAAAGAAAAAAAAAGAGAGAAGAAATCATAATCATGCTCCCAAGTCCAAATCACGGCACAAGTCCTACTGGAGTTTATTTCATCTCAACTTCTGAACTTCAAGACTCTTTTACACAGTCGCAGAAATTAGTGAAGCGTCTTTTTAACTCCCTCATGACCTGCATCATCATCATGGGCAGTTGTCTACACCATTTTACGCAATGACGATGGCACTACCACTTGCAAGACACGTTCATCATAAAGTCCACTGCCCAGTGGACATTTACACATTAGGCCACCATCTCTGTCCACTTAACAATGCATGATATAACAGGTTTTAATGTCATTCACTTATAAAGACAAATAAAGACAGCTTGTTCAGTTCAGCTTGCGCATCAATCAGTTTTTTTTCTCGCTGGATTGAAAGCTTGATGACAATGAAAAGTGATCCCCAAAATGAGCAAGAGGGAAGCTGTTGGATGACGTCACTTTTAAAATGGGTAGGCTGTCGTGATGTCCAATTAGATCACCACACCAATCAGTTGCGCCAATCGACCTATTAAGGTTCAAGGTTCAATTTATTTATAAAGCACATTATAATACAACATGGAGTTGACCAAAGTGCTGTACATACAATAAAATAAACTGTACATAACATGCTGTACAGAGGGTAGAAAATATAAAATTAAAGAATAAAATCAATAAATCACAGTTAAATTCTACGCCTATCAATGGATATCACGATCTCTCAATTAAATCTCACCAATACATATTCATCGACCTATTTTTATGGACAGTCGAACGCTAATGCAAAAAAGTACGTTTTTAAATGACTTTTAAACTCATTGATGGAGGAACATTCCCTGATATATTGGGGTAAACAATTCCACATCCTGGGGGCAGCTGCTGTAAAAGCACGGTCTCCTCTCAGTTTCCTGAATGTACACGGTACCACCAGGAGATTCATTGATTCTGACCTCAAGATTCTTTTTGGTTTATGTACCTGGATAAGATACGCTATATAAGTAGGGGCAAGACCGTGTAATGCTTTAAAACAAAATAAAAGTATTTTAAAGTTTATTCTATATGGCACTGGCAACCAATGTAGTTTTTGTAATATTGGAGTGATATGCTCGAATTTTCGTGTGCCTGTCAAAAGTCTAGCGGCTGCATTTTGTACCAGTTGTAATCTATGTAAACTTTTTTGTTGAACACCGTAGTACAATGCATTCCCATAGTCCAGTCTCGAGAAAATTAACGCATGAACCATTTTTTCCAGGTCTTTCTGTGCTACAAATGGTTTAATTTTAGCAACTAATCTTAGCTGGAAGAAACTCGTTTTAACTGCTAGATCTGTTTATCGAATCTTAAAGCACTATCACAAATTATACCTAGATTTTTTTACTTGATGTTTCAGATAAGGGGATAGTGTACCCAATTCAATTTTAGCTAAGTCAGCAGACTCAGAGGGACCAAATAATATCACTTCGGTTTTGGATTCATTTAGAGTCATTTAAAATTTGCATACATCCACTTTTTAACCTCCCCGAGACACGCTACCAGCCTACAAACAGCAGCATGGACAGTTGGTTTTAGGGGTAGATATAACTGGGTGTCGTCTGCATAACAATGAAAGGAAATTTCATACTTTCTCATAATCTGACCAAATGGAAGCATAGAAAAAAAGATTGGTGCCAAGATGGATCCTTGTGGAATGCCACAAGACAGAGACGCAGATCTTGAAGTGCATTCACCCATTTGTACTGCAAAAGTTCTGTTAAAAAATTAGACTTAATCCAATTTAAAACATTTCCTCGGATACCTACATAATTTTCTAAACGTGAAATTAAAATGTTGTGGTCAATTGTGTCGAACGCTGCAGGAAGTCTAATAATAGAAGTACTATTGAGACGCCCTTGTCTGTTGTCATAAACACGTCATTAAATACTTTCAATAATGCAGATTCTGTACTGTGTTGTTTTTTGAACCCCGATTGAAAGACTTCACCAATACTATTTTCAGTAAGGAATTAGACACACACCAAGGGAACGGAAATACAAAAATACACAGAAATGACCATCAGGGTCGTAACAGTAACCATAAACTACTTAGGCAGTACTACACAACATCATTTTTAAATATATTTTAAAACATTTTATTATTAAGGGCCTTTCACACTAAATTTCTCCTTCCATTGACTTTACACACATTTCAAGAAACAAAAGATCAAGTGAATTTCACTGCGAGAAAGAAAGGGCAGTGGAGTAGATTGTACATTTTGGAATTATATATATTTGTTAAATATGTTTGTAAAACCATACACAAAATTCAGGTCAAATTCTGGTAAAATTGTTAAATATATTTAAGTTGAGTAATTTCACTTAAATGACAATTAATAGGTAATCTTCATTGCAATTTAAGTGAGATTGCTGAACTTAAACATACAAGCTTGATAAAAATGGTCATTCTAGAAGAAAATTTCAAATGGCACTTAGAGGCTTTTGCATCTGAACTCTTCATATGCTTCCGTCTATCTGTATATGTGTGGAAAATAACTGTGTTTATCTATTTCTTAGCCAATGAGAATCATTCAACGTGTAAGCAATGACGTAGCTCAGACCTTGGCAGGGCCGGCACTAGCCATTTTGGTGCCCTAAGCACAAATGCTTGGTGGTGCCCCCCACCCCAAGGAATAACAATCATTCAGAATTTCTTAGTTTTAGAAGAAAATTTCAAATGGCATTTAGAGGCTGTTGCATCTGAACTCTTTATATATATATATAAACTCACATTTGCATGTATGTATTTAAGAAATATTTATTACTTATATATAAAATGTTTACATTTATATATAATATAAATTATATATAATAAATATATATACAGTATATACATGCAAATATTTCTTAAATATATACGTGCATATGGGTGTGTATTTATATACAAAATAATTATACACGGTACACACATAATATCATATACTTTTATTTGGATGCGATTAATCTTTTCCCAGCCCTAATAATTTGACAACTCTGTGAATATAAAAATATACAAACACTGAGATAGTGTCTTTTTTTTCTAATTGCAGTTTCATCAACAGATGTCGCCCTTGGCCTATGAACCTCTTGAAAATGACCGCAGATAGAACAACAACGAAAAATCTTCTCAAACAAACTAACTGCATCTTAAACAGCTCAAGTTTCAAAATTTCTCGGGGGAAAAATCCCCGGACCCCCGTTAAAATATAAGATTCAACATGCAGGGAAAGCCCTGGATCATTTGCACTACTAGCGACGCCCCCTGCCCTGGACATGCATACACGACGCGAAAGGCGCCTACAAAACTAACACTTTTAATTAAAACATTGTCTTAACTGCAAGCGACGCGCGAGTATAATCCCGCTGTTTCTTCTTTTTTCTGCCCCCGACTCTTGATGCCTTTTCGAGGCCATGTCTGGTCATGTCGATCAGGTGTCTGTCAAATTTGACACTGATTGAGGAACAGACCACTGGCAGGTGGGAAAGGGGGGCACCAGAGGGAGACTCGCACAGGAGATTCACCATTTTCTTGACTAATTTGGTCTCTAGGCCTATATTACTTTTTTATTTGCTTTTGTAATATTAACATGCTTTAGACATCTTTTATTTGTTATTTATAGTAGTTGCCTATTGTGATGATTTTTCACGACCCAGATTTTTTGGTGCCCCCCCAAGCACTTGGTGCCTTACGCGCAGTGCGTGATGCGCGTGTGCGGAGCGCCGGCACTGGGAGAAAATATGGTGCATCAGTAGTAGACTTAGATCTGCACTCTTAGAGGGGAAGCAGCCTAATGTGCGGACGATTGCGACATTACTGTGAATCAAACAACTAAAGGCAAAAAGAAAATCACCCACTGCTCTTGAATGAATAACTTTAGCTTTAATAAGTAAGATGGGGAGACTGAGGGAAAGAGAGAGAGAGAGAGTGACCGAGATGAGGAGAGAGCAGGTATTGACAAATAATCTACTGGACGCTGAAATTAGGTTATTTTTGCATGTCTCCAGGCTCCCTCTCTTAATTCCTGAACTTCCTTCACTGTTCCTAATGTATACAATAAATACAGTTTAATGGAAAAGTGATTTTCCTTGTATTTTTTCAGGGCCAGTCAAAATATAGAAGGGGCCAGCAAAACTCTGATCTACTGGCCCCGGGGGCCAGTGGGGATTTTTTTTATGTTGAGCCCTGCTCTAAAGACAATGGCATTGCTTGCAAATTAACATTTGACACCCACCCCCTCAACATCCTCTCTCTCTCTCTCTCAGTCAGTAAATTAAAAAACTCTCACAAAAATATATATGTTTTTAATGTGAATACGATAATCTTTAAGGAGTGTTTAGAATCATCTTGAAGGTCTCAGGGTGACTGGTAATAATGTCTCATTTCCAAAGAAGTAAAAGAAAAGGTAAAAAGTATTTTAAGAATATAGAAATATCTTGCACAAAGAAGGGTGTGTCTTGACTTCACACGTCTGGCCTTTTGTCTGAGTGCAACTTACAACCAAGCAAATGGTCTGCACCCAATAAACTTGGTAGGGGGATTCAGTAACTTTCCATTGTAACCTGGTGATTTACATATCAGGTGAGGTCTGACTATTTAAGGGAAATGCACAAGAGTTCAGCGCTGCCTTTCTGTATTCAGATCAGCCCATGATGTTTTGTCTTCTAGGCTCAGCTCATGTAATATGTTGGGTAAAGTTCTTTGTTCTTTGAAACATTTGATGGTTTGCATTGATTATCTTGTGGAATTGTAATGATACATTTACCTGACATAATACATTGTTATAATTGGCTATTCTAACAGACTTTGACTTTATTTTCATTAGAGTTAAAAGGAATAGTCAAACATTAACACATTAAATGATGCGCAGATATCATTGATAGACCCTTTTGATTTTATGGAGTCAGATGAAACGAGTTAATACATAAGATTAAAGGTGTTGCATTTAATTTAATATCACTTTGCCATGGAAAACACAGAAAACGCTTGAAACCTTCACCACGAATCGAACCCTGCCATTGGATCGATTTTGTGGCTGTTTTTACACTGGATTCGGGAGCAGCAACTCCATCGATGTATGGTGTAGCCTACCCCGGAATAGCCTACAACATAGGACCGATAGCACATGTCTCATGATGTTTTAAAAAGGAAGACAAAAAAAAGAAAAAGATGTTTGCAAATGTTAGCTACCCTGTTGTACTGCTCTGTTGAAGTGTCCCTTGAGATGTTTTTGAACTTTGGACAACTTTGTGGGTTTGAAATATATGGGGTACAGAATGGGCAGTGAAAATTACTGCAGCATTTCTGACATTTCAACAAAAAGTCCAAGGTTAAAGGCTAACATTAGCTATCTAAATATTTTCGGGGGGAAGAGGGCGAAAAAACATACATTAACGACTCAAATCTAGATACAAACTATCTTTACAAATATTAAATGGACTATTCATGTTGTATCAATGAGCTAAACTAGTTTTATTAAAAAATAAATCAAATGAGTAGGCCGGTGATTGCTATAGGCGAACTAGGCGGTTGTCTAGGGCGCCAAATGTGTAGGGGGCACCGCGGGCGCACACTCTAATGTTGCCCCTGACGTACTGCACATTCTCTGCTACTACCCATGAATCGAGAAATCACAGAGTTAGAATCAGAAGCGAAAATAAAAATGTTTATTAAACATGATCATCCTAAAGCGCCTCTCAGCCACACGTTTAATTACTTAATTACTGATTATTAGATTGAATTGATGATTATTGTCGATCTTTTCCGGGGGGTTGCGTTACGTTAGTCAAGTTCTTGTGTTCAGCTGCTGTCACGTTGATTGAAAATGGAGCGGTATAAATAAACCATCTGGTCCACAGGGACGGACACAGAGAAAGCAACAAAATAAAAAGAAAGTCCAGTGTAAAGGTAAGCCTTCCCATCTCAGCCATTAAAGTGTCAAACGAAATAAATGTACTTCACGGTGTAGCCTGCTTGAGATTCCCGGTGACCGACGTGCTTTTTTGGGAAATTATGAAAGTTTCTTTTATTTTCCATTGCATTTGTTTTACAATATAGGCTTCATGTAGTAGTGAAATGTAGACAGACACTGTAACTAATAGAGGTTTGACATTTTCTTTGTTCAATTTGCACACTGAATTGCACCAGATTGATGAATTTAACATTTAAATAAACATTAAAATGCACATAATTTTCTTACGGGGACTCCGAAACCCCCTTAGTTGTAGCAGCCAGGTAATAACTGTAATTTATCTGCAAGAAGTTACATTACTTTACACAGATAAAACAATGCAACTATGTAGGATAATAGAAATATCTGTGAACGTTATTTGTAGCATTTGTATGAACAATTTATTACAGATCCTTCAACTTGTTGAAATTGGAGTGATTATAAGAGCATTTTTGTTTAATTTACTAAATACTCATCATCAGTTTTGGGCATGTTACTTAAAAAAAGTAATTAGTTACAGTTACTAGTTACTTCTCACAAATAGTAACTGAATTAAATCATTATAAAAGTAACTAATTATCAGGGAAAGTACCTGTTGCGTTACTTAAAAAAAAGTTAAAATTGGCCTATGTCAATTAACTGCACCCAATATTAAATATGTTAAATTGATCGAATGGATTGGATACTATAGATTAAATTATTATTATAAAACATTGTACACTCATCTACACTTTAGTAATGTTGCTGTGGGACAATGTGGGAGACACCAATAAAATGCAATATATTATTTAAAAAATTAACATTGCTATAGTAGAACAAATATATAACATAGATACTGTGCATAATAGGCCTACTACATAATTTTAGGTTTAGAACTTTTAATATTTGATATTCCACAGACCACAACTGGCCAACAAATAAGTCGAAAAATAAATTATGCTTAAATGTACCAAGGGTGCATCAAAAAACACAATTCTTGAATTTTGATATGGCTGGGTGCGAAAAGTGTTCCAATATATGTAGAAACAACACAAGCAAAACATTTTTCCAGTACTTGATGATTTAGGGGTGCCACCGCATATCTGTTTTTGTTGAAAAAAGTGATTAAAGGTGCTCAATGTTAGCCATGGAGATCTGAGGTAAACAATACTACAGCTCAAGAAAACTGAGGTGATCTTTCCGTTTGAGATGATCTTTCTGTGTTGGGGTATGTATTATTACATATTACTATCATATCTGTAGTTGTGTCTTTGTATATTATTTATCATAAGACAATTAATTCATATTTATATGCATTTGGTGTTTATTACATCTAGCTAACGCTAGCTAGCTGTTAGCTAAGCTATTAAGCTTAACATCAACAGTATTCTATAGTGGAAAATGTCATATTCAGAGTATAGATGTCTCATGTTTATTGAGAGAAGCATTGTTGTTGTTACAGTATATTACCATTTTAAATACAAGTATATTTGCAAGCACAGCTAGCTACTGGTATTGATGTAACTGTAAGTTATGATGAAGTTAGACTCAGGTGTGAAAAGGCTGTGAAAAGGAGCTGAAGGAGATGAGGGCAATGTCCAGCTTGGAGTCGGAGGGTGATGAGGAGTCAGAGGAGGATACTAACAAGCAGTAGACACCACCTCCATCTTGCACCCTACACTGCGGGGCAGCAAGTTAATACCGATGCTCATGTGCACCAGTTGGAGGATCTCCAACCAGTGGTGTTTGCAGACCAATGAGGCATGTAGAGTGATCATTGCCCGATTGACATGCAAGTTGCTGCAGGACTGGTGCTGCGCTGATCAGGTTGTCAACATGGCATTTGACACCACTGCTTAAAACACCAGCCATCTCACAGCAGCCTGCATTCCCATACAGCTCTCACTGGGCCGACCACTGCTTTGGTCTGGGTGCCGGCACCACATTGGTGAGGTCCTCCTGAACCAGGTTTTCACAGACCTGAAGGTAGAGTCATCACGCTCGCCAGAGGTTACCTCGTTCACACGCCTGAGAGACAAATGGAGTCTGTTACCACAAGAATCCAGCAGCCAATGGTCCTGCTACATTCCTGGCAACACCGAGTACCACTCCTGGGCACTTTACGTGCTGAACTTGTCAGGTGCACAAAAGATGTCACTGACCACACGTGAGATGACTTCCATGAGTTTGCACAGCTGTGTCTTGTGTTTCTCGATGCAGATGTTGAAGAGCAGACTGCAGTGAACTTCTAACGGCCGGGAGTGCTCCACAAGGCACGATTGATGGCCAAACTGCTCTATTCTCTCAAGCTGGCTTTGATAAAGCAGCACATCACGTTGCTTCCCCAGGGCACAATCACCACACGGCAGCAGGTGCATTTGCCATTTTCATTACACACATCTGTTGGTGCTTTTCCACTGCATGGTACGGCTCGGCTCGGTACGGCTCACTTGTGGCGTTTTTCCACTGCATGGTACGGTACGGCTCGCTTTAAATGGTACCACCTCTGTTGAGGTTCCAAGCGTACCGTAGCAATACTAAAATGCGATGGATGTGCCGGCTGTTTAGACTACACCATTTGCTAAAAAAATCTCTTGGAAAACGAATTCATCATTAACCGATTATATCTTGTCTCTATGACACACCAAAACTGCATAATGACTTCAGATGAGAACTTCAGAAAAGGGATTTCTACGCATACCTCAGGGCCTTCCACCATGAGAAGACCCTGAGGGAGGGCGAAGACAATGATACGAAACCACGCCGTCTTCAGTACATCACAAATCAGCTAAACCCTACCCGATCATCCAACCGGCCCTCTTGGGCATTAATCGAGGCATAGAGGACCTGATTTTCGGCAATGCCCATAACTGGCTGCAGATAGGGATATAAATCCTCAAAAAGCATTATTCAGAGTGTCTGACTCTGACCAAAAGATTGCGATTAAATGGGGCAGGAAAAACCTTAAGACCTTAAAAGATAGTACTATTGAACAATAGTCAGTCTGTCAGTGGCACAGCTTGTACAATGTCAGTGAGGGACACAGTTTAAAAAAAAGCCAAAAAAGGCTAACTGCATACATACGTATCTTATTCCTCACACAAATAGTGCATTTCATTGTTGCTTATCTGTGTAGAGCTGCCAACCATTATGCATAGCAACGTATAACATAGCAACAGAAAATCGAGTGACCATCTCTGCAGTGGTCTTATTTTGTTATTCTTTGATTTGTTCCTAAATTTATCCATTCATTTGAGATTACATTTCTATTTAGATTTATTTTAGGCGCTTGTTTATCTTCCGCTTTTGTGTTGCTTAATGGCGGGCGCTTGTTTGTTTTACCCTGCTATGCGCATGCAGGAGTAAAAGTCCTGGATGTCCGACCTTGAGGATGTCCGACCTGGGGATTTGCAAGCTCATTCGACACATTCCGTCCATGAAAGCAAGAAGGCTTTACCGCCTATCTTGTTCTGATGAACCGGTCACCAGGGCGTTAATGCAGACCCCATTCATGCGATCTAAGTTCGAGAGGGCGTGGAAGAGGGCCGGTGGGACAGATGAAAACCTCCCACTGGCCAGTGGCGAGGGTTCGAACGAAAGAGGAGACGCCGCCGGCCTGCTGACCCACATATGTGTTTCTCCCTGTGATTGGAGAGGTGACGAATTCCTCAAGTGGGCAGGCCTCCCTACCCAAGGGGTGGGTATACTCGGTTTTAGGGGATCAGTGGTGAGCAACTTGTGGCTGAGGAAGCCCGCGTGTATTACTGTAAAGCAGTACATTGCGGCTCTTCAGCTGCGAGCCGGAGTATATTCCACCCGTGAGTTCCGCTGTCGGGGTAGAAGCAAGTCCGGGGCAACTTGCAGGAGGTGTCCACACAGGTTGGAGTCATGTTCACACATACTGGGGCAATGCCCGGTCGTGAGTACGACCAGGATTGCCCGGCACCACAAGTTGTGCCGTCTCCTCGGGGCTGAGGCGGAGTCCCTCGGCTGGGAGGCGCGCTGGGAATGGGAGTTCAGATCCCGCTACGGGGTCGTGAGACGCCTAGACCTGGTATTCATCTGATGGGATCTCGCCTTGGCCTTGGTCATTGACGTAACAGTCCGATACGAGTTGGCTCCTGACACCCTCGCGGTGGCAGGGCGCCAAAAAGAGGACTATTACGGGCCCTATAAGAGTCTGATCGCATCGAAACTGGGAGTCAGGCAGGTTCAAGTCTTCGGGTTCCCCATGGGCGCTAGGGGCCTGTGGCATGACGGCAACTACAGGTTGCTCGAAACCATGGGAATGGGGAAACGGAGGATGGTATCCTTCGCAAAGCTAATGAGCCAGAGGTGCCTCCTCTACTCATTGGACATTCTGCGGAGGTTCACCTCCACCCGAAGGTAATAGGTATCGAGGGCGCGATCCCCGTTGTGCATGCCTACCGTTAAAACGGGCCTGAATTGGGTAATGTTTAGGCCTGAACCCGTGAAGGGTCAACAGTGCTCGCATGCCTGAGCAGGTTTTGTCACACGGTGGGGCAAAGAATAACGGGGTGGATTAATGGGGGGCTGGGGCGGCCTTTGGTAGGGTCGGCGGGAGAAGGTTGCAGCTTTGACCGTCGGCCCTGCGGGAGTCGGTCTTAGTTCCCCACGGAGCGGAGAAGGAGGGTTTCTCCCCCCCTTCGGGCCCACCTTGATGTGCTTCGGCTCGCCTGGTAAAGCGTGTCTTAGGCTCTGTGAAGGAGTACCTTTGGCTGCACAGCTGGGGGGGTCTGACCGCATGGTGAGGCATAAAGAAGGGGGATCAGGATGGCCGGGTTGTTGGGGTCGCGGCTTCTGTGAAGGTGATGGGTATGAGGAGCTCATTATGTTGAAGGAAGGCGCGGCTCCGACCTCGAGAACTCAAGGGCGTTGTGAAGGATGAGGGCCTCGACACTGACCTGAACACACAGGCCCCAGCACCAACGAATGGGTTACCGTAGTAGCTCACGTATGGTTAAGGACTACCTGTAGGGTCAGGGGAAAAGGGTGAAGGTACCGGACGTACCGGAAGGGCAGAACCCGAGTTCGGAACTCACTACTTGTAGGAGGTCCCCCAATATTTCCTGCAGGTTGGTGAGTCAATCTGAAGTGCTAATGCCCTCTCCAGGTGCAAACCCGAAAGATGGGCATTCTGTCAAGAAGCAGGCATGCTTCTTCAACAAGTATGGGGTTGTGACGGGGCGGACACCCCGGATGTGGCCGGACTCCTAGCGGATGGACATGCCAGTGGCAGGAAGACCTCCCCGGTACGGGGCAGGTGCATTTCGCCCAGGTAGTTGGGGATGTCGTGGGGGAGAAGTCTCACGAGCAACCTACATACCTGAAAGATGGATATAAGCCCCATTCTAGTGGCACCCCGATGGCAGAGAAGCGTGAGGTGGGGGGTGGGTAGAACATATCCCACACTAATTATTTTTCTCTCTTTCTGTTACAGGTGCTGGAGCAGAGACGGGGGAGAGGAACAATTGTTGCGGACAAGGCCGGTGCCGGATGGCAGAATGGGGACAGACCGGGACTCGATATGATTAAACCAACAATGCAGATGCACTAGTGACACAAATTCGCAGCATGATTGGCTTCATGGCTATACGGTGACGTAAGTATGCTACCTCCAAAAACCGAGCCGATTTTCATAGTCAAGTACGTTGGTCGTTCGACCGAAAAACCAGCGTGCTGGTAGCATGGGTGACGGCCATCCTTAACAAGCCGGAAAGGCGAGACCCCATGTATCGTACCAGGCGACGATACATGCTCAATTGGCGTCTCGTCGTGTCGCTAGCCAAATGCCTCGTCATCTAATTAGTGACGCGCATGAATGGATGAACGAGATTCCCACTGTCCCTACTTGCTATCTAGCGAAACCACAGCCAAGGGAACGGGCTTGGCAGAATCAGCGGGGAAAGAAGACCCTGTTGAGTTTTTTACAAGGACAACATCAGAACATTGAAGGTTTGAACATTGAAATGGCTGAACAAGCTCAGAAAAGGTAAGGATTGTGTATTCTTTGTTGCTTTGTGTTAATTTGTGTTTCCTTAAAATACTTCTCTAAATGAAGGAAACTTCTTTTTATCTAAAATGAATTATTTTTAAGGTCAGAGGTAACGGTTGTTAACTAAGTTTCATATCAAAGACACTGTTTTTTTTTAGTTTTATGAAGTTGAAAGTGAGCACAAAGGAAATGCTAAAAGGACAGGCCTTGTTTTGCTGCCTAGTTAGTTTATTTTAATCATTGTTTTGTTTAATCATGTATCATTATTTCAAATCATTGTTTGTATAATTTATTTTACATATTTTCATTTTCCATTAAAGGTCTGATGATCGCCATGTGCTTTATTGTCTGTTTTGCCACAAGCCGCAAGACACCCTTTCTGTTCATTTATCGCGTGTGTGCATGAAAAACAGCACTCCGGAAGAAAGAGAAGCAGAGCTATCTAAGGCAAAAGTTTCCCACAAAGTGTGGGTACGCAATAATAGATGCTGGGACTACAACCAGCTTCGTGTCATCCTTCCTGACCCACTATCCTGCAAGGCCATGTTGAAGGAGCTTCTTCGTCGGGGGTTCTTTGTAAAAAACCAGCCCCAGGATGTTGAAGAAGCTGAAGATGCTGCCTCTTCCCCTGCTGCTCCTCCTCCTCCTCCTCCAGAGTAAGTGTAGTTAACTGTCTACTTTTTACATGTTTATTAGATGATAATAATAAAAAACATTTTATATATTGTTCTACATTGAAGAATATTTCATAACTTTGTTTTGTATTCTTCAATAGTCTTATTTTTTATGTTTTATCCAAACAGACTGTTGGTTCAGTCAGCTCCTGGCATTGAAGATTGTCAGAGAATCTTGAGGCTGTCTATGCCTGACGTCCTCAGGATCCGCGGGGACCTGGAGAAGAACAAAGAGTGCCCAAGCACGGACAAGACCCTGTTCCGCTACTTTTGTGAAGCACTCTTAATCTTCAAACACGCGCAGAGTCCACAAGCTGTGCAAGCCTTGACGGTAAGTTCATCTATTTTAACGATTTTATACTTGTGATATACTGTAATATTTGCACATGTATGCATTATTAATTTAAAAAATTTCAATGTTTTCCAGAATGAAGAGTGGGTCAACCACACGGAGCTAGGAGACAGGATTGTGGTCGGCGTGCAGGGGGATAGAGCTTCTAGCATGCGTATCGCTCTTACGAAAGAGGATTTTTTTTTTGTTAGTTCTTAGATCTGTACTTTAAGGAGGTCAGGCCTGAGAAACTACACCCTCAGACAGACTGCAATGCTTTTTTGTCTCCTCGGACGGCCAGGCAGTTCGGAGCGTCTCACGGGACATGAACCGGCTCCATGAATTGTAAGTGTCTACACAGATTCATGTGCATGTGAGCAGGGGCGAAAATTTCATCAAAATGTTGGGAGGGACAATAAACATAACAATTCTCAAGAGCAAATTTTGAAGGGGACACCAATAATACAGGCAAAAAATACAGAAGAAAGCCTTACTACTATTATTAGTGTAGCATGGAGACCATTTCATTATAAGTTACTTCTTAAAATTTCTTTCCGGTTTAAGCCAGCGGTGAATCTGTTTACGTACTCTCCTCACGCAGCGAGCGACTCATTTCATTTCATTCATTGATTCACTCTTTAACTATATTAAATGATATAAACCGACTAAATCACAGTGAAAGAGTTAAAATCTAAATGCACAGCGCACCCGGACTAGCCTAATCTACAAGACTAACGTTACATCACGTAACGTTAGTAGTGTATGTGTACACTCTGTGTGTTTGTATGTGGGGATATAGGCTATTAAACAAGCTAGGTAAACGCAAAGACTATTATAAACAAGGAAGGGTAACGTTATAATCTCGAACATAGCAAACTGCATTAGTGACAAAAGTACATTGGTTACACAATCATGTATTTGTTTTTTGACATGATTTATTATAATGACTCAGCATAATCTATATTAAAGAGAAAATAATCACTTAATCCGATGTTTAAAGTGAATAAAATAACATTAATGACTAAAGGGGGTCGCACGGACGAGAAGCGCCGCGCCACGTCGCGTCTAGGACAACGTATCGCAGACCGGACGCGCACTTTCTCATCAGTGTATGGCCAGCAATATTGTAATTTTTAATGACATGATGAAATGAAGATAATGTCTGTTCTATGTTATTACTGTACAATTATACAATCGTTGCTGAGTCTGCAGTCTGAAAACTTTACCTCAGAGCGTCCGTTAGCTGAATGAATTGAGAATCTCACCTGAAAAATCCACTAACATCAGCAATTGTCATTCAAGCAGCTGATTTCTGTAATTGAATGCAAAACTAAATGTAAATTGCAACATAGGGCGAAGTCAGGATCCATCAGCACCGATTTGAGACAAAAATAATTTAAACTACATAAAACTATGTAAATGGCGCTCTGTGGCGCAGCAGGGTTTTGAACAAGGTCCTGAGCCGTCGCTGGGCTCCGCTGACAGACGGCGAATGGCACCGCCGGTGTGTGTACACTCATAGAGAATGTGTTTGAATTTTAAAGACGTGGGGCTTGCGTGACGCGACGCTGCGCTTCTCGTCCGGTGTGCGACCCCCTTTACTAGAGTTCTACAACTACTCAAAAACTATGATCTTCTCCCCCGCGGCCCGCCACCGGAATGTGTGTGTCTGAGGTAAAAGGTGCGGAGACAGTGGACCAGCGCACTGTGAGGCAAGGGAGGGGGGTCTCCAAATGTTTAGAACGCTTTTTTTCGTTATTGCCCCGTTTGCATTTGTGTTATTTTATTTCTTAATTATTTTAAGAATTTATCATTACATTATTTACAATACACTTATTTTAAGTTTTTTGTGGAGGGGACAACCCTCAGATAGGGGGGGTCCTGACCAGATCCTGACCCCCCCGACCCCCCCGCGATTTCCGCCAATGCCTGCAACCCGCACACACACATGCTGTGTCCGAAATCTCCACTCAAACCCCTACTCCCTACCCCCATTTGTGGGGGAGAGAGCAGAGCACTATATGAGCTCACCAGCATAATAGAACAACACTTTCGGACACTACTCAATCGTCTCTCGGCGCCGTTGATTACATCTGTCACCTGGTGCCGAGCCGGCACTGGGCTAAATATATTTTTTAAAATAAATACATTACATTATATTGAGCTTATTTCTCCAAAATTAGAAAACTAAAAGTGATTTCTGGCCGTTTTTGCTATAATGCGCTACTCCACACATTATTATAACTTTAAGATCAGCGCAATGCATGATGGTATGTAGGGCTTAGGTTAGTGACCATCGGTTGTTCACTACTACTATTCAAAATGCATTCTGGGATACAATAATTGGACTATAAAGGGTATAATAATCATCACTACACATTCGGACAGCACTACAAAATGGCGAGCTCACTATATAGTCCACTATATGGTGACTAATGGGTGATTTCGGACACAGGAACAGAGTGAGTGTATTATGGCCTGCAGCGAGTGCACGTCTCTAGATCAAAGGCCCGGGTAGTGTCGGCCCAGGTCTCGAGTCCTTGCTCGGGAAGAGAATCTAGGCTCTAGATCACACTGAGGAACCGAGAGTTTGTCATCCAGTCTCTTTGGTATAGAGAGACAGACAGAGACGAAGAAAACAAACAAGCATGTAAATGTATATTATCGCGTCTAGAAAAAAATGAGTTTGCCATGCCTCATATTTGCTGAGTGACAAAAATAAAACTTTTATTGACAGTGAAAGACAGTTGACAAATAGATACCAACATGAACATACAATTTGCAACGTTACAGCACTCAACAGAAGAAAACTCTACGTTTTCTAACAAAATTCTATTTTTCAATAAAAAAATAAGTACACAAAAGAATACAAACACTTACTGGTCTGAAAATTGTGTGTTTGAAAAGGATAAACATACTCACAGAGTCCGTTAATTGCCACCGAACCGATGCTAGACTTCAGCTGTAACTGTAGACGATGCTGAGATCACTCACGCGCATAGCTCACCCTCTTAAAAACGTGTGCACGCGCGTGAAGGTCTTGATGTGCACCTTCGTTTGCGCAGATATTAATTATTTGAAAAAAGAAGCGGGATCGGCATAATGGTTCATCACGGCTCCTCCACCGATCTCCGGAGCTGTGCATGAATTGGAGTGGCTGTACATTCATCCCGCCGATGGTTTACCGACCGAAGCTTATTTGGTGTGCAGGGGGAAATCCCCTCCCGATACTTTGCCGCTGGTGCCCTCCAATTGCCAAAGTTGGCAAGACTGAACGTGCAATCTGTGTAATTGTTGTTCAAGTTCAGCAGACAGGTAATCTTTCTCACAAAATCGTTCAATACCGTTAATGCATCATCAAAGTTAATATTGCATCGTTTCTGTGGTATTCTGGAATAATAGTGAAAAAAGAATGCTTGTATTTTGAAAATAAAAGGGCTGTTCCGGGGTTCACCGGATGTTATGTGCTGATGGCTAAATAAAGAGCAGCTCCAAATACGTCGTTGTACGAACTCTATTTGTTTCTTTGCAAAGAACCCGACATGGTGTCAGAAGTGGGCGATTTGTGAGCGGAGAAGGGAAAAAGAAAAGAAACTAAGTGATCGTTTTGGCAAGAAATAGGACGAGCCGGCAGAGATGGCGAGATCTACACCAACCGCTACGTTCACGATACAACCTCCAGAGCCATTCGATTTTACCAAGCCTCAAGAATGGGAGCGCTGGATTAGGAGATTTGACCGTTTCCGGCTCGCAAGCAATTTAAATGAAACGTCGGAAGAAAACCAGGTAAATACGTTGGTCTATTGTATGGGTGATGAAGCCGAAGATGTGCTAAAGGGGCTTATGCTAACAGCAGAAGAGAGGAAGAAGTACGCGGATGTTAAGGCGGGCTTTGATGCATTTTTTGTGCCTAAAAAGAATGTGATATATGAAAGAGCCAAGTTCAATCAGCGTGTGCAGTTGCCGGGAGAAACGGTGGATTCCTTTATAACTGCTTTGTATGGACTAGCGGAACATTGCAACTATGGACAGTTACAGAATGAGCTGATACGTGATAGGCTGGTGGTCGGGCTGAGAAACGTCTCATTGTCGGAAAGGTTACAGCTAGACAGAGATTTAACCCTTGAAACTGCTATAGCTAAGACAAGGCAGTCGGAAGAAGTTAGACGACAGCAGTGTGATTTGAGGGGAGAAAATGACGGAGCTAGCAAGTGCTCTAATGTTGATGCTGTGCATGCAAAAAGTTACAGAAAATATAAATTTCCCTCAAAGCTTCAGCCATCAGCACAATTTTTGCAGCCACCTGAAAAATGTTTTCAGCCACAAGCACAAACATCAGGCAAATATAAAGCTAATGTAAGGCCACAGCAAGGTTCAAAGGCCTGTTATAGATGTGGGAAAATGCCCTCACATGGAAGATTTGAATGCCCTGCTACAGATGCTGTGTGTCACAACTGTGGAAAAATGGGCCATTATGGGAAAGTGTGCAGAACCAGTGTGAAATCTTTGAACGCTGTTACAACAGAAGAAGAGGAGAGTTTATTCCTGGGCGCTGTGGATGCAGGAAAAGACCCTTGGACCGTGCAGCTTCAAATGAGAGACAAAAAAGTGTGCTTTAAAATCGACACTGGTGCGGACGTAACCGCCCTGCCAGCCGAGTTGTATTACGACATAACAGGGGGGTCTGAGATGAAGCGCCTGGCAGTGTCGAGCCGCCCATTGTTTGGGCCAGGTGGAAATGTATTATCTGTCCTGGGTGTAGCCAGAGAAACCCTGCGTAAAGGCACACAGACAGCCACAGAGGACATATATATAGTTAAAGATCTGCACACTGCACTTCTGGGAAGGCCAGCCATAGAACAGCTACAGCTTGTGTGCAGGGTTGACAACATCACCCTGGAATCGCTGAAACAACAGTATCCGAAGCTGTGCAGCGGCTTGGGTCTTGTACGGAGGCCATACTCAATAAAATTAAAACCAGAGGCTGTGCCCTTTTCTCTTAATGCTCCACGTAGAGTCCCCCTGCCACTCATGGGGAAAGTGAAGAAGGAAATAGAACGTATGGAGGAGATGGGCGTAATTACCAAGATTGAGGAGCCGACTGATTGGTGTGCCGGGATGGTGGTGGTGCCAAAAAAAGCAGGTACTGTTCGCATTTGTGTGGATTTCACAAGGATGAATGAATCAGTATGCAGAGAAAAGTTTATCCTGCCTTCTGTCGAGCATACTCTGGGCATGCTAGCTGGGGCAACAGTATTCAGCAAGCTAGATGCTAATATGGGCTTTTGGCAAGTACCGTTGACAAAAGAGTCTGCCAAATACACCACCTTCATCACGCCTTTTGGGCGCTACTATTTTAACCGGCTACCCTTTGGCATAGCTTCAGCCCCCGAGCACTTTCAAAGGATGATGATGACAGAGGTGACCGGTGGTCTAGAGGGGGTACTGTGTCACATGGATGACATCCTTGTTTGGGGGCAAACGCAGGTCGAGCATGATATACGGCTACAGGCGGTGCTCGAGAAGGCACAAAAGGCAGGTATTACGCTCAACATGGACAAATGTGAGCTTGCACGCCATACAGTCAGATTTCTGGGTCATGTGATTTCTGCAGATGGAGTGAAGCCAGATCCAGAGAAGACAAGAGCTGTGCAAGAGATGGATGCACCCAAAAATGTCAGCGAGTTAAGGAGTTTTCTGGGCATGGTCAATCAGTTGGGCCGCTTCGTGCCTAACCTGGCTGAAAAAGACAAAGTGCTAAGAGACCTGCTGTCTAAGAAGAACCACTGGTACTGGGGGACGGAGCAGCAGGCGGCCTTTGATCAGTTAAAAACAGAGTTGTCATCTACACCAGTGCTTGTACTATACAACCCGAACAGTGCATTAAAGATCTCTGCTGATGCCTCTTCCTTTGGCCTTGGGGCAGTCTTGTTGCAGAAGAATGATACCGGGTGGTCGCCGGTGGCATACGCGTCCAGGTCAATGACACCGACAGAGCAGCGCTATGCTCAAGTAGAAAAGGAGGCATTAGCTGCAACATGGGCTTGTGAAAGGTTTAGCTGTTTTATCCTGGGAAGACCATTCGTGCTGGAAACTGACCATAAGCCGTTGGTGAATCTGCTGGGTGGGAAGGCTCTGGATGACCTCCCTCCAAGAATCCAAAGATTTAGGATGCGACTCATGAGGTATGATTATACAGTTAATCATGTCCCTGGGAAAAGCCTGTGGACAGCTGATACCTTATCTCGTGCTCCCATAAGAACTGCAGAGGCATCCACCGATATAAGTCTACTAGAGGACACCAATATCTATGTAGACTCTGTCATCTGCCATATTTCTGCTAGCGGAGACTATTTGAGCAGCTTACGCAAGCACCTGAGGGCAGATGGTACATGCTCTGCACTGATGAAGTACTGCACAGAGGGCTGGCCTGACAAAAGTCAACTGCAGGGAGAGCTGAGACATTACTGGCCTGAGAGAGCCGTGTTGACGGTGCATGATGGACTGCTGCTGCGGGGCACAAGGCTCGTTATTCCGTTTGCTTTACAAGGTGATGTGCTCCAGAGACTTCATGAGGGACACCTCGGGGTGACTAAGTGCAGGGGCATGGCCAAACAGACAGTATGGTGGCCGGGGCTCAGCCGTCAGCTGAATGACATGGTACTAAAATGTAGAACCTGCATTCAAGAGAGAAGGAATGTCAAAGAGCCCCTGATGTCGACGGAGATGCCCGATAGGCCGTGGCAAACGGTGGGAGCAGACTTATTCATGCTGAAGGGCAAGACATACTTACTCGTAGTAGATTACTTCTCAAGGTATGTGGAAATTGAGCTGTTGACACCTACAAGGTCTACAAATGTGGTGGTGCACCTGAAATCCATTTTTTCTCGTCATGGAATTTGTGAAGTTCTTAGAAGTGACAATGGGCCACAGTTCTCTGGTAGCCATTTTAAAGCCTTTGCAGCAGAGTATGGCTTTGTGCATGTTACAAGCAGCCCCAAATTTCCCCAGAGCAATGGGGAGGCGGAACGTGCAGTACAAACTATAAAAACCATACTAACCAAGGCATCAGACCCATATCTAGCGTTGTTGGCTTACAGAGCAACCCCTCTAAAGAATGGCTATAGTCCAGCGGAACTGTTGATGGGGCGCCGCCTCCGCACTACGGTTCCTGCCCTTCCAGCCCTGCTGACTCCAGTTTTGCCTGATTACAACGCGCTGGAGGCTGAAGAAAGGGAGAAGAGGAGGAACGATGCAAAATACTTCAATAAGAGACACGGCGCCAGAAACCTGGAGCCGTTAGTCCCTGGAGAGGATGTATGGGTCACTGATTCACGAGTTCAAGGCACAGTGATATCTACACACACCACCCCTCGCTCATATATTGTCCAGGTGCCTCAGGGCACGTTGAGGAGGAACAGGCATCATTTGGTGTCACTGCAGACCAACAGTGGGTTGGTTGATGGTGATAAGTCACCGAAGAAAGAAAATGCACCAGATGCACCAGAGCCGATATCACCAGAACTAGCACCACCAGTATCACCAGAACCAGCACCACCAGTGCCACCAGTGCAGACAATATCTCCCAGCAGAGAGGGTTCAGAGACTGTGAGAACCAGATGTGGGAGAGAGGTTAAAAAGCCACAGAGACTTGATTTGTGATTATTGTTGTTTAGAGAGGGACGGGTCTTCCAGCAAAAGGGCAGAATAAACCCCTTAAGACCTGTAGAGACAAAGGTAGTCTACCCTTTGTTCTCAAAGAAAGGGAGATGTGGTATTCTGGAATAATAGTGAAAAAAGAATGCTTGTATTTTGAAAATAAAAGGGCTGTTCCGGGGTTCACCGGATGTTATGTGCTGATGGCTAAATAAAGAGCAGCTCCAAATACGTCGTTGTACGAACTCTATTTGTTTCTTTGCAAAGAACCCGACAGTTTCATCTGAAAGATGACTCTCAAATCTTAACTTGCTAATAATTTCATAAAGCATTGGAGAACAATCTTTCCACACAGCGTGAGTTTATCTGGACTCTTGTCAAACTCGTTATGATTATATTGATGCACGTTACACTGCACAACGAGTTCTTACAGGACTTATATTATCATGTCTGCATTGGTGCAGGGAAAGAGAGTAATAGAAATATTCCTAATCCTCACGATCGACAGACTGTCTGTCCTCTGATGCTCAATAACGTTACTCATCAAAGCAACATTTTATGTGATGGGAATAGATCTTCAAAAACATCTCACGATTAGTTAATATCGATAGCTGTAACAGTAAACATGTATAATAGCTGTAGTAAAATTATTCGAGAGAGTTTGTACATGTAATATGTAGCTATTTCATATGCAAGCATGTCAGCCAATCACAGCAGAGGCCGGTTACACACAGCAGACACGCCCCTTCAAACCGGGTGTTCAGACCAGAGACTCAATTAAGGCTAGGAAAAATGCCTTTTATTTCTAAATCATGAATCTAGAAAACATACTAACATTATAAGGGCAACACAGGAAACATAAAATAATTAAAAAACATTCTAGTGCAACTTTAACATTTGAACAAACAATATGCATCAAATGTTAAAGAAAAGCAGACTTCAGTTAGTCACCAGCGCACAGAAAGCCTGCAGCTTCAATAGGATCAAATCAATGTCCTTTCCTCATTCAACATGACATCATGACTTTTGCGTAAACATACACGCCACTTTCGAGTCAAGTGGCGTATTATTTCTACACATTTTGAGCTATTCGCGTGTATCCGCGTGTAAGCGTGTATGTCTACGCCATTAACGTCCGCGTCATCCCGCGTGTCAGAACGCGCGCGTCAAATGTCCAGTCATAAATGCCATTAACCCCAGTGACGGTTAAGTTTAGGGACGGGGTTGAGGTAAGTCCTATATTTATATAACGTTAAGTCAACGGCGTTCATAAACACGCTCAAAAGCGATTATGCGTCTTCATAACACGCCAAAAATGCAAATACGAATTGGCGTGTCATACACACGCTACTTCATGAGATCAGCCTGCCTCATTGGCAGCGCTGGTTATCATGAAGTGATGAACAAACGAGATGGGTCTGTCTGCGGACTGCAAGAGAGGGGCGTAACTTGAAGTTGGGCGTAACTTGAAGTTTTCCAAATCACACCGAATCACGCGATATGTCAGACTCAGAACGAGACGTCGATTCACCTAAATGTAATGTAACGCACCTAAAGCTGGTTGCACATTGCACAACGCCATTGAAAGAGATGATGAAGAGCACGTGCCAGACAACGGTAAGAATATTTTCCATAATCGTTTAAATTGAAGCGTGTCAGTCATTTTCATACACGTTTGGTATTGTTTCTATAGTTGATAATCTATAAAACTTAACCGTCTTCGCTTAAAGTTAAGTACACATATGTTTTTTTCCGGTCTAATAAGTTAATGTTGCCTTAACATGTTTTCGGAGAATTGTCTTAATAATGAGTTTCTTGTTTAAAAACACTTGAAACTTGAATTTAATGAGCTCGTAATTACGATTTTATAAGTTATAAATATCTAATTTTTGATAGCACGTGAAGGCAGGATCACTATTGGCGGGCAATAAGAAAAAAATAAGTAGCTAGGTAGCCCAATGAATCACTAAATTCGTCGTAACGTTGCCTTGGTACCGATCTAAAATTAGTTCAGCGTTAATTTAGCTGTACGTTAAGGCAATAATATCAGTGGTTGTTTGAACTGATGTTTAACGTGTTCTTTATTAATTAACGTTAATGGTAAACATAAGGGTAATTTGAGAGACAAATATGTAACATTCAACGTGTAGGCCTAACGTTATTTCCCCCCCCCCCCCCCCCCCCGCATATATCCCAAACATCGCTGCATTCAGGATTTTAGTTGTGAGACTAGTTTTATGTTTACATGAATGCACCGTACCAGTAATGTTAAAAGTGTTGTCCACCAGCAAATTAAATGTTGATGTGTGTAACAAATTTAATTCTTAGTTTATTTTCTTCCAGCTTCATCCAACAGTTTGTAGGGAAGGTGTTTTAAAAAATCCAATTTTTGAAGCCCCAAACTACAAATGCCAGTTTTGCAGCAAAATGGGAGAGTATGCATATGTTGTGGCGCATATGCAAACGCATGAGAAGACAGCGGTTAAACATGGAGGTATCTGTCAGTTTAAAAAAATATTTTGAATTGTCCAAGCATTTCATTCCAGTGTTAATTTGTGTACAGTTTTCATTTTGCCATAAGGATAAAGTGTATAATGTATGTATGAGTAGTGTGTTAACCTGGATTTCTATTTTTTTATAGGGTATAAAATGTACAGATGCCACGGTGGATGTTGCAAAAGTCATCATTATCACTGCTGCTATTGTGCAAGGATTGTTACTCGGCAAAATCTGTTTTTGATCCATGTTCAGAAATGTGGGTTAGCTGGTACATCAAAAGGTCCCAGGGTCTCTGCGCCCTCCAGCGCCTCTGCGCCCTTCAGCATCTCTGCGCCCTCCAGCGACTGTACACCCTCCAGCATCTCTGCGCCCTCCAGCATCTCTGCGCCCTCCAGCGCCTCTACGCCCTCCAGCGCCTCTACGCCCTCCAGCGCCTCTACGCCCTCCAGCGTCTGTGCGCCCTCCAGCATCTCTGCGCCCTCCAGCGTCTGTGCGCCCTCCAGCATCTCTGCGCCCTCCAGCGTCTGTGCGCCCTCCAGCATCTCTGGGCCCTCCAGCATCTCTGCGCCCTCCAGCATCTCTGCGCCCTCCAGCATCTCTGGGCCCTCCAGCATCTCTGGGCCCTCCAGCGTCTGTGCGCCCTCCAGCATCTCTGCGCCCTCCAGCGTCTGTGCGCCCTCCAGCATCTCTGGGCCCTCCAGCATCTCTGGGCCCTCCAGCGTCTGTGCGCCCTCCAGCATCTCTGCGCCCTCCAGCGTCTGTGCGCCCTCCAGCGTCTCTGCGCCCTCCAGCATCTCTGGGCCCTCCAGCATCTCTGCGCCCTCCAGCATCTCTGCGCCCTCCAGCATCTCTGCGCCCTCCAGCGTCTGTGCGCCCTCCAGCATCTCTGGGCCCTCCAGCATCTCTGCGCCCTCCAGCGTCTGTGCGCCCTCCAGCGTCTCTGCGCCCTCCAGCATCTCTGGACCCTCCAGCGTCTGTGCGCCCTCCAGCGTCTCTGCGCCCTCCAGCATCTCTGGGCCCTCCAGCGTCTGTGCGCCCTCCAGCATCTCTGGGCCCTCCAGCATCTCTGCGCCCTCCAGCGTCTGTGCGCCTTCCAGCATCTCTGCGCCCTCCAGCGTCTGTGCGCCCTCCAGCATCTCTGGGCCCTCCAGCATCTCTGCGCCCTCCAGCGTCTGTGCGCCCTCCAGCGTCTCTGCGCCCTCCAGCATCTCTGGACCCTCCAGCGTCTGTGCGCCCTCCAGCGTCTCTGCGCCCTCCAGCATCTCTGGGCCCTCCAGCGTCTGTGCGCCCTCCAGCATCTCTGGGCCCTCCAGCATCTCTGCGCCCTCCAGCGTCTGTGCGCCTTCCAGCATCTCTGCGCCCTCCAGCGTCTGTGCGCCCTCCAGCATCTCTGCGCCCTCCAGCGTCTGTGCGCCCTCCAGCATCTCTGGGCCCTCCAGCATCTCTGCGCCCTCCAGCGTCTGTGCGCCCTCCAGCATCTCTGGGCCCTCCAGCATCTCTGCGCCCTCCAGCGTCTGTGCGCCCTCCAGCGTCTGTGCGCTCTCCAGCATCTCTGCGCCCTCCAGCATCTCTGCGCCCTCCAGCATCTCTGGGCCCTCCAGCATCTCTGCGCCCTCCAGCGTCTGTGCGCCCTCCAGCATCTGTGCGCTCTCCAGCATCTCTGCGCCCTCCAGCGTCTGTGCGCCCTCCAGCATCTCTGCGCCCTCCAGCGTCTGTGCGCTCTCCAGCATCTCTGCGCCCTCCAGCGTCTGTGCGCCCTCCAGCGTCTTTGCGCCCTCCAGCGTCTGTGCGCCCTCCTGCATCTCTGCGCCCTCCAGCGTCTGTGCGCCCTCCAGCGTCTGTGCGCCCTCCAGCGTCTGTGCGCCCTCCTGCATCTCTGCGCCCTCCAGCGTCTGTGCAACCTCCAGCATCTCTGCGCCCTCCAGCGTCTGTGCGCCCTCCAGCGTCTCTGCGCCCTCCAGCATCTCTGGGCCCTCCAGCGTCTGTGCGCCCTCCAGCGTCTCTGCGCCCTCCAGCATCTCTGGGCCCTCCAGCATCTCTGGGCCCTCCAGCATCTCTGCGCCCTCCAGCATCTCTGCGCCCTCCAGCATCTCTGCGCCCTCCAGCGTCTGTGCGCCCTCCAGCATCTCTGGGCCCTCCAGCATCTCTGGGCCCTCCAGCATCTCTGCGCCCTCCAGCGTCTGTGCGCCCTCCAGCATCTCTGCGCCCTCCAGCGTCTGTGCGCCCTCCAGCATCTCTGCGCCCTCCAGCGTCTGTGCGCCCTCCAGCATCTCTGGGCCCTCCAGCATCTCTGGGCCCTCCAGCATCTCTGCGCCCTCCAGCATCTCTGCGCCCTCCAGCATCTCTGCGCCCTCCAGCGTCTGTGCGCCCTCCAGCGTCTCTGCGCCCTCCAGCATCTCTGGGCCCTCCAGCGTCTGTGCGCCCTCCAGCGTCTCTGCGCCCTCCAGCGTCTCTGCGCCCTCCAGCATCTCTGCGCCCTCCAGCGTCTGTGCGCCCTCCAGCATCTCTGGGCCCTCCAGCATCTCTGCGCCCTCCAGCGTCTGTGCGCCCTCCAGCATCTCTGGGCCCTCCAGCATCTCTGCGCCCTCCAGCGTCTGTGCGCCCTTCAGCATCTCTGGGCCCTCCAGCATCTCTGCGCCCTCCAGCGTCTGTGCGCCCTCCAGCGTCTGTGCGCTCTCCAGCATCTCTGCGCCCTCCAGCGTCTGTGCGCCCTCCAGCATCTCTGCGCCCTCCAGCGTCTGTGCGCTCTCCAGCATCTCTGCGCCCTCCAGCGTCTGTGCGCCCTCCAGCGTCTTTGCGCCCTCCAGCGTCTGTGCGCCCTCCTGCATCTCTGCGCCCTCCAGCGTCTGTGCGCCCTCCAGCGTCTGTGCGCCCTCCAGCGTCTGTGCGCCCTCCTGCATCTCTGCGCCCTCCAGCGTCTGTGCGCCCTCCAGCGTCTGTGCGCCCTCCAGCGTCTGTGCGCCCTCCAGCGTCTCTGCGCCCTCCAGCATCTCTGGGCCCTCCAGCGTCTGTGCGCCCTCCAGCGTCTGTGCGCCCTTCAGCATCTCTGCGCCCTCCAGCATCTCTGCGCCCTCCAGCATCTCTGCGCCCTCCAGCGTCTGTGCGCCCTCCAGCGTCTCTGCGCCCTCCAGCATCTCTGGGCCCTCCAGCGTCTGTGCGCCCTCCAGCGTCTCTGCGCCCTCCAGCATCTCTGGGCCCTCCAGCGTCTGTGCGCCCTCCAGCATCTCTGGGCCCTCCAGCATCTCTGCGCCCTCCAGCGTCTGTGCGCCCTCCAGCATCTCTGCGCCCTCCAGCGTCTGTGCGCCCTCCAGCATCTCTGCGCCCTCCAGCGTCTGTGCGCCCTCCAGCATCTCTGGGCCCTCCAGCATCTCTGGGCCCTCCAGCATCTCTGCGCCCTCCAGCATCTCTGCGCCCTCCAGCATCTCTGCGCCCTCCAGCGTCTGTGCGCCCTCCAGCGTCTCTGCGCCCTCCAGCATCTCTGGGCCCTCCAGCGTCTGTGCGCCCTCCAGCGTCTCTGCGCCCTCCAGCGTCTCTGCGCCCTCCAGCATCTCTGGGCCCTCCAGCGTCTGTGCGCCCTCCAGCATCTCTGGGCCCTCCAGCATCTCTGCGCCCTCCAGCGTCTGTGCGCCCTCCAGCATCTCTGCGCCCTCCAGCGTCTGTGCGCCCTCCAGCATCTCTGGGCCCTCCAGCATCTCTGCGCCCTCCAGCGTCTGTGCGCCCTCCAGCATCTCTGGGCCCTCCAGCATCTCTGCGCCCTCCAGCGTCTGTGCGCCCTTCAGCATCTCTGGGCCCTCCAGCATCTCTGCGCCCTCCAGCGTCTGTGCGCTCTCCAGCATCTCTGCGCCCTCCAGCGTCTGTGCGCCCTCCAGCATCTCTGCGCCCTCCAGCGTCTGTGCGCTCTCCAGCATCTCTGCGCCCTCCAGCGTCTGTGCGCCCTCCAGCGTCTGTACGCCCTCCAGCGTCTGTGCGCCCTCCTGCATCTCTGCGCCCACCAGCGTCTGTGCGCCCTCCAGCGTCTGTGCGCCCTCCAGCGTCTGTGCGCCCTCCAGCATCTCTGGGCCCTCCAGCATCTCTGCGCCCTCCTGCATCTCTGCGCCCTCCAGCGTCTGTGCGCCCTCCAGCATCTCTGGGCCCTCCAGCATCTCTGCGCCCTCCAGCATCTCTGCACCCTCCAGCGTCAGCGTCTCTGCACGCTATCCAACAGTCATTACACTTTCTAACAATGATGACACGCCTGGCTCATCAACTCCAGCCCAAACTACCTGTATGAGTAACCCAAAAATTCTCAAGTCAAGGCCCAAAAGAACTACATGCACGTTCTGTAATTTGATTGTGAACAAGAAAAACATCAAGAAACACATTCAAAGACGTCACTCATCAGCAAATGCAGATGTAACGGAAAATCACCATCTTCCATCCCAATGCATTGACCGTAATAATGGCATTTTTGCCGTTGGAAGAACATTTTCTGGATTTAGTAACCCTATACATGTGCAGAAATGCACCTGGGGTAACAACCATCATGTGAGCTGTGAGCTAGAGCAATGCAAACGGGCTTCTGAATTTTCCAGAAGAAGTGGCTTAATGGGGTTTCAGTGCATCCATGTGAAGTCGATCTCGTACTGTCCTATTTCATCTGAGCCAGACATCACACTTAAGGAAGAAGTTCTGTCAGATATGGTAGGAAGAAAGTGGATTTCTGACAACACAAAGAAAATCTGTCTCGCTAGAAAGCAAAAAGCTGAATCTAAGCGCTGCCCACTGAGTAAAGAAATCTCATTAGGGAATGAAACATCAAAAATATGTGTGTCAGTCTTGGAAACATCCACCTCATATTATTCTCGGTTAGGGAGAGTAACTGTTTGTTTCAACAAAAAACGAAACACTTGGCACTGTCCTTGCTCTAAGCCAAGGAATTCTTGTCCTCATAAGTCCATTGCAAAATGGCACTTGAACCAGACTCGACCTGAACTTTTCTTAAAAGTTAGAAGTACAGACAGTGATGTGTTTGACACCTTTGCAGAATCTGGCCATCAAGATGTATGCAGTACTGAGGAAATTCTTCTCTATCCACCTGAAAAAAATGCTTTGACTGCAATTGTCCTTTACTTGCTGAACAACAAGAAATTGCCAGCAGTTCTGCCAAAAGATGTGTGTTCACCACAGAACATGGAGACACTGCCCAAGCACCTCATTCCAATTGAGACCTTTTGCACTGTATGCCCAGGGAAGATCCCTCTTTCGGAACCAATCTTAATTACACAAAAAGCAAAGATTGTCACGTTTACTGGCATACTGGAAGGCATGTATTTTTACAATACAATATTGTTTTGTAATTTACTTGGCCTAGTCTAATAATTAAAGTTTTACAGTGAAGATATGTTTTATTTCATAGGTACAAGCCAATTAAGTAGTTAATTCAAATTAAAACCTACAGTGATCCCATTATGAATAAAGTATTATTCTTCCTTCTTATAGATGTGACCACATACTGTAAAAGGTGTGGTGTATGTGGTCAATTTTACCGATACCAGGAATGGACCGAGGGGCTGCACAATTTCAATGACCACACAATATTAACACTGCATCTTTGCCTGTTCTTGAGACAGTCTGTACAGGTAATCTTTACTTTTGCATTCATGCAACTTTAATGCTAACCCATCCTATTTTAATCAACACATGACTTGCATGTTTTTTTTCATGTACTACTTGAATAATTATTTTAGAGAGTCTGTGATGTAGGGATTTGGATAATTTGAAGTCTAGTCTATATAAGCAAGCATACATATGCACTTGCCCTTAAAATCTATTCCTAAGAATCCTGTTTTGTAAACACTCAAATATTGTCAAGAGAAAAAGCAAACATGACTAATAATCTGACGTGATTTAATTTTAAATGTAATTACAGAATCACACTGCAGTTGGCAGGGCCTTGGACATCTTGGAACAGACAAACCAAGTAAAGTATCCGAACCATGACTCCATTCTTCATGGTTATCTTCACTTTGAGGTGTTGACAGACCATAGTTACAATTTTTCCTGTGTGCACTGCGGAGTCCATCCACCTGTCGTGATAATGGACTTGCACAAGAAGGGAGTTTTTAGCATGCCAGGTAGGTAGTGGTATCATCTCTTAACATGAGTAGTACTACCAAAATAACACTGATTTTGAGCAAAATGTCTTACAGTCAGTGATATTGAGGATCCACCTCCACAGTTTGAAGGTCACGTCGACATTGAAGAATTTTGGCACTCCGTTGACCAAGAAATTGTTTGCAGAGGCTTTTTACAAAGTAAGCTATAGATATACATTTTTCTGCAAAGGGAGTATTCTGCAGCCATGTTTAGAAAGGTTTTTCAAAATATCTATCTGTCTACAATTGCCTGTAATTATGTTTGTGCATGCTTTTGTAGTGTCATGGATGATTGTGTATCTAGTTTTAACTACCATAAATTTTATTGAATGCAATAACATTTAAGAGAGCTTTTGTATTTCAACTACAAAGGTAACCGTGAGAATCCATGTAAAGTTTCACCTTCCTATGTGAAATGGGCACCATGGATTGGCCCTCTTACCAGAGCCAGCAAAAAAGTTCTTAACACCGAGTTTGCCAAACTCACAGCAAAGACATCTGTTGTAGAACAGGCAGACATTGACATTTCTGAAGAACGGCTGTCAAGTGAACTAATGAACTTAAAGGTAAATTCTGAAATTTTATGTAAATTTAATAGCAATAACTTGAAGTTTTTATTATTTATTTATAAACATTTAGTACATTATTTTACTGGACATCTACTCTGCTGGATGTTTTTGAAAGTGCTCCAGATTAGGCTATTTACTAAATGCCAAAAGCTTAAAGAAGATTATGGTGATGTACCCTGCTTTATAATTATTGGCTGTTGTTGCATCTACTTTTACACAGGTTGATGCCTTGAGGAAACTTGTTAAAGAATGTGGCATTGACTCAAAGGGCTCCAAAATGGATCTTCTCCTCCGTTTGAGGGAGGAGATGAAAACAAGGAGCACTTATGACAAAGTTTTTCAAAAAGTTTGGGGAGCATCTGGTAAGTGTCCTACATACATGTAGTACATATTTATGTAATGACATAAGAAAATATTTAATTATTGTAAACCTGTCACTATGTGTCTGTACGTGTATCTGAAGACAGCTTGGTTAATGGTCAAGCTAATCGTTTGTATTTCCATTTCAAGGTGGCTGGGCAGTGATCATGTGTCCTTGTGGCATTGTGAACTCGGTGAAATTCAACATAAGAGCTGAAAGCCCACGCGATTACGCTGATATGTTACTTTCATTCAAACATTTCCCGAACATTGTTATCTATGATTTTGCTCGTGGATTAGTTACCCATACTAACTTTCGGGAACCAGAGAGACTGCCCTTCAGTCCATATGAAGGAAGAGTGGGTGCAGCTACCCCAGAGAATATTGCATCTGCCAAGAGAGGGGAACTGAAACGGAATTTGCCATGGTTGCAGTTGAAAAAAGACCCCCCCTGATCTTAATGGCCATCCTGCAACTGGTTCTGCAGAACACTATGCATTGTATGACACTTTTCATCAGTACAACACAAAGGATGAAAAAGATGTTTTGAGATTAATTGGACTTGTGCCTGAGCTATGTGGGTGGGTCAACTCCCAAACAGCGGAGCAGCTGTTCTCTAGTATGCAAAAGAACAATTACTTTATGAACTCTCTCTCCCCAGCTAGCCACATCTTCCTCATGCGTAACATTTTACATCACCACAATGAGAAAGTTAACCAGCAGGCACTAGAGGACTTTAAACGAGTTTCTCATGGAGATGTCACCCTTGATGCACATGGAAAAGCCACTTTGGGTAGTTTGATTTTTCCTTTGATTTTGTAATTTTGACACAAGTACATTTAAATATCAGTTTTTGAACAACCAGCACTTAAATTAACAAGGATACATACAACAGAACATTGCTGTCAATGCTTAGAACTGTCATTGTCTTGCAGCGCATGTGAATGTCCCTACAGATGTGGACATGCCAGGCCACTGTGGGGAGCAGTGTGAGGCTCTGACTAGGACATCAAACCTTAGGCCCTGTCGTGCCACATGGACACTAGGACTGCATCATCCCCTTCAAGAGCAGTTGGTATGTGGTTGGATTGCTTCATCACAATTTCTTTTCACCTTTATGTTGTTGTGTTGTCATTTTCTTTTGTGTTACAATTGTTTAAGTGTCAGAACTTAAAGCTATCAGGCTCATGATTGCTGGCATAGAGCAGTTTTAAATGAATACATAATTCATAACATTTTACACATCCTCTAGGACAGGGGTGCCCAACCCTGCTCGTGCCGATTGACTGTCCTGCACAGTTAATCTCCAACCCTAATCAAACACACCTGCCTTTAATTTTCAAGTGATCCTGAAGACCTTAATTGACTATGCACAGCTGCACTACTTCCTGAACTTAAGCCAGCTCCTTGTTTCCTTTATGCCATTATTGGCCAAACTTGATTAATTCAGGTGTGACATCAGACACACCTGAATTAATCAAGTTTGGACAATAATGGCAGACAGAAAACAAGGAGCTGGCTTAAGTTCAGGAAGTAGTCCAGCTGTGTATAAAGTCAATTGGTTGCTTCAGGTGTGTTTGAATAGAGATGGAGATAAACTTTACTGGACAGTCGATCAGCAAGAGCAGGGTTGGGCACGCCTACTCTAGGACAACTGTTCAGGCTCTCAAAAATTATTTTGCTTTAATCCCTGGCCTGTAGTGTTTTTTTTGTTTTTTTTTTGACACAGCTTGTATTTCTTTGTAATGTGTGCAATGTGTAGGTGAATTATGTACTTGATGAGGACAGACCAAAGAATGAAACGATTGTAAAGGATGGTCAGACGTGCCTCACAAGAGAGAACTTTTTATCCCTGGGACTAAGAAGGGAAATGGATTCAATGGTGGGGAATATGTCTTGATCTATTAAGTAATTTCACTTTTCTGGAATTAGGATTAAAAGTGTTGTATTTGCAGGTGGGAAATGCTTGCTTTAGGCTCATCAAGGAAATATTTCAGCATCAGGTGTGTCTGTCATTTTATAGAGATATTTGTGACAAATTCAAATGAATTACAATTACTGTCTATAATTATTGATAGAGATATCTTCTACAGGGGAAAGATGTTTTCATTGTGGATCTCCATATTCCACCAACATGGCTCTTGCCCTTATCCTGTGACCCTTTTCTCTGTCTTCCAGTAAGTACCCACAATATATTTAACTAATTGTGATAACTCTCTACACTCTATCTTATACAATGCTTTTCAAAACATAGTTGCAACACACAACAAGATAAAAACACTTAAGGTCATACATCATGGAGAAAATGAAAAAATTAGCTTACACATTTAAAAAAAATAAAGATAATAAATAATGGCTAAAATAATAGTTCAAAGTCAGAGGTAAGATTTTGCAATATTTTCTTTCTTTAAGTTGGACCCTCAAAAGAAAGATGCCCTGATTTTCCCTCTGTGGACCCCAGGACACTTTCTGCTGTGTGTAAGTGCATTTTTAGTATTTATTGCAAAAGCACACTCATCGAAAGGATTCAAACTGGAAAAAGCTGACATATTTTAATTGTAGGCCCTCCTTTCTTTTTAGTCTTTTGTAATCCTCCTGGCTGCAATTTACTTTTGTGTCGTAATGGTGAAGAATTGTTGACTCATTTCCAAGACTATTTTCCCTGTAGGTTATTAAACCACTTAAAAGAGAGGTTTTGTTCCTGGATTCCAAATTTTCAGTCATGGGACAAGGCTTTGCACACGGACCTTATCGAAACATCTTAAGGTTTCTAAAGGAAGATGTTTGCTGGAAGTCGTGTTCCTCAGACTTGCGCAAACTGTTTGCAATGATGTTAGTCGTGTTCACAAGACTTGCTCAGTTTGGTTGAAATTTTAGTCGTGTTCACAAGACTTGCTCAGATTGTTTGAACTTCTGCTGTTTGCCTGTCTTGTTCCTCAGACTAACATGTTCTGTAGCTCAAAAACAATGTGTTCCTCGACAACTTTTTTTTGTGTGTGCTCCAGTACTTTTAGAAGTTACTGATGCCATTTTTGTTTTAATCAGGTCTGTTGCACATCACATCGTCTCTGGACCATTGACAGAATTAACAGGCCTGGATATTGAGGTAAAAGTTTATTTGCAAAGGCCATTTGTCTGCTTATCACTTTTTTAATGAATTATTGGCTTGTCACAAATTGGGCTATTAATAGAATTTTTTTTTTCTCATTTTACACTTTAACCCGTTCACAAACACAAATCTTTAAACCTTTGTAGTGTGCTGCTTATTAAATGTTGATTTTTTTTTTTTTTTTTTTAAACAGGGGCTCCCTCCACAACATTTTGGCATCGACTGTGGAATCTTCATGATGATGGTCAGTTAACAGTTATCACGTAAAATATGAATTTGATTGATGATCTTTCACAAAATGGCCATTGATGGTTTCTAGCCCATTTCACATATGCAGGTTTTCCTTGTCTTTCCTTTACTGGACTTGTGTAAATGGAATAAGGCTCAAATGGTGCCAGTACTTTGTCATGCAGCTTTAGTTTATTCCCTTTTCCTCAGTTCCACCTAAAGCACTTTTTGTTAATGTAATGGAAATCATACTGTTGTGGAAGAGGAATTTCTATTTTTATTTTCACATTAAATTCACATACACCAAAAAAAAAAAAAAATAGAATTACAACTTTAGTACATACACAACTTTGCTATATTTGCAGTACTCCTGGTATGCTGTCATGGAGGCTCCATTTGATTTCACAATTGTAAGTATAACTTTATTGTCCTTCCTGATATTTCTTCCCTTTTTACCTTTAGGGTTTTTTTTGGGAGAGTTTTTATTTTCTTACTTTTATGTGGTTTAAGTCAGGGATTGGCATACTTTTTCCTTGATATAAAGTGGGCCTGTTAATCCCACAGATTTATCGGACTGGAAAATTGAGTTGGGCCTAAAAAATTAACTTGCAACTTGAACTGCAAATGTATTGTACTCCGTTCTCTTCTTCAGCACGACATGTCGTGCTTAAGGAGGTGGTGGTGCACAATGTTGATGGAGAACCTTGAGATTGAAGGGTAACAATGTCTTTAAAAAGTTTTAGATAAATTTGAAATATCATTAGCAGTAATCTGTCAGTAATTCTTCTATTTTTTTTTAATACTTATTACTACAGCCATGGCAGGAGGTTTGCTCACTTCACACAGCAGGGAAAGCAGATGGCCAGGGGAAGCCTCGAACCACTTTTCCGCATCCCAAGGAAAAGAAAAATTGAGGAGGTCACTGTGGTAAGAATTCGAAAGTAATCATCTTTCTTGTGCTTTACATGTACTAGGCTATTATGTAATATGGATCTCACTCCCTTGTTTTAAAGGAACCTGTCCCCTTAAAACAACGCAAGGCGAAGGAGCCATTCATAGTTGAATCCACTCAAAATGGAATTGGCATCTTGCAGGCATGTATCTATGAAGCACATCTATGAGCCATAGTTTAAACTCACTCACAGGATCACAGTTAGTTATATGTGCACGCCATGTAGACATGCCAGCTTGCCACTTCTTACATACTGTAGCTTAATCCAAGATCCAACAGTAACCACATATTGCAGAGGTCTTCAACCCTGCTCCAAGGGACCCACTATCCTGCAGAGTTTAGCTCAGACTCTAATCAAACACTCCTGACCTCTTCAGGATCGCATGAAAATCACAGGCAGGTGTGCTGAAGCGGGTTGGAAATACATTTTGCAGGACAGTGGGTTCCCAGGAGCAGGTTTGAAGACCTCCAGTATATGCTATTAGCAGGACACAAATGAACATGTTACAGAACATGCCAATTAAGAGGCATGTTCATCCTTTACCCTTTCCTGGTCGAGAATGATGATGGAGGCCTGTTATTTTGCCTACTGCTTTTGTAGTGATTCTTGTTTTATGTTCACAGCTGCCTGAGGAAGTTTTACAGAAGATCTTGATCCTTGTGGTGCTAGAAGATGGTGATCCTGCGATTTGCAAACTTTCTCTCACTTGCTCTCTGTTCTGGCGTATAGTAAGAGAGGAAACCTTTCTGAATGAAGCACACTTCTGCTGGCTAGACAGTAAGTTATGTCTCTTTCCTTCTGCCCTCCTCCCATATTCTTAAAGGTAAAGTCCCTCTGAGCTATAGGTGAAGGTCACCCACTCACAGGGTCTAGTACTCAATTAGGACATGGCGGCTTGCCACTTTTTACATCGCAGCAAGGGCAAAGAAAAGTGTTCGGAACTTGGAGCTACTCAATCTGTGTCCCACAGATGCCAGCAACACAACACATTAAATAGCCCCTGGAGTGGTCACTTGCCATTATTAAAATATAAATGCATGTTTTACATAGATGTTGCCTAATTTATTCATTTCTATACCAGAATATGACTGTTTACTGTTGTGATTTTTGTGCAGCTGTGGTTCTTTTGAATAAAGATTATTACATTTCTCCATTTATCTGTCCATGTCTGGGCCTAAGTTAAGGTTCTAGTGCTAAAGATTTTTTTTGTCTTTTTTTTTTATAATATAATCTACACTGGACTAATATTTTGTTTTGTTTTGGTTTTTTTTTAGGCGAAAGGTGTTTATTTTAATGGATAAAAAAAATAGTTTTGGAGGCACACCACTACTAAAATGAAAACTGAGACACTGTTACCAGAAAATATTGTATAAAAAAAAGAAAGAAAGAAAAAATGTTTTACACATATTTCTTTTGTCATTAGGTGTTGTAAACTGGAAGAACTTCTCAGAGGACCATAGACGGACCTACAGAATCCCCTATGCGATCTCCTGTTGCATGTTCTGCAATGAGTTATACAAAGATTGCGAGGGATACTGGGGATCTGGACAAAGGGGAAAACTTCAAGGGTTTTACTCTGAAAATTACTTTGCTGGTTACTGCTGCATGGATTGTTTTTTTGCTGCTGGAGGCAGTGTCTGATTGGATGACCATATTAGTGCCTTGTGTTGTCCTTCAATAAATGTTTTTTTTTTGTGATAACTGTGTTTGTAGTTCATTTGCCTCAAAGTATCATAAGGTATGTTTGACAGCGGTGCATTTAACTGTTTATTAGTGTTGTCAGAAATTAATCGTCAGCACGTCAGGCATACAATACGACATGGAAAAATGTTTAAAAATATTTGTTTACAAAAAAATGATTAAAAAAAGTTTTAGAAAGCCCAATTTCACAAAGACAAATTAAAAAAACAATACATAATCAATAATGCAGATTGCAACTTGCTTTGCTGTTAAAAGACAAAACAATAATTTTGAAGATGTCATCTCAGTGGTTTCTGTTAAGTTAAACTCGTGCGAGAGCATATGTAATTGTTTACGCGTTAATTAACTGTTCTCGTTTATGTTAAACTCGTGCAAGAGCATAATGAAACTGTTCTCGCGGTGTGTTAAACTCGTGCGAGAGCCTATGGAACTGTTCTCGCGGTAATTAATTCTTCTCGCGGTAATTTGGAAGTAGGCGTAACTCGAAGGGGCGGTAGGCGTAACTCGAAGGGGCGTAACTTGAAATCTTGCTAAAGTGGGCGTAACTTGAAGGGGCGTAACTTGAAGTCTTGCAGACTGCAGACAGACACTATTGGAACAAACGGGCACCACTGAAACAAAGCAGTGATTATAACAGTTCTTTCTGATCTAATAACCAGACGTAGCTATTCTTATCTGGTATTGTGAAATGATGACGGGAAATGTCACGTGAGTTGCGTGAGAAATGCAACCTCTGATCCAATAACCAGAAACATAGAAAATATAAGTAAAAAAGGAAGATTATATCACTTTACACATTGTTAAATATATAATATTTTACATGACTTTGTGCTCTGTCAATAAGAGAAAGGATTCATAAGGATGTATTGACTCATTTGCTTCATGAACTGAATCATTGATTCACTGATTCTCAGCGCCACTCTGGCGACTCCTGCTGGTCAAAACAGTGGCCATTTCTCAAAACCAAGAATGCAAAGAACGGACTTGTGTTCTTGGGGAGAACGCTCTTGCTAGTTGTTCTTGGAAGAATGAACTTACAAGGTGACGAGCACACAGAACGCTGCTGACAGTTTGAGACGATGTGTACTTACGCAATACCACCGAACAGCGCCGTGTTCAGCCTACCCAAACATTAATAATTATTGATGATAACAGCCAGGTTTTATCGCCCAAGCCTACCCTCAATGTATTACTCTACAGCTGTACACCCTCAATTTAATTCATAATAATAAAGCAACGCCTGTCTCCTTTTATTCTGCTGTTGTTTGTTAGTGTACATCACTAGCCAATGGCGGGGAAAAAAACGTTCAAGTGGTCTTTTGTTTGGAGAAGATAAAAAAAATCAGGATAAATAACTGTTAGGTCAAAGATGGACCGTGCAATGTTAGCAGTCACCATGGGTATCCTTTACCAAGAAGCAGAAGAGGAAGCTGCTGAGCTAAGGAGACGTCTACAAATGAGGAGAGCCAGGATGCGGAGGAGGAAGATGGAACAGCAATATGCTATTTTAGCGTTTCTCTCCGCTAATGTACGTACATTATCTTGTAAAGTTGACTTAAATCAGCACTTAACTTCAATAATAATGTTAAACAAACAATGTGATCAAGTACATAGAAATGTTAAGGTATAAAACAGGGTTCTCGACTGTGTAACGGGGATACTATACCCCTTGTTAATATAAAGCAAAATTTCCATCACTCAGTATTACAATAGGTTACAGCTATCAAGCTACATTTGATCATGTTGATATTGCCCCACAGTTCCATTACCTCCTCACAAAGTCCTAGAGGAGAACCCTGGATGAATAGGAAAAATTACTACTTTATAATTTCCTTATCCAATCAATTGGGATTAAATAGAATTGCAATAGCTTGTTTGAGTAACTTAAATTACAGTATTCTCTGCATTACCTTAGACCTGTATAAACAAATGTTCACTCACATTTGCAGATAAAACAACTCAGGAAAGCATTGTACAATAAATCAAGTAAGGTTTATTAGTACATCTGTAGCCTGCTTAATTTTAAGAAACATATATAACCAGACTAGAAGGAATGGAACAGCCTTTTTTATTGTTGTGTTGGGCTTTCCTTGCTTCCTACCCCTTTTTCCAATACCAAAATGATAGTATTAAAAAATTTTAAAAAATCTTTTAGCATGTTAATTGATGTTGGTATTATACAGGTGAAACTCGAAAAATTAGAATATATTGCAAAAGATATAACTTTGATGATTATGGCTTACAGCTTATGAAAACCCCAAATTTAAATTCTCAGAAAATTAGAATATTACAGGAAATCAATTAAAAAAAGGATTGTAAACACAAAAATGTCGGCCCTCTGAAAAGTATAATAATGCATTGTTATATATACACTAAATATATTAGTTTTACCTTTTAATTTGAATTACTGAAATACATGAACTTTTGCACAATATTAGAATTTTTTGAGTTCACCTATATATATATATATATATATATATATATATATATATAAAATGCGTATTTCTTTTTTAAATACAGGATCAAACGCCTTCTCTGAGGTATGTACTAATAAATAACCACGTGCCAATCCTCAGAGTGTTTTTCTCTGAAGCTGACCTAAAACCAGCCTTTAGACTCTCCAGAGAAACCATCAACCTGCTGGTCCAGATGTTGCCTCGGCAAAAGCCACATGGATGGAGCCACGAAATCGAGGTGGCTGTCTGTCTCTACTGGCTTGCATGTGGCACCTCATACAAAGTGACAGCAGACATCTTCGCCATACCAAGAGCCAGCGTTGGCAGAAGTCCACAGTATAGTGGATGACATGATGGCCATTGTTCACAAGGTGATTCATTTCCCCAAGTCAGAAGAGATGGAGGAGGTGGGGGCAGGCTTTGCTCGCTTGGCTGGCCATGAGGCATTCCGCTGTGCGGCTGGAGCAATAGATGGGTGCCACGTCAGAGTACTTCCACCTGCTGAACCCAAAAAGAAGTGTTACTTCAACCGCAAACTCTTCCCATCAGTGGTTCTCCAGGGTTTGTGTGATAGCAAAGGGAAATTTCTGGATATTTACATTGGCAACACTGGGTCAGTTCATGATGCCCTTGTCCTCCGGAGATCTCCAATGTACAAGGAGTCCCTATATCCACCAGCTGGCTTCTTTCTTCTGTGAGACGGGGGGTACCCATGTCTGCAGCATCCTCTCACCCTTGTAACGCCATACCGCCAGCCTGTAAAGGGTAAGAATACACATAGAAAATTGTTTATTAGATGTTACTAATTGTTAAAACACTACATTTATTTTTGCATTACCTGTATTGTATTCATCAGGCCAAGTTGAAGCACGCTTTAACAAGCACCATGCCAAGGCTGGGAACGTCATTGAGCGTACCTTTGGAATGCTAAAAACCCGAAGGAGGAGGAACTTCACGATGAGGATGAAGAAGATTGGGGGAACGTTCCTGATGATGATAGGGAGTTCTCAGGAAATAATCTCCGTGCCAGACTTGCTGCACAGGTGTCTGCCCCTGTAGAGCTGCCTGCATGTTTGAGGGAGCATGATTACAACTGAGGGGATAAACCTGAGTGAATGCCCAGGGAAAATAGAGGCAAATTAGCTGCTAACTAAGTCTGTTACAATTATTTTATTAAACCTTTAATTACACCTCTCCCGGTCAAATAAATAGCGAATAAATTAAAATGTTACCTTAAAAATATTAATAAATTTATTTGTATCATTATATTAGTTAGACTGTTTACTAAAATTGTTAGCAATATTATTTAGTTGATGAATTATTAAAAAAAATACTGTGAATATGGTCACTGACTTTTTTAAAGCACACCTAGCAGAATGGCAATGCCAAAAGGAAAATATACCTACTAATCACCAACTATTTTAGTTGAAAAGAAACATACAAAATTTAATGTCTGTCTACAAATAACGTCAAAAAGAAGGCATGATTCAGACTGCCGTTGTAAGATTTGCTTTCTCACCTTAACCCTTGTGCATCCTTATGGACATTTTTGTCCTTTTCAGTTTTGTTTTCTTGATCACTTTGCCTGTGTTAAAGCTAACTGCAAAAAACTTGGCTCAGGTGTGTATTTTTATTGGAATTTTACTATTTCAGCGTCATTTTCTTAAAAAATATTTTTTGCATTAGGTACAAAAAAATACTCCCTCTCAGCACCTTTTGGACAAAAATGTCCCCATTGAAACCCATTAAAACTGCCATTTTTAATCCCCGGTTCAGTTAACTATAAAATTATGCAATCTTTGTTAAGAGGCTTTCATTCTGATGGCAAGGCTTCAAAATTTTATTTTTTACTATTTTTTATCAGATGGTGTCATTTTTTTAAGTTTGGCCTATAAAACAAATATCGCTTTATTCCTGTTTTCTGGTTCGGCATACTATAGAGCCAACTGGATAAATTATGCAACAATATTTGTGTGGGTGTGTTGGTATGGATGCCAGAGTGTGGTTAGTATGTGTGTTCTAAAAAAATATGTGTGTGTGTGCGTATGTGTGTGTTTGTAATACTAAGAGAGAAAAACTGCAAAAAATAATCCAATCACTGTGAGCTCCAGTGGGGTTTTGCTGGGACCCAATGGGGAAAATATGTTACTACGCCCATGAGAAAACGCCGATGAGAACTGAAAGCAGAGCTAAAAACATAGCGCAGCGCTGGTGCTGTCAGTGGAAAGAATGGGCTCTTTAAATTTTCGCGCTGTTATGAAAGGGGATGTCACGTGACAATAACAACATGGCGCATGTAGTACGTCCGAACTCATTCCTACTACACGTATTCATACTATATAGAACGTACTTTTTTAACGGTCGAGAAGTAAGTTCTTTTTTAAATGTAGTACCTACTCACATAGTACGCGATTTCGGACGCAGCTTAAGTCCAGCAACCAGGCACTGTTAGACAAGCTTTTAGTGCATGTGCACGTCGGGTGTTCGTGCTCAGAACCGCGCATTAGCAGTGAATGACATTTAACCGGCAAGGCTTTAAAGCACATGCAAATAATGAACTTTTGTGAACTCACTGAACTGATTTGGCTGTTCCTCTGCGTTAATATTTTATGTGAGTATTTGTCGCGTTGTACACTAATGCTGTTGAGACGGAGGCGTCAGAACTAAAACTGATAGAATGCACGATATACATATTTTTCAAAAGCAGTCACCAGCTTGCTTGGAGCAAGGATCATAGCGCAAATGTGAACTTTATTGATATATCGCCCAGCACTAACGTTACTGGGGACCTTACGGTGATGTTCTTGTAAACTGACAACGATAACACAGTAGCGCGAGAGCGACTGAGGTACGAAATTGAGGCGGTGAATGAGCTGAATGCAAGTACGTATTTGTTGATACTTGGAATTTGGAAAGGAAGGAAGAATCTGTACGCACGTCTGCCAGTTATGTCCCCATAACCTCTCCTTTTCACACCGTCCGAACCAGCCGACACCCATCCCCCTCCCCCTTTTATTTTTTTTACAGATCTGCATGATTCACGTAGGTCACATTAGCCCCTTTTCCACCAAAGCATTTTGAGAGCCGGTTCGGAGCCGGTGCCCGCGCGCGAACCAGTTCTTTGTGTTTCGACAGCCAAAGAACCGGTTCGCGGCCGCGAGAACTGGTTCCAAAGCGGCACCAACTCTTTGCTGGACTAGAACCGTTCTTTTAGCACGTCATGTTTACGTCGGGGGCTGGGGTGGGTTTTAATGCGTTCTAAACATATTTTCTGACCATCGCAAATGGTCGAAACCGCATCGAAACTTCAGAAACAAGCAAGCGTTTTTATTATTTATTTTTTTAAACATAAGCAAAGAAGAAAACAATCGTGATTGAACAAATAAATGGAAAGAAAAAAGACACAAGACAGGGGTACATAACTTAATCAGAAAAGATTACATATCAAACGAAAACTTTAAAAGACTTACATATTTCAATTGTTTTTAAAGTTTTTAAAGTTTTCTTGGTACACGAGTTAGAGATAATCCCAAAGCAATGTACTTGCAAGCGACGTAAACAGTGACGTAATGACGTCGATCCCTGAGCGCTCTAGTCAGTGGAAAAATAATGCTCTGTTTGTATTTACGACATGTTGTACTGATTGTGCGGAACCGTCGCTAAAAGAAACTTCACCTTCTCTGTAAAAATTTTCATAATTATTATATCCTGCTGGTTTCAGCTGACTATCTGTACAGTATGGAAGAAACAATTGTAATAAACTTTGATAAAATTTTTCAGGATTTTTTGTCACTGAGAATCGGGCGAAACGGATGATAGCAGGTTGAGTGCGTGTTCTCTTCACAATGAAACCTAAGTTGTTTTACAACATAATTTTATTGGAACAAGACTGACTTCCGTACACTATTCGGAACTCTGATGCAAATGTGTCTAAGCACATATCATTAAAAATTTTCTGATTTGGTCTATTTTTGTAACGATCAACAAAACTTGTCATCCACATCTCTTCACTATTCAGCTTTTGAGAGTTCAACTTGTTTTGTATAACGCTAAGTGGCAAACTCATACGAACAGTATCGTCACCTGTAGGAATAAACTGAACCTTCCTTGAACACTCTTTTAAGTGCATATTGGTTAATCTATAAACTGCTTCCTGTGCACCAACCTCTCGATTGTGTAAATACACAGTCCCTAATTATTTCAAAGCTTGTTTTGCATCCACATTACCCTGCGTTGTTGATTCTCGCTGGGCATTAGCTAACAACAAACCCATTTCCCTTTCAGATTTTGAAATGTAGGAAATGATATAAACAATGCAAGCATAAGCATCTGTGACATATTGAATGTCCATATTAGCATTCCAGCACTGAAGGCCAATCTTATTATATTGATTAACCCAAACTTCATTTAATTGTCGTTTTAAGACAATGTGTGTAGTTTCCGTAACAAACTGTGCAAAGAAAAGATAACTCTGATCTTTTGCAAAACGCGTGTCCACGCTGAACAATCTGGCGTTGAAGTACATACTGGGAGATATTGAAATTTGTCTTTCCTCATCAATGGAATTCTGTCCAGTGGGGAACTGAACAGGGAACACCATGGCTTCCAGCTTTGGGATTTTGAAAAATCCAACAGGCTTATGTCCTTGTGCAGGTGCGATACTAAATATTCCCTCACCTTACGACAAGATCTCCTGTCCGATGCCAGGCGGCTGCATGCACGTGTCTAATGTGAGGCCGGGTCGAAGCTCGTCCTTTTCCTCGACGCTAACGTTTTGCTCATCCTGCTCGGCAGCATCAGCTACCGTTTGGATCTCAGGGACTTTAGCTTCCTCGTCTAGGTGACTTTCAGAGACATCAGCTTCCTCATCTAGGGGACTTTCAAATACAGCACTATCTCTTATGGAGATATCCCTGTATTCCGAATGCACTGCTTTCAGCTTCGATAAAGCTGCAAGCACGTTGTGCATATTCACCGTGTTGAACTGCTGATATCCTTTAAAGTTCACGCGTCTCTTCAGCTTCACCTGCAGCAGCTGGGCCTCACTTCTTGGTCTCGGAAGAGAGTTGACAGTGTTTTCCATCTCGGAGGGCACACACACAACGGCACCACGTACCGCTCTCTGCTGTCCTTTCGGTAGCGTAACTATTTTTGCAAATGGTAAGATTTTTGCAATGAGTTGACGTTCAAGGACATTTAAGTCATTCAATTCTGCAGGGATTGGTGGCAACTCCATTTTGTTGGCTGCTGCAATTGAAGACATCTGTCCTCTCTTGAGGTGGCTGTCACAAGTGGGGCAAATCCACTCCTGTTTTCTCTCTTCCGGAACTACACAGGAACCTGAGCAGGCACTATCACACGTGTGAACACACTTGCCGATTAGGCAAGCCGCTGCAACATGAGCGTTTTTGACAAATCTCGCTCTATGACACACCCTGACTTGATCAGGAAACAGGGCTCTGTGACAGACCGTGCAGACATGTGTAGGGCCTTTCTGAATCTTACACCGGAATGCATGTATGGCACTTTCCATCTCTTTGCTAACCAAAGGCTGCGGTCTTTCCTGGCAGGAACGGATGTAAGATTTATATTTATTTTTGATCCGCAGTGCACATTGCAATCGATGAAGAACGTGATATGTGGTATCACTGGCACATTTCTGTGTCTTGCGCAGGGTACATCGCAGGATGTGATGTGCTCTGAACTCTGGGTCACCTGCATATCTCCTCGCCATGTAGGCTTTCATTCTTTTCTGAAAGAGAGAATCTGTGCTGTATTTCTCCCTAATATATTCTTTCTTCTTTCTCTGGTAAAGACAATCTGTGCTGTATCTCTTCTTTGAAAACTCTCTCATCTTTCTCCGGAAGAGAGAATCGGTGCTGTACCTCTTCCTAATATATTCTTTCTTCTTTCTCTGGAAAAGATAATCTGTGCTGTATCTCTTCTTCGAAAACTCTTTCATCTTCCTCCTGAAGACAGAAGAAATGCTGTACTTTTTCACTATGAATAATCTCATTTTGTTTCGGAAGAGAGCATCCTGATCATACTTTTCCTTAATTGCTGCTTTTTTCTTTGATTTGAATTGCAAAGAAGTAACATACCTCTGTCTCTCATAATCCCTTTTTTTACGTTTTCTGGTGGCTGTGTGTTTAGGATCTCCGCCTTGTTTTGGAATTTTAAATATTTTACGCACTTCTTTTCTTCTCCTGTGCTTATTTGTTTTAACTACCACATCTTGGTTTTCAGTTCCTGTGCAAACAACTTTTACTTTGGGTCCAACATTTGTTACTGGTTCTGATGAGGCTGAAATCACTTGTGATACTGGTTCACAAACAGAAGGCAGTTGGACAGAATGTTGCTCTGTTTCAAATGATACAGGCATGAATTCATAGCTGGTCTCAGCACCACGATCCCAGAAGATCTTGAGCAGTCTGTCTGCCATGTCACTCAGGTGGGTGAAAGTCACCATGACAGCAGTTCCATAAAGATGGGGCAAGCCTGCAGCAGTCCTCGAGTGAGAATCAAAGTATCCATACCTTCCAGATCTGTCTCTAAACACAGCAATACACTCTGGAGAGACAATGAGGAGAGCATAGCTGACATCTGTGGAGAGACACTGTAGCCTTTCAGTGAGAGGAATCAACCACTCTTCAGTGCCAGGGGCTCTGAGGTATCCTTGCATCACTCTTGACTTCAGCACATCATATGTCCGGTTAAATGATGACACCCTCAACGGTACTTCCTCCATTGCCAGATGGTTGAATTTAAACCGGCCTTCAGCAATAAGCTGCAATTTAGTGTTGATATATAATGCATCTCCCTCCTCCAAAACTCTATCAAGGTCAGGCATCTTGAACGCAATACCTTCACTCTGGTTGGCCAAAAATGTCAACGCTTCACACGTGCACTGGTGATTTCTAGAGAAACTGTCATACCTAAAATCACCCTGACAATGAGATGCCTGCACGGACACCACCCTGGATGCAGTATCACCACCTTCTACATGCGTTCTACCTGAAAACTGAGCTACAGCTGCACTGGTGCTTGCCTGTTCAACCTGTAAATAATCATTCATGAAATTAGGCTGCTGGTCAAACTTAGTGTTATAGAATCAGTGTTAAATCTTAAATTGCAGTTCATGCTGTATGGGACAAAGTGACAAGACATTTTTACTGAACATTTCTAAAAAACCGTAACTAAAAAATGAAAGAAAAGGGTATTTGTACACAGTATGTGTGCACAAATGATAAATGCAAAAATTGTTGTTTGAAAATAACATTTTATTAGGGCTGTAACGATACAGTTATCTAACACTTGCCAATAAATATGAGTTCACATGAACAATATCAGAGGATATTTTAACACTATTGTAAAGAAATCTTTAACCCATTTATTCTCAAATTTTTCCTAGACACAAAAATATCCAAACCATGTGTCATTATTATCCCTTTGAAACAATCAATCATATATATTGTCATGAATCGCTCCTCCGTGGCTCTCTCCGCTCCTCATAGAGCTCCGTCTCCCGAGTATTGAACTGCATTTCCCATAATCCCCGTACCTAGGGCTAATCACCGGAACAGGTGTTCCCTATTTTGCCTCCTATATAAACAGCTCGCTGACTCTCAATCAGTGCGAAGTCTTGTTTTGCCCCGGCGACATTTCTGAGCGTTTTCCCCTGTGTTTATCTGATTATCTGTGTATCGACCCTCGACTGTTCTTGGACCTTGATTCTCCGTTTGCTGCCTGCCCTGACCATTGCTTGTGTTTCTGGATTACGACCCTTGCTGCCTGCCCTGATCCTCGCCTGTCTCTTCTGGACTTTGATCATTGCTGCCTGCCCCGACCACTGCCTGTCTTCGGTAATTCTTGTGGATTCTCTGTGATACATTTATGCTGATCGTTGACCCTTGCCTGTATGATTATTCTTAATAAAGCTACACTGCATATGGATCCGCACGACTCTGCCTCTTCGCTACAGAAGACTTCGCCGACACAGGATCCAGCAGCCATGCATCATTTGGTATCAGAGCTGACTACTCAGGCTAACATTCTGGCGTCTCACCAACACCAGCTGGTCAAACTCACGACACTCACTGAGCAGTTAGTCAAGTCTGTCCAGTCTCTGACGCCCTCTGCCGGTGCTGCGGCGAATCCCTCACCAGAGCCCGCTCCCTCGCCTCCTCTCGGGAGTAATGCTGCCAACCATCCTCGCCTATCTCTCCCGGAGAAGTATGATGGCAGTCCCGTCAAGTGTAAAGGTTTCTTATTACAATGTTCCATCTTTATTAATCAACAGCCCCAATTCTATCAAACAGATGAAAGTAAAGTGTCTCTCATTTGCTCATTATTAACTGGCAGAGCTCTGGAGTGGGCAACCGCACTGTGGGAGGGAGGCAATCTATCATTTCCGTCTTATCATAACTTTATGAAACAATTCAAAGAAGTGTTTGAGCATCCCGACGGAGGAAAGGAACCAGGTGAGCTGCTGCTGGCGTTACGTCAAGGCGACTCATCAGCAGCTGATTACGCTCTCACCTTCCGGACTCTTGCTGCACAGTCAGGCTGGGGCGATGATCCACTCAAACTGCTCTATCGTAAGGGTCTGAATACAGAGCTTCAGGGAGAACTGGCCTGTCGGGATGAGGGAAAGTCATTACATGAACTCATCAACTTATCGATTCGACTGGATAATCTTATACGAGCTCGGAGAGTTCCCCAGGGTCACAGAGGCAAGTCAGTTCCATTTGTTGTTCAGGAAAGTGAACCCATGCAGATCGGCTACACTCATTTAACTCAAGAGGAGAGAGAGAGGAGAGTTCGTAACCGATTGTGTCTCTACTGCGGGGAATCTGGCCACATGAGGGCGACATGTTCCAAACGACCCTCGTCACGAGATCCCAAAGCGGTGAGTTACAATGCCAATTCATCTAATGTGTTTGAACTGGATGTTACGCTGTACTTTGGAGGAGATAGGATTAATACTACAGCTCTAGTAGATTCTGGGGCGGCTGGAAATTTTATTGATCTATCTTTTGCCAAAACTTACCATATCTCTCTTCTTCCATGTTCACCTCCGAGGGCCGTAGCAGCGTTAGATGGACGCCCGTTGGGAAATGGCGAGATCCAATACATCTCGCAAGAAGTAACGTTAAATACCAGCACCCTTCACTCGGAGACCATCCAACTATTCACCATTGACTCACCACGACACCCAATCATTCTAGGACTACCCTGGTTGGAGAAACACAACCCCGTCATCTCATGGTCTGAAAAACAGATAGTTCAGTGGTCTAAGGCATGTCACAGGGATTGTCTTCGCTCCATCACCAAGGTGTCCTTATCCATTCCTCATTCCGAAGTTCCAGAATCAGCCAAGATCCCTGTTCAATATCAAGATCTTTCGTTAGCCTTCAGTGAGGATCAGGCAACCAAACTCCCTCCTCACCGTTCCTATGACTGCGCAATCGATCTCATTCCCGGCGCTTCTCCTACTCGAGGAAGAATATTCCCTCTTTCACAGCCAGAATCTGAAGCGATGAAGACCTACATCGAAGAACAGCTATCCAAGGGCTTCATAAGACCATCTACTTCTCCTGCTTCAGCTGGGTTTTTCTTCGTTAAAAAGAAGGATGGAGGTTTACGACCCTGTATTGATTACCGCAGTTTGAATGAAATCACCGTTAAGTTTCGCTATCCATTGCCTCTGGTTCCTGCTGCTCTCGAACAGCTCCGTACCGCCAAGTATTTTACCAAGCTGGACTTGAGAAATGCCTATAACTTGATACGGATCCGAGAGGGGGATGAGTGGAAGACAGCCTTTTCAACCACTACGGGGCACTATGAATACACCGTGATGCCTTTCGGATTAGCTAACAGTCCTTCTGTTTTCCAGTCCTTCGTTAATGAGATCTTCCGAGATATGCTCAATCGGAATCTTATTGTCTACATCGATGATATCCTGATCTATTCTGAGACGTTTGAGGATCATGTGAAAGAGGTGAGAGCAGTGTTACAGCGCCTCATTGAGAATCAACTATACGCAAAACTACCTAAATGTGAGTTTCATCAGACACAGATCGCTTTCCTGGGTTACATCATCAGCGCTGAGGGGGTCACCATGGATGGAGACAAAGTTCAGGCCGTGGTAGATTGGCCACAACCAGAGAACGTCAAGCAACTACAACGTTTCTTGGGCTTTGCAAACTTTTATCGTCGTTTCATCAGAAACTTCAGCGTCATCGCCGCACCACTCACTTCCATGTTGCAAGGTGGTGGACATAAATTGAAATAGTCACCCAGCAGTCTAAGAGCTTTTCACCAGTTGAAGGAGAAATTTACCACCGCTCCTATTCTGCATCACCCCGACCCAGAGCGAGAGTTCATCGTTGAAGTGGATGCATCAGATACAGGCATCGGGGCAGTACTATCACAACGACAGGGCAGTCCAGAGAAACTTTTCCCTTGTGCATACTATTCACGAAAACTAAATTCTGCTGAGAGAAACTATGATGTGGGAGACCGGGAACTTCTAGCCATGAAGGCAGCTTTGGAGGAGTGGCGGCATTGGTTAGAGGGGGCGCATCTTCCATTCACCGTTTTAACCGATCACCGTAACCTAGAATATATCAAGACAGCCAAGAGACTGAATCCCAGACAGGCCAGGTGGTCCTTGTTCTTTAGTCGATTTGACTTCAAGGTGACATACCGTCCAGGATCCAAGAACGGGAAAGCAGACTCTCTCTCAAGACAATTTGATAATTCACCCAATGCTCACACTTCTGAACCCATTCTGCCTCCCGCCGTCATCGTGGCTCCCATCCAGTGGGATATCATGACAGAAATTTCAGCCGCTCAGCAGGAGGAGCAACCACCTTCAGACTGTCCTCCAGATCGCACATATGTACCGACTTCTCTTCGTACTCGAGTGCTGGAATGGGTGCATAATACTCCCAGCTCAGGCCATCCAGGAATCACAGCCACTACTCACCTAGTCATGAACAGATTCTGGTGGTCGACGCTTCAGGCGGACGTTATCTCCTTCGTAAAGCAATGCAATGCATGTAACATCTCAAAATCTTCCCACCAGAGACCTGCCGGATTACTCCAGCCACTTCCCGTACCACAACGCCCATGGTCCCACATAGCAATTGACTTTGTTACCGATCTTCCATCCTCCCAGAGTTTCACAACCATTCTAACGGTGGTCGACCGGTTTTCTAAGGCTTGTCGGTTCATTCCATTGGTCAAGCTTCCCACAGCACTTCAGACAGCAGAGGCTTTGATGCAACAGGTGTTTCGGCTGTACGGACTACCCGAAGATATCGTGTCCGACAGGGGTCCTCAGTTCACGTCGCGGGTATGGCAGGCTCTATGTGAGAAGTTAAATATCAATGTCAGTTTAACCTCCGGATATCATCCACAGGCCAACGGACAAGTAGAGAGGCTCAACCAGGAACTCACTCGTTTCCTGCGGACATACTGTAACCAAAATCAACAGGAGTGGAGTCGTTTTCTGGTGTGGGCTGAATATGCTCAAAATTCTTTACGGAAACCATCTACAGGTCTAACACCTTTCCAATGCATTCTGGGTTATCAACCTCCTTTATTTCCCTGGTCCGGGGAACCCACGGATTTACCGGCCGTTGACGATTGGCTTAGGAGAAGTGAGGAGACCTGGAATGGTGCTCATGTCCATTTACAACGAGCAGTCAGACGTTTCAGAGTACAGGCGGACCGTCATCGGAGAGGAGGGCACAACTATCAACCAGGACAATGGGTTTGGCTGTCATCCAGGGACCTACGCCTCCGTCTTCCCAGCAAGAAGCTGAGCCCTAGGTACGTGGGTCCATTCAAAATTCTCAGACAAATCACCCCTGTGTCATACCGACTTGCATTGCCATCTACTTACCGTATCTCTCCCACCTTCCATGTCTCATTGCTCAAACCTGCCGGAGCTCCGAGTGGAGAGAGGGACCAGGACGAGGTTGCGGAGACGAGCTCCCCTCCCATCATCATCGAAGGCGAGGAGGCTTACCGAGTGAGAGAGATCCTTGATTCAAGACGCCGAGGCAGGGAACTACAGTATCTGATCGACTGGGAGGGGTATGGTCCTGAGGAGAGATCGTGGGTGAAGTCCCAGGATGTTCTGGATCCATCATTGATCTCCGAGTTCCATCAGCAACACCCCACTAAACCTGCCCCGAGACCCCGTGGAAGACCTCGGCGTCGCACACATCCTCGCTTCAGGAGCCGCTCGCAGGAGGGGGGCTCTGTCATGAATCGCTCCTCCGTGGCTCTCTCCGCTCCTCATAGAGCTCCGTCTCCCGAGTATTGAACTGCATTTCCCATAATCCCCGTACCTAGGGCTAATCACCGGAACAGGTGTTCCCTATTTTGCCTCCTATATAAACAGCTCGCTGACTCTCAATCAGTGCGAAGTCTTGTTTTGCCCCGGCGACATTTCTGAGCGTTTTCCCCTGTGTTTATCTGATTATCTGTGTATCGACCCTCGACTGTTCTTGGACCTTGATTCTCCGTTTGCTGCCTGCCCTGACCATTGCTTGTGTTTCTGGATTACGACCCTTGCTGCCTGCCCTGATCCTCGCCTGTCTCTTCTGGACTTTGATCATTGCTGCCTGCCCCGACCACTGCCTGTCTTCGGTAATTCTTGTGGATTCTCTGTGATACATTTATGCTGATCGTTGACCCTTGCCTGTATGATTATTCTTAATAAAGCTACACTGCATATGGATCCGCACGACTCTGCCTCTTCGCTACATATATATATATATATATATATATATATATTTTAATTTTCATGGAAAAGTGTGTGAAAAAGTGAGTTTTATGTTCGGTCACAATAGTGACGGGTGGGATAATGGGTTGTATCAACCATTGGACAGACTGAATATAGGTCTATTTGACCTGTGTAGTATGTGTTGGTGTGTGTGGGGTGTGTGCATTTGTGTGGGGTGTGTGTGTGTAGGGTGTGTGCATGTGGTTGGGATGTGTGGTGTGTGCGCATGTGTGAGGTGTGGTGTGTGCGTGGGGTTTGCGTGTGTGTGGTGTGTGTGCGTGTAGTTGGAATGTGTGGTGTGTGGTATGAGCGCACGTGTGGGGTGTGTGGTGTATGTGTGGGGTGTGTGGGGTGTCTGCATGTGGTTGGGAAGTGTGTGTGGGGTGTGCGTGTGTGGTGCGTGTGTGTGGGGTGTGTGCGTGTGGTTGGGATGTGTGGTGTGTGTGTGTGGGGTGTGTGTGTCTAGGGTATAGTGTGTGCACACGTGTGGGGTGTGGTGTGTGCATGTGTGTGGGGTTTGCATGTGTGTGCGTGTAGGGTGATCGAGTGTGTGGGGTGTGTGTACTTGTTGAGTGTTCGTGGAGGGGTGTGTGTGGTGTTGGGTGTGCGTGTGGGCTGTGTGATGTGAGTGTGTGGGGTGTGCGTGTATGTGGTGTGTAGGGCTGAAACGATTCCAGTTACTCTAGTTACTCGATTACAAAAATTCCTTGAGGAAAAAAATCTGCCTCGAAGCCTCGTTAAATTCCTATGACGCGCACTTTACGCGCACGCAGGGATCTGATTGTTTCACACTGACCGTTGTTCAGGAAGCACACCATAGCGCATGATACATTTGACTTCATAAATGGCAGAGAATGTCTAAAGTTTGGGATCATTATATGTTTATGAAAGGAAGAGAACAAGATGCAATGTGTCTAGGGTTGTAACGGTATGAGATTTTCACGGTATGATAATCGTCTCAGAAAATATCACGGTTTCACGGTACACAGCAAAATCCCCAGTGTTAAATTAACACTGAGAGTGTGGATTATATAAACTCTGAGCAGAGTGTTAAATGAACACTGAAGCAGTGTTAAAGTTAATGAGATAATTAAGGGAATAATTGAGTGATGATTGAGCATTATTGAAGACACCTGATGTTAACAAGCAGAATCACTGAAGGACAAAACCGGAAATTTTAAGTCACCATTATGGAGATGAGTGTTTGCTTTAGTTGGGCTCTTGACCCTTATTTCTTTATCATTATATTTTGTTTGGCTGCTGTACATGAGTTATAACAGCCAGATGAACAAATAGAAAAGGTGATCTGATGGTGATGGTTGTGTTTTAACATAATCATTAATTCACAATCATTTAACCTGAATCACTGAATTCATATAGATTCTAATTTCTGAGTTAGGTTTACTTTATTAATTATAGCAGCAGTGACCTTGTACAGCATATTATTCTCAATGGCTACAATGTATTCAAAATAATTTCCTAAAAGCTTTCTAATACATTTTTTTACTTCCCTTTAATTTTAAGACACACAGACATCAATAATTAGCCTGTGAATCTCAACAATGGTAAGAGTTATAGAGCATGTTGCATTGCATTCTGGGTGCCACCAATCAAAACTAGGGCTGGGCCATAATATCGCACGATATTGTCTGCGCATCTAATCAGTAAAGCCGGTTCCTTGATTAGCAGTAAATCACCTTCACCTGCTTTCAGATGGAGCGGCATTCACTACAAAGAGCCGTAGATCACTGACAAGCTGAGCCAAATCGCGTTAATATCGAGGACATATCGATAGCGATATTTAATGCGATATGGCTCAACTGGTCAGTTAATTACGGCTCTTCGTCACGACAAAATCTCCCGTGTTAAATTAACACACCTGGGGATATATATGAGTCCACACTCAAGAGCGTTAAAGTTAATGAGATAATTATGTGATTAAATGAGTGATGATTGAGCATTATTGAAGACACCTAAAGCAGAATCACAAGGAAAAAATCAAAAATTATAAGCCACCGTTATGGAGGTGAGTGTTTGCTTTAGTTGGGCTTCTTGACCCTTATATTAAAAATCTAATTTTAGATTTAATTTGCTATTGCATCTGAGTTAATCCTGTCAGATGAACAAAGGTAAACAATAATAAAATGATGTTGGTTATGTAATGACTTTTGTCATTCTAAATTTATGTCTGTGATTTAATTTGTTGGTTAGTGTATAACTGAGATTCTGCATAAACATCCAGAATGTTAAATATAATGTAATTTCTTAAAAGTTGTTTAAAAAAAATCTTTCTTTAAGGCACACACAGACCTCAAGATTCAGTCAAAGCTCCTCAACAACGGTGACGAGTAGAATATTCAAGTAGGAAAAGTAAATTACATAGACAATTCATATCATAACTTATTCATACCGCAATGCATGATGGGAGACATTAATGAGTTGTGATTGGTGGAAACATGTCACCACGGATGAGATAGACAGGCTGATTATTGATCTCTGTTTTTCTGTATAAAGATGACAGTGATTTGATCAGAATATTTTATTAAATATTTGAGGTTTTAAGAAAGTACAGATATGTAGCATAACCACAAAAATTTAGCTAACAAGGTAACCAAATCATCTGAATAAGTTTCACTTTTCAGATCATTGCATGATTATGTCAAAACATAACCAACACTATCAGATCACAGTTGCCTTTGTTCATTTGACTGTTATAAGTCAATATCACCAGGCAAACAAAATACAAAGTGAAAATATAAGGGTCAAGAGCCCAACTAAAGCAAACACTGATCTCCATTACGGTGACTTACAATTTGTGATTTTGTCCTTCAGCGATTCTGCTTGTGATCATCAGGTGTCTTCAATAATGCTCAATCATCACTAAATTAATCACTTAATTATCTAAATAACAGTTTAATTTAACACTCATATCGTGAAAGCATGTGAAAGTGATTTACTACTAATCAAGGAACCGGCTTTACTGATTAGATGCGCATAACAATATCGTGCGATATATCGCCCAGCCCTAATCAAAACCCATTCATGGCTCCCATCATGCATTGCTGTATGAATAAATAATGATCTTATGTTCAGAGGTGATTTGTTTGATGGTGGTGATAATTAATAATTGGTGATTTTTTTTTAAATTTTTTTTTATCATTTTTCATTGAAAAGGCTGAAAATGTCATGTCCTAAAATGACCATGCTGCTGAAATCCTTAAGGTAAATATATCTCAGAATTTATGCTCTTGATGAGTTCAGCGATTCAGGTTAATTAATGATTGTGTTGAAACACCACCATTACCATCAGATCGCCTTTTCTATTTGTTCATCTGGCTGTTATAACTCATGTACAGCAGCCAAACAAAATATAATTTTAAAGATTTAAGGGTCAAGAGCCCAACTAAAGCAAACACTCATCTCCATAATGGTGACTTAAAATTTCCGGTTTTGTGCTTCAGTGATTCTGCTTGTTAACATCAGGTGTCTTCAATAATGCTCAATCATCACTTGATTATTCCCTTAATTATCTCATTAACTTTAACACTGCTTCAGTGTTCATTTAACACTCTGCTCAGAGTTTATATAATTCTCACATCTCAGTGTTAATTTAACACTCTCAGTGTTAATTTAACACTGGGGATTTTGCTGTGACGATATTAAAATCATCATCAGCTATAATGGCCCTTAAATGAATAAAAACAGATATGGTTTTTGGTTGAACATGGTTTATTGTAACAAAGTGATTTCAATAGTCTTTATGAAATATATTATATTTATTTCCTCAGAAATTCTGGGTTGTCTGAAATAACTGGTCTGGATTCTGTGATTGAATACAAAATGCATTTTTGAAAATGCAATCAGATAAAAATTTAACAACCTTAGTTTGTCTACACAAGAAAGGTTTACTAAATTAAAACATGGACAAAAAAACTATACACAATAGTAATATATTTTAGTCATTATTTTAGTCATAGGCTAAACCAAACTTTCTTTTTACAGGTTGTCCAACGCCTGTGAAGAGACGACTCACTGCCTGCAATATGTTATGGCGCTGTTTTATACATAAACAATATTTATATTTAATAGTTATAAATAAACAATGTGAATGTAAGCCAGAGGAGAACTGGCCCCGACTGAGCCTGGGTTCTCCCAAGGTTTTTTTCTCCATCCAATTCTGATTTTTGGTTCCTTGTTCCTTCTGAGTTTTGGTTCCTTGCCACTGTCGCCTTGCTTTTGGCTTGCTTGGCTTGCTTAGTCGGGATTATTTAGGATTATTTAATATTTAACAATATTATTGATCTGTGTTGTACTACTTTCATGTTATCACTGTGAAGCTGCTTTGATACAATCTGTATTGTGAAAAGCGCTATATAAATAAATGTGACTTGACTTGACTTGACTTGTACTGATCACCTATGAGTTTCAGTCAGTGTATTATATTATTCTTTTAAAAAAACAATTATAAAGTGCACATTAAGTGTTCTCTGTCTGGATATGTTCATGTGTTAACGTCTTCACATAGTTGGTGAGACTGCTTTAAAAACCATGAGCGTCATGCGTACTTGAGTGTGTACTAGACGAAACGGCGCTGCTCATACAGAAACGCGCTGAATATATAAGGGGCTTGCACACCAGTCTTTTTGCGTTGTATATTCAAAGACGCACATCGTGATTTGATTTAGGCTATTTCACAGCTCTATTTTGATTTATTCATCCATCTATCTTTTTAAATCGCATATTTTACATGGCATCTGTTTTGTAAGGCAAAAAGACGGGTATGCGTCTTTTTTACAGACCGGGATTCCCTCAGCATGACAGAAATAATATGGCCTTAAGTTATAAAAGTTATGAATAACCTTTATCTTCACGGAGGAATGGTGTTTCTGAATATGGTAGAACATGTTCGACGTGTTTACTTCTTTTACAGCCACTCTTCGTCCACATATCTTGCAAACTGTATATCCATCTTCAAGGACGACACGACGATCGATTTTCGGACATACAAAATATTCCCATACTGCAGATTTAATTTATTTTTTGGGTGGGAGATAGAGATTCGTAGCCTCTGTCTCTGATATTTTCAGCACTGTACAGGTATGGAGTCCAGTCAAGCTGAAAGAAGTTGCATGCGGCAGTGCCGGTGAATTCTTTTTTTTTTTTAAACCGCGGATAAGCAAATGTGCACGATATGATAATCATACATGTCAATATCGCGATAAACCGCCATACCGGTATACCGTTACAACCCTAATTACAAGGTAATCATGCAAAGGGAAATCACCTACCTGAAAGCTATGGGACCTAGCGAGAAAATCTCAGTGCAGGACACATTCAAGGAACCAGGTGCAGACTCACATGGTTAACAAACTGCAAAATCTACTGCACACTTGCCATGGCCAGGGGGGATACAACAACAGCTGGTCAGCTTTCCAATTAGAGCTTGCTCTGGAGGAGGTTTTCTTTGGGAGACTGTACTGTCCCCAATTGAAACCATTCTCAGTCGGTCTCGGGACTGATTTGTCAGATCCCAAGAGCATGTCACCCATAGGAAGCACAAGCATTGGGGAGTCTCCACCACCACTGAACATATGGATCAAAGACCCTGTCCAAATTTCAAGGATTGAGCGCATCTTCCCATTCACAGAGACCATCAATTCAGAACCAGCTGTCACCGGACAGGCACTGCTGAGGGTCATCCTCTCCGACCTATATGACATAAATCATGGAATCTCCATTCAAAGGTTAAAGAGTGGCGAACTTCCTCTACTCGGAAAATTGGTTGGGTACAGATCAAAGGATAACCTCTGTTACGACTTATGTGAGAGGAAGGGGTTCGATTACCCCATGACATTTCTGCGGGCCATTGAGATGATAGTAAGAGCAGGACATAAATGTTCTGGCATGCATGGATTTGGGCCTGGATGGAGTGAGGTACTTCCCGGCATTTACAGTGCGGGACGAGCAGAGCCATCCGAAGGTCCGCTGGAACAAGGACTTCGTCGAGGTCTACGATGCAAAACAGCCTCCATCAAATGCGGCAGAGGTGGCTGCACTCGTTGGTGTGTGCTGTGCTGGAAAAAAGGGATCAGTGCTCTGCCAGTTACCTGAAGCGAGACAAAGAACACGGAATGCCTTGGATGGAGCCCACACTCAAGCAGCTGCTGAAAAAATTGGACAAAGATTTGAAACTAAACACATAATCGCTCATCAGTTGACCTGGAATTATCATGAATGGCGACTACGTTTCATTTGGACCCTTGAAAGCACTCATGGGAGACAAGACTATGCCCCAGAGCCAGCTACAGAAACTTACTGTGATGTCACCATTAATTCTCATACACAATCCCTGCCTCCACCGATTACACAAAGATATCCCGCTTAAGGTACCTCCATGACAGCCACCTAATCCTAAACAAAGCACCACCACCAAAGAGCCTCCAAAACGTGAGGCATCTCCTGACCTCTTGGAACACAAGGAGAAAGATGATGAACATGCACAAGTCGTTGAGAGAGTAAAGACTAAAACTATCCCAGCAAACAGCAAAACCTAATGGTCAAAGGAAGAAGAGGACATGGTCAGAGTCAATCCTCAAATGAGCCATGCTGAGGCCTACCAGGCTTACCTAATGGAGTGTTCCAGGCAAAGTAGACCTGCAAGAACCCTGAGAGCTTTCAGAAGCAAACGGCAACGGATCGCTTAGGTAAGTGTACATCACATTTATGTTTGTAAATGTGTCTGAGTGTGTCGGAGTACATCACTTATGTGAGCCATTTATATTTACAGTTTGACTTAGAGACGTCGGCCCATTGATTGGAGATATACCACTCCAGTTCTGAAGCACCTCTACATTTGGTAAGTTAACAAAAATTTGCACACTATGTATAAATTTATTTTTATGTACATACATAAACAGTGTGTATATGTGTATATGTGTCTGTAACTGTGTATATTTGTATCTGTGTGTGTCTATTAGTATTATCTTCGAGTGCTATTTGTGTCTGTGATTACATCACTAAAGTAAACATTTCGTACTTACAGTTCAAGAATGAGACATCTACCCCTTTTTTGTGATGACAAACCCATATTTAGATATTAATTCTCCATTTGGTAAGTTCACACTAGTTGCACAAGATGTCTAATTTATCGCTAACACTTTATAATAAGTGCACACTTTTAATCATTTTAGGGATGTCCTGATATCACTTTTTCACTTCTGATACCGATACACATGCCGCATTTATTTTTATTTTTAAACTAATAAAAAAATATAGCAATTTTCTCAATTAGCCCCTTAAAATACACCTCCAGTATATAGTTCACAACAACAGTCGATTATGAAAGATTTCCACCCTTTATTCAAACACTACAATATATATATATATATATATATATATATATATATATATATATATATATATATATATATATATATATATATATATAAGAAAATGCAGGTACTTCAGTACTTAAAAGCTAGCTAGCTACCAACAGGTTTAAAGTTAAAACAATTTAAACAGCAGTATTGTACATTGTAAATACCAGTACAGGTTTTTTTTAAAGCAAGTAGAATTTCTATAACTGTGTTAAACTGATTACCACTCTTGTGTGTGTTAAACACAATCTACTTAATACAGACAGCTTCATTATAAAGATAAACAACAAACCCCCAAAATATATGATCATAATCTATGACAAAAAAATTTATTATAAACTAGATTAGTGAATAATACATATTGCTCTTTGTATTGTTTTAAAATACATTTAAGAAAAACAATATAACATAAAAGCAAAAGATAATTATTTTAGATATAGCCAAGGCCACTAAAAAATTGACACATCGTCCCCTTGGAATTATAAGGTTCTATCTGCGTTCTGAGCAGTTTTGAGATATTGAGCTTCAAAGTTTTTGCATTACATATAGGGAAATCTATATGGGGAACAAGTTTCATTCAAACCTGAAAATAACAGGGACCATAAATGTATTCTATACATACAATATCAAAATCCTCTCAAATTTGTAAATGGGGATTTTTGGAATGGGTCAAATGCAGATAGAACCTTCTAATTCTAAAAAAACACTTTTCGCTTAGAATTATAAGGTTCTATCCGACAAAACATTATTTGAACATTTAAATTAAAAAAAATAATGTTGTAACAATGTCTCAAAGTGTTAGAAAGTAAAATTTTATCCTTTCTATGACATTTATTTAATATTTTTTAGCACTTCCATGTATTTAGGGCATTTCAAATTAAGCTAGGTAGGTCTAAATATTTTCTCCAGTGCATAATCTTCATTTTTGATATCAATTTGGTGGGTAATAAAACACATTGCAGAAATGATCATTTTAATCTTTATTTTGCTTAGACAGAAAGCAGCCACTGTAATACATCCGAGCAGGACTTTATTCCAGCTAAAGTGGGCCAGGTAAAATGGCTTTCTCTCTAGACCTCAATATGGCTGAAATAACATGCAAATGTTTATTGTTGTAATTAAGACCCCATTAAATAAATTGTTAAATATTTGACCTATAAGTCTTAATATAGTAAAAATTAAGACATTTTAAGACTTTAAAAACTGCAAGAAAATCAACATGCTTCAGCAAATTAATTCATAAAGTTTAATAATCATTGACAAATTATTCACTGACTATATCATGGTCACAGTCTTTGTCTGCACCATTCTGTCTTCATCTTCACTACACTTCCCAGCATCCTCTGTGATAGTCTCCACACCTGAACTCACTCCCTCAATCATCCACCTGTTCATCGTCCTGATCATCTGTCGTCACCTTGTTAGTGTTCATTTGTATCTGTATTTAGTTCTCCCTGTTTCAGTCTGAGCTTGTCGGTTCTTGATTGTGTTTCATGGATAGTGTGAGTAATCTTCTGCCAGTCTTCCTTGTACCTGTTTGGAGTTTTTGAGTAAATGTTTTGTATTGAAGCCTCAGCCTGTCTTCATTCCACACTACACCGTGACAGAAGAACCAACCAAACATGGATTTCCCTGCAGTAAGACTAATGTGCCTTGAGCAGGGAAACAGCTCTCTTGAGGAACACCTGGAGGTTTTCCTGGATTTTGTACCTCAAACCAGTTTCCCAGATGACTGCCTCTGCACGTTTCTACGTGTGGGACTGAACAACACCACTCTAACGCAGTTGTCTGGGGAACCACCTCACCTCTTCACCGCCTGAAGGGTCTTCACCGCCTGAGGGGTCTTCACCGCCTGAAGAGTCTTCACTGCCTGAGGGGTCTTCACCGCCTGAAGGGTTTTCACCGTCCTGGCAACGCCCTCAGCCTGCTCTGCCATGCCCTGGTCCTGCTCGGGCGAGGTCACGCCTTTGTAAAGGGGGGCGTTCTGTCACAGTCTTCGTCTGCACCATTCTGTCTTCGTCATCTTCACTACACTTCCCAGCATCCTTGTCTCCACACCTGAACTCACTTCCTCAATCATCCACCTGTTCATAGTCCTGATCATCTGTGTCACCTTGTTAGTATTCATTTTGTATCTGTATTTAGTTCTCTCTGTTTCAGTATGAGCTTGTCGGTTCTTGATTTATGTTTCATGGATAGTTGTCCCCTTAGAATTATAAAGTTCTATCTAACATTTTTGTCAAAATTGAGTTATTCACATTTTCTTATTTTGTGACTTGTTTGATGTGTTTTAAGTTGTGTACATTGTGGGACTTTTTAATGAAAAAACAAAAAGGTTCTATCTACAAAGTTGAACTCTAACTTGGCTCTATAAGGTTCTATCTGCATAAGCCAATCAGCACTTCGAATGCACAGAAGAGGACCAATCAATATCAACTTTTATATGTCTGGTTGCCGGCTTTATCCTTGAAGACAAGAAGAAACCCCATAAAGGCCTTATGCTATACATTTACAATGAATTAAAAATCCACTAAATTGTGTAGTCTAATGAAGTGGCTTATCATTACATTTATTCGTTTTCTTTATAATGTTTTAGTTATTATTAATAACTTTTATTATTATAGTTATTATTATCTGAATTATACAAATATGCAGTGATTAAATTGAATATTTTAGAAAACCATTCAACATGCAAGTGTGTGTGTGTGTTTGAAAGTATTTGTGTGTGTGTCCGTGTAATATGTTTGAGAAAGTGTGTTGGTGTGTAAGAGAGAGAGTGAGAGACAGAGAGAGAGAGAGTGTGTGTGATTAAAAAGGGAGTCTGACATTTTTTGTGATTATTGTCATGGTGTAGTGTGGAATGGAGACAGGCTGAGGCTCCAATACAAAACATTTACTCAAACACTCCAAACAGGTAAAGGCAGACGATTACACACACTGTCCATGAAACATGATCAAAAAAAACCCGACCAGCACACACTGAAACAGAGAGAACTAAATACAGATATAAAATGAACACTAACAAGGTGACACAGATGATCAGGACAATGAACAGGTGGATGATTGAGGGAGTGAGTTCAGGTATGGAGACAAGAGGATGCTGGGAAGTGTAGTGAAGTTGACGAAGACAGAATGGTGCAAACGAAGTCTGAATATAGTGAGTCTACATTATCAATCAAGAAATATAGGCATATGAGTCTATAATAAACTGCATAATGCAATTAAATTGACAAAACACCAAATGTAAATTATAGAAATTGGACGGTCTTCATTATCACTGGAAGTACTAAATGACAATCAGTGAAAGATATCACTGAATGGAGAATGGTTTTTTTCAGTGAATAATTAAAAATGGACATACTTTACAATATGGGTGTATATATATATATATATATATATATATATATATATATGTATATATATACATAGGCTATGCGCACCGACTCCCCCCCCCCCCCTAAAGTCTCACGCCAAGCTAAAGTCAAAAGTTGGCAGCTCTGCTAGGATGAAAACGCGTACGACATTGCACTAAGTCCCACCTCCAACAAACACAAGACACTCCTAAAAAAACAACAAAAAAATATAAATAAACCTCCAATAAGCATAGTTCACACCTCCAAATAACACAAGTCCCACCTCTGGAAACCAAGATCAACCTACACAAAAAACACAAGTAAAACCTCAAAAATAAAAATGACACATATAAAATAACAAGTCCCACCCTCAAAAAAAAAAAAAAAAAACCTCAACCCCAAAAACAACTCCAAACTATCAAAAAAACAAGTCCCACCTACAAAACACAACTCCCACCGACTCCTATAACTCCCACCTCTTAAAAAAACGCTAGTCCCACCCACAAAAAACAAGACCCACCTTTAAAAAATAACCTAGTCCCACCTTTAAAAAAACTAGTCCCACCTCCAAAAAACTAGTTCCACCAATTAAAACAGAAGTTCCACCTTCAAAAAACACAAGTCAAAACATACAAGAAAAGTCCCACCTCCAAAAACACACAAGTCCCACCTCCAAAAAACCTAGTGACACCTAATAAAACACAAGTCCCACCTCCCAAAAACACAAGTCAAAACATACAAAAAAGTCCCACCCAAAAAAACAACAACTCCCGCCTCCAAAAAACTAGTGCCACCTCCCTATCCCCCTCCCTATCACAGTCCCACCCAACACAAGTCCCACCCAACTCTAACACAAGTCCCTCCCCCCTTCCTATCCCCCTCCCCCTATACAAAGAAAATCCACCCAGCTGTATAGGGAAAGTCGACCCTGATCAGCTGTATAAATTCAACCCTGATCTGCTGTATAGAGAAAGTCAACCCTGGAAAATAGCCCTGAAAGTGCGAAAGTCAACCCTAGTTACAGTACCATATCTCGGCCCCTGGTTGCGGTAGAGCTCCCAAAACAAGTGCAATCGACTCCGCGCCCCATACTTAGTATATGGGTGGAGTTTCAGATCTATAGGTTAAAAATGGGGGGGGGGGGGGCTCATTATAATATCTTACCACCTGGTGGCGCTTGGGTTCCCAAACTAAGCACAATTGAGTCCCCGCCCCCCAATTAGTATATGGGCGGAGTTTCAACCATGTGGGACCCCAGGAACCAGGGGAAGCAACCACCCTAACACCCTAGAAATCAACCAAATCACCTTAGCAACAGCACTGGAACACCTTAGAAACCACATATAAACAACTTAGCAACCACCCAGGACAACTTAGCAACCACCCAGGGCAACTTAGCAACCACCCAGGGCACCCTAGCAACCAACAAAACCCCACCCCTAGCAACAGCAAAACTCTGCCCCTGACAATATAAAAAAACCTCTAGTTGCAGTACCATAATCGGACCATGGTGGCACTAGAGACAAACACCAAACCACCACCAGTCGACTGGCCATACCTCAATTAGGATATATATCAAATTTCGTACAAATGCAATCAAGTTTTCGAGATCTATGTACACTTAAGCTTAACCCCATCAGAGGCAATATTCAAATGAGGTTAGTTCTTAAAGACGGTAAAAATCATTTTTATCTCCCTAATTAACAAGGAAAAAAGTTATTAACCCACTTTTTTATTATAATTAATCCAATTATTAACCCATTAGTGAAAATACAGGAAAAGCAGTGCATTATGTGATTTTTCATTTACTTACCACTGTAAGACAACGTATGGCACAACAGTATGTCCCCATTTCAATACATACATACTTAGATGTTCTTGCTATCAACTTTTGTCTTTGGTAAGGGCAAAGTATGTTTGGTTGCATTTATTCTTAGGGAGAAGAGCTGGTAGAAGCTTGATGTTCATACATCCGCCAGTTTGACTCTCGATCCAAATTTATAGTAACATTTCTTTATGAGTTTACAATTTTAAGTTTACATTTTACAATTCGCGAAGTGTACTTGATTTTCTAGATTTAGCTAACCTAATCCTTTTTCTTATTTTCAGAATCAATTTCTTCCCTAAAAATGGATAATATTGGACAACAAGAGAACAGCAATGAAGAAATGGATGACCTTTATTAGTACCATTTCAATGATTCCCTGTAAGAGGATACTAAAAATTTGTTGGGATGTTATGTATTCGCATAATTTTGTCAACGACTTCCTATTGGACGAAGACTCATGTCCGGTTGAAAAGGGCTCCCGGTCCCAAACAGTGTGACACGACACCGGCGCAGTGTGCGACTATCAGTTATGCCACCTAAAAAAGAGATGAATGAAATTAAAAAGTCGCTGGATTCTTTAACAGATGATTTAAACGCGATGAAAGTGTTGCATAAACAACCCAGAGACACTTCGATGACGGAAGATATCGGAGAAATCAGTAAGTCACTTGACTTCCCCTCAGGTGAAACCAGCACAATTAAAGTGCAACAAAAGCAACTTCTACTTTTGATGGAGGAAGTCAAAGAGCTGCGAAGGCAAAATGCAAAAACGGAAGAAAGAATCTCTAACCTGGAAAGGAGGGTGGATGAATTGGAGCAGTATTCCAGAGTGAACGATGTTATCATGACAGGCCTGAGTTAAGCCCCGGTCTTATGCCAAAGCGGTGGCTAACACCGATGCAGAGCCAGATGAGCAGGACACAATCTCCGTGGAACATCAGGTAGCGACCCTCCTACAGTCCAGAGGAATAACGCTGGACGTGGATGAGGCCTGCCACCTGATCCCGTGGAGGAGAGACAGTGACCCGCCAGCGGTAATTATGAAGTTCGTGAACAGGAAGAAAAAGACCGAGTTACTGAAACAAGCCCGAAAACTAAAGGGAACTAAACTAATGTTTTCATGAAAGATCACTTAACACGGAAGAACGGGGAAATAGCACGCAAAGCCAGGATTCTGAGAAAGCAAGGTAAAGTCCAGAGCACTTGGGTGAGGAACTGTAAAATCTTCATCAAGTTAAATGGGCCACCGGAAGAAGCAAAAGTGTTGGCTGTTAGAAGCATGGAGGAGTTAGCCAAATATGAATGAATCGAGATTGACACTCTGAGGTAACAACAACATTTTCTACATGCTTACAACTTCCAATCAGATCAATTGATTCACAAGATGACACTGAATTTAGCGACTATGACCCAGAGATCAACATAGATCCTGACACTATGTTTTTGTCAGATACCAACATTGATTGCCACTACTATACTGAAAATGATTTCAATGCTATTAACATCAAAGGAAAATTATCAATAATTCACTTTAATAGCAGAAGTATGTATAGAAACTTCAGTAGTATCAAAGAGTATTTGCAACAATTTATTACTCCATTTAATATTATAGCAATATCAGAAACATGGTTTAACGAAAGAAAAGGTATTGACAATTTTGTTTTGGAAGGCTACACCTTAAATTATGTGAACAGGAAAAACAAAGTAGGTGGTGGGGTAGCTATATATGTACGCAATAAAATAAAATTTAGGATGATTGAAAAAATGGCAGTATCAGTTGATAACTTACTTGAATGTGTAACAATTGAAATAATTTGTGAAAAGAAAAAAAATATTGTAATTAGTTGTATTTATCGATCACCTGGGTCTAGCATTGAATTATTTACGGAATGGATGGAGAGAACATTCTCCAATATAAACAAAACTTTATTCATTTGCTGTGATTACAATATTGATGTGATGAATCATGACAGCCATTATGCCACTGATGAATTTGTGAATGCTTTGTATAGTATGAGCCTCTTCCCATCTATCTCTAGACCTAGTAGAATTACCTCTCATAGTGCAACACTTATTGACAATATTTTTACAAATTCCATAGATCAAACCAATGTAAGCAGACTCATGATATCTGACATAACTGATCATCTTCCTATATTTGTACTATACAATGACCATTATGAAAAAAAACAATGAATTTCCAAAAAATACATACAAAAGGCTACTAACCGAAAAGTCTATTGACGCTCTCAATTGTGAGCTAGCAAAACAGGATTGGACTTAAGTGCTTGTGGAGAATGATGTGAACAGGGCCTACGATACTTACCTGGAAATATTTTGTACATTATATAACAAGCACTGCCCTGTGAGGCAATATAGGAGGGAGGAACAAATACTAAAGTGTCCTTTGTTAACTCAGGCCTTCTTAATGCATGTTAAAAGAAAAATAATTTATATAAACAATTTATGATTAAAAAAACAAAAGAATCTGAAGAACGGTATAAAGTATACAAGAATAAACTGACGACTGTTGTGCGCAACAGCAAAAAATTATACTATGAAAATAAATTAAATGAGAACAAAAGTAATATTAAAGGAATTTGGTGCATACTGAATAAATTGCTAAGAAATAATTGTAAAATTTACTCATATCCTGATTATTTTATAGATAATGACACTGAAAACTATAATATGAATAACATTGTCAATAAGTTTGATTTTTTCATAAATGTTGGTCCTGAATTAGCGGCTAAAATCCCAGCAAGTAGTAACGACATGATGGTGGATTCAGCGATAGAAAGGAACCCCCAAACCATCTTCCTCTCGGATGTGAGCGAGACTGAAATCAAAACTATTGTGTATAAATGTAAAAATAAGTCATCCATGGACTATTTGGACATTAATATGAGATTAATAAAAAGAATAATTGACAATATTGTGAAACCCTTAACACATGTATGTAACGTTTCACTCCAAACTGGGATTTTTCCAGAAAAAATGAAAATAGCCAAAGTGTTACCACTATTTAAAAACGGAAGTAAACACATATTTACAAATTATAGGCCTGTCTCTCTGCTTCCACAGTTCTCAAAAATATTGGAGAAAACATTCTATAGCAGACTGGATAAATTTACGGTGAAGCATGAGTTAATTAACGAAGGGCAATACGGATTTAGACCCAAAAGATCGACCACCATGGCTATTATTGATGCTGTGGAAGAAATCACTAGTGCCGTAGACTGCAAAAAACACGCCGTTGGAATTTTTATTGATCTAAGGAAAGCATTCGATACTATTAATCATTCTATTCTTGTACATAAATTAGACAAATATGGTATTCGGGGAGTTGCGGGGAATTGGATTAAAAGTTATTTAGATGAGAGACAACAATTTTGTTAAAATAGGGGACACTGAATCAAAATGTATGAGCATTGTTTGTGGGCTGCCTCAAGGGTCTATACTGGCTCCCTTGCTATTTAATTTATATATTAATGATATATATATTCAAAGTATCAGATTTGTTAAAAATTGTATTATTTGCTGACGATACTAACATATTTTATCCTAATGATAACTATAATAGTCTTATAAAGGATGTAAATCAGGAACTAGCTAAATTTAAAACATGGCTGGATTTAAATAAATTATCACTTAAATCAAAAATAATCATGTTTAGCAATTATAAGGAAAATCCAGAACTACTGACAAATATAAATGGTATTACAATAGAAAAAGTAACAGAAATCAAATTCTTGGGAGTCACGATAGATAACAAACTGAGCTGGAAATCACACATTGGACACATACAAAGGAAGATATCAAAAAATATTGCAATTATAAATAAAGCTAAGTATGTTTTAAATTACAAGGCGCTGTATATATTATATTCCAGTCTTATTTTACCATACTTAACTTATGGAATTGAGGTCTGGGGTAATAATTAGAAAAGTTTTCTTCATTCCCTTATAATACTTCAAAAATGAGTGATCAGAGCTATTCACAAGGTAAGATACCTCGAACATCCAAATATATTGTTTTTACGAAGCAACATGCTCAAATTCATGGATCTAATAGATTTTTATACTGTTCAATTAGTGTATAAAGCATCTCGGGTCCTACTACCAGCAAATATTCAAAAATTATTCAAAAAAAGAGATAACTGTTATAATTTGAGAGGTTATGGCCAACTTATTGTACCAGCTTTCAGAACCACAAGGAAAAATATGTGTGTGTCTGTGTGTGGTGTCAGGCTCTGGAATAACCTGGGAGCCCAACTCAAGCAGTGCCCATCCATTCACCAGTTTAAATCCAAGTATAAACAAGACATACTGTCTAAGGACAGGAAGGAAGAATATTCTGAAATATGGAAAGGGTATTAACGGTCGATTCTTATTTTCTTGTTTTGAAATCATCAGAATGGTAGTGAGTTAATTTTGTTGACTGAATGGGAATTGGAAAAGACTAATATAAATATTTATCAATTGTTTTCTCGATTGTAGTAATGTATATACTGCTTAAATGTATAAAAGGGGCTAGGCGTTAATAAGCTTAAGCTTCTGCCTACTCCTTTTGAGCATCATATTCACTATTCATTTTTTTTCTTTTTTCTTTTTTATTTCATTTTCTTACATATTCATTGCACATGTATCTTTCTTTCGTTTGGCTTACTATGCTGTCCTATGTTACTGGATTTAACCTTGTGGATTTTAGATGCTCAAATAAGTAAATAAATAAATAAATAAATAAAAATAAATAAGATCTCAACATTCCACTGTTCCCAAGCACGATTTTAGAAGCTAAACGTGCCCTACAATATGTCTATGACTTTGATGGCCTAGTCATGCAAATCAAAGACCTCTCTGGATTAAAAATTCCAATCAACTACCTGTTTGTGGGGAAACTTTTGATGCCGAACCTCCAACACAATTGGAACATCATAAAGAAACACATCAATCTCGACGCATACACTGAAGCTGGGTTCTCCGCTCTCAAGAAAACTTATGCCACTGTCCTGGCCTTCATGGACGGAGGACATTACCTAAATCTGAGCGTTGTGTCCGCCCATCACACCATCCTGGTGTAATTTTCAACACTGAAAATGCCGCCCGTGCAAACGCAGTTGTGGTAATCAACACGGTATTCAACGTGTTCTCTGAAAAGGTAAAAAATCTGCCACCGGAGCAGAAGCAAAGGGAGACGATCAAGAAGAATAACAGTTTCAACCTGGGACGGATGCACATCCTAAAGGAGGACCAACTCTTGGTACTCAACCTATTCATGGAGGCAATGAAATAAATGGACACAAATCCGGACCAATCACTTGTTCTCACTTTGACCAAATTTGGCCAGAAGGACAAAGAGCTCATCAACCTGGCACAGATGATTGACCTGACAGCAAATGAAAGTATATCTTTCCATCCGTCCGACAGACTTCAGGATGGAATTGTTGTGGTCAAGGTATGGACTCCAACAGATGGTTGGACAACGGGGGTCCTTGTTCAACGCTTATGCGATGGCTGGATGGGAATTACCAATCTAACCTCGATCAGTATCTGTTAACCCTTGACAAGAACCTTAAAATGGTCTTCAGTGGCATGGAGCCCTTTGCTGAATTTGAACTTTGTTTAACTCTATTCGACAACACCACACTGCCATGTTGCTAAGGTCGCCAAACATCCTGTCAGGCGGATCATCACGACCTGCGGACTTCACAATCCACAACACACCCCTGCTCAAGCAGGTAAAGGATTATGTGGACTCCATGTGTGACCTCTCTGGAAAAACTAATTGCCACGTGTACGCACGAATGGAGGGAGTCTTTTTGCAGAGGGAGATCTTTCCAGAGAGTTTGGAACCACGTCATTTTTATGACGAACGTAACATCCAAAACCTTATCAAAGACTACCCAATGTTCCTTATCTTCAAATACAACCAGAAGACGACTGTGGCACGTAATCAGCCCGGTCACAGATTTACTCACTCAAAGCCTGTACAACCTGTTGGGGGAGTGCAAAGGGCAGGGTGGTTATACCAACAGCTGGACTGCCTTCCAGTTAGAGCTAGCTCTAGAAGAGCTTTTCTTTGGGAAACCAAACTGCAGAAGTTCAGCCCAGTTCTCCGTAAGTTTGGGAACAAATAGCACTAACCCAAACAGTGTCACCAGAAGAAGAGTTGGCATGATAATCTTCCCGAAGTGGCCAGTGGTCAGAAGGACCGTGCATAACAGGGCTTGGACCTTAGGTCCAGGCTTTGGACTTCTTTCCCCCAAAAGCCCACATTAGTATAGCCCAGGCTAAAATAGCCCTTTGATAAGTTTACACATCTCTCTGGACATATTTTGGGTTCACTCTGTTTTTATATTTTGAAGCGGCTAGGTGTGCTATGGAGCGTGCATAACCAGATTCATACCTCAGGTTTGAATTTTGGATCGATTTCCCCTAATCCAGCCAGTGCCTAGTAGTGTTGTCAAAAATATCGATATTGTCAATAATCGATATTATTGTTAAAAGCACTATATAAATATAGGTGACTTGACTTTATGTCGATCCAGTTAGCATTGTTTTCACGTGTGATGCATGCACATTTGTGTTTAAATCTGTTCATCAAATAACATTAAAGGTATAGCGGAGGATCTTTCCGAACTCTCCAATTTTTTTTTAAAAAATGCAAATGTCAAATGCCCGCCCGTGTTTTATTTACTTATTATACTGATCGATTGAGTGACCGAGGGCTCAAGACATGATATGTGCAACCCTGTATCACACGAAATACGTTCTGAGGAAACTATTTTGCAAATCACAAATGTTACATGGCAACATATGAGCAGTGCTATTACGTTGGTCCTTAAAGCCACAATCTGTACTTTTTCGGCTTTAAAAATAGCAAAAATAACTGTATCTATGTTATATATTTCTATTAGATGTGTACTTACATTATCCCGACAGTTTCCACCAACTTTCAAATACGGAGAAATTTATAGTTTAATTCGAAGACACGGGACGTTTCTTTATTTCTGTTTCGTCGTCCGTCTATGGCGTCATATAACCTTTGACTCCTCTATTTTCTCTAACTTCTTTGCGGAACCCGGCGAAACCACCAAACACAAAGGGGAACACTGGACTACCGCCAAGTAAGCATAGAAAATGACGAAGAAAAAAAAGTAAGACGTATTTTTATGCGTGTAAATCACGTGCCCGCTCACGAGCGCTCACTCAGACGAGATGCACTGGCCCCCGGTGCTGCTCGCTCATATAGCGCTCCCCGTTCCGGTCGTCTCATTCAAATCAGCCAACTGTTGCTGTTAGCGAGCCGCGCAGGAGAAGCATGACACAGGTAAACATTGGGGTTGCATTTAAAGCTTCTTGACAACCTAAATCTACAGAGAGATGCCGTATATCCGTATATTTTGTAAAAACGATCATGTCATGTCATGAGCTGAGCTGGTTGTCATTGACAGCGACAACAACTCCCGTGAGCCCACGCTCTTTCCTGACGTCATCAAAGTACGTCTTTGTTATTATGTGAAATGAGTGACCCCTGGTGGCCAAAAAAAATTACATATTGTACGTTTAACCTAAGGCAAGGCAAGGCAAGTTTATTTATATAGCACATTTCATACACAGTGGCAATTCAAAGTGCTTTACATGGAAGAAGTTAAAAGAATCAAAAGAAATCAGAATAATTAAAACAGTTTAGAATTAAAAAAATCACAATAATAAAGTAAAATACAGTAAATAATTAAAATCAAGAATAAAAATGAAGTACAGTAAAAACAGTTGGACGAACAGTGGCACAGTGCTCATTCAGTAAATGCATAGCTAAACAGATGTGTTTTGAGTCTGGATTTGAATGTGACTACTGTAGGAGCACACCTGATCTCTTCTGGAAGCTGGTTCCAGCTGCGGCTGGCATAATAGCTAAATGCAGACTCTCCATGCTTAGAGTGAACCCTCGGTATTTCTAGCTGACGTGATCCTAGTGATCTGAGCAATCTGTTAGGTTTATATTCAGTGAGCATATCTGCAATATATTGAGGTCCTAACCCATTGAGTGATTTATATACCAGTAATAATACTTTAAAATCAATCCTAAATTTAACTGGGAGCCAGTGTAGGGACCTGAGGACTGGTGTGATGTGTTCATATTTTCTGGTCCTGCTCAGAATCCTGGCAGCAGCGTTCTGTATGAGCTGCAACTGTCTTATGGTCTGTTTGGGAAGGCCAGTGAGGAGGCTATTACAGTAATCCACCCTGCTGGTGATGAAAGCATGCACAAGTTTCTCTAAGTCTTGACTGGAAATAAAGCATCTAATTCTTGTAATATTTTTCAGATGATAGTATGCTGATTTTGTTATTGCTTTGACATGACTATTGAAACTAAGGTCTGACTCTAGAGACACACCAAGATTCCTGACTTGATTTTTAGTTGTTAGCCCCCTAGCGTCAAGGTATGCATTCACCTTCAGAACTTCATCTTTGTTTCCAAACGCAACGACTTCAGTTTTGTCTTTGTTTAACTGCAGAAAGTTTCGACACATCCAACCGTTTACTTCATCAATGCATTGGCACAGGGAGTCGATGGGGCTGTAGTCGTTAGGCGATAGGGCTACTGTAAGTAGAGCTGTGTCGTCTGCATAGCTGTGGTAAGCGATTTGGTTCTCTCATTATTTGGCTCATTGGGAGCATATACAGGTTAAATAGGAGTGGCGCAAGAATCGAGCCCTGAGGGACTCCGCAAGTCATGGATGAGATCTGCTTCTAAACAGTTTAACACATTTTTGAAAAAAGATGTGGGAAGTGTGTCAAGGGCGCAGGTTGATGTTTTAAGGTGATGTACAGTTTCTACCAAAATTGAGCCATCAATTTCTTCAAAATCAGACATAGTGACTACTTACTCAGGTTATGGCTTTAGACATGTTAACCTAACATGTCTCATTGTTAATACGTTGGTATTAATACGTTATTTTTATACATAGTTGCATATGGATAAGTAGCTTGTTGCGTTTGTGTAATAATAAACACACACGGTTTTAGAATATGAACACACATGGTTTTAGAATATTTCAGCGCGATACCATTTACCATTTGGTCAAAAGGCTACTTTAGACAAATTGAGATGTTTACCGTGTCTATGCGGTGCATGACTTGTGCCAGGGCTAGCATTGCTAAGTCGCTTGCATTAACTTTTACTAGTGATTTTAAATGGATTTCTCCAAATAGCATGACAAATTTTACCTGTCTAATAGATCAGTGAGAAGCCCGACCTGTGCTTTTAGCGTGTGATATTCACCCAAAATCACTCTGGTCTTGTTTCTATATTCTGCGGCCTTTCTCTTCTTACACTTCGTATACATTTTTTCTCTTTCGACCCTCAGTCATTTTCAAAGGAATGGCTGAAACCGTAACTCCGACATATTACACCAGAAAGTGAAAACTACATAGGGATGAGCACGTACGACGGCCTTACGTAAACATATCGCCAGAATGATTGACACTTAGGTGGACCAATATTATAGACTACCCACCCGGAAAAAGAAAATCCTCCACTATACCTTTAATGTCTTAACCAGCATTTATGATCAATGAGCAATGCATTTGTTACAGTATATTTTAATCTTTGATAACAGAAGGTAATAAAAATACAATGGATCATGTTAGCTCTGGTCCAATGAAAAATATATTAGATAGAACTTTGGATTATAAATAGTACATGTATTAGTACATGTTAGTTTAAATAAACTTTTTACTAAAATCAATAAATGTTTTGGAAACACTTTTCATTAATTATTCATGTTATCAATATTACCACTTATACCATTTACATATTACTAGTATACTGTATATTACCAGGTTAAACAGGATCTTATGGTCAGTTTCAATTTGCTAGAAGCAGGGGGGCACAGTCAGCAAACATCATCTCCAGGTGACAAGCAGCAACTAGCAAAAAAAAAAACTAAAACAGATCTGAAGAAACTGCATACAGGGAAACAATCATACAGGGGGAAAAAAGAATGAACATGGGTTCATCATCCAGAGGAGCAGGTGAGAGTGCAGAAACGCAACTCAAAAATGAGTTTTCAGTATATGAGAAGATGCCTGAAATCAGTGCAGAAGAGGACCCACTCACATGGTGGAGGACACATGAGACAACTTTACCTCACCTTGCCCAGTTTGCGAAGAAGCATCTGTGCATCTCTGCTTCAAGTTCAGCTTCAGAGCGTGTCTTTAGTACATCAGGGCTCATTTGAATTGACTTTTTGAATGACTTGAAAAATTGAATGACTTTTTTATGACAAATGCGCTGGACTTTTTGTTGTTGACAGAAACGTGGTTGAAACCAGGTGATGACAGCGTCTTCTCGGAGCTCCTCCCCCCTGGCTGTTCTTTCTACAACTCCCCACGACTGTCAGGTCACGCTATTCAAAGACGAACACAGTTGCCGTTTACTTCCTGCATTTGTTTATAATAGTTTTGAACTTCAGCTGTTTGTGGTTAATCTGCTTTCACCTGTTCTGTGTGCAGTTATCTACCATCCACCAAAGCTAAAGAGAGATTTAAACACGAATTCTCTGAGTTTTTAGCTGATATTGTTCCAAAATATGATAAGTTTTTGATTTGTGGGGACTTCAATATCCATGTGTTTTGTCCTTCAAACCCACTTGCTCATGATTTTAATACTCTGTTAAACTCAACTTAGCTTAAATCTTAGCTTAAGCTTAGCTTAAATCAATGGGTTAAAGGGCCGACACATCATCTCGGCCACACTTTGGACCTTATTATCTCACATGGGCTTTCAGTTGCACTGGAGGAAATAACAGAATCTGGTATCTCAGATCACTACCCAATTAGATTTGAGATCAGTGTCCCTCCACCAGCTGGTAAATCAGTCTCTTCAAACTCTAGGCGCCGGCGCTGCTTCGTCACACCCTCCGTAGGTGTAGAGTATGCGTCTGCATTTATGGGCTCACAGTTTTATGCTTTAAATGGTATGGCCTCTCCTTTTTCTCCTGATAATGTTCTATCTGTGTTTCATTCTATAAGCACCGAAATTTTAGACTCTATTGCTCCTTTTCAAACTAAAGATAGTAAACCTAAGGTGGATCCCTGGTTAAATGATGCCACAAGGGCCCTTAGACAGCACTGTAGACAAGCCGAACGAAGGTGGAAAAGGTCAAATTATTTATATCACTGGAGCTACTAAGGGACAGCCTGACTTCATACGAGAAGGCTGTAAAGAAGTCGAAGATGCACTATCTTTCTTCTGTTATAACCACCAACTGCCATGCACCTAGAGTTTTATTCAATACCATTAACTCTGTGTTGAACACATGTACACCGACAGAGGCTTCAATAAACACATGTGAGAAATTTCTGTTATTTTACAGATAAAGTAGCTTCTGTTAGGCAGAACTGCAGTGCTAATTTTAGCGTGTCTGTACCTGCTACTCCTGTGTGTTCTGCTTTTTTTGAGGAATTTAAACCCATTTCACTTACTGCTTTCTGAGGTAGTGCTACAGATGAAACCCACCTATTGCCCGTTAGACATCGTCCCAGCCAGGATAGTGAAGAAAGTTTTTAATAGTGCCATTGGGCCATGTTTGCTCACATTAATTAATTCTAGTCTTAGTTTAGGTTGTGTCCCAGCTGCATTTTAACATGCTGTGTTTAGGCCCTTACTTAAGAAACCAAATCTGGACCCTTCAGTGTTATCAAATTTTAGACCAGTTTCTCATTTGCCTTTTTTTATCAAAGGTTTTAGAAAAAGTTGTTTTTATCCAGCTATATGCCTTTTTGCAAAAAAAAAACTCTGTGCTCAAAATATTTCAATCTGGTGTTAGATCGCGTCACAGTACTGAGTCTGCATTGCTCAGGGTACACAATGACATTGCTTTAGCTGCGGATGCCGGAAATCCTGCTGTTTTAGTGCTTCTGGACCTCATGGCGGCGTTTGATACGGTGGACCATGCAGTTCTCCTCTCTCGCCTAGAGCATCATGTTGGCATTTGTGGTTCGGCGCTCAAATGGTTTAGCTCCTATTTAGCAAGTAGGAGCTTTTTCTTTCTTATGATTGGTGAATATTCTTCATCAGCTGCTCCTTTGTTTTGTGGGGTACCCCAGGGTTCAATCCTTGGCCCAATCTTGTTCTCTTTATACATGTTGCCGTTGGGAAACATTATAGGAAAGCACAACTTGTCCTTTCATTGCTATGCCGATGATTTGCAGATTTATCTCCCTCTAAAACCAAATGTTAGTGTCGCGCTAAACTCCCTACTTAGTTGCATTGATGATATTAAGATATGGTTATCACAAAATTTTCTTAATTTAAACACAGCAAAAACTGACTATCATCTTTGGTAACCCAAATGGTTCAGCTGTGAATTTGGGGGTTTTGGCTCCATATGTTAAGCCTGCTGTTAGAAATTTAGGGGTTACTTTTGACCACAACATGAAATTTGACATGCAAATCAGTAATGTTGTCAAAACGAGTTTTTTTTCCAGCTTCGCCTTTTACCTAAAGTTAAACCTTTTCTTAACAGGCATGACCTAGAAAAAGTGATTCATGCTTTTATTAGTTCGAGGTTGGATTATTGCAATGCTCTCTATATTGGTTTAAATCAAAGTTCCATCCCACGACTTCAACTTGTGCAAAACGCTGCGTCTCGGTTTTTAACTAATACATCTAAGCGTACTCACATCACTCCCGTCCTTTATAATTTGCACTGGCTTCCAGTGCAGTATAGAATTAATTTCAAGATTTTGTTGTTTGTTTTCAAGGCCTTAAATGGTTTGGCCCGGAGTACTTATCCGAGATGTTGACCCTGCGTGAGCACAGCAGGGTGTTAAGGTCTTCAAATCCATTGGTGCTGGAAGTCCCTAGGTCGAGGTATAAGCGTTGGGGTGATCAGGCATTTGCTGTTGCTGCACCGAGACTCTGGAACAAGCTACCCCGATATTCACACTATTACGGATGAAACTACTTTTAGATCTAAACTTAAAACCCACTTATTTAGAATGGCTTTTAATACACAGTAGTGGTGGGACAATTTCCTTTTCTTATTTGTTGTTATATGTATCTATACTTGTATATTGTGCTGTTTTATTATTTTCTATGATGTGAAGCACTTTGGATACCTGACGGTTAAAAAAGCGCTTAAAGCGCTATAGAAATAAACGTTGATTGATAAACGTTGATTTGCAGTACAAGAAGGGCACGACTTACAAAGGAGCACATTGACATGCTGGTGTTCCTAGATCAAAATCTGAAAGTTGCAAAACAAGTAACAGTAATGGGTGTCAATCTCACTCACCTCTGTGGAGAAACTCTGCATTTAAATGCAGCAACAGATTCCATTCAATTATTTTGTTTATTAATTTGTTACTTGATGCATAAGATTTGGTGCACTAATTTGGTTTTTGCTTGATGTTTAAGTATCTTTTGTTGAGATTGTGATTGTATTTGATTGTACTTGCAAATACAAAAGATTGCACTAATTTTGTATTTGCTTGAAGTTTAAGTATCTTTTGTTGAGATTGTGATCGTATTTGATTTTACTTGGAAATACAAAAGATTGCACTTTTTCTTTTTACTTGCACTTTATTGGTTTTTGAATGTATGGCAATCTGAGAGGCCTTTGAACAAGTGCACTACCTCAGGACATTTTTTTAAAATATACCTCATTTGTCATTTTCTAGAGACATGTTATATTTAGCTTTAAATAAAATTTAAAAAACGTAATAATTTGGCAGTTTTTTTCTCCATGGTATCGAATATCGATATTTTTCAAGGTTTCTTATCGAAGTTAAAAATTCTAGTATCGTGCAACACTAGTGCCTAGTACTCTGGACTTCGGTTTGGCATTGGGGTGTCCTTGAGGTTGTTTGGGGTGCATGTGTGGAGTTATAAAAAATCTAAAAGTATTTTTAAAGTTAAAACCAATGTGGTTTATAGCAGAAAACCGATTTTTGAAGCATTACTCTATGCTGATTATGTGTGAGAGAGTTGTTGGGAGGAGCCACGCCCTCAGTAAAAATTATAAATACTGAGGGACAGAGAGAGAGTCGTTCAAACTCGCCTGATGAGTGCCTGGGATGGCCGAAATGCGTCGCGAGATAGTTCCTGAATGACCCAGACTGTAAAAATCAAAATGGTCACTCTCATATGTGTAGTGTGATGTTAAACCAAATCTGTGTTTCTCCTCACCCAAACAGGCGTCTGTTCAGTTTTTGAGTCTTGAGGAAGGTCCCCTTCCACACTTTTCTAACACCTACCCTTCGGTTTTCTGTGAAAAAGCCCACATTGGTATAACAGGCTAAATTAACCCTTTTATAAGTTTACACATCTCTCTGGACATATTTTGGGGTCACTCTGATGTTATATTTTGAAGCCGCAAGGTGTGCTATGGAGTGTGCACAACCAGATTCATACCTCAGGATTGAATTTTGGATCAATTTCCCCAGATCCCTGGCCCTAAGGTGACTCCAGGCTTATCAAAGACCCCAGACACCACAGCGGTTCCCAGATCCTTGGCCCAAAGGCTTTTCTCAAATCTCGGCCCTACGGCAGCTCCCGGATCCAGGCTTCATGGTGGTTCTGGATCCAGACCCAGAGTTTATTATTATCATTAAGAATATTAATTTCATCAAGCTTTTCTATGAGTTTGTTCATACAGCAGACTCTTGTATGCTTGTATGTGTGTTTCAGTCCATCCTGTGATATGATTCAACTTCTGCTGTGCAAATTATTCACTTGTGTTTGTTTCAACTTAATTTTCAGACACAGGAAGAGAAGAAAAGGAAGGATAATAAAATTTAAAAAATGTTTAAAAAATCTGTTTCTAATCTTTTTTTCCCTCATAATTTGTGCTTTAAAGCACCAAATGATGGTAATAGAAAAATATGTAGCTGCAAGCAGCCATTACAGGGGCCGAGTGGCCCTATGCATTTTTCTTAAATCGGGTTTTATTCTGGCATCACTATAACCCCAACAAGTTCAGCTAACTCATTTCATTTGAGCTAACTTCCACCTGGATCTCCACACGCGCTCAGGTAACGTTCACACATCTAGTGAGGAACTCTCTCAACGGCTGCTGTTTCTGTGAGTTTACTACTATACCCGTTTGATCATCATTACAGTGAATCTGGAACACTAGTGTTGAGGCTCTCGACTGCATTGTTCAGTCACTCGGGGTGTTTGTGTTGGTGTGACAGGTTTAGCCTCATTGTGCAGTGTGTATATTTTAACTGTTGAAGACATAATATATAAATATATGAAATGTAGAGCAGTATTTTTCAACTGGTGGGTGCAGTCTCAGAAACCAGAACAAATGTTTGCTTGTTTTCCCAACAAACATATTGGTCCAGTAGCTTGTGGCGGCCATGTTGGATTTCCGGTCAGCGAGTGTAGAGATAGACACTTCTGGTTTCACTTTATGCCGAGCGGTGTTAGTGTAGAAGCTTTAAATAGGCTTTAATTATGTTGTGCACAAAGAATTAATATTATATTCTCCTTCATCTTTCTTTCTGTTAGGTTCACGCATCCGGGACGGACCGGAGGAATCCGGATGCAAAAATCTTTGCTTAATGCATTTTTATTTTACATTAATAATGCACTTTCATCATCTATTTTCATATAAAAATAAAAAATGTGCAAAAAGCTTAAAAAAAACAAAACCTTTTTGTAAAAGATTAAATCTAGATGGGATTCAGAAAGATGATCGAAACACAGCGGGAGTAGATCAAGTCCATCAACACCTCTGGGCCGACATTTCTTTCTGAAACATTGGGCAGTTTTGTGTAAGATGTGAAATAGCAATCCTACAAAAGCAAAAACACACAAGTCAGGAAAACTCAGTGTTCGAAAAGCATGCTGGGTATGTGTTCTTACGTACTCTGGAAAATTCAATGTTCAATGGATAAAACGTTCCAATACAATATCTTGAAAAAGGGCTGTTTCAATGTTTTACGTTGTTTTAAACCTGCATGAGGAACATTGATTGTACGCTTGGAGTATTTTTGAAAATATAAATTAAACAAATCTAAGAGACACTTTAATGCAACTCTGCAAACTGGCAGCTTTAAGGCCTGTTCACACCGGGACGAATATCAGCGTGCGTTATTCGTCAGCGTTTTTCAACGCGTTTTTTGTGTTCACACCCAAGCGTTTTTCGCTGACGATGAGCCGAGTGAACATGCAAATTCATTCCCTGACGTTAGATGGCGCTTAATGTAAAACAGATAATAGACTACTATACTAGGGTGATCATATTCATGTCTCAATGTTTTATTATGACAGATTAAAAAAAAAACGAATGAAATAATGATAGAAAAAAATGTCTTCTGTAGGCTATTAGAAAAATAAATATATAAATAATAAATAACTAAAAGAAATGCCTCCAAATGTAACAAAAAATAGCTCTCACAAATTTACAAAAACGAACTATCAAAATCTATTTATATCTTTAGTTTTCATCCTCTTTATCCTGTTTTTCTTCCTCATCCTCGTTTGCCCATCTATATTTTGCTGTAGAACTGATCTTTCCCAGCAGTTTTTTTGAAAACCAGGACATTTTCATCACTTAAAAACAGCCAGGACAGGACGTGAAAACAGGACATGTTTAACACAAAGTTGAGATGTTGCCCAGAGATAAAAACATTACACTAGTTGTCGGATGAACAGATGCACGAGAGACGAGAGTTGTCGTATTTCCCCGCATTTAATAAAACCACTCAAACGTTACACTCGTCCTCATACATGGGGATTCGAGCGAGGAAAAAACACAAACAAATATCTGGTCACAATAGAAAAATAAAATAAAAGAAAGAATACAAAGAGTCGACAGAGCGGTTATCTCCTTTCCTCACTTGTCAAAATCTAACTGACACTACACACTATGTGCAGTTCTCATCTCAACTCAGATTTCTAGAAAGCACAAAGTGCCCGTTTTACACATGTCCCGGGAAAACAGGACTGTTGGTCACCCTATACTATTATTACAGAAATACTAATATAAATATTATCATATAGCTCTTTATGCTCCGAGACCAGCAGCTCAACTTGCCTTATAGGCTATCTCTTCTTCACCGTATGTGTGCTCAGCAAGACCGTTTTGTGTTTGAGCGCCCCCAAGTTATGTTTTACTGTAACTTCAGAAGCACCAGACACGTGAGCAAACCCGCCAATCTCGTTGGTCGGATAGGTTTTGACGCGGCGCGTCAAACCAAAAAAACGAACCCGAGGCGTTTTTTTAAAAATGACGCTTTTACGCGTGGCGTTTTTCGCGTCGGTGTGAACACTCACATTGGCGCCCATTGTATAGTCACGAGGCGTTAAACGTCGACGAATATCGCGCGTGAAATTCGTCCCGGTGTGAACAGGCCTTTAAAGTTTGCATTCTCAGACCCACATTGAGCCTCAGCTTTAATCGGAGATCAAAGAAAGAAAGAAGTAAACCTTTGGGTCATAAGAACACAATATATACCATTTTATTAAAATGTCCTTGTGTTCACTTCAAACTAACTCTGATCCTTCAGTAAAGACGCTAAAGAAACCTTTGTTATTAAATCACAGCTGAAAAGGCTGTACTGCTTCATGAAGTGTGGAAACTGTCATACAGCTTCAGCTTTCAGGAATCACTGATTAACTAATATTTTTGAAACATTATAAATGCTGAAAAAGATCCATTTCTCTGCTGTGTCTTAAATAATCTGAGACCAAACTTTCCTTCATGTAGATTGTGAGCTGAACCCTAACCCTTGCTCAAAATGTTGTGGTTGTTGTTTTTTGTTTTTTGTTTTTTTGGTTGTCAAAAGTTTCTCCAATAATGAGCAAAACAGAGACCAAAACTGGGGCTCGTTCTTCGTACGTCGCTAACTCAGTTAGCTGGATTTGATTGTTGGCGATTTGCCATGATCTTGGATCGTTTGGTTCTTCGAAGCTCATCCTGGACTTGCTGTCATAGCAACAGGTCCGTCAGCTTGAACCTGCTCGTGAGCAGGCTTATTTCACGTAAACAGGATTAGATCGCCACTGACAAGGGGAAGTCCTTTAGCGCAGCGCGATAGTGTAGCCTAATTTCTGAGATTTATTTATTTATTTCTCGGGAAACGACGTTGTGATTATTATTTTGTTGTATATGCAAATTGATATTGGATTCGATGTCGGGCTCTTAGTTTTTAATTTATTTTTATTATTTTTTTTTTGCCAACTTATAATTTTTAATGAAGATAATGCAATTATGATGACCATGCCGATTATGATTTACAATCCCTCAGGCTTAATTTACGTGATTGGTGCTATACACTGTAGACTACACACATGTTCCCATCTGAATGAAGGGATTTTGTGAGCAGAAGGGGGACTTACAATGTAAATGTGCAGCCAAGTTCCTATTACAATTTTTTAATATTCCAGATTAGTAATATTATGTCAATTTCTTTTAAAGGCAGTTGACTGAGTAAAATCTCTTAGATGGTGTGTGTGACCATGTTCCAAATCACAAACCAGTGTGTAGCCTAATCAAAATGGCCAGGATCTGTGCATGACTCAAGAATTTTAAGAGATTCACATTTATAAACATTATTTGAACATGGTAAGGAATTATAAATATCAAACTCACGGTATTACATACACTTATGCTGAGAACTGCATTTTTCCATTATACAGGTGATTACAACAGGATCCTGCATGGAGACAGGTGTTTTATGACCCCATTCCCTGACCCAAACCCCAGACCAGTTACAATGCAGCTCTAGGACAAGGGCACACAATGACATGAGATTTGGCCAGCTAAAGGGAAGATTTCAGAGTCTGAGAAGCCTGAGGGTTGCACCTGACAGGGCCTTTGACATTGCATGTGCCATATTACACTGCCAACATCAGAAAAAGACAAAAATGTTTAATTAAACCTAAAATAAAAGAAGACAAATTTGCTAAACTGTATTTGCTTAGAGTTTTATTTCAATAGTTCTTTGTAAAGAAAAGCCAGTTATTCAGTCATCTTTTTAAAAGAGATATTAGGCTATGCAAGGTCAACAATAGTACTCTGTGTGAAATAGTGTATTTTACTCTGAAGTTTATTTTGAAACAACTCTTTTTCTAGTGCAATTTTTTCTTAGTCAAGTTCTATTTCTCCCCCTGATTTTTGTTTTTTCTAAACACTCTATTTTCTGTTGAAGACTCATATAGGGAACTAATTTCACCCAGTGTCGTTGTGTCACACATACCTCATGCAACAAATAAAAAGGAAACGTTGTCTCTACACTGCCCACCCCTGCATCACTGCTGTGTGCAGACTCTTCTGTAGGCCTCTCTGTACATGTGGACTCCTGTCAGAAATAATAGGCATAGGCAAAGTATAAATCAATTAAATTAAAGTTCTTCCTCTAAAGGACAGTCATCTCAGAAGTTTTCTTCACTCTCCAGTGCAATGTGTTTAATAACTCATGGCAAAATATTTTTACATTAACATAAGTTTATTAGTTTTTACTTTCACAAGACAAAGCAATGTATCATATTTAAGATTTAACAATTGAAATGACTAAACCAGCCAATTTGGATTATAGGTCTATGGTCTACTTAATTTAATGCAGTAACACATTATTTCACAGTGTACAAAGATAATTTAAATCTCATTTCCCAGTGATGAAGGTGTTGCTGCTACTGGTCCCTGATGTGATCATCTTAGATCTCTCATTTGATCTCGGATGTTTTAAGCAACGTACGAAGAACGAGCCCCTGGTCTTAAAAAAGCAAACGGCCCAGAAGAGACTGGAGCTTACAGGAGGAAACTTTATATTACCATACCGCAGGAGGAAAATGACAGAGATAGAGAGCGATCTGAGTGTCAGACAGACACTGATTCTCCACAAGAGCTTTTAAAAGCTTCTGTCTTTCATTACAGCTGAGATCAATGAGTCTTCCAGCATTCTGATTGGTGGAGGACAACGAGTGGGAGGAGCCTAGAGTAATCATCTCCTTCTTTTCCAAAGTTTCAGGCTAAAGTCGGTGAAATGGGGAAGTTTCGTAAGATTTGTTCAGACTGTGAACAAATCTTTGAAAAGTGCGATTTTTTGCACAGTGTCTGGACAGTGACAAACACATGAAATCTGATGTTTTCAACTTCTTGTTGGAGTGTGTTTGAAAGAGCAGAACTTTAAATCCTTCACGGGCTTAAAAACAATCCATTCAACAATTTCCCACAAGGTTTCCCCTAAGGCTGGCATACACTGTGTGATAAATCTGTGTGACAGTCCGATCGTCGAGCTGCGATTTGTCTGCTCACATTATATGTGTGAAATATGAACGATGAATCCCTGTGCGGGGTTTGGCCCAATAAACCATGTCATCATGTATCCAGAGATTGATATCCAGAGGATTTAGCATTTCCAATTTATGTATTCTATTATAAACCCTTTTACAGTCCATGTGATCAAATAGTTTGATCATGTGGACTGTATGTGTGTGTTTGTTGTGAACAGTCTCTACACATAGTAGTAATGCTTTGAATATTGTGGCTCTCTTGCTCGATTACTCCTGTCTGCTTCGCTGCCTCGCTTTACTTCATGAGAAGTAAAGTAAAGGATGGACTAGGCGCATGCGCGTGCGACCGGTATTTGTGTTTGTAGCTCCGGAGAATTTCTTCATCAATCCTTGATTTTCTTCTTTTCCACTCATTTATAAACAAGCACTTTCGATTTTTATATCATGTGAACTTGTCCTCGATACTATCCCTCATAAAAAACAATTCGATTGCTTTGATATCGCTACTTATATCCAAACTTCCGAATCTCAGCTACTAGCCTTTAGCCCGCTAGCATCTCACGCGTGGCCTATCGGCCGTCTCCTTTTACACCCGTTTCACTGAAAGGATACGGGTTATATCCTGCATTTTGTCCTAAATTAGTAGTGATATTTGTAGTATCACTACTAATTTACTGTTCATCTGTTATAATGGCAAACGTATTAGATGCGTGTCTAACTTTACCTTTGAGTGCAGGTGAAGACACGTTCGAGCTCTTCTCGGTGAAGCAGGAGCTGGAATACGTCGAGACACAGATCCGTGGTCTGCTGGTGAAGAAAGCCGAGCTGTTGGATCGGCGCTCAACGCTTGAAGCATCACGCGCCGACGCTCACAAATCAGTGGTTAGTAATACTGACTCTTTGACCCCGACTTTCTCGACTCCGCGTGTTCATCTGCCCAGAAGGACGCGACCATCTCTGGCCTCATTCACCCCGGCACCGACACAACACCATGGACCATGGATCACACAGCGGAAGACTCGAGCCAGGACCAGAGCTGCCTCTCCGCCCCTCCCGGTCTTCGAGATCCCCACTCGGAACCGCTTCTCCCCTCTTCGCGAGCCGGAACGCGACGACGCCGTGATCATCGGCACGTCCATGATCCGTCATGTCCACGCTACCTCGGATAAAGGTAAGGTGTGGACTCACTGCTTTCCTGGTGCTCGTGTTCTTGATGTCGTTGCACAGGTTCCCGAGATCCTGAACGATAAGCGCGTCAGAGCTGTTGTGCTGCACGCGGGAGCGAACGACATCAGGCTGCGGCAGAATGAGGTACTGAAGAAGGACTACATGAGCCTGATCGAGACAGTACGCAGCACAGCGCCTGAAGCAACGATCATCGTGTCTGGACCGCTCCCCACGTACCGACAAGGACAGGAAAGGTTCAGTAGACTATTTGCATTAAATGAATGGTTAATGTCACTGTGTAATGACCAGAAACTGCTCTTAGTAAATAATTGGAATCTGTTTTGGGAGAGACCCAGGTTGTATAGTTCAGATGGTCTCCACCCCAACAGAATCGGAGCGGCTGTTCTGTCGGACAACATCTCCAAGACGTTACAGACCAGATGACTAAATCAAAGTCCAAAACACACCCTTTGTTGCCCAAACTTAACTAATATGCATAGTGTGGAACATTATATAGAAACCGTGTCTATTCCTCGTTTAGTGAAGCCAAACAATAAATGTAGTGCAGGATCTAGCAAAAATCTTATTATAATTAAACCAGAAAATCTAAATATCAGTGAACAAAAACAATCTCTAAAGTTAGGTCTTCTAAACATTAGATCGCTCACACCTAAGGCGGTTATTGTAAATGAAATGGTCACAGATAATAATTTTGATGTCCTGTGCCTTACTGAAACCTGGCTTAAACCAAATGATTATTTCGGTCTAAATGAATCTACTCCGCCAGGATACTGTTATAAACATGAGCCCCGTCTGATCGGTCGTGGCGGCGGTGTTGCAACAATCTATAAAGATATTTTTAATGTTATTCAGAAAACGGGTCACAGGTTTAATTCATTTGAAGTACTTGTGCTAAATGTTACGAGGAGGGTCCAGCTGCGGCTTGGGCGTTCCCGTAATGACACTAGAAAGCCCATCGGGCGTTCCTGATAGCGTTTCATCGTCCAATCACGAAGAGTTTCGCAAGGCACACTGGGTATGATGTCATTTCCGTTAAATATCCCGGGAGAAGTAGTAGTCAAGCGGTCAATCGATGAGAGATTATGTCGGTAAGTAGGCTTTTGTTTGTTTCTACAACATTGACTGGGAAGTATTCTCATTTATGTCATTGACATAGCTGTCGTGTCTTCTTATATGGTATCCGAATTCGATATTAATAATCGCGGCAAGCAAGGTTTGGTAGCCGCTAATGTCATGCTATCTCGTCTTAGCCATAGCTAACTTAAACCTGTTAACTGTTGCCAGAGCGTCGGCGCACTAAGGTGTTATTTTTTTTATAGTTCAAAGTTACTATCAGATTTAATGTTATTACCTTGACAAACTATGCATCATTAAAAGATATGAGTCGACTCGAGGTTATTTTTAAGGTTATCAGTATTTTACCACTGTAGTGACAGTTATGTTATGTCTTAATTTGTGTCTGTAGTTAAGTAATCCAAAAATTAGTCGATACCTTTACCATCTGAAGTTTCATCTTCAGATGGTAAATATAATGGTCAGACATGGCTTTAGATGCAGTGCATTTCTAGATTGGTACAATTCCAACTTCAATTTTATTTTCATGAAGATATTTCATAAAAATAAATTTCTAATAACTTGACACAACTTTGAAGCTATTTATAACTATTATTTGTAATTCTACATTTACAATAATCTGCCAGGTGTCAGCTTTCAAATGAGACTTGTGCTTTTAGTACAAAGGGTTCATGAACTGTATCTGTTTCAGTTTGGGTATGCCATTTCTGGGGATTTTTCAAAAAGGAAGAATAAACTTTGTTGTCTCAACAACATTACTATTACCACTAAGTTTTATATTTTGAGTGAAGACCTTAATAAATCGATCCCAAAATTCTAACAGTGCGTTATGCTGTTAAAATAAATAACTGCTTTCAGTTTGTTTAACTGTCAATAGTGATGCAAAACCAATGCTTATTCAGATGCGCAAATAAATTTGTGTAAAATATTTTTTTATGAATATAGAGTTGCTTGGACCTAAAAGATTTCCACGCAGGTATTTTTGTAATTTTTTAAAAATCCAGGATAAATGTTAATCCAATTCAACCCTGATAGTAAATTCATTTAAATTTCATAGTTTTTCATCTCAACTTCAAAGGGTGTGTTGGTTTTAGTAACAGAATATTCAGATGCAAAAGCTAAGTGCTATTTCAATTTTCTTCTAGAATTATCATTTTTATCAAGCTTGTCATTTAAGTGAAATTACTGAACTTGTATACAATAAATAATTTTCATTGCCATTTAAGTGAATTTACTGTAATTTATACAATGTATTTCAATATATGAAATGTATTATCAGGTTTGAATTTAATATTATTAACGTTTTAGCTAAGAGGCATGACGTAGCGGCCACGCTGCTTCTTTTTGGTAACCGATAACATTGGTGGGCACGCTTTTTTTTGGGGGGGAGCATTTTGGTGGTGGTAAGTAACAGTCTTCTACAGGTATATAATTTATAAACGCACATTGTTTACTAACTTCGTTTTCACATAGTTTGTTTGTTTAACAGAGTTTTAAGTTTCTCACCTGAAGATTCCTTGAATTCAATCAGGTAGTAGCTAGTGCTAGGAAGGGGAGAAAAGTAAGTTGAGCTTGGTTAATGTTCTTCATCTATATCTCTTATCTATAGCTACATCTGTCAATTCTGCAGAGCAGTCAGAAACCCCAGCCGACAAGGTGTTTTGAGCAAGGATGCCAATTTCTCCACTGCCCATTTTGCCCACATTATAAGGGTGACTACTCAAAAGTGGAAACACATTTACAGTCCCATTTGAAAACAGTGGTACAGCATGGAGGTATGTTTACTGATTCATTGGTTTAGGTATTTAATCTTTGTGTTGATATGAAGAAGGTGAGGACACTAACTGTGGTCAAGAAGGCACTTGTGTTTGGACCAGTTATTAAAGCCTGCTTTGTTTTTTTTTACCTTCCTTTCAGAGTTTGTGATGTATATCTGCAAATGGGGCTGCAGAAAGGAGTCCCACTACCACTGCTGTGCTTGTATTCAAATTTTTCAAAGAAAAAAACAACTGCTTAGACACCTCAGCACATGCCACCCTCGGCCAGCAGAAGGCCACCCTCGGCCAGCAGAAAGCCACCCTCGGCCAGCAGAAAGCCACCCTCGGCCAGCAGAAGGCCACCCTCGGCCAGCAGAAGGCCACCCTCGGCCAGCAGAAGGCCACCCTCGGCCAGCAGAAGGCCACCCTCGGCCAGCAGAAGGCCACCCTCGGCCAGCAGAAAGCCACCCTCGGCCAGCAGAAGGCCACCCTCGGCCAGCAGAAGACCACCCTCGGCCAGCAGAAAGCCACCCTCGGCCAGCAGAAGGCCACCCTCGGCCAGCAGAAAGCCCGGCTTCACCCTGTGGAGGCCATGGTAGAGCTTCATCAACCAAAAAAACAGTTGGCCTACGTTCGAGGGTCAGAAAGGTGAAGTGCACAAAGTGTGAATTAGTGCTAAATAAAAAAAATGTAAAGCAGCATATGAGACGTCGCCACTCAACTGTCAAGGAGCACATTACAGCCGACCGTCATCTGGCATGTCAGCCAATAGAGATTGAAAGGGGAATATTTGCTGTTGTAAAGTCCTTCAGCAGCAATAGTGCACCCATTCATGTACAGAAGCGGACGTGGGGGACAAGCCATCAAATTCGTTGTGAGCTGGATGCCTGTGTGCGCAACACTGAGGTGATGCGTAGGAGTGGGTTTATATCCTTTTATTGTGCCCATCTGCAGTCCCTGCAATACTGCCCACCACCCCTCAGCCCTCAGATAGAACTAAGGGAGGATGTTCTGAGGGACATTGTCAGTAGCAGGTGGTTCAGCGAGGAGCGGAAGAGGGCATGTCTTTTGAAAAAAATGGCTGCAAACGCTGCAGGAATACCCTTCAGTGTTGATGTTGAGGTGGGAAGCTCTTCCTCGAGAAGATATGTTTCCATTTATGAGGCAAATGTGTCTTCCTATAACAAGTTTGGCAGAGTGATGGTCATGTTTGACACAGCAAATAACACGTGGCATTGCCATTGTGTTAAAGCCAAACAGGCCTGTGTCCACAAGGCCATTGCGAAATGGCACTTTTTCCAGACAAGAAAGGAGCTCTTCACGGGAGATGAGAGCGAGGATACTCAAGATAGTCAGGGCTCTGAAGACAAGGTGGAAACTGTCACCTCAAGCGATTTTCAGTATCCTCCTCGAGATCAGGATTTGGGGAGAATTGTTAGGTACATTCACAATAAGAAAAGGCTTCCTGCAAACTTGCCTGCAAATGTGTATGGGTTGACAAGTGAGTCAGACGTGCCTAAACATCTGATGCCCAAAGAGTGTGTTTGTCCTGAATGTCCTGGTGATTTTCCTCTTGGTGAACCCCTGATCATCAGCAAATCAGCAAAAATCATCACTGTCAAGGGAATCATTGAGGGTCCGTCTCACATTTAAACTAAAATTGACAGTTATTCTTCCTTTTCCAAGTTGTATATACCACTAAATGCTCCAATGATCTTCTTATGCATTACAGGTGTGACAACTTATGGGAAAAAATGCAGTAGATGTGGAATGATGGTGCGATACCAGGAATGGGAGGATGGCTTGCATAACTTTAATGACAAAGTCATTCTAACTCTCCATTTTTGCCTGTATCTTCGGAACTGCCTCCAGGTCAAATATTCAATACGTGAAATTTATGAATATTATGTGACCATACTGCATGTTAAATGTGTAACTCTGATATTCCATATCTTTATGCACAGTAGGCCATTAATTAAGCAATTAGAACTCAGGTGCAGGATGAGGCTTCTTAGCTGACAGTCATGACATTAGGTCATTAAATGCATTATTGGAACTTTCCCAGTTGCACACTTGCATGGAATAACATTTTCTAATTTATTATTGTTTTATTCCAGACCCACACAGCTCTGGGTCGAGCCATCGAGACATGGTGCAAATCCAACAAAGTGCTCAATACAGAGCATGAAAAGGTCCACACAACAAGGCACCCAAAAGAACAGACAGAGATTGACGTAACAGAGGACAGGCTATTGGATGAAATATCCAATTTGAAGGTAAACGCGTCTGTTTTTTTTTTTTTTTTACAGTGTACACCTTTATTTTGGTAATCTATTGCAGGTCCATGCCATCCGAAAGCTCTGCAGGGAGTGCGGAATTGATTCCCAAGGTTCCAAAATGGAGTTAGTTTTAAGGCTGAGAGAAGAAATGAAAACCCGAAGCAAATTTGATAAAATCTTTCAAAAGGTTTGGGGAGCATCTGGTAAGTAAAAAAAAAAATGTCCCAACAATGTGGATCTTTTCTCATGGGGTTTACTGCTGGTAATTTAGTTTGACTTCCTTAAACACTTGTTCTCCTCAGGTGGCTGGGCTGTTGTTATGTGCCCCTGTGGACAGGTTGTCTCGCTGAAATTTAACATTAGGGCAGAAAGTCCTAGGGACTTTACTGACTTATTGTTGTCTTGGAAACACATGCCCAACATCTGCATATATGACTTTGCAAGAGGTCTGGCTGTGCATGCTAACCTTAGAGAGCCTGAGACGATACCTTTCAGCCCTCATGAGGGTAGGTTGTTGGACCCCAGCCATGAAAACTTGCAGTACGCATCCAATGGTGGTATGGTCAATTTACCATGGCTTAACACTAGGAAAACTGTGCCAGACCCGGGTGGCCATCCATTGACTGGGTCAGCAGACCATTACTGTCTCTACGACACATTCCATGAGGGAAACACCAAAGACCCAAAAGATATCCTCCGGAGGATAAAGATGGTACCTGAACTGGCAGGGAGAATTAACAGCCAGGTTGCAGAACAACTCTTCTCAACCATGAAAAAAAAAACAACTATTACATGAACATGCTCTCGCCATCTGCTCATGTTTTCATGATGCGTAACGTTATTCACAATTACAATCAGCGGAAGAATGAGAAGATCAAGGAGGAATTAAAGAAGCTTGTGACTCCTGAAATTCAGCTGTGTCTCAATGAGCATGGTCAGGCAGAATTCTGTACCTCTCAGCCAACAGGGCTTAGCCCCGACCCAGTTGTTGCTGCCTACTCTCAACCAGTAGAACTTAGCCCAGATCCAGTTGTTGCCGCCTCCTCTCAGCCAGCAGAAATGGGGTTTAGCTCAGACCCAGATCTTTCACCACCTTCTAAACGTAAGTAAATCTTATATATTTTATGCATTGTATTAGTGATTGTGTATATTGATCCAATAACACATTTCAAATCATTTTTGTCTCATCTCTTTATTTTGAATTAGGTTCAAGGTTACAGTCGCTGTCCTCAGCTGTTGGCCGCACTAATACCAACTTTACAGTTGCTAATTGGAAACAAGAACCAAACGCAAGACTCTGTGAATTAGTAAGTTTGAGATTAGTTTTTGTGAATAAGACATTTTAAATATGCATAATGTTCTGTATATTTCCCCATAGCTGGACTATGTACTGGATATTAAGGGTGACCCTGAGGAGGAAATTGTTCAAGCCAACAACTCGATCCTCACAAGGTCTGACTTTTGGACTCTGGGCCTAGAACGAGATGTTGAAGCAACAGTAAATCTGAACCAAGTGTTTAACTGTATTTCCTATGGTGTGAGCTGATTAATTGTCTTACTAATTAATCATTGTTTTTTTTTTAGATCGCAAATTGTTGTTTCAACATTATCGCCAAGGCTGCAAATGCACGTGTAAGTTACATTTATTACATTTAACATAATCTGTGCATTCATGTTTCCTGACTGTATACTTTTGTTGCCTACACAAAGTTTTATGCATCTGTTTTCAAATAAAGGGCATTGCAACCATGGCTGTGGATGCCTATGTGGTGGTCACCTGGCTTCCTCCATATGAGGCTTCTCCGATTGCTGAAATGATTGTGAGTAGTAATGTAACAGAACTTGTATTTCAGCTTTAACCTCATGTTCAAGTTCCTCTTTGAACTTTTTTTTTTTTTTTTTCCTCAGTGTGACTTTGCATCCAAAGACGTGGTGCTTCTCCCTGCCTGGCAACCGGGGCACTGGACATTGTGTGTGAGTAAACCCACTTTGACATGGCTTTTTTTCTATGTGAAATTCTGTGCTGTTATTATTGAATCCTCATTCATGCTTTGTTGGTACATTTCATGCGGTACTCGTTCGGAGGCCCGGTCGCGCGGGCACTCTCTCTCTCTGCGGAGCCAGATGAAAGTATACAGTCTCTAATCTAAGCGCTGTCTTGCTCTCTCTCCTCGCACATATTAATCAAAATAAATCGACACGATGGTAAGGTCGGAAAAGTTTCATGTGGAGCATTCAGAGATTTTTTTTCTTTTTTTTTTCCCTGAATTACCGCTGGGTGTGAATTTTGCTGAACTACTTTTTCCACACAGTGCTATCAGGAATCAATAAGAGAATCGTTAAAGAATCGGATCGATAAGCAGAATCGTCAGTGGTATTGATAATCTTGTCAATTCCCATCCCTACTCACAACTCACCCTTGCTCAAGTTCAAATACACAAATTACCAATGACTTCAACTTGTGCAACCAAAAGAACCCACTCTGTTTATTTCATTTGTAAAGACATGTGCCAGCTCAGTGTGGTTAAAAAAGGTTTCCGTTATATGGTGCAAATGCAAACAATGGAAATTTGCTCACTAAGAACCTGTGAACCACAATCCCAAACTGGCAGTTTGATTTTATGTGTACTGAATTGTTTACTTAAAGTAAACTTGTCTGACTTTAATGCACATCATTTCTTTTTTTTTTAAATATTACTTTTTCTAAAATCATAGTCCTACTTTAAAAAAAAAAAACACAATATATCTCCTTATGCACAGTATCGTAATATATTGCAATATATTGTATCATGATTCGTATCGATCGACAGATTCTTGCCAATACACAGCCCTACTATTTACTGTAACTGTAATTTTGTTTGAAGCAAGATATGGGTCTTTAACCAACCTTTATCTTGTCATGCCATGAAATAAAACTCTTAACAGGTTCTCAAACCAAGACTGAGGATTATGCAATATTTTGATTCAAGACAATCCAGTGGCTTTGGAGATGGCCGCTACCTAGAAATTTTCAGGTTTTTCATAGAAAGCTGTCTACTGGTTCTCTATGTTCATATCTAACTCTGGGTCTTGCAGCAGTAATTATTTTTCTATTCAAAGCAATTTCCATGTTTACACTCTTAAAGTGGTTATTCATTGGTTCACTAGAAACTTCATCTGCATCTTTACTTTAGAATTTGTTTATTTATACCTCCCAAATACTGCTTTGAGAACCCAAGAAATTAGATGCAGTATGATTGTTTTATGTTTTTTGGAAGTATGGTAGTTCTGTTTTGGACTATACTTCCTTTTTGTTTCGTTCTGCATTTATTTTTCCTGTTCATATGTTCCATATGTTCCAAGTCCCTACTAGGAATTGCTGCTACTCCCAGGTCACTTTTTAGCATAGGAAGGTGTAGTTCCATTTTTAAACTATGCTCTTAGGGCTCAAGGTGGGTATCAAGTCATGGTAGAGATTCAGCAATTCCTAAACGGGGTTCAATGTTACATTTGAAAGACATGAATTGCAACTAACACGTCTTCCAAACCTTTTCAGTAACCTGGCACATGCTGTGTCCAATGGACCATGGAGGTCATTTTACTTGGCTGACGAGGTAAAATGTTTGGCTGTAGCACGATTCATTGCATTTAGTAGAGTAGCGTACATAGGCAGGCCTCTTTATATTTTTTATTATGATTTGACAGTGACGCAGAATGAACCTAGTTGCTGCTAAATGGAAGGTTAAAGCACATTGTGTCACTTTTTGTATGATTAAAGCTGCAAAATGAGTGTAGATATCAGTAGGCATCATTTAATAAGAATCATTGATAATAAATCACACACCCCTTTTACCATCATAGGGCGCATCTCCCCAGCATCAGAGCAACAGCTGTGGTGTGTTTATGCTGATGGTGAGATGCAATATTTTCAGAAGTGATAACTGATTACTAGTTTGCAGAACAACTAACACATTTGTATGTTTATTTCAGTATGCAATGTATTCTAGCCTCCAAAAGCCATACGATTTCGTTGAGGTGAGTATGTTCAAATCTCAATCAGATTTGTAGTGTGAAATAAGACTTTTAATAATTTAGTCCAATCTGGAGGCTACAGTTAACATGCACCAATAGGCCATACACTTAACTTTGTCTGCAGTTACTGTACTCACTGGAGGAGATGGCTACATCTGTAAAAATGTACACTGCCATAGTTCCCATATCTGTACTGTACAGTCCCATAAGTACTGTAACATGGATTTGTGTCAGCCTATGAAGACATTTAGAGCATAACATTACTTTCAGGTGGACATGCTCTCTATCAGGAGGTGGTGGTGTGGACAACTGCTTGAGACCTTTACACTTGAAAGGTGTTGCATACTGCGTCCATATTTTGCTATTTAATTATATTTGGTGCTCATGAAGATGGAAGCCAATATACTGATCTCATTTCTTTCTCTAGCCCTGCAAGACTAGCCGACACACCCATCTCACCCTCTCCATCTCCCCATATTAGCCACCACTTCCTATCACCAAGCAGCGAAAAGTATTATACTGTGTTCATATATTGCTATTTCCTTTTATTTGGTGCTCATTAAGATGGTAGCCAATATACTGATCTCTAATTTCTTTCTCTAGCCCTGCAGGACTAGCTGACACACCCATCTCACCCTCTCCATCTCCCCATGTCAGCCGCCCCTTCCAATCTCTAAGCTGTCCATCAGGCACACCCATTACAGAGGACAGTCCATTCTTGCCACTTGCAGTCCTTCAGCGTATTATTGAAGAGACTCTGAGTTTAGACATGGCTATGCTTGGCGTGTTCAACAGAGTTTCTAAAACTTTCCGGGAACTCGCAAAGCCATTCCACCCCTCAGTTTATATTAATGAGAGTTTGGCTGGGGACCTCAAACTTAAAGACAGTCTGATGCATGTAACTGTTCGAAAAATTTATAAGACTGCAGGTCGTGGCAGTGGCCTTGCACTACGCCTGAAAGGCTTTTCCAAAAGAAGAAACTGGCCGAGCGCACGCCTGGTGCTGAGGCACATGGCTTATGGCAGGTATCTGATTGAAGATGTCTGCCTACCATAGTGTTGTTCTCTGAGTCTGTGTGGTTAGAACAACGTCGTCAACACTTTTATTACTCCTTTCTTTTGTTTTATTTGACACGTTTTATTGTGTTATCCCTTTCAGTTTTGCATGCCAATAAATCTGTTTTATACTGTACGTACTACAATGTTCAAAAGTAAATTGATCAAGAGAAATTACAGTATTTTGTCTTTTTTTGAAAACATCTAAAGGGCCTGTGGGAAGAGTAAGTGAATCATTGGAGTCAAATTGCGATAGCCTACTGTTTGAGCCTTCATAAAGTGTGTCTGGGTAACTGGACTGAAACTGCACAATGTCCCAAGTGTTATTTTAATCTATTCATTAGCCTATTAAATTCAGACATATTCTTCAACAACTGTATTGGTTTCGGACTGGATCTCAATGGGTTCCTTTTTTGAAGCAACTAACTTGTATCTAGGGGATGGCTATAGAGATAGCTGTGTCCTCAACTCGTAGAAGATAATGAACATGTAGGCTACTGCACAACCACAACATTCTCATATTTAGCTACTATGGAGCCTCCCTAAAATGATTGTTGTAATAACAGGAAATTAATCCTAATCAAGCCGCTCAAAAGCTGGTTTAGTCAGTTAGATGCTAGCTGATGTCTGCCTATGCTTAAAGACAAATTAGGACTGAGATAAACTTGTCCTACACGTAATTTTATTTATGTAATTGGATTAACATTCTGTAGATGGCTTAGCTTGCTAACGTTAGTTTTATGCTAACCGCAACATTACAGACTACTGATCTTATTTTGAAACTTCTGTTTGAGAAAAACTAACTAGCGAATGTTGTTATATTATCCCGAATAGAATGTTATATTAACCCGGATGTTGGCAGTTTTATGCTAACCGCAACATTACAGACTACAGAAAAACTAACTAGCGAATGTTGTTATATTATCCCGAATAGAATGTTATATTAACCCGGATGTTGGCAGTTTTATGCTAACCGCAACATTACAGACTACTGATTTTATTTTGAAACTTCTGTTTGAGAAAAACTAACTAGCGAATGTTGTTATATTATCCCGAATAACTGGAGAATGTTGTTGTATTGTCCCAAATAACTGGAGAATGTTGTTATATTGTCCCAAATAACTGGAGAATGTTGTAATATCTCGAATAACTGGAGTGGGGGCGTTTCAGTCTGCGAAAACGCGGAAACCCCCACCAGCACGAGAACGCCCATTTGTGGCCGCAGTTGGATGTTATTGTCTAAATAGGCCTATGATTTGATAGCTAATTATTATTTGCGTTTATTACTATGAATGAGTTTACCGAAGACAGTAATATAACATAAAATAATTTATAACTTATAACCAAACCTTTTACAGTTTTTGAACTGTTATTATTATTTTATTTTTTTTTTCGCTTATTATAGTACTGAGCTTTTTCCTCCAAATTTTTACTTTAAAGATAAAAGTATCCTAAATATAGCCTATTATTTATTTTTTTAAATGCAAGAAATTATCTTTAAAAAAAGGATTTTAAAAACAATGCAATGCATCCCGCATCTAAACAGGAGGCCTGGTTGAATCATGCGGCACACTCTGAATCATGCGGATTGCGAAAGCGTGGGCACTGTTTATGAATTTGTGGGTACAGATTGCAAAAACTAAGGACACGGTTTACAAATCTGAGAGAACGGGGAACTCGTACGGATTAGGTACGGTTTATTAATCCGTTGTGATAAAGTGCAGTTGTTTCTAACGTTAGTGTTTTGGAGCAATTGAATGCCTTCAAACAAAAGCTACCGAGGAATCGTCGAGAAAGACCAGTTTTAAAGTTTTACAAAAAATAAACCACGTTCAATTTGTAGCCTATAGACTATATTGTTCTTGAATTGTTCGAAGAAAAAACGACATAAAAACGCCAGCCTGATCTCAAGAGCGCTGCTTTGATTAGGTACGCTCATTGCGTTTAAAAAAAACGTGGCGCTCCCATTGAAAACAATTGAAAACATATTACGCCAGGCGTGTGGAAAAACGCTTTGGTGGACACACAGCCTTTCAAGAGGGGGAGGGCGCATATTTGCATTTGAATGTTGTGTTACATTCTGAAACATTTAATGTGTGACGCACACACACAACTGCACATGCACACATTGGGCTTACATTCTGTTTGACTGTGTTATTGTTACAAACATGCTGCTCTAAACTCTAGTAAACTTTTCTGTCGGTGTTAGCAGCAAAGTTAAAGTTGATGATGCTGACTCGCCATCTTCGCAGTGAACGCGCATAGGCCTAAACGCATATGACTACTTCGAATTAGCCTATACGCAGAGAGTTGCCAGTTTGTTTTCGTTTTTAATTGTTTTGTTTAAAAGTAGACATTTAAAGCTGTCTCTGAGGCAAGCGCATCGAGGTGTTTCGGTTCATATGAGACGCGCTCCAGTTAACACGCGCGCTGTGTTTTGGTTCATGAGACGCGCTCCAGTTAATACGCGCGCCTCTATGTCACTTCTAATGTATTAATCCAGTCAATTTGTTGATGAAATATTTATTAAAATGAACATACAATTTATCCGAAACGAAATTTATAAGCTTTCTACAAAACAAAACTTAATTGGTGGTCAAAATCATGTCTGACCCACTCCAAATATTTTCTGATATATTGAAATGGATTTATAGCGTTTTGGAAAAGAACTCCTCATATTTTTTTATTTTATTTCTTTATTTATTTATTTATTTTTATTTTATTTTTTTTACGGAACTGCTTTTGAAATTACGATTGGTATTATTATAGATGTACAGAAGTCATTCTGTTGGATACTATTTTATTCCTTCCTTAGTGTAAAATGGAAATATATATATTTTTTTCATAAATTAAGCACAAAAAAACACTAAATGGTGTAACAGTTTTAGAACTAGACAAATCGTTCTTCATAAATAGGCCTACCGAAATATAAAATTTAACCAGTTATCCATGTTAAATCAAGCTTCGAACCCATGACATTATCATGTTCTATCCGTAAGTTCTACCACTCGGCCATGTGTTCACTTACGGAATGAGTAGGACGTTTTGTCGTTAAACTATTGTGAGTGTAAGCCTACATTACATGAAAACAGGCCTACCCCTTATACAGTTTTAAAATATGATTTTATTAGGCCATTTGTTGTTTAAACGTGCGTGTTGCATATATACATATACTTAGGCGAATTATAGCATTGATTATTGTGGAGGGGGAAATACCCCACCGGCAAATCGCAACTTGCTTAGCTTGGCCTATGTTTTTTTTTTTTTTTTTTTTTTTTTTTTTTTTTTAATCTACATGGATTTTTTTTAACACAAATGCTTTTGAAGATGTAAATTCAGTCAATCTGTTGTAAGAGATTTGTTCCTTAATGTAAAAAAGAAATGCAAGGTAATTTTAATACACGTTTATGCGGGATTTGAACCAGTGTCATCAAAATGATTGTACCAAAGTTCTACCACTCGACCACGACCTTTTTAACTGATAAACCCCCAGAAGTTCGGTTGTTCAGCACGCGAGAGAGGCGCTCTTCAGTCTTCGCATTCCTCAATAGCGTCATTGAAAGCAGCACTTTATTTTCGCTGCCTATTTTAACTTTTGATGCATAAAATGTTCTCCTATAGCCTAAAAGTTTATATTCTAGTTAAAGCTATATTCTATTTAAAATGTAGACTACTTTTACATAATTACGTTTTGCTTTCGCTAAATGTCCCTTTGCGCCACCTGGTGGTCATTTCGCCACCAACTTTGAAATACGGCTGGTTTATTTTAGCCGCGGTAGATTTACCGCGGCACTTGTCGCGGCGGTACACAACATTCTGGTTGTCCACCTACTGTATATATGAAGAGTTCAGATGCAAAAGCCATTTGAAGCCATTGTTCAAGGCCCAACTTGCCAGAGGGAGGCCTCCTTCGTCTCTTGAAGGAGGCGGCCCGTCAAATGGTGAGCGAGGTGGAAGGCGATGGCCCGGAGGATATCCGCACAATAAGAACCTGACTTGAAGGCGGCGACCAGATACCCGAACTGGTTGAGGCGGCAACGCAAAGGATGCTCCGAGGCTGGGGCCTTAGAGCGAGATTGCTTCCCACTCATAGGCTCCGAAGGGCAAGACCAGCGTCAAGAGCTGGCAGGCAGCGCCGACAAAAAGCACTCGCCAAATCTCGCGGATTTCATACCTGCCAGCTCCTCTTCAAAAGAGACTGAGCCCACCTTGCAAAAACAATTCTGGACGGTAGTAAGGAGGGGAACTGTCCAATTCCAATTGACACAGTCTTTAACTCATATCGGGCAAGATGGGAGACCCCCTCTCCCTTCGTTGGGCTCGGTCGGTTCGACGCTAGGGTGAGTGCTGACAACACACACCTGGTGGGAAGTATATCTCAAGGCGAGATCCAAGAAAGCCTACAGCAGGTCTCGAACGCATCCGCACCTAGCCCAGACGGGATTGGGAAACGGGATATTCTCAATTGGGATCCCAGGTGCGAGACCCTCACGCGGCTGTTCAACATGTGGTGGTTCACAGGTGTCATACCTAACAGTCTGAAGAAAAGTCGTACAGTACTAATACCAAAGACCACGGATCCAGGAGCGATGATGGAGATCGGTAGCTGGAGGCCGATCACCATCGGATCCATGGTCTTAAGGCTCTTCACTAGGGTGATCAATAAGCGATTACAACAAACCTGTCCGATCCACCCTAGACAAAGGGGGTTTCGTCCCAGCCCCGGGTGCGCGGAGAACATTGAGGTACTGCAAAGCCTCATCCGCCACTGCAAAGAAGAGCGGAGCCAACTTGCAGTAGTATTTGTCGACTTTGCACAGGCTTTTGACACCGTCTCTCATGAGCACATCCTGTCAGCTCTTGTGCGGATGAATGTGGACCCCCACATGGTAAATCTAATCCAGCAGATTTACACGAACAGTACGACCTTTGTCGAGGTCGGAGGTGGGGTCACCTCTAATATTACAGTGAGGGTTGGTGTTAAGCAAGGGGACCCCTTGTCACCCCTGCTTTTCAACCTGGCCTTGGACCCCCTTATCCAAGGTCTCGAACGCTTTGGCAAAGGTTACACCGTCATGGGTCACAAAATCACATCCATGGCCTTCGCAGATGACCTGGTGCTGATTGGAGGATCTTGGAGTGATATGGCGCATAACCTTCAAATTCTGGATGAATTCTGTCAAACCACCTCTTTAAGAGTGAACCAAAGGAAGTGTCATAGCTTCCTCGTCAGGCCCTGCAGTGGTGCGTTCACGGTAAATGACTGCGCCCCATGGGTTCTGGGGGGCAAGGCCTTGCAGCAAACAAATATCGATGACACAATTAAATATCTAGGTGTCAAATTCAACCCCTGGAGAGGGGTTGAAAAGCCTGACCTGGAGGTGGCTCTTGAACAGTGGTGCCAGAAGATCGGGAAATCACTACTTAGACCCACACAAAGGGCGATCCTCCTAAATCAGTACACTATTCCCCGGCTCTTTTACCAGGCTGATCTCTGCGAGGTCAATGACGGTGTACTCCGGAGCCTTGATGGGATAATCAGGAGGTTTGTGAAGAAGTGGCTCCACCTTCCACAAAGCACCTGTGATGGGCTAATCTATGCAAGGAACCGGGATGGCGGCCTGGGAATATGCAAGCTCTCTCGGCAAATCCCGTCAACTCAGGTGAGGAGGCTTTACAACCTCTTTCATTCTGAGGATCAGTTGGTTCGGACTATAATGGACAACTCTCGCTCGAAAGCCAAGTTCAAGGGGGCGTGGTGGAGAGCTGGTGGAAATGATGATGCCCTCCTGCCTCTGGGCGAGAGGGATTTGAACGTAAGAGGAGACACCACCGACTCATTGACTAGCCACCGCCGGGTGTGCCCAGTCCCGAGTGACTGGAGGAAGGACGAATTTCTGAAATGGGCAGGCCTTCCAACACAAAGAGTGGGAATACTTTGCTTTCATAACTCCACCGCTAGTAACCACTGGCTGGGTAATCCTACGGGATTCACCCAACGATCGTACATAGCAGCGTTGCAAGTTCGGGCGTGTGTATTCCCCACTCTAGAGTTCTGATGCCGTGGCAGGGCCAAGACGGGAATGGCCTGCAGGCACTGCTCATACAGATCTGAGTCCTGTTCGCACATCTTAGGGCAATGCCCAGCTATGCAGGAAGCTAGGATTGCCCGGCACTCAAAATTGTGCCGTCTCCTCGGTGCCGAGGCTGAGCTTCATGGATGGGAAGTACACCGGGAATGGGAGTTCAGGACCCTCCAGGGGGAACTGCGGCGACTTTACTTGGTGCTCATCCGCGATTCGAAATCCTTGGCCATTGACCTAACGGTGCGTTATGAGTATGCTTCTGACTCCCTCTCCAGGGCTGCACAGGAGAAACTCAACTACTACGGCCCTCATGGCGAGGTGATCAAGCGAGAGTTGAGGGTTGAAGAGGTGGAGGTCATTGGGTTTCCCTTAGGGGCAAGGGGCCTTTGGCACACTGGAAACTACAGGATATTGACGGAAATCGGACTTAGCCGGGCAAGGGTCAGGTCCTTCAGCAGGTTGATGAGTCGGAGGACTCTCCTCTACTCGTTGGATCTGTTGAGGGCCTTTCAACTGTCCCTGAGGACCTAAATGTGGCAAGAGAATAATGATTTATATCGATTATCATGTTATAATTGAAGGCAATGGCATTGAATGTGATGCAAAGTTGGTTAGGATCCAAGTAAGTAACTGGGTCTGGCGTCCCAGTTGCCTACTATAATGATGATACGGACAAGGACAACAATTTGCCACAATAATTGAAACCATCATCTTTAAAGCCAGCCGACCAGGCGCAGCAAGAGGGTCGTGTGAGGGTTACACCAGACCCTTCCGACACCAAAGCCTCCGTTGTCAGTTGTCAGGACCCATCTTGATGTGGCTGCACGGACCCGGGTCCAACCTTTCCGCATGATGGGCCAGGGCAGCTGGCGCGGTTGGGCCCTGAGGGTCAGGTGAAACCCTTGGAAAACCCGATCAGTAGGAAAGATGCCCTTCCAAAAGTCGGACGTACCTTGGGAATTACTTTGCTCAACGGGAATTAAGCGGGAACCCTACCTTTCAAAATGTCTATGTTTTTGGCCTGGCGAAAAAACTGTCGGGGGGGTACTACCGGGTGGGAGAACGACCCATCTGGTGGTGCACTCCTGCCCAGTTGCGCGGGAGAGGGGAGGGTTGCCGGGCAGGGCTGCTGGCACCCTACTGATCCGGGGCAGTGAGGGAATGGTAGAGTTGCCCCTCATGAGATAAGTTCAGGCCGGTGAAGAAGGTGCCAAGATGGAAGGTAAGGTGGGCCGAGTCGGCTGGGCAGTGTCTAATTTTTCTGCTGTTCTGCTTTATCATTACAGGTGCGGACAAGGACCGGAGCAGGTGTAATTAGGTGCGAGGGCGAAGGTTCCGTGATCCGGCAGTGGAACGGTGGGGCCAAGTCTCGAAATGGTATGAACCACTGCCGCAACACGGAATGTAGTCTGAAAAATGGCTACAAATGACGAAGGGGTGCAGTCCTCGATTCATGCGCTGCTAGACGGTGACGTAAGTATTCTCGGTCTTGACTATTTAGTTATAGTCTGGCATTTTTAAATGCCGCATCTCCGGATGCAGTAGTATGGAGTACGGGGCTCCTCAACCTCGGCAAGTCGCCCCCCCGGGTATCGTACCAGGTGACGATATTTGAATTGACTTGGGGGACGGCCAAACCGATAGCCAAATGCCTCGTCATCTAATTAGTGACGCGCATGAATGGATGAAAGAGATTCCCACTGTCCCTACCTGCTATCTAGCGAAACCACAGCCAAGGGAACGGGCTTGGCAGAATCAGCGGGGAAAGAAGACCCTGTTGAGATTTTTACTGTCCTAGCTGTTGAAACTACCTTGGTTTTGAACCCGGTTATAAGTGTGGAGTGTGCCAGCAGACCTTCAACAAAAGAGGGAAGGCAATTGAGAAGGCATACTATTTCCTTGTCGTGCCACTTAAGATTCAGCTAAAAAATATCCTAATTGTATATGTATAATCAAAGCTACGGAAACATTTCACAAGAGATGGCTGTGTTTCAGATATCAACAAATACAACAGAACGGAATACAGACGCGAGACACAGGGAGTACACACTGACAGTATTACGCTAACCTTCAACTGTGATGGTTCCCCTGTGTTCAACTCATCAAAGACTTCAAATTGCCCATTCTGTGTACTATCAATGAACTTCCATTTGTGGATCGATGTAAAAATGTGATATTGCATCAGTTATGGTTCGGCAAAGGAAAAACCCCGGTTCAAAGTTTCTTCACCCCATTCATCCGTGAACTTCAAAAACTAGGGGACACAGGATTCTGTTGGAAAGATGAAAGTGGGTCAGAACATTACACCATGTTAACAGCTAAAATATGTATTTGTGATACAGTTGCAAGGGCAATGGTGCAGAACTTTTAACAATTCAATGGAGAATTTGGATGTGGTTTTTGCTACCACAAAGGGGAGATGGTACAAAAAGGCAGAGGTTTTACTAGAGTTTATCCTGTACAGATTGTTGGGTGTGACCTGAGACATATGCCTGAAACAGTGCAACTTGCTGAGTTAGTGATGGAAAATGGTAATGACCAATCTCCAAGGGGTGTTAAAGGTCCAAGTCCCCTGATCCTGTGGCCATCATTAGACATTATCAAGGGGTTTATTCCAGATTAGATGCATTGTTTTTGTCTTGGTGTAGTCCGTCAATTTGTCAGTCTTTGGTTTGACCCTCATTATGCTAACAAGAACTTCCACTTGACTATAGCCAGTTGAATGACCTAGATCAGAGGTACTCAACAGGCGGTGGCATTCATTTTATGGCCCACGTTATGCAAAAGATGAATGCACTTTTTTATTGGCTATATCATTTGAGCTCAAAGTTTGCAAAAATATTTGACTGTGTGGTCATATTTAAACATAAATATGAAACGTTTGTTTAAGTTTTTTACCTTATAAGCGTCACACCGTTCTGCTTTGCTGACATGCTCTGGTGCATGTGCGCTATTTCCCGCTCCACTCCGCTCACACCACAAGAAAACTCCACGTCTTTTCACCGCCTGGCTAAAGTTGCTTGCTTTGTATTCAGCATCCCCAAGCGGGTCTGCGAGTGCAGAGAGGGTTTTCTCCACTGCTGGTCTGCTTTCAAGAAACTATGACTGCAAATCAAAGTCAAAAAGAACCGAGCGCACAACCGATGCTGGCGCACGCGGTAAATGACTTTCGTGAGAAGAAAACATCTACACGCAAGGAAACGGGGACTCGCGAGCTCATTCATATCCTGTGCGTGCTCGTCACATCTCCTCTGTACGCAATACAAGCCCTCGCGCGCATGCATGATTTTTTTGCTCGCTCCAACAAATGTTATTTTTGACAGTCGAGGGGTGGGACTCCCCTTTTCCGGAAGTCAGTTGTGATTGGACGCCTGTCCAATGACTTGTAATTCATTTGACTTGAGACATCACTTAATTTGTTTTATTTATTGTGGTTAATTAATATTTAATGTGATTTAATGCATTGTTAATATAGAATATATTCTTACCAGATACTTTTTAAAGAGATACTTTTTAGAAAGTTTTAGTGCATTGTGCATTTGCATTGTGTTGTTAAGAGATATTTACAGACTTGACACATTTCCATGGTTATTAGCATTGTAAATCTTCCAAAATTCTTATGAATTTTTACATAATAATAATATAAATTGTTCATTATATATTCTATTAAATGTAATAGGGGTTCTGGCTTCTGGTAAGTTAAGATACAGAACACAGCATTAATTATAGCTTAAAAATGCCTTTTCAGAATTTGCTACCGAATACAGAGAAACAATAAATCCAGCAAATTATTGAACCCAGTAAAGCTATTACAACATTATATGGTGATCTTAATCATCTAACTTTTTGTAAGCTAATAACTTAATAAGAGAACGAATGAGGCAAATAGTACACAGCATAAATGATTAAAACCCATCTGCACATAACATATCTTAAAAAAATTAAATACATCCATGCTGCCAGAGCAAAATATAATGAATCACTCAAAATTGACATAATAGTAATACACATGGTGAAAACAAAAAAGTTTACACAACTCTTGCTTATTGATATAAACAAGTAATTTATCTTTCATCCAAGGCCCTTATTATATATACAACTATGGACACTTTTTACATTCTGAGATTCTCAGATCCACTTTAATTTTGGTGGGATAAACGTAAATAGTGGGTAGAGGTGAACTACAGCAAATATGACCTTTTCTCCAATTTACTTTAGATATTTTAAGCCAATAGCACAAATCATAGTGCTTTAAATATAAAATGTAAACATTTATAAGAATTTTAGCAGATTTACAATGATGTGTCATTACAGTCTGTAAATATCTCTTAACCCTCTATTGCATGAAATATTAATTAAACATGGTAAAAAATGTTTTGCATGCTTTTATTACTTAAAATGAGCTAAATAACAGATACATATAAAAAATATTTAAGTATACTTTAGCTGTCTTGTGGCATGAGGCACATTTTCACATGTATTCAACTTTTTTGGTTGATTCTTCAAGGAACAATTATGTGAAAACTGTATTGCATAATAACATCAACCTAAGAGTTCCTCAAAACCCAAAACAATTGAAAAGCATCTGAGTAAACCACAAACATTACTCAGCTGTTATAAATGCACAACACTTTCTCGTCAAAAAAACAAACAAACAAAAAAACTCTAGTTTCCACAAAAAAGACTAGAAGAGATAGTTCACACAAAAATGAAAGTTCTTTCATCATTTACTCACCTCCAAATTGTTCTAAACCTGTGTGAATTTGGGGGTGAGTAAATGATGAAAGAACTTTCATTTTTTGTGTGAACTATCTCTTTAAGGCAAAGGTTGTAACAATTGAATACTTAACATTAATGAATTTATTGAAATAAAACAGTATTGTTTTTTAGTCATTAACTATGAAAGCATAAATTAAACAATGGCCACTGGAAGAACGCCATTCAGATGCATTTGTCCATTTAGGCAAGTTTAGACTTCAATGACTGCACTCTTGCAGAGCAGATGCCACCAAGATCCATGAAGATTTTTTGTATTACTTCAAAAGTATACTTAAGTTCTTTTGGATACTCCATGTTAAGTGCATACATGAGACCAAATAAGTATGCGAATACTGCTGGCAGATCTGGAATGTCCTCAAGCACAATGGCCTCTTCCAGGATTATGGCCAGGTTGATCACAGTTGGCAGTGATGTAACGGCAGCAACATCATCTTCGACCATAGTAAGAATTCCAATCTTTACACCTTTGGTGCAGTGGTCCACAGGATCAGTATCCAGGGAGAATGGATGGGAGAGATGGGGGTATTAATGGAAATGTACATTTACATATAACAATAATTATTATTGTCATTGTTGTTGTGTAAGTAACCTGAAAACATGTAAAATATAGTATAAAAAAAGGATTTAGAAATGGAAATTGTAACTCACCAGGCACATCTTGAGTAAACATGCTGGATTCTCACGCAGAAAAATTGGCAATCCGTTAAGAGCTGTTCTTTTCCGATGTGAGGTAATGTCAGTCACCTAAAAATAAAAAATATACATTTTGATTATAAAATCTGCAGATGCTGCATTACCTCAACTACTTAATTATTGCTTTAGTAGGTAAAGTACAGTACACCCAAAAATTATTCTGTCATCTTTTACGGTCACCTTTTACTGTACCTCATGTTGTTCCACTTCCAACCCCATATGACTTGCTTTATTTTTTTGGAACGAAGAATATTTCTGTTTTAAAAATACAGAATGGTTATTTTACTGGTTATTTTAAAGAAAAGATGGATTGATCAGACAGGACACAACTCCTTCACATCAGCATCGAAAAGGACCCAAAAGTGTGCGAAATCAGAAACACTGTAAAATGATATTAGTCCGTCAGATTGTGAAGTGCGCAATATTCGTTAAATATTTCAAATAACATACAGATGATTATAAAAATGATTAATATACTCAGTTTATTTTAGAGAAAAGATGGATTGATCAGACAGGACACCACTCCTTCACATCAGCATTGAAAAGGACCCAAAAGTGCGCGAAATCAGTAACACACTGTGAAATCAAATAAGGCCGTCAGTTTAAGAAGAAGACAATATTCGTTAAATATTTCAAATAACATACAGATGATTATAAAAATGATTAGTACACACTGGTTATTTTAAAGAAAAGATGGATTGATCAGACTGGACACCACTCCTTCACATCCACATCGAAAATGAACAAAGTGCTCGAAATCAGAAACACACTGTAAAATGATATGAAGATATGAAGAGCACAATATTCGTTAAATATTTCAAAACACCACTCCTTCACATCTGCATCGAAAAGGACCCAAAAGTGCGCAAAATCAGAAACACTGTAAAATTATATTAGGCTGTCAGATTGTGAAGAGCACATATTCATTAAATATTTCAAATAAGATACAGATGATTATAAAAATGATTAATACATACCGGTTATTTTTTTTAAAAAAGCTGGATTTTTCAGACACGACGACACCACTCCTTCACATCTGCATCGAAAAGGACCCAAAAGTGTGCGAAATCAGAAACACACTGTAAAATGATATTAGGCTGTGAAGGGGTGGTCAAAATCCCTTGCCTCTTCAGCATATAAATCTTAATATCCTTTTGAATGCTTATTATTTATTTTATGAAATCAATAATTAAGTATGTTCATTATTACTTAATCATTTATTGTACTTTTGCTTGTGAAATCATATTCTTAAATGCATGCTGATGTAAGTAACCAGCTTCTTTTAGGTGCACAAGGCCATTTGTCTCTTTCTCTGGTCTCAGGAGAAAGGTTTATGGATCCTAAAAAGCGTCGTGAACACATATGTCCAACATATATGATACTTCTCTGTACCGATGGTCAAGCTATATTGAGCTTTGCTATATTGAATTTTAATAGTTTTATTAAAATGTACTCTTTTATTATATTTGCTTTCTGAGGAGCAAATGTTATCTGTTTTTCTCCCAAACGAGTGAATGTTTTACCATTATGTTTTGGTACTCTTAACTGATAATAAGCCGCTCAGACTCTCTTCAGCCTTGATAGGAGCTCTTATTTGCTAGTGCCCTATGTGAATGCGGTAACAGTGAAAATAATAGGGAAAGGGATTTTGGTTTATGTATGAGTGTTAAAACATAAAGGGGTCATTGAAGCAAATAGTTTAAGGCACCATTTCTTTGTTAAAGTCTTACTCCAGTTACAGGTTAAGGAACCACTGTCATTATTTGAGATTGACTTGAGTTGTTGTTCTGGACAATCTGTGACCTGGAAGGTCATGACGTGCCTCTGAATGTCAGATACATCATCGATGGAGATATGCTTCGTCTATCTGTATATGTGTGGAAAATTACTGTGTTTATCTATTTCTTAGCCAATGAGAATCATTCAACGTGTAAGAAATGACGTAGCTTAGACCTTGAAAATGGTATAACTACTGTGATTGTTGTAACTGTAAGAGGGCGGCCTACGAACTCCTGAGTGAGTCTTGAAGCTGACTTCTGCTGATGAAACTGCAAACTATGTTCAGTAAACTTTTCTTTAATTTTTTATAATTCTGACTCCGGGTCTTCATTCTTCATGTCTGGTTCTGGGTCCTTTGACTGTTAACCCCTAACAGCTGTCAGATTGTAAGGAACACAATATTCGATAAATATGTCAAATAACATGCAGATGATTATAAAAAATTATTAATTCACAGCGGTTATTTTTAAGAAAAGCTGGATTTAATAGACAGGACACCACTCCTTCACATCAGGAGTGATTACGTTACACTATCAGTTTGTAAAGAGCACTAGGCCCTTGCACTGCATGTCGCACCAGAATCTGGAGGATTCTCCTCTTCACTCTGAGTTGGGTTAATAGCTACTGCAGCTGCTGTAACCCTTTTCACTGTGTCATCGGCTGCCTGGGGGTTGACAAAGGCTTGCTTTTTGAATCTTGGATCCAAACAAGTTGCATCGGCAAGCTTCTAGATGAGCTCCACTTCACCAAATCTTTTAGTCATTTCTGACATTAGGATGTCCACTAGTTTCTTTACTGGTTCAAAGCTGGAGGGATTTCTTTGATTCCGGGCAACAATCCTCTGAAGACCTCTTGTCATCAGAATTATTTTGGAGGCAGTCACAAACCTACAAAAAAATGTACAACTGTTTACATACTGTACATATAACAAAGCTAAAATCAATATTGCACATATAAATACACGCATGATGAAATATACAGTTTAAAATGTTTTTGTTTTTTTATGATAATCCAAAAAATGTACATTTAAAAAAAATACTTACTTTTCTGCACTCACTTTTCGGTAGTGACCTCCTCAAATGGATGAATAATATCCACGATTTCTTGGCAGATTTTCCATTCATCTGGCGACAATGTTGGCAGAGATGCATTAGTGAGAGCCAGGGTGGAGATGATTGGCTCTTTGATTTCAATGAATCTTTTTAACATATAAAATGTTGAATTCCATCTTGTGGCCACATCCTGTTTTAAGCGCAGCTGCTCTTGACCTGTTCTGTTTTTGCGTGGCCTTCAGCTTATCTGAAGCAACTGTGCTTCTATGGAAGAACTCAACAGTTTGCTTGACTTTTTGCAATATTGCTTGGACCTCTTTCAGTGCAGCTCTCACAATAAGGTTCAGCACATGAGCAAAACAGGGTATGTGATCCCAGTGGAGGTGGTCTTTCAGGGCTGAAACAATGTTACTGGCATTGTCTGTGACACAGGCTACAATTTTGTCAACCACACCCCATTCATTTGTAACCCTGGTTAGTTCACTTGCCAGGTGAGCAGCAGTGTGTCTGTCTGTCTGTCAAGACAAAGCAGTCCAGGAGATAAGAGGTCATCTGAAAATCCTCTATGAAATGGCAAGTCACAGTCATGTAACTTGTGGTAGTCACAGAGGTCCAGCAGTCTGTTGTAAGACAAACAGCAGATGCAGTCTTGATTTTGTCCATGATGTCAACTCTTAACTTCTCAAACAGCCTGGGCATTACAGTTTTTGTTAGAGTGTTTCTGCTTGGTAGGCTCTGTGATGGGTCCAGAAGATGTGAGTATTCCTTAAAGCCCTTATCCTCCACTATAGAAAAGGGCTGAAAGTCACAAGCAATCATTTTGACCAGAGCCTCATCTAGTTTGCTTTGTCTTAATGGATCCATTGGACGCATTACGAAACTGCTCATCGATGTTTGCTGTTGTGGCCTCCTTGACCTAACAGCTCCTTGGATGGTGGTGGGTGGTGCTGGTTCTACAGATGAGGTGCCAACCAAAGAAGATGAATATCCAGCAGAAGAGGTGCTGGTAGTGGAAACAGCTCCAGTTGCTGCAGGTCCACTATCTTCAATCTCTGTTCTAACTTGTGCTAACAGCATAGTTGGATGTGAGCTTTTCAAGTGTCTCCTCAAATTTGAAGTGCTTCCTCCTTTAGTGGAAAAATTTTTCTTGCAGATGTTGCATTTTGCCTCTGTGGCCGAAGTTGCCACAAAATGGGTCCAAACATCACTCCTTTTTCTAGAGCTTGACATTGTCTTACTGATCTGTCTCTCTTCTCTGCTCCTCATCCCGTACAAAACAACGGGGGATGGGATAGGTGTAAAAGGGTCACTGTCCCCTTGGTGACAGCCTTGAGTGACAGTTGCAATTCAACTCAACCATTGGCTAAACTCTTGTTTGACCCAAACACACACACATACTGTATATGTGTGTATGTGTGTGTGTTTAAATCTATAACACCAAATGACAAATAAAACAGGGAAAACATAGATACCTATAACCACCAACAGAACAGTGAGCAAGGCTATTAAGGTGCATTCAGAATACAATGGATTAAAAGATTGATAAATGAGGGCATTTATCAATCTTGCGTAGAAACGGGTGTATATGTTGGCATAAGATTATGCTTACACTCCTCTCACCGCCTGATTTATGAAGCTGTGCGTACCTTTAAAATCCAGGTGTATGCAATACCTGGCCTTGATAAATCCGGCAGCTGAAAACAATCATCATTAGAATAATACGCCCCTATATATTCAAGTCTCCGCTTCCCCCACGCCCCCATTTTACGCCATGGACACACGAAAGACGGCAAAAAAGAGAAACTTTTCCGAAGTGGAGATCGAGACCATCACCAGGGAAGTAAAAAGAAATAAATTAATTTTATTTGGGAGTTTAAAGAGCGGGGTTAAAGGCGCCCACAAAAACAAAATATGGACTGAAATTACGAGCTCTGTTAATAGTTTGGGGGTTGAGAAGCGCACTCCAGCAGAGGTAAGAATGTTTTATTGCTTATTATAGATCAATAGTGATCAAGTTAAGAATGAGTTTTCTTGTTTATTGTAGGTGAAAAAAAAGTGGTCAGACATGAAGATGGCCACAAAAGCCCCTTTTCCACCAAAGCATTTTGAGAGCCGGTTCGGAGCCGGATCCTGCGCGCGAACCAGTTCTTTGTGTTTCGACAGCCAAAGAACCGGTTTGCTGCCGCGAGAACTGGTTCCAAAGCGGCACCAACTCTTTGCTGGACTAGAACCGTTCTTTTAGCACGTCATGTTTACGGGGCGGGTTTAGACGCGTTCTTCTCGGTTCTTTTATTTTCTGACCATAGCAAAGCCAGGAGAAACTGCAGAAACACGCAAGCGTTTTATTTATTTATTTTTTTTAAACATAAGCAAAGAAGAAAACAGTCACGATATAGAACAAATAAATGGAAAGAAAAAAAGACACAAGACAGGTGTACATAACTTATCAGAAAAGATTACATATCAAACGAAAAGATTAAAAGACTTACATATTTCAATTGTTTTTAAAGTTTTCTCGGTACACGAGTTAGAGATAACTCCAAAGCAATGTACTTGCAAGCGACGTAAACAGTGACGTAACGACGTCGTTCCCTGGGCGCTCTAGTCAGTGGAAAAGCAAACAGGTTCTGAATGGGTTCGCAAGTTGAACCAGCTCCGAACCAACTTTGAACCAGCACCAGTTCCGAACCAGTTCTTTTTTCGGTGGAAAAGGGGTAAAAGAGGCGCGTCTCGGCTCTGAAGAGGAGCCAGAGACAGACCGGGGGAGGCCCACCGGATCCAAGCCTCCAGCTGACACCGAACGAGGAGCAAGTGGCAGCCCTCATCGGAGTCTTTAGAAGGCATCACTGGTGGTGGAGATACTGACGACATTCATGGTAAGTGAAAGACCAATAAAAAAAAACACAAGTCCATAGTTAATTAGTTTTATTTCAATTTTGCTCTATTTTGCAGATGATGGCACTGCAGGCCCCAGCACCCTCGAGGGATCTCCCCCTCAGCCCATCCAGGAGCCGGAGTCTATTCTTGTGCCCCACCCAGAGCCTGAGCAGGTGCAAGCGGGGGAAGCCGAGGCCCGTCCACTAGGCTCCCGTGCGCCACAACCAAGGGTCCTGACGGATGAGGTTTTGGAAAGACAGACAGAAATTAACCATTCATTGCTATCAATAAATACGACATTAAAGCAAATAAATGAAAATTTAAAAAAATAAATACATAAATAAACCAGTAAAAACGAAGTCTGTTATTTTTAGCTTACCCTTAAAACCGCCGAACAAGTTCCTGTCTGAGCTGAACAGCTCCTAAAGCCGGTGGTGCTGCCCACTGCTCCACTGGCACTTCTGTGTCTGGGGCCAGCGCGTCAAATGGCACACGGTTTGTTTCAGCCATGTTGTGCAAGACGGCACATGCCAAAATTATGTCACACACCTTCTCTGGCGAATAGAGCAACGTGCCCCCCGCGTGCGCCAGACAGAGCCATCTCCCTTTTAGGAGCCCCACAGTGGCTCGTGTTCCTTTGTGCGCGTGATTAAAGTTGCGCTCCTGATGCGTCATGGGGTTTGGCACAGGGGTGATCAAAATATCCAAAAGAGGATAACCTCTGTCACCTTAAAAGCAAAATATAGGTTAGGAAACGGATATATATATATATATTTAGCAAAATAAATGTGCTCTTATTACTCACCTAAAAGATAACCATGACCTCTCAATGCACCCTCCTGCAGCCGTCTGCGCGCACTGCTGTGCTCAAAAATGAAGGCATCGTGGGTGCCTCCAGGCCATCTTGCCACAACATTTAATAGGCAGAGTCTGGCATCACAAATAATTTGAACATTCACTGAATGATAATTTTTGCGGTTGATGTATGCGTAATCAATAACCGATGGCGGTTTCAGACGCACGTGGGTACAGTCAATTGCACTTATGACATTTGGGATCCCAGGCAGCAATCTCATAAAACTCTCTTTTAATCATTGTTTGCTGGGCATTGTCGTTTGGAAATTGGATGTACTGTGGGATGAGAGTCCTTATGGCAGCCAGCACGGATGGCAGTATGCGGCTCATGGTGGGTTGGGATATGCCAGACCTGTCAGCAATCTCCCGTTGAAAGGTTCCAGTGGCCAAGAAACCCCAGTGTGGAGAGAACCTGGATTGGAACAGGTAAGGCCCTTGACTGCCGGGTCTCACGTTGCAGGTAGGGCTCCAGGTTATTGCACAGCTCCAGGAGCAGATGCCTTGGAAGACGGAATCTGCTCATCAGCCATTCATCTGATTCATTCAGAAAATCCTGCCTATTGCGAAATACTCTTTCCCTTCTCAAGGGCGCATACGCGTCTTCTAAAAGCGCCAGGTCAGCCATCATTGAGACGGTGTACGGTGGAAATCCAGTTTAAATAGTTGTTTGGATGAGCAAATGACCTCTCACAATGCATTATTTGACAGCACGTATCTTGAAACAATTAGCATTTAATTTCGTATCACGTCACATGTAGGCCTGTACAAAGGTGATGATGATGTGATGTGGAGTACCATTCATTCACATTAATAATGACAATTTGCATTATTATTATTATTTTATTAATGGTGCTGTTATTTGGAAGAAGAATGTCGATATTATTATTTGTATTATTTTTAGTAGTATTTAGTAATTTAGTATTTAAAATAAGAAGAATTTGATTTTTATTATTTTTGTCAGTCTAAACTATTTTTTGGTCATTGAAAGGCTTTCATTACCGAACCCAGTCCGTGCGCACCTGCCAGGACTAATCCTGAAACGTCAGGTAAAGCGCACAGGCTCGCAACTGAAGGAAAACATATGGCTACAAATGAAATGCTTTGGTAAAGTCACACAAATTAAACATTGAAGTCCACGTTGCACAAAAATAGAACCTGAAGTTTATAAATACTATGTTTTTTTTTGTTTTTTTGTTTTTTTACAGTGGGTCATAATATATTATATCTTTTAGTTTGCCAGTGTGTTATGTGGTGTTAGGAATTTTTCTGCGCATTTCCGCACTATCTCAGAACGTGCGTACACCACCTCCTGAGCTGGTGTAGGATTTGAGCGTGCCGTACGCCCATGTTCATATTGATAAATCTCAAACTCACCGTGGTTTTGGATGTACGCAAGTTGTACGCTGGAAATTTGGTGTACGCACTTTTGATAAATGAGGGCCAATGACTCTAAACAAACTAGGTCATTTATTTACAGTGATAAGTGAATCACATGAGTAAAGTTATTTCATTCTATCTTTCAGCTTACTTCACACTCCGCAAGCCGACTGCAGCAAAGGTGGCAAGGTTAATTGCACGGGAGGGTTGGACGACGAACTGCCTAAGGCCGGAGAACATTGAGCGGCAGTGGAGACCAGTCCCAAAGAAAAAGGTGGAAAATGACGAATTTATCATTCGCTGTGTCACCGAGCAAACCTGGACAGGCCTTGTCATAAAAGACTTTGGTCCACTTTTTTCTGTTTATAACCAACTATTTGAATCAACAAGTTTTGTTTTTCATGCTGTTAAGAGGACCATCAGCCAATAATTACACATTGGAGAGTGGAGATGCGCTCCACTGATCAGCTCTAACGTCACCCGAATCAGCTGTTAAAAATAATACAGATGTTTCGCGCAATGTCACGCGCACGCCCAGTTCTAGAACCAAATCACTGAGGGTGCTTTTGAAAATAGTGAGGGTGCTCAAATGTTAAACACAATGCGATATGCATGATCGAGTAGCCTACGTCCCTGTATGAGCTTTTGTCCTTTACATATTATTTCATATAGTTAAGAAATGTTACAAAAAGAGTGCTTTTTCATCAAATAACGGCAGTATTGCAAATGTGTGAAGCAGGCTACTGACACTGATTTTATTCTGCAGTTGAATACATGAGTTAATATAAGTAACGTACTTTTGAGACATTTAGTTTCTGACGACAATGAATCAGTCCTTTTAAACGAAACAGCTGATTTAAAGAATAAATGCTGGTCACTCGACGGCGTCGGCACTTTATCACCGGTGTTTGAATGCCCACATAGCAACATTGTTTCGGCCCAGATCTGGCCCACATCTGGCACTTGTGGCATGCGGATCTGGCCCACATGCAGCAATGAATTACGGCCCTTGGGTGGCCCACTCCTGTTTGCCAGATCTGGGCCACAAGCAGGCCATAGCAATGCCACATGTCAGCCAAGAGTAAAGAAATAAACCACAACTGGACTTTATCTAAGCCACAAAATATGTGTATATTAAACATGGAGTCATCTCAACCTTAATAAGCCTGTTAACAAGCAGAATCACTGAAGGAAAGAAGAGAATGGAAAAAGAGACGAGCAGAACAAGAACTACAACTGACTTTAGACACAGTCTTAGATGAAATCACCTGAAGAGAAAAGAAGACATTAAATCTGAAGATCTCAGCAGAGGATTAAACAGCATTACCAGCTCCACTTATTACTAACCAGACTGACTTTATTTCTGTCAGACTTCTAAAGAAGATTTTATTGAGAATTAAAAGAGGTTTAACTCTGTGTTTCATTTGAAGTCACCGTAACATCAGAATCTCTGAAGGAGAAAATCGTAATTGGTTACCATTATGGAGATCAGTGTTTGCTTTAGTTGGGCTCTTGAGCCTTAAGTCATTTATTTTAGGGTATGTTTGGCTATTGTACTTCTGTTATAAAAGCCAAATGAATGGTGTGGATACGATGATTTGATGATGTTGATTGTGGTCTTACATAATCAATAATTGGCCTGAATCAGTGAGCGTATAATTTCAGAATTAAGCTTTGTATCTTATGGATTTTATTGCAGCACTACTGTTATGGAATATGCCTTCTCTATTAAATCAAAATTATCAAATAAATTACCAAAACAAACCCCTCACAAATATTTTAGATAGGCACATACAGACATCAAGAATTAGCCTATGAATCTCAACAATGGTGACGAAAAAAGCTCATTATTTATTCATGCAGCAATGCATGATGGGAGCCATGAATGACTTTTGATTGGTGGCATCCAAAATACGCTGCAAAATGCTTTTTAATTGCCACCATTATTGAGATTCACAGGCTGATTCATGATGTCTTTTAAAATTAAGTTTTAGGAAATTATTTGGAGTACATTGTATAAGTAAAAAACATGATTTTCAAGGACAGTATTGTAACAATAAAGTAAATTTAACTCATAAATTGGGCTTCACGCAGTTCAAATGATCGTGAAATAATGACAATGTTGAACAGCAAACACCATAAAAACACCTTTTGTTCGCTATTTGTTCATTTGGCTGTTATAACATAAGAATGATAGCCGAACAAATTATAACATAAGTGTTTTAAGGCTCAAGAGCCCAACTAAAGCAAACACTTATCTCCATAATGGTAACCAATTACGATTTTCTCCCTCAGAGATTCTGATGTTACAGTGTCTTCAAATGAAACACAGAGTTAAACCTCTGTTAATTCTCAATAAAATCTTCTGTAGAAGTCTGACAGAAATAAAGACGGTCTGGTTAGTAATAAGTGAAACTAATAATGCTGTTTAATCCTCCTCTGCTGAGATCTTCAGATTTAATGTCTTCTTTTCTCTTCAGGTGATTTCATCTAAGACTGTGTCTAAAGTCAGTTGTAGTTCTTGTTCTGCTCGTCTCTTTTTCCATTCTCTTCTTTCCTTCAGTGATTCTGCTTGTTAACAGGCTTATTAAGGTTGAGATCACTCCATGTTTAATATACACAGATTTTGTGGCTCAGTTAAAGTCCAGTTGTGGTTTATTTCTTTGCTCTTGGCTGACATGTGGCATTGCTATGGCCTGCTTGTGGCCCAGATCTGGCGAACAGGAGTGGGCCACCCAAGGGCCGTAATTCATTGCTGCATGTGGGCCAGATCCGCATGCCACAAGTGCCAGATGTGGGCCAGATCTGGGCCGAAACAATGTTGCTATGTGGGATCCACCCCCAGCCCCTCCACACCCACAGCCTCCACACGCACAGGATGGAGACGAGGTAATGGACATGCAGGTATTCAATGTAAGCTCTCAAACTGTGTTGCAATTGTGTTAACTTCTCATTTGATTTTTATTTCTCTACAGTATTTCGCAGACAATGAAGAGTAGGACCTGTAATTTCTTGTAAATAAATAATTAAAAAAGTCATTTAAATTTAGCATCACTGAGCCCAAAGGCAGCAGGAATATTATTTTAGAAACAGTTCTGACCAAGTCCAACAAAAATCCAACAGAATAAACAATGAAGAAATAAAATATAAAACAACATGAAATTAAGAATATATTAAAACCAAAACCGTTCATATTTTTAGAAAGGATGTGAATCAAAACAACCTCTGCAGGTTAAACAACAACAAATAAATTCTGTTAAATTAAAATTTGAATTCATCGAATTATCCGTTTGTTTTCCGACAGTCCACATTTGATTGACAGCCATCACAACCAACGAGTGACCGTGTTTACTCCTTTCTTTTCAACCATTGGATAGTGTATAAAACACAACTGTTGTATTTGTACATATGACGAAGCGCTGCAAACTATCCAGCAAAAGTAATAAGTAGAATGCTTTCTTAAAAGGCAAAGGAACGCATGCACGTTTTCTTAATATGATATTAAAAACTAATAGCCTGATGAAAATGCGGGACATTTCCTCAATATGCGACGTGCAGGACAAGAGGTTAAAATGCTGTGCAGTACAACGCAAAGCGGGATGGGTGGTCACCCTACTCTCCAGTCGTCTGGCACAGGAGCCTCTGAACGCAAGTGCTTGTTGAGACATACAGAATGATAATGAAAAGTATAGTTAAATAACATTTTGGAACAAACAAAATAGAAATGGGTATCCAAATAATTTAAGCCTAAATTTAAGCCTAAATGTTTCATAAAATCTATGTATTAACAGGTATATATATAAACAGGTGATGCAAACTTACTTGTTGTGCTGTGCTCGAAGGCCACCCTGGCCTCACCATCTTCGAGAACACAGGATGGCCTGCTCAATGCCCTGTATTGGGATCCCCATACAGGGAAATTACAATCAGCTAGGGGTGCGATTACGGACTTGGGGTCAACCATAGGTTAAGTCCAAGTCAAACCCATCAAAAACTTCTTTGCCGCTCGATCATGTCACCCTCTGTTTTCGCAGAAGCTCACATGAGAGCGACTGTACTTCTGGCCTTCTGCTGTCCTCCACCCGAGATTGAGCTGCTGACTGAGGCCTCGCTAGATGTGGGGCTTGATGATTCCTCCTTCCCTTCAAACAGTGCATTAAAAATTGACCGCTCATGGGTGCCTCTCCACACCCGGAATTTGGAGCTCCAACTGGGTGTGGCTTCCGAGATACATCCGGTCAAAGTCCCATCCTTGACCGGGCGCTACTCGGGAACCAAGGCGACTTTGGGCTCCTTACTATGGGGTCTTGGGGGCGCCATAGGTACCCCCTCATGCCCGGAGTTTGGAGCTCCAACTCTGCTCAACTCCCGAGACACACCCACTTATACACGAGGTACTTTTGGACAATACGGACTATATCTCGGAAATAACGAGTCCCAGCGGACCGTCCTTCGGAGGAATGAGGGCCCTCTAGGGGCCCTCTTAGGGCTGGGCGATAATATCGCACGATATTGTATGCGCGTCTAATCAGTAAAGCCGGTTCCTTGATTAGTAGTAAATCACATTCACATGCTTTCAGATGGACGATATGAGTGTTAAAGTTAATGAGATAATTAAGTGATTAACCTCCTAAGACCTGGTTGTCCTCATACGAGGACATCAAATTATTTGTTGTGTGTCCAGGGGTCAGAAAGTAAAAGTCCTGCCATATTTTTATTCCTCCCACAGCAAAAACTCCAGTGTTAAATGAACTTTACTGGGAGTTTCTTTGGATACAGACTCAAGAGTGTTAAAGTTAATGAGATAATCAAGTGAATAATTGAGTGATGATTGAGATATAATTGGAAACACCAGATGTTAACCAGCAGAATTACTGAAGGAGAAAATCTATATTTTTAGTCACCGTTATGGTGATCAGTGTTTGCTTTAGTTGGGCAGGTGACCTTTAAATGCTTTACTAAAGATTTTGTTTGGCTGTTTTAACAGCTGGATGAACAAAGAGATCAGATCAGATCAGATGATCTAGATCATGTTTAGACATAACCATAATTTGACCTGAATCATTGAGCTCATTTAAAGCCTACTCTCTAATTGAAAAGTATAATGATCATATCAGCAGCACTGTGATTCTATAACATTAGATCCAGATTTTTCAAAATAAACCAAATGATATCTTAAATGTTGTTCTGATAAATAAAAATATTTCTTTTAGGCACACACACACATCAAGATTCAGTGTATGAATCTCAACAATGGTTACAAACAGAATATTCAAATAGGGAAAGGAAATTACCAAGACAATTCAGATCATAATTTATTCATACCGCAATGCATGATGGGAGCCATGAATGAGTTTTGATTGGTGGCACCCAGAATGAACTGCAACATGCTGTATAATTGTCACCATTGTTGAGAAACACAGGCTGATTCTTGATGTCTGTGTGTGCCCACAAAATATTTAGAATAGAACAGCTTTTAAGAAATCTTTTGGATAATATTAACATTTCTGAAAATGTTATACCGTGTAATCAAAAGGTTAAATTCTACAAATGAGTTTCGTGACATGATGATTATTGTCAAAAACATAACAGACCTCAGCGCATCAGTTTTCCTTGTTGTTCATCTGGCTGTCATGACTCATGTACAGCAGCCAAACGACATCTGAAGTTAATGATTTAAGAGTCAAGAGTCTAACTAAAACAGACACTGATCACCACAATGGTGACTTAAAATTTCTGGTTTTCTCCTTCAGTGATTCTGCTTGTTATCATCAGGTGTCTTCAATAATGCTCAATCATCACTCAATTATTCACTTAATTATCTCATTAACTTTAACACTCTTGAGTCTGTATCCAAAGAAACTCCCAGTAAAGTTAATTTAACACTGGAGTTTTTGCTGTGGGTGGAATAAAAATGTGGCAGTACTTTTACTTTCTGACCCCTGGACTTTTCCACCCAAAACTCGGGTCTCAGGAGGTTAATTTAGTGATGATTGAGCATTATTGAAGACACCTGATGATAACAAGCAGAATCACTGAAGGACAATCACAAATTTTCAGCCACCGTTATGGAGATCATTGTCTGCTTTAGTTGGGCTCTTGACCCTTATATTTTCACTTTAATTTTTGTTTGCCTGGTGATTTTGACTTATAACAGTCAAATGAACTAAGGCAACTTGATCTGATAGTGATGGCTATGTTTTGACATAGCTTAATCATGCAATGATCTGAAAAATATAAGTATTCAGATGATTTGGTTAACTTCTTAGCTACAGTTTTGTAGTTATGTGACATGTCTGTACTTTCTTATAACCTCAAATATTTAATAAAATATTTTAATCAAATCACTGTCATCTTTATATAGAAACACAGAGATCAATAATCAGCCTGTCTATCTCATCCGTGGTGACATGCTGCCACCAATCACAACTCATTAATGTCTCCGATCATGCATTGCGGTATGAATAAATTATGATCTGAATTGTCTATGTAATTTACTTTTCCTAGTTGAATATTCTACTCTTTGACTGAATGAAGCTTTGACTGAATCTTGAGCTCTGTGTGTGCCTTTAAGAAAGATTTTTTTTAAACAACTTTTGAGAAATTACAGTATATTTAACATTCCAGATGTTTATGCAGAATCTTAGTTATACACTAACCAACAAAATAAATCATAGACATAAATTTTAAACGATGAAAGTCATTATGTAATTTAGGGCTGGGCGATAATATCGCACGATATTGTATGCGCGTCTAATCAGTAAAGCCGGTTCCTTGATTAGTAGTAAATCACATTCACATGCTTTCAGATGGACGATATGAGTGTTAAAGTTAATGAGATAATTAAGTGATTAATTTAGTGATGATTGAGAATTATTGAAGACACCTGATGATAACAAGCAGAATCACTGAAGGACAATCACAAATTTTCAGTCACCGTTATGGAGATCATTGTCTGCTTTAGTTGGGCTCTTGACCCTTATATTTTCACTTTAATTTTTGTTTGCCTGGTGATTTTGACTTATAACTGTCAAATGAACAAAGGCAACTTGATCTGATAGTGTTGGCTATGTTTTGACATAGCCTAATCATGCAATGATCTGAAAAATATACGTATTAAGATGATTTGGTTAACTTCTTAGCTACAATTTTGTAGTTATGTTACATATCTGTACTTTCTTATAACCTCAAATATTTAATAAAATATTTTAATCAAATCACTATCATCTTTATACAGAAACACAGATATTAAATAATCAGCCTGTCTATCTCATCCGTGGTGACATGCTGCCACCAATCACAACTCATTAATGTCTCCCATCATGCATTGTGGTATGAATAAATTATGATCTGAATTGTCTATGTAATTTACTTTTCCTACTTGAATATTCTACTCGTCACCGTTGTTGAGAAGCTTTGACTGAATCTTGAGGTCTGTGTGTGCCTTAAAGAAAGGCTTTTTTAAACAACTATTGAGAAATACATTATATTTAATAATCCAGATGTTTATGCAGAATCTTAATTATACACTAATCTACAAAATAAATCATAGACTTAATTTTAAACAATGAAAGTCATTATGTAACTATAATCATTTTATAATTGCTTATCTTTGTTTGTAATCCTTTGACAGGATTAACTCAGATGCAATAGCAAATTAAATATACAATTTTTAACATAAGGGTCAAGAAGACCAACTAAAACAAACACTCACCTCCATAACGGTGGCTTAAATTTTTTTTATTTTTTCCTTGTGATTCTGCTTTAGGTGTCTTCAATAATGCTCAATCATCACTCATTTAATCACATAATTATCTCATTAACTTTAACGCTCTTGAGTGTGGACTTATATACACCCCCAGGTGTATTAGTTTAACACGGGAGATTTTGTCGTGACAAAGAGCCGTAATTAATTGACCAGTTGAGCCATATCGCATTAAATATCGCTATCGATATGTCCTCGATATTAACGTGATTTGGCTCAGCTTGTCAGTGATCTACGGCTCTTTGTAGTGAATGCCGCTCCATCTGAAAGCAGGTGAAGGTGATTTACTGCTAATCAATGAACCGGCTTTACTGATTAGATGCGCAGACAATATCGTGCGATATTATCGCCCAGCCCTAATGTAATTATCATTATTTTATAATTGCTTATCTTTGTTTGTAATCCTTTGACAGGATTAACTCAGATGCAATCGCAAATTACATATAAAACTTTTAACATAAGGGTCAAGAAGACCCACTAAAGCAAACACTCACCTCCATAACGGTGGCTTAATTTTTTTTTAATTTTTTCCTTGTGATTCTGCTTTAGGTGTCTTCAATAATGCTCAATCATCACTCATTTAATCACATAATTATCTCATTAACTTTAACGCTCTTGAGTGTGGACTTATATACACCCCCAGGTGTATTAGTTTAACACGGGAGATTTTGTCGTGATGAAGAGCCGTAATTAACTGACCAGTTGAGCCATATCGCATTAAATATCGCTATCGATATGTCCTTGATATTAACGCGATTTGGCTCAGCTTGTCAGTGATCTACGGCTCTTTGTAGTGAATGCCGCTCCATCTGAAAGCAGGTGAAGGTGATTTACTACTAATCAATGAACCGGCTTTACTGATTAGATGCGCAGACAATATCGTGCGATATTATCGCCCAGCCCTAGTCTGAAGGTCCTCCATGCGTATTTTTGTTTTAATGGCCCCACCACTTCTGTAGGAAAAAAGAATTATGGATTAGAATTATCTGCATAAAATCCCATATTGGGGAGGGGGTGGGTTGGGTATATTACCTAATGGATAATGGAGGGATATAATCCTCATCGTCACTATCATCAGAAAACCTGTCCTCTATTGTCTCATCTTCCTCTGAGGATGAAATGTTTCCTGTATCTTCATCATTCTTATCCTCTGCCCAGTCAATGCTATGAAGAACAGCATATTAATCAATGGAACATAAACAGCTTGATTTTTTTAAGAAATTAAACATTGCACTTACACAGAATTCCTGATGTCATTGAAGACATCTTCATCAATCTCATCTGCAATGTCCATTGAAAATGACATACTTTAAAAAGCAAACAAAAATATACTTGAAACACAGTTATGTATGGCCAATATAGATTATGACGTCAAGATACATAAAATACAAACTGTTGTAACCCATGTCAGTATGTAGTATCAATTGCATCAAAAATAGTTACCTTGCTTCTAAAAGTGGAATTGTTGTGGTTGTTTCACCTTCAACACACAAAGGCAGGGCTTCTTCTGCAAAATCATCTTCCCTGCATACAGTCAAAAAGTGTTTTGTAACATTCAATCCCAATTTCATGTAAAGGCATGGATATAGACCTTCAAGTAATTGTTGTGACTGATTGAATAAGTCTCAAATCTATTCAGATGTAGCTTTTCATAAATACCTTTACCCCCTGATATTGCATTGCAGATATAAATTCAAACATTTTATAGGCTAAGAGTATGCCATGAGTAAACTGGACAGATATCTGTGAAAAATAACTTGCGTACCTAAAGTTGTCGATCCCCTGAATTCAGCATTTAAAAGTAAAAGAATTTAATTACTAATCAGTAAAAATTATACACAAATAAATAAATAAATACCTTTGAGTTGGACAGTATGGTGTTTGTATCATTGGCCAACTTAATTCAAAACACACCTAGAGAAATAAAATAAAATATATCAATGACCATGATATCCTGTTATAATAATAGTTAAATTAATTATTATAACTATGAACATTACAACATGATATTTGCCGCTTAGTATTTATAAGAATATTTAGGCTACAGGCTTCTCAGCAGTCTCACTGAAAAAAACTGGGGTTAAGTATGAGACTTCTTTCAAAAGCATAAATCCAACAGTCCCACAACTATATAAATCTTAAGGTAAAATATATTGTGAAATAAATGCATATGACATTATTATCATGATTAAACAATAAGTGCCCCTTTATTGTGGAGGTTTTTTTTCTGTTCCTCGTGAAATCACATTTTTAATCAATATTTGTAACTTTAAGTGACGTCACTTATTTAATAGTACAGTTTATTCTTTTAGGTAAATAAATGAGCTTACTAATACTTCCAATCGCTCGTTGATAAATTACCAGCAAAACAAAACTATCAGAAATTGTTATCTAATACACAAAAATGGGGTTAAAAACCCAAACTTACCCTTAACTTAACGTTAGCTACCTCTTCTGAAAATGGTTGAGATGCTAACGGACTTTTTCGAAGACACAAAACCATTTCTATAAAAGGTATTCAACAGAAGCGTATGAATTACACGGAAGAAAGGTGTCAGGAACATTTGTGTGTATTATTTGTGTGATTTTGTTAACTAAACTTACCTGAAACCAATGAAAACAGTGGGAGACGTTATGCTGTTTGTCAGTTGACGACGCTTCCTGATTCCATCTGCTCGCGCACTGTCTTTGAATGAATGCGACTCGAATGTTTACGTTACGCACGCGCATTAAAACACTTCAAAGACAAGCACGCAGCGAACATTTATGTTTTATATATATATATAAACATATACTTTTATATAAGTATATCAAAAATAAAAGTTTGTGTTTACATAATATATGTGGGTGCGCTGTGTATAATTATGTTATAATTATATAATTATATAATTATATGTTTATAATTGTATATACTGTATGTGTATAATATATATATATATATATATATACACACACATGCATGTATATTTAAGAAAAAAAATTTTATATAAAATGTATATAAAATGTGTATTTATTTAACATAATTATACACAGTGTACACAGCAAAATCCCCAGTGTTAAATTAACACTGAGAGTGTGGATTATATAAACTCTGAGCAGAGTGTTAAATGAACACTGAAGCAGTGTTAAAGTTAATGAGATAATTAAGGGAATAATTGAGTGATGATTGAGCATTATTGAAGACACCTGATGTTAACAAGCAGAATCACTGAAGGACAAAACCGGAAATTTTAAGTCACCATTATGGAGATGAGTGTTTGCTTTAGTTGGGCTCTTGACCCTTATTTCTTTATCATTATATTTTGTTTGGCTGCTGTACATGAGTTATAACAGCCAGATGAACACATAGAAAAGGTGATCTGATGGTGATGGTTGTGTTTTAACATAATCATTAATTCACAATCATTTGACCTGAATCACTGAATTCATATAGATTCTAATTCTGAGTTAGGTTTACTTTATTAATTATAGCAGCAGTGACCTTGTACAGCATATTATTCTCAATGGCTACAATGTATTCAAAATAATTTCCTAAAAGCTTTTCTAATATATTTTTTTACTTCCCTTTAATTTTAAGACACACAGACATCAATAATTAGCCTGTGAATCTCAACAATGGTAAGAGTTATAGAGCATGTTGCATTGCATTCTGGGTGCCACCAAAAACTAGGGCTGGGCGATAATAGTCGCACGATATTGTATGCGCATCTAATCAGTAAAGCCGGTTCCTTGATTAGCAGTAAATCACCTTCACCTGCTTTCAGATGGAGCGGCATTCACTACAAAGAGCCGTAGATCACTGACAAGCTGAGCCAAATCACGTTAATATCGAGGACATATCGATAGCGATATTTAATGCGATATGGCTCAACTGGTCAGTTAATTACGGCTCTTCGTCACGACAAAATCTCCCGTGTTAAATTAACACACCTGGGGGTGTATATGAGTCCACACTCAAGAGTGTTAAAGTTAATGAGATAATTATGTGATTAAATGAGTGATGATTGAGCATTATTGAAGACACCTAAAACAGAATCATAAGGAAAAAATCTAAAATTTTAAGCCACCGTTATGGAGGTGAGTGTTTGCTTTAGTTGGGCTTCTTGACCCTTTTCTTAAAAATTTTATATTTAATTTGCTATTGCATCTGAGTTAATCCTGTCAGATGAACAAAGATAAACAATTATAAAATGATGTTGGTTATGTAATGACTTTTGTCATTCTAAATTTATGTCTGTGATTTAATTTGTTGGTTAACTGAGATTCTGCATAAACATCCAGAATGTTAAATATAATGTAATTTCTCAAAAGTTGTTTAAAAAAATCTTTTTTTAAGGCACACACAGACCTCAAGATTCAGTCAAAGCTTCTCAACAACGGTGACGAGTAGAATATTCAAGTAGGAAAAGTAAATTACATAGACAATTCTGATCATAATTTATTCATACCGCAATGCATGATGGGAGACATTAATGAGTTGTGATTGGTGGCAACATATCACCACGGATGAGATAGACAGGCAGATTATTGATCTCTGTGTTTCTGTATAAAGATGACAGTGATTTGATCAGAATATTTTATTAAATATTTGAGGTTTTAAGAAAGTACAGATATGTAGCGTAACCACAAAAATTTTGCTAACAAGTTAACCAAATCATCTGAATAAGTTTCATTTTTCAGATAATTGCATGATTATGTCAAAACATAACCAACACTATCAGATCACAGTTGCCTTTGTTCATTTGACTGTTATAAGTCAATATCACCAGGCAAACAAAATATAAAGTGAAAATATAAGGGTCAAGAGCCCAACTAAAGCAAACACTGATCTCCATTACGGTGACTTACAATTTGTGATTTTGTCCTTCAGCGATTCTGCTTGTGATCATCAGGTGTCTTCAATAATGCTCAATCTTCACTAAATTAATCACTTAATTATCTAAATAACAGTTTAATTTAACACTCATATCGTGAAAGCATGTGAAAGTGATTTACTACTAATCAAGGAACCGGCTTTACTGATTAGATGCGCATAACAATATCGTGCGATATATCGCCCAGCCCTAATCAAAACCCATTCATGGCTCCCATCATGCATTGCTGTATGAATAAATAATGATCTTATGTTCAGAGGTGATTTGTTTGTCACCATTGCTGAGATTAGTGTGTTAATTCTTGATGTCTATGTATGCCTATATAAAATATTTTTGGGATTTTTTAAAAAAAAAATTTAATCATTTTTCATTGAAAAGGCTAAAAATGTCATGTCCTAATATGACCATGCTGCTAAAATCCTTAAGGTAAATATATCTCAGAATGTATGCTCTTGATGAGTTCAGTCATTCAGGTTAATTAATGATTGTGTTGAAACACCACCATCACCATCGCCTTTTTTATTTGGTCATCTGGCTGTTATAACTCATGCACAGCAGCCAAACAAAATATAATTTTAAAGATTTAAGGGTCAAGAGCCCAACTAAAGCAAACACTCATCTCCATAATGGTGACTTAAAATTTCCGGTTTTGTGCTTCAGTGATTCTGCTTGTTAACATCAGGTGTCTTCAATAATGGTCAATCATCACTTGATTATTCCCTTAATTATCTCATTAACTTTAACACTGCTTCAGTGTTCATTTAACACTCTGCTCAGAGTTTATATAATTCTCACTTCTCAGTGTTAATTTAACACTCTCAGTGTTAATTTAACACTGGGGATTTTGCTGTGTAGCCTACCCCTTATGTAAACAAAAACTTTTATTTTGGATGTGATTAATCATATATTAATCATATGTGTGTATATATATATATATATATATATATATATATATATATTTTTTATTATTATTATAGGCCATATACTTGAATAGGGTGACCATATTTTGATTACCAAAAACCACTCGGCCCAGCAAACATACTCAAATGATACTCAACATCAAAGATGCCTTATTAATTTCAGTACATTGAAAGCTATGCCTCCTCTGTATTTAAAAAAAAAATGTTATATTACAAGACACAAATTCAGATAGGCTTCTCAGAGATTGCTAAACTTATGACAGGTTTAAAAAAAAAATGTACATACCTGTATGTATTGCTTTCTATAAGGAAAAAATAATTAAAATTTGATCACAAAAAAAAGTATTACAGCTGACCATACCAACGTTGGCCCAACGTTGTATTTCTGTCAGATAGGTCGGGCCATCGCAGCTGACCATACCAACGTTGGCCCAACGTTGTATTTCTGTCGGATAGGTCGGGCCATCGCAGCTGACCATACCAACGTTGGCCCAACGTTGTATTTCTGTCGTATAGGTTGGGCCAACGTAACCAACCAAAATTGACGTTGGCCCAACGTCTGTTTGCTACCTGGGTAGGGACCCTTATTATGCTGTCGTGTTACTGTGGGGCTATTTTGAGCCTTGTTAGTGGCAATAACAAGCGATTTTTATTTGTCATTACTTTATGCCCTATAGCTAGCATTATACTAGCGTTATAGGCTAAACTGTTTTTAGAGATAAAACTATTTACATTCGGTAATCATGAAAACAAATCTCAGATAACAGTTGAATAGGTAGCAATGTGTAATTAGACCAAAGGTTCATTTTGCACCGGAGTTGTCCTTTAACATGTAAAATTATAGTACCGTATCGTAGCGATCGACCGTCCAGCACAGTTCATTAGGGCAGAGGACATGTATATTTTATGACACATCGCGATACTAATGTATGATCCAATCGATGGAAAACTTTTTTCTCTTAATCATCGCATTGTTTTTAAACATCTGTTTGTGAGTACTTAAATGTACATACATTGGATGAAAGGATGCATCAGGATTCATGATAAATATGCTATATTACATATAGGCTATATGTAATCAAAACATCCTTAACCTGTAACGTTAACTTATAGCTACAGGGTGCCCAATCCTGCTCCTGCCGATCGACTGTCCAGCACAATTCATCTCAAACCCTAATCAGTGTTTGATTAGGGTTGGAGATGACTGTCCCTTGTATGACATTATTTTCCCCACGGTACATTTATGTAACATAAAAATATTAATAACTAATCTATCATTCAGAGCGACTCATCATGTGTGAGGGATTTATTTATTTTTTTCATATAATTTTACTAATTATTAAACCGTTACCTTCGGGTCGTTATATCCTGCCATCGCGATGACTGCATAGGAAGACTGACGACCAAAGTGGCGCGAATCTGGCGTGAACGCGAGGCCGCGGGTGTCATCATGACATCATCACGTAAAATATAAGTCCGATTTCATTGGCCAGGCGCCAACCAATAAAACGACTCCATTTCGGCAACGCCCCCCTCCCCCTCCCCCTCCCCTCTCCCGCCTGCTCTCGCCTCTTCTGAGGTGCAAGTGCACAAATCAGTTTTGCATCTAATATTTCGCGAAAATAGTAGCAAAAGTCAAGGCGCGAAATTTGCACTTGCAGTGACAGATTTGAGAAGTTGCAAGTGCCGGTTTGAGGTTGTACTGCGAATTTGAATGTTAGAAGAAGTGCAAATATATTTTGCACATTTGTGACTGCTTGTCTGCAGCTTCAGATTCAGAATGCAGGTTTGTGACTTTTGTCTATGAGTGCAAATCTCAGCGTTCAAGTTCAGATTTTTATTTTACAGGTTTTCAAATCAGAGCTGTGAGTGTAAATGTTCACATACAAGTACGAATATTTATTGTACAAGTTCTCAAATTCACTTTTACATGCTCTCAAGTATTGCTACTGATTTACCTTCATACTTAACAACCACCCAGCACCTGACAAAAAGTCTTCTGTTTTTGAACAAACGCATGTAGCCCTGCTGTGAGCAGAGCATCCAAAAATATCAATAACTCGCAAATGTTCCCCTCCACGGAAATCTTTAGTAAAAGGCGAAAGATTTATGCGTGAATGAAGAGAAACTCGAGCTGTGGCCGTGAGACGTTGGGAAATTGTGCTATCACACACATGCCACCGTGCTCAGCAAGGGTAATGTCTGGTGCAGGCTCCTCCCACCCAGCTTTTTGTCTTTTTTTGTTAAAACAACAATATAGCCATTTCCATTAGAGGAAGGAGCAGGTGTAATAAGAATCTGCCCCATCACCAGATGACCGGCAAACCCTGTCTAAGAGGATTTCCCTGAAGCCGGTGGTACGTGGAAGACCAGTGTCTAGAATTCACACGAGATTTTTAGGAACTTCCTGGAAGGTAAATGAACAAACCCTTCATCTCCTTGGATTGCAGGTGGATTCCTCCATAGGAGAGGGAGAGCTCCTCTTCCTGCCCCCCTTGGCCACAATGAAAGGCTTAAATAACAATACCTCCCATAATGGAAAGCATGTCCAGTGTTAAGCGACTTCTCAACGGCTGAGCATGCGATGTCATAGCGCTCAGGGACGCCTAGGTAAAGACCGGTCCTCGTTAGTATAGTGGACAGTATCTCCGCCTGTCACGCGGAAGACCGGGGTTCGATTCCCCGACGGGGAGACCTCTTCTTTACCACAGACAAACACCTTGTCTGAGCTCATGATCTGCCGTGGAAACTACTGATAAGGCCAACCTGCCGTTCAGGACTCACCTGAGGGTGGTTAGCTAAATCCATTTGAAAGGTTCTACTTTCAAGAAAGCATTTGTAAAAGGTTGTTTTATTCATGTTTGGCCTGAGTTTGTGTGGCATTTCCACTGTTGCATTTCCAATCTGACAAGCAGGGGTCACCACCAGTGTGGCCTTCCGAATGCGTCGAAACAGTTAATCAATTTGCAAAGCAATCAGCTGAAAGCTTCGAAAAGCTTTGTTTCTCCCACCACTAGCCTTTTGTGATTGGTAAACCTTACAATCATGCTCCTGACCCAAGGTTCGAAGTTGTGAAGAGGCGATGGTTTGACAACCACCCAGCTCCTGACAAAAAGTCTTCTGTTTTTGAACAAACGCATGTAGCCCTGCTGTGAGCAGAGCATCCAAAAATATCAATAACTCGCAAATGTTCCCCTACACGGAAATCTTTAGTAAAAGGCGAAAGATTTATGCGTGAATGAAGAGAAACTCGAGCTGTGGCCGTGAGACGTTGGGAAATTGTGCTATCACACACATGCCACCGTGCTCAGCAAGGGTAATGTCTGGTGCAGGCTCCTCCCACCCAGCTTTTTGTCTTTTTTTGTTAAAACAACAATATAGCCATTTCCATTAGAGGAAGGAGCAGGTGTAATAAGAATCTGCCCCATCACCAGATGACCGGCAAACCCTGTCTAAGAGGATTTCCCTGAAGCCGGTGGTACGTGGAAGACCAGTGTCTAGAATTCACACGAGATTTTTAGGAACTTCCTGGAAGGTAAATGAACAAACCCTTCATCTCCTTGGATTGCAGGTGGATTCCTCCATAGGAGAGGGAGAGCTCCTCTTCCTGCCCCCCTTGGCCACAATGAAAGGCTTAAATAACAATACCTCCCATAATGGAAAGCATGTCCATTGTTAAGCGACTTCTCAACGGCTGAGCATGCGATGTCATACCACTCAGGGACGCCAAAGTAAAGACCGGTCCTCGTTAGTATAGTGGACAGTATCTCCGCCTGTCACGCGGAAGACTGGGTTTGATTCCCCGACGGGGAGACCTCTTCTTTACCACAGACAAACACCTTGTCTGAGCTCATGATCTGCCGTGGAAACTGCTGATAAGGCCAACCTGCCGTTCAGGACTCACCTGAGGGTGGTTAGCTAAATCCATTTGAAAGGTTCTACTTTCAAGAAAGCATTTGTAAAAGGTTGTTTTATTCATGTTTGGCCTGAGTTTGTGTGGCATTTCCACTGTTGCATTTCCAATCTGACCAGCAGGGGTCACCACCAGTGTGGCCTTCCGAATGCGTCGAAACAGTTAATCAATTTGCAAAGCAATCAGCTGAAAGCTTCGAAAAGCTTTGTTTCTCCCACCACTAGCCTTTTGTGATTGGTAAACCTTACAATCATGCTCCTGACCCAAGGTTCGAAGTTGTAAAGCGGTGGTGGTTTAACAACCACCCAGCACCTGACAAAAAGTCTTCTGTTTTTGAACAAACGCATGTAGCCCTGCTGTGAGCAGAGCATCCAAAAATATCAATAACTCGCAAATGTTCCCCTCCACGGAAATCTTTAGTAAAAGGCGAAAGATTTATGCGTGAATGAAGAGAAACTCGAGCTGTGGCCGTGAGACGTTGGGAAATTGTGCTATCACACACATGCCACCGTGCTCAGCAAGGGTAATGTCTGGTGCAGGCTCCTCCCACCCAGCTTTTTGTCTTTTTTTTGTTAAAACAATAATATAGCCATTTCCATTAGAGGAAGGAGCAGGTGTAATAAGAATCTGCCCCATCACCAGATGACCGGCAAACCCTGTCTAAGAGGATTTCCCTGAAGCCGGTGGTACGTGGAAGACCAGTGTCTAGAATTCACACGAGATTTTTAGGAACTTCCTGGAAGGTAAATGAACAAACCCTTCATCTCCTTGGATTGCAGGTGGATTCCTCCATAGGAGAGGGAGAGCTCCTCTTCCTGCCCCCCTTGGCCACAATGAAAGGCTTAAATAACAATACCTCCCATAATGGAAAGCATGTCCAGTGTTAAGCGACTTCTCAACGGCTGAGCATGCGATGTCATAGCGCTCAGGGACGCCTAGGTAAAGACCGGTCCTCGTTAGTATAGTGGACAGTATCTCCGCCTGTCACGCGGAAGACCGGGGTTCGATTCCCCGACGGGGAGACCTCTTCTTTACCACAGACAAACACCTTGTCTGAGCTCATGATCTGCCGTGGAAACTGCTGATAAGGCCAACCTGCCGTTCAGGACTCACCTGAGGGTGGTTAGCTAATTCCATTTGAAAGGTTCTACTTTCAAGAAAGCATTTGTAAAAGGTTGTTTTATTCATGTTTGGCCTGAGTTTGTGTGGCATTTCCACTGTTGCATTTCCAATCTGACCAGCAGGGGTCACCACCAGTGTGGCCTTCCGAATGCGTCGAAACAGTTAATCAATTTGCAAAGCAATCAGCTGAAAGCTTCGAAAAGCTTTGTTTCTCCCACCACTAGCCTTTTGTGATTGGTAAACCTTACAATCATGCTCCTGACCCAAGGTTCGAAGTTGTAAAGCGGCGGTGGTTTAACAACCACCCAGCACCTGACAAAAAGTCTTCTGTTTTTGAACAAACGCATGTAGCCCTGCTGTGAGCAGAGCATCCAAAAATATCAATAACTCGCAAATGTTCCCCTCCACGGAAATCTTTAGTAAAAGGCGAAAGATTTATGCGTGAATGAAGAGAAACTCGAGCTGTGGCCGTGAGACGTTGGGAAATTGTGCTATCACACACATGCCACCGTGCTCAGCAAGGGTAATGTCTGGTGCAGGCTCCTCCCACCCAGCTTTTTGTCTTTTTTTGTTAACCTCCTGAGACCCGAGTTTTGGGTGGAAAAGTCCAGGGGTCAGAAAGTAAAAGTACTGCCACATTTTTATTCCACCCACAGCAAAAACTCCAGTGTTAAATTAACTTTACTGGGAGTTTCTTTGGATACAGACTCAAGAGTGTTAAAGTTAATGAGATAATTAAGTGAATAATTGAGTGATGATTGAGCATTATTGAAGACACCTGATGATAACAAGCAGAATCACTGAAGGAGAAAACCAGAAATTTTAAGTCACCATTGTGGTGATCAGTGTCTGTTTTAGTTAGACTCTTGACTCTTAAATCATTAACTTCAGATGTCGTTTGGCTGCTGTACATGAGTCATGACAGCCAGATGAACAACAAGGAAAACTGATGCGCTGAGGTCTGTTATGTTTTTGACAATAATCATCATGTCACGAAACTCATTTGTAGAATTTAACCTTTTGATTACACGGTATAACATTTTCAGAAATGTTAATATTATCCAAAAGATTTCTTAAAAGCTGTTCTATTCTAAATATTTTGTGGGCACACACAGACATCAAGAATCAGCCTGTGTTTCTCAACAATGGTGACAATTATACAGCATGTTGCAGTTCATTCTGGGTGCCACCAATCAAAACTCATTCATGGCTCCCATCATGCATTGCGGTATGAATAAATTATGATCTGAATTGTCTTGGTAATTTCCTTTCCCTATTTGAATATTCTGTTTGTAACCATTGTTGAGATTCATACACTGAATCTTGATGTGTGTGTGTGCCTAAAAGAAATATTTTTATTTATCAGAACAACATTTAAGATATTATTTGGTTTATTTTGAAAAATCTGGATCTAATGTTATAGAATCACAGTGCTGCTGATATGATCATTATACTTTTAAATTAGAGAGTAGGCTTTAAATGAGCTCAATGATTCAGGTCAAATCATGGTTATGTCTAAACATGATCTAGATCATCTGATCTGATCTGATCTCTTTGTTCATCCAGCTGTTAAAACAGCTAAACAAAATCTTTAGTAAAGCATTTAAAGGTCACCTGCCCAACTAAAGCAAACACTGATCACCATAACGGTGACTAAAAATATAGATTTTCTCCTTCAGTAATTCTGCTGGTTAACATCTGGTGTTTCCAATTATATCTCAATCATCACTCAATTATTCACTTGATTATATCATTAACTTTAACACTCTTGAGTCTGTATCCAAAGAAACTCCCAGTAAAGTTCATTTAACACTGGAGTTTTTGCTGTGGGAGGAATACAAATATGGCAGGACTTTTACTTTCTGACCCCTGGACACACAACAAATAATTTGATGTCCTCGTATGAGGACAACCAGGTCTTAGGAGGTTAAAACAACAATATAGCCATTTCCATTAGAGGAAGGAGCAGGTGTAATAAGAATCTGCCCCATCACCAGATGACCGGCAAACCCTGTCTAAGAGGATTTCCCTGAAGCCGGTGGTACGTGGAAGACCAGTGTCTAGAATTCACACGAGATTTTTAGGAACTTCCTGGAAGGTAAATGAACAAACCCTTCATCTCCTTGGATTGCAGGTGGATTCCTCCATAGGAGAGGGAGAGCTCCTCTTCCTGCCCCCCTTGGCCACAATGAAAGGCTTAAATAACAATACCTCCCATAATGGAAAGCATGTCCAGTGTTAAGCGACTTCTCAACGGCTGAGCATGCGATGTCATAGCGCTCAGGGACGCCTAGGTAAAGACCGGTCCTCGTTAGTATAGTGGACAGTATCTCCGCCTGTCACGCGGAAGACCGGGGTTCGATTCCACTGGTGGCATTTCCACTGTTGCATTTCCAATCTGACAAGCAGGGGTCACCACCAGTGTGGCCTTCCGAATGCGTCGAAACAGTTAATCAATTTGCAAAGCAATCAGCTGAAAGCTTCGAAAAGCTTTGTTTCTCCCACCACTAGCCTTTTGTGATTGGTAAACCTTACAATCATGCTCCTGACCCAAGGTTCGAAGTTGTGAAGCGGCGATGGTTTGACAACCACCCAGCTCCTGACAAAAAGTCTTCTGTTTTTGAACAAACGCATGTAGCCCTGCTGTGAGCAGAGCATCCAAAAATATCAATAACTCGCAAATGTTCCCCTCCACGGAAATCTTTAGTAAAAGGCGAAAGATTTATGCGTGAATGAAGAGAAACTCGAGCTGTGGCCGTGAGACGATGGGAAATTGTGCTATCACACACATGCCACCGTGCTCAGCAAAGGTAATGTCTGGTGCAGGCTCCTCCCACCCAGCATTTTGTCTTTTTTTGTTAAAACAATAATGTAGCCATTTCCATTAGAGGAAGGAGCAGGTGTAATAAGAATCTGCCCCATCACCAGATGACCGGCAAACCCTGTCTAAGAGGATTTCCCTGAAGCCGGTGGTACGTGGAAGAGCAGTGTCTAGAATTCACACGAGATTTTTAGGAACTTCCTGGAAGGTAAATGAACAAACCCTTCATCTCCTTGGATTGCAGGTGGATTCCTCCATAGGAGAGGTAGAGCTCCTCTTCCTGCCCCCCTTGGCCACAATGAAAGGCTTAAATAACAATACCTCCCATAATGGAAAGCATGTCCAGTGTTAAGCGACTTCTCAACGGCTGAGCATGCGATGTCATAGCGCTCAGGGACGCCAATGTAAAGACCGGTCCTCGTTAGTATAGTGGACAGTATCTCTGCCTGTCACGCGGAAGACCGGGGTTCGATTCCCCGAAGGGGAGACCTCTTCTTTACCACAGACAAACACCTTGTCTGAGCTCATGATCTGCCGTGGAAACTGCTGATAAGGCCAACCTGCCGTTCAGGACTCACCTGAGGGTGGTTAGCTAATTCCATTTGAAAGGTTCTACTTTCAAGAAAGCATTTGTAAAAGGTTGTTTTATTCATGTTTGGCCTGAGTTTGTGTGGCATTTCCACTGTTGCATTTCCAATCTGACAAGCAGGGGTCACCACCAGTGTGGCCTTCCGAATGCGTCGAAACAGTTAATCAATTTGCAAAGCAATCAGCTGAAAGCTTCGAAAAGCTTTGTTTCTCCCACCACTAGCCTTTTGTGATTGGTAAACCTTACAATCATGCTCCTGACCCAAGGTTCGAAGTTGTGAAGCGGCGATGGTTTGACAACCACCCAGCTCCTGACAAAAAGTCTTCTGTTTTTGAACAAACGCATGTAGCCCTGCTGTGAGCAGAGCATCCAAAAATATCAATAACTCGCAAATGTTCCCCTCCACGGAAATCTTTAGTAAAAGGCGAAAGATTTATGCGTGAATGAAGAGAAACTCGAGCTGTGGCCGTGAGACGATGGGAAATTGTGCTATCACACACATGCCACCGTGCTCAGCAAAGGTAATGTCTGGTGCAGGCTCCTCCCACCCAGCATTTTGTCTTTTTTTGTTAAAACAATAATGTAGCCATTTCCATTAGAGGAAGGAGCAGGTGTAATAAGAATCTGCCCCATCACCAGATGACCGGCAAACCCTGTCTAAGAGGATTTCCCTGAAGCCGGTGGTACGTGGAAGAGCAGTGTCTAGAATTCACACGAGATTTTTAGGAACTTCCTGGAAGGTAAATGAACAAACCCTTGGATTGCAGGTGGATTCCTCCATAGGAGAGGTAGAGCTCCTCTTCCTGCCCCCCTTGGCCAATGAAAGGCTTAAATAACAATACCTCCCATAATGGAAAGCATGTCCAGTGTTAAGCGACTTCTCAACGGCTGAGCATGCGATGTCATACCGCTCAGGGACGCCAAAGTAACGACCGGTCCTCGTTAGTATAGTGGAAAGAGGCCAGTCGCACGTAGGTGTAGAGCGCTGCTAGCCAATAGGAACGCAGGAAATTTCAGGGAGGCGGGCCAGAAAAAATACGCAAAATCATAGGTTCGAGTCCCGTCTCGACCACAAATACCATACGCTGTATGTAGATTAAAAAATGATTACACATTCATGTCAAGTACGATTTACATATAATAAACTACATTTGTGCAGAAAATATGATAAAACTTATAAGATTTGTTCTTGTGTAGGATGTATGAAATGTCCAATTATCTCAATAAACATTTAAATTATAATAGGGTATAGTTCTCTTTTAATATAGAAAATATTTGAATGTGAATAATTGCAAAGAACATTTTGATAATGTTTTAGACCTTTATTTTGAGAGATTTTCACATTATATTTGTTTAACTATGCATATAAATCCAATATATAAATGAAATACAACCAGAAAACACCAAATAGTAATTTTCTCATTTTATTTATAGTAAAATAATATACATATTATATGTAAAACTGAAAAAGGTAATGTATTAAATACTTATAGATTAAACAAAATTAACATTAATAATAATAATAATAACATACAAAGCTTTGGAGAACACAGGAAAAGAACAAGATTTATTTAAAATTAAATAATTATGTACAGTGTTTTATTATAACAGTTATTAACATTTAGTGTTTACACAACTGAGAAAGATAAAATAATCAATAAAGTCAATAAAATTAACTTTAAAAACACACTAAAGTGCAATGTAAAAAAGGACAAAACTTTTTAATTTTAATGAACAATGGAAATAATGTAACAATTTAAAAGGATATATTAAACAACAACAACAATAATATCAAAAGTTTTGGAGAAAAAAAAGAAAGTTGTTTAAATAAAATAAATAAAATAAACAAATAAAATAATTCTGTACAGAGTTTAATAGTAACATTACTTAACATTTAGTGTTTTTCAAATCAGAGAAAGAAAAAAATAATGCAAGTCAACTGAACTTTTAAAAAAAACACCAAAATACAATGCAAAGCAATAAAATACAATACTTTTGGTATTTTAATGAACAAATTGAAACAAATTAAACATATATATGTATATTAAAAGTGCAATAATATGTAGATAAATATATGCATAACATTGTGCAAGGAATGTCTTTGTGCTATAAACAGTATTTGAGGTCTGGGCATGTCATTTGCCAATAAAGTCATTTTTTCTTTTCCTCAATCCACCTCTGCTTCTCGGCCTCATAGAATGGAGACTGCTGAAAGTCTCTCCATGACATTTCTGTGCTCATTCCCTGAGCCTGATAAAGGGAAAACACTTTAGCAGGACAGTAAATGTATTTGCCTGCCACTCCAGTGAAACCAGTGTGAATATGAGGACTGTTTGGCCCTTGTTTCAGTGGCAGGTGGCAGAATCTGCACAGACGACCAGTAGGATGCTGTACTACAGACTTCCTCTTGCTTCTCTCCTCAATCACCCTCTTATTTTCTGCCCCTCTCCGCTTAGAAGACTCCAGTTCTCACTGAAAAAAAGGAGTCGCTGCAAAGTCTTCAAAAGGCATTCTGGGGTTGGTCAGGCCCCCTGCTGAATATGTGTCAAAAACTTTCTTGGAGCAGTAGAAGTATTTAACATCACCACCTTGATAAAAGAAATGTATTGAGGTGCCATCACCCATGTATCGAGACTTAGGCTGACCACAGGCTAAACAGGATCTAGTGAGCTTTTTTTGTGGCATTTGCTGTTGTTGTTGCTTCTGAACTGCCTGCTGCTTCTCTATGATGTCCTTCACCATCTTTTCAAGCGCTGCCTGGTCTAGAGAGACAGCCTCAGGAACACTCTTTGCGGGTGGATTGACCGGGGCAGGTGGAAGTACTGTCACTGGGACACTGATGGTTTCACTGCCTGAGTGAAGACGCTGCCATAACTGCTGTGTCTCCAGGAGCTTTTCTGGGCTGGTGTTGAGTGAAGCATTAGTGTTCTTTTTTTTAGCAAGGTGTTTTATGTACCTGCTTATGTGCTGCTTTGTGGTTGAGTGCAAAAGGCTGTTTGGGTCAGTGCAAGCACTCTGTACCATAGCAGCATATTCAGCATCCACCTTTGTCAGGAGGTCCTTGGTCCCGTGGTGCTTGGCCAGCAAACCATCAATGGCATTTCTCATTGGATCTGTCCATCTGTTATGGTCCAACACAAAGGCTGAATCCCAATTCACCCCTTGGCCCTACCCCTTGGCCCTACCCCTTGTTTTCGAGTGTAGCCATGGCCCTTGAAACGGAGTGACAAGGGCCAAGGGGTTGGAATATTTACCTACGAAATGGAACGACCCTTCATAAACCCATACGTCATCAGTCGTCGACGATGGCTGTGACGTTACGGCTGCGACGAGTTTTTACATGATGTTTCCAGGACAACGGATGACAACAATACCAAAATGCTGTCCTCCGCTGTGGCAATCTCTGTCATATGGGCAATGTTCATCAGTCTGCGGTTTTCGCTGGTTACTCGGGCAAGAAAACGGAGACGTTTTCAACGAATGCGATCGTTGATCGATATGTTTGTGGTAAGTAGGATGGACAGCAAAACATATTAACATATTTTGTTGCAGTGAGCCTAGCATACCCCCAGAATATAATATAACCTCCAGATTATTTTGTTGTATGCATATCTGAACATGTAATGTCTCAGAAAGAACAGACCTCTGATCATATCCCCCCATTTCTTTTTTAAATCAACACCCCCAAAGCGTCTCAGTCCTGTAACGTTAGTTCTTCCTGAGTCGACATTTTCAATGAATCGGCTTTACTGATTAGATGCGCATACAATATTGTGCGATATTATCGCCCAGCCCTAGTATGTCCTATGTAGGCTAAGTTACTATGCTCATGCAAAAGTGGAAAATATATGGATATTGAGATTTTACTACAAAAGAATCTACTAATAATGTAATAGTAGTATGTACTATTTTTATTGGTAAGAATAGTTATTTTAGTGGTAAAACCATGGATAATTTCTCATACGTTCTCACAGGGACAGCGAGTGAACATTATAACATCTCGTTTTTGAACTATTTAAAGGGGTGGTTTACTCTACGTTTTCTTTGCATGATTGTGTTTATGGGGTGCAATATAACATGTATTCGTGGTTTTTCTTTTTTTAAAAGTCTTATTTTTCATAAAATTCACCTTAATCGTCAGCCGCGCTCTCCTCTGTCCCCTGAACGAGCGGTTTACTTCCTGATTCTATGAAAACACTCCCTCAGAAACACGTCGTGGGCTCAGATTGGTTAGTTTGGGTGGGTGTGTTGTGATTGGCTAAACTGTCGCTCACGTTGTCCGGAAGGTTAACGCCTATTACCTTAACGGGGAAACACCAGCTCCGGTCCAGATATAAATAATGGTGTCGAACTGCAGTATCAGTTTGAGGCAGAATCAGACCGAGAAAGCCGCGATGAAGCGAGTCAAACAGAACCACACCACACACGGCTCTTACTAAACGTTTCTGAATGATAATTTGCCACATTTTTTAACCATATACACGTTTGTTTTACACAATAGCATCTGACTGGCAACGATAGCAACTGACTGGCTACTAATGTTAAACACAAACAGCGTTGGCAAGTTTACGTTCTTGATCAAATCGAAAATAACGTCATAAAGCATATATACATGAAAAATACGTTTAAAACATTAGTACTTATACAAAATTCAGGTCCATAATGTTTGTACACGTTTGTCGTAGACACAAAATACTAGCATAACTAGTAGCCTAGTGGCTATAAAGCCAGCGCTGGCATTTAGAAAAAATAAAACATAAATAAAACACAGGCGAACGTTACGTCTGGAATTATACATGCAAATAGATTTAAAACGATTAAGTCTTAGCCTACTTACAGGTTGTGGTCCAACAACTGCTGCCTCTGGTTTTCAAGTTGGATCTGCTTCATTGTTTATTAACAGTTTCTTGCTGTATTGAACTCGTGGAGATTCTGGAAGCTGTCTTCCGTAAAATGCGCAGCACAGAGAGCTAGATTACGATCGTCACTTTCAGGAATATAATCAAACATAAATTGTATCCATTGTTGATGAAGTATAGCATCCGTGGGAAGCTTGAAAAACAGAAGACCTGACAGCTGCGTGAACACAACTCACTCGACGTGCTGCAGAAATATGCACATGCCATTTCCTGCATATTCCGAAGGGAGTGGTTGATGCAAATGTGCGGGTTAGTGACGTACCATAACCCGTTGTAGTCCCAATCGAGTCGTTTTTGTAGGCGTTTACACTTCCTGGTTTTTAAAAGACGATATCTCTGCTTACATTGAACTTTCAGCGCTGCAACTTTGCAGATACTGTTCATGCACCATCAGCAACATTACACACTATTTAAAATCAAAAAAGTGAAACTGGAATCAACCACCCCTTTAATATGCAATCTCATAAATATTACAAAAGTTGAAAATAATGATCAAGCCAACAGGTGACTTGTTAAAGATGACAAACAGTTAAGTCAGCAAGCTCGTGGAACATTATATCACGGGGAAAAACAATCTGATACAGTCAGATATTTAATTTAACATTTTATCCAAGACTAAACGAAACCATTACACACACACACACACACACACACACAAAAAACGAAACAGAAAAACAAAAATGCAAGGTTAACCATTAGCATTTGTGTGCATTCATCGAGAAAAGAAAAGCAGCCAGGGCATGCTGACGTTTTTGCATGAAGTTTTAACATTATTAGTAAAAGATGAGATAAAATAAAGTATCGTACCTTAGTCAGATGTGTTGAAATATGATGAATGCGGTGCGGTTTCTCTCTCTTGGAGTCGCGATGAAAATGGCTACTTTAAATTTTGCCGGGGCTGCCAAAACACGGAAGAGCGCCAGGAGAGCGTTAGTGGCCGAAATAATATTGCATCCGTAGTGGTTTAGCACTACCATTGAAAATGAATGGGAAACGGTTTAGGGCCGTTTAGCTGAACAATCCACAGCCCGGGAGACCCGGGTCCGATTACTGGCCAATCCAAAAAGTTAATTCAGAAGTGCCAGTGGTGTGGTTCTTTAAAGCTTTGCTATGTAACTTCTGCTAACTGAAAATCAACAAGTGTTCCTCATCTTCCATCTCTTATGCAACCAATGAAGCATAACCTCACTACCTGTTCTTAGTGATCACTAACGGATGTGTCTGAGATTGTCGAGCATTGGTGGTTCAGTGGTAGAATTCTCGCCTGCCACGCGGGAGACCCGGGTCCGATTCCCGGCCAATGCAAAAAGTTAATTGAGATGTGCCAGTGGTGTGGTTCTTTAAAGCTGTGCTATGTAACTTCTGCTACCTCAAAATCAACAAGTGTTCCTCATCTTCCATTTCTTATGCAACCAATGAAGCATAACCTCACTACCTGTTCATAGCGATCACTCAAGGACATGTCTGATTGAGATCATCGCGCATTGGTGGTTCAGTGGTAGAATTCTCGCCTGCCACGCGGGAGATCCGGGTCTGATTCCCGGCCAATGCAGAAAGTTATTTCAGAAGTGCCAGCGGTCTGGTTCTTTAAAGCTTTGTAATGTAACTTCTGCTAATCCACATTACAGACAGCAAATGCCAGCTCAAAGACAATAATCTCCACTTATGAGATTTGTTATCATTTTGTTGCCCCCAAATAATGTAACCCACGTTAAAGGTGTTTTAACTTAAGATCAACAAGTGTTCCTCATCTTCCATCTCTTATGCAACCAATGAAGCATAACCTCACTACCTGTTCATAGCGATCACTCAAAGACGTGTCTGATTGAAATTGTCGCGCATTGGTGGTTCAGTGGTAGCATTCTCGCTTCCCAAGCGGGAGACCCGGGTCCGATTCCCGGCCAATGCAGAAAGTTAATTCAGAAGTGCCAGTGGTCTGGTTCTTTAAAGCTTTGCTATGTAACTTCTGCTAACTCAAGATCAACAAGTGTTCCTCATCTTCCATCTCTTATGCAACCAATGAAGCATAACCTCACTACCTGTTCATAACGATCACTCAAAGACGTGTCTGAATGAAATTGCCGCGCATTGGTGGTTCAGTGGTAGAATTCTCGCTTCCCAAGCGGGAGACCCGGGTCTGATTCCCGGATAATGCAGAAAGTTAATTCAGAAGTGCCAGTGGTCTGGTTCTTTAAAGCTTTGCTATGTAACTTCTGCTAACTGAAAATCAACAAGTGTACCTCATCTTCCACCTCTTATGCAACCAATGAAGCATAACCTCACTACCTGTTCTTAGCGATCACTCAAGGACGTGTCTAATTGAGATTGTCGCGCATTGGTGGTTTAGTGGTAGAATTCTTGCCTGCCAAGCGGGAGACCAGGGTCCGATTCCCGGCCAATGCAGAAAGTTATTTCAGAAATACCAGTGGTGTGGTTCTTTAAATTTTGCTATGTAACTTCTGCTAACTCAAGATCAACAAGTGTTCCTCATCTTCCATCTCTTATGCAACCAATAACCTCACTACCTGTTCTTGGCGATCACTCAAGGACGTGTCTGATTGAGCTTGTCGTGCATTGGTGGTTGAGTGGTAGAATTCTCGCCTGCCATGCGGGAGACCCGGGTCCGATTCCCGGCCAATGCAGAAGGTAAATTCTGAAGTGCCAGTGGTCTGGTTCTTTAAAGCTTTGCTATGTAACTTCTGCTAACTCAAGATCAACAAGTGTTCCTCATCTTCCATCTCTTATGCAACCAATGAAGCATAACCTCACTACCTGTTCATAACGATCACTCAAAGACGTGTCTGAATGAAATTGCCGCGCATTGGTGGTTCAGTGGTAGAATTCTCGCTTCCCAAGCGGGAGACCCGGGTCTGATTCCCGGCCAATGCAGAAAGTTAATTCAGAAGTGCCAGTGCCAACCTCACTACCTGTTCTTGGCGATCACTCAAGAACGTGTCTGTTACAGATTGTAGAGCATTGGAGGTTCAGTGGAAGAATTCTCGCCTGCCACGCGGGAGACCCGGGTCCGATTCCCGGCCAATGCAGAAAGTAAATTCTGAAGTGCCAGTGGTCTGGTTCTTTAAAGCTTTGCTATGTGACTTCTGCTAACTGAAAATCAACAAGTGTTCCTCATCTTCCATCTCTTATGCAACCAATGAAGCATAACCTCACTACCTGTTCATAGCGATCACTCAAGGACGTGACTGATTGCAATCATCGCGCATTGGTGGTTCAGTGGTAGAATTCTCGCCTGCCACGCGGGAGACCTGGGTCCGATTCCCAGCCAATGCAAAAAGTAAATTCTGAAGTGCCAGTGGTCTGGTTCTTTAAAGCTTTGCTATGTAACTTCTGCTAACTGAAAATCAACAAGTGTCCTTCATCTTCCATCACTTGTGCAACCAATGAAGCATAACCTCACTACCTGTTCATAACGATCACTCAAAGACGTGTCTGAATGAAATTGTCGCGCATTGGTGGTTCAGTGGTAGAATTCTCGCTTCCCAAGCGGGAGACCCGGGTCCGATTCCCGGCCAATGCAGAAAGTTAATTCAGAAGTGCCAGTGGTCTGGTTCTTTAAAGCTTTGCTATGTAACTTCTGCTAACTCAAGATCAACAAGTGTTCCTCATCTTCCATCTCCTATGCAACCAATGAAGCATAACCTCACTACCTGTTCTTGGCGATCACTCAAGGACGTGTCAGTTACAGATTGCAGAGCATTGGTGGTTCAGTGGAAGAATTCTCGCCTGCCACGCGGGAGACCCGGGTCCGATTCCCGGCCAATGCAGAAAGTAAATTCTGAAGTACACGTGGTGTGGTTCTTTAAAGTTTTGCTATGTAACTTCTGCTAACTCAAGATCAACAAGTGTTCCTCATCTTCCATCTCTTATGCAACCAATGAAGCATAACCGCACTACCTGTCCATAACGATCACTCAAAGACGTGCATTGGTGGTTCAGTGGAAGAATTCTCGCCTGCCACGCGGGAGACCCGGGTCCGATTCCCGGCCAATGCAAAAAGTAAATTCTGAAGTGCCAGTGGTCTGGTTCTTTAAAGCTTTGCTATGTAACTTCTGCTAACTGAAAATCAACAAGTGTTCCTCATCTTCCATCTCTTATGCAACCAATGAAGGGTAACCTCACTAACTGTCCATAGCGATCACTCAAGGACGTGTCTGATTGAGATCATCGCGCATTGGTGGTTCAGTGGTAGAATTCTCGCCTGCCACGCGGGAGACCCGGGTCCGATTCCCGGCCAATGCAAAAAGTAAATTCAGAAGTGCCAGTGGTCTGGTTCTTTAAAGCTTTGCTATGTAACTTCTGCTAACTCAACATCAACAAGAGTTCCTCATCTTCCATCTCTTATGCAACCAATGAAGCATAACCTCACTACCTGTTCATAACGATCACTCAAAGACGTGTCTGAACGAAATTGTCGCGCATTGGTGGTTCAATGGTAGAATTCTCTCTTCCCAAGCGGGAGACTCGGGTCCGATTCCCGGCCAATGCAGAAAGTTAATTCAGAAGTGCCAGTGGTCTGGTTCTTTAAAGCTTTGCTATGTAACTTCTGCTAACTCAAGATCAACAAGTGTTCCTCATCTTCCATCTCTTATGCAACCAATGAAGCATAACCTCACTACCTGTTCTTGGCGATCACTCAAGGACGAGTCAGTTACAGATTGTAGAGCATTGGTGGTTTAGTGGAAGAATTCTCGCCTGCCACGCGGGAGACCCGGGTCCGATTCCCGGCCAATGCAGAAAGTAAATTCTGAAGTACACGTGGTGTGGTTCTTTAAAGTTTTGCTATGTAACTTCTGCTAACTCAAGATCAACAAGTGTTCCTCATCTTCCATCTCTTATGCAACCAATGAAGCATAACCGCACTACCTGTCCATAACGATCACTCAAAGACGTGTCTGAATGAAATTGTCGCGCATTGGTGGTTCAGTGGTAGAATTCTCGCCTGCCATGCGGGAGACCCGGGTCCGATTCCCGGCCAATGCAAAAAGTTAATTCTGAAGTGCCAGTGGTCTGGTTCTTTAAAGCTTTGCTATGTAACTTCTGCTAACTGAAAATCAACAAGTGTACCTCATCTTCCATATCTTATGCAACCAATGAAGCATAACCTCACTACCTGTTCATAACGATCAGTCAAAGACGTGTCTGAATGAAATTGTCGCGCATTGGTGGTTCAGTGGTAGAATTCTTGCTTCCCAAGCGGGAGACCCGGGTCCGATTCCCGGCCAATGCAGAAAGTTAATTCAGAAGTGCCAGTGGTCTGGTTCTTTAAAGCTTTGCTATGTAACTTCTGCTAACTCAAGATCAACAAGAGTTCCTCATCTTCCATCTCTTATGCAACCAATGAAGCATAACCTCACTACCTGTTCATAGCGATCACTCAAAGACGTGTCTGATTGAGATCATCGCGCATTGGTGGTTCAGTGGTAGAATTCTCGCCTGCCACGCGGGAGACCCGGGCCCGATTCCCGGCCAATGCAAAAAGTACATCACTGACATTACCACATTACTGACAGCAAATGCTAGCTCAAAGACAATGATCTCCCCTTATGAGACTTGTCATCATTTTGTTGCCACCAAATAATGCAACCCACGTTAAAGGTGTTTTAACTTAAGATCAACAAGTGTTCCTCATCTTCCATCTCTTATGCAACCAATGAAGCATAACCACACTACCTGTCCATAACGATCACTCAAAGACGTGCATTGGTGGTTCAGTGGAAGAATTCTCGCCTGCCACGCGGGAGACCCGGGTCCGATTCCCGGCCAATGCAAAAAGTAAATTCAGAAGTGCCAGTGGTCTGGTTCTTTAAAGCTTTGCTATGTAACTTCTGCTAACTCAAGATCAACAAGAGTTCCTCATCTTCCATCTCTTATGCAACCAATGAAGCATAACCTCACTACCTGTTCATAACGATCACTCAAAGACGTGTCTGAACGAAATTGTCGCGCATTGGTGGTTCAATGGTAGAATTCTCGCTTCCCAAGCGGGAGACTTGGGTCCGATTCCCGGCCAATGCAGAAAGTTAATTCAGAAGTGCCAGTGGTCTGGTTGTTTAAAGCTTTGCTATGTAACTTCTGCTAACTCAAGATCAACAAGTGTTCCTCATCTTCCATCTCTTATGCAACCAATGAAGCATAACCTCACTACCTGTTCTTGGCGATCACTCAAGGACGTGTCAGTTACAGATTGTAGAGCATTGGTGGTTCAGTGGAAGAATTCTCGCCTGCCACGCGGGAGACCCGGGTCCGATTCCCGGCCAATGCAGAAAGTAAATTCTGAAGTACACGTGGTGTGGTTCTTTAAAGTTTTGCTATGTAACTTCTGCTAACTCAAGATCAACAAGTGTTCCTCATCTTCCATCTCTTATGCAACCAATGAAGCATAACCGCACTACCTGTCCATAACGATCACTCAAAGACGTGTCTGAATGAAATTGTCACGCATTGGTGGTTCAGTGGTAGAATTCTCGCCTGCCATGCGGGAGACCCGGGTCCGATTCCCGGCCAATGCAAAAAGTTAATTCTGAAGTGCCAGTGGTCTGGTTCTTTAAAGCTTTGCTATGTAACTTCTGCTAACTGAAAATCAACAAGTGTACCTCATCTTCCATATCTTATGTAACCAATGAAGCATAACCTCACTACCTGTTCATAACGATCAGTCAAAGACGTGTCTGAATGAAATTGTCGCGCATTGGTGGTTCAGTGGTAGAATTCTTGCTTCCCAAGCGGGAGACCCGGGTCCGATTCCCGGCCAATGCAGAAAGTTAATTCAGAAGTGCCAGTGGTCTGGTTCTTTAAAGCTTTGCTATGTAACTTCTGCTAACTCAAGATCAACAAGAGTTCCTCATCTTCCATCTCTTATGCAACCAATGAAGCATAACCTCACTACCTGTTCATAGGGATCACTCAAAGACGTGTCTGATTGAGATCATCGCGCATTGGTGGTTCAGTGGTAGAATTCTCGCCTGCCACGCGGGAGACCCGGGCCCGATTCCCGGCCAATGCAAAAAGTACATCACTGACATTACCACATTACTGACAGCAAATGCTAGCTCAAAGACAATGATCTCCCCTTATGAGACTTGTCATCATTTTGTTGCCACCAAATAATGCAACCCACGTTAAAGGTGTTTTAACTTAAGATCAACAAGTGTTCCTCATCTTCCATCTCTTATGCAACCAATGAAGCATAACCACACTACCTGTCCATAACGATCACTCAAAGACGTGCATTGGTGGTTCAGTGGAAGAATTCTCGCCTGCCACGCGGGAGACCCGGGTCCGATTCCCGGCCAATGCAAAAAGTAAATTCAGAAGTGCCAGTGGTCTGGTTCTTTAAAGCTTTGCTATGTAACTTCTGCTAACTCAAGATCAACAAGAGTTCCTCATCTTCCATCTCTTATGCAACCAATGAAGCATAACCTCACTACCTGTTCATAACGATCACTCAAAGACGTGTCTGAACGAAATTGTCGCGCATTGGTGGTTCAATGGTAGAATTCTCGCTTCCCAAGCGGGAGACTTGGGTCCGATTCCCGGCCAATGCAGAAAGTTAATTCAGAAGTGCCAGTGGTCTGGTTGTTTAAAGCTTTGCTATGTAACTTCTGCTAACTCAAGATCAACAAGTGTTCCTCATCTTCCATCTCTTATGCAACCAATGAAGCATAACCTCACTACCTGTTCTTGGCGATCACTCAAGGACGTGTCAGTTACAGATTGTAGAGCATTGGTGGTTCAGTGGAAGAATTCTCGCCTGCCACGCGGGAGACCCGGGTCCGATTCCCGGCCAATGCAGAAAGTAAATTCTGAAGTACACGTGGTGTGGTTCTTTAAAGTTTTGCTATGTAACTTCTGCTAACTCAAGATCAACAAGTGTTCCTCATCTTCCATCTCTTATGCAACCAATGAAGCATAACCGCACTACCTGTCCATAACGATCACTCAAAGACGTGTCTGAATGAAATTGTCACGCATTGGTGGTTCAGTGGTAGAATTCTCGCCTGCCATGCGGGAGACCCGGGTCCGATTCCCGGCCAATGCAAAAAGTTAATTCTGAAGTGCCAGTGGTCTGGTTCTTTAAAGCTTTGCTATGTAACTTCTGCTAACTGAAAATCAACAAGTGTACCTCATCTTCCATCTCTTATGCAACCAATGAAGCATAACCTCACTACCTGTTCATAACGATCACTCAAAGACGTGTCTGAATGAAATTGTCGCGCATTGGTGGTTCAGTGGTAGAATTCTCACTTCCCAAGCGAGAGACCCGGGTCCGATTCCCGGCTAATGCAGAAAGTTAATTCAGAAGTGCCAGTGGTCTGGTTCTTTAAAGCTTTGCTATGTAACTTCTGCTAACTCAAGATCAACAAGAGTTCCTCATCTTCCATCTCTTATGCAACCAATGAAGCATAACCTCACTACCTGTTCTTGGCAATCACTCAAGGACATGTCTGTTACAGATTGTAGTGCATTGGTGGTTCAGTGGAAGAATTCTCGCCTGCCACGCGGGAGATCCGGGTCCGATTCCCGGCCAATGCAGAAAGTAAAATCTGAAGTGCCAGTGGTCTGGTTCTTTAAAGCTTTGCTATGTGACTTCTGCTAACTGAAAATCAACAAGTGTTCCTCATCTTCCATCTCTTATGCAACCAATGAAGCATAACCTCACTACCTGTTCATAGCGATCACTCAAAGATGTGTCTGATTGAGATCATCGCGCATTGGTGGTTCAGTGGTAGAATTCTCGCCTGCCACGCGGGAGACCCGGTCCCGATTCCAGGCCAATGCAAAAAGTACATCACTGACATTACCACATTACTGACAGCAAATGCTAGCTCAAAGACAATGATTTCCCCTTATGAGACTTGTCATCATTTTGTTGCCACCAAATAATGCAACCCACGTTAAAGGTGTTTTAACTTAAGATCAACAAGTGTTCCTCATCTTCCATCTCTTATGCAACCAATGAAGCATAACCACACTACCTGTCCATAACGATCACTCAAAGACGTGCATTGGTGGTTCAGTGGAAGAATTCTCGCCTGCCACGCGGGAGACCCGGGTCCGATTCCCGGCCAATGCAGAAAGTTAATTCAGAAGTGCCAGTGGTCTGGTTCTTTAAAGCTTTGCTATGTAACTTCTGCTAACTCAAGATCAACAAGTGTTCCTCATCTTCCATCTCTTATGCAACCAATGAAGCATAACCTGACTACCTGTTCTTGGCGATCACTCAAGGACGTGTCAGTTACAGATTGTAGAGCATTGGTGGTTCAGTGGAAGAATTCTCGCCTGCCACGCGGGAGACCCGGGTCCGATTCCCGGCCAATGCAAGAAGTTAATTCTGAAGTGCCAGTGGTCTGGTTCTTTAAAGCTTTGCTATGTAACTTCTGCTAACTGAAAATCAACAAGTGTACCTCATCTTCCATCTCTTATGCAACCAATGAAGCATAACCTCACTACCTGTTCATAACGATCAGTCAAAGACGTGTCTGAATGAAACTGTCGCGCATTGGTGGTTCAGTGGTAGAATTCTTGCTTCCCAAGCGGGAGACCCGGGTCCGATTCCCGGCCAATGCAGAAAGTTAATTCAGAAGTGCCAGTGGTCTGGTTCTTTAAAGCTTTGCTATGTAACTTCTGCTAACTCAAGATCAACAACAGTTCCTCATCTTCCATGTCTTATGCAACCAATGAAGCATAACCTCACTACCTGTTCTTGGCGATCACTCAAGGACGTGTCTGTTACAGATTGCAGAGCATTGGTGGTTCAGTGGAAGAATTCTCGCCTGCCACGCGGGAGACCCGGGTCCGATTCCCGGCCAATGCAGAAAGTAAATTCTGAAGTACCAGTGGTCTGGTTCTTTAAAGCTTTGCTATGTAACTTCTGCTAACTCAAGATCAACAAGAGTTCCTCATCTTCCATCTCTTATGCAACCAATGAAGCATAACCTCACTACCTGTTCTTGGCAATCACTCAAGGACATGTCTGTTACAGATTGTAGTGCATTGGTGGTTCAGTGGAAGAATTCTCGCCTGCCACGTGGGAGATCCGGGTCCGATTCCCGGCCAATGCAAAAAGTTAATTCAGAAGTGCCAGTGGTCTGGTTCTTTAAAGCTTTGCTATGTAACTTCTGCTAACTGAAAATCAACAAGTGTACCTCATCTTCCATATCTTATGCAACCAATGAAGCATAACCTCACTACCTGTTCATAACGATCAGTCAAAGACGTGTCTGAATGAAATTGTCGCGCATTGGTGGTTCAGTGGTAGAATTCTTGCTTCCCAAGCGGGAGACCCGGGTCCGATTCCCGGCCAATGCAGAAAGTTAATTCAGAAGTGCCAGTGGTCTGGTTCTTTAAAGCTTTGCTATGTAACTTCTGCTAACTCAAGATCAACAAGAGTTCCTCATCTTCCATCTCTTATGCAACCAATGAAGCATAACCTCACTACCTGTTCATAGCGATCACTCAAAGACGTGTCTGATTGAGATCATCGCGCATTGGTGGTTCAGTGGTAGAATTCTCGCCTGCCACGCGGGAGACCCGGGCCCGATTCCCGGCCAATGCAAAAAGTACATCACTGACATTACCACATTACTGACAGCAAATGCTAGCTCAAAGACAATGATCTCCCCTTATGAGACTTGTCATCATTTTGTTGCCACCAAATAATGCAACCCACGTTAAAGGTGTTTTAACTTAAGATCAACAAGTGTTCCTCATCTTCCATCTCTTATGCAACCAATGAAGCATAACCACACTACCTGTCCATAACGATCACTCAAAGACGTGCATTGGTGGTTCAGTGGAAGAATTCTCGCCTGCCACGCGGGAGACCCGGGTCCGATTCCCGGCCAATGCAAAAAGTAAATTCAGAAGTGCCAGTGGTCTGGTTCTTTAAAGCTTTGCTATGTAACTTCTGCTAACTCAAGATCAACAAGAGTTCCTCATCTTCCATCTCTTATGCAACCAATGAAGCATAACCTCACTACCTGTTCATAACGATCACTCAAAGACGTGTCTGAACGAAATTGTCGCGCATTGGTGGTTCAATGGTAGAATTCTCGCTTCCCAAGCGGGAGACTTGGGTCCGATTCCCGGCCAATGCAGAAAGTTAATTCAGAAGTGCCAGTGGTCTGGTTGTTTAAAGCTTTGCTATGTAACTTCTGCTAACTCAAGATCAACAAGTGTTCCTCATCTTCCATCTCTTATGCAACCAATGAAGCATAACCTCACTACCTGTTCTTGGCGATCACTCAAGGACGTGTCAGTTACAGATTGTAGAGCATTGGTGGTTCAGTGGAAGAATTCTCGCCTGCCACGCGGGAGACCCGGGTCCGATTCCCGGCCAATGCAGAAAGTAAATTCTGAAGTACACGTGGTGTGGTTCTTTAAAGTTTTGCTATGTAACTTCTGCTAACTCAAGATCAACAAGTGTTCCTCATCTTCCATCTCTTATGCAACCAATGAAGCATAACCGCACTACCTGTCCATAACGATCACTCAAAGACGTGTCTGAATGAAATTGTCACGCATTGGTGGGTCAGTGGTAGAATTCTCGCCTGCCATGCGGGAGACCTGGGTCCGATTCCCGGCCAATGCAAAAAGTTAATTCTGAAGTGCCAGTGGTCTGGTTCTTTAAAGCTTTGCTATGTAACTTCTGCTAACTGAAAATCAACAAGTGTACCTCATCTTCCATCTCTTATGCAACCAATGAAGCATAACCTCACTACCTGTTCATAACGATCACTCAAAGACGTGTCTGAATGAAATTGTCGCGCATTGGTGGTTCAGTGGTAGAATTCTCACTTCCCAAGCGAGAGACCCGGGTCCGATTCCCGGCTAATGCAGAAAGTTAATTCAGAAGTGCCAGTGGTCTGGTTCTTTAAAGCTTTGCTATGTAACTTCTGCTAACTCAAGATCAACAAGAGTTCCTCATCTTCCATCTCTTATGCAACCAATGAAGCATAACCTCACTACCTGTTCTTGGCAATCACTCAAGGACATGTCTGTTACAGATTGTAGTGCATTGGTGGTTCAGTGGAAGAATTCTCGCCTGCCACGCGGGAGATCCGGGTCCGATTCCCGGCCAATGCAGAAAGTAAAATCTGAAGTGCCAGTGGTCTGGTTCTTTAAAGCTTTGCTATGTGACTTCTGCTAACTGAAAATCAACAAGTGTTCCTCATCTTCCATCTCTTATGCAACCAATGAAGCATAACCTCACTACCTGTTCATAGCGATCACTCAAAGATGTGTCTGATTGAGATCATCGCGCATTGGTGGTTCAGTGGTAGAATTCTCGCCTGCCACGCGGGAGACCCGGTCCCGATTCCAGGCCAATGCAAAAAGTACATCACTGACATTACCACATTACTGACAGCAAATGCTAGCTCAAAGACAATGATTTCCCCTTATGAGACTTGTCATCATTTTGTTGCCACCAAATAATGCAACCCACGTTAAAGGTGTTTTAACTTAAGATCAACAAGTGTTCCTCATCTTCCATCTCTTATGCAACCAATGAAGCATAACCACACTACCTGTCCATAACGATCACTCAAAGACGTGCATTGGTGGTTCAGTGGAAGAATTCTCGCCTGCCACGCGGGAGACCCGGGTCCGATTCCCGGCCAATGCAGAAAGTTAATTCAGAAGTGCCAGTGGTCTGGTTCTTTAAAGCTTTGCTATGTAACTTCTGCTAACTCAAGATCAACAAGTGTTCCTCATCTTCCATCTCTTATGCAACCAATGAAGCATAACCTGACTACCTGTTCTTGGCGATCACTCAAGGACGTGTCAGTTACAGATTGTAGAGCATTGGTGGTTCAGTGGAAGAATTCTCGCCTGCCACGCGGGAGACCCGGGTCCGATTCCCGGCCAATGCAAGAAGTTAATTCTGAAGTGCCAGTGGTCTGGTTCTTTAAAGCTTTGCTATGTAACTTCTGCTAACTGAAAATCAACAAGTGTACCTCATCTTCCATCTCTTATGCAACCAATGAAGCATAACCTCACTACCTGTTCATAACGATCAGTCAAAGACGTGTCTGAATGAAACTGTCGCGCATTGGTGGTTCAGTGGTAGAATTCTTGCTTCCCAAGCGGGAGACCCGGGTCCGATTCCCGGCCAATGCAGAAAGTTAATTCAGAAGTGCCAGTGGTCTGGTTCTTTAAAGCTTTGCTATGTAACTTCTGCTAACTCAAGATCAACAACAGTTCCTCATCTTCCATGTCTTATGCAACCAATGAAGCATAACCTCACTACCTGTTCTTGGCGATCACTCAAGGACGTGTCTGTTACAGATTGCAGAGCATTGGTGGTTCAGTGGAAGAATTCTCGCCTGCCACGCGGGAGACCCGGGTCCGATTCCCGGCCAATGCAGAAAGTAAATTCTGAAGTACCAGTGGTGTGGTTCTTTAAAGTTTTGCTATGTAACTTCTGCTAACTCAAGATCAACAAGTGTTCCTCATCTTCCATCTCTTATGCAACCAATAAAGAATAACCTCACTACCTGTTCATAACGATCACTCAAAGACGTGTCTGAATGAAATTGTCGCGCATTGGTGGTTCAGTGGTAGAATTCTCGCCTGCCATGTGGGAGACCCGGGTCCGATTCCCGGCCAATGCAAAAAGTTAATTCAGAAGTGCCAGTGGTCTGGTTCTTTAAAGCTTTGCTATGTAACTTCTGCTAACTCAAGATCAACAAGAGTTCCTCATCTTCCATGTCTTATGCAACCAATGAAGCATAACCTCACTACCTGTTCTTGGCGATCACTCAAGGACGTGTCTATTACAAATTGTAGAGCATTGGTGGTTCAGTGGAAGAATTCTCACCTGTGTGATGGATTCTTTTTTCCCTGAACCTGACTACTCTACAATAATACTCACTCTAGTTGGCCAAGTCTTTACTTTTACCTCAACGCGTCTACAGTCGACGTCTGGCTGAGCTAATAAACCTACCCTATACCTCAGCGCGTCTACAGTCGACGTCTGGCTGGGTACTAATAATTCTAACTTACTTGTTCTTGCTGCGCAGCTTAAATAACAGACAGACTCCAGCAAATGTCCTTTCAATGCTTTTAATTACGGCCAGGAGAGTTCTCGAGCAATACTCAGAGAACTTCCCAAGTAAAAATAAGGCCGGTGGATCTCAGACAAATTCCATTGAGAATCCCCCCGAAAACACTGATACAACCGTTTTTATACAATAGGGAGGTATGGCATAATGACATTAATTTCATTGGTTCTTCATAGGTAGACTGTTTTGTTACTGGGTAGAGGAGACTTTGTTTTAATGATTCTAACTTAGTCATCTGTCTAGTTCCATTTCCCATATTTGTTATTTATACACACAGTCAAGTGTTTGACGCACATACATTCATCTGAAGTACAGAATGTCTTAGGACATTGTATCAGAGATTTAGCTGGTTAAATGAGGTCAAATGTTAAAACATGGTTAGCTTAATATTCAGTTTAAAATTTTCCACCACAGTTCCCCTCTCTGGCCGTAAACAAACGCGGCCATATTAAATTTTAATTCTTCAAATCAGTTTTCCATACCTGCATGATCCCCTTAAGTGTAACTTTAATACCACTTGTTATAATTAACCATTTTCATCTTTTACTTTATAATTACCTGCAAGATACTCCTTCAATCAACATCCCAAGCTGTAATAGAACCAATTTCCAATGTTATCACATACACATACCATCTTCTCATCTATTCATCTCCTTCCCAACATTCTATCTTCCAGCAATCTAATTCTATCTGTAGTAAAACTAACCATACCATAATACACTGCCTTACAACTTTAAACCTTGAGTCAGTTTCATCATCTTTAGCTATCTTTCAAATCGCATTGATCTATTCGGTCTTTAACAGCTGATAGTTCTGATTAACCTTTTAATTTTTATATTTTGATTTTTTTTTCTTATTTTGTTAGCTTTTAATTCAAGCAGATGATTGTTTTTCCTAAACAGATCTATTTAAGTGTCTGTGTAAAAAAATCTAACCAAAAAATGTAATTTCTATAATCTTTAATTGTATTATTTTGTTTCAAAAAATTTTTTTTAACTATATCTTCATACAATCCTATTTTCCAGAATTAACTGATAGGCATAACTTAAGTTATACTGCCTCTAAGTTTTGGCAATGCGGAATAGCTCATAACGGATCCATTGATCCAGATCATTCAATCTATAACTTCGTTGTGAATTTAGAAAGCTTTTCAGAATTTCTCTATTAGCAAATACTCTATTTCCAAAATATCTAAACTGATCAGACTAATTTTTAGTTTAAATGTAATATGTTTGGGTCATATTGTTCTTGGTCTAGGTTTTAACTCTGTGGTCTACATAATTTGTTTTAATGCGTTGAAGACCTCTCTCAACAAAACAAAATCCATATTTCATTTCTGGAAGCCGGGCTAAATAAGCAGGCACTGTTACTGTATTCCTAGAATAGACTAGACCCGCAGTCACCTCTCAGATATCAAATACAGACATTAGACAATACATGAACGGAACATTTCAGTAATCACACTTCTTTGACTAATAATATTCCATAATTAAATGTGTTTCCCAAAACCAATTCCCTTTTAAAAGTTTTTCTTTCTCTGTTGTAGAAATTGGATACACCTAAAATTAATGTATTCATTAATTAATCACTATATAAATTTACCCAATTATCTATTCAGACCTTGTCTAGCAAAGTAACTTCGAGTTTAAACGAGTTTAATAAATCATCTATTCGCTCTTATTAGAGAAACAACTATTACAACTATTGCAATTTTTATTTTTATTTTTTAGCATCTATGATATCTATCTTAGACATTTTTTAAACTTTTTTTTTAAAAGTTTATTCTATAATAGTCCCTATTATTTATTATTTTTACAGTAATGTATAGTTAGAGTCACTATAATCTACGAAAGTTACGAAATTTTCTTCTTCTCAATTTACGTGTACCTGAGATTAGGGATGCACAATATATTGACCACATATCAATATCGGGCGATTAATGGTCTTTTTTTTATTATCGTTATCGATTCAATAGGAAATTTGGGTCGATTTATTCAGCCGATAGATAATAGATTATTTACTTCAGTTTAGAGATGCGCGTGTTTCGCCATTATGGTTCTGAATAATAAAAACACGCCTGCAAAAGAATGTTGTGAATTCTTGTTCGCTGGTGTTTAAACGTACAGTATGCAATTCTTTTTTTTTCCCACCAGGGGTCACTCATTTAAAATAATAACATAAGACGTACTCTGATGACGTCGGGAAAGAGCATGGGCTCACGGGAGTTGTTGTCGCTGTCAATGACAACCAGCTCATGACATGACATCATCATTTCACAAAATATACGGATATACGCCATCTCTCTGTAGATTTAGCTTATCAAGAAGCTTTAAATGCAACCCCAATGTTTACCTGTGTCATGCTTCTCCTGTCCCAAACCCTTCTCGAGTCATATTTTTCACCCGTATGTTTGAGCTTTACTGAGCTGGCTGTAGCAGCAGAACGTGCAGGCAAAGCGTAATCGTGGTCCATAACTATAATACAGACGAATATAAATATTTATATTACGCCCCTTCAATGAATGACCTATTTAGAACATTTTCCATATAGAGCGCACGGATTATAAGGCACATAAAATACTGCAGTCATATGTTTGACTGGGTTTGCGTTATGCATCCACTATGTGCTAAAGGCTAAAAGGAATGTAGTGAGAGCGCGCCGCCGGAGGTGAGGCGTTTATTTAGTAAGCATGAGCGCGCTGGGGCGGACACGTACATTAGCAGCCTGACTCATATGAGTATTCAATGTGCACGGCTCGCTAACAGCAACAGTTGGCTGATTTGAATGAGACGACCCTGATACTGTGAACGGGGAGCGCTTTATGAACATTCTGTGACGCGCGAGCAGCACCAAGGACAGTGTGTCTGTTAAGAGTCAGCGCTCGTGAGCGGGCACTTAATTTACACACATAAAAATACGTACAACTTTTTTTCTTCTTCATTTTCTTTGCTTTATTGGCGGTAGTCCAGTGTTCCCTTTTGTGTTTGGCGGATTTCGCTGGGTTCCGCAGGAAGTTAGAGAAAATAGAGGAGTCAAAGGTTATATGACGCCATCGACGGGTGACGAAACAGAAATAAAGAAACATCCAGTGTCTTCGAATTAAACTATAAATTTCTCCGTATTTTCAAGTAAGTTGAAACTGTCGAGATAATGTAAGTACACATCTAATAGAAATATATAACATAGATACAGTTATTTTTGCTATTTTTAAAGCAGAAAAAATACATATTGTGGCTTTAAGTGCGACGAGCGCATTGTGGAAAAACACATCTATGGAGTTAAGTTCTCTTAAGCATTCGCATCATTGTAGCTTTTCTGGCGATCATATTAATCTTTAGCGTGCGCAGATCAAACTGCAATGCACATTTATAACTATAATTGAGACTGTAATATACATGCCATTATAATGAGAACACTATTGTAGCCATTTGTTTATGCATCCAGGTTATCAAATATATCAAACTTTTAATTTAGATTTATCAGCCAATATATCAGTTATTGGCTTTCAAATGTAAAGAATTATCGGTTATCGGTATTGGCCAAAACGTTCATATCGGTGCGTCCCTACCTGAAATAATTTAAAATTAATCAGTACTTAATCAAATCATGAGATCTATCTCAAAACTCAGTCATACAGTTTGATTGAAATAAAATAAAACATCAATACGACAATTCACTATGACGTCACAACAATAATAGAGGTTCTTCCGGGTGGCAAAAGCCAAAGCGTCCCTATGGCAACACTAGTAAATTGCATGGAGGGAGACACACCGTCGGCAGTAGCCTAATCTACATTTCAACAGTTGATTCAAAAACAGACGTGGAGGAAATTCAGACATAGTTAACATGATCATTAGAGCTTAGATTCTTTGATCTAGAGACGTGCACTCCCAACGCACTAGACCGCGGCGCGGGACTAGATCTGATGGCCGAGTGCGAGCAGTGGTGCATTCACTCTGTGTGTGCGGATTGCAGGAGAATAAAACGATTCGCGGGACTCCCGCAAACTAGAAATATCTATGAATAAAACAAATAAAAAATAACACATTCATATTCATCTGTTGCAGAAAAGCAACAAGAACAACTAAAACAAAATAGAAATGATTTACATGGCAGAGTTTATTTTATAACGTGACTGCAGCGATGAGCGATGTAGCCAATCACAAACATATGTGTGATTTATTGAACGCAATGGCCAATCAGAAGCATTTACGATGAAGAAGCATTCACCGCTCAAAAGAAAGTAACAAAGAAAGTAATATAAATAACTAAGTCAGTTGAGAACGTCAGTTATATAACGACCCATGTATTAAAACGGTTGGGTTTAAATCGGGCTCAGTCTCATAATTAGAAGACAACATGCACTTTTGACGACGTCCACTCGCTTTAACGGCTTTAACCTCCTCACCCACAGGTTCCGCTGGATATACATATATATATATTTTTTTTCTTAAGGAAATCGATAAAAAACCTACACCTTTTGCTGTATATCTGGTGGCGCAACCCCAAACACAACATATTTTCGCCATAGATTCAACTTTGATCAACAACAATGATTTTAACCATGCAACTGTTCAGTTGCCGACTGGATCTCTTCAGTTAGTCAATAGAAGCCGCTCGCGTTCTGCCACCCGGAAGTATCGCGGTACCCATTGTTTACAAACATTCTGAAATTCCCTATAAACATCACACAAATAAACTTAAACCATTGGTCCACATCTTTCTCCAGGTGTGTTGATCATCTCGTTGCCCCATTTACGTTCCATCTTCACCAGAATGGTTCTTTGCGAACCGTAGTAAGGTTTTTCCCTCGTCGGTAAGGGAGGTACGTTACTAGCGCGTCCTTTTATCCCCCACTTCAGGCAGTGTTGTTGTCGGCGTTTGGGGTTGGTTTGTCTAGGCTAAGGTGAGATGCTTGGATGGAGGTGTCACGCTCTCCAACCTTACTGATTTTAGTGGGATTCCTTCTCAGATCACAACCGCACCCACTGGACCCTATTTGTGGAGTGAACCATTTCCTTTCTGCTTTCACCTGTGAATGGAGACCTTAACTATTTTTGTTAGTGACAGCAAATATTAACTCATCTGCTTGTCTGGCCGGTCTTCCTTTTCTCATGAGACCTGTCAAATTTCATGTTAAACAGTAACAAGACAATATTTATACATTTGGAACAGAATCAGTTCTGCTTGATGAGATCCATCATGACATCCTGTAAAAGGAAAAAAAATAAGTATGGGGAGGACAGGGTAAGATTGCTCTCTGCCTTCCCAAAGTTATACGCTGTGCATATGTGGCACTGTTTCTTTCTGCCACTACAATAACTCAAACATTCAGGATAGTTAGCCAAAAACATCCATGGCCGTTAATTTATTGGCAATATTTTATTTTCACCCTGTGAGGTCATATTTTAACCTGTGATCATATTTTAACATGTGGGCCCACTTAATATATTTAGACACAGGTGTTTTAATTCATATTTAATTGTCTTGGCGTCTCTCAGAACACCTTATTTCACACATCCACATTCATACACTTTCACACACACCCCTCTCTGGCCAGAGAATCATACCTTTTTGTCTGCCTTAGCAGTTTATGAACTGAATGGGGAATATATAGGCTATTATAGAGTGGAATACCATCAAATCCCGAACGGTAACAACTTTCACGATGGAAGCTACTGAACGTAGACACACTGTGGCATTCCCCTCGCAACAGTGTCTAAACGTTAGGATATCAATTGTCCGATGCAGTCGCCATGTGGCCAAGGTTACACCTTAAAAACTAGCGGTGTCAAATTTAATCGTTTCAACAATGCATTGCTATGCAAATGAGGACAATTCAGTATCAGTTCAGTAACAGACCATAACCAATTATAATGTACTGACGCTTTTCTGATGCATATGTGCTTTGTGCCAGATAGGCAAACACACACATCACTTTTTGAAACCGAATTGAAAATTGAAAATTAAGAAAGCAGTGCATCATAATGCATTGTGATATTGAATTGAACTAAAATTGAACCGAACCTTGAGAACAATGTAGCTTCAAACCCCTATTGAAAAACCTAACTTTTCAAAATCAAATAGATCAAACACTTTGAAATAATAACCATATAGAACTAGAGTTGCAGTTGAGAAAACCAGTTCTAATTTCTCAAATACGATTTGTCATTCATTGCATTATTTACATTTTTAAATGTTTTGTTGTTGCTCATAAGCTATTTAAAAGAAGATTTGGAGATCTTCTCACAATCTCGGCTCCATGGACAAATATAAAACATTATATCTCGTACCTTTTGGTGATGACAGCATGTGGTTTCAAAAGTTTAAAATTAGATTCATTGTTTTTATTGAATCCAGCAAATTACTTTTAAATGAAATTGAGTGACCAGTTATTTTTGCTTTTCTTTGGGACACTTTGTGCCCTATATTTCCTTTTCCAGAGAATTCTACATAATCTATAATCTATTCAAAATACATGCTTTTGGCTCTATTAAATCCAGCCCCAGTGTTTTACCTGATTGGTGAGTCAAACTCTCACTATTACTATTCTGCTTTTGAGCTTCCTATATTAGGGCAGCTGGACTGGTCCCTATTGGAAGCAGACTGTTAGTTTAAGAAATATGAAGAATTGCTGAAACCAGTGGATAATCAAAAACAAAAATCAAGTTAATATGATAATTAACTAAATTTGAAACGTTCTCTGTAGTGATCAGAAATACAGCACCTGGCAGTGAGTGGATGGAAGTCTTTATTTTCTGTGTGGATTGTCGTTCAGTTGACTTGTTGGGCTGATATGTTTGATCATCAGGCTGTAATGAGACTCTCGGTCTGGCTTTTTGATCCACCCTGGCACACAATTCCATTATGCATGGCAAAAATTGTCTTTAGGAAAAGTCACTGTCACCTCAAGTGAACTGTCCACTTCCTCTTTTAGGAGCTGGGGAGCTGAGGGCACCACTTCCTCTTTCTCCAGTCATCCAACATTTCAAGGTGTCTGAAACCCTGAACACTCAGAGAACTGCAAAACTCAAATTAAACTTATAGTTTAATAACTAAAAATCTCATCTGGTTATCAACAGCATTTCCTCATTTTATTAAAAAGCGTTCTTCATTGCGGGGAAAAAAGCAAGCATTTCTTCTTTGCAAAGACGCAGGAAAAAAACAAAACAACTCTATTTATAATACAGTTTTTAACGTACCTTCTTTTTCTTTTTTTTAAGAATCCAAAATAAAATTACTGTAAGATATACTATTTGCTTATTCAAATCAGAATCTATATTTGAACTGGTCACCCAACCTCATTCTCATACTAATGCATAATGCACATTAGAATCTCTGAAATGGATACATTTAATTTCCACACACTGTCTCCCAGGGATAACAGGATACAAATTCTAGACACCTTCAGATAGAAAATATAATATTTACACGCATGCAGTTAATATATAAATATTTATATAGTACTATTTATTCATCACTTTGAGAACACCTAGGTTTTACATCTCATATACATAAATAAATCAAAGTTTAAAATATAAAAGTTTCTTTATGATTCAAAATGTCCCAATTCTTTCAGAAAGCATATTTCTTATGTTTTATAATTTTAACAATTTTTGCCTTTTTAAATTTATCGATTTATCTTGTTTCAACATTTATAATTTCTAATTTTCTCTTTATCATTCTTTATTTTCAATCAGAATTAAAGTCTCTTAATAGCTAAGGTAAAAACATAATTTATCCTAAATCTTTTAAATTTGAACAGGTTTTCAAAATTTTACTTAACAGAAAAGCCAAATTTCAGTTAAATATTTTAATTAATTGCATTAATTTAGAAGCATTTTTAAAAGGAAAAGTGCTGAGGTCCGTCATCCTACCTTAATTTAGTTCTTTTAGCCCGACTGGAATATGTCCCTCTGTCGAAACAGGGTTCTACAGTACGGCAGAGTGAAGATAAAATCATGCATGTGCATGGACGTGCATGTTACATGGTTCCTCGTCCCTGTCCATCCGACAGAGGGAGATTCCGAGGACTCCTGGCTGGCTCGCCAAATTGTGATGGATTCTTTTTTCCCTGAACCTGACTACTCTACACTAATACTCACTCTAGTTGGCCAAGTCTTATACTTTTCCCTCAACGCGTCTACAGTCGACGTCTGGCTGAGCTATAAACCTACCCTATTACCTCAGCGCGTCTACAGTCGACGTCTGGCTGGGTACTAATCCTATAACCTCAGCGCGTCTACAGTCGACGTCTGGCTGGGTACTAATCCTTTAACCTCAGCGCGTCTACAGTCGACGTCTGGCTGGGTACTAATAATTCTAACTTACTTGTTCTTGCTGCGCAGCTTAAATAACAGACAGACTCCAGCAAATGTCCTTTCAATGCTTTTAATAACGGCCAGGAGAGTTCTCGAGCAATACTCAGAGAACTTCCCAAGTAAAAACAAGGCCGGTGGATCTCAGAAAAATTCCATTGAGAATCCCCCCGAAGACACTGATACAACCGCTTTTATACAATAGGGAGGTATGGCGTAATGACATTAATTTCATTGGTTCTTCATAGGTAGACTGTTTTGTTACTGGGTAGAGGAGACTTTGTTTTAATGATTCTATCTTAGTCATCTGTCTAGTTCCATTTCCCATATTTGTTATTTATACACACAGTCAGGTGTTTGACACACATACATTCATCTGAAGTACAGAATGTCTTTGGACATTGTATCAGAGATTTAGCTGGTTAAATGAGGTCAAATGTTAAAACATGGTTAGCTTAATATTCAGTTTAAAATTTTCCACCACAAGATGCACATCCCTCAGTAAATAATAACCATCAAGTACTGTATCATTTAAAACACAGTGACATGCAATGGCAAGCTATTTGAGCTTTTATTAATTCACAGGATGCTTTGATATCAGTAACTAAATTTGTACTATTTAAAATATGAATTATTGATATTATTATAAAATATGTCTATTGCTGGTATCAAGAATTACATTTTCATTAGTACTAATTAAACGAGGGAGGATTGTAGTTAGGGCTGGGTATCGAAACAAAATGTTCGATACCGATACCTTGACTTCGATACCGGTTCCTGAACGATACCTTTTTCGATACCAATATTATGTAACCAGTTTTATCAATATAATATTACCTACATTTTTATTTTATTTTTCAGTTGTTGACTTTTTCAGACTCATATTTTGAGTATGTAAAAAAGCACCAATGCTAAAGTTTTCTGTTTCCTAATCATTTAACAACATGTTTTCTTTACTTCAATGAGCTCATTGTTTCTGCCTTATCTTAATGCATTGTTTAACAATGGAATTGAATGTAAGTTAATTGAAATGCATTACACTGACACCTCTGATAACAGATCACTCTAAATTGTAATTTAGAAACATGGATTTTCTGTAAAGCTGCTTTGTGAAAAATGCTATACAAATAAAAGTGAATTAAATTAAATATAGGCTACTGGGGGGCGGGATATATGCCTCGCGCTCAGCACACGTGAAGCTTGCCGCAAAGCACTGGCAACAGAAGCCTAATGATTATGGATGTGTCTGGAAACAACAGCAATGAAATATTTTTAATCGTTTATTAATGAACAAGTGTTTAATAAGTCTGCTGGCAGCAAATATGATTATGGCGATGCTGACTCGTCATTCCTGCAGCAGTGAATGCGCGCGCCTTACGTTATATGGATCAGGTAATCAAACTTTTAATTTCTAATTGTTTTGTTTATAAGTAACGTTAGACATATTTTGACTATCTATAGGCCTATTTCTCATGTCTATGAGGCAAGTATCCCATATGCTGAGTGTCGGTTCATCTCGCGCTCCAGTTCTTGCAGTCGAAGACGGACTTTGTACTCTCAAGTGTCTGCGCAGCTTATCAGATTTACCGTGTTACTGGTACCGAGGCAATTCGGTCGGTAGCTAAAAAGTACCGAACTCGGTACCCAGCCCTAATTGTAGTGGGAGAACTGGTGTGTCAGGTGTGACTGTGTGGCGATGGCAAATGGTTTACGTGGCTCATTGGTCAGGTAGAAGATCTTTTAGATTAAATAAATCAATTAAAGGTGGAATACCTAAGATTGTATGCCGCTAGAGGGCACTACATTCAAAACAACAGCAACGGCTTTGCTTGATGACGACGTGGAGGAACGCGGAATGATGGGAACTATTGTTTTCAACTCCTCCGTGGATTAATCAGTCAGACGGGAATCGAAAATTAGTTGTCATGGATCAAAGTTAGATTTCTATAAATGTTGCATTTAATGACATGCTTGTTTTTCATTAAACTGAAATAACCGCAAGAAAAGTATGGTTTAAAAGTAAATTAGTTATCACAGATGTTACTGTACGAGTCACTGGACAAAGCTATGGTGGAGAGGGTTTGAAGGGGCATTCCAGGTCTCTTGCAAGGAGTTGACCTGGCTGGTCCTCCTTTTTGGTAACTTTATAAAAATAAAAAATCAATTGAATGTACATTTGACACATCTTTTCATGTCGTGTAAGTATTCAACCACAGCTACAGTTTCACAAAATGAACGTTAAGGGGGTCGCACACCGGACGAGAAGCTCAGCGCCGTGTCTCGCCACATCTTCACAATTCGAACACATTGTTCTCTATAAGTGTACACATACCGACGGCGCCATTCGGCGTCTGTCCGCAGCGCCCAGCAACGGCTCAGGACCGTGTTCAAAATCCTGCAGTGCCACAAAGCGCCATTTACATAGTTTTATATAAAATTTTATTATTTTTGTCTCAAATCGTTGATAATGGATCCTGAATACGCTCTATGCTGCGATATGCATTTGGTTTTGCATTCATTTACAGAAATCAGCTGCTTGAATGAATATTGCTGATGTTATTAGATTTTTCAGCTGAGATTCTCAATATATAGATGCACCTCTCGCCTGCAATATAGTCGAGAGTAGGCGGCTGCAGTTAGAGGAGGAGTGAAAAAAGCGCATTCAAGCCGGACAAATCTCGGTTCTCGCAGTGGATCAGACACCCGTCAGATCAAAGACTGATATCGCGGGATTCACGGGATTCACGCTCGTGCACGTGTTGCTAATAAACTGGATGTAATTTTAAGTTCTGTTGCTTTTATATGAAAATAAATATGATGAACAAGACACCCAAAATACTTGTTTATTTAATTACATTCCAAATATGTGTTTATCAATATTTTTTATTTAATACAGACATGTGTTTTTATATATTGTTTTAATAAAAATATCATGTGCATAAATAAAAATATCATATGTGACATCACATAACAACCCATATGGCACTGTCAGAGAGTTTAATCACATATAACAAATATGTATACACATAAAACATGATATCAGAGTTTTAAAATCAAACCTGTTAAAAGAGAAAAATACATCACGGTTGTTTAAACCAATGAGCATTAAGCTGTGTCGTCAGCAAGTCGTTTCCCATCATGCTTTTGCTCAGTGCAGTCGGTGGAGAGCAACTGCGCGCGACTGCAGAATCCGACAGGTTCGCCTTTCGCTCGCGGGAGTTTTTTGACATACGTCGACATGACATAGAGCCAGGCGGACCGTTCTCGGACATTCTATGCATCTCGCGCTGATCACCGGTGATCGGTTCTGCGCAGATTTTGCTCATCTCAAACAAGCCTTATTATTTTGAGTTTGGCCAGTGCGTGACGTCATTGGTAACGGACTGGTCACGCGCGGCGCGCATGCTCTCTCAAAACAGCCTGTGACTAGAGAGAGCGAGGTATGTCTCTGCAATGCTCTTTATATAGGAGCGAAAATATGCTGTATTAAGTGAAGTTTTACCTTGATATCTACTATAGAAGTGTCATAAAACGGGATCGAGTTTATATCAGGGTTTTTCTGTCCACGGTTTAATGTATTTTTGTAGTTTTACAAACGGACGTGTTTGTTTGTTGCCGCCTGCGCGCCAAATTAGAGTGCAGGTTATTCATGGTTAATCATTTTCTTCACATTAATTTCGGTGAATTGAGTTTGTAGATGTGTTGTTTAGTATGTTAAATGTGTGTAGCTCTCTTCTGGATGTTAAAATTTATGTTTATAGCCTTATGTGTTGCCAGTGTATGATATGAATTGCAGTTAGAGGGGATAGTGTTTAACGTGTCTTTCCTCATACATCCTTCACGCGAGAGAGAGAGTAAACCCTGAAGGTGTGTTGATTTTCTGTCCTCTCTCAATAAACTGCAGGTATGTTTAATTCAGGGGTTGGGAACCCTTTTACCAAGAAGAGCCAAACAAAAAACAAAAAATTGAGAATTATTTCAAAAGAGCCACAGCCAAGTTTATACTTGTTTATTAGAAATATTTGCAATTTTTTATTTAATAACAACAGCAATAATATAAGACTTGCACCAGTAGTAATTCTGGTAGTTATATACAACACCATAGGTGACAATTTTTTTTTTTTTTTTTAAACTCATTGACATTTTTTTTTAACTCATTGACACCCAAACTAAGTCTACTTCATATTTGTTCACTGCAGTACTTTATAGTGCTGGTGTCTAGCTCTCACAAGACAACACAAAAATCGAGAAACAGGCATCATAATAAACACGTGATTAACAAGAAGTGCATTGCATCCTACTTAGTGAGATTTCTGTTGCTGCATCATTTTGCTTTGTAGTTGGGGTTGTAACTAGTGAGATTAAGCTTCAAGCAGGCATTCAGGCTTTCATCTGTTAACCTCGAGCGCAGGTTGGTTTTGATGTTGTTCAGATGTGAGAAGGACTGCTCGCATGAATATGTTGAGCCAAACATTGTCAGGACAGCAACACTGATGAGAATTTATATTGAATTTTATACTCCATGGTTATACTAAAGAAACGTTAGTCACAAAAACAGATAAAACAGACACCCCTCGTTGTGTTTATGCTTCTTTTTAAAATTATATTAACCTGTTAATAACTGGTGCCCCCGGTACCGGGGGCAACATCTTGTTATAGGGCAACGATGTTGTAATGCGCATCTAATCAGTAAAGCCGGTTCCTTGATTTGCAGTAAATCACCTTCACCTGCTTTCAAATGGACGATATGAGTGTTAAAGTTAATGAGATAATTAATGTAGTGATGATTGAGCATTATTGAAGACACCTGATAATCACAAGCAGAATCACTGAAGGACAAAATCACAAATTGTAAGCCACCGTTATGGAGATCAGTGTCTGCTTTAGTTGGGCTCTTGACACTCATATTATTAATTTTATATTTTAATTTACTGTTGCATCTAAGTTATACCTGTCAGATGAACAAAGATGAACAATTATAATATGATGTTGGTCATATAATGACATTAATCATATGAAATTTAAGTTTGTGATTTATTCAGTTGGTTAGTGTATAACTGAGATTCTGCATAAATATCCAGAATGCTAAATATAATATAATAGATTTCTCAAAAGTTGTTTTTTTTAATAAAAAAAAATCTTTCTTTAAGGCACACACAGACCTCAAGATTCAGCCAATGCTTCTCAACACCGGTGACGAGTAGAATATTCAAGTAGGTAAAGTAAATTACAGACAATTCAGGTCATAATTTATTCATACCGCAATGCATGATGGGAGCCGTTAATGAGTTGTGATTGGTGGCATAAAGGTTTAATAATGTCACCGCGGTTGAGATAGACAGGCTGATTATTGATCTCTGTGTTTCTAAATAAAGTTGATAGTGATTTGATCAGAATATTTTTTATTAAATAGTTAAGATTATAAGTAAAATACAGATATGCAGTAGAAACACATAACAAGTTAAACCAAATCATTTGAATAAATTTCATTCTTTAGATCAAAGCATGATTATGTCAAAACATAACCAACACTTTCAGATCACAGTTGTCTTTATTCATCTGATTGTTATAAATCAATAAAAGCAGACAAACAAAGTTTTAATTGAAAGTATAAGGATCAAGAGCCCAACTAAAGCAGACACTGATCTCCATAACGGTGGCTAACAATTTGTGATTTTCTCCTTCAGTGATTCTGCTTGTGATCATCAGGTGTCTTCAATGATGCTCAATCATCACTAAATTAATCACTTAATTATCTCATTAACTTTAACACTCTTATCGTCCATTTGAAAGCAGGTGAAGGTGATTTACTGCAAATCAAGGAACCGGCTTTACTGATTAGATGCGCATTTCAACATCGTTGCCCTATAACAAGATGTTGCCCCCGGTACCGGGGGCACCAGTTATTAACAGGTTAAATAAACATAACCAGGCCAGCTGACAGTCTTGGCTGGGCCCGGGACAGGATAATCTTAGATGGGCCCCCCACCCAGGTACTGAGACCCCCAGACCCCACTAGATACCGAGATTCACCTACAAAAATACTGTGGGTAACACAGTAGACTATATGATGGTCTACGAAAAATACAAATTTTATTATCTAAAATCATTGAAATTCTGATTAGGATTTTACCACCTCCGCTTCATTTTAGGCCAGGAAAAACCCTGCATGTGCAATATAAAGTACTGGACAACTTTCCTTATTTCTTTCTGTTTTATTGCTTTATATATTAATATATTATATACAATATTAGATGCAAAAATCTGTCAACAAAAGTCTGAAGAAAAAAATGCTATCAGTACACTTGACATTCTGTCCCCCTCATTCTTCCTCTCCTCTTTCTCTCCTGTCCTGTTCCTCTCATCTTCCTCTCCGCTGCTCTTTCTCTCCCTGTTCCTCTCCTCTTGTCTTCCTCCCTTCTCCTCTCCTCTGCTCTTCCTCTCCTCTCCTCCCCTGTTCCTCTCCTCTTCCTCTCCTGTTCCTCTCCTCTAATAAATAAATGTATTTTATAATCTGATATAGCCTACAGCAGTTCTTGTTAAAACACACTAAACATGCGAAATCTGTGCATTTTGAATACTTTTTGTGTGAAATCCTATTTATCTTTTGCCCATCAAAAGTGTGCTTTCAAATTAAATTAAGCATGAGCACAGCAGCATGTTTATCCGATGCCAACAGTGACCCATTTCAGCCTGCTTTTTATTTCTCATCTCCCTAAATATATCTAGTAGTAAAGCTAATGCAAGGGCTAGAAATCATTGAATTCTTTGCTAATACTTTCTCATCATGATGGAGAGCGCAGTTCATACCGCTTTCTCCTTTCCACAAGCGCGTGCTCTCCCGTGGCGTCTGTCGTCGTTGCTATGCAACACTGAACTTGCGCGGCTTAAAAATGAGCGCGCCGACCGAGTCGCTATTATGAGCTAATATCCAACATATTTCCAAATGTGGCTCTTTTCTCCTTTCTTATCAACATGTGGATTTACAGCCACCACATCAGCAGGACCGCCGGTCGGACATATCAGCGCTTTTATGAAAATGAAGAGGACGCAACTGCACGCGCATCAAGTACCGGGTTTGAGAAAAAAGACGTTTAAAAAAAATTTCGTACCGAAGAACTTTTTATGACATCTCGAAGACCTCTATTTTCTTCTTCTCTTCTCTTTTCTTTTCTGAGCACCTGACTTGTGTTGACGGGACATTTTAAGCGTAAGTAACGTTCGCCTGAAGTTCAAATCAAATCACAACATCAAATTTTGATCAGTGGCCAAACCATTTTTGTTTTGGGGGTGGGGGGTTTCTTGACCACTAACGTTATTCAAGTACAATTAAGGAGAACACAAATAAAAAGCTTTATGTAACTTATTAGACATTTCTTTTGCACAAATATGAATATTTTATTTATTTTTTAACAATTATTCCATAATTTAGATGAGGGCCCAATTCTGCCCGACCAATCCATATTGGTCGATCCCTAACCATAACCTTTAGCAGCTGTCAAACAAATTTAGCTATGTTGACAAGTTAATGAGAATAAGAAGTGAAAGATCTGATATCTTTGAACTGATTAACTGTATTTCTGTGTATTTTAGACCAGGTGAGAGTGAAAGAGCAAAGACAAGAACTGAATGAAGTGGAGGAGAAAACATAGTAACAAAAAGACGCACACCTGCACTCAATGTGGGAAGAGTTTCTCACATAAAGTAGACCTTAACACATACATGAGAATTCACACTGGGAATTCAATTGGGTGATATAAAGTCAGAATTGGGTGGTATAAAGTCAGAATTGGGTGATATAGTCAGAATTGCGAGATATAAAGTCAGAATTGCGAGATATGAAGTCAGAATTGCGAGATATAAAGTCAGAATTGGGTGATATAAAGTCAGAATTGGGTGGTATAAAGTCAGAATTGCGTGATATAAAGTCAGAATTGGGTGATATAGTCAGAATTGCGAGATAAAAAGTCAGAATTGGGTGATATAAAGTCAGAATTGCGAGATATAAAGTCAGAATTGCGAGATATAAAGTCAGAATTGGGTGATATAAAGTCAGAATTGCGAGATATAAAGTCAGAATTGGGTGGTATAAAGTCAGAATTGCATGATATAAAGTCAGAATTGGGTGATATAAAGTCAGAATTGGGTGATATAAAGTCAGAATTGCGAGATATAAAGTCAGAATTGGGTGATATAAAGTCAGAATTGGGTGATATAGTCAGAATTGCGAGATATAAAGTCAGAATTGCGAGATATAAAGTCAGAATTGTGAGATATAAAGTCAGAATTGTGAGATATAAAGTCAGAATTGGGTGATATAAAGTCAGAATTGGGTGATATAGTCAGAATTGCGAGATATAAAGTCAGAATTGCGAGATATAAAGTCAGAATTGTGAGATATAAAGTCAGAATTGCGTGATATAAAGTCAGAATTGGGTGATATAAAGTCAGAATTGGGTGATATAAAGTCAGAATTGCGAGATATAAAGTCAGAATTGGGTGATATAAAGTCAGAATTGGGTGATATAGTCAGAATTGCGAGATATAAAGTCAGAATTGCGAGATATAAAGTCAGAATTGTGAGATATAAAGTCAGAATTGGGTGATATAAAGTCAGAGTTGCGTGATATAAAGTCAGAATTGCGAGATATAAAGTCAGAATTGGGTGATATAAAGTCAGAATTGGGTGATATAAAGTCAGAATTGCGAGATATAAAGTCAGAATTGCGAGTTATAAAGTCGCAATTGCGTGTTACCGGATGCGAATAGCGTGTCAAATTCGCATCTACCGAGTCTAGTTTGAAGCTTGACCACTTAATTTGTGTTAATTTGTGCATCAGTAAAAACAAAATTTTGATTGACAAAACCCGTTGACGGTGTAAAGACTCATCAAAGGGGAATTGCATATCATAATTAATAATTGATAATTAATAATTATTCATACAGGTTCAGATCAGACAAGTCTTACATATTAATAAATCTCCCGATAAGGGATGATATGTCATTTTACCTTTATGCATGCATGTATATCTCTGCAATTAACCACAGGTTGATTGCAATTAATTACACGGACAGCGTTTTACAAAATACGTAGGTAAAATTAATTAGCTCACTTAATTTCTAGAGTTAATGAAAATTAATTCTGTGGCCACAAGAATTAAGTTTCCAGCTCTATAAACAAATACCCTTTAAGGTATCTTTTAATTTGTAAAGCTTGTAGCTTTGATCAGTCATTTCAGGGACTGGTATTATTGAGCAGACACAGTAAATAAATCAAAATGAATATAATGTATTTAATAAGGCAGAACTACTTATACATTTACTACGTTACAGGAATACTTGTATTTACAAACATTAAAACACAAAAACAAACACTCGGGGAGTCTAGATGATGGGAACACGTGTAAAATTAGTGAGAGAGAGTATAGACCCCTTCAATGTTTGTACACATCGGAATCCTCTGTTGGGTGCGCGCGCAGCATGGGGTCAGAAAAATGGCACGGCTAATAGACCGGCATGATATTGTGTCAAGTTATGCACTGTCTTTACCACCACAGGAACAGGAACGTTACCATAACAAACTTGTTTTAGTTAATGGCGATTGTCTCCCTGATCCCGAGCTCATAACAGAATGGGTAGACAACGTCAGTAAGTGGCCAGATATTCACTGGCCCACCATATAACTTACGAGTGTTTACACACGTGAAAAACTCAAAGCCTACAAATCGCTAGAAGCGTATAATTACGTGCGGCTATTAACGATTCCAACAGCTGGTTAGCAGAGCATGACATTAACAAACTATTAACCTGCATGGTTTAACGTTATAGTCTGTGGTACAGAAAATTCATGCAGTCTTTTGTTTCGAGTTTAATCTAAATTTAATAGAAAGGGATGATGAAGGATGATTTTAACTTACCTGATATGAAGTGAGCGCTACAAACACGAGCCTCTTTGATCATCGCATTGTCCCAGTCTGCCCGTTTAATGGCTTGCAGCCACAGATGTTGTCTGTTTATTTTTTTGAAAAGGATGAGATCCTGCAGGAATCCTGAAAAATTTTACTCCGCAACTAGTGCGATTTGCACAACCCACGACGCAACAAGTAGCCATGTTGACGAGAAATTCTCTGGTTGCTGGTTTAAACTATGGTTACAGCACGATGGAATTAACTTTTCTGACCCCGACATGCGCACTGCGCACCGCAAATTTTTCTGTGACGTCAACCGTGAAGGGGTCTATAGAGAGAGCGAGAGGGACTGGGTTGGTACAATTCACCTCGACAATCAACCGTCTGAGCAATAACACTGAAAAATATCTTAATGCTTCTTAGAAGCTTCAAAGAGAGATATACTTGCAAACTTTTGGCCTCTCAGTGTTTTGCTTTGTTCCTTGAGCGGCGTGTCCCGGCCGCGTGCCTAAGCAGATGGTTCTTTGTTCCGTGAGGTGGCGCTCGCCACGTTTTTGGGGTAACGTTATGAAAAAATAGTTTGGCTAGTTCATACGAAGTGACACTTTGTCAAGTACAGAGAAACAAACTTTAGACCAGAAAGAAAAGAAAAGATCCAGGATCGTATTCGGTCTCCGTGAGGAGACAAACAAGGATTACATGTTGTCGACGCGATGGAAAATCCAGAGAGAGAGGCAGAGCGGCACGCTCTGACATTTATCACCTTGGAGAAATCCGTCCTTTTCCTGCTCACTTGGCCAATCGGAGAGTGGGGGAGTCGCACGCGATAGCTTGCTTTTATTGCTTTTTGTCTAGAACGTGCACCCTATGGGAGGAGTTTAAAGTCTACACAGTTTGACCTTTAAACATATAAAAATACACTTTACTTTATATCTCTGTGCATATTCGGGTAGTCCATTCCACAAGCATTTTGGAGGTATCAAAAACCTTTATATGAAAGTCAAAGGAGTATACAGTGATATTTAAAATGCATTAAAGCAAGGGTACATGATTTCAAAGATTGTTCATTATTAATATCCTCGTTTAGATGCTGGTTATGGTTATATAGTACAATCCTGACAATATGAATAGAAAAAAGAATGAAAAAAATCCATTCACTCTATTGGCTGTACAGCCGCAGAGAAGTTGACCAATGTAAGCTGTCCGGCCGGACAAATAATAAGTGAATAAACAATAAAACAATAATAACAATAAAAAGTGAATAAACAATATGAATGTAAGCCAGAGGAGAACTGGCCCCGACTGAGCCTGGGTTCTCCCAAGGTTTTTTCCTCCATCCAATCTGATGGAGTTTTGGTTCCTTGCCACTGTCGCCTTGCTTTTGGCTTGCTTAGTCGGGATTATTTAGGATTATTTAATATTTAACAATATTATCGATCTGTGTTGTACTACTTTCATGTTATCACTGTGAAGCTGCTTTGATACAATCTGTATTGTGAAAAGCGCTATATAAATAAATGTGACTTGACTTGACTTGACTTGCTCTCATCCAATCACCAGCTCCACTTGAAACTCCGCCTGGCGATCGTGTCTCCAACCCAACCGCACCCGCCCCCCTCCCTGTGCGAGCAAACAGCTGACAGACAGTGTATGGTAGCTAGCTAAGTAGAGTCAGATCAGCAATGGCTAAAGCAATGGATAAAAATATAAAAAACAGCAGCAAGCGGCCCCTGCTTGCCTCTGATGTAAAGTTTGAAAGTATGTAGAGGAAAGAGCAGAGATAAAAAAAATGTAATGCCGGACTCTAAGTAGGATAAATATAGGGTCCACTTTGACCGTTGGAGGAAGCTTCGGGGAGATCTGGGACTGAAAACCGACACGGCTGACTTTTTGTTGAGCAGGTAAACATTTATTTATACTTTTATGGTGTGATGTGTGTTACATAAATAGCTTTTTTATCAGTTTGACAACTTGCTCATGCTGCCGGTTGGCATTGGAATGTTAGCCGTTTAGCATCACGGGTCAAAGTAATTATATTTCTTGAAGTGCTTGAATATATTTCAGTATAGACCGTTTTACGGTTTGTACACAATGATGACGTGGAAACGTATGCGTGCGCAAATTGGCAGTGGAAGTATGGCGAGAATCAGCAGTGTGTCAAGCTCGGTCAAGCTACGCGAGCAGATTTTTATTTTGTCCTTGCTCCAATCAACATGTTTAATCGCCTGCAGCCACAGGCGCTGCCGGTTCTTCTGAAACGGCTGTGATTCTGACGGAAATATAAAACTTAAGCCCCTTGGTGGAATATTGATTAGTGCAACAACCAGACATTTTGAAGCTGGGAAATTTCAGCAATTTCAGTGTGTGTTTTCAAGTCCCGGGGGATGGTTAGAAGAATGTTAGGTACAGTCCTTACTGCGGCCATTTTTATGTTGCTCGAGCATTCATCGAGAGAGTCGCTTTGTATTTCCTCTGCAGAGCAGAACAGTGGCGTGGGGATCAACGTCGCCGTATTTGTGTCCACCGAACCCTTCAGAGACGAACCATTTAGCGAGTTTCACCATTTACTCTCTTTTCACCATTTGCTTCTCTTTGTCAGCTCGGTTGTGGTACATCTCGTTTGAAACATCGTAGAGGCAGTTATGCTCCTGCCACAGTTCTATAAAATTTTGCTCCATTTCTTTGTTCCATTTCCTTGAGGTCATTGCTGGTGCGGCTGCTATTTTCCTTTCGGTGGCCTCAACCTATGCCTTGCTCTCTCATTTGTTGTATCTCGCCACGACAGGTGACACCACACGCTACCGAGTTGTCCGACAGCTCCAGATATTTGGCATGCTAGATATTTGTCCGGCGTCGGCGACGCATTGGCGATGTATCAGTGAGCGTTTTTGATGCGTCGTTTAGTATTTCACACATAAAGGTTGGCGAGCGCGGATCACCCACAGATTTGCGCGAGATTTTTATGTTGATCGATCATTCATCGAGAGAGTCACCACTCTGTATTTCCTTTGGAGAGCAGAACAGCGGCGTGGGGATCAACGTCGCCGTATTTGTGTCCACCGGACCCTTCAGAGACGAACCATTTGGCGACTTTCACCATTTGCTCGCTCCAGGAGCTGCGCTGGATGGCGACCGTTGTCAGGGGTACTTCCGCTTGTCCCGCGCCCAGTTTGATGACCCGTTGTCCTGCATCAGAGCAAGGATCACCCTCGCCCTCATCCATCTAATCTGTCATTTGTTTTGATGATAAATAGAGCCAGCCTCCAAAAGTTATTAACCTCTCCTGTGATTTTTTTCTCTCTCACGTCCAGACACGAACGTTTGCACATATGGTGGTTGTCTTTACACTCCACTATGTGTATTGAATGTTGTTGTGTGTGTGTGTGTTGTTTGTCTCTATGGCTACATGATATTGGGAAAAAATTACATTGTGTTATTTTTATTTTTATGCGATATGAAAACAGTTTCACCAGGTGACTTGAATAGCTCTATTTGGAAAGATTGAATCATTCTAGAATGGCAGGGGTGATTTTGTAATGAAGCAAATCTGTATAGAAAGTATTAAACAAATTACATGCTTAGATAAATATATATACAGGTCCTTCTCAAAAAAATAGCATATAGTGATAAAGTTCATTATTTTCCATAATGTAATGATAAAAATTAAACTTTCATATATTTTAGATTCATTGCACACCAACTGAAATATTTCAGGTCTTTTATTGCTTTAATACTGATGACTTTGGCATACAGCTCATGAAATCCCAAAATGCCTGTCTCAAAAAAATTAGCATATTTCATCTGACTAATAAAAGAAATGTTTTTAATACAAAATAAAATTTAACCTTCAAATAATTATGTTCAGTTACACACTCAATACTTGGTCGGGAATCCTTTTGCAGAAATGACTCCTTCAATGTGGCGTGGCATGGAGGCAATCTGAGGTGTTATGGAGGCCCAGGATGCTTCAATAGCAGCCTTAAAGACCCACTCTGATCATATTTTTTTAGCTATTTTTAAACATTCCCAGTGGTCTTTAAATTATGATTATGCCATTTTTAGCCAAGTCACAAAACCTGTGCCGTTTTCTGGGACTTCACTTCAGCAGAGCAGCAGTAGCTCATTAGCAATTCGCCTCTGGGTTGTGGGTGGAGCCGTTGGTACGGAGACGACCCTCCCCCTTCCCGTTGCTGAGAGCTCTGCCTCTCCCGCTGGCTTACACTTTCAAATTATAAGCAACTCAAATGGTGTATGAATTTATTACTTGCTGGGTCTTAAATTTAGGCTATTGCTGTCTGATTCTGTTAGTTCACCTCACCTCCTGATCCGAGACATTCTTTCAGTGAAATACGTATGTTTGACATTAGCTCACCTGGCTGTTGAAGAGCATTAGTCTTCTGTCCACCTCTTCTCTTTCTCAGCTTGGTTGTGGTACATCTCGTTTGAAACATCGTAGAGGCAGTTATGCTCCTGCCACAGTTCTATTAAATTTTGCTCAATTTCTTGGTTCCATTTCCTTGAAGTAATTTCTGGTGCGGCTGCTATTTTTCTTTCGGTGGCCTCAACCTATGCCTTGCTATCTCATTGGTTTTAGCTCGCCACGACAGGTGACACCACACGCGAGTCGCCCGACAGCTCCAGATATTTGGCATGCTAGATATTTGTCCGGCGTCGGCGACATGTTGACGGTGTATCAGTGAGCGTTTTTGATGCGTTGTTTATTATTTCACACATAAAGATTGGCGAGCGCGGATCACCCACAGATTTGCACGTGATTTTTTTTTTTAGTCTGATGGGTCTTGTGTGATTTTAGTCTTGTGTTTTGAAAGTTAGAGGAGATTTTTCTGTGGTATGTGACAGATGAACACATCACTTCAAATTACTTTTGAAATGCTAATTATATTTTTTGGCAAATGTAATAGTGAAAAAAGAACACAAAAATAACAAAAAAGGATATGTAGGTCAATTCGGTAATTATGCATGTATTATTATAGATTTTTAAATTTATGAAATGGCAAGCAGGACACAGCAGTAAAGTTTGTGCTGGTCGACAAATAATAAATGAGGGATAGTTAACCAACCTGAAAAGATTAGTAGGCTATAGACATTTTTTGCACTCTCAAACTTCAATTAGAACTGAAAGGCCACATGTAGGTATGACAAAACATGCACATCTAGGCTACATATGGTAAACCTACCATTGCAATCAATGGCTGTAGCAACTGAGTCCCATGCCTTCTTTTTTCGTGGATCTTTATAGCAAGGATCCTCTGGAATCGTACAGTTGGCTGTGTTTATCCACCTCTTCAATTAACCTGCCGTTCTCCATCTAAGACACGAAACGAACGGTTTGTGTGAGAAAACGAACAGTATTTATATTGTTTTTACCTCTTCTTAACAGCCATGTCCAACTGATCTGAATCAGATGTCTAACTGAACCGAACTGAACCATGTCCAACGTACCGCCGGAAGTGATCTTGCGCGCATCTACCTCATTGTTTACACAGATATTTCAGAAGTTTTACCTTTCACTAAAAATTCAAGAGGTAAAAACAATATAAATACTGTTCGTTTTCTCACACAAACCGCTCGTTTCGTGTCTTAGGCCATCAATGTGTACTTACATTTATGAGTCAAAAAATTATGTTTAATTTTGACTTCTCTGTGCATGCTCTTTGACATGGACCCCCATACCTGCATTATATGACTGACTGACAACAACGGTTTGACCGAAAAATGTCAAAATTGAAAATTGACAAAATTGAAAATTGACCCCTGGGAGGGCGGTGATGAAATTTAGCGTGATATAGGACCAGGGTCTCGAAGGCAACGGCAGCCGTTGAAGTAACCCATCTACAGGTTGATTGGAAGTCTTACCCGTGGTGCAAACTGAGAAGGCCAATACGCCTTATTCATGGCACCCCCATCTTTGATTTTTAATGAGAATGAAAGCGAGACTGTGAGGGATAGACTTGCATCTCTTCAATGGGCTGTACTGTTATTTAACGTGTTTTTGGATTGTTCTGCCCATGAAACACTGGAAAAATATCTTTCCAAGAAATGTCAGTTGACAAAAAACTCCCGAGAATGTAAGCTGTGGAAAATTGTAAGTAATCTAGCCGCTTTATTCAGCTTTTTACAGCGGATGCCATTGGAAACACGGTAAGTCTATCCCTCTACAGGTCTATACAAAATTGTGAACATCACGAGCCAACTAAAAACATAGTACGATTGACTCCAGGATGACAAGTCACATTGGAACAGTGTCCCCACTGAATAACGCTGGACCGTAAACTCTTCGGCACAACAAACAATTCGGTAGGCAACGAGTTGGAGGCGTTACCCCTTCTAAGGCCTTCAATTTGATCTCCCATGTGAGTGTAGAGATAAATAGGATCTCTTGTAAGATGCACTCAGGAGTAGACGGGCGTTCGGGATGGTCAAAAATGCACGATAAAGAGTCGGGTTTGATGTTTTTGGAACCCGGGCGGTACGAGAGAGTAAAGTCAAAACGACCGAAAAAAAGAGCCCACCGAGCCTGCCTGGAGTTAAGTCTTTTAGCAGTTCGAATGTATTCCAAATTGTTGTGGTCAGTCCAGAAGATAAAAGGTACCCCTAACCCTTCTAACAAGTGGCGCCACTTTTCCAATCCTAACTTGACGGCCAGCAACACTCTTTTGCCAATGTCATAATTTCTTTCGGCAGGGGATAAACGATGAGAAAAAAAATGCACAAGGATGCATCCTTTCGTCTGAAGGAGAGCGCTGGGATAACACTGCACCTACCCCCATCTCTGATGCATCGACCTCCACCACGAACTGACGTGATGGATCAGGGGTTATCAGGATGGGGGCTGAAACAAGGCAACCCTTCAGTTCATCGGCTGCGTCTGATCACCTGAACGTCATTCTGGGGGAGGTCAAGGTGGTCAGAGGTCTGGCTAGTCGGCTGAAATTGCGAATAAAACGCCGGTAAAAATTGGCGAACCCCAGAAACCTCAGTAGGGACTTACAGGAATCTGGACTTGGCCAATTCACCACAGCCTTAACTTTCTCAGGATCCATGCGCATTCCCTCAACCGAGATGATGTGTCCTAGGAAAGGAACAGGCTGTGGATGAAAAACGCATTTCTCCGCCTTGACAAAAAGCCCATTCTCTAACAACCTCTGAAGCACTTGTCGGATGTGTTGCACAAGTTCCTGGAGAGACGATGAAAAAAATCAATATATCATCCAGTTAGACATATATGAACCGATCGACCATGTCTCACAAAACACTTGTCATTGACAAGTACTTGGAAGACCGCTGGGGAGTTTAAATAGCCGAACGGCATGACCAAATATTCAAAGTTCCCCTAGTGGTGTTAAAAGCGGTCTACCACTCACCCCCTGATGCGGACCAAATGATAAGCATTCCGTAAATCCAATTTCGCGAAGATAGATGCTCCTTGTAACCTCTCGAAAGCTGAAGACATAAATGGGAAATATAAGTATTCTTTACCATGATGTTGTTCAACCCCCGGTAATCAATACAAGGTCGCTACGATCCATCTTTCTTGCCCACAAAAAGAACCCCGCCCCGGCTGGAGAAGAGGAAGGGCGGATGAACCCCGTTGCTAGAAAATAAGAAATGTATTTCTCCATGACCTCTCTCTCTGGGACAGAGAGTGAATATAATTTGCCTTTAGGCGGAGACGTACCTGGCAGTAACTCCATGGCACAGTCATAGGGACAATGCAGAGGAAGAGGATCAGCCCAAGTCTAAGGCTGCATTTACACTGCAGGTCTTGATGCCCAAATCCGATTTTCTGACCATATCCAAATTTTTTGACGACGTGCTTACATCATCTTTTAAAAGTGACCCACATCCAATTTTTGCATTTACACTATACTTCTGAAACTACCAAATGCAGACGTTCTGACCCGGGAAATAAGCAAAACAGCACGAAATTCAACGGATGCAGATGCGAATAAAATTATCCTTTGTTTTCTTTCCACAATATTTCAATAAGTCATCAAAACATTGGTCTCGTACGGCGGAGAAAAAAAGAGGAGAGGCTCTAGCCTCAAGCACTTAAAATGGTGCCTTATATCTCGTGAAATGTCTTCAAAAATGGATTTATTTCTGTAACAACGCTGCATTTGTGCCTGCACTCTTCACCCCAAACACTCAAAAGACATGAAACCTCCGTAATTGCTCCACTGTGTGTATCCTTTCTTCCAACGCGCACTTTTTAATGACGTACGTCTCTCATTTACTGGGGAATATCCGATTTGTCTGCTTACATGGCACACGCAAATGCACGTATCCGATTCATATCCGATTTATTACCACATATGAACGAGGCCTGAATCCGATCTGAGAAAATCGGTATCCATGCGTTTTTTTCCTGCTTACACGTTCACTGGTCATATCCGATCTGTGCCACATGAGAGGAAAAGAACGGATTTGGGTCACTTGAACCATGCAGTGTAAACGAGGCCTTACTGAACACCTCCTTCAGGTCCCAGTACTTCATGGGCACTTTAGAAAAATCCACTGTTTCCTGAAACAAAGGAGCAGAAACAGACAGACAGGCAGACACAAGACAGGACTTATGACAAAAACTGCTCCACGCTGTCATAATATATATCTTTTAGTTTGTCAGTGCGTTTTGTGGTGTTAGGAATTTTTCTGTGCATTTCCGGACAAACTCAAAACGTGCGTACACCACCTCCTGAGCGGGTGTAGGATTTGAGCGTGCCGTACGCCAACATCCATATTGATAAATCTCAAAGTCACCGTGGTTTTGGGTGTAGTACGCAAGGTGTACGCTGGAAATTTGGTGTACGCACTTTTGATAAATGAGGGCCATTGTGTTTTGCACTTTGGATTTGTGATGATGATGATGATGATGATGATGATGTCACCTGTTTAGCATGAGAGTTCTGCCAGTCCTGTTCTCTCAATTGAAAGTTAAATTAATCAGTTGGGCTGATTGGATTATCATTAAGATGTGAATGAGACTGTTACTGGGGAAATGGGCTGACTCCTGTACTTCATGTTGAGGGGGGAGACAAATGGAAAACAGTATAAAATGTTTGAGCTGAGATTATATCGGGGTTCATTCTGACGCCGGTGAACACAAGGTGCCTCGTGTACCTTGCCACTGCTATGCTGTAATAAACTTCATTTTTGAGATCTTCGACGTCCACTTCATCTTTTCTTACATGTGCTATAAAAATACATTTTACTTACTTACAGATGAATCCAAAGATCCATTAACTAGCAAGTCATGTGCAGCTGTAATCATCCCAAAATACAACAGTAACATCCAAAAACAACTTCAGATCATCTCAAGTCTTCTCAGTTGAAATAATGGCCATTCTTTTAGCATTGCAATGGGTTAGAGGAAGTTAAACTGAATAGTATTATCTGATCAGATTCCATGTCCTGTATTCAGAATTGGAAATCTATATAAGCAAGAGCTTTTAGATTAAATAAATCAATTAATATTTAGATTAACTCAACAACGAAAATGTCCAGTTTACCTGGGTTCCAGCGCATGTGGGTATTGAGGGAAATGAACAGGTGGATACATTAGCCAAAGAAGCCCTGAAGGCAAAGAATATAAATATACACGATTCATTTAGCAAATTAGTAATTAAACTTATCATTAAAGATACTTTAAATAAAATGTCTCAGGACACATGGATAAGGAAGAGAAATGGAGACATTTATAAAGCATCCAGAAAGAAGTGATGGTTAGTATAAGAAGACAGGAGGACACTATGTTTACAAGGTTGATAATAGGGCACACAAGATCAATAAACTGCCTGAAGTTAATAGGAAAACACCGGACTCTATTATGCATTCATTGTGGGGAAGTGGGAAATGTAAAACATATACTCTTGATGAGTAGAAAGTACTCTGAAAAAAGAAAAGAATAGAGAAGGAAACAGAAAATGGCAAGTAATCTATAATTAAGGATGTTATGATCTTTATGAAAGAAATTCAGGATTCAGGTATTATTATTATTTTTATTTTATTTAGTTTAGTAACATATAAATTACATCCCATTGAGTTCACACCTCGATCCAGAAGATGGCAGTAATGGACTTTGTTTGAAAACTGCCAATAAAAACCACAGATGAACAAGAAGATCCACATTGTTAGGGAGAGTGGAATTAAGAGAGAAAATGAAAGAGGGATTAATAAAAGAATGGCAGAGAGGGTGGGAAAAGGAAATTAGGGGTAGACATTACTTTTCTATACAACCTGAAGTTAGGAAAAGATGCCCATGTAACATTTTGTCCCGCAGGGACTCAGTTAAAATGTGCAGATTGAGATTGGGGCACTGTGGGTTGAATTATTCTTTGCACATTGTAGGGAAGCATGTTTCTGGCTTGTGTGAATGTGGGAGTCTTTGGACTGTAGGGCGTGTTTTCCTGGAATGCAGAGAGTATAGGGTTGAAAGAAATGTACTCTTTAGTAAACTGTCAGGACATGGAGTTAAGGCTTTTTCTGTTTTATCTTTGTTTGGACACAGTGATGATGAGCATAAACTGATCTCCAAAACAGTTCTTCAATTCTTGCATGACACAGGATTGTATGTAAGAATTTAGTACAAATTTTGACCTGTGGAGGGCAGTAATACGCTCAGCAGTGTCTACACTGCCGGAATCTTACAAGAAGAAGAAGATCCTCATTGGGAAGTTTTGTGTTGTTCTGGTGCATAGATATCATATAGAGACTAGATACCCTATTGGCCTCTGAAAAACGAGAAATACGGCCGCCATCTTGAACCGGTCGTACTCTTGTCTCTTTGCGTGGCAGTAGATAGGATGCCAGAGCACTGTGGAGCATTTTTCTGTTCTAATCGCCGGACCACCGAAAACAGTGCTTTTCACAAGTAAGTCTTAACATTACCGTACTATTGGTTGTCTTTTGTGAATAGAATATTACCAGATAATGGAGACGGAGCAAAGATATTTGCTATAACTGTACTGAAATCATTGTGAAATGCTGTTTACTGCATCAGCCGGTGTTCACCCGGCATGAAGAGGTGGGGTAACTGTTAAAGTAATAATTACAAGAGCTTATAGGTTATCAGATAAGCATTCAACTGCCCTGTTTTATAGGTTATTTGTGTTTGCGCACATCAGGAAGCAACGTTATGTACACGCATGACAGCGATGGGCAAATTGAGTTACCCCTCTAACTTCTAGTTTTATTGATAACCTATATCTTATCACATGCGATTTGGCTATTGATATTACAGAAGTCCTGTGGTAAAATTATTAACTTACTTCAGCCTAAAGTTAATCCGAAAAGGGCTTTAATCTAGACATTTTCCCCCTCCCAAATCCACATATAATAAAAAGGTATAGGCTTAATGTTGTACAAATTTAGAAATTACTGATTTAAAAACCTTGAAAAGCTTCTTCTCAATTTTTATTACAAGTGGCTGCGTTCGGTGGATTCGGTGGCTGCGTTCTTGTGTGTGTGTGTGAGAGAGAGAGAGAGAGAGAGAGAGAGAGAGAGAGAGAGAGAGAGAGAGAGAGTGTGTGTTCGTGTGTCTGTTCGTATGTATGTGCGTGTGTAAGTCCGTGTGCCAATCATAAATTGTTTCTTCAACTCATTAAAATATCTTACTTTACTGCTGCTACTATCGGTTTCTGCTTCTTTATTATTTTTTATAGTGTGTGATTTATAAAATACATGATATCCTTCATCACATATATTGTGTTTGGTCACTTTTATCTTATTTCAGAATATTATATTATTGTTAAACCTACAATGGATATTAAAATACGCCGAACCATGTGTCCTATATCATAGCTACATGAATGACCTTTGCAGCAAAAAAACCCGCGTGAAAATCAGTTCAGTATTCAGTGAGATATGATTAATTTAATGCGCTGACAGCTCATTTCACCTGCCATTCAGATTACACTGAGCGGAGCGGATGACCGGTTTAAGATGGCGGCTCCAATTCTCGTTCGTGCCAATAGGCAGTAGCGGTCGATAGGGCGTCTACCTATATGATGTCTATGTTCTGGTGAACCTCCCTGAGCATTTCTTCCTGATATTTTGTCTTCCTGTGGATTACCCCTGAACTCTTTATTCTCTAAGTGATTCTTTCCTGTCTGTCCAGAACCATTTGCTTTTGGACTGATTTATGTAAGTTTGCTTTCTGCCCTAAACTATGCCTGTTTTCGGATTACGATTTGTTTTCTCTGCTGCTGTGTCTGCTTAAAGCCGTTTAAAAAAAGAAAAATTCTCCGCATATCATTTTGATGGATTAAGTGTGTGGAAATTTCATTTAAATATTTTTAGCTTTCGTTTTGATGTTGGTGTATGTTTTAGCCATGTGTGTGTGTAGGTGTGTGTAGGTGTGTGTGTGTGTGTGTGTGTAATCCTATGTTGCCTCCTAAAGATGGCAATATACAATTTTTTTTCCAGACAGGGATTTCGTAAAAAAAAAGAAAAGATTTATATATATATATATATATATATATATATATATATTATTATTATTGTTATTATTATTATTTTTAACTACTTATAAATCAGATAAAAGTCCCATTCACACCGCCAGCGACTTTGTCGCTGTGTGTCACTGGGCTCTGTACTGTGAAGTCGCTTATGGGCGTTCATAGTGCTATCGCTCTAATGTTATTGGTAGACTGCACGTCTGGCCATATCTATACAAAATACCATCAGAAGTGATATAATTTGACTTGGAATAAATGAGTTTTGGGGCTTAAAAGAAACTGTATGCTGTAGGGAGAGTTTTTTTTATATTACCACACCTATTTTTTTTTTTTTTTTTTTTTTTTACAGTCTATGGTTAGCACTCACACGAACAGAAACTGCAGAAAATGTGTGAAAAAAATACAATTATACATAAATAGGGAAATAAAAGTAAAAATACCAATTCATTTGTACTTTTTTACATTTCTTTGTATATTCATTTATGTAATTATTTATGTATTTTTGCTTTTTTACATTTCTTCATACATTTATTTATGTATTTATTTATTTTTAATTAAGTTAGATTTGGCATTCCACACAAATAGTCCATTTTCTTGTCCCTAATAGTCAATGTAATGCAGGGGAAATAGTAAAATGAACTGCAGACGTTCTAAATATGCATCATAAAATTACAACACTTGAACTATAACTTTAAATTAGGGCTGCACGTTTTTAAGTTTTTCCTTAACCGTTAACTGAGGCCCTTAGCGGTTAATACTCGGTTAACCATAGTGTGTGCGCTACAACCTCGAGATACAGAGTTAATTTTTAACACCTTTATTAACTGGTTGGGCCCCCTTTGAAACTAAATAAATTTATAGAATTAAAATGCAGTGGTAAGGACAGAGCAGTTAAAGGGATAGTTCACTTTGAAATTAATTTTTGATATTGTTTTAGCTTACCTCAAGGCCATCCAAGATGTAGGTGTCTTTGTTTCCACAATATTGTCAATTTTGACATTTTTTGGTCAAACCGTTGTGGTCTAGGGGTGGGACGATACAGGTACCTCACGATTCAATTCTGTGGCGATATGTGGTCCACGATATAACAATATCACGATTCGCGATATCTACGATATTCAAAATATATTGGAAGAAATTTCATCAACGATATATCACGATATATGTGACAGAAAAGAAAAAGAAGGGAAAAGGAAATAGGCTAAGGAAATTTTTTTTTTATTAATGCCAACATTTCCAACATTGTGCAAAGAAATATGCATTTGCCTTTCCGTCGACTGTCTCGTAAAACCCGAAGTGTCTTAGCGCCCTATGAAATTCGTTTTATTTTTTCTCAAATTCCGTTTTTTCAGTTTTAATTTTTGGGAATTAGGGTTTTTTTTACTCTTGGCTGTTATTTTAGTCGTAAAAAGAGTGTGCTTTTTAAAGTTAATGATTAAAATGTATTAAAAAATACAAATAAATTAAGAATGACCTTAATTTTATTAAGGTAATATAGACATTTACTCAGTATCCTTTTCAGGACAAATACTGCATGATGCAACATAACACTGCACTCTTCAAGACAAGTAACAACAAAATATGGTTATGAGCTTTAAACTGTCCAGTAATATAAATTATGTAAGGGATAATCCCATCAAGAACCACGAGGCGAAGAACCACCCGACGCGAAGCGGAGGGTGGTTGCCTCTACGTCGTGCATTAAAATCATTTAATGCATGGCTAGCCGTGGATTATCCCGCTTATACCTCGGTTATTTGCCAAGTTAAAAAGAAATTAAAGCTATAACTGATGTTAACAGTGTAATTTTTTAACAGACATGTAAAAATGACGGTTATTTTCTTAAGTTACAGCTCGTTAGTTCTACTCCGTCCACTTTAAATAAAGTAGAGCCATCGGATTGCATTTATTTGAATGAATTATGAATCTGTTTGCAAGTGTAACTGTTACTATGGTTACCAATGTTTGTTTTACAGTCTATGGTTTACAGTCTAAGCGGATTCATTTCAAACTGTAATCAAACTGACTGGAACTACCTGTGCATTAAAGGGTTTTACTGCACACCTTCCAGCCAATCAGAATCGAGTATTTAAACAGCCTGTGGTATAAATTAGTTTAAATAAAGTCACACTCCGTCTCTCTCTCGCCCAGTTTCGCTCACGGAGTTAGCTTCGCTTTTCTCCAGTCCGGTGCCTCAGACGCGGTGTGTGTGTATGTGAGAGAGACGCGTGAGTGAGAGAGAGAGACGGAGGCAGAGCGGGGAAATACTGAGAACACGCATTCCGCGATTCCATCCGAGATTCTGTGATTCGCTGAAATCATAGGGCCCTATCTCCACACTTTAGAGTGGAAACTAGCGGGTGGGTCTTTGATTAGTTTTTTTTTATTGTTTTCCGCCATTCTTCTTGCTTCTCTTGTTGTTAGTTAACTTGTGTTCTTCACCGGCCGCTGTTTGCGCCACTTTACCCCTATTTACTCGAACAGCGCCCCCCGCAAACAGAATGGTAGATATTGGGTAGTGACAGTGACACTGACAACGGGTAAATTAATAATTTCTTTTAAAATATCGATATTGGGCGTTAGTGTATCGATTATTTATTGCAACAGAGAGCACAACAATATATTGCAATATCGATTTTTTTTTCCCCACCCCTATTGTTGTCTGTCAGTCATATAATGCAGTTTTAGGGGGTCCACCTCAAAGAACATGCACAGAGAAGTCCAAATTAAACATGATTTAATGACTCATAAATGTAAGTGCACACTGATGGCCTAAGACACGAAACGAGTGGTTTGTGTGAGAAAACAAACAGTATTTAAATCGTTTTTACCTCTTGTTAACAGCTGTCGAACTGATCTGAATCAGATGTCTGACTGAACCGAACTGAACCGTCTCCAGACGTTACGCCAGAAGTGATCTCTCGCGCGTCTACGTCACGCATTGTTTACACAGAGATTTCGGGAGTTTTACCTTTCACTAAACAAATTTAGATATATCGAAATCGTCTTACCATTGCGATTTATTAACATTCAGAAAAAAAAAATCGCAAAAGTTTTGTGCAAATATGTATTGGTGCCACTTAACCGAGCAAAAAGTTTTCACTCGGTTATGCAATTTTAAACAGTTAATTGGTTAACCGGTTAACCATGGACACCCCTTCTTTAAATGTATGAATTAAACTCAATGAGACTGTCAACTGTTTATTGTCCATGCATTATTTTATTATCCATGTATGTGTAATGTCGTGAATATTAATAATAGTATTTAATATTCAAATTTTATTCAAATATTGCATAAAATAAGGAATGGAATTCAAATAGAATTTTAGAGGAAAATTGACAGTCCTACTCTGAGTGGGCCTCGAACCCGGTTCTCCGGCATGAGAGTCAGGCGTTCTTAAGATTGCAGCCTCTAGCATCTGTCACCAGAGCACCTATTGAGATCAGAGGAGTGAGGTTTACTCGCACAGCAACTACTAGCTGGCCTCCTTTACATTTACAGTATTGATTAGGGGTGTCATGATTCTCCAAATCCTCGATTCGGTTACATTTTTGATTTGGAGGTCACCGTTCGATTGTCAATTTTTACTTTTGTTTTTTTTTTTTTAAGCACAAGTTTCTGATGCTCCTAAAAAGCTGACATCAGTTCATTGCGATCTCACACGTCTCTGTTATTATCAATGAAGCTGACTGCACAATGAATCTTTCACAACACTTTGTTTTAATTCGAGGATTTGCCAGCATTCAGAATTCAGCTCTGAACAAAAAGTCTGTTTTGAGCGGTGAGAGAAGTATATCATAAATGCTTCTGATTGGCCATTGTGTTCAAGAAATCAACACATGTCTGTGATTGGCTAAATCGTTCAACGCTGCAAACATGTTATAAATAGAAACTCTGGCCTGTAAATCGTTTCTATGTTGTTTTAGTTGTTCTTGTTGCTTTTCTGCAACAGATAAATACAATTGTATTAGTTTTATGTTTTATTCATAGATATTTCTCTAGTTTGCGGGAATATATATTATACCAATCATAAGTACTGTCAAAATAAGCAATTAATATAGGATTATAAACGCACTTAGATCATAATTAGGGCTGCACGTTTACAAGTTTTTCATTAACCGTTAAACAAGGCCCTCAGCGGTTGATACTCGGTTAACCATAGTGTGCGCGCCCCAACCACAAGATCATGAGTTTCCGCTAGAAAAACATGGTGCCATCAAAGTGACCGGCAGAGGTTTCATTTAATCTCATTTTGATGCCAGTCAAATATCACCTCTTAATTACTCAAGTTGAGGAAATTGGAGGCAGCTATGTAACTTACATAATCAGTTCGTATAGAATGCAATATGTTTATTAGCCTAACTTTCAAATAGACGGAAAAAACACGAACGTGGCATCTCATTATGTGTCATTTAGCTGGTAACATTTAAATTGGCCACCGTGAAATTACTCCTTGTCGAATGAACAGGAACACACAAATGACGACTATAACATTGTCTCGCGTCATTTTAGGCTATTAAAGGGGTGGTTGATTCCAGTTTCACTTTTTTGATTTTAAATAGTGTGTAATGTTGCTGATGGTGCATTAACAGTATCTGCAAAGTTGCAGCGCTGAAAGTTCAATGTAAGCAGAGATATCGTCTTTTAAAAACCAGGAAGTGTAAACGCCTACAAAAACGACTCTATTGAGACTACAACGGGTTATGGTACGTCACTAACCGCACATTTGCATCAACCACTCCCTTCGGAATATGCAGGAAATGGCATGTGCATATTTCTGCAGCATGTCGAGTGAGTTGTGTTCACGCAGCTGTCAGGTCTTCTGTGTTTCAAGCTTCCCACGGATGCTATACTTCATCAACAATGGATACAATTTATGTTTGATTATATTCCTGAAAGTGACGATCGTAATCTAGCTCTCTGTGCTGCGCATTTTACGGAAGACAGCTTCCAGAATCTCCACGAGTTCAATACAGCAAGAAACTGTTAATAAACAATGAAGCAGATCCAACTTTAAAACCAGAGGCAGCAGTTGTTGGACCACAACCTGTAAGTAGGCTAAGACTTAATCGTTTTAAATGTATTTGCATGTATAATTCCAGACGTAACGTTAGCCTGTGTTTTATTTATGTTTTATTTTTTCAAAATGCCAGCGCTGGCTTTATAGCCACTAGGCTACTAGTTATGCTAGTATTTTGTGTCTACGACAAACGCGTACAAACATTATGGACCTGAATTTTGTATAAGTACTAATGTTTTAAACGTATTTTTCATGTGTATATACTTTATGACGTTATTTTCGATTTGATCAAGAACGTAAACTTGCCAACGCTGTTTGAGTATAACATTAGTAGCCAGTCAGTTGCTATCGTGCAATGAGGTTGTACTTGAAGTATATCTAAGCACTGCATTGCAATACTTGCATTTTGCCCCGTCATTCTCGATTTTAAAGTGCTCCCACGCTGTGCTTTTCTTTGCCCGCTTCATATTTGAAAACAGGTCATGACTTCTTCTTGTGGACATTACAAATGTCTGGGGGCGTTCTGGCGGTCTCTAGTGGTGCAGAAATCTATTGCAATTAAATTGAATGCACGCCATTGACGCCACAGTTAACCGAGCAAAATGTTTCACTCGGTTACGCAATTTTTAACAGTTTATCGGTTAACCATGGACACCCCTAATCATAATCTTGTACAGCAGTTGTCATTCATTTTGACTTAACGAGAGAATGAGAAGACTAACATTTGGTACATCAAAAATATGATATTTGATAAACAGTTCTCACTTGTTTTCTGCTATTAAATCAGGGTTGACTTGAAAATTCACATTTATTTTCCAGAACTCATTCTAACAATTTAAAGTTTATTGTTTCCGACCCGATGGAAGTGAAAAAGCAAAGACAACAATTGAAGTAAAGGTGATGATGCTGTAGTTTGTTTCAGCCTGTTGACACCAATAAAACAATTTAATGCCCCAATTTACAGAAGATCTCAGACATCACCATAATGAATGAGCTGAAAACAGGGAACTTTTGGAGACAAAGAGGTTTTTCAGCTGCTCAGTTAAACATGATGGCCCTGTACTTTTTAAATGCAGATTGGATAAAAACACAGTGATCACAGTTCACACCTGCAGTGAAGCCCCTCCCACAACAATTCACCAATAAATACTGGGAAGATTCCCATCATCCTACAAGAGAAGGACAAACTTCAGGAGTAGCAGCTGAAATCTGTGTGACTGTTAAAGATGGAGTTTATTAAAGAGGAGATTGAAGACATGACTGATCCAGAACCATCCGGAATAAAACATGAAGATACTGAGGAACAAACAGGTCAGTGTCCATTCTTGATTCTTCATTGTTGATGCTTTGATAGATGTGAATTATTAAGCAGTGTATGGATGATAAATGATAGAGAAACGATCATAACCACCTTTAGCAGTTGTCAAACATATTTAGCTACCTACATGGTTCATGTAGGTTGTCTACAAACCGGAAGGTTGGTGGTTCAATCCCCAGTTCCACCTAACCAGGATTAGGTGGAAGCGTCGAGGTGTCCGTGAGCCAGACACCTAACCTCAGCTGCTCCCGACGAGCTGGATGGCGCCTTGCATGGCTGACACTGCTGTCAGTGTATGAATGTGTGTGTGAATGGGTGAATGTGAGGCAATCTGTAAAGCGCTTTGGTGGCCATTACGTCTATGAAACCGCTATATAAATGCAGTCCTTTTATCATGTTAACAAGTGAATGAAAGAATAAGAAGTGAAAGATCTGATCTCTTATTTTCTTCTACTAAATAAGGGTTCACTTGAACTGATTCTAACTGTATTTCTGTGTATTTTAGACCAGGTGAGAGTGAAAGAGCAAAGACAAGAACTGAATAAAGTAGAGGAGGAACATCGTAACTTTACAATTCAAAGAACAAAAGCCAAAAAGACGCACACCTGCACTCAGTGTGGAAAGACTTTCACACAAAAAGTACACCTTGACACACACATGAGAACTCACACTGGAGAGAAACCGTATACATGCACTCAGTGTGGAAAGAGCTTCAGAGATACATCAGGTCTCAGTGTTCATCTGCGCATTCACTCTGGAGAAAAGCCATTTAACTGTGATCAGTGTGGAAAAGATTTTATTTCATCATCAGGAGTAAAACGTCATCTAACAGTTCATTCAGATGAGAAGCCTTATGTGTGTTCTCTCTGTGGAAAGACTTTTTCATGGATGAACAGTTTTAAACAGCACCAGAAAACACACGATGGAGTGAGAGATTATATGTGCTTTGACTGTGGGAAGAGTTTCACCCAATCAGATCATCTGAAACAGCACCAAAGACTTCATACTGGAGAAAAACCGTACAAGTGCTCATATTGTGACAAGAGTTTCACTCAGTCTGGAAACCTGAAATTACACGAGCGAGTTCACACTGGAGAGAAGCCGTACGACTGTACTCAGTGTGGGAAGAGTTTCACAAAGAAAGGAGACTTTGACAAACACATGAGAATTCACACTGGAGAGAAACCGTATACATGCACTCAGTGTGGAAAGAGTTTTTCATGGCTGAACAATTTTAAACGGCACCAGAAAACACACAATGGAGTGAGAGATCATGTGTGCTGTTACTGTGGGAAGAGCTTTATTACATCTGCTGATCTGAAACGCCACCAAAGAATTCATACTGGAGAAAAACCTTACAAGTGCTCATATTGTGACAAGAGTTTCACTCGGTCTGGAAAACTGATATTACACAATCGAGTTCACACTGGAGAGAAGCCGTACGACTGTACTCAGTGTGGGAAGAGTTTCTCACAATCAAGTAATCTTGTGACTCATATTAGAAAGCATTGTTCTGTGTCAAATATTTTGTTAGATTCATATAAAGTAAATGTGTGTAAGTAATAAGGTACGAGAGGCTGTGCTGTATCGTGAATAAGTAACGGCTGAAGGGCGTTGTTAGGCATGACATGAAGCGGAGTGCCTGCAACCCCTTTAGCCGTTACTTATTCACGATACAGCACTTGCCTTATTGCTTTTACAAAACGGTTGCCACACAATATTAAAGTAAAAAACAAAACAATGTATTAGTGCAACTTTCATGATCAATAAAAACATTCATTCCGTAAATATAGTCCCTGACTCTGAACAACAACGTTCCAATGTGTAATATGCAGGAAAGCTCAAATTAAAACAACAAACTATTCACAAACTTTGTGTCATTCTTTTAATTTTTTTACAACACAAAATTTGTGAAATTTCCTCACACAAATAGGCATAGCTTATCGCTTAGCAAAATAACAAATAAAATAAAAATAAAAACACAAGGACACATATTTTAATAGATAACAGTTAGGTCTTTAGGCTATGTTTACACGGAAATGATTCTGAAGAGAAAACGCAAAATTGGCGTTGCGTCATCACTTTTTATTTTGCGTTTAGACGAGCGTTTTGTGTTGGAAATCCACTTGCAAACGGTGACGCAAAAGTGTGTGAAATTCAATGTAATATGCACTTCAGGCGGCTAGGAGTGTATACTACAACAACACCAAGTCCACGCGCCTGCATACAACTTTCACCATCAAGCAGACTTTTACGTTTTTACCGTTTACAGAGGAGCGCGGCGGTGGAGCATTTTTAAGATTTCCACTCTGGAGGGTGGTTTCACTTTTTTGCGTTTTTAAGCCTCAAAAACGCGGTCGCCGTGTAAACGAAAGGCACATCCGATAAAATATTTTTACGTTCTCACCCGCGAGCGTTCTCGTGTAAACAGGGCCTTAATCTAGTTATTAATTTAGTTGCTTAAATGCCACCTAACAAGAGATACTTTATTTATTGTTGTTTATTTAAATTTATTTGAACATCTCAGTTTACTGTGCACGCATTAAATATTTGTCTCATTTCAATTGGCTCCACTTTGGTGATATTTAGTTGGGGCTCAGCTCTGTCAGCGTTGTTTTCTGTTGCAGCAAGAATGTCACTCAGGCGCTTTCTTTGTTTTAAATTTGGCCTCCAGTTGCTCTGTAGTGAACTTTTACACTTATGTCCACTCACAGACATAATTTAAAAAGGCTAAAATTAAAAGTAAAAGTAAATTTTGATTTATACTAGGTGGCATGACGATGGATAAGTGGTTTAAGGAACAATTTGGAGAGACTTCTACAAAAACGAACCGTCATGCTGAAGTGCTGAAATCAAATGTAACATTCCCAGATAGCAAACTGACATTGAATCAATGTGGAAAAATGACATCGAAACAACGTTGATCTGGCATTGTTTTGCTCATCGAATTAACGTTGAACCAATGTCAGACGCGGCATTCTTCAAAAGTAACGGAAAATCAACTTGAAATCAAAGTTGTTTCAACGTTAGGAAAGCAAACCGATTGCGTCGATTTTCATTTCACGAGCTCACACGTACATGAAATCAAATATATTTTAATGCGTATTTGGCTTGCTGTCCGGGGGAGGGCTCCGAGCTCGGAATTTTGCCCGAACCCAGAGTACTCCTCCCTATACTGGGGTAGACCCAGCCGAGAGTGAGGTGATGGGGTGGTGGAGGGATGCTGAAAGACTTGTCGTGAGACAGGAGGTGAGAGAAGCTTTATTTATACCGGCTTCCTTTGATTTGATTGGTTGATTACCTGAACATGCTCCTCCCGAACTTTGTTTACATAAAAATTCATTTCACGAGTTCACACGTACATGAAATCAAATATATTTTAATGCGTATTTGGCTTGCTGTCCGGGGGAGGGCTCCGAGCTCGGAATTTTGCCCGAACCCAGAGTACTCCCCAAAAAGCAAGGTAAGTGTGGGACGGCAAGCGTAAAAATAATTTCCCCCCCAAAAGTGCAGGGCATGAGAAGGTAATTAAAGAGCGAGCTTGACCGTTCGACCGTGAGGGCTCTCGCGACATCCGACGGGAACTTGAATGCTCACAGCATCGGACGAATAAGCCCCGCCAGCAGTTGAACTGACAGCTCGATGACGCCAGATTTATACGAGCATGATTTTTTGAACGACTTAAGCCGTTCAACCGGGAGGGCTCTCGCAGCATCCGACGGGAACTTAAGTGCTCACAGCGTCGGATGGGTAAGCCTCGCCGGTTGGACGGGGGCGCCCGCTGAACTCGGTCGGGAGGGCTCGACCGGCGCTTCGAAGAGTGCTGGGGCACGGGAATGGACCTCTCGCGGACCAACGAACGGGGAGCCCTTGCGGCGACACAAGCGCGGACGTCCAACGGAAAAATAGGCAGGCTCTCACTGCGATTCGGACGGGAAGGCTCGACCAGCAGTTCGGAAGGGGGACGAGCCCCACCCACGAACGGGGAGCCGTCACTGCGTACGAACAGGGGAGCCTGCAATTTAAGAACCGTAAACCTGCAATTTTAAACCGTAATTTGGATATGCTTACGGTGCGGGCGTGGAATACGGTGATGGTGTCGATGAACATAGCTTAACAGGTGATGAAAATTAACTAATTAATTAGTAAGGGCTTGGTGAGCGCTTCGGATGTGGAAACGGCTGGATCTAATGTAGGTTTTGAAAGCTTCAGATGACCAGCGACCGAGGGTTTGGATTTGTTGTTGGGAAAGACCTTTTTGTGCGGCTGTGGTTGCTGCGCCGAAAAGAATGGCTTGAAAATTGATTTGCTGAGATGCCGGATTTGATGAGGACTGCTTTGAGATGTTTTTGGAACCATAATCTCGTGGCTGGGTGATTGGAGTCGTCTGTGAAGAGTGGATCGAGAGGGGATCTGAGCGTAGAACGTTTATACTGAAGGTAATTTAGCAGGGAATGGAACGGTTGAATGGGAGTCGGCAGATTGAAAATATATACGAAATTACCTTTTTTAAGCTTGATCTGTTTTGCTTTGTTTGATAAAAAAGGAAATGGTTTCGTTATCCACGATCTGTAAATCTGAAATAGTAGGGTGAATATTTGGATTGAAATTTGATGTGATTGTCAATTCCGAGCAATGGAGAAAGCCGAAGAAAGCTAAAATAAACATGGCTTCTAACGTGCGCGCTGTGTTGGTAGAGTGGTATCCTAGACGGAGTGATGAAATACATTTTGCGAGTATGTCAATTGTAATGGGTTGTCTGGTATCCGGGCGAGTGGGGTGGGTTCTTTGAATTCCTTTAATGAGGAGACGTTTGGAAGTTATTAATAGCGGGGGCAGGCTTACCATAAATTAATTTGTGAAAGAATTGAATGCCGCTTAAATAGCTTTTTATGGATCCGGCTTGGAGACCTTTAACTTGATTGAGGTGAGATATGAAACAGTAACGGTTAGAAGAGAAAAATCGGGAAACGGTAGGTTATGCGAGAGGTGAAATAATTTGAAAGATTTCCACGCGGTGTAGTATGATTGGAGAGTTCTGGGAGAAACTGCTTGGAGGATAGAATCGATGGACGTGTCCAGAAGGGATTTCAACGGATGGTTTATGGAAAGATTAGTTGAGAATAAGGAGGTACTGGGGTTGGAACGGGGTCCGCATCTGGTGCTAGCATCCTGAATCTCTGAAAATGGAAACGGGAGAGAGAGTCAGCGATTTGGTTGAGAACACCTGGAACGTGTTTTGCATTAATGATGAACTGATCGCAGGCGGAGATCCAGATGAGGCGTCTGAGGAGTGGCATTACTGCAGGTGAGCGAGAACGACCCTTATTGATGCATTGAACGGTTGCTTCATTGTCGCAATGAATTTGAATGCTTTTAGATGACCATTCTTTCCCCCATAGGGAAGCTGCGACGACGATCGGGTAGAGCTCAAAAAAGGCCGAGGAGGCTGAGGACTTGGGAGTGTCTAGCAGCTGGGGGGGCCAGGGAGATGCTAACCAGCGACCTTGGTAATAACCTCCGAAACCGACTGAGGGAGCTGCGTCTGTGAACAACTTGATGTCGAGGGGGAGAGAGATAAAATCGTCATAAAAAAGTTAAACCGTTCCACTGATTAAGGAAAGTGATCCATAATTTTAGCTCCTTCTTGCACTCGCAAGATAGAATAATTTGATCTTCCAGCGCGTGAACTGATGACGAGAGGGCGAGGAGATGCGCGATGAACGGGCGGCCTTGCGGGATGATGCGCATTGCATAGTTTAAGTGGCCGAGCAGCGAGAGTAGTTCGCGTTTGGAACACTTTGAGCGGTCTGTAAGATTGTCGGCGATTAAAATGATTTGATCTATTTTTTCCTTTGGCAGTGAAGCCTGGAAATTAACTGAATCCAGATTGATGCCCAGAAATTCTATGGATGTGGTTGGCCCTGTTGTTTTTTCCTGAGCTAATGGAATCCCTAGCTCAGCGAAGACTTTTTGCACCCTGACGAGGTGAGCCGCGGGGATGGCGTCGTGAGGTGAAATAATTAAGAAATCATCGAGCAGATGGAGATGATGAGGAATTGCGTAGTTGTTGGAAAGGATCCAACATATGGCTTCTGAAAGGGTGTCAAAGATTTTGGGGCTGCTTTTGCAACCGAAAGTTAAGCGTACTGAAAAATAAAGTTTTCCCCGCCAGTTCACGCCGAATAAATGCCACAAATCTGGGTGGATGGGCATTACTTTGAAAGCAGAAGTGATATCTACTTTCGCCATCCACGCGCCGCGACCTGCTATTTTGATCATGGCTATAGCTTGATCAATGTCGTGATATTTCATTGAAAACTCTTCGAGGGGAATGAGACTGTTGATGCTTGGATATGGAGAGTTGTGAGGAGCTGAGAGGTCGATGATCAAACGCTTTTTCCCTGAAAATTTTCTTGTAGCCACACCTATGGGGCTAATACGAAATTTGTCGAACGGGGGGGCTTTGAACGGACCGATCATAAAACCTGATTCTATTTCTTTTTTAATTAGCTCGTCTACCACTTCAGGCTCTGCTAGGGAGGACTGAAGATTACTGCAGATGATGTTATTTGTAGGCTGGCATTCCACGCCGGGTTTAAAACCTTGGCTGAGACCGGACAACAGGTAATTTGTAAAGTTGACGTCTGGGTGATGGAATAGTTCCTCAGCCAGACGGGAAATATTCAGGAAAACGGAGCATATAACCTCAGTATAGCGGTTAAAGGAAATACAGAATTCAGCCAAAGACAATGTGCGAGATGAAGCTTGCGTGTTGTTTTTTAAAGTGACGGATATATCACCGCAAACCACCTGACGATTAGATTCCGACATGGGGAAGATCGACAGGAGGGAGCCCAAATCTACATCCGCACCTGCGAGAATTTGAGCTCTGATGCTGTTCGTCACTGGCGGAGGTTCTGCGGCGACGGCGTTTGGAGGGGCCGGTTGAGGAGTGGCTGAAAAGAGAGAGAAGGAAGGTCGAGCGTGTAGAGGATTAGAAGTGGGGAGGGTCGGTGCTGATGTCGTTTGCGGAGGCATCCTCACACCAAAGTCAACCCCTGGTACGGGTGGAGGGGGGAAGAATTGAGGGTAGTGAGGAAGAGGAAGAAAATGCGTCGGCGTCTGACCGGCTAACGGAGGCAACCTCGCGCTAGGGTGTGCGCCTGGCGCTTGACCGTATGGAAAATTGAAAGAAGTAACGTCAGAAGGGAGAGGAAGCGTTTGAGGAGCTGATGTAATGTTGGTGTTGCAGGGATCCGGAGCGTACGGTGCCACGGTGGGAGGGGCTGGAGAGGGGATTTGACCTGGAAGAGAAAGAACCCCTTCCGCGACTGGGTCTGGGGCGCGGCCCAGGCTGGCGGAAGGTCTGCGGCGATGTGGCGCGTGGGCGGAGCCCGGCACTGAAGGTGGAGGAGCTGGAGGGCGAGCAGTCCGGGTCCGGCAGGCTCTGCTCGTTCGAGCCGGTGAAGTAGGATCTGGAACAGAAGGGTGAGTCGATTGTAAAGACACATATAAGTTATATAAATCTACTTTTTTCGCTCTTCGAGAAAAGTTAATGTCTGAATTAATCAGGGCTTGTCTCAGCGCTTTAACGGTCCACTTCCCTATGGGAGGTATGTTTGGATGGGTCACAGAGTGCGAAGACGCAGAGGAAGATAGTGGGGTCCTCGCCGGCGGTGGTGAGGGGAGTCCTCGGCGTCTTGGCTTGCGTGGAGAGGATCGCGGAAGCTGGTGTCCCCGGTTTGAGGAGGCTGGAGATGGAACGATCCTTGGATCTGCGGATTGCAATGGAGTCTCATCAGTGACGAGAGAATCGTCATCGGAAGGGAAAAGCTCTAGCTCGGACATGACGGCACAAGGGCGGAGTCAAATGCTGAGAGGCTTGTCGTGAGACAGGAGGTGAGAGAAGCTTTATTTATACCGGCTTCCTTTGAGTTGATTGGTTGATTACCTGAACATGCTCCTCCCGAACTTTGTTTAGATAAAACTTCATTTAGCTTTGAAGAATGCCGCGTCTGACGTTGGTTCAACGTTAATTCGATGAGCAAAACAATGCCAGATCAACGTTGTTTCGATGTCATGAGAGACGTCGTTTTCACGTTGATTCTATGTCAGTTTGCTGCCTGGGTTGATACATTCAAGAAGACTCGTAATAAAAAAATACCGTGCAGCAAACCCAATGGGCAGTGAAATGCTTTGGCGACTGGTATAGTGATAGGTATGTTGGGATTAAGCGCATCGGACAGTTTTATTGTGCTAAAATCTTTAGTAGAAATCGGTGTGTGATGCTCCGTTTTATCACGACCCTCTCTTCTCATTGTCTTTACGACTCCAACGAAAACATTATTGGATGAGGTGAATTCGCTGTCTCTCATCAGACACCAGGACAAACTCAAAGGTGGATCATTCAGGAATCTGTTCAGACCCGCACGTAACACTACATAGCTACTGATCCCATTTTTTTCTCCTTTGTAGCTTCCGACAGTTCCGTAGAAGTCACGGATAAGTGCGTTGAGGTCCGTCTTGGTGATTTGTTTAAAATCTATGCTGCAACTAGGGCTGCACGATTAATCGCACGATGTTGTTATGCGCATCTAATCAATAAAGCCGGTTCCTTGATTAGTAGTAAATCACCTTCACCTGCTTTCAGATGGAGCGGCATTTACTACAACGAGCCGTAGATCACTGACAAGCTGAGCCAAATCACATTAAATATCGTTGCCGATTTGTCCTCGATTTTAACTCGATTTAGCTCAGCTTGTCAGTGATCTACGGCTCGTTGTAGTAAATGCCGCTCCATCTGAAAGCAGGTGAAGGTGATTTACTACTAATCAAGGAACCGGCTTTATTGATTAGATGCGCATAACAACATCGTGCGATTAATCGTGCAGCCCTAGCTGCAACCCTTTTCACTACACCAGTCACCGAAGCATTCCACTGCCCATTGGGTTTGCTGCACAGAATTTTTTTTCACTTCAAGTCTTCTTGAATGTGCAATGTTACATTTCAGCACTTCAGCATGACGGTTCGTATTTTGTAGAAGTCTCTCCACAATTGTTCCTCAAACCACTTATCCATCTTCTTGCCACCTAGTAAATCGAAATTTACTTTAAACATTTTAGCCTTTTTAATTCTTAAGTTTTTTTCTATGTTTAGTCCATGTTGATATGTGTGGTTGCTAAGGGTGTTCCTAAGGGCGCAGTGATAAATGGAACCGTTGGGTGAAGCGGTCATAGCCGTGTTTTATCGTGAATAAAACACAGCTATTTACAAATCAGAATCAAGGATTGGAACTAACCGTTTTATAAAGTTAGTTAACTAATAAACTAGTGTTGCTGTGAAATGCCACAAGATTTGTGTTTTACATGTTGGAGAACAAGAAAATGATTGAAAAAATATTTTAATTGAACACTTACTCGAAGAAAATAAAAAATACCAAAATGAAAATAGACTAGAAAGAAATGCAGAAAAACAACAGCACTCAAGTATATGTTCATAAATCAAAAACAGTGAAATCGGCCAAAATTTCTTTTTTTTTTTGGTCTAAAGAAAAAACGCAGAAAAATATGGAAGCTTGTTTCCACCACTGAATGAAAAAAATAAATAATAATAATTGCGACTTTTTATCTCACAATTGTGAGATATGAAGTCAGAATTGTGAGAAACAAAGTCATAATTGTGTGAAAGTTCAGATTTTCAACTCTGGCGGCAGGTGCGAATTTGCATCAAACGCGTGATTTCACAAATAGCACTAACTAAATCATTTGCGCTTAACGCACCAGACGCTCAATTCACGCCATTCGCGTGATCGAGGCGTATTCGCGTCTACCGCGCCGTGCTCTACGCCTCATTCGTGCCGCTGGAATTATTTTACGCATGTAACCCATTGCATTGTCAACTCTTTGCATTGACTTATTGAAATCATTCGCATCTGACGCGCTATTCGCGTCCGGTGTGAACGCACCATTATAAAGTCAGAATTGCGTGTTATAAAGTCGCAATTGCGTGAAAGTCAGAATTGCGAGATCTAAAGTCAGAATTGCATGATATAAAGTTTGCAATTCTGAGAAAAAAGCCTTTTTTTTCTCACAATTGCGAGGTTGCATCTTGGAATTCTGACTTTATAACGCATAATTGCGAGTTTATATCTCGAAATTCTGAGTTCTTTTCTCACAATTGAGAGATATAAACTTGCAACTGTGAGAGGCTTATTCTGAGGGAAAAAAAGTCTAACACCATGTCCTAACTACACGCGATGCCGCGACACGCGATAAAAGGTATCTTGTCCATGTTAATCAGAGTTTTTGTCCTAACCACACACGACGGCGACACGCAAAGTTTCTAATTTAGAAACGGTTCCTATTTCTGCGAGATCGCGGCTGACAGAATGAAGAAATTACACTGCTTATGAGTACACATTATTTATTTTTAGTTAAAAATAGGTCACTGTGCCACAAGCCATAACGGATAATTTACCTCAGATTTTGAAAGCATGTAATATAGCTTTCAAAATGAACTCTATGCAAACATACAACTGTACTTCATAACAAAATTAGTCAATGAGTATATTTTGTTAATGCTTAGATTTTTAATAATGTTATTTCTTGATTTGATTATGTCCTTACCCATTTCCAATGCGAGGGCGGTCCAACAGTGCGCTTTCACAGAGAGACTCCGCCCACACTCTGTTCTGAATGTGTGGCGTCTCACAGGCTGCATTTACACTGCAGGTCTTGATGCCTAAATCCGATTTTCTGACTATATCTGATTTTTTTTGACGACCTGCTTACATCATCTTTTAAAAGTGACCCATATCTGATTTTTGCATTTACGCTATACACTGCTGAAACTACCAAATGCAGACGTTCTGACCCGGGGAATGAAGTAAAACAGCACAGATTTCAATGGATGCAGATGCGAATAAAATTATCGAATATTTTTCTTTCCACAATATTTTGAAAAGTCATCAAAACATTGGTCTCGTAAGGCGGAGAAAAAAAGCGGAGAGGCACTGTAGCCACGAGCACTTAAAACGGAGCCTCGTATGTCGTGAAATATCTTCAAATACGGATTTATTTCTGTTACAACCCTGCATTTTTGCCTGCACTCTTCGCCACAAACACTCAAAAGACATGAAACCTCCGCATTGCTCCACTGTGTGTATCCTTTCTTCCATCGCGCGGCTCGCGCAGTTTTTAATGACACTTTATTGACGCATGACTCGCATTTACTGGGGAATATCCGATTTGTCTGCTTATGGCACACGCAAATGCACATATCCGATTCATATCCGATATATTACCACATATGAATGAGGCCTGAATCCGATCTGAGAAAATCGGAATCCATGCGTTTTTTTCCTGCTTACATGTTCATTACTCATATCCGATCTGTGCCACATGAGAGGAAAAAATCGGATTTGGGTCACTTGAACCATGCGAAGCCACAGTCGCGTCGCGTCTAGTGTGGACAGACACACTTGCTGTCGCTGGAATTTTATTGCGTCGCGTGTATATTTTGTGTCTACGACAAATGCGTACAAACATTATGGACCCAAATTTTGTACATGTACTAATTTTGTAAATGTATTTTTCATGTATATATGCTTTATGACATTATTTTCGATTTGATCAAGAACGTAAACTAATGTCACGCTGTTTGTGTATATAACGTTAGTAGCCAGTCAGTTTGATGCTATTGTGTAAAACAAACGTGAATAAAGTGTTACGTCCTAGGACGTAGTGTGTTGCGTGCAGTTCGTTCCTCTCTCTCTCTCTCCCTCCCTCCCTCTGTGCAGGCCTTGATTGGGTTCAGCTGCGGGCGATTATGATGAGGAGCGGGAGCACTTAAAAGCGGAGACAGACGGCAGTGAGGCAGAGCTCCTTAGAACGCGCATTGCGGAGTTCCCTTGGGTCCTGCCCCAGACATGTTGTTGAGGTCAATAATGTTGATGTTCTGATCTTTTAGTGAGTTTTCCTAGTGGGGAATACTCACGGTGTAATTAAGAGGACACTTTTTTCTCTTGAGTTGATTGTTGTAAGTTTATTTGGTTGTAAATGGTTAAAATGGTTGTGTTTATTGATTTGCAGTTATTTTGTTTTTGAATTATGTCACTAAGCTTATGTTTGAATGTTTATTTAGAAAGCCGTAGGGAGGAGCTTGCCATTCTTTTCTTTATTAAACATTTTCTCTTGGTTATTGGCTAGTTAGGGAGTAAGGGAAGTTTGTTGTATTTTCTTTGGGGATTTTCATTTGTTAGGTAATTTATATTTAATTCTGTGTTAGAGTTCATTTTGGTTTGTTATTTTGGCTGGAACCCCTCCTGAAGATTCACGCTTTCTGCTTTCTTTATTTCTGCGTAAATAAAAAAACGTATTCTTTTTGACACCATATTGTGTTGTGGTTCTCTGTTTGTGATCTGGGACAGGAAAGGGGATATTTATGTTGTTTTGTTATTGGCGTTCCTAACCCTAGACTAGGAGGTCGTATGTGGCTACTATATAGGCTACTATATACACCTGTTTGTGTATATAGTAGCCTGTCAGTTTGATGCTGTTGTGTAAAACAAACGTGAATAAAGATAAAAATATATAGGCAAATTACCATTCAGACGTTTAGTAAGAGCCGTGTGTGGTGAGGTTCTGCTTGCCTCTCTTCATCACCGCTTTCTGGGTCTGATTCTGGCTCATTCTGATACTGCAGTATCGACACCATTATGTACATTTGACTTGAACAACATGCAACTCTCGCCCGTAAATGTAATGGGAGTGAATTTTCCAGACAACGTGCAATCACAACACACTGACCCGAACTAACCAATCTGAGCCCATTACCTGTTTCTGAGGGAGTGGTTTCACAGAATCAGGAAGTCAACCGGTCCTTCAAATGACAGAGGAGAAAGCGGTTTACAATAAAGATGAAATTTATGAAAAATAAGACTATTCAAAGTTTTCTATTCAAACATATACATGCACTAACATTTGCATAACATTAATGTACAAATAAAAAAGTCCCTGTGAAAAACTAAACTTGTAGTTAGGCACTGGTTTGGTATAAAAAAGTCATTTTCATGCAATGCAGGGCCCCACCACCCCTCTCGAATCAATGTAAATGGTACGACCCGCAGGCCAGTGCTTCTGCTGCGGACCTGTGGTGAACAGGGTTGCCAACTTTGCGCCTTTGTCACTATTTAGAGCAACTTTTCAGACCCCTTTAGTGGCTCTTTTTTTCCAAAAAAAAGTTACTAGTAACAATTTTAGCGACTTTTCGGACAAACCTCAGTAACCTCCAAATACTGCCAGTACTGTGTGAGCGCGAGGTCTTGTTTTCTCCCTGTCGTCACTCTCTTGGTGTGTCTCCCCTGTTCAGTGAATGGCTGAGAGGAGCGGACGGCCGCTAACAGATGTGAATGAGCAGTGTTTTTCCATGGACTTATTACTTATCTGCGGGGTGGGAGTGGGAGTGGTGGCGCATTGGATAAGACGCATGCCTTTAGTGTGAGAGACCCGGATTCGAATGTATTGTGAGACACCAATGTGTCCCTGAGCAAGACACTTAACCCCTAGTTGCTCCAGAGGCGTGTGACCTCTGACATATATAGCAATTGGAAGTCGCTTTGCATAAAAGCGTCAGATAAATTAATAAATGTGAGTGTGTGTGTGTAAGTGTGTGAGAGAGAGTTTGTGTGTGAGAGGAGAGAGAGTGTGTGTGTGTGTAACCGTACATTATAGGATCAAAATATCCCCCATAAAGATGGCAATATCTGAAATCCTTTTTTAGAATTTTTTATTTATTTACTTTTGAAAATGGCTGATAAATCAGATTAGGTGATGTTTTTTGAAAATGCAGAAAGTTATCTTGTGTAGGGGGTAGAATACAGTTTGTACAGTAAAAAATCATTATATCTATAAAAAGTCCCCAGAAAACATGAAAAAATAACATTGCTTGGTCTGTGGAAATGTCAGGCCTGTCAAGTTGAAACCTTGTCACCCCACTCTCATCAGCTGGACTGAAAGAAGTTTCACTTAGGATGATGAAAACATGTCTCAGAGCAATGGACACAAGTGACACTTGACAGTGTTGCTGTGTGTCATGTCCAACTTGATGTAACCCATCCACCTGGGTCCCACTAGACCTGCTCTGAGCGGGCCTCGAACCCGGTTCTCCTGCGTTAAAGTCAGGCGTTCTGAAGACTGCAGCCTCTAGCATCTGTCACCAGAGCACCTATTGAGATCAGAGGAGTGAGGTTTACTTGCACAGCAACTACTAGCTGGCCTCCTTTACATTTACAGTATTGATTAGGGGTGTCATGATTCTCCAAATCCTCGATTTGGTTACGCTTTTTATTCATAGGTCACGGTTCGATTTGATTCTGAATTTTTACTTGTGTGCTTTTTTTAATACAACTTTCTGATGCTCCTAAAAAGCTGACATCAGTTCATTGCGATCTCACACATCTCTGTTATTATCAATGAAGCTGACTGCACAATGAATCTTTCACAACACTTTGTTATAATTCGAGGATTTGCCAGCATTCAGAATTCAGCTCTGAACAAAAAGGCTGTTTTGAGCGATGAGAGAAGTATATCATAAATGCTTCTGATTGGCCATTGCGTTCAAGAAATCAAAACGTATGTCTGGGATTGGCTAAATCGCTCAATGTTGCAAACATGTTATAAATAGAAACTCTGGCCTGTAAATCGTTTCTATTTTGTTTTAGTTGTTGTTGTTGCTTTTCTGCAACAGATAAATACAATTGTATTAGTTTTTATGTTTTATTCATAGATATTTCTTCTTTGCGGGAATATATATTATACCAATCATAAGTGCTGTGAAAAATAAGCAATTAATATAGGAATATAAATGCACTTAGATCATAATCTTGTACAGCAGTTGTCATTCACATTTTGACTATTAACATGAGAAGACCAACCTTTGTTACATCAAAAATATGATATTTCATAAACAGTTCTCACTTGTTTTCTGCTATTTAATCAGGATTCACTTGAAAATTCACATTTATCCTCCAGAACTCATTCTAATCACATAATGTTTTAATGATTCAGAGCCGATGGAGGTGAAAGAGCAAAGACAAGAACTGAAGTTAAAGGTGATGATCCTGTAGTTTGTTTCAGCCTGTTGACACCAATAAAACAATTTAATGTAGGGCTGGGCGATAATATCGCACGATATTGTATGCACGTCTAATCAGTAAAGCTGGTTCCTTGATTAGTAGTAAATCACATTCACATGCTTTCAGATGGACGATATGAGTGTTAAAGTTAATGAGATAATTAAGTGATTAATTTAGTGATGATTGAGCATTATTGAAGACACCTGATGATAACAAGAAGAATCACTGAAAGACAATCACAAATTTTCAGCCACCGTCATGGAGATCATTGTCTGCTTTAGTTGCGCTCTTGACACTTATATTTTCACTTTAATTTTTATTTGCCTGGTGATTTTGACTTATAACAGTCAAATGAACAAAGGCAGCTTGATCTGATAGTGTTGGGTATGTTTTGACATAGCCTAATCATGCAATGATCTGAAAAATATAAGTATTCAGATGATTTTGTTAACTTCTTAGCTACAGTTTTGTAGTTATGTTACATGTCTGTACTTTCTTATAACCTCAAATATTTAATAAAATATTTTAATCAAATCACTGTCATCTTTATGCAGAAACACAGAGATCAATAATCAGCCTGTCTATCTCATCCGTGGTTACATGCTGCCACCAATCACAACTCATTAATGTCTCCCATCATGCATTGTGGTATGAATAAATTATGATCTGAATTGTCTATGTAATTTACTTTTCCTACTTGAATATTCTACTCGTCACCGTTGTTGAGAAGCTTTGACTGAATCTCGAGGTCTGTGTGTGCCTTAAAGAAAGATTTTTTTAAACAACTTTTGAGAAACTACATTATATTTTACATTCCCGATGTTTATGCAGAATCTTCGTTATACACTATTCAACAAAATAAGTCATAGACATAAATTTTAAATGATGAAAGTCATTATGAAACTATCATCATTTTATAAATGCTTATCTTTGTTTGTAATCCTTTGACAGGATTAACTCAGATGCAATAGCAAATTACATATAAAATTTTTAACAAAAGGGTCAAGAAGACCAACTAAAGCAAACACTCACCTCCATAACGGTGGCTTAAATTTTTTGATTTTTTTCCTTGTGATTCTGCTTTAGGTGTCTTCAATAATGCTCAATCATCACTCATTTAATCACATAATTATCTCATTAACTTTAACGCTCTTGAGTGTGGACTTATATACACCCCCAGGTGTATTAGTTTAACACGGGAGATTTTGTCGTGACGAAGAGCCGTAATTAACTGACCAGTTGAGCCATATCGCATTAAATATCGCTATCGATATGTCCTCGATATTAACGCGATTTGGCTCAGCTTGTCAGTGATCTACGGCTCTTTGTAGTGAATGCCGCTCCATCTGAAAGCAGGTGAAGGTGATTTACTGCTAATCAAGGAACCGGCTTTACTGATTAGATGCGCAGACAATATCGTGCGATATTATCGCCCAGCCCTAATTTAATGTGCCAATTTACAGAAGATCTCAGACATCACCATAATGAATGAGCTGAAAACAGGGAACTTTAGGAGACAAAGAGGTTTTTCAGCTGCTCAGATTAACTTTTTAAATGCCCTGTACTTTTTAAATGCAGATTGGATAAAAACACAGTGATCACATTTCACACCTGCAGTGAAGCCCCTCCCACAACAATTCACCAATAAATACTGGGAATATTCCCATCATCCTACAAGAGAAGGACAAACTCCAGGAGTAGCAGCTGAAATCTGTGTGACTGTTAAAGATGGAGTTTATTAAAGAGGAGATTGAAGACGTGAGTGATCCAGCACCATCCAGAATAAAACATGAAGATACTGAGGAACAAATAGGTTGGTGTCCATTCTTGATTCTTCATTGTTGATACTTTGGTAGATGTGAATTATTAAACAGTGTATGGATGATAAATGATAGAAAAATACAATGATCATAACCTTTCATAGCAGTTGTCAAACATATTTTTACTATATTAACAATGAATGACAGACCAAAAGGTGAAATATCTTTCTTGTTTTGTGCTATTAAATAAGGGTTCACTTGAACTGATTCTAACTGTATTTCTGTGTATTTTAGACCAGGTGAAAGTGAAAGAGCAAAGACAAGAACTGAATGAAGTGGAGGAGGAACATCATAAATTTACAATTCAAAGAACAAAAGCCAAAAAGACGCACACATGTACTCAGTGTGGAAAGAGTTTTTCATGGCTGAACAGTTTTAAACGACACCAGAATACACACAATGGAGTGAGAGATCATGTGTGCTTTGACTGTGGGAAGACCTTTACTACATCTGCTGATCTGAAACGCCACCAAAGAATTCATACTGGAGAAAAACCATACAAGTGCTCATATTGTGATAAGAGTTTCACTCTGTCTGGACACCTGAAATCACACGAGCGAGTTCACACTGGAGAGAAGCCGTACGACTGTACTCATTGTGGGAAGAGTTTCAGAAAGAAAGGAGGCCTTAAGACACACATGAGAATTCACACTGGAGAGAAACCGTATACATGCACTCAGTGTGGAAAGAGTTTTTCAAGGCTGAACAATTTTAAACTGCACCAGAAAACACACAATGAAGTGAGAGATTATGTGTGCTTTGACTGTGGGAAGAGCTTTACTACATCTGGTGACCTGAAACAGCACCAAAGAATTCATACTGGAGAAAAACCTTACAAGTGCTCATATTGTGACAAGAGTTTCACTCAGGCTGGAAACCTGAAAATACACGAGCGAGTTCACACTGGAGAGAAGCCGTACGACTGTACTCACTGTGGGAAGAGTTTCACCCAATCAAGGAATTTAGCGACTCATATTAGAAAGCATTGTTCTGTGTCACAGTGAACAAATGTTTTGTTAGATTCGCATAAAGTAAATGTGTAGTTAGTTAACTGATAAACTAGTGTTGCTGTGCAATGCTGCAAGAATTGTGATTTATTTGTTGGAGAATGTTAGTGAAAATTATTTTGATTGAACGCTTACTCAAAGAAATACCGAAATTAAAAGAAACTGGAAACAAATGCAGAAAAACAACAATCAGGTAGATTTTCATAAATCAGATAGAATTCCCTGGACTTGATTAATTTTTTAATTGTAACATTAGCAAATTTGTTAAAGAGCACCTATCATGGATTACTGTTCATATGGTGTGGAATATAGCTGTAAGGTAATGAAAACATCCTGCAAAGATTTATATCTGAAAGTGCACTGTATATAAAGTTATGGTCTTTCAAAAGTGAGAGTCGACTCTGAGTCTATGAAATGAATTGTTTGTGAAACGAGTCATTAGCTGTTTCGTAGTGACGTTGATTCGAAACATTGACGGGAGTGTAAACTTGAAGTCTAGAACACATTCAAATACTTCAGCTGAATCGCATCATGTCGAGAAGACGCTGTGTTCGACATTGCAAAGACAGTTCAGCCACTTGTTTTCATTGCCCAGGGACGAGCATTTGAAGAATCAGTGGTTACAGTTCATATTTGCAACGAGACCACAACAGTATAGCCCAAACCTTATGTTCTCATCATTTTAAGGAAGAATCATTCAAAAACATAAATGAATTCAAATGTGGATTCGCAAGCCGGTTGTTCCCGAATGAGGGCTCAGTATCCAGTGTATATGGATCAGGTTCGTCCTCCGAATCACAATCTGTAAGTAATAATAATAATGTTTGCTGTTATGTTTTCTGTAGCATGCACAATATATTTATATTGTGTTGTGTGTGTTGTGTACACATTGATTTGCAAAAAATGAGCTTTCAGTCAGATTTTATTTGGGCACAGTACCAACACTAGATGAACAGCCAAGCTTTATTACAGAAGAAAAATAAACTACCTCCGTAGAAAAAACGCTTTTACTGTCTATGAGCAAAAGTTGCTTGTTTTGGGCTTGTTTTCACCGGCTTGGTTGCTTATTTGTCTCGCGAGATCTGGCAACACTGCTCATATTAAAGAGTCATGAAACCCCAAACCAAATTTTCTGAGATTATAACAGAGGTATGTGTATTGAACACCACTGAAGACAATGTTAGCATCTGTTAGATTTAATAATAAGGTTAAAATGGTTAAATTTGAGTTTTTTTCCGCTTTTTTCGTCTTCCGGGTTTAAAATCTTCATTGTAGCGGGTGACGCGGCAGTGCCCTACACAGTGCCTTGATGACTCATCGGTCTTATCCTATGAGAAGACACGGCCTCTTAATTATTCATGACCCCACGTGGAGCTTTCCAACGACAGACATGACAAACTGTGATATCGCGTAATAACGTTTGATGAGAGAGGCAATCATGGGACGCAAACTACTTGTTTTCATGGTGCAAAGTCCAAGTGCGTTGAATATGTTCCCCGCGATGCTGCCAGGGCTAGACGGTTGGTTTGCCATCAAACACGGACACGGCTAAACATTTTCGCGAGAGAGCTCGACAAGTGGAGAATGATGGACTTTGCCTTGTTGACAAGCTAATCCAAGTTGCGTCTTGCGAGTGATGGGGTATCCCGAGGACTTTCTATCCCTTCAGAGGTGTGTCTGCGCTGGTGTGTGTCTAAAATGAGAAGTCATTTATTATGTGTTTTTCAGAGGCCGCGTAGACTATGCACTTTCTTTTACTGTCTATGACTATGCACGGAACGATTTTTTTAAGCGGAAAATTAATATTTTTTTCTGCAATGTATTTATAGTGTCTATATAAACCACTATATATTTTATAATGACATTATAATTATGTAGCCTACATTAATATGTTTTAATTAGAATTACGATTACTGTGGGCTAATACTTGTAGCAGGACATTCAGTTACTTTTGAAAGGACTATAATAAAGTGTCAGTGTACTTCATAAGACTTTAACTTTGACAGCTATATACAAATCTAGCATTTCCTCAAGTTTTACCATTGCTTGTTAGTGACAGTCGAAATGCATGTGACAGTGACAGTTATGGTCATACACCACCCACTCCCTCCCTTCTTCTCAAAGCTAGCCACGCCCATTTCAGTTGCATTTGATCCTGAACAGTTCTATTGTGCGTGAAGGTCGCCTTATCGTCGGAGGGCTGGAAGACGGAGGACACTCCTTTCAGAACTTTAACTGGCTATTAGCAAAGGTAAAACAAAAGTAAAATAAAACAAGAACGGACGACAAGAGAGTAGAGAAGAAGCTTCAGGAGGTTACAAGAGGACAAGAAGACCAGGGGGACCAGGAGGACAAGAGAACACTTTGCTTCTGTCTCTAGGCTTTAAAGGTTAAACCGGACATGCCCCGAAGAGCAGTGACAGCCAATGGCTGTTGTCCAACTCAAAGAGCGCGTACGCCCACTTCATCGATAATAAAGGGTCTAACACTCCATAGTTTGGCGAAATTATGATCGATTTTTCTCCATTTAAGTAGACGAAATGGTAGCGGTCAGATACGTATGACATGAACCAGCTTAATGCTTGTCCTTGAACACCAGTGTAATTCTGTTGTCGATCTAAGAGTATTGTGTGATCTATAGTATCGAACGCAGCGCTAAGATCAAGTAAAACTATTATTGAGATACAGTCTTGGTCCGAAGCTAGAAGTAAATCATTTTTGATTCTAACAAGGGCAGTTTCAGTGCTAGGATGTGGCCTGAAGCCAGACTGAAACTTTTCATAGATGTCCTTTTCTTGCAAGAAAGAGCCAAGTTGAGCGGACACAACTTTTTCAAATATATTTGACATAAACGGAAGATTTGAGATGGGTCTGTAATTTGCAAGGTTATTTGGATCTAAGTGTGGTTTCTTAATAAGAGGTTTTATAACTGCCAGCTTGAACGTTCTTGGAACATGATCTAAAGATAAAGATGAGTTAATAATATTGAGAAGAGGCTCTTCCACTACAGGTAACACTTCTTTCAATAGTTTAGTTGGTATAGGATTTACAAAACATGTTGTTGTTTTAGATTAAGTGATAATTTCAGATCCACCAAAGGAGGGAGAGCATTTTCACATTTAGCTCCGAAGCTCTGGAATAGCCTTCCTGATATTGTTTGTTGCTCAGATTTGCTCTCCCAGTTTAAAACTAGACTAATGATGCATTTATTTAGCCAGGCATTCATATAATTTGTTTATCTTACAGTTATAGTAAATTCGGCCTCTAGTTCATAAACGCCAGAGGAGAACTAGCCTCCGACTGAGCCTGTGTTCTCCCAAGGTTTTTTTTTTCCCCATTGGGTCACCTGATGGAGTTTTAGGACACTATCGGGTCACTTGATGGAGTTTTTCGGTTCCTTGCCACTGTTGCCTTTGGCTTGCTCAGTTGGGATATTCAAATTAAATGACCCATCATACCATTTATCAGCTCTACCAAATTTGATTGTCTTTTTTTCATGAATAGACAAACACTGTTAAGTTGTCTTGATTGATTTTGTGAAGCAGCTTTGATACAATCTGTATTGTGAAATACATAAATATATTTGACTTGACTTGACTTGACCATATTTCTGCGGCTAGTCGAGTGTGTTGTGTTTACCCAGCTGTCAGGTCTTCTATGTTCGAGCTTCCCACGGACACTGTAGTTTGTTAACAATGGATACAATTTATGTTTGATTATATTCTTGAAAATGACAATCGTAATCTAGCTCTCTGTGCTGCGCATTTAACGGAAGACAGCTTCCAGAATCTCCACGAGTTCAACACCGGATTCAACAAGAAACTGTTACTAAAACATGAAGCAGATCCAACTTTAAAACAAGAGGCAGCAGTTGTTGGGCCACAACCTGTAAGTAGGCTAAGACTTAATCATTTTAAATGTATTTTCATGTATAATTCCAGACGTAGCCTTGTGTTTTATTTTTTTTCAAATGCCAGCGCTGGCTTTATAGCCCCTAGGCTAATAGTTATGCTATTTTGTGTTTACGAAAAATGCGTACAAACATTATGGACCTAAATTTTGTATATGTACTAAGTTTGTAAATGTATTTTTCATGTATATATGCTTTATGACGTTATTTTCGATTTGATCAAGAACGCAAACCAATGCCAACGCTGTTTGTGTATATAGTAGCCAGTCAGTTTGATGCTATTGTGTAAAACAAACGTGAATAAAGTTAAAAATATATAGGCAAATTACCATTCAGACGTTTAGTAAGAGCCGTGTGTGGTGAGGTTCTGCTTGACTCTCTTCATCGCTGCTTTCTGGGTCTGATTCTGGCTCATTCTGATACTGCAGTATCGACACCATTATGTACATTTGACATGAACAACACATGCAACTCTCGCCTGTAAACGTAATGGGAATGAATTTTCCAGACAACGTGCAATCACAACACACTGGCCCAAACTAACCAATCTGAGCCCATTGCCTGTTTCTGAGAGAGTGCTTTCATAGAATCAGGAAGTCAACCGGTCCTTCAAATGACAGGAGAAAGCGTCTGACAATAAAGAAGTAATGTATGAAAAATAATACTTTTAAAAAAAGAACTAGAAAAACACATTTTCTAGCACTTCAAAACTATTATATCATATATAAATGTTGCATTTTTTATGTGATGACCAACAATTTTTTTCATCCTTTAAAAATTGTCCTATGTCCATGTTTTCACTACTTTTGTTTATTAATTAATATTAAGACATTATGAATGATAATAATTTAAGTTAATTTCATTTACACCCTAAATTAAGCTTAGTGATTTATTGCTAGCCCAAGTGCAACCAGATTATTTATTTATTTATTTTTTGTAGAACTTGTTTGAGGTGGTGCTGCCCTCAAATTTGAGTCTGGAGCCCTGTGAACTTAAAATAAAACAGCAAAATGTAAAATCTGTAAGTTAAGATTTTTTATTATTAAAGAATTTGTCAGTATTACAGTTATTTTGGGGGACATTTTAATAATTGCATTGCAAGCTGATTTAACGTGTGCCCCTAAATTTTATGTTTGCGCTCCTAAAATTTTCAGTCAGGGGCAACAGCGCTCCTAGTCAAAAAAGTTAGTCTGGAGCCCTGAAGTAGTACTTTTGACAGTAAAATGTAACCCAGATTCAAATTAGTAAAATTGCAGTTAAAAGAAAAAGTATATTTTTGATGTATTCACCCTTCCATAAAAAAACTGTTTAATATGGAAGAAAAGACAATGAAAAAAGTTGGATAAATAAAATGCTTTATTAATTATATTAGTAATATTCAAATTACTGCGGTAAAATTTATCCAATTAGAGTTGGAATCTGCACTGCAGATGTAGACCTTCCAATTGAGCAGCGATACTGACTCCGCCCAGTGTGAGACGCGGGGGAAAACTGATAGAGAGAGCTGAAACAGAAACGCATGTGATAAAAGCTCCAGAAATTTGAGGAAAACCGATCTGATTTTGAGCAAATAGTTAGTATACAACTACTAGACAAAGCATATAAAAGTTATTATGAGTTGAATTAAGTGTCAATTTGAGAAGTATTGTGAAAGAGCTTACCTGTTATGGCCTTGTTGATCCTGAACGTCGAGTCAAGATTTAGTTGAGTCATTGCGAAAGTTCGTGGTGTAATCTAGAGAAAATATTAACAGAATCGTTAATTCAGAGGAATCGGCCAGTTTTTGTTGTTTATGTAGAAGTTGGATTTTCTACTGTGATCTACGTGCATGGTGAGGATTCATCAGCCGTGTTGAGAGAAAAGAAAGATGGCGAGCCTCCCGGACTGAATTTGGATCTTTTACTTCTCACCCTTTCATCCACTTTGTGGTGTCGTTTTTCTTCTGAAATCTGAGTGGACTGAGGTATATTTTTCTGAACTGAATTTATCAGATGGACTGAGGTATATTTTTTCTGAACTGAAAGCGTCGAATGGACTGAAGGGTATATAATCTTTATTTTTGCAATTTTGTGATTTACAATTTGTTTTGTTTATACATAGAAATCTCTTAAAAGAAGTGTTATTTGGTTTCATATTGTACATTTTTGAGGTGAATTGTCCCTCTAGTTGTATCATCTGGGTTAAAATATTGATTTGAGTCATTTGAAGTGACTGGTTTAACCTACAGTAAAGACAGGAAAATTAGAACATTAGATTGAAACCAACTTGTTATCTACAGCAAATAGTAATATTTAAATTAGAGAAACTAAGAAAATCAAACCTCAACCGGAAAGAAAGAGGGAATTTATTTACCAGAGAATTCAAGAAAGAAAACCTTTGACAAATTTATTTGTTTTCTTTGGTTTTAGCAATGTATTTCAAATCAGAACTTGATCAGGGGTGATCATATTGTTTTTTCCCTTTCTTGTCAGAAGTTTGACAATTCCTTTGGTTTATCTTTGTTATTATTTATTTACTGTTCATTTCATTTATTGCATCAATATGAACAAAGATCAAAATAACTAATACAACCAAAAATTTAAAAAACCCTCAAACTTGTGTGTTGTGTTTGCTTTGCCTTCTTCGAGCTTGGTATCTTCTGATTGGCCCATCTATCTGACTCAATGCATTGATCCAAATTGCAGTTACTACCTGTTAGCATTGAGTCAAGCATTCAGTTAATGTTGCACTCCTTGATTAGTGGGTGTTACAAAAACAAAAATATATGAATCAGAGTGTGGATAATTTTGCTTACATTTTAAGTGTTTTTATGAAAAAATACAATACCCCGCCATTGGTTTCACTATGGTATTTGGGACGGGGGCCCAGAATTATTTGGTGCTATGGCTACGACCCTGTCCATGGCAACAGTCTGTTTTTCGGCAACAGTGTGTTGTACTTTGCAGCGTTGTGTTATCAAGAAATAACAGACCGCATTCTACATTAGAATTCAATCAAGCCATCTAATAAACATAATTAATTCATATACTTTGGGGTGAAGGGTGGCCTTTACACTAGATAGTGTTACATTAAGCACCAACACTTCAAAAGAACTGTATTTGAAACAAGACTTTGCAATACTGAAGATATAAGAATTATAAGAAAAAGAAAATGCAATAAATAACAGCAATCATTAACAGCCACATTTTTACAGAAGATACCTGGCCAAGATGAGCAGCAAAACATTAAAACATATCGTCAAAACAATTTAAAACATTTACAAATTCTTTCTTCCTTAAACAGCTAACTAAGAAAATATCTAAAAATATTCATTGACACCAGGGCCTGCAGTCACCTTATGAAAAAAATGGTTTTCTCCAAAACATGTACGTTGGCCACAATTATTGGGACCGCTAGACTTCTTTATGTGTAAAATATCTCTGCAGTATATTCCCATTAATATTTACCTTACCTTTAAAAATACTTTTTTTTTTGCCAGACAACCAGTGCATCAACTAATTCAAATATGTTTTTTTTTTTTCTTTTTTTTAGGATTTTAGTGTCAACTTACCTTACTTAAGTAGAAATTTTGGGTATCTATACTTTTCGGGTGTAATTATTTTCCTGCCGACTTTTTACTTCAACTCCTTACATTTTCACGCAATTATCTGTACTTTCTACTCCTTACATTTTTAAAATCGCCTCGTCACCCCTATTTCATTTCGGATTGGGGGTGGTGGTGGTGCCGAATCCACATTCGAATACACTGTTAGACACCAATGTGTCCCTGAGCAAGACACTTAACCCCTGGTTGCTCCAGAGGCGTACGACCTCTAACATATGTAGCAACTGTAAGTCGCTTTGGATAAAAGCGTCAGCAAAGTGAATAAATGTAAATGTGTAAACAGAAAAGGAGAATCGCCAGTGCAACACATAAATCTTCTTGGTAATAAATTAATTATAGGTGCATAACAGTGACGACTAACGTTGAAATGTAAACTTACATCTTCATCAGAGTCCTTGGAGAGAATGAGTAATGAAACCATTAATAAGAGCAGACAGTAATCATTCGCCTCATCTGGTTCGTAATATACCAGTCGGCCAATTTTTGCGAGTCCGAAGAAATTGTAGCACTACAAGTGAATTTTTGTCTAAAGCAACTGATCTAGCGCGTCGTTTTGAGCAACGTGGTTATGACAAATCTGACATTAGTAAAGCATGGAATAGGGCTCTAAATACAGATCGCGCTTCATTGTTAAAGAAAAAATCTAAGGTTGTGTGTGTGCATGTGTTTATATTTGTGCATGTGCGTGTGTTCAGCCTGTTTTCACGTAAATTTGCGTCTCTATAACACGCATCGTGTTTTATCGTGTAATTTATACGCGAAAATGAGTTTTTACGTGCATATGAGACGCAGTTTTTCACGTGCAATTGATACGCAGTTCATTTGCGTATAATACACACGCACCCCACGACACTAATTCTAGCCAAACTTATAATACACACGCACCCCCACACCTAAACTTAACCTAACCAACCAATGCATATCATATGCATGTAAAAACTCACTTTAGCGTATATATTACTCGACAATACACATGCGTGCTATAAATACGCATTTAGTGTGATCGGGTTGGTGTGTTTATGCGCTTCATAAACACACGCACACTAGCACACACACGCAATCACACACATGTAATTGCTTTTTTCTGCACCCGATGGATAGACTGAAGATAAATAGTTTCAATTTTGCGGTCAAATTTCCAAGTACAGGGAAGAAAGCGTCTGATACGCTTGTTTAACTTGACGCAATGGTGCTCAGTTTTTTTTCGGTCATTCCCCACTTTGAACAAGGGGGAATTTTTTTCCAGCTCCATTCACTGCTCCCCTCGCACCAAGACAATGCTAATGAAAAACGCAACAACCTTAAAATGTTCCAATTTATTGAAGTAACAAGTAGTATCTAAATACAAACTAAACAAACAAAAATAAAGAAAATAAAAGTGCTGCTGTGTCAAAATGTTCAAAAAAAAAAAGGAAAGAAGAGAAATCAATTTGGCAAGACAGGTCTATTTAAAAACTTTAAAATAGACATAACATAGGCTACTGTAAAATTAAAATGATGGGCAGTGTATGAGATAAAAATGCATTTCTGAAGATTCCTTGGCTCGCTCATTCCGCTCAGGGTCGTGCGTTCAACCCTGCCTCAGACTAAAGGTTTTTTTTGGTCGACTATTGTTAATTTAAGCCATTAGTGGACATATCGCCCCTTTATACTGATTTAATAACTTAAATAGGCTATACAGGATAATGATAAAGCCGCACTCAAGCGCACAAGCTGGCAAAAGTGAATGTTTAAAAAAAGCAAGGAGGCATTTAATTGTCATCATCTGTTGCATTGACAGTATTGGTTATTAGTATTGGTTATTATTGACAGGAATATATATTATAACAATCATAAGAGCTGTGAAAAATAAGCAATTAATATAGGAATATAAACGCACTTAGATCATAATCTTGTACAGCAGTTGTCATTCACATGTTGACTATTAACAAGAGAATGAGAAGACCAACCTTTGGTACATCACAAATATAATATCTGATAAACAGTTCTCACTTGTTTTCTGCTATTAAATCAGGATTCACTTGAAAATTCACATTTATCCTCCAGAACTCATTCTAATAACAATGTTTTAATGATTCAGAGCCGATGGAGGTGAAAGAGCAAAGACAAGAACTGAAGTGAAATGTGATGATGCTGTAGTTTGTTTCAGCCTGTTGACACCAATAAAACAATTTAATGCCCCAATTTACGGAAGATCTCAGACATCACCATAATGAATGAGCTGAAAACAGGGAACTTTAGGATACAAAGAGGTTTTTCAGCTGCTTAGTTTAACATGATGGCCCTGTACTTTTTAAATGCAGATTGGATAAAAACACAGTGATCACAGTTCACACCTGCAGTGAAGCCCCTCCCACAACAATTCACCAATAAACACTGGGAATATTCCCATCAGCCTACAAGAGAAGGACAAACTTCAGGAGTAGCAGCTGAAATCTGTGTGACTGTTAAAGATGGAGTTTATTAAAGAGGAGATTGAAGACGTGAGTGATCCAGAACCATCCAGAATAAAACATGAAGATACTGAGAAACTAATAGGTTGGTGTCCATTCTTGATTCTTCATTGTTGATGCTTTGGTGGCTGTGAATTATTAAGCAGTGTATGGATGATAAATGATAGAAAAACACAACAATCATAACCTTTTATAGCAGTTGTCAAACATATTTTTACTATATTAACAATGAATGACAGAACAAAAGGTGAGGTTTCTTCTACTAAATAAGGGTTCACTTGAACTGATTCTAACTGTATTTCTGTGTATTTTAGACCAGGTGAGAGTGAAAGAGCAAAGACAAGAACTGAATGAAGTGGAGGAGGAACATCGTAACTTTACAATTCAAAGAACAAAAGCCAAAAAGACGCACACCTGCACTCAGTGTGGAAAGTGTTTTTCATGGCTGAACAGTTTTAAACGACACCAGAAAACACACAATGGAGTGAGAGATCATGTGTGCTTTGACTGTGGGAAGACCTTTACTACATCTGCTGATCTGAAACTGCACAAAAGAATTCATACTGGAGAAAAACCATACAAGTGCTCATATTGTGATAAGAGTTTCACTCATTCTGGACACCTGAAATCACACAAGCGAGTTCACACTGGAGAGAAGCCGTACGACTGTACTCACTGTGGGAAGAGTTTTACAAAGAAAGGAGACCTTAAGACACACATGAGAATTCATACTGGAGAGAAACCGTATACATGCACTCAGTGTGGAAAGAGTTTTTCATGGCTGAACAATTTTAAACTGCACCAGAAAACACACAATGGAGTGAGAGATCATGTGTGCGGTTACTGTTGGAAGAGCTATATTACATCATCTGACCTGAAACAGCACCAAAGAATTCATACTGGAGAAAAACCATACAAGTGCTCATATTGTGATAAGAGTTTCACTCAGTCTGGAAACCTGAAATCACACAATCGAGTTCACACTGGAGAGAAGCCGTACGACTGTTCTCAGTGTGGGAAGAGTTTCACCCACTCAAGTAATCTAGCGACTCATATTAGAAAGCATTGTTCTGTGTCACAGATTCGCATAAAGTAAATGTGTAGTTAGTTTACTAATAAACTAGTGTTGCTGCAAGAATTGTGATTTATTTGTTGGAGAATGTTATTGAAGATTATTTTGATTGAACGCTTACTCAAAGAAATACCGAAATGAAAAGAAACTGGAAACAAATGCAGAAAAACAACAATTAGGTATATTTTCATAAATCAGAAAGAATTCCCTGGACTTGATTCATTTTTTAATTGTAACATTAGCAAATTTGTTAAAGAGCACCTATCATGGATTACTGTTCATATGGTGTGGAATATAGCTGTAAGGTAATGAAAACATCCTGCAAAGATTTATATCTGAAAGTGCACTGTATATAAAGTTATGGTCTTTCAAAAGTGAGAGTCGACTCTGAGTCTATGAAATGAATTGTTTGTGAAACGAGTCATTAGCTGTTTCGTAGTGACGTTGATTCGAAACATTGACGGGAGTGTAAACTTGAAGTCTAGAACACATTCAAATACTTCAGCTGAATCGCATCATGTCGAGAAGACGCTGTGTTCGACGCTGTGTACGCTGTGTTCAGCCACTTGTTTTCATTGCCCAGGGACGAGCATTTGAAGAATCAGTGGTTAGAGTTCATATTTGCAACGAGACCACAACAGTATAGCCCGAACCTTGTGTTCTCATCATTTTAATGAAGAATCATTCAAAAACATAAATGTATTCAAATGTGGATTCGCAAGCCGGTTGTTCCCTAAGGAGGGCTCAGTATCCAGTGTATATGGAACAGGTTCGTCCTCCTCCGAATCACAATCTGTAAGTAATATTAATAATGTTTGCTGTTATATTTTCTGTAGCATGCACAATATAGTTATATTGTGTTGTGTGTGTTGGGTACACTCCTCACAGCTTCTAAGCGGGGTAAAGTTAGTTTTGTTTTTGATATTCACCAGACATTCATTGAAAAATGGCAATTACCTCCTAAACATCTTAGCCAAATATGACTTCGCTCTATATAATAAGCACTGTCCCTCAAAATGTGAGTTTCGCCAGGAATGCTTGCTCTTGACGGAAATGCGAGTAAGGGACTGTGTGGAAAGTGCACTTTTTCTGACATGTTTGTTAACTCATTATCACATTGGTAGACATAACACTGTTCAATAGTCACTGCTCTTTCTCCCCCTACCCTTTCTCCTCTCCGTGCCATTCATTTATCACCCAAACCATCCACCCTATGGTCTCTCACTTTTCTTCCCCACGAAGAATGTAGCTACAGGGGGGATCAGGATTTTAAAAGAGTATTACTTTGTAAAATTGTTGTTGTGTTTCAATAAATAAGTTTATTAACAAAATTATTGAATATTGATTATCAAAACACACAGTAGACACTTCAAATAGACATACTTTGACAGAAATGTCATGTGGTTTTATTACTTATGGTTTAGAATTTCGTACTGATACATATTCAAAAGTCAGTGGCCTACACAGTGAATATTGATAAGGGAGGTGTCAAGACACATTTAGATTACATTAGATTTATCTTTATTAGATAAATCCTATCGTATCTTTATTGTGAATGTGCTATTGGAGTACAAAGACAAGTCAATGCAGTTAGCATCTAACCATAAGTGCAAATAAAGTGTGGGATAGACGTAGGGTATTATAAACAGTAAATGACATGAAAGTAGTATACAGTTAACCTAGTCGAATAGTTTACGGTAAGGATATTCATTTCAAATATTCACAATATATATTGTTTCAAAGCAACAGAAAATGCATTTCAGAAATGTACATACAAAAATACAGTTATTTAATCATGTATTAATTTAGGGCATAACATATCACCACCGTCGAATTGTCTCTTCACAGGTGTTGGGCCATCCATGACAGGCTGGATACAAACTGGAGCTGACGTAGTTTAAAACAAAAAAGCAGATGGGAAATAATTAGCATAGCTTCTTTTCATAATATAAATACATTTGGTCTGATGTAACTGTAGAATAAAAGGTATGCGAGCCATTATGTGAATGCTTGGCTAAAGAGATGAGTCTTGAATCTAGTTTTAAACTGGGAGAGTGAGTCAACATCAACCTTGAACAAAATCGGGAAGGCTATTGGAGAGTTTAGGAGCTAAATGTGAGAACGCTCTCCCTCCTTTAGTGTAATTAGATATCCTAGGAATGACCAGAAGCCTTGAATTTCGTGATCTTAAAGAGCGCGAAGGATTGTAGGGTGAGAGAAGGTCCATTAAATACACAGAAGCTAAACCAGTTAGGGCTTTATAGGTCAGTAGTAGTACTTTGTAAATGATATGGAAATTACTAGGTAACCAGTGTAGAGGTGATTAAATTGGTGTTATATGATCATATTTTCTTGATCTAGTAAGAACTCTAGCAGCTGCATTTTGCACTAACTGTAGCTTGTTTATTGAGGATGCAGAACAACCAGCTAATAAAGCATTACAATAATTACAATTGTGTTTCTGAAGCAATAATATTTAGATTTTCTGGTTTAATCACAATTAGATATTTCATAGATCCTACAGTGGATTTATTGTTTGATTAAACTATATATAATAGTTTTTATATAATTTCCTACTCTGGTACTTATATCAATTAAGTTGGGACAGCAAAGACTGTGATTTGGACTTTTAGTTACTAGTCTGGTGTGTCACGTCTTGGAGATGTTGTCCGACAGAAGATCTGCTTCAATTCTGCTGGTGTGAAGGCCTTCAGCACGGTAGAGCCTAGGTCACTCCCAGAAAAGATTCTAATTATTTACAAAAAACAGTTTCCATTCATTACACCATGACATTATCCATTATTAAGAGCAAATAGTCTACTGAACCTTTCATGTCCTTGTATGTGGGAAGTGGTCCAGATTCGATCAGGCTCCACGTAGTCCTTCTTCAGAACCTCTGTGTGCTGCAGCCTGATGTCGTTCACTCCAGCATGCAGCACAACAGCTCCGACAGGATCTCAGGAACCTGGCAAGCTATATCTAGAGCATGAGCACCAGAAAACCAGTGACTGCACACCTTCCTTTTACCTGAGGTAGTGTGGATGTGCCGGACGATGGAATCGATATGTAAAGTATATTAACAGTAGCATAAGAGCAGAACACATATGGACTGCAGTATGAACAATATAGACAAATACAAACAATACAATGTAAACTACAGATGCTGAGTTATCTAACTTAACTTGGCTTAAAAGCCAAGTGACTAATTATAACTAAACTATGCATGTGTGCTTTGTATGTGTACTGCTCTTCACTGTCCTCAATCTGAGTTCTTTCATACTTAGCAATGTTCGTTACAGGAAAAATTTGGAAACAGCAATCACCAGCATGTCTGAAAAAGAGAAAGGATAACAGCATCTTGGCTTTAACTCTCAACATCTAGCCTGGCTTAGTTAGAAGCCCACTCACCACGTCAAGGTGCAGGCTCAGGCCTCGTCCACACGAAGCCAGAGCTTCCCCTATCCGATATTTTTTTTTTCCTCGTTCTAAAAAAAAAGTCCGTAAACACGGCGGCGTCTCGAAAAATATCTGTGTCCATACGAAACCACTGAAACCGACTGAAAACGATGTAGTAGACATCCCAGACCAGTATGTGGCGCTGTAATTCTGCCATAGATATCCACTAAAAATGCGAGAAGAAGACTTAGAGCGTGCGCATAAAACCTTGCGCGCTGTAGGCATTAAAATAAAAGGCTATGAAATAATATTACGCACAGTTGCTTATTTCCTTTTTTACCAAGAACTTTATTGAACAACCATAAATTGCCTGGTACAAAATAGGGAGTCACGATATTCGATAAGTTTGTGGGCTCAGAAAGCTTGCCACAAAGAACCGGCAAAAGTAACGAATTTGTCAAATATAGTCATTTTAATTGTTTATTAATAAACTAATGTTTTCTGTGTCATTCTTGACTGAAAAGAGGAAGTTGATGATGATGCTGACTCGCCAATTCGCAGTATTGTGAATGCGCCTATGGAGTAACGTAGGCTAATGCACTTCATACGGATTAGGCTATAAAAGAGAGCAGCCTATCTGTTTCTGTTCGTTTTTAATTGTTGTTAGTCGATGTTGTTTAAACAGAGCCATTTCAAGATTTCTATATATTTCTGAGTTTTCGGTTCATTTATGAGACGAGCTCCAGTTCACGAGCAATGCAAGTTATTTTGCGCCGGGGCGTCCACGTCCTGATTATGGCTTTTGTCTTGTCTGCTATATAATTGCTTCTTATTTATTAAATCCAGGTAAGTGATTGATGGAACGTTTATTAAAATAAAGATAAAATTTATATAAAAAAACGAAATTCACTTCAAAGATGGGCTTTATACAAAACAAAACTTAATGTGGTCAAAATTAGGTCTCCCGATATAGCCTATTGCGCAGATGCACGCGGTTCATTTTTCATAATCAACATAGATTCAATAAACGAATAACATGTTTAAACATAAATATTAAACTGAATACATGGATATAGGCCTAACGTACGCCTAACCAACAGAGAAATATAATGGAGTGGAACATGGGGTGCGTTTTTTGAATAGCCAAAATAATCAAATAATCCCATCGATCGTCGAATATTATTTTTGCTTTAAATCCCCATCCCTATAAAATACGAAATGTCTTTATCAGACAACAGACAAGCAGCATATGAAAGAAAGTAGCCTAGGCTATAGGCCTAAAAAATAATAAATTCAAGTAAATAATAAATAAAGGAATACAAGAGGCTCAGAGTTGTTGGCAGTTGTTGTCTGACAAGTCGACATGTGGGGTGATAACAGCATCGTTTCACAAAATATACGGATTGGCCGTACACACGAAAACGCAAAGGTGTCGTTTTCAGATTTATCCACCTTGGGACCCGGTTTCAAAAAATAGCGGTTTCACTCTTCCAAAACGCCGGATCCGTGTGGACGAAACGCCAATACGGTAAAAAATTTATACGATCCATCGAAACGCGTCTTCGTGTGGACGGGGTCTCAGAGTGGGAACACAGGACAAGACAAACGTAACAAACAGACGCCACAAACATATAACACTAACTCTATTGGCTATATGCACGCATAAATTCTGCATTTGACGCAAGGATGCTTGTCAATTAAAGGAAGAAGGAAAACTGAGGAAAACGGAATTATGGCAGAGTCTTCAAAATTTACTGTCCTCCCTTCTTTGAAACGGAACTTTCATACATTTAGATGTAATTTTATATATAGTTATATTTATTTAATATAATTTTAAAAATAGGCATAAACACAACGAGGGGTGTCTGTTTTATCTGTTTTTGTGAGTAATGTTTCTTTAGTATACCCATGGAGTATAAAATTCAATATAAATTCTCATTGCTTTGAACTCTACGATCGGCGGAAGTTAAAGAGCATCCTTACATCTTCACAGTAAATACCACTGTCCATAGAGCCCATTGAACATTTGAGTGTAACATTTGAACAGAACATACTCTATAATAACCAAAAATAACAGTTAAACCTTAAAACCTCATGTAACTTGTTGAAAGCATATGTGTAACAGCGAACAAAATATGTTGTTGACAGGTTTACATCATGTGTGTGTAAAGGCATGTTTCTCTGTTTCTCACAGCAAATGCTTATGCCCCGTTGATGCGGGCTCTAAGCAAAGCAAGTGTGCGCGATACACAGAAAGTGCTGTAAACATTATTCAAACAGGAAGATGTGCACTAAAAACACTATACTATTGGTGATGGAAAAGTATTAATTTGTTCATCCCCCTCCTCACAAGAGCCCCTGTTACTTTCTCAGTTTCTCGCTTTGCCAAATGATGAAGGCGTATCTTGCAGTACATGGATGCTGCCATCTTAACCAAGGTGTGAACATGATTGTCCTCAACACTGGTCTCAAACATGTGTTTGTGCAACTCTGAAAAAATATTCTTGTCTGCACAATCACTCAGAACCTGAAGTGTAATGGCAGCTGTCACTCCTTTTCCTTGAGGAAGCTTTCCTCCACTGGTGTTAAGAAGTCTTTGAAAGCACCTTTCAGAGGCTTTACACACCTCCACAATGCTTGCTGATGGATTCTGTAAGCCTCCCCTGTTTTTCAGGGCAATAAAAGCATGCATGCTGGAATCAGAACTCAGGGCAAGAGAACAGGGCATGCACACGATTTTCTCCTTCATCTTTATCACCACAAATCCAGCAATGTATGCGTCCTTGAACTCGGATATTGAATCGACATAAGGAAGCATGCTGTAGTCGTGGTCAGAATCCAGAGGGAGTGCTGGTGTGACATCAAATTGACGAGAACCTGGAACAACTGTCACTGCTAACATGTTGGTTCCATCTCTAATGAGACAGTTCCCTGTTCCATTTTTCACTTGATGTCTCACTAGGAGGCGTTTGTATGCAGCTTTGAACTGTCAGGCAGTTGGGTTGTTGTTGTAGCCTCCGCGTGCCCTGACTGCAGAAAAGAACAGCTCAAGATGATCCTGACTGAGTTTGTAAGTAAGGAGATACTTACAAGGTGCATCCTGTGCTTCTTTAAAGATGTTGGAAATGCTTCTGGAGCTGACAACAAATCCAATGGGACCCGTTTTCCTAGGATCTGCATGAAGATGTCTCCCAGAGCTATCTCTGAGCTGCAGAAGGAAATTTTCAGCTCTCTCCAACAGACTTAGCAAGTGAAGTTTATTACAACTTCTCAAAGGAGCTTTGGAACCCTTTGCCAGAGGATTCCTGCTGTTGTGAACATCAAAAGCTAAATCGATTGTTCTCAGAAATTCAACGGTTTCCTCAGAACCATGAAACTGAGGCAAGTGGAGCTCCTTGTTGCAGAATTCAAGGGCATCTGCAACACTGCTGCTGAAAACTTGAGCTGCAGGATTTACCTTCATCTTCTGATTTCTCCACTGAATATGTGCCATCTTCAGCTTATTACCCAGCCTCAAGCCCTCCATCTCCTGAAGTTTGTTGAGGTCTTCTAGGTATTGCCACCTAATCTTTTTGCCACTGCCTGTCTGGAAAAAACGTCCATCAGCAAAAGCATTCCTCAAGAGTTTCATCATGTGACACACGTCAAAAACAACATGTACAGCCTGCATTGGATTTGCAGGCTGAGGAAAACATGGCCTCATGTTTCCAACTGTGATATTGGCTCCAAGAGACTGTATCATGGTGAAGTGACAAGACGGTCCATCACATGTAAGGGAAACAATGCGCACTCCAATGTCATACAGCTTGTGAAGACACTGTGTGACAATATTTGCTCTTTCTTGTCCGCTTAACCCATCAAGAAGAAAGTAAGCCACAGGGATTTTCCAAGATCCATTAACAGCAACAACCATAAGGACCAATGCATCTTTGGCTACTGGTAAAGAGTCATCAACTTTGCCACATCCTACATTAACATACCCATGGAATTTCCCATCAGCATATTCAACATGCTTTCTGATGGCCATCTCATCCATCATAAGGGCACAAACAGTCTCCTTACCATCTTTCCTTCCGTTCTCCACATGGGATTGTAGGGCAGCGAATGATGCCTGTGTAAAGCCTGGGTCTGCAGGAATGCACCTGTACCAAGATCTGATTGTTTGAGGATGAGGCAGAACACATTCAAAGCTTTCACGAACAAATTGATAAGCTTTTGGAGAGTAGAAATGGAGAGTCGTGGCAAAAGATCTCAAATTATCAGAGATTCTTTGAGATTTAGTCTTGCACTTGGCCCTCATAAGAATTTCTTTAGCAACACCGCTAAAGGAAGCCTCCAGCATATCAGCACAGCTGGTGGAAACAAGCAGCTTCTCTTTGAAGGGCACCTATTATGCTAAATTCACTTTTACATGGTGTTTGAACATAAATGTGTGTCGGCAGTGTGTGAGCAAACCCACCCTAGAATGATAAAAATCCACCCAGTGTTTTTTTACAATCTCAATAAATCATATGCACTGTCTCAGAACGAGCTGTTCTGAGATCCAGATATTAGTGACATAGAAAGTGAGAAAGGGGTTTGATTGACAGTGTGGTTGTGGCCAAGACCCCTCCCTCGGTGATCTGTACACGCATCCTGCATTGTTTCAACGACGGCAGCCGGTAATGTCTCTTGGAAACATAAATGTTCTGTCGGTTAATCCTGTTGTTGTAGCTTAAAAATTAATCCTCAACTGTGGATCTCAATCTACAGTTTGCGATCCACCGTCACATCCAGTAACAGTAAGTGTATTTTATGATTTTTGAGCAAATAGTCTTGTCAATGTTAGCCAATTCAACAACAAATGCGTCTAAAGTTATTGTCGTCGTAGGATGTCTGTGTATATAATTTAAACCTTGTTTGTATAGTGTGTAACCACACGTTTATATATATTTAAAGGTGTGGTTGATTGCTTTTTTTCTTTGCAAGATTGTGTTTATGGGGTGCAATATGACATGTATTTGTGGTTTTTCTTTTTTAAAGAAAAAAGATCACTCGCTACATTGAAATGGCTGCTGTCATGGAAAATGAAATGGATGTTCTTGGCTGGTGGAAGGCCAACAAACCGTCCTATCCAAAACTTGCAAAATTAGCCAGATCAGTACTATGCATCCCGGCCAGCAGCAGCAGCGCAGTGAAAGAGTTTTCAGTGCTGCTGGACGCACCATCAGTGAGCGCAGGACTGCACTGAAGCCATCTACAGTGGATTCAATAATTTTCCTCCACAAAAACATGTAGCCTAATCTTGGTGTGTAAAGGTTTTTCTAATTATAACTAAATATTAATTTATTCTTAAATGCATAATACATACAGCAGAGTATAGGCTACAGGCTAATGTTGTCAATATTCTGTTATTAAATTCCAGCTGCTGTTCACTGTCGCATTTGTGGCCGCGGATCGTGGAGAGAAGTGACAAAGCAAATCCTGGATCTTTATCTTAATTTTGTTATTGACAAACACGCATCTTAACTTAGAATGAATCTTAATTTAATTTGTTAATGAAAGTCTCTTATAAATACGCTTTATTGGCGCGTTGGCCCTGTGATTGTGGAGAGAAGCGGCCTCAAGCAAGTCCCGTTTTCATTTGTCTTAGGCATAATCTCAATTTTATGAAACTTTTCGTTTTATTTCATTATTGCCAAGTACAAATCTTAGTTTAGAATTTATTTTGATTTAATTTGTTAAGAAAGACTCATTTTCATAGGCACGTAGGCCTATTTATAGGTTTAGGCTATGCCTAGGCATATGCTGAGCCTGAGATGTTATGTATTACAGAGGACTTATTTTATTTCTTTGTTCCTTCCAAAGTCCCTATACCTTAGTCATAAATAAATGATGTTAAAAATGTATAAATGAAATGACTCATTCTTGACTTGACTTGACAAAAGACAAAAGAGCTGTGTGCGTGCGCACATTTGAATAATGTTGGGCTGTAAACGGGTTCGGGCTTTTAAAATGCTGTCAATCAAATTTTACTTGTCGGGCTCGGGCCGAATTCCGTCGGGCTCGGGCCTTGTCGGGCCTAACTTTTAAGGCCCGATTAAAGCTCTAGTGTGTGTGTGTGTGTGTATCTTACGCTGTGTATAATTGCAAAATGATATATAAAATTATAAAAAAATTAATAATTTATTATATAAAATTATATAAAAAATACAAAATTATATAGGTCTGACAAAAGCAGTGGCTCAAATCGACTTTTATTATTATTATCATCGATTCTTAAATTAGGCTATATAGCCTAAAAAATTACAGATAATAAAGAACATGTACAATCACCATTTTATATATATATATATATATATATATATATATATACACACACATATATATATAACCGTCCTTCTTCGTTTCCTTCGATCTACATACTGTAAGTATACAATATACCCGACGTTTTCGTATCCATTCAATATATTCATATAGTCTCTTAAAATTTCTTATTGGTCTAACGTTACATGATTTCATCTTTTCACGTATACTGCTCATAGGCTACTATTCAAATATATAAATAATTGTGAGTAAGGTGTTAAATCATGCAGTTTTGGCTAATAAATTATGGCAAAACACTTGAACAAAAAGGTTTTTTTCTTTATTTCACGTTATGCCTATGACATTTTGTAGATGGCTTCCGACCAGGATGAAAGGGATCACATTCATCCTCAAGCGTAGATCTGTAAATAAATAAAGGAACGTTAACAACGATTGGCATAGAGATTCTTTTCTAAAATTGCCTGTATAATTTCCCTATGATAATTTCCTTATAATTTCTCCATCCCCCGTCAATATACTGGTCATTACCCATATTATTTAATGAAGAAGATAAATTACTAAAGTTCGTGCATAAATGTCACTTCATATCTGTATTCACTTGCCACATACCGAATCATTTCCAATTCCCCCAAAACGTTAATTTTGTCCCGTTGCTTTATATTGACTCATTGTCTATGCCCTTCTCCCTTGACTGGACCAATTTCCAATGCGAGCTTCTCCTCCTGTCTGTACGGTAATTTCTGTCCAGCGCAACAGAGAGTGGTTATGACGCAATCGTTAGCCTATTTTTACTATAAATGTTACTACGGGGCCATAATGTCCTTCAGTATTATCAGCAGCTATCATGTTTCTCAGGAGCTCATTACCCTCCTCCATCCCCAGCTCCTCTCGTCAGTCAGGACTTGACATTCTGATTCCCCTAGAATCAGAATAAATTCTCGAATTATGTTGTACTTTAAATTTTGAAATAATGATATCTGCAAAACATTCATGTTGGTTCTGTTCTGTTTACCCCAAGGGAGTTATTGCTGCTCCTATCCATGCTAGGCTTTAACTAATTTTTAGTGTGGGCAAAAATCTAAATGAACGTCATGAAACACAATTTAATCGCATCAAACGTGTTCAGATTAGAACTGCTGCATTCCTGCAGCTGAACCACAGCAGTGAGGATATTCGCAAACTTCCTTACTCTCACTCGCGCTAATAGTTGCGTGCAGTGTAAGCCTGTATGGAAGAAATATAGGGGGAATTACATAAATAAAAATATTAAAGAGGTTAATGGAACATTACAGATAATATAATGGTATTTATTGTGATCAACAATTATATTCTAGCCTCTGTTAAAGACCATTTGGGGGGTTTTGTCACCACCGTCAGATAGAAATCCTGACGGTGGTGACGTCTGACGGTGGTGACAAAACCTACTCTTTCACATGATATGCATGAGTTGTTCACATTATAGCCATCTTGTTTCCCCTCTGTTGCTAGCTACTTCAGACCTCTTCTTAAGTATACATTTATGTCATAATCTAATCTAATATTTTCTATACAAAAGAGACGGTGTTGACATGTTATGGTTGTGACAGTAGCAGTGCCCAAATATATGAACAAGTTTAAGAGAAAATAGCAAAATTACGGGAGCTTGAGTGATCTTGAAGCATGCAGTAAAGCTGAAGGTTTGAAAATGGGGTATGGAGGAATGTAGTTGACCTTGTAGTTGCCTGATTTTATTGCTTTTTATAAATATCTGACGGTGGTGACGAATATGTGGGACACATTTTGAACAATCACAAAATAATAGTAAATATTGTTCAAAACTCACTGTTTGTAGTTTTTAATACATATTACAGTGTACTCTTTCGTGTGGTAAATATATTATTCAATTCAATTATTCCTTTTTGTTTTTTTAATCAAGTTGAAATGATTATCTCCTATCTGAGGACAGCTGATTTTGTAGGCAATTGGCCAACATATAGTCATAAATTAATAAAAATGAAAAATAAACCTATAAAAAAACCTAACATATGTGCAAAGGACCCCCTGATTAAAAACTTGATTCTTTTTATTCATGAAAATGTTAATTAATTTCCAACAGAATTAGCACTTTTTTAGTGGGACATGTTTTTGCCAAAGTTTGAAGAATCAGTGAATTTGTTTCCTGGCGGCGAGGCAGCAATCAGGGCAGCTATTAGCCGAGTGAGTTGTTGTTGTTGTTGGGCTCCTGCTAATGTACGGACTGTAACAAAGTTGCGCTGTTGGAGCTCGCACAGTTATTTATAACATACATTTATAGTTGGGAAATAATATAGGCTACACACGACCAGAGTTCTGTTTTCCAGAAAGCCATCACGATTGAAACCGAGATATTGATTTCATAACCGTTCAGTAAACAAAGAGTTAAAATAGTTACAATTAAGTTGCTTACATTTTTAGACGCAATGACTGTCTATTTTTGTTCGGTTTCAGCAACAAAAAAAGTTCCAAACAACAGAACAACGGCACATCTCAGAGCACCACTCACCCATGATTCATTACTGAACGATTCAGCGTTTTGAACTAGTCCCTCGAGTCAAAGATTTAATTACCCATTATTAAACTGCCTCATTCTGAATAAATCAGCCGTTTGAACGAATCGTTTAAATGAATGACTCAATGACTCGCTCATTAAGACGGCTGCCTTCTGCCTCCTACTGGCGGTTTAGTTTCAAAGTAGCCTATCACTCTTTTCATTTCCTTATTTGTATATTCACAAAATATTTAAAACAATCACATAATCTCATTTAATACAGTTATAATCTTTCAATGTAAATTATTTGATTGATAACAGCATAAAGGCTAGGCTGTCTTATTATTTTAATTAAATGTAGCCTATAAAAAAATTTAAGAATTTGAAATGAAATTTACGGGAACGCAACATGAAACATTAGGGGAAAGTGCCCTTTATAAAGGTACGAAAAATTATTCCGATAAGAGTGTTTTATTATTCCGAAAAGGGAGAAAAGCCTCTGTTTAAACTATAAAGGAAATGTAATTTTGCCAAAAAGGAAACTATTAATATAAGTGCACCAGATTAATGAATTTATCTTTAAAATGTACAAAATTTTCTCATGGGGGGGCATTCCCCCGGACCCCCCTAGAGTTATGATTTTGCCTACTTTGCCTCATTTTGAGACATGAAAAATCCTGACATTGGTCCATATAATTTTGTCTACAGGCTACATAGTGCAGCAACATTTTTTAGCAACATTTTTCTTTTATCATTTTATAATTACACATGGTCATGGAAGAAGTGAAGGAGCAGTACCCCCCAATTATGGTGGGGTAATTCTAACTCTGGTCATGATGAAGGTGTAAAATTGTCCCAAACAAAACTCAGCGCGCTCGCATGTTTCGCAGTGGAGCAGCACGCACGCATGAGCACGCACACGCATGGTTAATCGATGATCGATAAGTTTTATTGATTAAATGTCTTATGGACAATTAATCGATCGTCAATTAATCGTTGACATCCCTACTTTAAACTAAGGATGTTTCATAGACACAATTGTGGTAAAGGGGATTGATAATAGTCATTTGACAAGGCATTTGACATTAAAATGTCTATTGATGAAGTGAAGCTGTTTTGCTATGCTTGCAGATGTTAAGTTGGGGTGCAAGTTCTGTGGTACTGAAACAAACAGTGGGACTTCCAGAACATACCATTCATGGTGACCAGTGAGATCTGCCTCCCAGTGGTGACCACAGTCTCTTCCGTGCACCCACATAATACATTTTGTTAGGGCAAAGGCAACTGACATACTCCAACACAGAAAAATGTAATTTATTTTTTGGTCCCTCAAACAATACACCAATGTTACACTAGTGATTGGAAACCCCACTCCAACATCCACTATACCAGATGTCACTATCACTGCTTGATGACAAAAAGGAAATGTTTTAACATAAATAAAACACTGTAACAAACCAACATTATTGATTACTTCAGTCAATGAGTGATATAAATTAATAGTTAAAAAAGCTTCTCCTTTTAAATCAGCAGACAATATTTGTGGAATTACTCTTAACTAGTTTATGGAAAATGTTGGATGAACATACCTTGCTCACAAAAGTGAGGCTGGCCATTCCCATCCACCACCACAGCTTTTGTTGGTGGAATAGGCTCTAGGTAGCCATGATATATTGCCATCCTGCCATGGAAGATTTGCCTCCTGTGGACCTCTTTGTCACACTGGCCACAGAGGTATTCGAAGTCCAGTGGGAGACACTCCAGACATCGAATCACATTCTGCACCTCATGGCATTTCTGGCATATTTGCCTTAATACTCTCTGCCGAGAGTTTGGCATCAAGGAGTACTGGCCTTGCTTCCTTGGCTCTTGCTCCAGCGAGTACCTGACGTTGTGTCCAGGTTGTGTCTGCTGTTGCCACTGGAACTTCAAGAGAGGCAAGAGCACCCCTTAACTCTTGAAGACGATTTTCTGAAAAATAAAACAACTGTGTAACAATCTGTATGTTGTGGGGACGTATAATCCAAATTCAGTTTGACCATGGAACATTAAGTTGGTTGAATGCTTTTTGATTTGTCCACGTATTACAGTAAAAACAACATTATAAAGCCGCAGCCGCCCCCCACCACACAAACACACACACAGGCGTAATTGTTTGTATACTGTACAAGCTGTATATTCTATCCCCTTACCCCATCCCTAAACCTACCCCTCACAGGAAACATTCTGCATTTTCACATTTTCAAAAAAAAACATTACTTAGTATGATTTATACGGTGTTTTCCTCATGGGGACCGCTGGCTGTTCCCTACAATGTAGGTGATTTCAGGTTTTACTATACTGTGGTCCACACAATGTAATATAAACATGAACACCCACACGCACACGGAGACATACAGATATAGGCATACAGAAACTTGTACTTGTATTCAATAAGAAGAACATCAAAGACTTGCAGCCATGGATAAAGTCAATCACTAACCATCTGTACTGGTCATGCAGCACAAGCAAAGGTGACAAAGAGGTAAGATTATAAAATAATACATAACAATGATACAATATTTTTGGTATAAAATATTTACTGTTATATCAATGATTAAAAACACATGTTGGGAGATAATATTTATAATAGCATTTACCTTGCACATAACATAATATTTGAACCAGGAAAGTATTTTTCAAACTATGACTTCAATCTTATTTTTAAAGGAATGTGTACGAAGATGGAAGTCGCTTCTGCACCACATATGTGGCATTCACCGGTGGGAGGAGGATGGTGCTCAGTACACCTGCAATCACCCAACTCTGACAGAGGATGAACAGAGGTGCAAAAAGTGGCTGAGACCAGATTCATCAGCTTTTGTGGCACTGAAGGGAGTGATATTGGACAAAAATCTCCTTAGAGACTTGAGGCAGATGTCACTCTTCAAGCATACTGGTATCTATTTAGATTGATTCGAATATTTTTACAATCATAATGATTATTGTCACAACATCTATACATGTTTTTGAGAGGAGCAGTTTTGTTTCATTACTGCCTACAATGCAATGATAGCAGTGTGTGTGATATTACATTTATACAGGATCTTTGGAGGTGTACCATCAGGTCATGCTGAAATATGCTGAAAAGCGACTTCGCTACAGTTACGACAGCATGAGGGCTCGTACCCAACTTAAGCAGTACTTGACCGTAATAGCAACGTTGGAAGACCACAGGCGAAGACAATAGAAGGTATCATATAATGTATGCTCTTTTATATGAATATGTTTTACAAGACATCATATTCATTGTATATTACCAAGTCTCTTTAGGTTTTCCAAGAATAAGCTGTATTTAATTTGCAATATCATGTATTTTAGGACAACCACGGTACAAAGCGGTATATTCAAGACAGAGTCAGCAATGGGTTATAAAAACACCACACAGGCCTTTCGCCATGATCTTGTTGAGCGTGTGCTGAGGAGGAGAGAGGACAGTACTGTCGTCTTCTCTGACACTTTACCCCCTCGTAAACCAGGGCAAAGGAAATTGCTCCAGAACATCGCTCCAATTCCAAGGCCGGACAAGAGTGATCTGCTCGCTCATAAAACATCACGCTTTTGATCTTTACAAAAACAATTGTTACGCGACCATGTTGACATTTTTTAATATGAAGCATAGGCTTGCCGCGGTAGTCGGTGTTACTGGTGTTACCGGTGTTCAATCGCAACACCGGTTTCATGACATGCCCACCGCGGGTCATTGAATCCTGCCTATTAAAACACACACACGACCCACAGAAAAGACGCGCGTCGGTATCGAGTTCTCTTTCAGGCTTGAACAAACCATAACACAAATTATGCCAAAATGTCCATAGGAGCAGTATTAAACGAACGTAGTGATTTGTGAAAAATGGGACGCGTGTCAGATCGCGTCTCTGTCAGCAACGGCTGTCCGAATTCGCTCACTCGTTTTTACCCAGCAAACAATATTACGTTGTGACGACGTCACGTGCTGGTCATTTTTAGTCACACTTACGTTAGCATATGACGTCGCCACAACTGTCAAAGTGAAACACCAAAAGATGTCGCTATGACGTCGCCAACCGACAACGTGACAACGTCTTCAGTACGTCACTTTGCGACCGTGTTATTGGTCGCCGATTGGTCATTTGATGACTTTTTCAGTATATATATATATATATATATATATATACATACATATATATTCATTCTGCAGTGGTTTTATTGACAACCATTTACCTGCCACTACTGCCACAGCAACAGCTATAACTGTGGTTCTTGTTCAGAATTTGTTTTTCAAGTAGCTTTACTGTTCAAATCGTGACATTTTACTCAAACAATTGGTAAAAACATGTTTAAACATTCACTATTGTTAATGTTAAACATGTTAAATAACATGTAGAATAATTGAAAAAACTGAAAAGTGATTTTGCAGATTTTATTTAACATAATTTAATAGACACTATAATAACAAATTGGGGAAAAAAATGAAAAACTATACATTAAAGCAAAAAAAGCTAAAAAATAAATGTCACTATTTAAAACACTTTAAAAACAAATGGGGAAAAATGAACTATACATTAAAGCAAAAAGGCAAAAAATAAATGTCACTATTTAAAACACTTTAAAATCAAATGGGAAAAAATGAACAACTGTACATTAAAGCAAAAAAAAAAAGTAAAAAACACCATTTAAAACACTTTAAAAAGGTCTTCGTGTGATTTGCTTGTCATTGTCCTGTTGCGGGACCGCCACTTCTGGGACTGACTCCTAGACAAACAATTTAAATAAATTGAGTGAACAGACCTTCAAGATTCAATGTCAAGACTTTGTATTGGCACACTGTACACACTATTGGCAAGTGCAAAAATGAAATACTAAGTACTGCTACTCATTCCATAAAGTGGTATTGGTCCATCCCTACAAGTAATAGTCAATAGCCACAGTCTTTTAAGTGAAATGCTAACAAGAAGTGTATATTTGTACCTGTAGTTTACTGTGGGCTGGGGCATGTTTTAAAACATTTGTGATGAGTTCCTCCACAGCTTTGTCCTGTAGTCCGGATCGACTCAGCATGATAGCCCCTGTTGTGTAGAATAAAAAAAATGTTTATTTCTTGTGTAATTACAATGTTTTACAAAACAAGAGGTGGACTCATTTAATATATATTAAGGGCATTTTGATATTGCCTTTTAGATTTGAAAACAGCTAGCTGTATTTTGAAACATGAACCAATTTTAGAGCAGAAACTGAAACTAATTTTTTGTGCTGTGGAACATCCACACAATTATTACCAAAAATAACACTTATATTAAACTCACGTTTGATAACCTGGTACACTGCTGTATGCAGCAACGTTTTTTCCCCTTCTTCCCATGAAGGCTGTAGTTTTTCCAGACAGAGCTAGAAGCAACAGCCCGCATGATACGCCTTGTATCTTCTCCCGGATTGGCTCCACCAATCAGACTGAGATGGTGTGTCTACACAGAGGAAATACAGAAAATTAAAAATCAGTAATGCGGTAAATATTTAGCTCTACATAAATGATACTTTATGTTTAAACCATTACCCACCAATCTCTTCTTGTAGTCCGGAAGGTCTTTCAGTTTTGCCTCCAAGACAGCAAGTTCTTCCAAAGACTGGGCCACATCGATTTCTATTGGGGTTTCCGGACCCTGGCTGGCCCCTCCAATCTGGTTTAACCGGAGAAGTATCTCCTGGATGTTTTTTGACATCACATCCTGGCGGGTCAACATTGTCTTAAGTGTCTCTGTTTCAGAAAAACAAAATATTTCAAAGACATTAAAATGAAGGTCAGAAACATACAAAGTGCAAAGATAACACATTGCAGATCAGCTTGTACCCACAATGACAGAAGTGTACCCACAATAAAAATTAACATGCCTTGTATTACTGTAACCATTTTGGTTAAGGCGGAGATAGAGTCTGACACACTCGAGGAGCAGCTGGCAGTTTCTGTGTGCACATATGCAATAGAAAATGCAAGCGATTAAACTCAACACTTAGGTTCAGCATAAAACAAAACTACCAAAGTTCAAATCACCTGGCTACATTTATTGTGTGTCAACATGTTGATAACTAACACTTACAAATAAACAAGATTTTCATTAAACCAACAATAAGAATATAATCATACCATCAGACATCTCAGGCTGAATAGGACTAACTGGATCAAGGTCTGTGTAAATAAATAAAAAATGTCAACATAAGGTATATTTTAATACAGATCCGCACAGCTTGACAAACCTTATGCAACAATTGTTAACTTACTGTTTATAGTGTTTGTCTGCGGAAAAATGCAGATGGGAGGTGGAGGGTGTGTTGGTCCTGCAGAAGATTTCCGTGAAGGTGGCACCTCTGGTGGTCCATGGAACATACCTAGATGATACATATTACCAAGATACTTTGGTTAATCGTTCATTTATGGGACCGTCTCTAATGATTTCCAAAAATGTTATGTAATGTTATGCTAACGATTTTCTTATACAGGGGAGTCTTGTGAAGCATGGTACTCTTAAGAAATATTGAACAATTATTTAATATCATACCTCTGGATATCTTATTAATTTGGAGGACCTGTTCAGCAAGGTCTTCATCTAAAAAGCATACAATTTACTCCATTCAACAAACCAGTCAGGGACACAGCATGCCATCAATAAATAACTGCATGGAAATGCAAATACCCTAATCACTGCTGTAAGCAAATTTTGCTGGCCTTTTTGATGGCCTTTTTGAGAGCACAGCCCCATCATCTGCACTTTCCACGCTTGACATTGTTTCTGCCTTTCTCAACCACCGAAGTGCCTGGTTGAAGTCAGCTACAAAGAAATGTTAATATTAGGAAAGTACAAACAATATAGGATTAGTTTAAACATTTACAAGTATTCTACATGATGCAATGTATTTTGCTTTTTTAACAGCTTTCAAAAAATTACTTGAGCATGCACAGCAAAAACAGGACAAGAAATTAATACAACTGTACCTGTAACACCACTAAACACATTGACTTTCCTTGAAATCCAAGTTTCAGGATCAGCCCCCCCCCCCCCCACCCCCCTAATGAGCACTGTATTTTCCAAAGTACATTACACCCCCACAAAATAGTCGATAGCCAATAATCTGATCAAATACTGTTTGTTCCTTATACGTCCAACATTTAGCCACCACAGCTACACTCCCTTCACTGAGGAATTCAACAACGATGTAAGACATACTGTTGATTAGAAAGAATAGACAATCTCAATGACCACTGACATATTCCTGCCCGTGGTAATTCTATGCATATACCTAGAAATGAGACAACCACAACACTGTAATTTAATCCCATTTAAAGTCAGGTGTGTCCTGCACAGTCTTAAGCCCCCAGCTACCATTTCCGAGCTTCATTTAATATTCAGAGTCCAGACCTTCCATTGCAGAATCAGTTTTTAAGCATCAAGGTATATCCCACTGCCTGGCACGAAGTAACAGGGGTATATTTTTTTCAAAAACAGCAGCTACGGTGACGTAACGTAAGCTAAAACGTAATCGAGCCTTTGATACATTGTCGTGTTTATTTAGAAATAATTTGTTTTAAAAAATTTGAGTCTTTAAAGGATTCAGCCTTTGGGCTAAGACTTTCCCCTTGGTCTTAATCCCTCAGATCCATTTTCAACTTTCTTCAGACCTGATGTAGAACTGCCATAAAAGTTGTAATCTGCCCCCTATCTACTAGTATGGCGCTCCTCCAGAGTTCTGTTGTAGAAATCCTCTTCATCAGTGTGTTCCTTCTGTGGTATTGGAACACCCGAATCAAAAACGAACTGCATGGCTGAGAGAAAAGAGGTTCAGGGTGGCGGTAGACTATGCATTTAACCTTTCCTTCTTTTTCTACATGATCCACAACTTCACAGCAATGTAGATCTTCCAAATAGTATGCCTGGTCCTTCCTTTTTTTAGAAGTTCTCTTTTTTTGATGTTTAATTGGCCGGTTCAGACTCTCTTCCAGTCGGTTTGCTACCTGAGCCAGGGAACTTTTTCCAGATCGTACCATCTTCTTAATGGCTTGGAGGTAGTTCTCAAACATGAAACCACTGCAGTTGTCCAGGCCTTTGAAGCAAACTGCATCTGTTGACAGGTGCAGCATGGTGTGTGTGTTGTAGACCAGGAAGGTGTGCCCGTACAGTTCACAGCCTTTCTCTACAAAGTATTGTAGTAGTTGGTGAGCATAGTCATGGTACTGCTGCACCAGTGTTGGACACACCAGCAACCCAACAGCCACACTCAATGTCAGGAAGTGGTTGTAAAGGTCCTCTCTTAAGACACCTTTCAGCACCAGTTTCCCTGTGTATAGCAGAAACTGTCGAAACTCAGTTGCCTTCCATCGTTCAAGCTCATCCAGACCTCGAGGACTGCGTGCAAAAAACGAGGGGATTGATGACTTCAGCATTAGCAGCCTGCTGCTCAACTCCTGAATCTGGCTGGCAGATATCCGCATCCCCTTTTCGCCTCTGCACCAAATATAGAGCAGCTTCTTTGTGACGCCAAGGCAGACCTGGTGCATATAGTCAATGGGGAAACTCTGAACCATGTCAATTGGAAGGTCAGACAGTGGTGTGGTGCCATGGTGGTGCTCAGGCTGTGTTTGAGCTCTGAATGATGCATCAGTACGCAGCTCTAAATCAGATGTCTCCGGGTATGTGACTCGATTTAACCATAATCCTTGTTGTGTGCATCGCTCACATCCATAGTACCCCGAGTAACTTTTGGTGTTCTTGATCATTGCTCTGGCTGGGGCGTCACACACAAAGCACCTAACCGTCACTTTAATGTTCCTCCCTCTGTAGTCCAGGCCATTTGCTAAGATCTCAGCTAGGTCCTTCACAAGGGGGTAATCCATCGAGCGGAAGTTGAAGCCTCGTGGGAGCTGACATCTTGCTGCAGAACTTCACTAGCGTTAGCATTCCCATTGACTCACGTTCATTTTGGCGTAACTTTGACAGTGAATAACTTTATATCTGAGGCGTTTGAAGACCCCATTTGTCCTTTATTTATTTCTAAAGAAACACGACAATGTATATATGGCTCCATTACCTTCCATATTACATTATGGCCCCGTAGTAACATTTTTAGTAAAAATAGGCTAACGATTGCGTCATAACCACTCGACTCTCTGTTGCGCTGCACAGAAATTACCGTACAGACAGGAGGAGAAGCTCGCATCGGAAATTGGTCCAGTCAAGGGAGAAGGCTATAGACAATGAGTCAATATAAAGCAACGGGACCTACTTATAAGCTATTGCTTCTTGGGGATCCATTTTCACAATAGAATATATCTGTTTTTTGAAGTAAAATGTATTGTGTTTTATTGTGAAATAAATAAAAAATAAATCAAAACGGGACAAAATTTTGCAACGTTTTGAATTGGAAATGATTCGGTATGTGGCAAGTGAATACATATGAAGTGATTATGCTCGAACTTTAATAATTTATCTACTTCAATAAATAATATGGGTAATGACCGGTATATTGACGGGGGATAGAGAAATTATAAGGAAATTATCATAGGGAAATTATACAGGCAATTTTAGAAAAGAATCTCAATGACAAACGTTGTTAACGTTCCTTTATTTATTTACAGATCTACGCTTGAAGATGAATGTGATCCCTTTCATCCTGGTCGGAAGCCATCTACAAAATGTCATAGGCATAACGTGAAATAAAGAAAAAAACTTTTTGTTCAAGTGTTTTTGCCATAATTTATTAGTCAAAACTGCATGATTTAACACCTAACTCACAATTATTTATATATTTGAATAGTAGCCTATGAGCAGTATACGTGAAAAGATGAAATCATGTATGTATATACATATATATATATATATATATATATATATATAATATGTATATGAGTTTACTCTGATGCGTCATCAGCTTGCTTGCACTTAACGTAACGTTAAGTTATCTGGCTAGTCGCCCTTATTTCTGGAGAGCCGTGATACTTCGACCTTGGAAACTTCTGATCATCATTCAAGACATCTAAGTATTGTGTTATAGGTGGTATTTTGTTGATTCGGTGTATTAACTGTTTATTTCCTTTTTTTTCCGTGATTTCATCTTCCCATTTACTTTAATTTACTTGTTGCTAGCATAGTGTCCCTCGTGCGAAAATGTCTTGCTGTGTTGCATACATGTGTTCTAAGAGGCAAGTCTCTTCTACCAAGTTAAGCTTTTTCAGGTAAGTACACTCTCCATCTGTATAATGCAAGATTATGATTTTTTAAATAATCATTATAGGCCTAAGCAGAGGATGTATAGAGTAACGTTAAAACCATACTTAAATAAAAGTACTGTTTGATTATTTGATTTCAAACATGTTAATTTTCTATAAAATGCTATTAGTAAACCATCATCCTTCAAAAAGGCCTTGTCAATATAGAGAATATATAAAATAGTGTAAATTAAAATTAACTAGTCAAATTCTGCTTTTTTTCGGCCTTATCTGCAGCCAGCTGCAGTCATGACCATAGGTCATTAACTCATCTCCAAAATCAAACACCCGCAATTCAGAAACCAAGCACTAAAACTAATTGTACTTTAAGTGATATGCCACAACAACAAGTTTATTTTAAATGAATGGCTGCATCAATTTAATATTTGTTAATATAAGGAGAGTATGTGCATAATGTGTGTGTTTGTGCATGCACATGTCTGTATGTGCACATTCATGTGTGTGTGTGTGTGTGTGTGTCATACAATAGTTTATAGTGCCCAGTTGAATGGTTTCTATCAATTTGAATATACCTCCACAGCCACATTTTATTGTTTTGGTTGGTTGTGAGTGACAGATCAGCTTTTGCATTGTCACTGCAATTGATTCTCAACTGGGGTGGAGGTAGTGGGATAAATTTTGGGTAGCATGGCATGCAGATATTTTATGAGGGAAAAAAAACATCACTCCTCATCCTTTTGGTTTAATTACCATTAAATTCATTGGATGAAATGAATGACATGACATTCATTAAATGTAAATTACATTAATTTCCATTTAATCATTTTCTTGAACAATGTGATCTGTTTTTTTCTTGTCAGGTTCCCATTCAATGATAAATCAGGTTGCAGAAGTGGATACACAATGTCAAGAGAAAGAACTGGACACCAAAGAAGTATTCTCGCCTCTGCTCCCTTCACTTCGCGCAGGACTGTTTCATCCATAACAAGGGACGAACCACCCTCAAAGCAGACGCGGTGCCAACCATCTTCAAGCCCCATCGCCAAGCAAAGGTCAAGGTAAGAGGAAGAACACAACGGTAAGTAAGACTGACTCTGACACACAACCTGTTAATTGCAGAAACATCAGTCATGACCATGATTACATCAGCACTCACAGTGAACCACAGACAGTCGAGGTGAGTGTAGCCAGCTGCAGCCATAGCCATTCTGCAGATCATGGTACATACACACTGCAAAAATCCCACAGTCCTCTAAAGAGGAAGGTGTCATTTGGTAAAAGTAGCTTGCGTCCTTACAAGAAAAAATTGAAGCTTCAAACGCAGAGAGTCAGAAGACTAAAACGGAAAGTGAAGTCTCTTTCTTCACTTGTCACTGATCTTAAAGAGAAGCTGCTTATTTCCACCAGCTGTGCTGATATGCTGGAGGCTTCCTTTAGCGGTGTTGCTAAAGAAATTCTTATGAGGGCCAAGTGCAAGACTAAATCTCAAAGAATCTCTGATAATTTGAGATCTTTTGCCATGACTCTCCATTTCTACTCTCCAAAAGCTTATCAATTTGTTCGTGAAAGCTTTGAATGTGTTCTGCCTCATCCTCAAACAATCAGATCTTGGTACAGCAGCATTCCTGCAGACCCAGGCTTTACACAGGCATCATTCGCTGCCCTACAATCCCATGTGGAGAACGGAAGGAAAGATGGTAAGGAGACTGTTTGTGCCCTTATGATGGATGAGATGGCCATCAGAAAGCATGTTGAATATGCTGATGGAAAATTCCATGGGTATGTTGATGTAGGATGTGGCAAAGTTGATGACTCTTTACCAGTAGCCAAAGATGCATTGGTCCTTATGGTTGTTGCTGTTAATGGATCTTGGAAAATCCCTGTGGCTTACTTTCTTCTTGATGGGTTAAGCGGACAAGAAAGAGCAAATATTGTCACACAGTGTCTTCACAAGCTGCATGACATTGGAGTGCGCATTGTTTCCCTTACATGTGATGGACCGTCTTGTCACTTCACCATGATGCAGTCTCTTGGAGCCAATATCACAGTTGGAAACATGAGGCCATGTTTTCCTCACCCTGCAAATCCAATGCAGGCTGTACATGTTGTTTTTGACGTGTGTCACATGATGAAACTCTTGAGGAATGCTTTTGCTGATGGACGTGTTTTCCAGACAGGCAGTGGCAAAAAGATCAGGTGGCAATACCTAGAAGACCTCAACAAACTTCAGGAGACGGAGGGATTGAGGCTGGGTAATAAGCTAAAGATGGCACATATTCAATGGAGAAATCAGAAGATGAAGGTAAATCTTGCAGCTCAAGTTTTCAGCAGCAGTGTCGCAGATGCCCTTGAATTCTGCAACAAGGAGCTCCACTTGCCTCAGTTTCATGGTTCTGAGGAAACCGTTGAATTTCTGAGAACAATCGATTTAGCTTTTGATGTTCTCAACAGCAGGAATCCTCTGGCAAAGGGTTCCAAAGCTCCTTTGAGAAGTTGTAATAAACTTCACTTGCTAAGTCTGTTGGAGAGAGCTGAAAATTTCCTTCTGCAGCTCAGAGATAGCTCTGGGAGACATCTTCATGCAGGTCCTAGGAAAACGGGTCCCATTGGATTTGTTGTCAGCTCCAGAAGCATTTCCAACATCTTTAAAGAGCTGGTTGAAGCACAGGATGCACCTTGTAAGTATCTCCTTACTTACAAACTCAGTCAGGATCATCTTGAGCTGTTCTTTTCCGCAGTCAGGGCACGCGGAGGCTACAACAACAACCCAACTGCCCGACAGTTCAAAGCTGCATACAAACGGCTCCTAGTGAGACATCAAGTGAAAAATGGAACAGGGAACTGTCTCATTAGAGATGGAACCAACATGTTAGCAGTGACAGTTGTTCCAGGTTCTCGTCAATTTGATGTCACACCAGCACTCCCTCTGGATTCTGACCACGACTACAGCATGCTTCCTTATGTCGATTCAATATCGGAGTTCAAGGACGCAGCTATCCATTACATTGCTGGATTTGTGGTGAGAAAGATGAAGGAGAAAATCTTGTGCATGCCCTGTTCTCTTGCCCTGAGTTCTGATTCCAGCATGCATGCTTTCATTGCCCTGAAAAACAGGGGAGGCTTACAGAATCCATCAGCAAGCATTGTGGAGGTGTGTAAAGCCTCTGAAAGGTGCTTTCAAAGACTTCTTAACACCAGTGGAGGAAAGCTTCCTCAAGGAAAAGGAGTGACAGCTGCCATAACACTTCAGGTTCTGAGTGATTGTGCTGACAAGAATATTTTTTCAGAGTTGCACAAACACATGTTTGAGACCAGTGTTGAGGACAATCATGTTCACACCTTGGTTAAGATGGCAGCATCCATGTACTGCAAGATACGCCTTCATCATTTGGCAAAGCGAGAAACTGAGAAAGTAACAGGGGCTCTTGTGAGGAGGAGGATGAACAAATTAATACATTTCCATCACCAGTAGTATCATGTTTTTAGTGCACATCTTCCTTTTTGAATAATGTTTACAGCACTTTCTGTGTATCGCACACACTTGCTTTGCTTAGAGCCCGCATCAACGGGGCATAAGCATTTGCTGTGAGAAACATGCCTTTAGACACACATGATGCAAACCTGTCAACAACATATTTTGTTCGCTGTTACACATATGCTTTCAACAAGTTACATGAGGTTTTAAGGTTGAACTGTTATTTTTGGTTAATATAGAGTATGTTCTGTTCAAATGTTACACTCAAATGTTCAATGGGCTCTATGGACAGCGGTATTTACTGTGAAGGTGTAAGGATGCTCGTTAACTTCCGCCGATCGTAGAGTTCAAAGCAATACCAAGAATTTATATTGAATTTTATACTCCATGGGTATACTAAAGAAACGTTAGTCACAAAAACAGATAAAACAGACACCCCTCGTTGTGTTTAAGCCTATTCTTAAAATTATATTAAAATAAATATAACTATATATAAAATTACATCTAAACGTATGTACGTTTCGTTTCAAAGAAGGGAGGACAGTAAATTTTGAAGACTCTGCCATAATTCCGTTTTCCTTGGTTTTCCTTCTTCCTTTAATTGACAAGCATCCTTGCGTCAAATGCAGAATTTATGCGTGCATATAGCCCATAGAGTCAGTGTTATATGTTTGTGGCGTCTGTTTGTTACGTTTGTCTTGTCCTGTGTTCCCACTCTGAGCCTGCACCTTGACGTGGTGAGTGGGCTTCTAACTAAGCCAGGCTAGATGTTGAGAGTTAAAGCCAAGATGCTGTTATCCTTTCTCTTTTTCAGACATGCTGGTGATTGCTGTTTCCAAATTTTTCCAGTAACGAACACTGCTAAGTAAGAAAGAACTCAGATTGAGGACAGTGAAGAGCAGTACACATACAAAGCACACATGCATAGTTTAGTTATAATTAGTCACTTGGCTTTTAAGCCAAGTTAAGTTAGATAACTCAGCATCTGTAGTTTACATTGTATTGTTTGTATTTGTCTATATTGTTCATACTGCAGTCCATATGTGTTCTGCTCTTATGCTACCGCTAATATACTTTACATATCGATTCCATCATCCGGCACATCCACACTACCTCAGGTAAAAGTAAAGTGTGCAGTCACTGTTTTTCTGGTGCTCATGTTCTAGATATAGCTTGCCAGGTTCCTGAGATCCTGTCGGAGCTGTTGTGCTGCATGCTGGAGTGAACGACATCATGCTGCAGCACACAGAGGTTCTGAGGAAGGACTACTGGAGCCTGATCGAATCTGGACCACTTCCCTCATACAAGGACATGAAAGGTTCAGTAAACTATTTGCTCTAAATAATGGATATTGTTATGGTGTAATGAATGGAAAATGTTTTTTGTAAATAATTAGAATCTTTTCTGGGAGTGACCTAGGCTCTACCGTGCTGAAGGCCTTCACACCAGCAGAATTGAAGCGGATCTTCTGTCGGACAACATCTCCAAGACGTGACACACCAGACTAGTAAGTAAAAGTCCAAATCACAGTCTTTGCTGTCCCAACTTAATTGATACAGTATAAGTGCCAGAGTAGGAAATTATATAGAAACTATTATATGTAGTTTGATCAAACAATAAATCCACTGTAGGATCTATGAAAAATCTAATTATGATTAAACCAGAAAATCTAAATATTATTGCTTCAGAAACACAATTGTAATTATTGTAATGCTTTATTAGCTGGTTGTCCTGCATCCTCAATAAACAAGCTACAGTTAGTGCAAAATGCAGCTGCTAGAGTTCTTACTAGATCAAGAAAATATGATCATATAACACCAATTTAATCACCTCTACACTGGTTACCTAGTAATTTCCATATCATTTACAAAGTACTACTACTGACCCATAAAGCCCTAACTGGTTTAGCTTCTGTGTATTTAATGGACCTTCGCCCTACAGTCATTCGCGCTCTTTAAGATCACTAAATTCAAGGCTTCTGGTCATTCCTAGGATATCTAATTACACTAAAGGAGGGAGAGCGTTCTCACATTTAGCTCCTAAACTCTGTAATAGCCTTCCCGATTTTGTTCAAGGTTGATATTGACTCACTCTCCCAGTTTAAAACTAGATTCAAGACTCATCTATTTAGCCAAGCATTCACATAATGGCTCGCATACCTTTTATTCTACAGTTATATCAGACCAAATGTATTAATATTATGAAAAGAAGCTATGCTAATTATTTCCCATCTGCTTTTTTGTTTTAAACTACGTCAGCTCCAGTTTGTATCCAGCCTCTCATTTATGGCCCAACACCTGTGAAGAGACGATTTGACGGTGGTGATATGTTATGCCCTAAATTAATACATGATTAAATAACTGTATTTTTATATTTACATTTCTGAAATGCATTTTCTGTTGCTTTGAAACAATGTGTATTGTGAATATTTGAAATGAATATCCTTACCGTAAACTATTTGACTAGGTTAACCGTATACTACTTTCATGTCATTTACTGTTTATAATACCCAACGTCTATCCCACACTTTATTTGCACTTATGGTTAGATGCTAACTGCATTGACTTGTCTCTGTACTTGTACTCTACACATTCACAATAAAGATAGGATAGGATTTATCTAATAAAGATAAATCTAATGTAATCTAAATTTGTCTTGACACCTCCCTTATCAATATTCACTGTGTAGGCCACTGACTTTTGAATATGTATCAGTACGAAATTTTAAACCATAAGTAATAAAACCACATGACATTTCTGTCAAAGTATGTCTATTTGAAGTGTCTACTGTGTGTTTTGATAATCAATATTCAATCATTTTGTTAATAAACTTATTTATTGAAACACAACAACAATTTTACAAAGTAATACTCTTTTACAATTCTGAATCCCCCCTGTAGCTACATTCTTCGTGGGGAAGAAAAGCGAGAGACCATAGGGTGGATGGTTCGGGTGATAAATGAATGGCACGGAGAGGAGAAAGGGTAGGGGGAGAAAGATGGGTGGGGGGAGAAAGAGCAGTGACCATTGAACAGTGTTATGTCTACCAATGTGATAATGAGTTAAACTAAAGACAAAAGGCACATACACAACCTCAAAAGAATTTAACAATCTTCAACTGTTTCATGTTTAAAACATGCTGAGAGGTTTAATCCAGCATCACCCCTGCTGGATAAAGACTCTCAAGCCTTCAGCTAAATTATTTAAAAAAATATCATTACCCCTAGTGGATAAATGAACTTCATCCCTTAGAAACAGTTGAGGCTTGTTAAATACAATTTGAGGGTGATGCACGATACCCCCCTGCATTCCCAAGACAAAGGTAGCCATGACACTGTTCACCCATTTACGGGACTTGTCAATTTTCCCCGGAAGGCCCGATCTCCACCGACGTCTCTGGGTGATGTCAGACAGCACGATGGTCATCTGAGGGTAACGCCGATGAAGATGTTGCAGATCCTGCTTCATCGCTGCGACGAGATCGATGCTCTTCCTGTATCCCAAGTCATTCCCGCCGCAGTGAATCAGCAGGACATCCGGGGCTGCTCTTCCTCTAAGGGACCGGAAGAAGAAAGGAAGGAGTCCGTGCCATCGAAGTCCACCCGAGCCAAACCAGTGAACCTTGGCCGCTAGGCCAAGATTGGCCCCTATGGTCTCTCTGGCCCTCTCTTCCCCACGACGAATGTAGCTACTCCCGATGATCCAAATCACTGGACCTGTTAATAGCACACAGCAATTACGATCAAAACACTTTTGTCAGTATCAGTAAACAGATTTTATCACACACAACAAGTAACTTGTCTCTGGCCATTGATTTATTTTTATCTGAACGAAACAGAAAAAAAGTATATGCAAATATACAATAAAACAAATTAATTGCTCTTATCTGTTCACTGAAATAATAATATTACAATATAGTACACAAGGTTAATTTATTATTTTATTTTTATTCTGTGTTGCTTTCCACATTCTATATTTCTAAATTATACTATATTAATATGACTTACCTTTGTTGGTAGCATCAGACATTTTTTTCTTTTTTTGTTTTTTTCCTATAAAGTTTGTATTTAACCTATGAGGAAAGAAAAGTGAAAAGGGCAATTAGTTATAGATGTTATTGGCGACATTCGTTATAGACCATTTACTATCTAGGCCTATATGTTATTTAACAGGCCAAAGCAGACACTTTTGTCCAAGCGATTTGCTGAATAACTTTTTTAAATGACTGATTCGTCCGTTTCTCTTGTGATGAAGATGTGTAGATAACAGTTAACGCCATTTTGTAGTTAACGTTATATTCTTCTTTTACTGTCTATATATTCGGCGCCTATTAACAACATCATGTACATCAAGTTACAATAAATTATGTGATCAGCAAGCATATTTACCAATGCCCAATTTCCCAGTGCTTAAATTATTTTTAACATATTCGATCACCGGGCGGTTAAATAAGTATGAATTCATATCACAAGTTCTTGAACGTCATTTTACATCACTTCTTAATAGTATGCATTAACATGGCATACTGGCGTTACACTTAAAAATAAATACTATACAAATTAATGATTAATCAGAATACTTACTCCTGCTCACTCCCGCCAAAGAACTCCTTGCTCAATTTCCCCGTCTGGTCTCTGCAAGATTAACGTTGGCAATTTTCATGCACCGCTACTAGAAGTTTTACGTCTGTCAGACAGGTTGCTCACGTCATCAAGCTTAGTTTGAGTCGGTCTGAGTCTGCGCGTCAGGGACGGAAGTGCTCAAAAATCGCGAAAAGTGGGCTTCAACCGTCTCAACGGAGTTCCAATGAGATGGCTCTGTCCATTTCTTTTACTGTCTATGGTCCTTCACTGTGTCCTCCAAGAAGCCAAGGTCAGTTGGCTCCTTCAACCCACAAGTCAGTGTAGTGGGAAAAATAGTTACTGGACTAAGCATTACAGCACAGAGGACCGGCCACATGGACTTCCCAGAACTTTTGAAGAGAGGCAGTCCATCAACATTAAAGGACAGCTCCAGAGTCTCAAGATCAATCAGAGGCTGAACTGGGTAACGATCCAGGGTCTCAACTAGTTTCTCCTTCAACTGGTAGTGTAGACTCTCTATGCCAGACTTCTCCACAGTTTTCACTTCTCTAGGAGTTTTCAGAAGTGTACGGGAAGTGGATGGCAGTTGTGGATGACCATGGCTTTGCAGCAATTTCAGTAAGCTATCCACAGCATTGTGCTTCACCTGGAACTCACTGGTCCAAGCTGCAAGGGCTTCAAACAATGTGCCATCAGAGTGGTTGTCGAGGTCTGAGTCACTGCTCACTGAGTCACTGCAGGGTGACTCCATACCACTTTTGTGCCTATCACATGACTCATGCACACTGTCTTCAAACAAATTGTCTTCATTCACGCTTTTATCTCTCTTCAAATCTGACGCGTCCTCCATTACAATTCCATCTCCATCTCTCTCATCACATGCCATGAATGCGTCTCTATTGAGGCTCTCAGGGTTTTGGTGAGTGAGATTGTCTGCCTGGCTTGCACGTGCATTCCCTGCCTGGCTTGCATGGAGGTTTTGGAGAGTGTGTCTGGTAGCTCTCCAGGACTGTAAATAGATTCTCCGACTTGGCTTCATCCTAAAATACAATCAAATTTTATGACAAATCAATCCCGAGTGTACTTTTTTTATGTTTGCTGTAAACAAATCGAAGTATGACTGGAAAGACAATATCAGAGCGGTTTTCTTCGTTGTTTTTTGTTGTTTATCATTTACATGCAATTGTTGTATACCTCTAATCTTAACAAACTTCAAGAATCAAGTTTATTAATGACCAACTTCTAAAGAGATGATTTCTTTGTAAAGAAATGCTCGCACACACGCACACACACACACACACACACACACACTACTTGTTTAAATAAATGTATGTAGTTCATAAATAACAATAAATTCTTGTTGTACCAGCAATATTTCCAAGTTATGTTCTTCGCTGTTGTAGGAAACTTTTCTTTCCTTGTAGAAAAGTTAGCAACTGAGGAGACCAGGAGACTCTTGAGGTATCTCTCACGCAGAAGTTCTTTATTGCGTCGCTGTAGTCATCTCAAAGATAGTCTGATTTAAAAGAACCTTACATTCTGATTTATACATTTCAAGAGGGTGGGATTACACAGGGGTGGAGACATTGAAACAAAACAAATGGTAATGCATGTGACCCTGGAACTCCAACTTCCAAGGCAAATGGTGTCAGACATTAACATACAGTAGCAGCTGTTCTAACATCAAACAGGCATTTTCACACGGTGAGACGAGAAACAGGAAAAGCATGGCTTTCTCGTGTGGTCAAAGGACAGTCAGGAGGGTCACACTGGGAATTCCTACTGTTTTCAGACTTTCTTGAACCATGTTAATAAAATTTGTAATCTCACACTGTATAAATTTCAAATGTCATGATTTGCCAATGCAAGAGAGTACCGGCACCTTTTTTCTTCTACTTCAAGCACTGGCCCTAATATTGTAAAAAAAAAAAAAAAAGTATGGTTTGGAAATAAAATAAGCAAAAGCAACTATCCACTTGAGACCATATGTTGTTTTTCCACTAAGAAACAACCATTGTTATGTTGTTTTGATTGATACTGTGAAACTGCTTTGATACAAACTATGCTAAATTGTGAAAAGTGCTATATAAATATATTTTACTTGTTGTGTAAAGACATGGTAGCCAATTGATGTTTCCGAAAAGGTGTTCAAAACAAAGTTAGGGGATTGTAAAGTTCTAAAAACAGAATAGTTTACAGATGCAACACTGTCTACTCAACAATTAAACCTAACTAGTTAAAAAGCCATTTAAAAACTACATTTGGAATAGAGATCCTGGTTAAAAATACTTCAGAGAACGTGTGGGACCCACGGCGGGTTGTTTTTACACTTACCTGTGTTTCGTCGTGAAGCAATGGTGTATTTCTTCTTTCTTCGATTGATATGTTAAACGTAAGGTAAAAACTGAAAAGATAGGAAAGTGTGTAAAATAAACAACTAGAAGATAATCAAAGCATACGAAAAGTGAAAAGTGAAAATTCAAACACAATCCGCGCACATTCATGAGGCGGAACTTATACACCAGCAACGGAAGCTCGAGCTGCAAGCGTTTGAGTTGCATATACTGCCCCCTACTGTACTGAAGGAAAATTGTTGAAATCTGTATGACTTGAATGAGTCTTAATTGAGACACAGGTGAGGGTAACATTTTTAAATAATTAATAATATATATATATATATATATATATATATATATATATGAAGAGTTCAGATGCAAAAACCTCTAAATGCCATTTGAAATTTTCTTCTAAAATGACCATTTTTATCAAGGTTGTATATTTAACCTCCTGAGACCCGAGTTTTGGGTGGAAAAGTCCAGGGGTCAGAAAGTAAAAGTACTGCCACATTTTAATTCCACCCACAGCAAAAACTCCAGTGTTAAATGAACTTTACTGGGAGTTTATTTGGATCCAGACTCAAGAGTGTTAAAGTTAATGAGATAATTAAGTGAATAATTGAGTGATGATTGAGCATTATTGAAGACACCTGATGATAACAAGCAGAATCAATGAAGGAGAATTGCACATTTTTAAGTCACCATTGTGGTGATCAGTGTCTGTTTTAGTTAGACTCTTGACTCTTAAAAAATTAACTTTACAAGTCGTGTGGCTGCTGTACATGAGTCATGACAGCCAGATGAACAACAAGGAAAACTGATGCGCTGAGGTTGGTTATGTTTTGACAATAATCATCATGTCACGAAACTCATTTGTAGAATTTAACCTTTTGATTACACAGTATAACATTTTCAGAAATGTAAATATTATACAAAAGATTTCTTAAAAGCTGATCTATTCTAAATACTTTATGGGCTCACATAGACATCAAGAATCAGCCTGTGTTTCTCAACAATGGTGACAATTATACAGCATGTTGCAGTTCATTCTGGGTGCCACCAATCAAAACTCATTCATGGCTCCCATCATGCATTGCGGTATGAATAAATTATGATCTGAATTGTCTTACTAATTTCCTTTCCCTTTTTGAATATTCTGTTTGTAACCATTGTTGAGATTCATAAACTGAATCTTGATGTCTGTGTGTGCCTAAAAGAAGGATTTTTATTTATCAAAACAACGTGTAAGATATCATTTGGTTTATTTTGAAAAATCTTGATCTAATGTTATAGAATCACAGTGCTGCTGATATGATCATTATACTTTTAAATTAGAAAGTAGGCTTTTTATGAGTTTAGTGATTCAGATCAAATGGTGATTATGTCTAAACATGATCGAGAACATCTGATCTGATCTCTTTATTCATCCAGCTGTTAAAACAGCCAAACAAAATGTTTAGTAAAGCATTTATAGGTCACCTGCCCAACTAAAGCAAACACTGATCACCAAAACGGTGACTAAAAATATAGATTTTCTCCTTCAGTAATTTTGCTGGTTAACATCTGGTGTTTTCAATTATATCTCAATCATCACTCAATTATTCACTTAATTATCTCATTAACTTTAAAACTCTTGAGTCTGGATCCAAATAAACTCCCAGTAAAGTTCATTTAACACTGGAGTTTTTGCTGTGGGTGGAATAAAAATTTGGCAGGACTTTTACTTTCTGACCCCTGCACACACAGCAAATAATTTGATGTCCTCATATGAGGACAACCAGGTCTTAGGAGGTTAACTTCAGTAATTTCACTTAAATGACAATTAATAGGTAATCTTCATTGCCATTTAAGTGAAATTACTGAACTTAAATATACAAGCTTGATAAAAATGGTCATTTTAGAAGAAAATTTCAAATGGCATTTAGAGGCTTTTGCATCTGAACTCTTCATATATATATATATATATATATATATATATATTCTATAATTAAATATAATTATACTATATATAGTTTCACTATTTGAATGAAATTAGTGATATAAATCAACTTTTTGATGATGTTCTAATTATATTGACAGCACCTGTAAATATAAAACATCTGAAAACAATTTGTAACTGCGAAGTCTAGAAATGACGTGGCCAAGACGTGGTGAGGAGGTTAGAAAATGATTGGTCATCACCTGGTCTTTAGACAACGTTGTGGGAAGGTAAGGAAGCGACCAAGCAATGTGGTCACAAGACTACCTTCTGATGACGTTGCCACATAGTCGTGACATAGTCTTTTGGTGACGCGACGAACCAACGACCAATACTGACGTCAGTATTGGTCGTCGTTACGTCACGTGTTTGCTGGGAAAGGGGACCAAATGCGGACCTAAGGGGACGTTTGAAAAGTCCGGGGGACGTCCCTTGTTTGTAGGGATTGCTCAGAATTACTCTTTTTATTAAAAGTAAAACAAAATTCTTTGTTAAAAGCTGCGCTTAAAAGTTAATCCTCAGTTGTAATTTAAGTGAAGTGTAGGACTAAACTTTAAAGGGTCACTTCACCCATTTGCATTAAGCTTTGTATCTTTAGAAACTCAGTCATATTTTTGAATGGTCATGGTTTTTTTCCCTTATTTTCCCCTGAGATGGAAGAAATAAGGATTTAAGTGTTTAATTTCCTGCTTATCGTGACGTAAAAATCGTAATTTTGCGTCACGATAAGCTGGAAGTCATAGTTCATTAAAATCTTTTAGAACTACACATGTTAGCTCATTATTATGCCAGGGTGTTGGACCCACTCACCCTACAAGCCTATTACAGATCAGTGGGTGGGACTTCACTTGCAGAAACTGAAATCAATATCCGCCATCTTGTTTGGAAGCTAAGCTAACAAGTGCTGTGGAGATCATAAGTTTATGACAATGACGGAAGAAACTAAACATGATATGGAAGAAGAGGATTTTGAAGTTCTGCTACTCGAATTCGATGTTCGTGGCTATCTTTACGAGTCCAATATAGTTTAGAGCAGCTGAGGCTGATGGATGAGCAGGAGACGCCGAGGCGGCGGCCTGTCGCGGTCGAGGACCCCGCACTGACTCTGGCGCTGGGCGCATTGCTGTTGCCTGTACTCTCGCTGCGTACTACGGCCTACAGACACAACCCGTCTGCAGCAGAGGATTTCAACGATTGCAATTTCTCCTGGAGGAAATCTCTGAATCAGACGAGCACACGGACGTTTGTGTTGTGATAGTTTCGCCTGACTAAACATCCAGGTAACATGCAGTAATTCACCAAACAGAAATAAATACAAACGAGGAGTAATTCACTTAAAGTTTACCAATGTAACGTGAACAGGGTCTGTTGTTGTGGAAAGAAGGAGGCAGGAACCGACGAACATTTAAACATTTTAATAGTAAAATTAGGGCTGGGCGATATATCGCACGATATTGTTATGCGCATCTAATCAGTAAAGCCGGTTCCTTGATTAGTAGTAAATCACCTTCACATGCTTTCACGATATGAGTATTAAATTAAACTGTTATTTAGATAATTAAGTGATTAATTTAGTGATGATTGAGCATTATTGAAGACACCTGGTGATCACAAGCAGAATCGCTGGAGGACCAAATCACTAATTGTAAGTCACCGTAATGGAGATCAGTGTTTGCTTTAGTTGGGCTCTTGACCCTTATATTTTCACTTTAATTTTTGTTTGCCTGGTGATATTGACTTATACCAGTCAAATGAACAAAGGCAACTGTGATTTGATAGTGTTGGCTATGTTTTGACAAAATCATGCAATGATCTGAGAAATGAAACTTATTCAGATGATTTTATTAACTTGTTAGCGACAGTTTTGTGGTTACTCTACATATCTCTACTTTCTTATAACCATAAATATTTAATAAAATATTTTAATCAAATCACTAACATCTTTATATAGAAACACAGAAATCAATAATCAGCCTGTCTATCTCATCCGTGGTGACATGTTGCCACCAATCACAACTCATTAAAGGGTTAGTTCATCCAAAAATGAAAATTAAGTCATTAATTACTCACCCCCATGCTGTACTAACCCCGTAAGACCTTCGTTCATCTCCGGAACACAAATAAATATATTTTTGATGTAATCTGAGAGCTGGATCAGTCCTCCATAGACTGCCTAAGGGACTGGCTCTTGACAGCCCATAAAAGTCATTAAAGAAAAGGTTTAAATATCCCATGTGCCTACAGCGGCTCAATTATAAGTTTATCAAGCGTCGAGACTACTTTTTGTGCGAAAAAAACACAAATAACGACTTTATTCGACCATTCCATTACTTCCTTATAGGCGCATGCGCGAGAACTGAGAGGAGGGCGTTCTCTTTCGAGTACTTCTTTTTACCGGCTGTTCACCGCTATCGCCACCTACCGTATGAGATGATGATCCATATATATCGTTTTTTTGAGAAGATTAAAGGCTTTTAAGTGCACCTTATAGTGCGGAAAATACGCTAATTGAAAACCTTATATACAGCGTGCATCTTACTCTGCTTGTAAACAGAAAGTTTTGCGCTTCCAGCTATATCAGCACATCATCTCATACGGTAGGTGGCGCTAATACTCCTGCGGTGAGGAGCCGGTAAACAAGCCGAAGGAGAATGTGCTCGTCTCAGTTCTCGCGCATGCGCCTATAAGGAAGTAATGGAATAGTCGAATAAAGTCGTTATTTATGTTTTTTTCGCACAAAAAGTAGTCTCGACGCTTGATAAACTTATAATTGAGCCGCTGTAGGCACATGGGATATTTAAACCTTTTCTTTAATGACTTTTATGGGATGCCAAGAGCTAGTCCCTTAGGCAGTATATGGAGGTCTGATCCAGCTCTCAGATTAAATCAAAAATATCTTTATTTGTGTTCCGGTGATGAACGAAGGTCTTACGGGGCTAGTACAGCATGGGGGTGAGTAATTAATGACTTAATTTTCATTTTTGGGTGAACTAACGCTTTAATGTCTCCCATCGTGAATTCGGTATGAATAAATTATGATCTGAATTGTCTATGTAATTTACCTTTCCTACTTGAATATTCTACTCGTCACCGTTGTTGAGGAGCTTTGACTGAATCTTGAGGTCTGTGTGTGCCTTAAAGAAAGATTTTTTTTAAACAACTTTTGAGAAATTACATTATATTTAACATTCCAGATGTTTATGCAGAATCTCAGTTATACGGTAACCAACAAACTAAATCACAGACATGAATTTTAAATGATGAAAGTCATTATGTAACCAACATCGTTTTGTAATTGTTTATCTTAGTTCATCTGACAGGATTAACTCAGATGCAATAGCAAATTAAATATAATTTTTTTAATATAGAGGGTCAAGAAGCCCAACTAAAGCAAACACTCATCTCCATAACGGTGGCTTAAAATTTTTTGATTTTTTCCTTGTGATTCTGCTCTAGGTGTCTTCAATAATGCTCAATCATCACTCATTTAATCACATAATTATCTCATTAACTTGAACGCTCTTGAGTGTGGACTTATATACACCCCCAGGTGTGTTAATTTAACACGGGAGATTTTGTCGTGACGAAGAGTCGTAATTAACTGACCAGTTGAGCCATATCGCATTAAATATCGCTATCGATATGTCCTCGATATTAACGCGTTTTGGCTCAGCTTGTCAGTGATCTACGGCTCTTTGTAGTGAATGCCACTCCATCTGAAAGCAGGTGAAGGTGATTTACTACTAATCAATGAACCGGCTTTACTGATTAGATGCGCATACAATATCGTGCGATATTATCGCCCAGCCCTAAGTAAAATGAACAAATACAAATCGAAAGTATAAGCCAAAGCCAGCAGCCCCTCATTGATGACTGCTGCAACGTTACACACAACAGAAACAAAACTTCATAAAATCGGGCCTGTTTCTCACTCGATATGCCGTCGTCGCTCCTGTTTTATGCTTTCGCTTCTCCGTGAGAGACGCGGAACCGGCGCTCGCCTCACAGGTGGCTTTCATTTTCACCAAATAGTCTCCGTTTAGTCTGTTATCACTCACGCCACGAGCCTCGCGCGGCGCGCCGTCCTCTTAGGCCGGAGACACACTGGCTGCGTGGCGTTTCTGTAGCGTGTCAGCTGCGTGGCGGCTGCATCGCGTTTTCTGTGTCTTTGCTATGGAAAGCCAAATGGGTCAGAATTCGCGTGCTTTTGATCGCCGTTTAAATATGAAAACGCCGTCTTCACAACGCCGCCAGGTGTTAAATAAGCGCCGTCAGGCGATAAGTTAACGTCACACGCCGGCATGTGTTAAAATAACGCCACTCGCCGATAGATGTTAAATTGATGCCAGACGCCACTTAAAATGCACATTTGTGAGCTCATATACATCGCCCCTCCTCTTCTGAGTTTGAGGACTCTACGGCAAGCCGGAGAGGACAATCTAGTTTCAAAATTCAGAGCGCGAAAATGGCAAGGAGAGAATTTGTTTTGCGGTGTAAACACACTGTAAATGACTGCACTCGCCTTTTACTCTCTGATAATCCAGGGCCTGATGTTTTTCATTCATCATTGACTAGGTAAGGATTAATTTAAAGACAATATATTTGCAATAGTGGCTGGTGGGTATAAATTGTAAAAAAAAATTATGTGCAATGCAATTCTATTGGTGCGTTCACGTGCTATGGTAATTATGGTAACGTTAAATACCGAAAGCCGACGTGGTAAATGCACATGAATACCCCCTCATCATGTGGTATTTTCCACGGGAAACTCGTAAAACATTTTGATGGACGAGTTGCCGATATGAGATATCATTTGACCTATTCAAAATGGCGGAGAGCAATGCAAGAGTCGTGAATGGTAAACATATGTACTATTCATGAGCTAGAAAATATACCGCATTTTATTTACCGTTTGAATTTTGATAAATCATTTTCTTGCTGTAAAATATGACTTAAATCAAAAATAGTTTTAGCTGAATAACAGGTCTGGATCTCCATTTTTTTTACCACATTATGACAACAAAAGCACTTGAACGCAACAATAGGCGTTTCTCAATGTCAAGGAAGGATCCTCGGAAGCCGGAATTTCGAGGATGCTGCGTCATCGACGTCCGTCGAAGGACTGTTCCAATGTCGAGGATCCTCAGAATTTCAACCAAGGACTGAGTCCTTCGTTCGGAAAATATCCCATACACAGGAAAGGATGCATAGGTGTAGCCTTCGCGCACTTAAATCACCCACAATCCTATGCGCAGCTTTGCTATCTTGTTCAAAAAATATAAAAATGCCGACTGTTAGTGGAGTCGGAGTGATAACGGCAATATACTTTCAAATGTAAGCAAGTATAATTTCAGTTTAGCCATTTATTTAATGTTTGTTAACAAACATTTCGGCTCAAATTTGCTGAGGGGATTTAAAGCTGTTCCATTTTACTGGTGATTAATTTTTTAATTTTTACTTTATATAACGTTATAGCCTTTTTTGTTGGTCACATATTTTACCATTGCATGTGTTTTAACAGCTAACGTTAGATCATGTTGGACGTTCTGTTCACTCCGGTAATATAACTCAGTCGTTTTTGAATGAATAAACTCCTTTTCAAATCAATATTTTGTGTCAAATTATTGATTTTATTTGGTAGGTAGCCATGTTAAAAGTGGGAAAATGTATAGCGAGGCGGTTGTGCGAATACAACCCATTCAGGCTGATTCAATCAAGACCCCTCCGCTTTAGAGTTTGCGGGGTTGCTATAACAACCGCCTGGTTATACATCCCTTATACTTTATTTATTTATTTCTATGAGGACTGTCAAGACAAAATAAGGACTGTCAAGTGTATTTAAAAACTGCAGTACACCAGCACTATGATTTTTCACTGATGTAATGACGCAATGACGTGCACTTGCTAGCCTGTTCCATTTACGTGTTCTCCGAATGCTAAAGAGGACCCTTGCCTAGCCTCTGAAGGAAATGACTTGGAAGGACCCGTCCTGCCAAGGAAGTATCCTTGACATTGAGAAACACCTAATATCAGTTCACAAGTGGAAAATATTATATTTTCCATAGCACGTGAACGTACCATACTGGCCATAATATATAACTTGCCTATTAATCTTTTCCTATATATATATATATATATATATATATATATACATACATACATACATGCATACAAAAACACATTTTACACATTGATTTAATGATAAGACATTTTTTTACTTTTCAGACTTCAAACCATGCTGAGGAGCCTGGAATGGGCAAAGGGGAGGCTTCTAAATGCTCAGGCAGCAGATGAGATCATCCATGAAGTCTCAGATTTGATTCAGGAGATTCAAACTTCTGAGCCGAGAGCGCTGCAAGGTAAATGCCATCAAATTGTTTTGCACTCAAAAATAAAGAATTAAATGGGGCACTAGGGACAGCCATGTATTGAATTGATTGAGCCTTTTGAACTATAGGAAAATTATTATATAGTCAACTGGTTTCCTAATCAAGTGTTTTATAAAAGCAGTATATTATATTTTTTCTACAGAAAGTACTGGATATCGACCTCCACTGAACAGTAATGGATCCAGAGGTGCACCGTCTTATACCATTACTCGGGATCAACTGTCATTTCTGTTGTCTTGTGGCTTCACTGTAACACAGATTGCAGAAATTTTACACACCTCTGTGTCCACAGTTAAACGACGATTAAGGTAACTTTTATCACATATTGACTGCAATATCATATATTGACATACATCCATTGACTGCAAACATTATACATGATCATTATACAAGAGAATAAAATGTCATTTGTTTGGTCACTGATATGACTGGTGGCCTCATCTCATTTGATGATAATAGGAGAAAAATGCTGAGTGCATGTTTTGCTTATTTTACAACTCCTAGTAAATGTTAAAATACTTGTATATATCTTTTCAGGTGCTTCAATCTGTTGCAGTCTGCTGCATACTCTGACATATCTGATGTAGACTTGGACGAAAAGATCAGGGACCTAGTGGCTGGAAATGATCAACTTGGATCAGAGGCAGTTCGAGCACAACTGAGAGCAGAGGGAATTCTGGTTCAGAGATGCAGAGTGAGGAGCAGTATGCATCGCGTTAACCCAAGGGCTGCAGCTCTCAGAGCAATGTGTCAGCGTCTACGTAGAAGGTCCTATCGTGTTGCAGGACCTAATTCTTTATGGCATCTGGATGGAAACCACAAACTAATAAGGTAGGTTTTTGTTACTTTTTCTTAAAGGAGCTGTATGCAAGAAATTCATTTCAATTATTCATGAATTTTCCCTGATATGTTACTAGACATTAAGAAATCATGTTCATTTCAAATACTTATATCACTGACAGTAGTCCGGCCAGGATATTGTCATTTAAAAATTAGTTGCAGTTGCAGCCCTCAACTGATGTTGATGTTGTCATGGGGTGTTTTGTTCTGATGCGCCACCCTCTACCGATCTACCAATCCCAGAGTCAGTAGTGTTGCAGCATTCGGCTTTGCCAGCTATTCTCTAGTTACTAAAACTGCAGATACAAACGTGTCGGAATCGTATAAAAAAATTCTAATGTTGTGAAACCCCAAGAAACTCTATGAATCTGAAATACTTTGTTACAAAATCCGAAATAAATAATTAACAGAAAAAAAACTCACTGTGTAGGACTCGTCACTTGCCATTGGAAGCTTCTAGCAGCCTACGTTCCTGCTGGAACCAGCAGCATATCTGGCAACCTTGAGTCATGGGGGAAGGCGGGGATACACCCTAATTTGAAAGTGATTGCAGTACCAGTTTTGGCCACAATCTCGCATACAGCTCCTTTAAATATTTCAGTATGCCTAAACCAATCTTTTCTTTTTTCTTTTTAGTTGACCACTTTTTGCCACACTTTTAATTAAAGAAAAAATGTAGTTTTAAAAGTTTAAACTTATGAATTAAGCAATTCATTAATGTCAATGTATATGATTGCTATTTAATTATGTATTTGTGTTAATTAGATGGAGGATAGTCATTCATGGTGCCATTGATGGCTATAGTCGTCTCATCACCTTTCTCCGTGCCTCCAACAACAATCGTAGCAGCACTGTCATGGATTGTTTCTTGGATGCCATTTCGAAATATGGTGTCCCGTCCAGAGTAAGGACTGACCATGGTGGAGAGAACAACGCCGTGTGCCTGTTCATGAACTAATAGAGGAAGGAGTACACACAATCAAAGGATTGAAAGACTTTGGGTCGATCTGTGGCGTGGCGTGTCAAATGTGTACTATGACCTTTTCAATTTTCTTGAGAGTGAGGGCATTATAGATGTAGATAATGAAATGCACATGTGGGCTCTGCATTGTGTCTACATCTCAAGAATTAATAAAGACTTGACAAATTTCTCACACCAATGGAACAATCATGGTTTGCGAACCGAGAGACACCAGTCACCCCTGCAAATTTTTGTCCGGGGTTGCCTGGCACAACAGAGGCAGCCGACTACTGCAGTGCGGGAAATACTTGCAGCGAGACCCTCAGGTTCCAGTGGAGGAGAGAGTAATCCACCAGAACAAGTTGGTGGTGAGGGTCGCTCTGTATCAGATGCACCTCATGTGCTTTGGCCTGAACGGGTTACGTTACCTCCAAACCAGTTCACTGTGACTGATGCTGAGATGCAACAACTCACTGAACAAATTGATCCTCTTGGAGGCTCCCGGGAAAATCTTGGAGTAAATGTCCTTAAAGATGTTCTTTCTTTTGTGGAAAATTTAAGACCTTAAAATGGCTTTAAAAGGAATAGTTCACTTAAAATAAAAAAATCTGTTATCATTTACTCAAAGTTATTTCAAATCTATGAATTTCTTCTCACAACACAAAGGAAGATATTTGGAAGAATGTTGGTAAACAGACAGTTGATGGACCCCATTGACTTCCATAGTATGAAAAAAAAAAGAAGTAAATTATGACAATTTTCATTTTGAAGTGAACAAATTCTTTAATCGCGTGTTGCTCGTCCTGGTCCAACTGCAACCTATCCAATCAAAATATGTTAAATTGGGATAGAGCTAAACTATTTCTGCTTAATTCCACAAAAAAGTGTTTGATTAAATTCACTAGAATATTTTTAATGTGCAAATATAAGTGTTTTATCTTGTCATATACCTTGGTTTTTCTAAGTACAATAACATGTATAATATATCACAACATAAATCACATTGGTAGTGACATCAATAAATGTTTACTATGATGAATTTCATTTTGCGTAATTGGAACATATTCATATACAGATAATAGATATCGCAACAAGACAGATCAGAAGGACAAAACTCCGCAACACCAACAAGTCCATAACATAACATCCAAACGAATTTAAAACAACTCATTACTCAAAGTGAGGGATTACAAAACTCAGCAATCACAAAACAGTAGTAAAAATGTATATTAAATGCACATTAAAGTGTCCATAATATGTCATTCAAACATAAACCAATTTAAAACAATGTTAAAACAATTCATTACTCCAAAAGTGGGGGATCACAAAACAGTAGTAAAAAATGTATATTAAATGCACAGTAACGTGTCCATATCATTCAAACAAACATATTTTTAAACGGTCTACATTACTCCAAAATTGGGGGATTGCAAAATGCCACTTTCCATACTTTCCCTGAACAATTCATAGCTCTGATGAATTGGAAGCCTCAAGACAATGCTGCAGGTATTTGCTTCGGGGAAAATTCTAACAGCCTCATTCTCTTGAGGGTGTAGAAACTCTAATTTTGGTTCCACTGGGAACCCTAACCTTGGAATGGCAGTGGATCCTGATGCGAATCCGAGAATCTTCTCCAAGGTGAGTGGGTATGCAGTTCCCTCTAATAAAAATGAACAGGAAAAAGTCAATGACCATTTCGTACATATAGAATGGCCATGAAATAGTTGTCAAAGTTTACTGGCTCTCATGTTGTAAACCCATATATATATATTTTGTGACAAGTCAAGTGACAAGGTCATGCTAAAATGCCAGTCAAGCTAAAAAAAAGTACAAAAAGCTTTAATAAAGTAGCCCAGGAACAGGCAAATGTTAAGTCAATGTTAGTTAGTTAGTTAGTTATTGTTAGTCAATAACAAACTTGTCCTTCACCATTAGCTCTAGTACCTTATTTGTACTGTCATTCATATTTGCCATGCTGTAAGTTACACGATGTTAACAACATACTATGGTAGAACAGATTACTATCGATAAAAAAAAAGATTCAGACAGAATAGATTTTGATAGAAAGGTAGATGACAAGGAATAAATGTGCGACAGATACAATATGAGAAAGACAGATAAATATATAAAAGGTAGCTAAGTGATATATATATATATATATATATATATATAAATTAGAAAGATAGCTATTAGATGATAGATAGGTAGATGGATAGACAGACAGATAGATCCAATATAACTACAGTATGATGTCATACCTTCCACTTCTATGAGCCAGTCCCTCCAAAAACAGATTGTTCTACTCTCCAGTACTCTCCTGTTGCTGCCAACTGGAGAAAGGTCTGCTTTGAACAAAGCAGATAAGTCTCTGGCCAAAAGTGGCTTCTCCTCATAAATAAATAGCTCTTTAAAGAGCTCAGGGTGCTTTTGCATCAAAGGCAAAAGCCCGAGACACTTCAGGCCCTCTTTAAATCTAGATTTAAAAAAAACAAAAGCACACCATATGACACATTGTCAAATTAATACTGTTAATATCGGTACATTCTTATACTCACTGATCCAAGGAATCCCTCAGCCTATTATCAAAGAAGAACTTTGTGGCCGATTTCACTAAGTCGTCTCTCTCTTCTAAGGTTTGGATGTGCCTTAGAGACCCCAACATCGCTAATTGGCCAGATGCCTCCATAATAGCACACTGGGCATCAGCTACATTATGTGCTGACTGGATCTAAATTGAGAAGGAATTTAACACAAAATTAGCATTTAAATTCAGAAAGAAGCAAACTTTTGTTAAATATTTCATGCACACAGCTTTTTTTAGGGGATAGTTCACCCAAATATGGAAATTTTCCCATGATTTATATTAAAAAGTATTTTTATAACTTTATAAACTAGCCTCCAGCGAAGTGGTCATACACATACTACGCCAGACAATTTACAGTAAAAGCACTACGGTAGGGTGCACTTTGACACAATAATATAGGTTCTCTCACACTGCCATCCGCTGCACGGCTTAACTGAAAATCATGCCGGAAGCTAGTTATTTTAGTACATAAAGTTTTAAATATGCATATTTTTTCTTATAGAAATATCACTTTAGAAAGCCTTTATCCCTGGAGTCATGTGGATTACTTTTATGTTTGATGGATGTGCTTTTTTTAGGCTTTAAAATACAGTGCCACATTCCCTAACATTACAAAGCTTGGAAGAGCTAAGATAGTCATGTACACCTGTACAATGGCCTGAGGGTGAGTTAATCATGGGATAATTTAAATTTTTGGGTGAACTCTCTTTAAAGTTAAGGTTAGCAATTCCTGTATTCAAAGATATTACAACTGTTGCCTGGATACCAGAAATATAACAACGCAACAGCTAGCCTAAATTAAAATATTTAATGTATACCTTGATCATCTTTTCTCTGAAGTCATAGTCTACAATCTGTTGAATGTCTGGTACTGGGGGTTGAAGGTTGCACACCTGACAGAACAGTCTTTGTGAAAAAAAATGTGGCTCCACACCACCATGTATCAGGCACACAGCTATCATCTGTCCAACCAGTTTGTACATTCCATTGTACAATGCTGTAATGCAAATAGGAAAATAATTATTATGTCTATAAACAGTGCTCAGAAAGTGTGTGCTGCTAATGGGGTGTAAACTGGTATTGACTCACGTGGGCACTAGGTGTTAACCAAAAGCAACACGCCGACGTTTGGGGACTTTAGCTCATTCAACGTATCCCCCAGAATAAGATAAATCCATACATACCCTTTTCATCTCAGTGCGTCCCGTAACTAAGCCTAGTTTAGCACAAAGACTGGAAGTAAATGGCTTCAGATAGCATACTGCTTCCAATAAGTGACAAAATATCGCCAACATTTTTCTATTTACATGTTGTAATTTGTATAGTCATATAAATAGGAAAATGTTGGGTGTTATTTTGTCACTTATTAGGATTAGTATGCTAGCTGTAGCCACTTACTTCCAGTCTTTGTGCTAAGCTAGGCTACTGGTGTGTGCGTCAGACAGTTACAGCACGCACAGAGATGAATAAGGTATGTATGGACTTATCTAACTCTGGGGGATACAGTGAATAAGCTAAAGTCCCAAAAAGTCAGTGTGTTCCTCTAAAGATGTTTTGTTTAAAGCTGTAATGACATTAAGTGTAAAAATGTGCATAATCACAGGCGAATTATCAATGAGGCAAACACTTTTTCTACAATGTTTAAATGTAACACACAAAAAATAAACATTAGACATTAGGTTACCTTTGGAATTGCAGGCAAGAGTTTTATTCCCGTCTTCTCCATCAAATACTTCACATGAGTGAATTTCCCTCATCAACAAAGTTAAAAATTCTCGAGTAGGACCACCCTCATCAGCCGCCCCCTCGCCAATTCCATCAGCGTCTCTAAATACAACGTCCAATTTAGACTCAGGGTTAAATCGTTGACGTCGAAAAGCTCTAATACCACTTTCTAGGATGTTGCATCTTGTGGTATTGATTTGGTTGGAAGAAGGTGCAAATGTAAAATCCACTTTGCTTAGCATTGTAGTTAATAGCACTTTGAGGTCAACACTGAAAACAAGACATAAAAACAAAATGTCATTTCATCTTTTGTTGTAACTAGAAATACATTTAACATACAACAATATAAAATCCCATACTCATCTTCGTCCGAGATATATATATCAGCAGCTGGATTGAGTGAAGAGGAGGCCACTGGTGCAGCTGGAGAGGAGGTCACTGGTGCATCTGGAGAGGAGGCCACTGGTGCCGCTGGAGAGGAGGCCACTGGTGCAGCTGGAGAGGAGGCCACTGGTGCAGCTGGAGAGGAGGCCACTGGTGCCGCTGGAGAGGAGGCCACTGGTGCAGCTGGAGAGGAGGCCACTGGTGCAGCTGGAGAGGAGGCCACTGGTGCCGCTGGAGAGGAGGCCACTGGTGCCGCTGGAGAGGAGGCCACTGGTGCAGCTGGAGAGGAGGCCACTGGTGCAGCTGGAGAGGAGGCCACTGGTGCCGCTGGAGAGGAGGCCACTGGTGCCGCTAAAGAGAAGGCCACTGGTGCCGCTGGAGAGGAGGCCACTGGTGCAGCTGGAGAGGAGGCCACTGGTGCAGCTGGAGAGGAGGCCACTGGTGCCGCTGGAGAGGAGGCCACTGGTGCCGCTGGAGAGAAGGCCACTGGTGCAGCTGGAGAGAAGGCCACTGGTGCATCTGGAGAGAAGGCCACTGGTGCATCTGGAGAGGAGGCCACTGGTGCAGAGGTACTCTGTAAAATTGAGCAACTTTAACTGCTTTCATTTAAAATTAACATGTAAAACAATGCAAGCAATACAATAATGAAGTGCTGCCTACATATCAAATGAAAATGAAGACTAATGAAACAGATCAAATACTAGAAACACAATTTCTATACAAAGAACTGCAGACACAATTTTAATTTTATTTGAAATTATTGTTGTTATGTTAGATTACCTTTTCCTGTATATAAAGTGCTGATCTTCCAAGTTGCCCACTTGCACTTATTGCTGCTGGGGTTTTTGACTCCAGACTCAAACATGAAACCTGCCTCTGAGCGTCAACCCTGCACAACTCAAACTCCCTTCCTTGAAGCTGTGGGAACGCACTTCATAGAGTTTCTGCAAACTGACTCTCACTTTGCTCTCTCTGCACTACAAGCCTCTGACTGGCAATGGCATCTATTGGGCAACAGTGTGCAATGCCATTAACCAAACTCTGCTTTTTATGTTGCTCAAGGAATTGTCATGTTAATTTTAAACAGTACATTAGCAGATGACTTACCTCTCAATGATGTTAAGCGTTGAACTCCTGTACTGAGAAGTGTAACTCTAAATGTACATGTCATATTTCTCCTCCGTGCCCTCCTGGGACGAGCAGGACCGTGCAACGAGTGTTCGTTGCGAAACATCTCAAACCTTTCAGAAAACATTTCACGAGTTCATACTTGCAAATGATCAGAGAATAAAATGGTTATGCGTATTTGGCGTGCTGTCCGGGGGGAGGGCTCTGAGCTCAGAAACTGGGCCCAAACCCAGAGTACTCCCCCCGTATCTCTGTTTAGGAAGATAACTAGGCAAGTGTGAGGAGATGGGGTGGTGGAGGGATGCTGAAAACTGTCAAGGAATATGGGTGAGTCGACTGTGTGTATAGACCATTTCAAAAGATGTAAACAACACTGGCCCAGAAGCACTTCCTGTTTCATTTTTTTAACACTACATAAAAGCTGGGATAACATACAACCAACAGAACATTTAAAACTGAATCAAAAGTTAAACAAACATCTTTAAAAAGTTTTCTTTACATGTGAAATAAAGAAAACAGTTATAAACTGAAACAGGAAGTGCTTCTGGACCAGTGTTGTTTACATCTTTTGAAATGGTCTATAGGCTTTACTTGTGCTGATTGAGTGGACCTGTTGATTACTGATTGCTGACAGCTGGCTGACTTGATTGTTTGATCATTAGAACGTATTCCTCCCGAACCTTGTTAATAAAACATCAATTATATTGGGCTACAACGAAATTGAGTGTGCGAGATAGTTACAAATACATTATAATTAAAATACAAACATGTAATTCAATTAATACTTTAGACAAAAAATGGTATTTGGCTTTTAAAAAGAAACTGTATAAAGATTTTGTTATGTTATAAAGAACCATGCAAAATATTTCTAGGGGATGCGTTCAATAAATCTGCACCGTTCCGAAATTAGAACAACGCCCCAGCTTGTTTCAGGTATCAGCGGGATTGGAGATGAACAGATCGGTCTTGTAGAGTTTCTTACCTACCTGTCTACGAGACTTTGTTCCCCATGCCCTTGTGGCGATGTTTCCAGCAAACTATCAAGCTGGGCATTTATGCGATCCCTAATTGCAGTTAGACGTCTTCTGAAATGATTTGACTCGACAGACATTTTTTTTTGTCTCATATAACGGAGTTACGAGCTAGACTACATCCGGTGCTGTGCCGGATCTAAAAAATTAACAATTAATTAACACATTTACATTTACACTTCACATTCAACATCGCAAAACAAATTCTCTCCTTGCCATTTTTCGCGCTCTGAATTTTGAAACTAGATTGTCCTCTCCGGCTTGCCGTAGAGTCCTCAAACTCAGAAGAGGAGGGGCGATGTATATGAGCTCACAAATGTGCATTTTAAGTGGCGTCTGGCATCAATTTAACATCTATCGGCGAGTGGCGTTATTTTAACACATGCCGGCGTGTGACGTTAACTTATCGCCTGACGGCGCTTATTTAACACCTGGCGGCGTTGTGAAGACGGCGTTTTCATATTTAAACGGCGATCAAAAGCACGCGAATTCTGACCCATTTGGCTTTCCATACGCCTCGACCGTTTGGAGCGGTGCACGCGCTGTCTGTGGAGACTCGCGCTGCCTTGTTTATACTTTCGCCTGCCTCCGTAGCGCGAGTCTCCACAGACAGCGCGTGCACCGCTCTTGACCCGCACGCAACCGGAGTGGTCGTCATGGCGGCGCGCATTGTTTAGAGCTATGGTTTAGAGCAGATATAGGTGGATAAACAAGGCTTCCGTCTCCTCGCGGCTTCAGATACACTGACATGCGTCCACACCTCAGACACGTTGCTTCAGACAAGCACGTGCGGCTCGCGGTTTCTGTTTGCGTCATCACAATATTTCGGCCGTATTGTTTCGGTGATAAAAGTCTTTTATTTCTAAAATTTTCGGCGGCCGAATATTCGGTGCATCCATAATATATATATATATATATATATATATATATATATATATATATATATGTAACGGCCCGACTGTTTTTATTGTGAAGTAAAATCTAGAGTGATTGTGACGTCAAGGTTGTATAAAATCCACATACTCGCTGTACAAGGAGTACAATCACTGGTATTCTGTGAGGCAAAATATCTACAATGTACAAATTGCTAATTACTTGTCAGAAATCATACCATAAGAATCCAGTGGTCCTTGGGACAACCATGCATGTAATCCACTTGATACTTCTTGAGGCTTCCCTATAACATGGTAAATGGTTTAAAAAATAAAAAGGAAGTGAAAACTTTGGAAAGACTGTTTTTTTTTGGTTTGTTTTGCAAATCTGATTCTCACCTTTCATAGCTCATGCACTTTAATGCTAGGTTCAGCCAACACTCCCGGAATAAAGGCATGTCAGTCTAAGGAAACAAGAAACAACAACAAAAAACTGAGACAAAATGAAAGTCATCAAAACATGTCTCTAGTAAATTAAAGGCTCTCACCAGAGTAAAATCAAATGGCCACTCAAAAGTAATGTATAGTGCATACTGTAACACCAAATTTATTTATTTTAAAATTATTCATTTTCAAGCACTTACAAATTCTTCCTATACCCATTGCCTTTGAAAAGCCACTAATGCAATCCCCAAAGTCAGGTAAGGTTAACTTAAAGCTTCATTTGTACCAACCATTAGCATGAACACAGTCCAAGTGGTCTCTCTGCGATGGTGGAATATATACCACTAACTGGGTCTATGCACTGTGAGGGTAGGTGACGATTTCCTGTAACATCACAGATCTTTTTAGTGTGTTTTCTTTTAACATGAACATCAAGATTTTTCTTGTTGATGGTTACTTTACAGTGAATGCACTGAACTTTTTTTCAGGATACACAAACATTTTTGAGAACAGGCAGGGATTTTACAGGCAATGAGACTCCTTCAGCCACAGCTGGTTCTCCTTCATTTGAAATAGTTAGTTCACTTGGAATAATTGGTTCACTGGTGGAAACTGGTTCAATGATTGCAGCTGTTTCAACAGTTTCTGTGGGTGGAACTTGTCTTTTTGAACATACTTGTAGATGTTTTAATCTGGACTTTCCTTATGACTGTTTCTGAACAGTAACAACAGTGAAAATGTGCCTGTACTCTGCACTGCAAGTTGCACTTGACAATAAGGAATTCTGGAATATATATATATATATATATATATATATATATATATATATATATATATATATATATATATATTGTTACGACCCTGCATTCTGCTTGCCAATAGTTCATCTTTGGACTTTCTGACATCTAAAGCATTGTTTAGCTAACATTCAGATAGAAATACATAAGTACTCAGGCTGATGAACAATACTTTGTAAAGTCCCTGAAAATCACTTACTAGCTGCTGTTGCCCTTCATTTGGCATGGCCCCCCAAAATGTTTTGCTTGATTTAACAAGGTTCAGGCTCGTCACCACAGGACTTGGACAAAGTTTAGGATCACACTTCGACTGGACAGTTGTACGTAAGTAAAAGATTAAAAAAAATTACTTAAAATGTTAGCAAATCTTCAATGAGTTAAAGAAAACCTCAACCTGTATGCTTTTCCTTCTCATTTAGAGTTGTATTTAAAATTTGGGTCTTTGGAGAATTTGGTCCCACATTTGGTTCTGGTACTGCTCCTACTCAGGTGTTATAAAAATATAGTTAGTACATTTAATAGAATGACCTATTCACATGCAGAACATTATTAGAATGTATATACAGTATATATGTATATAGACGAGTTGAGTATATAGAATGTATATAGACGAATTGAGTTGTAACATTCCACAGTCAGAGGCAACTCTGCATAGAGATGCTGACACTCAGTGGGAGGTTCAGGCACTGATGGATCACACCTACACACCTAGGAGGAAAGATGAAGGATGTATGCGACAGAGAAACACAATGTGGTGGAGAAGTACCCCATGCCCATGCTCTCCTGAAGAACGACACTAGCTGTGTGTTGTACACAGGCCTATCTCTCACACTGCAAAAATTAACTGTCTAAATTCAAGAAATAAATGCTTGATTTAAGAAGATACAGACTAAAAACAAGTCAAATTATCTGCCAGTGCAGTAAGATAATTACACTTGATTAGATTTCTTGAAATAAGAAAAAAATATCAGGCTTCAGAAAAGTGCAAAATCTTTTGAAAGAAGTAATAATATACGTATTCCAAGCAAAGCATTTAGTCAAAATAACTTAAAACTAGTTTGCAAATTCTTTTTTTAAGCGTTTCCTTCTTTCTTAATTTGTGAGAAAAGATCTTAAAACCAGGGCCACTAAACAAGGGAGTTCTTCTTAATTTAAGAATTGTCAAAATTCGTTTTTCTGTCTTAAAATGAGACAAAGAATTTAAACTTAAAACAAGATTACTTAAGAAAATAATAACCGAAATCAAGACCATGCCAAATTATTACAGCCAACAATTATTTATTCAATATTTCAAATAAAAGTTCGTTTACAAAGTTGAACCATCACTTGAAAGAGATTCCCTGACACTCAGGAAAAACAGATGATGGTACAGTAGTGCATAACATTCATGTTTTAGCATAAGGAACTGTCACTGGAACTGAAATAGGAATCCAGAACAATTTGTTGCAAAGATGGTCAAGAAAACCCCCCATCAGTAAGTATTTTGTGTTACAGCAGATAAAGAACAAATAAATAAATAAATAAATAATTAAACTTGCAACTCCATTTGTTTCTTACATTCCATTAACACAGAACTATGGCTCACTTTCACCTCAGATGCTACTCAAAATTACTGGCAGTGCGAAAATGTTATTCTTAACACTTCTAATTCCCAATAAAATCCTTCCACTCTGCCATGGCTTTTTTGTATGATGCTGTGGCGTCTAGCTCATGGAGTGTGTCCTGCAATACTTCGTTCTGAATGACAGAAAGGAGAGTCGCCACGCATTTGGGATAGGTAAGATGAAGGGTGTAGTAGTAAGCCATCAGATAAAGGAGACCTTCACTGAGGTCTTCCTTTGCAAATGTGGTGATGGGAGTGGTTCCAATAGCGAGAAGACAGTTGGAACCATCAAAGATTAAAATAGGGCTGGAGAGAGATCTCTTCTGAAGGTAGATGGTGGGGTCTTCTGCTGGCTGAGAAAAAAAAAAGAGAAATAAAAAACCTGACAAAATTCTTTAGGGTAGAACATAAAATCATCAAAATGTATAAAAGTCATTGCATACTACCAGAAAAAAGTGTTGGATGTGACAAAATGTGAACAAACTCTCACCTGAAGGACATGAAGCAATGCCTCACTGGCATGTCCCATCTTCTTAGGTGGTGCAGTTGGAGAAGGAAAGAGTGTGGGGAGTGCCCTGAATAGTGCCATGGCATATTCCACTACAACAGAACAAATAAACTTTTACTTCACAATTATTCTTCCTAAACAAGACAATTATCAGGTTAAGAAGATTATAAAAACAACAACATTGGTCTGAATGAATGATTCACTCGTAAAGACTTGACTTATTTCATTACTGGATGAATCAGCGTTGTTTGAATCTCTTGATTCAATAATTCAATAACAAATACATTTTTAAACAGTCAGTATTTGTCGCACATGTTGGCGATGCAATCTTTATGTGAAGCGTAAAAGTTACTTTCAAAGGGTTATTTGATCACTTATTTAAACATCAGTGTTTACATCTGAAATAAGAAACTTTTAACCAAATACTTTTAATTATTTTAACACATAAATAAATATAGCTACTTTGTGGTTGAAAATTTTGTGTGTGAAGCCATTTCATACGTTGTCATGTTTAGGTATTAAGTGTTAGCTTTGATCGTACTTGTCAAAGGTTTAATAAACAACGAACCACTGTCATTTAGGAATAAGATCACGTGGGTTTTTGAATCGAGAACGCATTCTTTAAACAATTAATCGTGAAGCTCTAATGGAAATAATAATCACACTAAGGTTTGTTTAATCAGCATTACCTTGGCAATATACACAATCATACACCCATGTCTGAGCAAGAAAAAAGGAAAAAAGAAATTTTGTGCAGTTGCTTAGGGGAACTCCTAAGCCAGTAAAAGTCCTCTTCCCTAATCTTAGCAGATCTCGCCTTAGGAGCCCTTTTAAGCGCTAAGAATCTTGAGGAATAGCTTTTATATTAACTGGGATTTTCGTGTCACTTTTAGGGGAAATTCTAAGAAAACATCATGACTCTGAGAATTTTCGTAGAATTTGGCCGCTAGGAGCCACTTTTTGCACAAAAATTCTTTAGGGATACGGGCCCTGGGATGCAAACACGTGTATAGTCAAAAAAGAGAGAGGTAATCAAAGCCCTCACCCTGCGGAAAATATCCAGATACTTGCATTGCCACCAACCCCTGCCATTCCCAGCCTACCCTTAGGCACATAGTAAATATGTTTCAGCCTTTAAATCATTTTTCACACACAGACACAAAAAAAAGGTTTTATAAAAAACAAACCTCACATATTTCAGGCTTGAAATATTTTTTCACAAAAAAAGGTGTTATAAAAAGATAAACCTCCCATATTTCAGCCTTAAAATCATTTTTATAAAAAGAATTTAAAAAAAAATTACTTGACATTTACATTAATGCACATTAGCTTATCTTTTATAATTAATAGTAAAATTCAGTCCATGCACTGTGCTGTCCACAACGACAAAGAAGTTTTAGTAGCTGATAGATTTTCACCACCTAAAAACGCTTTCTATAGTTCTGCTCGACTACAAGATTTATTTACGGAGAAGAGAAAAACACCGGTAGTGTTTGGGCGCACCCCCATCCTTCATGTTTACTGAGCTTTCAATGGTGGTTTGTTCTTGTCACATGAAATGCGATGCGCTTGCGGCATTCTGAAAAGTTGAAGAGTTTTCATCTCGCTGTGCCTGGAAAAATCTCTTTAATTATGAGAGCGCTTACCACGACCCACGAGCCTACATTTGAAATAGCGAACTTGAGAGCGCAAAAGACAAAATATGTGAACGGCCCTACGGCGTTTATTTAGTCTGAAAACTCGCGCACATGTTACGAGGGCAAAAAACTGACGTGAAAAAAGCGGGAGGTGCCGAAAAGCGTGCTGTTTGCATCCCTTGAGAGACAGTAAAATGACTCACCTCCATCCAGGGTCATGGGTGGCTTCATCACTTTCTTCCAAACAGCATAAAACTGCACCTTGGCGCAGAAGTCTTGCCATCTTTTCTTTAACCCATCTATGAATTTGCTGTTGCCCTTATCCAAGATCCGACACAGCTCACCCATCACCTATGGATATATGTGTTAAAACCTGCAACAATGCTTGCTTTATAAATGAGACAAAATAACTGAATTGCTTACATTATGAAGATCCTTGAAACATGGATAAGCATCCAGAATCTTTGTGGGCCTATCTTCTTCTTTTAGGGCATCACTGTCAATGAAGGCTCGTCTTGCTTGAAACTCAAGGTCAAGAATTTGGGAGACAGCATCTTGGTTGGGTTTTGGTTTTTTGTACATCTCCTGCAGAGTTTTATAATGCCTGGCCTGTGCTGTCAGGCTATCACTGTCTGCTAAAATGGAGAATGGGTGAAAAGGCTATTGGACACACAATTCTAAATAATTATATGGGTTTTAGATTAACATACGAAAATGTCTCATAATAAAGACCCTTTGGCTGCATAATGACATTAAAAAACAATTTGACAGTTAAAAGTGCAAAATATAAATATAACACACATGTTATATAAATGATACCCCTCCAACACACAAATAAGAAAAATTAGCAGTCATCTGTTTAATCACATTATATCAAGACCCAATCAGAAAAGTAAAATATAAATATCTGTAATATAAAATATTAAAAAGTATCATAATATTGCCCAGCCTTATTGTAATCAACTTACACGCACTGTGGCCATCATCAGAACTACTCCCCGGTGTTTCATGCAAAATAACAGTGGATCCACCACTTGAGTCCGCATCATTATCTCCATTGTCACTTGATGAGAAGTCAATGCGACACCTTTTCTTTGGTTGGCCCCTCTCTGGTGTTGGTCCCTGTCTCTTTTGTGGAGACTTTACGTTTTGCAGCCTCTTGTGAAGATTATTGTAAATACTCAGCTGTGGAAAATAAAATGTCACATTGAGCGAACAATTAAAAAGCAAAACTTTGAGCTTTGTCACAGATAAAGAATGTCAGTCATAAAATAAACATAGATGCTAAACCTTAAGTCCAATAAATAAACTAGCACAAATTTTCATCACTTACATGTTTCATAGTTTTGTCTTTGTCTTGTAGCATGGGATAATACTCCACTATTCTTCTGGCCATTGCTGTGACTTCATGCTTGGGAGGGTAGCGGACCTCCTCTCCTTGCTGGCTTGCTCTCAAAATGGAAATCATGCTGGTGACAGTGTTCCTCACCTGCCTGCATCTCAGCTCTTTGGACATGACACATTCCTGCTCTCTGCCAGTGCGTGCCATTTCAAAGAAATGCTTACGAGCTTGCTCCAACTCACTGTCTGTATAAACCACATATTCTGGAGGACTGGGAAGCTGTAGGGTCTTCTTTGGGCTGTTCTTCCGCAATGGAGTGGATTCCTGAGGGGTGATTGGAGGCGTTCCTCTAAGTGCAGATACAGTTCTTGTTTCACCATGGCCAGCTTGGTCTGGTAAGGTGGGATTCTCATCCTAAAAAAGCAGATGGAAAAAAAAATATATATACAAGACTTAAAGGAGAACTCTGGCGCAAAATGAACCTTTGCTCTAATTACACATTGGTACATAGTCAACCGTTCTCTGAGATTTGTTTTCATGATTATCTAATGTAAAAAGTTTTATCTATAAAAACTGTTTAGCTTATAATGCTAGTATATGGGGGCATAGAGTAATGGAAATAAAATTCGCTATTTAACCTCTTAACTGTCACTTCCCTTTTTTGAATAGACATGCAAATGCACATTTCGAACTTAAATGGTTGTAATTCAAGAATGCTTTGGAATATAGACATATGATTGGTTGTGTTTTAAAGAAGACATTTGGCAGATTTCTGTAGAAGTGAAATAAATTAAGAAAGTGAAACAGAAAAAAAAGGTGTAGAAGTTTGAGTTTATGGAAATGTACAATGTAAAAATATTAATTATTCATATTTTACATAAATTATATATTTTCAAAACCTGGGCTACTCTAAAATGGCAGAAAAATCAAAGCCAAAAATCTGAACAAGTTGTGTTTCAAATTTTAGGTTGATATCTCAAAAAATGAGCTTACAGTAAGATTTTGTTTGGGCGCAGTACCAAACTTTTTCACTAGGGCACAATCAGACTCCATTACTGCCCATTAAAGGGTGCCTGCATTTCCATTCGTGTTTTGTAGGGCTGGGTATTGTTAGGCATTTCACAATTCGATTCGAGTTCAATTCTTGAGGCTTCGATTCGATTCGATATTGATTTATTAGCTTCGATATCGATTCAATAATAAGTAAATACACAAGTAATTAAGTAAATATTGTGTGCAGTATTACCAATGTTAAAGAACAAATTGACCCCAGCATGTTTGTTTCCTGTCATGGTTTATTCATCAGAATAAACTGTACAATATTGTATGTGTTGAATACAAACACAACTGTGACAAGCACTGTAGGCCTACAGTGCTTTAACAACACCTCTAAAGTGCATGTAACTAAGTAGTAGAAAGTACATTTCTTTCTTTCTATACATTCAAGTTATAAAAGAAATGTAAACAGAAGCACAAAATGTGCATACTCAAAAAATGTCTAATATTATAATTATGTAAACAATAACACTTATCAGCTGATCACTCTTAACAGCAACTGTGAGTTATCAGGGGGAAAAAAAGACTAACCTTTTTCCCTTTCAGAATAGTGTATATCTCACAATTCTAACTTTATATCATGCATTTCTGACTTTATAACACGCAATTGCGATTTTATATCACGCAATTCTGACTTTATATCCCGCAATTGTGACTTTATATCCCGCAATTGTGACTTTATATCACGCAATTTTGACTTTATATCTCGCAATTCTGAGAAATAAAGTCAGAATTGCGAGAGGTAAACTCCCAATTGTGAGGAAAAAAAGTCAGAATTGTGAGATAAAAAGTCGCAATTCCGTTTTTTATTTTCCATTCTGTGGCGGAAACAAGCTTCCATAGTTCCCGGCTTACAGTGGAATCCAAAATGAGCCCTAACGTCGGCTTCTAATGTTAGTGGGGCAGGCTTGAATCAGGCTTGAACGGAGTGCAGCTACTGTCCATCATCGCGCTGTTTTGCTAAAGCGCGTCTTGTACAACGCTGAACTCTCTCATTAGAGTGTAACCCACAGCGCCGCCACTGGCCTGGATGGCTGAATCGATTCATAGGATTTGATGAATCGATAGTGAATAGAGAAGCAGACCTGCCAACCTTGAAAAACTTTTTTGAGTAGCAATTTACTGATTTATTGTCGACGACGGCAGCACTCACGCGGAAAATTTTTTTTTTTACCACGGTCTTTGATGTCATTTTGGCTGGTTGGGCATAATATATATATAGAGTAATATATTGGCATATCTTTTGAGAATGCAAGAGACACACACAAACATGTCTTTGTATACGCATATGCATGTATGCCTATCTTCATAATTCTAGTTGACTCCTAAAGTTTTTTTTTAATTCGACCCAAATCAGAAAATTTCACTTGCACTGCAATTTACAGTGAAAGTCCAAAGTTTCAATACTGCTCAAAACCATTTTTTATTCATGATTAATATTGCATTATAAAGTATATAATGTGTGATGGTCAACTATTCTAAAATTAAGAAACTCCTAAAAAACAGTAAAAAAAAACCAGTAACATTGTGTGTAATTTATCAATATCCGAATATGATACTAAATCTCAAAGAAAAAAAGGGCTTTTGACATGCTGTCTTTGCATTTGAACATTGCACATTTTAAACAGAACATGCATTACTGAATAGACGTTAGCCAATACAAACATATTTATAGAAAATAGTTGACAATGAATAGACAGGAGTCCAATAATAGCAAAACAAATCACTTATTCTAAAAAGAATATCAAGTATAAGACGAATCCGACATATAGGAAGGTCTGTTAACAGTAAACGTCCGTCATTTTACAAATTCTAAAAACAAGTGGATAATACAAATTTAAACTTAGCCCGTCAATTTTCATTTTACAGTTATCTTCTCTCTGCGCGCGCGTCAGTGTTTGTGAGAGAGAGCTCGCGCTGCACTGATACAACTGTACTTTTTAACCCGCAAGTAACGAACGTGCTAATTTTCATACAAAATACATTAGGTACGCCTACTTTAGTTATTATTAACACATAATATAACACATAGAGACTACGTTTCTCAATCATGAGAATGAGTAAATAAACGCCTGTTTCTCCAGACTCGCGCTTATCAGTCATCCAGAAATCACAGAACTTTCATTATCACTTAACCATAACAATTCATTTTATTAAGATTTATTGCTCAGCATTACTTAAGCATTTAATAATTTGCATGGCTGAATGTTGTTTTCCTCTTATCTGAGTTACCATGAATGCCGGAGTATTTTGAGTGAGATATATAATCCGTGCGATCACTCCCGTGTGATAATCGAATCCAGATCAACCCAATACAATATTTCAACTTTCCACATCCACCCCAGCCCGTTTACCTTCAGGAGTCAGAAGTAACTTTACCGTGACTGTAGCCTACTGTCGTGTCCTCGCTCAAATCAAGTCAGACGGCAGGCCGCGGGAGTGGAAGCGGGATCGAGCGGGATTCTTTATTGCCTTACGCATCTGTCAATCATCCCCGCTTGCTATTTTGAGAAATGAACCCAGCGCTATGATTGGTCAAACTCTTATTCATTTACTGTTGCTTGATTTGAGGACTGCGCGTGAAAAAAAAAGCGGGTCAGCAAGTTTTTGCGTAGTTTAGAGTGACAGATCGTATCAGCGTACTTTGAGTTCAAAATGCGTAACCGATACGCAAAATGCGTACAGGTTGGCAGGTCTCAGAAGCAAAGAATTGCAATGCACTGATGAATCGATATTTTTACCCAGCCCTAATGTTTTGAGTCATATGAACCATTATTTCCACAATTTTCATACAATTTCTGAAGTAGAGATCCTATTCAGAAGTAGTATGGGAAGTTTGGCAGATTTTGATATGAATTCAACCTCTAAGAAACACATACAAAGAACACGCATCTAAGTCATAGCTAGCTGCCACGTTACAAATGGTGAAATTATTATTTTTTTCTTGATATTTCAAACTTTTCAGACCTTTTTTCCAAAATAATAAAATGGATTCTATCTTTTGAACTTTTGGCATGAAAACAAACTGAGGTATCTACCATTTTTTCATGATTTTTCATGTTTACTGCTATTTTAAAATAATGGTCCAAACACGCCTTATGAGTATGAAAATATTCTTGTTGGGTATTGATAAATTATGGCTCCTCTGTAATATATATTCCATATCACCAAATGGAATCTACTGTAGAGATTGTAAGCTTTCAAATGATATATAGTTTGTCAATATTATTTAAGGTATTTACTAAGATATTATTGTTTTAAAAATATAGTGGCAAACGTCTCACCTGTGGGATGGTGACAGTTAAGTGGTTAATACCACTAACAAGGCTAAAATTGCCCAACACTTACACGGTAGCATAATCAGGGTTCCTACATGCAAAACGAAGCATTGAGAACTTTGTAAGTGTACAGACCTTTTAATAAGAAGATACTTTATTAAGACAGTTCACTTCGCGAAAACAGGGAGGAGCCATCTTTGGAAAACAGTCTCGAGCAGTCGAACCACGAACGGCGAGCCAAGTTCTGACTCGTTCACATCTCACCAGCGCACATGGCTCGTCGTTCGTGGTTCGACTTATCGAGTCTGTTTTCCAAAGATGGCTCTTCCCTGTTTGCGCGAAGTGAACTGTCTTCATAAAGTATCTTCTTATTAAATTATCTGTCCACTTACAACGTTGTCAATGCTTTGTTTTGCATGCAGGGACCCTCATTATGCTACCGAGTAAGTGTGGGGCTATTTTGAGCCTTGTTAGTGGTATAAACTAGCGATTTTTATTTTTATTACTCAATGCCCTATATACTAGCATTATAAGCTAAACAGTTTTTAGAGATAAAACTCTTTACATTAGATAATCATGAAAACAAATCTCAGAGAACTGTTGAATATGTACCAATGTTTAATTAGACCAAGGGTTCATTTTGCGCCGGAGTTCTCCTTTAAAACAACTTACTAATGTGCTAGTGATTATTTGACAAAGTAGGTAACAGTTACCTCTGGGCTAATAAGAGCCCACACTCGTTTCCTCCTGAGAAAGTGTTCTGGCCCAGGAAAAAGGTCTCTCAAATCATCACGACTGAGGGTGTGGAGCAAGGCCTCGTCAATGTTGGCAGCTATAAAGACAACCCAGTAGTTAATGAATCTTTAATTATATTACCCATTTTCCACCAAAGCATTTTGAGAGCCGGTGCCTGCGCGCAAACCAGTTCTTTGTGTTTCGACAGCCAAAGAACCAGTACTAGGCTAGGAAAACTGGTTCCAAAGAAGCAACAACTCTTTGCTGGACTAGAACCATTCTTTTACCACGTCATGCTTAAGTCGGGGCTGGGGCGGGTTTAGATGTGTTCTAAACAAAGCCAGGAGAAACATTTGCAGAAACACGATGGAGTCCGCCTTTGTAATTGTTATGCTTGAAGTTGACGCAAGCGTTTCTATTTTTTTTTTTCATTGAAAACATTATAAGCAAAGAAGAAAACAGTCACAATATAGAACAAATAAATGGAAAGAAAAAAAAACACAAGACAGGGGTACATAACTAATCAGAAAAGATCAGAAAAGTATTTTCAAACGAAAATACTTACATATTTCAATTGTTTTTAAAGCCTTAAGTTGGTACACGAGTTAGAGATAATACCAAAGTAATGTTGTACTTGCAAGCGTTTCTAGCTAAGACATATGCCGACGTACACAGTGACGTAACGACTTCGTTCCCTGGGCACTCTTGTCAGTGGAAAAAAGAACAGGTTCTGAAAAGGTTCACAAGTTGAACCAACTCCGAACCAACTTTGAACCAGCACCAGTTCCAAACCAGTTCTTTTTTTAGTGGAAAAGGGGGTATGGGTGATGCGATCTGCCACATGGTATAATTTGAAATATTACAGGTTTTGAGACCATATTAAAGCTGGGTTCAGGTCCTTTCCAAATCTACTGTAGGCTATTTATTTATTTTTTTTCAGTAACAAAAGTTGTGGTTATCTGAAGTCGGCTGATCGCTGTGATTTTCAGAAACAGAATTTTGAGAAAAACAGTTTTAATTAACTGTGACGGGACGACTGGCACTCTTTTTCTATTGCCTTTTTTATCACTTATTTTAGTAATCATCATAAATTAGTTATCATTCGAAAGCTTCAAAACTCAAAAGTCATCCTGTGAAAACCGTTTTAAAATTGGCCAACTGAAAGGCGAGCAAGGTCTTTTAAGCGTGCAGCTTCAGACTCTGTTGTTCTCTTGTGCTCTGCATCACAACCCCACAATATAATGCTGGATAAAAACAATAAATAGAAACTTGCGTGCCATTGTAGTTTACACAGGACTCGCTAAATAGATGATTTTGTTGTTTTTCTGCGCCATGCAAGTTCCTAAAGAGAAAGACGTTTTCAGCTTGCCAGTATAAAAATCGCAATTTTTCTGTACTAAATTAGTGAATTTTCCCAAGACATATTCAGACATGATAAACAAGATGTTATAGAATAACAATTTATTGAAAACCCAATTTTGACATAAAAACAAAACAAACTGAAATTCAATCTGTTTTTAGACCTTACTGAAAATGTACCAGCGCAACATCCGACAGGTTTTCCTAGATTGCATCACATATATATTTTTTTTTTTTACCCATTTCATGTTATAAATTGAAAGGTCAAGTTTTGTGTCTTGTCACTATAGACTCTTCGACTGTAAAGCTGTAAAAACTATTTTTGAGATTACCATCAGTACAATAAGCTAAACATTTAAATTAAATTAATATAAATGATCAGCTTATTTATCATGCGGACAATGATCTCAAAAAGTTATTATTATTATTTTTTTTACTTAATATGTAGCTTTATAACACCTAAACATGACTTACCCTTCAGAGTCGATACTGAAAAATCGTCCAGTTCATCCATTATTGTACCTTTCTTGTAGTTCCTTTACCTGGCAGGCAGGAAAAATATCACATAATAATGTTTGTTTTTGTTACTAAAGGTTAAAATAAAGTTATATCTTTGGTTTATAGAGAACAGTGTTGTAGATTATTTCTGAAAAATTGTCAAAATCAGATTTTAAGGGATAGTTCACTTGAAATTAATTTTTGATATTTTATCTTACCTCAAGGGCATCCAATGTAGGTGTCTTTGTTTCCACAGTATTTTCAATTTTGATATTTTTAGGTCAAACCGTTCTTGTCTGTCAGTCATATAATGGAGGTCTATGGTCACCACCTCAAAGAGCATGCACAGATAAATCCAAATTAAACATGATTTAATGACTCATAAATGTAAGTACACACTGATGGCCTAAGACACAAAACGAGCAGTTTGTGTGAGAAAACGAACAGTATTTATATCATTTTACCTCTTGTAACCACAGCCATGTCCAACTGATCTGAATCAGATGTCTAATGTCCAACTGAACCGAACCAGACGGGCTCTGACCAAACTGAACCATATCCAACGCTCCACCGGAAGTGATCGATGCGCGTGTACGTCACTCATTGTTTACACAGAGATTTCAGAAATTTTACTTTTAACTGTGAAGGTCTAAACATATTTAATGACAATGAAAGGTAAAACTTCATTGTAAACAATGAGTTACGTAAACCCGCAAGCGATCACTTCCGGCGGAACGTTGAACATGGTTCAGTTCGGTCAGAGCTTGTCTGATTCAGATCAGTTGGACATTGCACAACTGATGCAGAGCAGCTGTACATGGCTGTGGTTACACGAGGTAAAAACAATATAAATACTGTTCGTTTTCTCACACAAACCGTTCGTTTCGTGTCTTAGGCCATTAATGTGTACATTAACGAGTCATTAAATCATGTTTAATTTGGACTTCTCAGTGCATGCTCTTTGACTGTCAGTCATATAATGCAGGTTTAGCATATAATGTACTATATACTGTAAATATGGATTTAAAGCTGTATATGAAGAGTTCAGATGCAAAAGCCTCTAAGTGCCATTTGAAATTTTCTTCTAAAATGATCATTTTTATCAAGCTTATATATTCAAGTTCAGTAATTTCACTTAAATAACAATTAATAGGTAATCCTCATTACAATTTAAGTGAGATTACAGAACTTAAATATACAAGCTTGATAAAAATGATAATTCTAGATTAATTCTTATAAAACTTAAACTTTTTTTTTTAATGAGTGATTGTTTCGCTAGATAAGACCCTTATTCATCGTCTGGAATCGTTTACAGCCCTCTGAACAAATTGCAGTTTGCACTGAAACTGTCGTTTGGACCTTAAACCGTTTGGACCCCATTGAAGTCCATTATATGGAGAAAATCCTGGAATGTTGTCATCAAAAACCTTAATTTCTTTTCAACTGAAGAAAGAAAGACATGGAGATCTTGGATGACATGGGGGTGAGTAAATTATCAGCGAAAGTTTTTTTTTTTTTTTATAGAGTTATAGGGTTATAGAGTTCTAATGACGGTTTTCAACTATAACCGTCGGTCTCACGGTTCTATAATAACCGTCACACCCCTACTTTCATCTGCAGAGCAGAACATAAACTATGATTTTCATTTACTTTCATAGTATAGAAAAAAAGACTCAAACTGTTTGGTTACCAACATTCTTTAAAATATTATATTTTTTTGTGTCCTACAAGTAATACAGGTTTGGAACCACATGAGGGTGAATAATAATTAGATTTCTAATTTTGGGTTAACTATTCTGACCTACAACTACGCAAACAAAAAAACGGAGAAAAAGGCCTTTAAAGTTTTTATACCAGCCAGTCAAACATGTTATGCGTAGATTATGTGGTAATGCATCTCCAAAACGGGACATAATTTAACCCAGATATTTTTTTTCACAAGACAGAACACATGTTATAAAGCCCATTACAGGTCTTAACTAGCCTGGCTAACGCCGGACCACGCATCATTGAGAATGAAACGTGGTTTGGAAACCACATGTTAATTTTCTCATATTTAAGTCGTGGTTTACGAATGCCCATAGTGTATTATTGGGTGCTATGAATATCTATCAAATGCTTCATGCTTGCGCCTGTCCGTCTATCAAATGTGCCTGTGCTCCCTCCCCATTTTGCGATTGGTTCCCATGGTATCCAGACTACCTAGCAGCGCAAATAAAATTGCATTGAATTGTATGGTTCTTGTCTATATACTCTAAACAATAGTGCTGTCAAATTGAATGATTCATCAAAGTGATTAATCAAAAAATAAAAATAACTCATAATCCTCCTGATTGATACCTTCCTTGTATGTACTATGCTGAATTATATAGCAGGGCTTTTCAAGTTTTGAAGACAGGCAGCAGGATCGAGAGAATCACGTGAACAATTTCAGAATATATATATATATATATATATATATATATATATATATATATAATATATATATATATATATAATTATTATTTTATTTATTTATTTTTTGCATTAAATCTTAACAGATACAATACTATTTTCTGATTGGCTATTCTGCCCTACAAAGGCAAAGCGCAGTAACTGCACATTTGGTCAAAAATGAGTTAAGACTTGTAATGGGCTTTATGACATGTGTTCTGTCTTGTGAAAAAATATCTGGGTTAAATTATGTCCCGTTTTGGAGATGCATTACCACATAATCTACCCATAACATGCTTGACTGGCTGCTATAAAAACTTTAACGGCCTTTTTCTCCATTACTTTGTTTGCGTAGTTACTGCACTTTTCTTCTTTTTTTGATTGGCTGATGATAAGTGGCAAGCTCGGCTGCGGAACTCCAGGGGAGACGCGCTTGATTCCGGCCGGTTCCGTTGTGAGAGCTGTTGCTTTCACAGACATGTTAAATGTATTATAAACAGTTTTTACACAAGATAAATACAAAAGACCGAAACGAGTGACTGTGACGATCAATGCATGACACTTCTTGCAGGTGTGATGCACCGTGTACAAACTGGAATGGTATATACTTCTCATCCAACCACAATCAAATGCACTTTATCAGGAAAGGATGGCGCGATTAACGGCTCTGGCGCAATTTATCTGGATAGGTTTTTTTTCACGATGTCAAGCAGAAATAAAAACAAGCCTAAATGCCATAACAGTAGGCTGTTTATTAAAATGCAAGGAGTAGAAAGTAGTGTATAATTGCGTGAATAGCCTGTAAGGACGGAGTAGAAGTAAAAAGTCGGCTGAAAAATAATTACTCCAGTACAGGATACGTTAGATGCCCAAAATGTGTATTTGGACAGAATACGAGACAGAGTTGTTTATTTAATTCATAATAGACCAAATACAGGAAGACTGGCTTCTGAACCTCAAAGAAATGCCATAATCAAGACCTCGGAGCAGAAATAAGTGAGAAAACACCTCACATGTGCCGCTCACAGTAGTATAGCCTACGAGTCGTTACTTGCCATTAATGCTTGGATAACACGCTTAGGCCTACGTCTCGTAATATCAGTATTAATATAATAATGTCTAGTGTGGTGGCTCTGTGATATATTTAAACCTACCAACTTCTGTTGCCATGATCTTTTGAAAGACTGGTCGCGAGTGGAAAAAATGACGTTTTAGTAAATTGCGCCAATCTGTGGTGGAAATGCGACAGCATTTAACACAGGCTAGACTAACTTTTTAGAGTTATAGTGTTCATTATACTGACCATTCATCTCCGGATTGATTCTGGAGGAATAAGCACCGGCAACAATCCGACCTCCAACGCATGATCATGTTTTGATTTCATAATATCGTGCTTCAAGAGGAGGGGCTATTTGCGTAGTTTCTATTTGTCAGTTTCTGTGAGTGGGAGGGGAAGGAGCGTGCAGCTGTACAATAAAATTAAAAAAAAAATCCTGAAAATCAATGCGTGGCGGTCAGCGTTGATATTGTGGCGGGCCGCCACAAATTAATGAATGTATGGGAAACCCTGGCGCATGAATTCTTCAGTTTCTCCTGAAATACATGCTGGTGCAGAGCTGCTGATATCAAAATTGCTGATGAGATCTAGACAAAAATGAGAATATTGCGAAAATGAAAATGTTACCTTCCCCCCGATATCTATGTTTCACTGTAGACTGATGCCAAATTGGTAGACATCGCCCAACCCTAGTCTATAGACTAGTGTATATATTTATCTGTAAAAAGACTTCTGAATCCTGCATATTCTGCATGTCTCTGTGTGAATGAATGGCGCAGACACACAGTTTCATTCTCCACAGACGCTTGCTGTGTTTTCAGCCTTTTCGAGGACATGAATGGATGAACTTCATCTCAAGATCCACTCTAAGAGTCACTTAATGAGCATTTAAACATTTCATTTGAGTTAAACTATCCTCATATCATGAACACACAGAATCTCACAGGTCTTCACAGCAACCTGTCAAAATAAAATTTCAGATTAACTTTACATAACTTTTTTTAATTTAATTTTCAATAATTTACGTAAATTAATGTGTTGTGCCTTCATTTGTTTACCAGAAAAAAATTTAATAGCCTATACCATACAGCATTTCTAAATAATAATAATAATGATAATAATTTTTAAATTTTTATTTTATGTATTATATATTTTTTAATTTATTCAATTAATTTGACATGCTTTTTTAATTATTAAAATTTTATTAAACCATTAAAATGGAATACAGTAAAAAATAAAATGGAATTTAAAGGGGGACGTATTTCATTGGGCCAGGGCCACAAAATTGTATATACTACTATATACTATAAACTTGATTGGAATCATGGGTCATGATTCCAATTAATTTGTTTTCTTTTAACCTTTACATTAATGTAAAACCAGCATACAAATTAAAAGGATGATTCATCAACATGCAAGGTCATTATAATTATTATTACTATTTAAGTTTGTGACCAAATAATAAGTCGGTGCGACCAACTGAGAAAGTTAGCTGCACCAGTGCGAGCAGTGGGAAAAAAAACAAATCTAGAGCCTTGTTTCACTTGAACACCCCTTCCAATGCATCAAAATTAATACAATTTTTTATTAATGTTTAATAATAAATTTACATAAATACATTTTTTAAAGTGCAATCTGTGTGGACAATCTGTGCAATCACTGCAAAATACATCAGAAATGCAAAAATGTACGAACTTATGTGTGAGTGTACAGAATGCTTGCTATTAAAGAGTTAGTTCACCCAAAAATGAAAATTATGTCATTAATGACTCACCCTCATGTCGTTCCAAGCCCGTAAGACCTCCGTTCATCTTCGGAACACAGTTTAAGATATTTTAGATTTAGTCGGCGAGCTTTCTGTTCCTCCATTGAAAATGTATACCTTATACTTTCCATGTCCATAGAGAGCCTAAGTCCCGCCCCTCCGCTTCTGGCTCATGGGACCTTATTTCGGAAAAAATATGAATGGTAGTCATTGGCGAGCGACAACTTATCTTTTTATTCCGTCTGAACTGTGCCTTCAATTACACATATGATGTTTGTCAATTTAAAAGATAATTCTGAAAGTCAAAAACGTCGAAGTTTATCATACAACAGAAGAGGAACATTTAGTTTTATGTGAAAATCGCTTGATGAACTACACCTCCCGGGAAGAGAAACGAGATCCGCGGCTCGTGTGTGTGTGCAGTCTGGTACAAAACACTCAGGTAGGACGGCGTAACGTTTACGATTATAACGTAAGACTATAGAAACAATGACAGACAGCCTCAGTAAAGTTAGCTTCATTCATTGAGAAAAAATGTGCGCCTTTGTGGTTTGTAGTCTTTGTAATTACGTATTTTCACAGTCTTATGCCTCAACGGTTTTACATCAAACTGCGACTTTCTTTACTTTAAAATGATTCTTTTGAATTGACATACATCATGTGTGTAATTCAGGGCACAATTCAAACGAGATCAAAATATTTGTTGTCTCTCGCCATTGACTACTATTCAATATTTTTCCGAAATAAGGTCCCATGGTGGTCGACCGGAAGGGGAGGGACTTAGGCTCTCTATAAAGGCAATAAAGACATCATCAAAGTAGTCCATGTAGAATAGACATGAGTGGGTTAATTCGAATTTTTTGAAGCATAGAAAATACATTTTGGTCCAAACATCAAAAACAACGACTTTACTCAGCATTGTATTCTCTTCCGGCTCTGTTGTCAATGCTCGTTCACGCTTCCGCAATGACGTTGCTGTGCTGACGTGTTTTCTTGTGCGCCCGAGCTTCGTTTACAGTTTGAAGGAGACGCGCGCTGTATTCAAGCTTTTCTACATTGTTTGTATTTTGGTATTGCAATAATTTTTTAAAAATGGTAGAAAAGCTTGAATATAGCGCGCGTCTCCCTCAAACTGTAAACGAAGCTCGGGCGCACAAGAAAAAACCCGTCAGCACAGCAACGTCATTGCGGAAGCGTGAACGAGCATGGACAACAGAGCCGGAAGAGAATACAATGCTGAGTAAAGTCGTTGTTTTTGCTATGTTTGGACCAAAAAGTACTTTCTATGCTTCAAAAAAATTGAACTAACCTACTCATGTCACATGGACTTCATTGATGATGTCTTTATTGCCTTTATGGACATGGAAAGTATAAGGTACATACATTTTCAATGGAGGAACAGAAAGCTCGCCGACTAAATCTGAAATATCTTAAACTGTGTTCCGAAGATGAACGGAGGTTCTACGGGCTTGGAACGACATGAGGGAGAGTCATTAATGACATAATTTTCGTTTTTGGGTGAACTAACCCTTTAAGGCTATAATTGTTTATCGTCTTTCAGTATTTACTGGGGATAATAAGCTTTAATTATTTCATTTTTGTACCTAATCTATAATGTCATCTGGACAACAATAAACACCATAATGGTTTTGTGACATTGAGTTTTTTTTGTTTCAGAGGAACATCAACAGCATTGTCTCTGGTGTCCAGCAGTATCAAACTTCTCTTCTGAATACATTGAAGGATAGAATGAAGAGGATCTTCGAAAGACATTCGGACAGTGTGGAGCAGCTCCAAGAGGAGGCACTGGCAACATTTGATAATTTTCAGGATCCATTCTCCAGAGTCCAGTATGGTCACCACATACATGCAGGACAGCACCATTCAGGAGCTTTTTAACCCAGTTAAACCAGAGGAGGTAGTTATATCTCAAAGGTTTGTAGGGTTAAGAAAGGACCATCAAGGGTTCTTGCGATCAGAAACAAGAGTTTTTACTATATTCCCTTAATTAAGAGTCTTGAACAGTTTTTGTCCAATTCCTGAATTTTAGATATGACCAGCACAACACCACAAAGCTGCGACAAAGATGATTTTTTGTATGATATTAATGATGGGAGTCTTTTCAAATCCCACCCACTATTTTCAGTAAAACCTTCTGCTTTGCAGTTGATTTTGTACACTGATGAAATTGAGATATGCAATCCCCTGGGGTCACACGCTTCTGTACATAAATTACTGATGGTTTATTATACTTCAGGAAATATAGACCCCAAGTTTAGGTCAAAGCTTGCCGCAATCCGACTCCTTGCTATAGCAAAAGCTACAGATATTGATGACTGTGGTGTTGATGTTGTTTTGCAAAGAATTACTGAAGTCTTACAGCTGCTTTATAATGGTGTCAAAATCAAAACACAGAATGGGGAAATGGATTTATGTGGTGCTGTAGTCGCAGTATGTGGTGACACACTTGCACAACACGAGCTCGCTGGTTTCAAGGAAGGTGTTGGTTTTGCCTACAGTAAGTGTAGGCATTGCGAATGTACCTTTGAGGAAATGCAAAGGAATTTCGACGAACAAAGTTTCACCAAAAGGACACTGGAAAAACACCTTAGACAGTGCCTTGAAATAGAAAGGGCTAAAACAGAATTCTTGAAATCAGCGCTCAAAACCACCTATGGAATTACCAGAAGAAGTCAGTTGATTGATTTTCCAGCCTTTGACCTTATTGAGCAAACTCCACAGGATATAATGCACATCATTCTTGAGGGTGTTGCACCCATGGAAATTAAATGTGTGTTGAAGTACCTTGTTCTTTCTGGACAGATGGAGTTGGACATGTTCAATTCAGCCATGCAGAGCTTTCCTTATTCATCAATAGACATATGGGACAAACCATGTCCAATCAGTGTCAATACTTTGGCATCTAATGATCACAAACTCAAACAGACGTCTGGTCAAATGCTAGTATTGTTGAAGATCATGCCGTTTCTGTTAAACGGTATTGAACAGAATGAATATGTTCAGTTTGTTTTGGACTTAATTGAGATAGTTCAAATCATTTTTGCTCCTGTGTTATCTGTGCAAAGTGTATTAAGACTGAAAACAATGATTGAACTCCATTTGATAAAATTTAAGCAACTTTTCCCTGAGAATAATGTAATTCCTAAGCAACATTACATGCTACATCTCCCTGCTCAAATTCTTTCTCTAGGCCCTTTAATAAGGCATATGTGTATGAGATTTGAGTCAAAACACTGTTTTTTCAAGCAGTGGTCATCGAAATTGAACTTCAAAAATGTCTGCAAGTCACTTGCAAACCGTAATCAACTTTTTGAAAGTTGTCAAAATGAACTTGGTACTGAGCATCCTATTTTTGTACATGAGAAGGAATTGGGACCTGTTTCAGAAGTGACAAATATGGAGTACATTACAGCAAAGATTAGAGATTTTTGGGGAATTGATGGCATTCAACATGCAGTTGCAGTGAAGTGGCTAATTCTTAATGGTAACAAGTACATCAGAGAAAAGTCTCTAATAATCGTAAGTGCAATTGGGAAATTGCCTGTCTTTGGACTTATAAAGAACATTTATGTTGTAAACTCTTTACTATATTGTTTTGAATATCAGCTTTATGAGACTCTGGGTCTGAAAAAAGATCTACTTGCGTATGAAGTTTCTGTACCTAATCTAGCCCAAGCAACAGAGTTTACAGATGCTGAAAAGCTAATCGATCATACATCTTATTATCTAATCAATTTCAAGAACAGTGCATATGTTTTGACAAAATATAACCTTGATGATGCTATTGCTCTTAAAACTGGCTAATTAAACACACGGAATGAGATTTGGAAGGAGTGTGTTGACTTGATGCTGAATCTTTTGATTTTTTTACTGGGTTGTAAATGTGTTGATGTTGCATAAAAGCAGTATTTGTAATAAATAATGTTAATTAACAAATCCCGAGTGTGATTGAGAATTTACTAGGCAACCTTAAAATAAGTTCTTAAAGCTAAAAATGGTATTTTAAGACACACTGCTGATCTAAAACGATGTCTCTAACATTGATTTAGCTTGATTTATAGGTAAACTAACTAACTTTAAGATTTACTAACCAAGTAAAAATAAATAGATTAATAATCTTAAAACCATCTGAATAATCTTACACAATCTGATCTTACATAGTATTTTATTCTCAAAACAAGATCAATAAAATTTAACGGCTGGATATAAGATTGCAAATCTTGGCTAGATGAGGAGTTTTTGCAGTGCTCTCCATCCATCCAAATGGAAACACTGCCACTGGCTAAAGGGTTCCCATTCTCGCAGTCCGTTGGGACGATTGCTGGGGTTGGATGTGGAGGATCCTGTGCAAAAAAAAACATAACAGTATGTTATGGTGATTTTATATATATGTTATAATTAAAAAGAGCATACTTAGGGGTCTATGGTTTCAGCAATATAAATGTACTTACATCGAGTACACTACAATGTACTTATTGTGTTCATGTTGTATTGTAAAACTCTTTAGCTGCTATTGTGTAAATCTGGTAAGAGGTCTTTAGGAATATTAATTACAGCTGTAATTACATGCAGGTATTTAAAAAAAATCAAGTAAAATGTAAAAACATGCATGTATCAATTTATTAATTTTGATGTTAGTATATAAGTTAAAACCACTTAAAATAAAGTAGGACCAAACCGAATTAACTGTATAGACGCTTTCATCAGAAGTGTTGCCATGGTGATGAGCTGGCCCAAAGTTAACTTCTGTTCTGTTTGTTTATTAGTGTTTACAGTATAATATGGCATTGACTACAAATGCAGTGAAAGTTAAGGTGATGAGCAGGTTGTTGAGCTGTGGGGTGCAACTTGTCCTTGGGAGCAAACGCACTTTTTAAAAATAAAAATGTCAAGGTTTCCTAAGAGGGACACGGCGGTATTAATAGCTACGTTTATCTGAGTGATAACCGGTACAGTGTTTCCCATACATTTATTAGTGGCAGCCCACCACATTATTAGCGCTGACCGCCACATATTGATTTCCATGTTTTTAACAATTTAAGATGGGAAAAGTTGTAATTGACTGCAGAGTATATTCACTCCCCCTCTCTCAAACACATTGACAGTGGACCAGTCTGTTTATTGAAGGGTTAGTATCATAAACAGCGCTGCACAGATCCATCCAACATGCTGTCAATGTGGAGACCCATCCTAAAAAAAGGTTAGCAAGCATGTAAGAAGCCTAGCTAATAAGGAGAGCTATGTTAACCTTATCAAACCCCGCCATGGCGCACAGTTTTTTTTTTTTAACACTGCGGTAAATCAGACGCGTCAGTAGAAAAACATCTTGTCTCCAATTTTTGTTCAACAGATCTGGTAGTGTCAGATTTCAGTTTGGCCATTTTCTTTGACTGGCAAGAAATACCAGCTACTAAGGTTATTTACTCGTTATGGATTGTCTGTGCAAGTCTGCCGGAAGTTAAGTTTGGGCCAGATTAATGCACATGTGCAGTACCATTTGTTTATGTTGTCACTGCTGAAAGCGTCTATAATACAATGAAATATCACAGAATCAAAGTTTGGACGAATAAATGAAAAATAAGTCAGCACACTTAAATGAAATTGCAACATGGACTAGTGTCAGTGAATATTATACCTGATCCATGACATAGAGTGCTGACTCCTTTTCTTTGAAAAGGGATGGCAGAAGGAGGATGGCAGCATTAACCATTTGGCCTAAAAACAAAGCCATATACATCATTATAAATTGCACATATTATGAAACAAATTATGTTAATAAATGCACACCATTTCTCTCCACTTCTGTCTCGCATGAAGCCAATGTCAGCTTCAACATTTGTTTGAAGTCTGTATTTGGGGCCTTTTCCACAATTTGGTAAGAAAGCTTTCTCAGACTTGTGAGGACACATTTGTCAATATCAGTATGTGTGGAGTTCTTCATTTCCTCCAGAAGCTGATAAATAAAAGACAGATAATAAGAAAAGTGAATGCAGAATCATGGTCTTCATAATTTAAAGGTGGTTGTTAAATTTTAGAATGGATGAATTTCTAAAGGCCAGTATTTTAATTACCAGGCAAAATATTTGCTTGCTTTAAAGGAAAACTTCACATTTCAACAACTTCAACAACTTTAGATGACTCTACAACTCTTCTCAAACTGTTTGTGGTATTTACTGATGTGACCTTAAAGCGTAATTCTGGTATTTAGCACTTTGAGTCTATTTTCTGGTTTGTTTTGGATGAACTAGAGTGGTGGACACCCTAATTGACAATGGGTCCTGTCTCGACTTTTTGAATCTTTTAGAATCGCCTCTGAGCGCTTCAGAGTGGCTGTCTATGAGCATACTCAAACATGTCCTTAAAACAAACCTTAAGGCCATTGCACACCAAGTCCGAAATTCGCATCCGAAATTTTTGCACGTCAAAAAAAAAAAAAAAAAATCGACCTCACGAATCACTCTTGCACACTGCCTCCGAAACTTTCGTCCGTCATAAAATTAATCGGATCGGGTTCGGTTTTCTGTGTTTTTCGCATCCACAGCCAGCATTTTGAGAGGTTTTTTGACAATTCAGGGCCGACTGGAGCTCGCCGCACATCATTGCATATGCGCAGTCCTTTCAGTTTTAGTTATCAATTCGATCAAGTGTTTATGTTCTCTTCTCTCGATTGGATTATGAAAGGAATAAACCTCCCCTTTCAATTAGATTGAAATTTCTGATCGATTAAAAGGTGTGATTGAGCAGCCAATTCGATAACTAATGTATTATTTGGGTACAATATTTAACAGCCTATACAGCTGTTCTGTCTGCCCAGCGCTTCCCCCGGGCCGCGCGTGCGTGTTTCCATACTGCCAGACTCTGATCAGAAATCGATTGGTTCACGGAAATTGGTGGTCTTGTTTTTAAAATGTGGCTCCAGCATCAAACTTTTCCACTGACATTCTAAATTAAATTTGAATCGCAACTCCTTGATAAGGAGTTACTCCTTGATACTTCCTCTCTGCATAATTTCAGGATTGGATGGATGGAAACACAATACTCTTTCTTCTCTTTTCAATAAGAGAGAGGGCAACAAAATCATCCTCACTGCTTGACGAATTCATTTTGTATTTTTTTTTTTGGGGGGGGGGTTCCGCAAAGGTTTCATAAATTTGCATCGGACTCAGTGTGCAAGGTTTCTGTGCGTGACAAATTTTCGGCCTGACGAACACGAAAAAACATACGAAAATTTCAGACTGAGTGTGCAATGGCCTTTAGCCTTCGTTTTCAAAACTGTGCAACTCAGCACCTCTTCGAGGAGGTCTCGGTACGTTTGTTTGGTCCGCTTTTGGTGCGCACCCGAGTACGATTGCTGCTTTCACACCTGCCCAAACGAACCGCGCCAAGAGGAAAAACGAACTCTAGTGCGATTCAACCGAACTAAATGAGGCAGGTGTGAAAGCACCCTTAGGTGAGCCATAACAAGACCTCAACAAACTGTGACTCAGAAGACATCACGAACACTCTCACTTCGCTCAAGATGATGATCTTACAGAACAAGAGTGGCACAAGGAGGAGCCTGCACCATTATCGGTCCTGAGTGTTAATGGACCCCACAGAAAACTTGACCAAAATCCAACAAGACATTCTTGGTCTTTCAACTAAATTACATGAGATGACTGAAGATAATTTGTCATGATTCGGAAACTTGATTGGTGGACCCTGGCTGTGGATAAAGGAAATAGCACTCATGTTGCTGTTTGCTTTAGACAACAAGATCAATTCGCTTGATAAGACCATTATTCATCGTCTGGAATCGTTTAAAGCCCTTTCAACAGTTTGCAGTTTGTACTGAAACTGTCTTTTGGACCTTGAACCATTTGATTCCCACTGAAGTCCATTATATGGAGAAAAATCCCGGAATGTTTTCATCAAAAACTTTTTTTCTCTTTCGACTGAAGAAAGAATGACATGGGGGTGAGTAAATTATCAGCAAACTTTTTTTAAAGTAAACTACTGAACTACTGTGATACTCTAGCGAATATCAGATTGTCGGGATTTATTGTGTGAGTTGCGTCTAATATGAATTAAAGCCATAACATTGTAGCCTACTATTAGCAATAACACGAACGTTAGCCTACGTTCTAACTTTAGCTAAATAATAATAAGGACTAAATATAAGGACTAACTTTAGCCAAATAATAATAATAAGCTGTTATAATATTATTCCAGATAGCTGTTGTTCACATTTCACAGTTCACAGAATGAGACATTATTGAGGCAGACCCTCAATCTAAAAACAGTGTGTTTTTGACGCTTTAAGAAATGCACGTGCATGATCATTTTTTTCATGATGCGTGAAATGGGAGGGAGGGGCGAGCTAACTTGTTTCGTTTGGGATCTCGCCTCAAACACAAACAGAAGTGACGTTACCCACAATCGCTGTTAGAACCTTTAAGTCCTTTCAGTACCAGTTTTTGAAATTGTTCCTCTATGTTAGCAGTAAATATAGTTTAATAGTACATTACTATACTATATTAATATAGTTGAGTATAGTATAATATAGTATACTCGAAGTAAAACCCTGTAACTTACTGCTGAATTGAATAAAGTCTCTGACTGGTTAACTTCGACTTTAGCTTTGTCGACTGTGAATATTCAGGTTTCAGCAGTTCTCAGCTCAGACTTACACACACTGCTCCTGTTTCTTTCGGACACGCTTGATAAGGAGAACCGATGAGCTGGACATACTAAGCATGCGTGATAGTAATAAAACATGAACACAGGTGAACTGAGGACTTGAATGATGGGACGAATTTGATTACAAATTACTTTATTTTAATTATGTATTGTATATGTATTGTTTATCCACATTGGAGTTAGAAGTGATGTCATTACATACAAGAACTGGTGAACCGTTTTTTTTTACCGGTTCGTGGAAAAGAACCGAACTTCCCATCACTATCTCATTCCCGCCAATAGAAGGCACAGTCCATTGTTCTCATGTATGAGGGGGAGATTGGTGATCTATTTAATTCTAGGTTGAACAATGTTGAACATTATTAATTAATAGATTTTGTTTTAATTCAAATGTTTATGTATTTTTAATTATTATAACAGTGTACCTCTCTGTTACTGTTAAATCCTATTTTTATCTTTCTTGAATTTTTTAATTACCTTTAATTACCAAATGGTTTAATCCAATTAGGAGGGACTTGGCCTTTTTTAAAGGGCCTCTCAGAGTGCTTTAGAAGCTCTTAGAGGGAGTTGGACAGAGAGATTGCTATGTTTTGTGTCAAATTATTGTCATAGCCAAAAGCTTGGGTGTATATAATAGTTTATTTGTTTATTTTTACTTATTTGATTTTGAAATCAGCAACTAGTCATGGTGAAATGAAGCTTTGAGGCTTTCTCCTCAGCTGTATCATAAAATGGTTCATTATTCAAAGTTTTTTCAACACTGTGCACACTAATAACAAAAGGTGGAAAAGTTGGCTTTGCTTTGTTAGGAGAAATGATTTTTATTTAAAATGCTAGATGATGTAGTTTTTCTAATATGAACAGGAACCGAATTCCATCTTTCAAATGCTCTAAATGGAAAAAGCTGATTGTCCCAAAGACAGTTTTCTTAAATCTAACTCAAGTCACCCTTAGAATTTTTCCCTAGAATTGTCCTTACAGAAAGTCACATTGTTTAAGATGTGGTGATGCAAGATCATTAATTAGGATAGTCATTTGAATGTTCATAGTCTGGTTGGCAAAATAGATGTGGTTCATATCTGGGCTCTTTCAACCAATGCTTATGTTTTTGTTTGATGTGAAACATGAATTAACAACTCTATTTCTGATAAGGATCTGTCTGTAGATGGGTTCAACTTAAGGGCGAATTTGTCAATCACACATTGGGGGGGACAGCTGTGGGACTTTTTGTGTGTTGGCGCATGCACACATTTTTTTTATCAAAATAAAATAAAAGTCCGAATGTTTGTAATAGTGTAATACAAAAAGGAATTGTATTGCATCGGATCGTCAAACCAACGTATACTCACAATATATATTATATATATTTTTGCATCACAATTAAATTCTTGACACTTCTTTTTAAATCAAACAACACAAAGTAATAAACTTCAAGAAGGTTTATAAATCCTATATACAGTACAAAGTAAAACCGCTAAATACAGGCTATTAAGTCACAAAGCTGAATTTAAATATTCATATGATATGAACCAGTGCATACTTTGTAACATGCCACCTTTAACACTTGTGCTCAAAAAGTATTCTCATAGCTCGATAGACTTCAGATCTAGCCACTGTAGGCACATTAAATATTTAAACATTTTCTTCAATGAATTTATGGGCCGTCAAGTTTCAATCCCTTAGGAAGCCTATGGAGGAGTGATCCACCTCTCAGATTTAATCAAAAATATCTTCATTTGTGCTCCGAAGAAGAACAAAGGACATTTTTGGGTGAACTATGCCTTTAAATAATCCACTGGTATAGAGATTATCCCAATACTAAAAAATATCACATTTTCTAAAAATCTAAAAATCTTTTTCCCTTCATAATTCTCACAAGAATGGCCATGATCCACATATTCTTTTTCCTCTAAACTTTGCTTTTTTGTTTCAGCAATTAAACATTTCTAAACATTTCAACAATTCTTAGGGGTGCTTAATTGTTAGGCTACCACATCTTACCCTATAACATTACATTCACTCACAATGAATGTCAGTTAAGAGCTATTAATGTCAGTCTGGTGTCCTGCACACCTTAGAACATTTAATTACGTCTCTGTTAAAAATGCCTAAAATCTCCAGAAACTTACTTTCTTTTTCTTTCCAAAGAAATTACTGATGTCAGCTGCTGCACTCTTTCTCTTGTTCATTTTTGGCCACTACTGTGAAATATAACAGCAACGCAATTCCAAGGGATGAAAATAGTGAAGTAAGAAAAAACAAATGGCAGGACTCTAAAATAACTTGCTAGATAATAACCCAATTCGGAGAACAGGAACGTGGCCCAAAACGCTAACGTTAGCTGTCAAAACTGGGTTTGGTAAATTGAGTAGGCCTACATTTGACAAGCCTGTCACTGACCGCTATCCCTCTAAAGCCAGGCTACATGCTAGCGTAGCGTGCATACAGTAACCTTAGCTCCAGTGCTGCTTGTTAATAGTCCCTCCCATTCATACAAGCTGTATAGTACTACAATTGACGAGTTCTTTTCCAAAACGCTATAAATCCATTTCAATAGTTTTCAGGAAAACTACTTTTTTTTTTACCACACATTTTGTGAATATTCAAATTATCCTGTTGAAATGTTTTATTGGTTCAGTCTGAACATTTTAACAATGATTATTAAATCAAACAACAATATTGTTAATGATAAATTAAAAGTTTTTTTTTTTCAAAACGCTATAAATCCATCCATTTTTTGTATCATTTTTAGTAAAGTGTCAACTCAAACAAATAGTACCAATTTCAACATATATGCATGAAAAAAATTATTATTAAAAAATTATCAATAATGATAACGATATATTCAAAAAAAGGATGGGCACCCCTCCAGCACATGCACACTAGCCTACATAGCATGTGAGCAAAGCAGTGACGCTTAAATATAGGCTAAGTAAAAAAAAAATAAAAAAAACATAAAATAAACATAGGCTATTCGTTCACATATGTGTTTAATAATATTACATTACTTATTTTTATTATTTCATCTATGTTGAGTAGGCTATGAAAAGGGAACCGCATGAGATGAGTGAGATAGGATCAAAATTCAAAAGCTGCCCAATATCGGAAAATATTTGGAGTGGGTCAGACATGATTTTGACCACTTATTCAGTTTTGTTTTGTAGAAAGCTTGTACATTTCATTTGATATAGATTATATATTTATTTTAATAAATGTTTCATCAACAAATTGACTGGATTAAAACACTAGAAGGTAGAAGCAAATATCAGACAATATAATCAGGACACAGAGGCGCGCAGGTGAACCGGAGCGCGTCTCATTTTATGAACCGAAACACCACGATGCTTGCCTCACACACCTGAGAACTAAGCTACAGAAAGCTTTAAATGTATACTTTTAAACAAAACAATTAAAAACGAAAATAAATTGGCAACTCTCTGCGTATGTAGGCTAATTCGAAGTATGCGTTTCTATAGGCCTATGCGCGTTCACTGGGAAGATGGCAAGATAAGTAAGCATCATCAACTTTATCTTTGCTGCTGACACTGACAGAAAACACTAGTTTATTAATAAACAATTCATATGTTTCATGCATAATCATTACTTTTGCTGGTTCTTTGTGGCAAGCTATGCGTGCGAGATGCGGAATAGGCAATTAAATACGCTCATGGTTTCTCTCAAATTTAATTAAATCAATATATGTGATTACTGATTAGACAAATGGCTTAAATGATCTACTTCTAGTCGACTAGAAAACAACTCATTTTGAGGAATGAATGAACATAAACAAACCTCTGTTCAGAGTGCCGCCGAGCTGGATTGCGTGAACGCTCATCGAATTCGAGGATTTATCGCGTTTTGGCTAAAAACAGGGCTGGCGCTTATCGCGTTTTGGAAAGAAACTGTATCTTGCGGTACATTTTAAACAAGGAAATATAGCGATTTGGCATGAAACGTTGATGGAGCAGCGAAAGGGTTCTGTCCACAGAAAAATTTCATTTTTTCCCAATTTTTGGGGCTGGGATTTTATATTTTCGGAGCTGGAGAGAAAGACGTATTTGCAATCACATCGACATTGCCCGCATACAGTATGATCAAACATTGGGGGGGACGTGTCCCCCTGTCCCCCCATATAATTACGCCTATTCAACTTATTCAGAACAGACTGACTAAAAAGGGTGGAGGTGTTGAAATATATGTGAAAAAAGTAATTTATTGTGAATGGGATTGTCTTAGTCAATAAGCAGACTCTTTGAGTTGTTGGCCCTTAACTTAGAAGTTTCTGAATGTCTTCACATCACAGTTGGTGGTTGTTCAGCCCTTCAGCTGATGGTGGCACTCTTTCTTCATTGAGGGAGTTATTAATAAGTTTAAATTATAATGAATTTGATTTTATGAGATCTTAACTGGAATTGGCTTTTGCCAATGTCTGATCATTTTGTGATTCTTTTTTATCTTTCTCAGATTGTGAAAAGCACCACTAGAACAAACCAAAAATATTTCATAATTTGTCTTATTCTTACAAATGTCCCTCATAAATACTCTTCCTCTGTTGTGCCTCGTTTTTTTTTCTTTTTTTTTCAAATGACATTAGTGATCATTGTCTTATAGCATCAGTAAGGAACAAATAAAATCCTAAAACAAAGGCCACTCATAATCTTTAAGAGGGTAATGAAGCAGGTCTCAGTGCAAGGTTTTCTACTTGACCTGTATGATTTTGACTGGGGAAGAATTAGCCTTATTGATGAGAATGCTTGGACATTTTTATGATGGTTTTACAGGCCTGGTAAATAAGCATAAGGACAGAGTAAAAGGACGAAATAATGTTTAATAATGAATTGTCTGACCTTCAAGAGCGAAACCAAGCCTGGGCTCAGGCTAGAAAGTCAAATCTTGAGTCTGACTGGTTGAAATTTCGGCATTTTCAGAGTGAAGCCTTAAAAAGAACCGATCGGTACCTCCCCAGCAGAGTGGCGTGCGGCCTGAGAGAGTGTGTTTGAATGGCAAAACGCCACCTGATTCATTGGTCTCGTGGCCCGTACTATCCAGGCGTGCGAGGCTCACAATTATGCGCGGCCCCTCACCGTATTGGAAACTGCTCCGTGGGATTTGTAGAAATGCGTTAGAGTGCCAGATCCCACTGAGTCAGGCATTGGAGCGTCCGGCCCGCTCTACTGAGAACATCGGTGCCTTTGTTTTCGACGTTCAGGTCGATTTTTACGAATGTTTTTACGATTTTGGCCTGACTCTCTTAGAGAGGGACTGATTGGTACGTGAGGACGGTTCGTGTTTGAAGGGGGATTTCGCGCTCGGCGGATGAAACACAGCAATGTGCTTGGGCTCGTTGCGAGTGGCATAACATGAACTTTATGATTACATAAAGATTTTTATGTGTACATGTACACTGTCCGTAAGAGCAGCGTTTTGTGCCCTTAATGGTGGCCGACGTGACCCCATTTTATCTCAGGTCTCGAACAACACATCAAAGAGAGCTTGGCCTCAAGTAAAATGACAAAACATGAGCTTTACAATGATGTGAGGCTCAATCTGGTGGGACTTTGCCTCAATGAACAATAAAGACATTCATACAGCCATTTTTGTGCCTTCACCATCCAGCAGAAAGGCCTAAATCGACACCTATTTGAGCCCTGTTTTCTCGGGCCTGGAACAACATGAAATTGTGAGCTCGGACTCATGTGAAAATGCAAAACTCAACCTTTACAATGATGCAAGGCTCATTCTGATAGGAGATTGCCTTCACAAACAATGAACAAATTCGTACAGCCATTTTAGTGCTTTCACCACCCAGCAGAGAGGCCTAAATCAACGGCAATTTGACCGTTCTCTCAGGCCAGGAACAATGTCCAATAGTCAGCTTGGGATCATGTGACAGGGGAAAACATGAGCTTTCCAATAATATTAGGATTGCTCTGATTAGACATTGCCTGGATTCACGACAAACGTACCTGTTCTCTTTCACTTGATGAACAAGATACCCTAAAGTCATTCATATATTTGGAAACTAGTGCCGATGATACACTTTACATGAGCTTTCCAATGATGTAAGGCACAGTCTGATTGGACATTGTTTTAATGAACAATGAAGAAATTCGTTCAGTCGTTTTTGTGCAGTGTCACCATCCAGCCTGTTCTCTCCTTTAATTTTAATTATTCTCCCTGAACGAGATACAGAAAATGTATTAGGCACACATTAAACTACACATTTTAGGCTTTAAAAGCTGTGCAAAACCTTGTTGTTGCATAAAAATTGACTGAAAGACATTCATTTTAACAGAAGATTCAAAGTTGAAAACTGGAAAAGTGCTCCCAGATGTTCACCACAACAAGGCCAAATCAACGACCTCCCATTCACGCTAGGAACATGATGCAGTCAAATCATCAGTACACTAGTAAAGTGCTCGTACTGAGCTTTATTTTGAAGCCAAACATGTCAACAGCTCAAAGTTAGACTGAATTAAAGACATTTTGCGATGCAACAGGAGACATTACCGGCTGCAAGTGACATGCGCAACACAGTCTCTTCCCCTCTCTGACCAAGATACAACATAATCAGTGTTGGCACTAATAAGTGCAGTACTCACTGTTAAATTTGATCCAAAAAGCAGAAAAAACACTTGAGATTTGAGTTAAATACAGACATTTTTGAACAGCAGACACAGTGAAGACACAGGCCTCGGGTGAGCTCAATGGCGCTGTCCTGAACTTTAGTCTGTAGTGTTAAAGGAGAACTCCAGGTAATTTTAAGGTAATCTTGATCGTTAGACCTTTGTGAGTACTGACTATAGAAACAAAAATGAACCGGATTTGTGCTTGCTACACAGAGCTGTGACCGCGAATGCCCAGAGCTCCCACCCAGCTAAAATGGCAGCTATGGGGGCATGGACATAAAGAGTGTTTTTGTTCCTCTTAACAGACAAAAAATGCAATTAAAATGTCCGTCCAACATGAGGGACCCTGAACAAGATCTTACAAGTCTTTAAGAATTAATTCACTCTTCTGTATAACCCTATATCTATATCTAACCTTAAGATATTTTAACTGTCTATTAAATTGAGCAACAAAAAGAAAATACATTTAGGAAACTTAATTTACTAGAGTAGCCACTTTAAAATTCTGAATTGTGACAATGTAATTATTTAATTTAATTTTTTCATTTTAGAACAGCAGACACAGTGAGGACACGGGCCTCGGGTGAGCTCAACGATGCCGTCCTGAACTTTAGTCTGTAGTGTTAACTCCCTGAACTAGATACAGAAAATTGAATAGAAACACATAGAAGTGCAGGTCCCAAGCTTTAAATAGATATGCAAAACATGTCTGTAGCATAAACACTGAATGACATGCATTCATTTTAACAGGAGAATCAAAGTTGAAAAGCTGTAAAGTGCTCCCATATTTTCAGCAATTTGATGAATTTCCCTCTATGAACATGATAGAGCCAAATAAGTGTTGGATTATGAAAGGACACATACTCAGCTTTATTTTGAAGCAAAACACATGACAACATCTCATGATTTGGCTGAATAAAAGACATTTGACACAATGGTAACTCAAAATACTTAAATAAACAAACTGTTCCAGCCAATAACTTATAAGGCCCTGGGGGTGGGGTTTGGGGGGTCAGTACCATAGACAGTAAAAGGTCAGTACGTAGATGAGGAAGGGTGGATCTATCGTGCCTCGGTTTTGTGTGAAAATACTTTAAACGTCAACAAGTCACCTGACATCGCTTAGAGCACCTTTAATAGTTAAAAGGAATAAAACTGTGTATTCAAACTGGAGCAAAAAAATAAAATAAAAAATAAGTCGCATGTTATCTACTCTGAGACAATTTCTAATTTCATTTAAAAACACATCATTCCCGTGAGGGCTTAAATGAACTTCGTCCCTCAAAAACATCTCAGGCTTATTGAACAGAATTTGTCCATGGAGTACAATACAGCCGTTGACACAGGGCACGAACTTTGCCATGATGTTCACAAAATTGCGAATTTTTTCGACCTTTACAGGGGGGCATGCCTCCAGTGGCGTCTTTGATTTATGGATGAAAACACGATTTTCATCTGAGGAAAGTTCACGTTAATTTCACGCAGATCCTTCTTCATTTCTTTTACAAGTGGCACGCTCTTCACACGGCCAAGATCATTCCCTCCACAGTGAATGACCAGCACATTCGGAGGGGTTCGTCCTTTAAGGCACTGTTTGAAGAAGGAAAGAAGGTCTCTCCAACACAAGCCACCCCTGCCAAACCACTGCACCTGGGAATGAAGACCAAGATTGGTCCCCATGGTCTCCCTTGCTCGCTGTTGGCCCCGTCTAACGTAGCTATCACCGATAATCCAGATACTGTGCACAGCTGAAAGAAAAATAGTGCACAAATTAACCATCATAATAAACTTTTATACAGTGCAATGGCTTGCTTAAACATGGACAGCCAAAACTAACAACCTTATAGTCTAGGTAGGGCTGGCCCTTGATTTAAACATCAGCAAATTTCCAAACAACAACTATTAAACACTTTTATTTTGAAATGAGATTGCCAAAACATACATTATTTGGCTAGTAAATACAATTGTTCAGACACAAAACAAAAATAGCAAAATAGGTTGAGCAGAAACATACCTTCCCTTTGAGAAGTTGATTCTCTGTTTGACGGAAGATGAACAGTTGACTTGACTTTGCTAACAAACAAAAGAATGTTTAACAGTTTACAAAAGCTGTAGAATAACTGGTTAAACATGTTCTTTACACTTCTACAAGTCTGCACTCATCTGTCTCTGCACTGAAGATATTTTAAACTGTCAGTTAAACGGTGTAATCAAATAAAAATATATATTTAAGAAACTTACTTTATAAAAGAAAAATCACATTGAAATTCTGACTTGTGATGGAGTAGTTAAAATGCTTTATGATAAGACTAATCAAAATGCTGAACTTACCTCATTGTAGATCCAAATGAGAACAGGGACATCCAAGCAATCGAATCCGAGTCACAGGCGAAAGTCAAACACAGTAAGGCAGTCCAAATTATCAGGCAAGGGTCAGACGAGAGGGTAATCTAGTGAACAAAGCGTACAATCCAAAAACCAAAAGACAAGAAGAAAAAAAACGCTCAGAAATGCAGTAAAACTTTATTTTGGGAACACGAAAGAACTATATACAAACATGAAAGCACCATTTTAAAACACTAAAAACCCAGAGCGTTATATAAAAAGACAAAATCAATATATTTAAAAACACTAAAGCACCATTTAAAACACTAGAAAACCACCAGAGCTTTATATTAAAACACAAAGCAAGACATGGTCTCCCCAACACATAGGAAACCTCCTTCCCTTCAAACAGTGCCTTAAAGAACAAACCGCTCCGAATGCACTAGTCATTCACTGTGGAGGGAATGATCTTGCCGGTGTGAAGAGCGTGGTGTTTGTTAGAGAAATGAAGAGGGACCTGTGTGAAATTAACATGAAGTTTCCCCAGATAAATACTGGAGCATGAGAATCAGCCATCACTGTAGTGACGAAAAACACAGGTCTCTTTTGAGGCCCACCCAGTTCTGGGAGCACCAAAGGATCACAGACATGTAGGCAGCAGCGATCCCCTTGGCAGGAGGAACGAAGTCTCTACAGTCATCAAAGAGACCTTTTGCCCTTGTTGTGGAGGCTAGTGCAAGTACAGGTGTACCTCATGAACCTTAAAGAGAGAGAATGACACGCTTGTTAAAGCCAGCCCATCTCATGAAGCGTTTGTTAAGTTACACAGAGCCGACCTCATACATTGCACATTAAAATATGCAGGATAGAATAACATGTGACCAAAACACACAGTTTATGAATGACAACCAAACCACATTTCCTTTGAATCTTCTGTTAAAATGACTTTCATTCATTACCAGAAATTTTATGTAAAGCACCTTGCATTAATATTGCGTATGAGATGTGCTAGAAATAAATACCTTGCCATTCGATTAGCCTGCCTGCTTGTCCATCCAGGTGCTGAGCATTGTTTTCTTGGATTACCCTTTTTGCCTTGGACCCTCATCTGTTTTGTTTGCCTGGCCCAGACAGTGGATGCTGACCAAAATGTTCTACAAAAACAAATCATGAGAAGCATTAACCATTGTGGTGACATGTTGTATGATATTACCCTAATTGCCCTTACCTCCTCTCAACGGTGTCTTTGCCAGGGTGGCACTCGCACGGAAAAGTCTGGGCGTCAACGCAGAGATCTCTCTTTCCAGCTTTAACCCCCTGGGGTCTGAGGTGTGTTTGGGGTATTCAGCACAAACACTGCTACAATAATACATGAGCAAAATAGATGTACATGTTTGCATTTTATAGAAAAAAAATATTATGCGTGGTAAGTTAGTTTTAGGAAAAAAATTGTCACTGCAATAAGGCCATTTAACAAATACTGAACAGTTGTTCACAAGACTTTTGACTCACCATTCTTGTAGGCTAGAATTTTTACTACAAAGTGATGTGAAAATCATTCTGACCACACTTTCACAAACCACAATATAACAATTTAAATATTGCAAGTCAGTTTTTGTGTCAGCACTGCTGTATGCGTGGGAGTGTTAATGGCCATGAATATTAAGTGAGATTTACACCAGGGGAGACAGAAGACACTCCCCCAGCGGCTAATGGCCCATCAAGCTGCTGTGAGGCAGCCTGAACTAAGAATGAGAGGAGATTCAAAGGTTATGTTTTCTGTTTTATTGTAATTCCTCCATGTGGAGGAACTAAATATTGTGCCTCACAAGACCAGAGTGCTACATACATAAACATAGTACAGGTGAAAAGTTTGGACACATTCCTATTTTTAATATTTAAAAACAATAATAATAATAATAAATTAAGAGTAACACAGTCACACATCTTTATGCCACTCTTGAAAACAGTTCCTTTTCAACTGAAGACATAAGTGAACATCACATGCCTGGCATTTCCATGTTGTTAATTGCGTTTTACCACGCACTGCTTTGCAATGAACACATGTCCGGCGACCAAGTGTGGCAACATTCCTTTCATCTGATGTCAGCTCAGCTCCTGGAACTGGTACATGGTCACTATTGGTCCGTGTTGGTGCAGTTTTCTGTGACACACCACAGAGCTCTGTGATCAGTTGCTCCATAAACTCTTTATGTGACATGTTACCATGTAGCTCTTTGTGCACAATGAAAGAGTTAGTGTTTCATTGTTTTGTGTTGTGCAGTGTAGTACTGTAACAGCTGATCAGACAGGTCAACACCGCCCATGTTCTGATTGTATGCAGTCACAGGTGCAGGACATGGAAATGTCTTTGTCCTCCATGTATCTTGTGTTTTCACCCTCCTCTGCACAGTGTCTCCCGTATAAGCAGGATGGATGGTAGAACAGACAGATACCTCTCGAGTGTCCATCCACTTCACAAAAACAAGAGGTCCATCCCGAGTCCACCTGATGGATCCTCTGGCAGATTTTTTAAAGAGTGAATTAGCTGCATTCTTAGGGCAGTCCTTCCTGTTGTCCCTGTAAGTCCCACATGCACCAAACTTCATTGCAAACAAGTCTTTTAGGAGCTTTGGGCTTGTGTAGTAATTGTCCATCGCACCGAGAACTGAACGACACCTGCGTGTCCCTCTGCGTGGTGCTGCTGAAGGAGAACGGGATGCTGAGACATTCCTGAGAAATTAAAATAAAATAAACTGTTAGCATTATCCAAAGTAAACTGATGGAAAAATAATGGGTATGGATAAAAAAAATAAGTTTTTTGTAGTTTCACTCAAGAATGGGAACTTTTACATTATTGTTCTGTAAACACAAATAGGCTACATTTCATCTTTAAAATATTACATCTATAAACTTACCCAGTATGATGCAGACACATTCCTGAATGAAAAAAAAAACTGTTAGCATACATTAACCAAAGTAAACTGATGGACAATTAATGGGTATGGATGCACAATGTATGTCTGTTGATGGTCCATGGGACGGACAAATATCTATTGATGGGCCATATACATGAAATACTCGATGAATAGTTTGTGAATGACACATCTACATTTCAAACATTTACACCTGTATTCACAAGGCCATGGTAGTGTCATAGGCTAACCGAACATTTATATATCTGTTGATGGGCCATATGGGACGGAGAAATATTGATGGGCCGAAGCGTCGCGTCACCGCGAGTAGGCTATCTGTTGATGGCCCGATTGCACGCATTTAGTGTGGATGGACCGTTTGCGAACGCATTTCAAACATTTACACCTGTATTCACAAACATCTGTGCATAAGGCAGGCCTAAGTTTTTTACGCATGATATAGTGTCTATGGGAAACCAAAGCTGAACATTTAATTATATAAATAGGCCTAGATATATTGTATTTAGACCTAATTACCTGAGCCTGAAATATATTTCTCTCAAACACATTAACATAAGCAGTTATTAGCAAACTAAATACATTACATGAACATTTATATATAAAAATGTGTTGTATTTTGACAGTAGGCTAGAGATCACATATTTTACTGGAGGCTGAAACATATTTCACGTAATCAGTAGGCTTAGGCTATATAACCTAAACATGTAGTTGTTAACAAAATACATAAAGCATAGTATTTGATAATATAATAGCCTAATATACAAATTTGTTTAGAGAGTAACAGGCTATATCACATTCAAAACATATACACGAGCGTAGGCTAGGTAGCCTATACTATGCCTGAATGATGTGAGGCAATCTTTTCAAAATATAGTCGGAAAATTCATATGAGCTCTATATGATCAGAAAATGAATTATACAACACTAAACAACTTACTCCGAAATGAAATCCTCGGCGGGGTCAACGCGTTCTTCAAAATGCAGCCGTTCTTCGTCCGAGTTGCAGGAATCTTCCTCAGAGGAAAAGGTGAATTCTTCCTCGCTGTCCAGAATCATCTGAAGGACCTCTTCGGCGGAGTAGCGTGCCATCCTCAAAACGCGATGAGCTATCAGTGAATGTGATGAAGAAACTTTGTGTTTTTATGCCACTGATCGGTGGGCGTATGCTTTGCATATCATTAGAACCCCCATTTTACCATGTGAAAAGCGCTGGGGGCGTGGTGGTCTCAGCTAATTAAAGATAATGAACTGAGAACGAAAAAACTGTGCCTCTCCTTGGTTTCAAACGGATTACATAAACTGGAAATATTTATTTTTTTTAATAAATTACTTCATTTAAAAGAAGAGAACACAAGCTTTAAAAAGACATATGTCTCGTGTCTCTGTGACAAGTATTGAGTGAGTAACAGTGTATTTTTCGGACGCGTTTTAGAATTGACTTCACTGAGAGAGAGAACGCAGAACCTGCATCATGTTTATTATTGTTTATTTGGCGAAGAACACAACACTTTGTTTTTATTGTGAGGTTCCACAAAAAAATACACACTTCACAGGATCGAATGATGTATAACACTAGGGCTGGGCGATAATATCGCATAGGGCTGGGCGATAATATCGCACGATATTGTCTGCGCATCTAATCAGTAAAGCCGGTTCATTGATTAGCAGTAAATCACCTTCACCTGCTTTCAGAAGGAGCGGCATTCACTACAAAGAGCCGTAGATCACTGACAAGCTGAGCCAAATCGCGTTAATATCGAGGACATATCGATAGCGATATTTAATGCGATATGGCTCAACTGGTCAGTTAATTACGGCTCTTCGTCACGACAAAATCTCCCGTGTTAAACTAATACACCTGGGGGTGTATATAAGTCCACACTCAAGAGCGTTAAAGTTAATGAGATAATTATGTGATTAAATGAGTGATGATTGAGCATTATTGAAGACACCTAGAGCAGAATCACAAGGAAAAAATCAAAAAATTTAAGCCACCGTTATGGAGGTGAGTGTTTGCTTTAGTTGGTCTTCTTGACCCTTTTGTTAAAAATTTTATATGTAATTTGCGATTGCATCTGAGTTAATCCTGTCAAAGGATTACAAACAAAGATAAGCAATTATAAAATGATGACAGGTTCATAATGACTTTCATTTTTTAAAATTTAAGTCTATGATTTATTTTGTTGAATAGTGTATAACTAAGATCCAGCATAAACATCGGGAATGTAAAATATAATGTAGTTTCTCAAAAATTGTTTAAAAAAATCTTTCTTTAAGGCACACACAGACCTCAAGATTCAGTCAAAGCTTCTCAACAACGGTGACGAGTAGAATATTCAAGTAGGAAAAGTAAATTACATAGACAATTCAGATCATAATTTATTCATACCACAATGCATGATGGGAGACATTAATGAGTTGTGATTGGTGGCAGCATGTAACCACGGATGAGATAGACAGGCTGATTATTGATCTCTGTGTTTCTGTATAAAGATGACAGTGATTTGATTAAAATATTTTATTAAATATTTGAGGTTATAAGAAAGTACAGACATGTAACATAACTGCTAAACTGTAGCTAAGAAGTTAACCAAATTATCTGAATACTTACATTTTTCAGATCATTGCATGATTAGGCTATGTCAAAACATAGCCAACACTATCAGATCAAGTTGCCTTTGTTCATTTGACTGTTATAAGTCAAAATCATCAGGCAAATAAAAATTAAAGTGAAAATATAAGTGTCAAGAGCCCAACTAAAGCAGACAATGATCTCCATAACGGTGGCTGAAAATTTGTGATTGTCTTTCAGTGATTCTTCTTGTTATCATCAGGTGTCTTCAATAATGCTCAATCATCACTAAATTAATCACTTAATTATCTCATTAACTTTAACACTCATATCGTCCATCTGAAAGCGTGTGAAGGTGATTTACTACTAATCAAGGAACCAGCTTTACTGATTAGATGCGCATACAATATCGTGCGATATTATCGCCCAGCCCTAATATCGCACGATATTGTCTGCGCATCTAATCAGTAAAGCCGGTTCATTGATTAGTAGTAAATCACCTTCACCTGCTTTCAGATGGAGCGGCATTCACTACAAAGAGCCGTAGATCACTGACAAGCTGAGCCAAATCGCGTTAATATCGAGGACATATCGATAGCGATATTTAATGCGATATGGCTCAACTGGTCAGTTAATTACGGCTCTTCGTCACGACAAAATCTCCCGTGTTAAACTAATACACCTGGGGGTGTATATAAGTCCACACTCAAGAGCGTTAAAGTTAATGAGATAATTATGTGATTAAATGAGTGATGATTGAGCATTATTGAAGACACCTAAAGCAGAATCACAAGGAAAAAATCAAAAAAATTTAAGCCACCGTTATGGAGGTGAGTGTTTGCTTTAGTTGGTCTTCTTGACCCTTATGTTAAAAATTTTATATGTAATTTGCTATTGCATCTGAGTTAATCCTGTCAAAGGATTACAAACAAAGATAAGCAATTATAAAATGATGATAGTTACATAATGACTTTCATTGTTTAAAATTTATGTCTATGATTTTTTTTGTTGGTTAGTGTATAACTAAGATTCTGCATAAACATATGGAATGTTAAATATAATGTAATTTCTCAAAAGTTGTTTAAAAAAAATCTTTCTTTAAGGCACACACAGACCTCAAGATTCAGTCAAAGCTCCTCAACAACGGTGACGAGTAGAATATTCAAGTAGGAAAAGTAAATTACATAGACAATTCAGATCATAATTTATTCATACCGCAATGCATGATGGGAGACATTAATGAGTTGTGATTGGTGGCAACATGTAACCACGGATGAGATAGACAGGCTGATTATTGATGTCGTGTTTCTGTATAAAGATGACAGTGATTTGATTAAAACATTTTATCAAATATTTGAGGTTATAAGAAAGTACAGACATGTAACATAACTACAAAACTGTAGCTAAGAAGTTAACCAAATCATCTGAATACTTATATTTTTCAGATCATTGCATGATTAGGCTATGTCAAAACATAGCCAACAATATCAGATCAAGTAGCCTTTGTTCATTTGACTGTTATAAGTCAAAATCTCCAGGCAAACAAAAATTAAAGTGAAAATATAAGTGTCAAGAGCCCAACTAAAGCAGACAATGATCTCCATAACGGTGGCTGAAAATTTGTGATTGTCCTTCAGTGATTCTGCTTGTTATCATCAGGTGTCTTCAATAATGCTCAATCATCACTAAATTAATCACTTAATTATCTCATTAACTTTAACACTCATATCGTCCATCTGAAAGCATGTGAATGTGATTTACTACTAATCAAGGAACCGGCTTTACTGATTAGATGCGCATAACAATATCGTGCGATATATCGCCCAGCCCTAACTTATATGTAAGATCAAAATCAACAGAGTAATTTGAGTGTTTTTTGCACTGATAAGGAAAAAAGTGTGCTTATATCGCGGGCGATATGGTCGACCCCAGGGGGTTAAGTGAAAAAATTGTAAAGACTGCCCTACCTTTGTTCTGCGAAAACATCCCATAGACCGTTGCTTGTGTTATGATAAAAGCATTGTTCAGTTCAGGAGGACATGGCCCTGGACAGTAAGGACATTTTGTCTCTGCAGGCTCAAATTTCACTGGAACGGGCTTCTCTGTCTTAGACAAATCAAGTGGAAGATCCTCTGGGATTCTCTTGGAATTCCACAAGTAGTTGGTCATAATGATTACACTACTATGCGTGTATTCTGGCTGATGATTACGTTTTTTAAAATATTGAATATTTGTGCTCATAAACAGAATTTTCGTTTAGACCCAATTAAAGGAACTATAACAAGAAATGATTCATCAAATTGTCACTATTTCTGAACAAGATTTTGATTAGGCAACATACACAACAAAATTATATTACACTTGAAAATGTATTTTACTTAAAAACATTATAGGTTACTAAACAAAATAATATAGCCTTGGCCGAAGTTCAAGCAGGGCGAACAGAGCAAACTCTAATAAAGCGCACTGCACCAATTATTACACAGATCGTATAAATAAACTGACGAATCAACAATTTTATGTGTTTCTATCGTGTCAGATGTCTTTATTGAGAAAACCAATAATACCCACATGTTTGTCAGAAAACGCGCTGGACTGACAGACCTACTTAGAGACAAAAATAACAATGTTCTATGCAAAGTTTCTAGCAATACTTTGTTTCCTGCTGTTAAGCCATCTCTCGACTAAACTGAAAGGAATCGCATGTCACAAAATCATTTTTGTTATATGATAAAATATAATCTCGAGTCGGTGTAAAGCTTTGCTTACCTGCAGTTGTGAATGCAATGTTGAATAGCTGTCTTTCCTCAATGGATTGACTATACTTTCGATTTCATGTGATCTCAATGTGGTGGCAATATTGTGATAGCCCAATTTCATTAATGCAAAAGTAATTCCATGTCGTAAGTTGTTTGTAGAGTTACAAACTTCGCGAGGCAGACGATATGTTTACACATAAAACAAGTAAAAGTACCAAAGCTATTAGCATTGTCAAATTTTAATTGAAAACATGACTTTAAAGCCACACCATGTAGTCTCAGATTTTTTTGTAAAACAGTGACCTCTAGAGCCTTTGTGGTGTACTTGCACTGTCATAAATAACCGTTATTCCCCTGACTGCATATAATGAACTACTGTCAAGTGTTAGACTGCTTTTTAATAATAAAGTTGCCTATCGCGTTTGCTGGCTTTTAACATTTTTAGATGATTTCTGCAAAATCATAAGTAAATAGATAGTGTTTGGACTACTGTATAATTTCATTTATGTTTTTTGATTGTAATGTAAACATTACAAAATGTCAGATGACATCAATAAAGTTAAATGTACGTCGCATTATTTCATAACATTGGCGGTTATGATTTCATTAGACATGACTATTACAATTTATCATAATAGCAAATTGTGTTCAATTATTTACAACCTCTAGGCTTATATATGTCCTAATAATTATGTGAGATATTGACTATGTCCTCATGATAATCGCAAGAATCAACATCAACAGTGTCAAGATTTAATTGATTCATAATCAACACAATTTGAAGTAAAGTTACAGTTGGGAAGTGCACTGTTAGTCAGATAAAGTTTATATAACAGTAACTTACGCACACCATAAGAAATCCGAACCAGACACAGGACTAAAGTTACGTGATAAATACACATCACAACACCTGAGTTAAGCTGGCAAACTAGCTCTTGTGGCAAGCTCGGCAATAAAACATAACGAAAAAAAACAACAAGACTAAGAGAAACGACTGTTTTTTAGAAAGTGTGCTTACAGCTCTGGTAATCGAAAGCTAGCTAGACATATGTGAGAATTATAGAACTGGTCAGATTATCAACAACAGATGAATGAACAGCACCGTAAAAAACGACAAACCACAAACAGCGCAGCAACAAACAACATAGAACGCAAACAAGTTTACAAATAAGAGATTTACTTACAAATCCATCAACAAGATCGCCAGGTCAGCATGGCGGTTACAATCCAGTGATGCTTTTAAGCTCGCGCCAACGAGTGAAAGCCCGACCGAGTGGACTCTTGTCTGGTTTCTAGTACGGTCCGATTCTCTTTCCCTTTTTCTGGACATTTCTGACAGAGTTTTCTTGAAAGCGCGAAAGTAGCTTCATACAGTATGTTGTTGTTGATGCTTGTGACGTCGTTGCCGTAAACCATTTCGTGATTCTCACGAGCTGTGTCAGAGGGGCGCCGCTCTCAAACTTACATTGCTGTTTTTTCTGGCGGCGTCCCCCGCAAGCTTCACTACCAGGATGATTCGCCCTACTATGACTTTGTTAACCACCGAAACGACTTTGAAGCTGTTATATTAAGGTACAGATCTTGCATAGAGTGCCTTTAAAATATGAAGAGTTCAGATGCAAAAGCCTCTAAATGCCATTTGAAATTTTCTTCGAAAATGACCATTTTTATCAAACTTGTATATTTAAGTTCAGTAATTTTACTTAAATGACAATTAATAGGTAATCTTCATTGCCATTTAAGTGAAATTACTGAACTTAAATATACAAGCTTGATAAAAATTATAATTTTAGAAGAAAATTTCAAATGGCACTTAGAGGCTTTTGCATCTGAACTCTTCATATGTAAAACCTTTTTTCCAAGTCAAAAGATGTTTAAAATGTTTAAATATAATTTTAAAATTGTTTAAAATTCATGTAATGTAAATCATTTTATGTAAAAAAAAAACATTTTATTGACCATTTAATATTCTTTACAGATCTTGAAACTCCTGGCAACAGTTTGCAACATTGATGGGGCAAGCACCATGGTCAGCATTCGAGACTCCAAAAGTGAGGTCAAATCCTGCCAGATAGGGGACCAAACGGGGACGATTCAACTGTCCTTGTGGGATGGTCAAATAGATTGTGTGCAATTGGGTAAAACGTACATGTTCACAAATTTATCAACCAGATCATTTAATGGCAAAACCACATTGACAACCACACGGAACACCACAATAAAACACAGCACCACCGCAATCCCATTGCCCAGCACGTCAAACACAAACCAATTTCAAACTGAAACAAACACTCTCACACAAAAACTGTGGAAGGGAGTACATTCACAATCAAAAATCTGTGTCCGAAGTGTCACAGTACACAGCAAAGGATAAACATAAAAGAGAACTTCCACAGGTGTACCACTTGCAAAATTCTAAGAAAGAACTCCAGCTACATTACAAAATGTAATGGAGTATTGATTTTTAAAAGTGGAGACAGTGACCTGTCACTCTCTATCCCAAATTCTGTCCTAACCAAATTTATTCGCACAGAAAAAGACAGGACCTTTCTGGATGCACAGGACATTGAGGAGTTCCTTCTTACCTGTGGGCCTGTGAGTGTAAAATACACAATTGACAACCATATTATCGAAATCCAAAAAGCAACCTGTGATGTTGAAGCCACCTCGGAGGAGGTGCTTGAGCAACAACTTTGCTCAATTGCAGATACATGTTCTTTGCCTTCACCATGCATAAAAAACCCAGGTGAAAAAAGGCCTGCTGTACCTGAAGTTATGAAGCAAAAATTAAAAAAAAAAATTATTTAAATTTCTTGGGTAAGACATATTACCTGATATAAAAATAAATGAAGATTTGGTGAAATAATACTGAACATATACAATATAACCTACATAATTATATTTGCTACTTCATACCAAAGTGTTCCTGCAACAGTTCCGGCTAAAGCACAGGCTGCGTGTTTCCCAAAATTGCCGTAGAAGTTCGTAAAAACGATCGTACGACTGATCTTAATATTATGGTCTTTCCCAAAAGCATCGTAACTTAAGTAGCACTTGAAAATCTTAGAACCACGAGTGCTCTGGAGTAATCGTAAATCCCCAAGTGCATTGTAAAACAAATTTATTAGGTCAACTGCAGGACAACCGGCAGATACACTTTGTTTACAGTGAATGATGTGGGGTGTTTCCGCCGTTCAAATCAGCCCACATCTTTATTATCACCTATCGTAACATTGTAGATCCATTTATTTTTAGATTTCATATTGATTATATAACTTATTTACAAACAGGGCTGTACTAAACAACATCAAGCTTTGACGTTTCCTAGACTTTTTAGCATGTCTATTCACGTGGGGAGTGCGGTAAAAAAAAATATTTTTGACGCAAAACTTTCCTCCCAGGCAGCACCTGTTGGGGAAATATTTATTTTGTAAATATAATATAATATAATATAATATAATATAATATAATATAATATTTTGCTTGTTTAAGGGTGATGACATTATAACTAACAACATGAATTATAAACGTCATTGGAAAACTTAAAGAGAAAGTTTCAAATGCAGATATGACATGACGAAAATGACGTTCAGTACAGCCAAATGAACGTCAAAGTTTAAACGGTCAGAATGACCCCTATGGTCGTTCTGGTAGTTATGGAATTCCAGTAGTTATAATGCTAAAAGGACATTAATTTTAGCTTTATCAAAGGTATTCTCTTTTCTGTTTTTTTTCCCCCACAATTTTGTCAGTGCACTGTCTTTATTTTATAACAGTAAACAGCCCAATAACCCCTTTAATTTAAGACTTAATGTCCCGTCGATCGATCTTTTGCAAAACGAATGAAAGCAGTAGGCTATCAGTAATGTCAAACATGTGATGTGAAGTCAACTTCAGGTGTGTGTATGCTATTTTAACGAGTGTTCTCACAGATACGCGTGTCATTCGAGGAGGTTTATAGACATTGTTTCTTATTCAAAAGTAGTGTTTTGCAACTTTGCATATTGCAAAGCATGAAGCATATTTCCTGTTCGTCCATCTGTGCAAGATAATTTACACTTTAGGCATGTGCGATATGTTTCAGATAGGTATATCCTATAACCTATGTCAAATGTAAACACATGAATCGGATATGTGTCACATTTAAAAGAACATGTAAGACAGTTAAACAATAGGATATAGACAACAAATCAGAATTGGGCATCAAGACCTACGTACTTGTTTACATATCGCGTCATTTCGCGCTCAAGTTATTCGCTCAAGTTTCGCGTTATTTCAATAGGCGCGCTCATAATGGAAACGGCGCGGACCGCGGTGCGACGCGCTCGCTCTTTCCAAGCGCATGCGCGCCGCTATGGCGCTCGTTTTGTCATTTCATTCCTAACCTATGATGAGTGAAAAGAGACATTTTTAAGGCCCCGTCCACACTACTGCGTTTTCGTTTAAAAACGGAGAATTAAAACGAATACGATCTCCATCCACACCATCGTTTTATCTGCGTATTAGAAATGATCTCCATCCACATTAAAATGACTGAAAACGGGGATCACGTGACCATTCACCAACACTGGGCATGCGCGTGCCGGTGTAAACAGTGAATGGCGAATCAGGGAAGGATACGTCAAGAATTATAACACCCAATCGTAGAGCCAAGCATCTGCCTCTGCGTCAGCGTTTCTGGAGTTCTCCGTTTTGTCTCATCCACACTAAAACGCCCTCTGGAGATTCAAAACGAAAAACGCAGCTGCTGCGTTTTTAAACTTCTCCATTTTACGTCTTCGCTTTTCCCGTTTTAGTGTGGACGGGAGGTGCAAACGTAGCAAAAGGTCTCCGTTTTTAAACGAAAATGCAGTAGTGTGGACGGGGCTTAAGACATCCGTAAAAAGAAGACGAAGGAGCAGTCTACCCTTGCGTCGCCGTCATTCCGTGTCTATTTTTGAATGGGATTGATAGAGACGCCAGACAACAGACCAGCGGCGACGTCGCAGCAATAATGTAACTGATGGCGACGTGACGACGGCGTACACCAGAAATATTTACAAAATCATGATGTCTGAACTTGGCATGTCGCCAAATAAGACGCTTTATACACAAATCGGCTTAATAAGATGACTGATACACACGTCGTCCCTCTTCACGTCGCCTAACCGTACGTTCACACCGCCGCCGACTTGAGCGTCAAAGAAGCTCTGGCCGCTCTGTCAAGGACACTTGTCAAATAGCACGGGGAAGCTCGTTGACGCTTTGAACGCTTTGACGTTGCAGGGAGAAGAGAAGTGTCACAATATGAAATGTAATAAAACGAGAAAACAAGCAATACATTGAATAAAACTTTTATAATGACAGCATTTTTATAACCGCTTTATAACCGTCGGGGAAAATTAATAATTAACTATTATTATTATTAGCGAGTGTTTGTAAATATTTCAAATAAAAGTTGCGCTCATTCTCAAATATTTGTCACTGGATCATTATGGAAAATCGTGAAGTTGTGTTTGGTGCTGCTTTACTGCATTTGGGGAGAAGACGTCGGACTCGGAGATTTTCAGCTTCTCCTCCATTTTCTCGGAACTAATGTTAGGAACGAAAGTTCACATTGTATGTGTCTCCGGAATCAGCCAGAGTAAAGGACGTCTTTATTCCGATTGGTTGCTGGCGTTTGCCGCTGCTTGCCGCTGAACCGCTTCATAGCTCATTACCATAAAGTTGAGCTTCTTTCAACTTTCAGATTGACGCTCAAAACGCCCAAAACGCGAAGCCGAGGAATTTGACGCTCCTTGCAGCTGAGAGAAGCCAGCTTCCATTGAAAATGAATGACTTCCGGCTGCTTTGGAAGCTCAAGTCGGCGGCGGTGTGAACGTACAGTTATAAGACACCTGATACTCACATTGTATGTATTTCACCTTTAAACATTTTAAAGTTTGCAAAGATGTAGGCCTACTTGTTATAGGCTATTGCTTTTAGCCTACAGTAATTAGTAAACTCATTTCTCAAAAAGGGCCACCGGGGCTTATACTAACTACTGTAAGTTTTTTCAATGGCAAGGCAAGGGAAGGCAAGTTTATTTATATAACACATTTCATTCACAGTGGCAATTCAAAGTGCTTTACATGGAAGAAATTAAAAGAATCAAAAGAAATCAGAAAAATTAAAACAGTTTAGAATAAAAAAAAATCATAATAAATATAGCTGCGAGCAGCGATTGCGGGCCCAAGCCGGTGGCACCGCAACCCCTTTAGTTACCTAAAGGCACCGGGGTGGTGGTCCCGCCGGCTTTGGCCCTTCATCGCTGCTCGCAGCTGTATTTATATATATATATATATATATATATATATATAGCCGGTGGCACCATATTTACACACACACACACATATATATATATATACACATACATATACATAAAGACACAGAGAATATTATTTGCTCTTTGATTAGAATGTTACCTTGAAAATCAATCATTTTAATTAAATCTCAACCAACAGAGAAATCCCCCTGCCCTCCCCTAACTTTTTCATTTATTCAGGTTTAATTATCAATGCAATCTTAATTTTATTTTAAAGCAAAGTATACATTTAATAGATGAAGGTTTTATGTATATTTTGTCATTTAAAAAATATAAAATTGTTATATAAAAAGACAAGGACTTTATCTTTTAATGCAGGAAAAATCATACAGCATAGCATACGATATAATATCTTAAGAGTAAGTACATAATTACAAATTTAGATAGTAAATTTATTTATATATTTTGTAGTAGCCAATATAACAAGCAAGTACACTGCAGGGAATCGAACCCCACCCAAGTGGTGTACCTGGCGTACCATTACCAGTGTATTTTTGCTTTTTGTTATTGTTTTGGCTATAAGGAAAAGCAAAAACTTCTATTAGCAACAGCATGGTGTAATTATGTTGATCTAGGTAGCATGAGATTAAAGGGAAAAATTAAGTATAGTATGTGTTTTATGTGATTTTTTGTTGAAATTTCAACATTTTTTATGTTTACGATGGTTTTTAAAATCACAATATTGCAATAACAGTTATGTGTTGTTTGTAATAATTTTGTATATTCAATATATTGACAGATAAATTAATTCAAATGTAATATAATCATAAATGTGTATTTGAATGTATTTGACTTAAAAAAACTCGTCAAAACTCGTTCAATATTTAATCAGTAAGCTATAACAATCAGTGGGTATTGGCATTTATTTATGGTGTAATATTGTGAAATTGTCTAAATTTGTTAGATTTACATATTAAGTATAACTATATAGTTAATGTTGTGTTATTCAAATGCTGTTGCAATGCAAGAAAAACAAAACCTTTTTGTTAAAATATGTGTGAATAGAAAAACGAAAACGAATGTACTTGTTTAGCAATAGTTAATTTTACATACTTGTAGAAATTGAATAATGAATAATGGTGTGGAATTTTTTTGAAGTATTTAATCCATATGTATATTTTAAAGCTTTAAAAGGTTTAAAAGCTTTAAAGCTTTAAAATACACATAAATGTATAAAAGTAAATTGGGAACAGCATAATAATGGTTTAATAACATATGAATGTAATTAAGTAAGAAATTATTTGTATTTATCTGAATTGTGTATCACTAAAATACGAAAACACTGCAATTAATTATGCACATTAACAAAACAAAGAGCAGAACTGTGTGTTTCTGTAAATTTAATACTGGGAGGTTTGTTCAGCACACTCTCCCTGTATATAGTAGCACACTAACACACAGAGAATTAAAATACCAAAACACTGCAATTAATCATAATAATAATACACAGACCAGAACTGTGTGTTTGTGTAAATCTAATACTGGGTGGTTTGTTCAGCACACTCACCCAGTGTTTGTAGCACACCTTTAGTAGCACATAGGAATAAAATACCAAAACACTGCAATTAATCACACATAATAATAAAACACAGATCAGAACTGTGTGTTAATGTAAATCTAATACTGGGTGGTTTGTTCAGCACACTCACCCAGTGTTTGTAGCACAGTATCGCACAAAGGAATAAAATACCAAAACCCTGCAATTAAATACACATAATAATAAAACACAGATCAGAACTGTGTGTTTGTGTAAATCTAATTCTGGGTGGTTTGTTTAGCACACTCACCCAGTGTATCGTAGCACAGTCTGTCTCGCACATAGGAATAAAATACCATATAAACTGCAATTAATTATGCACAGACTAGAACAGCTAAACTGTATGGTTTAACAAGGATCCAAAAGATAGAGTTAAGCTCTGTTCTGGGGGTCCCTATTTCCTTTACCGTGTAATTAGATCTGTACATAATCGTATATACCATATCAAGGTTTTTATTACTGATTGATCTGAGTAAAAGTAAGATATTATCTATAAGCTATACCCGTGGAACAAGTTGTTAAATACTTTTAAACATGTAACTGTTGAAATGAACACAAAACTCCCTCATGTGTGCTAAAGTAAACTGGCACAACATTTGTGTGCACAGAAAAGTTGTTAATATTCTTCATGTACACATGGTCAATTAAGGTTCCGTTTTCAGATGTTGGCTTTTCAACAAGTTGGACAAAGCCATGATCTGACATGAAAGAGCACAGGGAATTTGATTTCAATGCATCATTATTAAAGTCTCCCATAAGTATGATTTTATGGCAAAGCGAAGTCATTAAATTAATCAATTTACCTATATTATCTTTGAAAATGGATAAAGGATATGTTTGTGGCCTCTAGATAACTCCGAGTAATATGTCAATTTCAGTGAAGTGTGTGAGCATGCACTCCAAGTTAAGATTTGGAAATGTTATAGTAGTGTTTTCCACACCACATGCTGTATATAACCCAACTCCACCATGTTGTTGAGCTTTCAAATCACTGAAAAGAGGACTATTGTTTGTGTATGCGGCTGATCGAGAAAGATTAACAAAGTTATAATTGTCTAAGTGTACATTGTCTGACTGATAGAAAGCAGGCAACCAAGTTTCAGTTAAAGCTATACACGTGGGTTGCAACTGTTGAACAGAAACCAACAAATCTTGTTTATGGCATTGCAAACTCTGTACATTTAACAAAAACACAGAAAAAGAGGTATTTGACATAGTATAATCTAAATCATTATGTGTCATAAAAGACGACATTTCATTAATTGCCTCAAAGACTTTTTCATTACAATAGATACTTTTTTCTTTGAAGTCTTTTATTGTCAAACCAGACAACGTTCTTACACGACTTAATGCTACATAAGCCTGTCCTGCAGTAAAAACTCTTTTTAAACTAACAACAGCACTATCAACAGTAAAACCCTGAACTTTATGAACTGTGCAGGCCCAAGCTAATTTTAAAGGAAATTGTCGACGAAGTCCACCTTTCGTACAAACGGTTTCTTCTTCTACTTATATTGGCGTAGAATGAACCTCTCTTGCTGGTTCAGTCAAACACTGCTTACGTCTTTTCATCCCCACATTACTATCATCAAAACAAACGTGAATAGCTTCAGGTAATTTATTTTTATCTGAACGTGCTATATGTGTGACTGTGCTACAGACAGCATTCACTAATCCATCATTGATATCAATATTTTTAATCAACATGACGCGTGCATTTATTCCTAAAAGCAACTTTGCTTCCAAGTTTGTATTATGAACTTTTACATGATGTCCAACAAGTAATTCTAATTTACCAGTTTGCTTGCTACGTGCAAAATCTTCAGCCTCTATAGTTTCAATATCACTGCAGATTTCAATTAATTGCTGTAGGTTGTGCTCATGGACTTCATCATTAGTAGAAAATATATGTAAAGAATCGTTATTTTCATCATTATCACAACTTGATAATATTTCCTAATCTTCTTTTTTTAGTGGAGATTTCCTGTTTCGCTTTCTTAGTCAATTTAATAACTCAGCAAAAGTGCTGTCTTGTTGCCTAACAACCTGTGTCAATTCTACAACACTAAAATAATTCATCCATAAATCGATTCCTGGTACATCTACAAAGAGTGGTTTACCCTTCACAGGAGGTAATTGGAAGAAATCGCCAACAGCTATGACAGCAACATTACCAAAAATAGAAAAATCTCCAGTTTGCTTAATTTGTCTCAATCGTTCATGAATATATGTTAGCAGTTTATGGTCTACCATTGATATTTCATCTATAATTAATATTTGAAGGCTGTGGAATTTTGTGCGTAAAAAAATTAGCTTGTCTTCGCTCAAAGGGGTGTACGGCAACTTCACATTTGTGTTAATACAAAAGGTTGTATGAATTGTTGAAGTTTTTAGTTGATACGCTGCAATGCCAGTTGGAGCGGTTAAAAGAACAGTAATGTCATCCGGGTGCAGAGACGTTTGAGACAGTAATCTTGTTGCTTCATACTGTATGGCTTTAATTAAATGACTTTTTCCTGTGCCTGCTCCACCAGTAATAAATACATGAAATGGTTTTGGGTTTTCTCCTCTGATTTTATTCAAACATCACTGTCTAATTTTATAGAAAACAGCCATCTGGGTTTTGTTTAAAGAGCGAATTAAGCTCAAGCCATCTACACGATTCAGACAATTCTGTTTTTTTTCTATCTGAGCATTTAGCTTATTGTTACATGCTAAATCTGGAATGGTCTCATGTCCCTCTATTTCCTGATCTGTTTCCAGTCTAACTTGTTTACACTCAAAATGTTCTAATTGCTGTTCAGGACAAAGTGCACACCATGCATTTTCTAACACGTCCTCATTATGAACAGTATTTTGTGCAGTGTCCATCACATCTGCATCCTTTTCAAATAATGCTCTGTTTGTATTTACGACATGTTGTACTGATTGTGCGGAACCGTCGCTAAAAGAAACTTCACCTTCCCTGTAAAAATTTTCATAATTATTATATCCTGCTGGTTTCAGTTGACTATCTGTACGGTATGTAAGAAACAATTGTAATAAACTTTGATAAAATTTTTCAGGATTTTTTGTCACTGAGAATCGGGTGAAATGGATAATAGCAGGTTGAGTGCGTGTTCTCTTCACAATGAAACCTAAGTTGTTTTGCAACATAATTTTATTGGAACAAGACTGACTTTCGTACACTATTCGGTACTCTGACGCAAATGTGGCTAAGCACATATCATTAAAAATGTTCTGATTTGGTCTATTTTTGTCAACAAAACTTGTCATCCACATCTCTTCACTATTCAGATTTTGAGAGTTCAACTTGTTTTGTATAACGCTAAGTGGCAAACTCATACGAACAGTATCGTCACCTGTAGGAATAAACTGAACCTTCCTTGAACACTCTTTTAAGTGCATATTGGTTAATCTATAAACTGCTTCCTGTGCACTAACCTCTCGATTGTGTAAATACACAGTCCCTAATTTTTTCAAAGCTTGTTTTGCATCCACATTACCCTGCGTTGTTGATTCTCGCTGGGCATTAGCTAACAACAAACCCATTTCCCTTTCAGATTTTGAAATGTAGGAAATGATATAAACAATGCAAGCATAAGCATCTGTGACATATTGAATGTCCATATTAGCGTTCCAGCACTGAAGGCCAAACTTATTATATTGATTAACCCAAACTTCATTTAATTGTCGTTTTAAGACAATGTGTGTAGTATTATTTATACAGTTATATGCCATCTCAAATAATTCCTGATTTATACCAATACTAGTAAACAAACTTTCTAAAGAATCTATCTTCTCTTCTAAAACAGCTGTCTTAACTGCTGTCATTATGGCACGAGCATATTCTAAATTGATGTTATCATTTATAGTTCCAGTTTTAGTTCTGTCTTGCCATCTATTTGTACTATCACCATTATTGGGTACTTCTACCTCAGACTCATCTACTTTTCTTAGACAAATGAACGTCTGCATTGATGGCGGCTTTGGAAAGTTAAAACGACAGACTGTGTTTTTCTTTTTGCACGTTTTAGAATGATGCTTACTGTGACATTGCACCGATGTGACAATACTGTGCAAGTTTTCATTTTCAATGGGCACATCACAAGTCACATATTTATCTATAAACTGAACAACCTCCTCATCAGAATTTTTATCTATTTGTGGAGCATTTTTGATCCAAAACAAACAATGAACATGGGGAGAACACGTTGTTGAAATTCAACCCTATAAAAATAATCTACAATTTCTCCTATGGGGTGAACTGGTGACATGAGTACCTCTTTCAAAATACAATGCCATCTAAAATCAAATATGCGAGCTGCAGTAACAGGATTACGACGCAAAAGCTCACATTTGTCTGCCCATTCCAGTTGATCTAAAGTTTCCTGTCTTCCTTCAATTTTTAAAATACTTGACATCAAATTTGTCCATCTCATATCCGCAGATGAAAATGAGCAAAACCAAGTGGGAATGCCTAACTGTCTTACCATAGCAAACAAATCTTTTTGCACACCTTGCCAGAATGATGGAGTGCCACGAATGGGCTTCAAAAACCTGTACCCTTCATCAAAATTAAGAACTTGCCTCAAGGACTCTGTGTCTTTAAACATGTCATTTGGTATGGGTTTACTAAAGCCATGTCCTTTCCTTAGAGCAATAGATACACTAGACACTACCTGTTCAACTTCAGACAAATACTGTGCATAAAAAATGTATTCAACATTTCGTGCAAATCTTCCATCTGCATGCAAAATTCTATTATTAAAATAGCGTGACAATGTTAATCTCTGTGCCCTTTTGTTGCCATAAATTGAACAACCATGTGGAAATAAAACTGGAAAACATTTTGTTGTTTGTTCCATCTGCGAGCATTTTGATTGGATTATTCCCTTCAGCAGGAGCAATGTTCAAGATCCCATCAAAGTACTGAACAAGAACTTCTTGCCCAATATCTACAGGCTGTAAACATGTGTCCATAAAGACACAGTGCTGTTGCCTATCATGTAACTCCTCATCAACTTGTATATTTTCTGCTTCATTTTCTTCAATGTCATTTTTATCATCTTCATTTTGTTGCCTAGTAAACCCATTTAACCAATCATCATTAAAAACTACATCTGAATAAAATTTGTTGTGTTGTTTTAAGTAGCATAATGCTTGTTTAATTTTATTTGTATCTACATATTGATACTTATAATGACCTTTATATGTTAATTTGCGCTTTAACTTTACACAAACGAAAGATCCCTCAGCTTCTGTTCTAGGCAAGACATTTGTTGTGTTTTTAATATTAGCTGGTACACAAGTCACAGGTCCATGAACTCCATTTTGACCACCTTTTGGCAAAGCCAACATTTTCATAAATGGAATATGCAATGAAATCAAATGTTGCTCTAAATTATTAAGGCAACTAAGCTCTTCTGGTATTGGTTGCAATTCCAGATTGTTAACAGCACTTTCCGCTGGCTTTTCTCCTTTTTTCAACTTAGAATGACAAGTGTAGCAAATCCAAAGCTGACCTTTACTGGAATTTGCTAAAGGACAGGGAATGTCACATTGTTCATCACATGTATGTAAAAAAATCTCTGTAATACATGAGTTGGCAACCAACCAAGTTGCAGAATTATGATTATAACTTTCTTTGCTACAACATAATACTTGCTGTTTAATACTTGCTGTATACATCTTTGGCAAACACAACAAACAAACTCTAACCCAGAACTAACTTTATGTTCAAACTGTTTTCTGACAAAATCAGAAAGCTGTTGATTTTGTTTTAATTGTTTCCTTCTCATCGTGTTCACAGCAAAATCCCCAGTGTTAAATTAACACTGAGAAGTGAGAATTATATAAACTCTGAGCAGAGTGTTAAATGAACACTGAAGCAGTGTTAAAGTTAATGAGATAATTAAGGGAATAATCAAGTGATGATTGAGCATTATTGAAGACACCTGATGATAACAAGCAGAATCACTGAAGCACAAAACCGGAAATTTTAAGTCACCATTATGGAGATGAGTGTTTGCTTTAGTTGGGCTCTTGACCCTTAAATCTTTAAAATTATATTTTGTTTGCCTGGTGATATTGACTTATAACAGTCAAATGAACAAAGGCAACTGTGATCTGATAGTGTTGGTTATGTTTTGACATAATCATGCAATGATCTGAAAAATGAAACTTATTCAGATGATTTGGTTAACTTGTTAGCTAAATTTTTATGATTATGCTGCTTATCTGTACTTTCTTAAAACCTCAAATATGTAATAAAATATTCTGATCAAATCACTGTCGTCTTTATACAGAAACACAGAGATCAATAATCAGCCTGTCTATCTCATCCGTGGTGACATGTTTCCACCAATCACAACTCATTAATGTCTCCCATCATGCATTGCGGTATGAATAAGTTATGATATGAATTGTCTATGTAATTTACTTTTCCTACTTGAATATTCTACTCGTCACCGTTGTTGAGGAGCTTTGACTGAATCTTGAGGTCTGTGTGTGCCTTAAAGAAAGATTTTTTTAAACAACTTTTGAGAAATTACATTATATTTAACATTCTGGATGTTTATGCAGAATCTCAGTTATACAGTAACCAACAAATTAAATCACAGACATAAATTTAGAATGACAAGTCATTACATAACCAACATCATTTTATAATTGTTTATCTTTGTTCATCTGACAGGATTAACTCAGATGCAATAACAAATTAAATATAAATTTTTTAATATAAGGGTCAAGAAGCCCAACTAAGGCAAACACTCACCTCCATAATGGTGGCTTAAAATTTTAGATTTTTTCCTTGTGATTCTGCTTTAGGTGTCTTCAATAATGCTCAATCATCACTCATTTAATCACATAATTATCTCATTAACTTTAACGCTCTTGAGTGTGGACTTATATACACTCCCAGGTGTATTAGTTTAACACGGGAGATTTTGTCGTGACGAAGAGCCGTAATTAACTGACCAGTTGAGCCATATCGCATTAAATATCGCTATCGATATGTCCTCGATATTAACGTGATTTGGCTCAGCTTGTCAGTGATCTACGGCTCTTTGTAGTGAATCCCGCTCCATCTGAAAGCAGGTGAAGGTGATTTACTGCTAATCAAGGAACCGGCTTTACTGATTAGATGCGCATACAATATCGTGCGACTATTATCGCCCAGCCCTAGTTTTGATTGGTGGCACCGAGAATGCAATGCAACATGCTCTATAACTCTTACCATTGTTGAGATTCACAGGCTAATTATTGATGTCTGTGTGTCTTAAAATTAAAGGGAAGTAAAAAAATGTATTAGTAAAACTTTTAGGAAATTATTTTGAATACATTGTAGCCATTGAGAATAATATGCTGTACAAGGTCACTGCTGCTATAATTAATAAAGTAAACCTAACTCAGAAATTAGAATCTATATGAATTCAGTGATTCAGGTCAAATGATTGTGAATTAATGATTATGTTAAAACACAACCATCACCATCAGATCACCTTTTCTATTTGTTCATCTGGCTGTTATAACTCATGTACAGCAGCCAAACAAAATATAATGATAAAAAAATAAGGGTCAAGAGCCCAACTAAAGCAAACACTCATCTCCATAATGGTGACTTAAAATTTCCGGTTTTGTCCTTCAGTGATTCTGCTTGTTATCATCAGGTGTCTTCAATAATGCTCAATCATCACTCAATTATTCCCTTAATTATCTCATTAACTTTAACACCGCTTCAGTGTTCATTTAACACTCTGCTCAGAGTTTATATAATCCACACTCTCAGTGTTAATTTAACACTGGGGATTTTGCTGTGTACCCTGAGTTCCACCGACCGTCTCCTCAATATCTTCTATATCCTCGTTTGAGGCATCCACTGCATTTTTGGCCAGGTGTGGATGCTCTTGGAACAGCCACCACATAGACAAGTATCTATGTAAACAGCTGATTCTGTTTTTTGATCCAATGCACTTGTAGTGCCATTTCCCTGATTTCGTATCGAATGTTGAAATTGTCCTTCCAAACCTACACCAGTTGTCCTTCTCACCAGTGTACACTGAGAAGAAGATGTATCTATCCGAGAGACTGTGTTCCCCCCAGAAAATTGGAAACACACAGCCGACTTCCTCTGAGTAGGCATGTTGAGTGAGTGCCAAACATTCTTCTTGCCTGGATGTTGAGATGAGTCCTTTTTCCACCATCTCATTCACAGACTCATTTTTCAGTGCTGGTGGTGGAATATATGCCTGGGATTTTCTGGTCCTCTCTAGGTGGTAGCATTCTTTACCAGGGTTTCCACTTTGGGCAGCTATGCTCATGAAGTCCCTACATTCATCCACTTCACAATCATACAGCTGTCCTGGTAAACACTTCTGTACATGTATAGGAAGTCTAATACCATGAGAATGTTTTGTTGTCACATAGAGTCAATTTTTTGGGTCAATGCAAATCATGTGTTCTTGTCCATCATGCTGCTCTTTTTCGTGACGTCTCAAGTTTGAGGTGGTCCTGAAAGGAATCCCGCATATATGGCACACCCTGGTTCCTTGCTGGACTTGGTCAGTTGAAACAATAGGCACAGAAGGTTGTTCCACATCTGAGAAAAATAAGACACATTCCATTTTGATCATGATAATTTCAGTTATAAACCACAGTTGTATCTCTAATTCTGTTTGGTTTAAATTTCTCAGTGTACTCTCCAGAAGGTGTTGCTGTCACCACCAGACCTGTTATGGCAAAGAAAATGGATATATTTGACAGATGTATTGTAAATTTTAAACTTGTCAAAGATACAAATAGTATGATTTTAATTGTTTACATTGAGCTACCATGATTTTTTAAGTGGGATTTTAAATCTCCAGATCTACTTATTATTTTGGCACACTTAGGACAATGCCAGTGGCTCCTTCTACCACTTTTACGATCTGGACAGTGACATGGTATGGTGAACTTGCCTAAAAGACAATAAGACTTTTTGTAAACAAAGTTTCAATACATAAATTCTACATATACATTTAATGGATTATTAATATTTGCAAGATTTAATCATCAAGATATTACTCACTTGTGTCACCCTCTTTAAAGTGTATGGCAAATCTCAGATGATTTGTAGAAAAATGATTTTTAGATGCTGTAACTGAAGAAGTGCAGTAACAACAATCCTGATCACCTCCAAGCTCCAAAAAGTCTTCTTTGTTGAGAAACTCAAATACCCTTCCTGTCAAATAAATACAATAGACATGTTGAGTGAGAGAGAGAGAGAGAGAAAGAGAGAAATGTGCACAGAGCATATGATTATTTAATTGGTAATTTAATTTAGTTATGTAATTGGTAAATAAAAGTCTAATAATGACGTTCACATCAATTTATACTCTGTTGCCAAAGATATATGCAATACAACAAGAGCAAATAGCTATATCAATATTGCTACATTTGTTAGAAAAATTGTCCTATGCATAGAAAAATATAAAAATACATAATCTTAAATCGATCATGATTAATAATGAAACTTCAGCGTCACGCTTTTTACTTTTTTTACTTTTTATGACTAGTTTTTGAATTTATAGCCTAATAGATAATCTCTGTTAAGGGAATCGATTTTGGACTAAATATTTATTACCTACAACAGTGGCATGTTTTAGCTATAGTTTCTGACTGTGTAGGTTGACAATTTCCATAACTAATGCTATAGACACAAAAGAAATAAAAAAGGAACATTGGCCTAAGCATAGGCCTAAAAAGGAGCCATCAGTCTTACTTGTAATTAAATCCTGATTATAACAAATGCTAAAGTTAAACAATGACAATTTGTAATGTTACGTTGAAGAAAAAAGAGTACCCCCACTCCCACACACACACACACACCCCTCCCCCACGATCAAATCCAAATTACAGAGAAAAACAACCAAACCAACAGCACCCAACCTAACACCCCCAACACACACACACACACACGCACACGCACACAGAGACACATTTTAACTATTTATTTAAGTCCACTTGAAAGAAATGATTTACAGGGACATAAACACGCACACACACAAACACGCACGCACACACACACAGCTTATGACACAAAACTGTTGTGTAACAAACAATTTGTAACATTTTGCCACGGCCAACATTTCAACTTACTTTCTCACTCACTGTACTCAAGTTGTGTGAAAGGAAGTGCTCATTACAAAGCAGATGACAATTTGTTGACCCATTAAAGACAAGAACACAATGAACACACACGCACAACGAAGAAAAGAACATTAAAACTTTATTTAAAACACCAAAAACTCAAAAATAATTAAAATTTAAAAGAAAATCAGGTAGGAGTTCTTCTGAAAAACAAAACATCGTTTTAGTGGAACGCTTATCAAGTAACCACGGCAACATTAAGAATCGTGCTGACAAATGGACTTTTACCCGTGTCCACCCTCTGCTGCTCCTGTGCCAGTGCTGTGGCCCCGACGGCGATCAGCTCCGCCTTTCTCGGAGTGTTTTCTTCTGAAAAACAAAGCGTCGACTTAGTGGACCACTCGTGTATTATGTGCAGCGCTATCAGAACCGTGATGACACGGGGGAATCATACCTGTGGTGGTGACCTCCAGGTCGTAGGGGGTCCACAGCGCCGGCACCGGATTCACGTAGGCAAATAGCTCATGTTTTAGTCTGTTTTAGTCATCAACAATCATTAACAATCATCGATGATCACCGATATCAGGATTGTGACGATCGACGGATCCATACCAATGAGCTCCTGGATGTCAGGGTCGTGCCCAGACTCGGGTGGCGGCACCTGAGGCTCCTGGGACCAGGCCTCGCCCGGGGAGCCATCGGCCTGGGAGAAGTCGGGGACCATGGGGATGGCTGGGTTGATCGACCGCAGGGCCTGAAGCTTCCCCACGGTCACCGACTTCTGCAACGTCCTCACCGGCCTCAACCTCGAGCTGGTCTGAAATGTAGAAAAACACACAATGGCATTCATTAAACCAATGACAAACAGACAGCTGTATCGCACACCGATTTAAAACACGGGGTCAGTTTTAACGCCGACTTACCGTCAGGTCCCTGTGACCCTTGATCAGGTGTTTCTCTGGATACCTGACGACCTTGCCACAGAGCAAACAAACCAAATCCATTAGCTTTACTCTGCGGCGGGCATATCTCATCAATATGCCCCTCTGCTCGAGGTTGAGCATGGCGTGGACGTCTCTCAAGTGCTCGCCGATGTATGCCACCCGAGCTGGGCACATGGGGCATTGTACAGCTGTGAGAAAAAATGTGCCAAAAAAGTCAAAACACACACACACTCACACACAGCTTATGACACAAAACTGATGTATAACAAACAATTTGAAACATTTTGCCACGGCCTTTTTTCAACTTACTTTCTCTCAAATGTTTCTGCATCTTTAAAGAATGAAAAAAAAACAGACTTTAATCAGCTAAAATGTGTGGTTGAAATACAGCAGCTTTGATCAGTTCTGTGAAATGGTGAACTTTTGACACTTCTCTCTAACAAATCAGCAAGCTCGTTAATCACCTTGACGACTGGTAGGCAAAAAAATAAAATAAAAAAATGCACTTTTCAGTCACCATCCACAATGAATGGGCTCAACACAAACAGGGCAAGAGAAATGCTTAGGAAGCAGCTAGGGCCCTCAAACTCGGGGACACCATTCAAGGTCACTAGATGACGGGACTCGCTGATTTTGGGGGTCCTGCGAGCTTCCATGTTTGTTACTTTGACCTTTTTGACCCCTGTCAGCTTTTCTCCCCCTTTTCGGGGATTCAGACTGTTTTTTTGATCGACATTTTGCAATTAAAGATCCTGTCATGATGAAAACTATTTTACTGCACTCGGCAGGCCCCGCTGTGTCCATAGCACCAAGCGCCATCCCATCATTCCACTGTCCATGAACCCCCTATTAGTCCAATAACCCACTGTATTAACGGACATTTTAATTCAAGTTTTTTTTCATGATAAAAACTATTTTACTGCAATCAGAGGGGCCCCCTGAGTCTGTGGCACCAATCGCCGTCCCGAAATTTCACCGTCCGCGAACCCCCTATTTTTATAATGGCATAAATGCTACGTGGGATGTCCAGATGTCAGCTCTGGATGGGTCTAGAGGCTCCATTTTTGCCCTCAGGCCTGATAGAGGGCCTTGGGACTAAGACCTGAGTGCAAAAATGGAGGCTCTAGACCCTTCCAGAGCTTAGATATCGAGATCCCACGTAGCATTATAAAAATACTGGGTTCGTGGATGGTGGAATTTTGGGATGGCGCTTGGTGCTACGGACTCAGGGGCCCCACCTGAGTGCAGATTTAATGGTTTTCATCATGACAGGGAACTTTAATTTTAAAAATGTCTGATGAAAATAAAGGAGCAGCAACTAGGGATGGGTATCGTTAAGGTTTTATCGGTATTACTACTCTTACCAATACCGCTTATCGATCCGGTACTTTAACGGTATTCTTATCGGTTCTTTTTGGTGTTTTTTATTATTTATTTATTTATTTTAAGAATTAAGAACATAATTAAACTTTATATTTTGAAATGTAAAATAGAAAAAGCAAAACGAAGAAAAATATCTTTTTGTTATGCACTACTGTGCAGGCTTTTTTGTTTATACAAAAAGGACACATAAGAAAAAAACAAGTACAAACACAAGAATACAATTAATCAAAGATACAAATTATATACTAAGTGCTTTAATTTCAGGAAGGTCCACTAACATATCTTTTCAGGTAATTGTTTCTGTCTGAAAAGAAACCTAGTAATCAAATATAAAATAGCACTGTATAGTTTATCATAGATAGAATAATGCTTATTAAATCTAAAGTTACTCATTCAAAAGCTGTGAGTGATTTTCTCTGCCTTTTGTCATTTGATTTGCATTAATGGCTGAATCGTCAGGTTTAGGCTATTAGACTGCTGCCCCTTTAAGACCAGTGCAGATCTAATGGGGACTGATGATGTACCATCATTTTCTCCCTATTATTTACGTCCATTTAAGATATAATTGTTTTTAAGTGAATAAATTGTGTTTAAGTGAATCTCAGAGCTGGTCATTTTTGACATTTTTATGTATATTTGATAGTTAAGGACGCACGAAGCCCAAGTATAGGCTACTTTTCTTGTCTCGTTGCAGTCCGTTTCGGCGCACCGCCTTGTGAACAGCGTCTCTTTCACAGGTTTTTGTGTTTTCAATAGCCATTGTTTTTATCTTGCAACAGTAGAAGACAGCATTTTGCAACAATCGCCGATCGTGCTGATTCTGACGGTTACGTTTGGGTTTTAGGAAAACTGACAGCGCTCCGCAGTGCTGCGAAGTAAAGGAAGTTAAGCTGGACAGATCGTCTCGTTTTTTAACAGTTTTCAAATCTCAAATATCTTCTTTTTATAAGCTTTGGAAGCCGAAATACTAAATATATTAGAATAATATCCCAGATCTAAAGTGTAATCACGTTGAATGTTTAGTTCTGTCCTCATTGTCACTCAAGGGCTGTCGTGTTGCGCGTGCTGTGGCTTTGCGTGAGAGACCGCTCTCTCTCTCTCTTCTGAACTGCGAATTGCAATTTGCATCACAGACGAATGGTTTAATTAAAATATAGTTTATATATAGAAATGGCTGGCGATATAAACATGTTCAAGATAACGTATTTATAGGAATAATAAATAGTAGCCCAACTTACGTGTATTTACTTAATTTCTCCAGTACCGACAGCAGAACCGATAACGTCCGAGCTTATCGATACAGCGGTCTTTCAAAATTCAGTACCGGGGCCCGTTTAATACCGGGTCTCGGTACCCATCCCTAGCAGCAACATATTATTTTTTTATGAAGGCCCACTTGCTCCTAGGGACACCAAATTTGAATTTTGTTTAGAACCTTGAGAGACCTTTCCGGGGAGACCACCCACGGCCCCGTGGACCCCAGGGGCCAGAGCTAGAGCTTAAAACGTGAATTTCCGCGTTCTAACACTCAACGGATGCCGCCGTGGGTGGGCTCTTTGTAAGTGTCTATTTGAGCTGAAAAGAATGGTAAAAAATCGTCCCGATTGGCTGCGTTTTCGCGGACATATGAGCCGAAAACCGTCGGGCGCGTTCTAAAATGATGTCCGCATTCCAAAATGGCGGCCGCCTAATCTCGGAACAAAATCGCCCGTATCTCGGGGACCCGGGCGAGTTGGACATCATGGGTGGGCTCTTTGGAAAGGCCTTATCCGCCACTGTAATCTATTGGAGTGTGGGGAACGTGGAGAAAGCAGCTCCTGAAAAAAAACGTCCTTTTCCCCTCCATTGAATGTGGATGGTGACTGGAGTTTTCACCTCTACTGTACTAAGCACAATCTATTGAACATCACACTAGTTTTGATCATTGTATTTTCTTTAAAATCCACACATTGATGTACATTACAGCCATAAATGATGTATTATTAGCCTAAAAAAACCCACCAGTCCACTCTGGACAGTCATTCTCAGTTGAAAGTGGCCCGGAAAACCCCTAATACCGCCCCCAGTCCACGTCGGATGGTCCTCTCAGTTGAAAGTGGCCTAAACCTAGGGCTGGGCGATAATATTGCACGATATTGTATGCGCATCTAATCAGTAAAGCCGGTTCCTTGATTAGCAGTAAATCACCTTCACCTGCTTTCAGATGGAGCGGCATTCACTACAAAGAGCCGTAGATCACTGACAAGCTGAGCCAAATCGCGTTAATATCGAGGACATATCGATATCGATATTTAATGCGATATGGCTCAGCAGGTCAGTTAATTACTTCTCTTCGTCACGACAAAATCTCCCTTGTTAAATTAACACACCTGGGGGTGTATATAAGTCCACACTAAAGAGCGTTAAAGTTAATGAGATAATTAAGTGATTAATGAAGTCTCACACTGTAGGGTAAATAATAGGTGGCAAACATAATGTTATAATGGTCATAGTTATAATAATTGATTTAACTATTATGATAACAGGATATCATGGTCATTGGTATATATATACTGTATTTGTATTGGTACATCCCCGTGCCGCGAGATGTATAAAAGTGCTGGGACAACATAGGACCCTGGCAAAAAGTGGTGGGGAAATTCGCAAATAATAATTCTAATAATAAAAGGTGTTATGTTTTTTTGTTTTTTTTTTGCTTAAAAATATTTCTTAAACGGCAGTGCCCCCCCGCTGATGACCCAATGCCCCTCCAGTAGATCTGTTCTGGCGCCGACTCTGACATGATTGTGTAACCAATGTACTTTTGTCACTGATGCAGTCTGCTATGTTCGAGATTATAACGTTACCCTTCCTTGTTTATAATAGTCTATGCGTTTACCTACACTGTTAATTATTTTCCTGTTAAATAACAGGAAATTACTGGCAGCAGGGTTACCATTATTTTCCCGTAATTTTTACAGTTTATTCCTGTTAATGTTTTTTTACAGTGTTTCCAGTAATGTTTTTCAACAGGAATTTACTGTGAAACAGAAAAAACAGGAAAAACTGGCAGCAGTGTTACCATTATTTTCTTGTTAAATGTATTTTATTTAGTAATAATTTAGTTTTATTTTATTAATAAATTTACAATTTATTTAGTTTCAAATAAATATTGTTAATTATTCTTAGTGTGTACCACTGATTGTTATAGAGATATTATAGCTTGAGTTAATACAAAAATAGGCATAATTAATCAGATAACACTTAAGAGAAAGAAAACGAATAGTTTGGTCTAGAAATTAACATTTTTATTGTAATACAAACACTTTCTTATTGTAATACAAACACACAAAATGTAGGAATACATGGCTCAGACCAATCGCAGAAATATACTGTATATAACATATGTTCATTGCTGACATCTGTGGAAAATAACAACTGTGTCTTGTCTAAAACTAGCAAAGACACTTGCGTTTGGCTTTGCGCTGCGTCAGTGCAAGATAGGGCCCTAAACCTCAACATTTAATGTTCCCTGAACTGCAAACATTTGGCTAAAAAACTCAATACAAAGGATATACACTGACTCCTGGTCACATAAAAATGTTACACATAGGCTCAGATTATTCACAAACAAATCTCATTTTCTCATGTTCATGGCTTTAAAAGTAGCAAATACATTTCCATTTTAAAACTCAAATACTTTGTTCATTATAACAAAATACTGAACCTCAACACTTAAACCACTAAAATTCAACATGTATGAATACATTACAACCAGTACTTAACACTTAATGGAACTCTTCATCTTCATTCTCAAAGTCTTGGGTCTGTATATGAGAGAGAGAGAGAGAGAGAGAGAGAGAGAGAGAGAGAGAGAGAGAGAGAGAGAGAGAGGTGAGTTCCATAATTTTTAAAATTTTCATTTTTTAATCCAAAATTATATTACATGGCTTGACCTAACAAAAGCTAATTTTAGAAACAGAGCACAAAAAATACAGGATAACATAAAATAATAGATAGGGTGATGAGTACAATTTATTTAAGGACAAAAAAAATAATGGCAAAAGAGCATGGAAGAGGAGTTCAGTATTCTAACTTTGAAAGGCAGTTGAGAATGAACATTAGAAAGAATTTCCCCAGCCTCCTAAGCCATTGCTGTTTGAACATGTGTAATGCATATAAATTTTATATATATATATGAAGAGTTCAGATGCAAAAGCCTCTATAAGTGCCATTTGAAATTTTCTTCTAAAATTATCATTTTTATCAAGCTTGTATATTTAAGTTCAGTAATTTCACTTAAATGGCAATGAAGATTACCTATTAATTGTCATTTAAGTGAAATTACTGAACTTAAATATACAAGTTTGATAAAAATGGTCATTTTAGAAGAAAATTTCAAATGGCATTTAGAGGCTTTTGCATCTGAACTCTTCATATATATATATATATATATTACTCACCATTTTCAAATGAAATCCCATTGAAAGTCCATGAGCTTGCGCAAGAGGCTGGCGACGTGTGAATTAACAGTTCTTCTTTTTTTCCCCTTTGCAGTCTTTGTCCCTTTTTCTGGATTTATACCCACGAAGCGTCTGAAAAATTATACACTGGTTAAAAATCCAGTAATTCACATAGACTAACAGCACAACAAAGACAACAAATATAAATTAACTTTCCTGAACATGCACCATCTTCTTGCCTCTGTGAATGGTGTAAGTTGCACTAAAACTTTCTAAATCAAAGTTAATTGCTAAATCCCATCACCAGATCTATTGAGACCATGCTTGAGCCACACACAGCAAAATCCCCAGTGTTAAATTAACACTGAGAGTGTTAAATTAACACTGAGAAGTGAGAATTATATAAACTCTGAGCAGAGTGTTAAATGAACACTGAAGCAGTGTTAAAGTTAATGAGATAATTAAGGGAATAATCAAGTGATTATTGAGCATTATTGAAGACACCTGATGTTAACAAGCAGAATCACTGAAGCACAAAACCGGAAATTTTAAGTCACCATTATGGAGATGAGTGTTTGCTTTAGTTGGGCTCTTGACCCTTAAATCTTTAAAATTATATTTTGTTTGGCTGCTGTACATGAGTTATAACAGCCAGATGAACAAATAGAAAAGGTGATCTGATGGTGGTGTTTCAACACAATCATTAATTGACCTGAATCGCTGAACTCATCAAGAGCATAAATCCTGAGATATGTTTACCTTAAGGATTTTAGCAGCATGGTCATTTTAGGACATGACATTTTTAGCCTTTTCAATGAAAAATGATAAAAAAATAAAAAAAATCCTAAAAATATTTTATATAGGCATACATAGACATCAAGAATTAACACACTAATGTCAGCAATGGTGACAAACAAATCACCTCTGAACATAAGATCATTATTTATTCATACAGCAATGCATGATGGGAGCCATGAATGGGTTTTGATTAGGGCTGGGCGATATATCGCACGATATTGTTATGCGCATCTAATCAGTAAAGCCAGTTCCTTGATTAGTAGTAAATCACTTTCACATGCTTTCACGATATGAGTGTTAAATTAAACTGTTGTTTAGATAATTAAGTGATTAATTTAGTGATGATTGAGCATTATTGAAGACACCTGATGATCACAAGCAGAATCGCTGAAGGACAAAATCACAAATTGTAAGTCACCGTAATGGAGATCAGTGTTTGCTTTAGTTGGGCTCTTGACCCTTATATTTTCACTTTATATTTTGTTTGCCTGGTGATATTAACTTATAACAGTCAAATGAACAAAGGCAACTGTGATCTGATAGTGTTGGTTATGTTTTGACATAATCATGCAATGATCTGAAAAATGAAACTTATTCAGATGATTTGGTTAACTTGTTAGCTAAATTTTTGTGGTTATGCTACATATCTGTACTTTCTTAAAACCTCAAATATTTAATAAAATATTCTAATCAAATCACTGTCATCTTTATACTGAAACACAGAGATCAATAATCAGCCTGTCTATCTCATCAGTGGTGACATGTTGCCACCAATCACAACTCATTAATGTCTCCCATCATGCATTGCGGTATGAATAAATTATGATCAGAATTGTCTATGTAATTTACTTTTCCTACTTGAATATTCTACTCGTCACCGTTGTTGAGGAGCTTTGACTGAATCTTGAGGTCTGTGTGTGCCTTAAAGAAAGATTTTTTTCAAACAACTTTTGAGAAATTAAATTAAATTTAACATTCTGGATGTTTATGCAGAATCTCAGTTATACAGTAACCAACAAATTAAATCACAGACATAAATTTAGAATGACAAAAGTCATTACATAACCAACATCATTTTATAATTGTTTATCTTTGTTCATCTGACAGGATTAACTCAGATGCAATAGCAAATTAAATATAAAATTTTTAATATAAGGGTCAAGAAGCCCAACTAAAGCAAATACTCACCTCCATAACGGTGGCTTAAAATTTTAGATTTTTTCCTTATGATTCTGCTTTAGGTGTCTTCAATAATGCTCAATCATCACTCATTTAATCACTTAATTATCTCATTAACTTTAACGCTCTTGAGTGTGGACTCATATACATCCCCAGGTGTGTTAATTTAACACGGGAGATTTTGTCGTGACGAAGAGCCGTAATTAACTGACCAGTTGAGCCATATCGCATTAAATATCGCTATCGATATGTCCTCGATATTAATGCGATTTGGCTCAGCTTGTCAGTGATCTACGGCTCTTTGTAGTGAATGCCGCTCCATCTGAAAGCAGGTGAAGGTGATTTACTGCTAATCAAGGAACCGGCTTTACTGATTAGATGTGCATACACTATCGTGCGATATTATCGCCCAGCCCTAGTTTTGATTGGTGGCACCCAGAATGCAATGCAACATGCTCTATAACTCTTACCATTGTTGAGATTCACAGGCTAATTATTGATGTCTGTGTGTCTTAAAATTAAAGGGAAGTAAAAAAATGTATTAGAAAAGCTTTTAGGAAATTATTTTGAATACATTGTAGCCATTGAGAATAATATGCTGTACAAGGTCACTTCTGCTATAATTAATAAAGTAAACCTAACTCAGAAATTAGAATCTATATGAATTCAGTGATTCAGGTCAAATGATTGTGAATTAATGATTATGTTAAAACACAACCATCACCATCAGATCACCTTTTCTATTTGTTCATCTGGCTGTTATAAGTCATGTACAGCAGCCAAACAAAATATAATGATAAAGAAATAAGGGTCAAGAGCCCAACTAAAGCAAACACTCATCTCCATAATGGTGACTTAAAATTTCCGATTTTGTCCTTCAGTGATTCTGCTTGTTAACATCAGGTGTCTTCAATAATGCTCAATCATCACTCAATTATTCCCTTAATTATCTCATTAACTTTAACACTGCTTCAGTGTTCATTTAACACTCTGCTCAGAGTTTATATAATCCACACTCTCAGTGTTAATTTAACACTGGGGATTTTGCTGTGCAGCTAGGCCTGAAAAAATGCAGAAGTTAACAGACAATATCTTACCTCTGGATGAATTCAAGCGTGCAGGCTGCCTCATCTTGATATTGCAGGTTAAAGATGTAAAAACACGAAAAAAGAGACGCCAGTCCTGTCACAAAGGTGGACTGGATCCCTTCACAAATAATCTGGCCCTCCAGGCTGAGCATCCAGCGCTGGAAGCGGCTTCCCGTTTCTCCTGAAACAGAAATGTTTTAACGGTCAAATTTCTGATGTAGTTTTCATTTTGAATACAGTTTAGTTTAAATACCATTCTACATACAAGACTAAAGCCAACTGTCCTTTCTAAAACCAACTTACCAATAAGTATCAGACGAGGAGTTGCAGGTATAGAGAGCGAACTCTCAAGATCAGCTGCAGTGGCACATCCCTAGGACATAGAACAAATTAAACATATAATTAATTACATAAGGCTACCACTAAGTGAGACGGACGGACGGACGGACGGACGGATAGATAGATAAAGTGAGAGATAAGAGATAGAGGGAGAGAGTTAGATGCAGATATGGAGGGAGATAGAGGTAAAGAGGTAGAAATAGAGGAATATTTAGGGATAGACTGATAGGGAGAGTGATAAAACAGAGATAGATACAGGGCAGGTAAAGAGAAAGAGAGAGATAGGTAAAGGCAGAGGAATAGATATACAGAGGGAAAGTGAGGAAGAGATAGATGGTCAGAGATGAATGTGTGTGAGAAATAGAAGTAGAGAGAGGTGTGTGTGTGTGTGTGTGTGTGTGTGTGTATTCAGTACTCCTAATGTGTGTGCACTAACTTGGATGGGTTAAATGCAGAGGACAAATTCTGAGAATTACAATTCCTTTCCTTCACATCATGTCAACTTCCATAATTCTACACAATATTGAACTGACATTGTTAAAAGGAAAAGGAAAATAATGAAAAAGGTTAGTTTACATTTTTGTTACATATAGCTAAAATATAACTATTAAATATTTATAACCATTTGATTACTGATTAGTTTTAAAATTGCACAATTACAAAAAAATGTATATATATATTTTCACAAAAAATGTCTTCCAAGTATCTTGATGGTAAAATACATTATAAAATGAAATTTATTTCATTAGTATATAAGTTTGCTTTTAATTGACGGAAAATGGAAACTGATCAACTAATATACTACTATTAAAAAAAGAAGTACCATCATAAATAAAAGACACTATATCTGCAATTTTGCCATCTATTAATCTGATTACTCGTTTTAATTTCAAGATTGAATGTCTGAAAGACTTTTTTTAAAAAAACTTGTATTGTCGCCATGATGTACGGCTCAACAGTGGTTTGATTTTTTTATTTGTGGATTTTGTTGAATTTGAAATCCTTTACATTATTGAATACTAGGAAGTAAACAAAGACTTGCCTCACAAGCTTGTAATTTCCATCTATGTGCCAAAGTGACAGTGGCGAGGGAACGGAGTAGGGTCTTCTTCTTCTAAGACACTTCCAATAGGATCAATGGATCGGAGCGTTACTTGGACTCTTTGCTGAGTTATCCTTTTCAAGGAAAAAATACAAAACACTAAAATTCAAGTCAACAAACTTACATTATGTATGGAATCTATCTTCAAAAAAAAAAACTTTTGCCATGTACTTAAAGTTATTTTATTTCTTAAGTAAAAACTTGTAGGATAAGAACATATTTTTGGAGTACAATATGGTAAGCATCTTATTTGCCATACCTTATGCCTATGCTCCTCAGATATCCAGAGACCATTCTGTATCCAGAATTGGGAGTGGTTGTAAGAAAGTCTGCCATAATTCGTTGGAGATCCTCCTCACTAATGTCTGTAAATCTCTGCTTCACTGATAACTCTAGTTCTTTCATTCGTCTTCTAATTGTTCTAACACTCACATCCAAAAGTCTAGCAATTTCAGGAACAGTGAAGTCAAATTGAAGAAGGAATTCAAGGTGCTCTTTTGATATGTCAAAATGAGGGCGTCCCGTTTTTCCTGATCTAATAATTGGTGCTTGGTAACCATTAAGAACTGTGCACTGACAACTGTGTAGTATTTCCAATGCAGACACCAGATTCAGCAAAACTTCTGGAGCATTGGGTATTAAGGTGGCTTCAGAAAACCTGGACAATACATTTAGAACTTGTTCAATTCTTATATAGACAAAGTCCATGTCCTCATTAATGGATGCTAATCTACATTTAAGGTCGAGCAATATGTTGGAGACCTCATCCAAAAATTCTTGGGGTAGCTGCCGTTCATCTCTGAAAAGAGAAGACAGCATCACTGTTTTTGGACAAATGTTACAAATACATGCAAAACAAACAACCTATAGCAATCTTAGGCCGCTATGTCATGGCAGAGGAAGAGGAGATGTGGATGTAAAAAACAGGTTATGCTTAAACAAAAACAGAAAAGGTGATCCATCATGAAACAAGAAAAAATGCAACAGTTTAAGATAACCAGTCAAAGATTTGAATCAAAATAAGGGTAAATTAACACGTGATATACAGTACATGTAATATACTGTATATTTCCTCAGAAAGTTTCGTTCAATAAAATGTTAGAGATTGCACAGGACTGTTGTGTAAAAACAAGTATTTGAGATGCAGGACAAAAAACCTCATTTACCTGGAAATAGTTTTAAAAATCATAAACACTCCCGCTCTGAATTTAATTTAAAGTTGTTTTTTTTTTAAAAAAGAAGATATATTTATTATGAGTGAGTCATTCTTTAGACCAGTCTGTTCAAAAACACGGATTCATTCAGTAATGAATCATCGTGTTGCTCCGAGATGTGCAATGGCGATACTATGGCTTTCTTTGGAATCCTTTTTATTGGCATATGAAATACAGTCTAAAATGTTAGTCATCTAATATTTAAAGGGCACCTATTATGCTAAATTCACTTTTACATGGTGTTTGAACATAAATGTGTGTCGGCAGTGTGTGAGCAAAACCACCCTAGAATAGGGTGACCACCTGCTAATAAGCCCAAGGGGGGACAAGGGGTATGTTTCTGAGGGACAATGTGGGACACTGTTTGGCACAGCGGTGCCCCCACCCCACGGGCAGACTCACTGATAGTTTACCCATATCTAGAATTGTTACTCTTACCTAACTGTTTGTACATGAATACTTAATCAAAAAAAAAAAGCACATACCTTAGCACATACCTTAATAATGCCCTATTCCCTAAACATAATTGCTGATATATGCTCATGAATAGGCCAACCAATGTGTATTTTGTTTCTAAATAAAGATTTATGAACATTTTGAACATTATTTTGAACATTCAAAATAACATTATTTTTGACATTATTATTATTTTTTGACATTTTGAACATTATCTTTGAACATATTTTGAACATTCAATGAATTGACAGATGCCCTTCCACTTACGATTTACTTTAGCTATTTAATTTTATTTATTTTTCATTACAATTAATTCACTTTGAATAAATAAAAATATAAAATTATAGGATTAACAGGAATTATAGTTGCTCAACACACAAAAAAAGTCTAAAAAAAAGTCTAAACTCACAACTTCAGAGGTTCACGGAAAGAGAAGGTGTGCTGTCATGACAACAATGAAAAAGTTGACATCAACCTAGTCAGCAGGTCACGTGGGAGTGGCAACCAGTGTTGGGGAAGTTCACTTTCTACATGAACTAGTTCAAAGTTCAGTTCGCACATTTTAAAATGAACTAGTTCAGTTCAAAGTTTGCACAGAAATGTAAGATTTTTCCCATCTCCACCGACCTCGTTATAAAATCCGTTTAAATTATTATCATACGACGCCTTTGTCGACGGTGGCCGCGGTGCGACACTGGTGGCTTGTGTTGCCAGATTGGGTGTTTTTTTTTCGCTACATATTAAGCCCTGTTTACTGTGAGTTTTATCCGGGTTTTCGCCTGGAATAATCTATAGAAATCTGGCAGCCCTTTGAACGAAGTTAAACTGAGAGAGCGTGCGTTCACGGACACCAGAATGAACGTGTTCACACGAAATATGAACAAGTTCATGAACGTGAACGTGTTCAGGCACAACGTTTGGCTGCCTGGGCCTCGAGGATATAAAGTGACCGACTTTTTTTTTTTTTTTTTTTTGATTATGCGTGACACGGTCTCAATTTGCGGGACGCATGAATTGGGCTTCAAACGCTGTGCGCGCACGCGCTACGTGGGACGGGTGGTCACCCTACCCTAGAATGATAAAAATCCACCCAGTGGTTTTTTTACAATCTCAATAAATCATATGCACTGTCTCAGAACGAGCTGTTCTGAGATCCAGATATTAGTGACGTAGAAAATGAGAAAGGGGTTTGATTGACAGCGTGGTTGTGGCCAAGACCCCTCCCTCGGTGATCTGTACACACATCCTGCATTGCTTCAACGACAGCCGGTAATGTCTCTTGGAAACATAAATGTTCGTCGGTTAATCCTGTTGTTGTAGCTTAAAAGTTAATCCTCAACTGTGGATCGTCATCTACTGTTTGCGATCCACCGTCACATCCAGTAACAGTAAGTGTATTTTATGATTTTTGAGCAAATAGTCTTGTCAATGTTAGCCAATTCAACAACAAATGCGTCTAAAGTTGTTGTCGTCGTAGGATGTAGGCTATAATTTAAACCTTGTTTGTATAGTGTGTAACCACACGTTTATATATATTCAAAGATATTGTATTAAAAACTGCATATATGTTGTTGTTCTGTAAGTTAGCCATCTCCTCACATTTGCCCCCAGCCAACACAGTCATGTGGGGCCCACATTGGTTTGACCTGGGCTATCTAACTGGGACCCAGCCAGTTTTGTCCATGGTTTCCATGGTGGCCCCAGGTGGGTTTGCCCAGATGAAATGACCACTGCTCAGTGTGCACACTACAGGCTGTTAAATGTAACACTGAATCAGTGTTGGGGTTAATTAGATAATTAAGTGATTAATTTAGTGATGATTGAGCATTTTTGAAGACACCTGATGATCACAAGCAGAATCACTGAAGGACAAAATCACAAATTGTAAGCCACCGTTATGGAGATCAGTGTTTGATTTAGTTGGACTCTTGACACTTACATTATTAAGTCTATATTTTGTTTGGCAATTATTTATGAGTTATGACTGCCAGATGAACAAAGAAAATAAATATCTAATGGTATATAGACATATTGATAGCGATATTTTATGCGATATGGCTCAGCTTGTCAGTTAACCACAGTTCTTCGTCACGACAATCTCCCGTGTTAAACTAACACACCTGGGAGTCCACACTCAAGAGTAGGGATGGGTACCGAAACGCGGTATTAAACGGGCCCCGGTACTGAATTTTGAAAGACCGCTGTATCGATAAGCTTGGACGTTATCGGTTCTGCTGTCGGTACTGGAGAAATTAAGTAAATACACGTAAGTTGGGCTACTATTTATTATTCCTATAAATACGTTATCTTGAACATGTTTATATCACCAGTCATTTCTATATATAAACTATATTTTAATTAAACCATTTGTCTGTGATGCAAATTGCAATTCGCAGTTCAGAAGGGAGAGAGAGAAGAAAGAGAGAGAGCGGTCTCTCACACAAAGCCACAGCACGCGCAACACGACAGCCCTTGCTTAATGAGTGACAATGAGGACAGAACTAAACATTCAACGTGATTACACTTTAGATCTGGGATATTATTCTAATATATTTAGTATATCGGCTTTCTAAGCTTATAAAAAGAAGATATTTGAGATTTGAAAACCGTTAAAAAACGAGACCAACTTCCTTTACTTCACAGCACTGCGGAGCGCTGTCAGTTTTCCTAAAACCCACAATAATAACCGTCAGAATCAGCACGATCGGCGATTGTTGCAAAATGCTGTCTTCTACTGTTGCAAGATAAAAAAATGGCTATTAAAAACACAAAAGCCTGCGCAAGAGACGCTGTTCACAAGGCGGTGCGCCGAAACGGACTGCAACGAGACAAGAAAAGTAGCCTATACTTCGGCTTTGTGCGTAATAACTATCAAATATACATAAAAATGTCAAAAATGACCAGCTCTGAGATTCACTTAAACACAGTTTATTCACTTAAAAACAATTATATCTTAAATGGAAGTAAATAATAGGGAGAAAATGATGGTGCATCAGTCCCCATTAGATCTGCACTTAAAGGGGCAGCAGTCTAATAGCCTAAACCTGACGATTCAGCCATTAATGCAAATCAAACGACAAAAGGCAGAGAAAATCACTCACAGCTTTTGAATGAGTAACTTTAGATTTAATAAGCATTATTCTATCTATGATAAACTAAACAGTGCTATTTTATATTTGATTACTAGGTTTCTTTTCAGACAGAAACAATTACCTGAAAAAATATGTTAGTGGACCTTCCTGAAATTAAAGCACTTAGTATATAATTTGTATCTTTGATTAATTGTATTCTTGTGTTTGTACTTGTTTTTTTCTTATGTGTCCTTTTTGTATAAACAAAAAAGCCTGCACACTAGTGCATAACAAAAAAATATATTTTTCTTCGTTTTGCTTTTTCTATTTTACATTTCAAAATATAAAGTTTAATTATGTTCTTAATTCTTAAAATAAATAAATAAATAATAAAAAACACCAAAAAGAACCGATAAGAATACCGTTAAAGTACCGGATCGATAAGCGGTATCGGTAAGAGTAGTTATACCGATAAAACCTTAACGATACCCATCCCTACTCAAGAGTGTTAAAGTTAATAAGATCATGAAGTAAAGACACCTAAAGCATAAAATCTAAAATTAAGCCACCGTTATGGAGATCAGTGTTTGCTTTTGTTGGTTGCTTGACCCTTACTTTATAAACTTTATGTTTTAATTGACTGTTGCATTTACGTTATACCTGCCAGATGAACAAAGAAAAAAAATACTATATGGTGTTGGTCATGTAATGACATTCATCATTTGAAATTTATATTTGTGATTTATTTTGTTGGTAAATGTATAACTGAGATTCTGCATAAATATTTAGAATGCTAGATATAATATAATGGAAGTTGTTTAAAAAATCTTCCTGAAGGCACACACAGACCTCAAGATTCAGTCAATGCTTCTCAACAATGGTGACGAGTAGAATATTCAATTAGGAAAAGTAAATTACATAGACAATTCAGATCATACCACAATGCAGGATGGGAGCCATTAATGAGTTGTGATTGGTGGCAACAAGGATTATTAATGTCACCACGGTTGAGATAGACAGGCTGATTATTGATGTCTGTGTTTCTAAATAAATGCAGTTGGCAGTGATTTTTTTTTAAAATAACAATTTTTATTAAATATTTTGAATTTATAGACAATATTGACAATCATATACTGCATTATCACAGAACTGTTACTAACAAATTTAACCAAATCATCTAAATTAGTTTCATTTCTCAGATCACAGCATGATTATGTTGAAATATAAGCAACTGTATCAGATTATACCTGCCTTCATTCATTTGACTGTTATAAATCAATAACAGCAAACAAGCAAAATATAAAGTTAATAATATAAGTGTCAAGAGCCCAACTAAAGCAAACACTGATCTCCATAACGGTGGCTTACAATTTGTGATTTTCTCCTTCAGTGATTCTGCTTGTTAACATCAGGTGTCTTCAATAATGCTCAATCATCACTAAATTAATCACTTAATTATCTCATTAACCCCAACACTGATTCAGTGTTACATTTAACAGCCTGTAGTGTGCACACTGAGCAGTGTTCATTTCATCTGGGCAAACCCATGTAGGGCCACCATGGAAACCATGGACAAAACTGGCTGGGTCCCAGTTAGATAGCCCAGGTCAAACCAATGTGGGCCCCACATGACTGTGTTGGCTGGGACAGAAGCAGCGGTATGACAAGTAAACGTGACGCCACAGTTCCCTGCATAACTGTAATTTCGCTTGTACGCAGCAAACTTTATCACAGTATGTGTATGTAATTTCACAAAAAATTGCGCTAGCATTAGTGTTTGTGTGTGTGCGTGTGTGTGTTGTATGCCCATCATTTCAAAGGGGACGCGATTACAACGCTATAAGTACATAAATGTATCAAATAACCATACCGAGACGTACTGGTCCATTCTCATTTGTGTTTATTCTGCCGGAGTCTTTTAGTAGTATTTATATATTCCGATTCAAACGTACGCTGCTGAATGACATTCAAAACTGCCGTTTCTCTGGTTTCTCTCAGTACCGACTGCCATTGATATCAAGTTACACCCTCATCCAAAGGCAGGGCGGGGATATGCAGCTCATTTGCATTTAAAGCCATACACCTCCGAAACAAGTCATTTTTAAGCAGGCCCCAAAATGACATTTTCAAATGGTTATAATAAATCAACTGTGGGGTATTTTGAGCTGAAACTTCACAAATACATTCTTGGGACACCAGAGACCAATATTACATCTTGTAAAAAGGGGCATAATTGGTGCCCTTTAACTGTTTATAAAATCAATATCACATTTGCTAACATGATATTTGGGAAAACAACACTCTTCCTTGTGTGGTAGTGCTTAAAGACATATTTTGCCCCGTATCCTCGATTTTGGGGGCATTTCTATTAATTTGTGTGGCTTTTTTGCCCCAAGACACCATTAAAGGAGCAGTTCACTTTAAAAAAAAACTTTTGCAGAATGTCATCCAAGATATCCACGTCTTTCTTTCTTCAGTCGAAAAGAAATGAAGGTTTTTGATGAAAACATTCCAGGATTTTTCTCCATATAATGGACTTCAATGGGGTCCAAACAGTTCAAGGTCCAAATGAGAGTTTCAGTGCAAACTACAAACTGTTCAAAGGGCTTTAAATGATTCCAGACGATGAATAGGGGTCTTATCTAGCGAAACGAGCGGCCATTTCAAAAATAAATACAAATGTTTAAGTTTTATAAGCTCAAATGCTCGCCTTGCTCTGTTCTGTGATGCGTGTTCGTGACAAAACAATAAATAAATTGGCTCTCTGCGTATGTAGGCTAATTCGATGTGTGCGTTTTCATAGTCAGCTCTGGATACTGTGTTAATTAAGGTTAAACACATTCAGTTCAGAAGCCAAGCTGATTTTGGTGAATTAAATTAAGAACTTCAATTTTGTTTGCATTTAATTATTATTTTATTTTATTTTTATTTAGGCATATAGGCTACCAAAGCAGAGAGAGTTGCAGTTTTAGCTGCTTTTATGTGCAGCCTATCTCCATGAATTATGAGACATTGTCTGTTGCTGAGACTTCCGGGAGATGCTTTGCAATAATCAAATATGGACTAGTTAGAGGATACAATCGAAGTGTATTCCCGAACAGTATAACCTACTTATTAAAGTTAAGTGAACTATACTCAAAACAGTGAAACAGTTCATTCAACTTAAAACTTTTAAGTTTGTTCAACAATTTGGCTGTTTTAAGTTCCAGGAACTCAAATAAAATAAGTAAAATTTGACGTCATCTTAAATACCATAGCCTTACTTTTGGCTTTTGGTAGTGGTAATGAGCTTTATTTCGTTCTAATCTGCCAATTCAACAAAGAAGAGTCTCTACACTGGAAAATATTTTAAAGCCTTTTAAAAAGATGTATAAATTTCAAAACTAAAATTCCATCAAATTGAGTTTAATGATCCTTACATATTTTAATTTTATTTATTAAGGATTGTTCAATTAAATTTGATGGAATTTTACTATTAATGCATAAATCTTAAAAATGTTTTAAGCATTCTCAATGCACTTTATTTGCTATTTTTAAAACATACTGTAAAACTCTCCAAAACAGACTAGTCAACATGACTATCATGTTCCGTTTATTTTATGTTTTACTCAAATGACTGAAAAAATAACAACGGAGTAAAACTGCCTCTTGGTGGCAGTAATGAGCTTTATAGAGTGCCAATCTGCCAACGAAAAAGAAGAGTCAAGTCGGCGCAATTTTTTTTTTAAAACAGAACATACCAAGTAGAACTATCCAAAATACAACACACTACAAAGTAGTGCTGGGCGATAATATCGCACGATATTGTATGCGCATCTAATCAGTAAAGCCGGTTCATTGATTAGTAGTAAATCACCTTCACCTGCTTGCAGATGGAGCGGCATTTACTACAAAGAGCCGTAGATCACTGACAAGCTGAGCCAAATCGCGTTAAAATCGAGGACATATCGATAGCGATATTTAATGCGATATGGCTCAACTGGTCAGTTAATTACGCCTCTTCGTCACGACAAAATCTCCCGTGTTAAATTAACACACCTGGGGGTGTATATAAGTCCACACTCAAGAGCGTTAAAGTTAATGAGATAATTATGTGATTAAATGAGTGATGATTGAGCATTATTGAAGACACCTAAAGCAGAATCACAAAGAAAAAATCTAAAATTTTAAGCCACCGTTATGAAGGTGAGTGTTTGCTTTAGTTGGGCTTCTTGACCCTTATATTAAAAAAAATTATATTTAATTTGTAATTGCATCTGAGTTAATCCTGTCAGATGAACAAAGATAAACAATTATAAAATGATGTTAGTTACATAATGACTTTCATCATTTAAAATTAATGTCTATGATTTATTGTTTTGGTTAGTGTATAACTGAGATTCTGCATAAACCTCCGCAATGTTAAATATAACGTAATTTCTCAAAAGTTGTTTAAAAAAATCTTTCTTTAAGGCACACACAGACCTCAAGATTCAGCCAAAGCTTCTCAACAATGGTGACAAGTAGAATATTCAACTAGGTAAAGTAAATTACATAGACAATTCAGATCATAATTTATTCATACCGCAATGCATGATGGGAGACATTAATGAGTTGTGATTGGTGGCAACATGTAACCACGGATGAGATAGACAGGCTGATTATTGGTCTCTGTGTTTCTGTATAAAGATGACAGTGATTTGATTAGAATATTTTATTAAATATTTGGGGTTATAAGAAAGTACAGATATGTAACATAACTACAAAACTGTAGCTAACAAGTTAACCAAATCATCTGAATACGTTTATTTTTCAGATCATTGCATGATTAGGCTATGTCAGAACATAGCCAACACTATCAGATCAAGTTGCCTTTGTTCATTTGACTGTTATAAGTCAAAATCATCAGGCAATCTAAAATTTAAGTGAAAATGTAAGTGTCAAGAGCCCAACTAAAGCAGACACTGATCTCCATAACGGTGGCTAATAATTTGTGATTGTCCTTCAGTGATTCTGCTTGTTATCATCAGGTGTCTTCAATAATGCTCAATCATCACTAAATTAATCACTTAATTATCTCATTAACTTTAACACTCATATCGTCCATCTGAAAGCAGGTGAAGGTGATTTAATACTAATCAAGGAACCGGCTTTACTGACTAGACGCGCATACAATATCGTGCGATATTATCGCCCAGCCCTCCTACAAAGAGTCAACATATCAAGTCCGTTTATTTCATGTTTTACTCAAATGACTGTACAAAAATAACAACGGAGTAATAATAATTCCCTTTGAAATCGAGCGCTCGAATTTGAACCTTGAACTTGGAAGCCCAAGCCCGCCATGTCATGCAGGAGTGGTTGCCTCAAGGTGGTTCTGTGGAATCATTTCCGTTCATCGTCGTCGTTTTTGGGTTTGCTGCGGTTTGTTTCCTGGCTATAATCTGGTAAGTAAAGTTACTTCTTTACTTTTTTTTAAAGTTATTTTAGTAATCTGCACCAGATGTGACAGAAAAGTCATCAACTGAAACTATTTACTTGTTGTGTTTTGGTGATAGACCTAACGTTACTAAAATGACCAGGCACACTTTAGGCCTACATGTTGCGATGTTATTTATGGATTGGTTTCACTAAATTTAAACGGGAATGAGTTTATGTACGCAATCGCATCGCACGGATAATAATTTGTGGCACTGTTGGTTATCGCAGTTGTTTGTATTGAAGCTTTACCGTTACAGAACCTGAATTGAAACAAGATTAAGATTAAAACCACTTTAATTTAATCTTACTTGTTTTTTTTAACTAATAACGCTACTTAAAATTAAATTGGCTGTAATCGAAGCCAAATTTTCCAAATTCTGAAATTGTTGTATGAACATGTCTTTGCCTCACTATTAATTTGTGTTTTTTTTTTTTCTATTTAGGTTCAATCTTCTGAGACCAGAGCATATGTGAGTACTATTACAATTTGGAATTTGGGGGTTAAAATACTAAAAGTATGCAGAATTTTAAAACTGATTTTAGAGGTTGGCATAACTCGGGGTTTTCTCATCCCTTGTAATTTTAATTATGTAAGGGTTAACTTAATGCCCGACGAAGTGTCCATTGTCAGGTTTTAATGGACGACGGCGAGGCGTAAACCGGCCGACGCGCAGCGGAGGCTTATACCATGGTCACTTGCCAAATAAAACATTTTTAAAGCATTAGTTTATATTTTAATTAGGCTAAATCTAGTTTTTACAAATAATAATTTGCCTGACTGTTTATTTAGCAACCGGAGATATTTATAGTCCGCTTAGCTCGTATCCCTTCAGGTTCACAAAGTATTTTTTTTTTCATGAAACACAAAGGTAGGCATAGTTTTTTTTTTATTACACATAAAACAATTAATCAAACAACAATAATAATAATAAAAAAACAATTAGCTCTGAGCTCCAGCGATTTGCGCTTAACGTTGTAGAGGGCAATAAATTAATCAGATCAAAGAGAGGATCATTTGCCTCAGGCTCCTTAGGCTTGAAACGCTGTAACGTTCAGCCTTCTCCTGCCTTGGTTGTCTGGACAGCTGCGTAAAACTCCCGCAGGGTCTCATTCAGGGGTGCGTTTCCCGAAAGCATCGTTAGCCAACTATGGTCGCAAGTTCCGTCGTTACCAATAGAGTTCAATGGAGCAGAGCAGCAGCGCCGTTTTATTTACATTTTTTCTTTCTTCAGCAGCATTCCAGTCGTCAAAGTTGCCATATTCTCCATAAATGTTAAAAGAAATAGCACGAAGTCGCTCATTGTTGTATTAGGCTATAATATCTAATGTTAGATGATAGAGCCTGTGACTGCCTGTTGCTATGATTACTCACAGCCGTTGTAGGCAGCGCATTTATTTATTAATTTCGAATGGTAAACAGGCAGTTTCGCCAGAACTACTTTACTAGGTGTCCTCTATCACTTTTTAACGGACACCCTGCAGCCAATCAGAATCGAGTATTCACCCAGACCATGGTATAATTGGATTTAAATGATGGATTGGCAATGCAGGTTATGTGATGGGCAACTATCGCACGAAACTCAGCAGATCTGGCTGTGAAGAGGTGACTGTTAACTTGCGGAAGAGAAGCCAAAATAATCCAGAGAGTCTCCACTCCAACATCAAAAGAGCTCGTCCAGCTGAGGTAAACTACTTACCAAATTTTACAAAAAAGAGAGAGAGCTGCTGAAAGCTTAGACACTTCAACTATTTTCAATCTTTGTTGCTCCAAGACAGAAAGAAGTCTTGGGCTGATGCCCAAAAACTCAAAGTCCATTTGCGCTGCTTCGCAAACAGATCATTGAAGGTAGGGCTGGGCGATATATCGCACGATATTGTTATGCGCATCTAATCAGTAAAGCCGGTTCCTTGATTAGTAGTAAACCACTTTCACATGCTTTCACGATATGAGCGTTAAATTAAACTGATATTGAGATAATTAAGTGATTAATTTAGTGATGATTGAGCATTATTGAAGACACCTGATGATCACAAGCAGAATCGCTGAAGGACAAAATCACAAATTGTAAGTCACCGTAATGTAGATCAGTGTTTGCTTTAGTTGGGCTCTTGACCATAAGTTTTCACTTTAATTTTTGTTTGCCTGGTGATATTGACTTATAACAGTCAAATGAACAAAGGCAACTGTAATTTGATAGTGTTGGTTATGTTTTGACATAATCTTGAACTTATGAAACTTATGAAATCTTGACAAATGAAACTTATTCAGATGATTTGGTTAACTTATAAGCTACAGTTTTGTGGTTATGCTACATATCTGTACTTTCTTATAACCTCAAATATTTAATAAAATATTCTAATCAAATCACTGTCATCTTTATACAGAAACACAGAGATCAATAATCAGCCTGTCTATCTCATCCGTGGTGACATGTTGCCACCAATCACAACTCATTAATGTCTCCCATCATGCATTGTGGTATGAATAAATTATGATCTGAATTGTCTATGTAATTTACTTTTCCTAGTTGAATATTCTACTCGTCACTGTTGTTGAGAAGCTTTGACTGAATCTTGAGGTCTGAGTGTGCCTTAAAAAAGATTTTTCTTTTTTAAAAAACAACTTTTGAGAAATTTAACTTTCTGGATGTTTATGCAGAATCTCAGTTATACAGTTACCAACAAATTAAATCACAGACATAAATTTTAAATGATGAAAGTCATTATGTAACCAAAATCATTTTATAATTGTTTATCTTTGTTCATCTGACAGAATTAACTCAGATGAAATAGCAAATTAAATATAAAATTTGTAATATAAGGGTCAAGAAGCCCAACTAAAGCAAACACTCACCTCCATAACGGTGGCTTACAATTTTAGATATTCTCCTTGTGATTCTGCTTTAGGTGTCTTCAATAATGCTCAATCATCACTCATTTAATCACTTAATTATCTCATTAACTTTAACACTCATATCGTCCATCTGAAAGCGGGTGAAGGTGATTTACTGCTAATCAAGGAACCGGCTTTACTGATTAGATGCGCATACAATATCGTGCAATATTATCGCCCAGCCCTACTCCCAGGTATCATGGCTAACCCAGCCAACTCGGGGGATGAGAAGTTGAAGTTGTATGACCTCTGCATCAGTCTCAAATGCCATGGAGATAGCTTTCATACTTGTACCCTCATGGTCTGGCCCTTGAATGTTCTCAATCGTGTCTGGTACCACATTCGTCCAAGTTGATTGGTTCCAGGCACACAGTTGGTCCGTGCAGGCTGTACCGGTGAAGCCTCGAGACACAGCATCTTTCAGCTTGTAAAGTTGACCTGCTGAATGACTGCAACACTTCCCTCTGTTAGCCATGCAATCACAGTGCACATCTACAACTTTTCCATTCTTCCTCTCCAGAGTTATTTGTACAGTATGAGTGTTGTTAATGGTCTGTGAAAATCGGACAGGTCCTTTTAGAACTATGTGTTTATCATCTGGTAGAGTGTGCATTATTTTACCAACCCCTGCGGAGCTCAGATAATTTTGACCCTCTATCAGTGACCTGTACCCAGCCAACACAGTCATGTGGGGCCCACATTGGTTTGACCTGGGCTATCTAACTGGGACCCAGCCAGATTTGTCCATGGTTTCCATGGTGGCCCTACATGGGTTTGCCCAGATGAAATGAACACTGCTCAGTGTGCACACTACAGGCTGTTAAATGTAACACTGAATCAGTGTTGGGGTTAATGAGATAATTAAGTGATTAATTTAGTGATGATTGAGCATTATTGAAGACACCTGATGTTAACAAGCAGAATCACTGAAGGAGAAAATCACAAATTGTAAGCCACCATTATGGTGATCAGTGTTTGATTTAGTTGGACTCTTGACACATTATTAAAAAAATAGACTTTGTTTGGCTATTGTTTATGAGTTATGACTGCCTGATGAACAAAGAAAATAAATATTTAATGGTTTTGGTTGTGTCATGACAATCATCATTATAACTTTGTTTTTGCTGTAGGGCTAGGCGATATATCGCACAATGTTATTATGCGCATCTAATCAGTAAAACCGGTTCATTGATTAGCATTAAATCACCTTCACCTGCTTTCAGATGGAGCGGCATTTACTACAAAGAGCCGTAGATCACTGACAAGCTGCGCCAAATTGCGTTAATATCGAGGACATATCGATAAAGCAGAATCACAAGGAAAAAATCTAAAATTTTAAGCCACCGTTGTGGAGATGAGTGTTTGCTTTAGTTGGGCTTTTTGACCCTTACATTAAAAATTTTATATTTAATTTGCTATTGCATCTGAGTTAATCCTGTCAGATGAACAAAGATAAACAATTATAAAATGATGTTGGTTACATAATGACTTTCATCATTTAAAATTTATGTCTGTGAATTAATTTGTTGTTTACTGTATAACTGAGATTCTGCATAAACATCCAGAATGTTAAATATAATGTAATTTCTCAAAAGTTGTTTTTAAAAAAAATCTTTCTTTAAGGCACACACAGACCTCAAGATTCAGTCAAAGCTCCTCAACAATGGTGACGAGTAGAATATTCAAGTAGGTAAAGTAAATTACATAGACAATTCAGATCATAATTTATTCATACCGCAATGCATGATGGGGGATATTCATGAGTTGTGATTGGTGGTAACAAGGATTAGTAATGTCACCGCGGTTGAGATAGACAGGCTGATTATTGATCTCTGTGTTTCTAAATAAAAAATGATAGTGGTTTGATCAGAATATTTTTTATTAAATATCTTAGATAAAATACAGATATGCAGTTAAACCACATAACTGTTGCAAACAAGTTAAAGCAAATCATCTGAATATATTTCACTTTTCAGATCATAGCATGATTATGTCAAAACATAGCCAACACTATTAGATCCCAGATGGATTTGTTCAATTGGCTGTTACAAATCAATAACAGCAGACAATCAAAGTTAAAGTGAAAGTATAAGTGTCAAGAGCCCAACTAAAGCAGACATTGATCTCCATAACGGTGGCTAACAATTTGTGATTTTGTCCTTCAGTGATTCTGCTTGTGATCATCAGGTGTCTTCAATAATGCTCAATCACTAAATTAATCACTTAATTATCGCATTAACTTTAACACTCATATCGTCCATCTGAAAGCATGTGAATGTGATTTACTACTATTCAAGGAACTGGCTTTACTGATTAGACGCACATAACAATATTGTGCGATACATCGCCCAGCTCTAGTAAATTACATAGACAATTCAGATCATAATTTATTCATACCACAATGCAGGATGGGAGCCATTAATGAGTTATGATTGGTGGCAACAAGGATTATTAATGTCACCACGGTTGAGATAGACAGGCTGATTATTGATGTCTGTGTTTGTAAATAAACGCAGTTGGCAGTGATTTGATCAGAACAACTTTTATTATATATTTTGAATTTATAGAAATTATTGACAATCATATACTGCATTATCACAGAGCTGTTAGTAACAAATTTAACCAAATCATCTAAATAAGTCTCATTTCCCAGATCACAGCATGATTATATTGAAATATAACCAATTGTATCAGATTATACTTGTCTTCATTCATTTGACTGTTATAAATTAATAACAGCAAATAAGCAACATATAAAGCGAAAGTATAAGGGTCAAGAGCCCAACTAAAGCAGACACTGATCACCATAATGGTGGCTTACAATTTGTGATTTTGTCCTTCAGTGATTCTGCTTGTTAACATCAGGTGTCTTCAATAATGCTCAATCATCACTCAGTTAATCACTTAATTATCTCATTAACCCCAACACTGATTCAGTGTTACATTTAACAGCCTGTAGTGTGCACACTGAGCAGTGTTCATTTCATCTGGGCAAACCCATGTAGGGCCACAGTGGAAACCATGGACAAAACTGGCTGGGTCCCAGTTAGATAGCCCAGGTCAAACCACTGTGGGCCCCACATGACTGTGTTGGCTGGGTAGTTGGCATTTTGTTGATCATCGGATGCCAGGCGAAGGAGAAAATACTCTTGAATACCTTTAAAACAACAGAAAGTGCGCATTGGGGCAGTAACGTTAGTAATATTACTGTTATGTCTGTTGTGGGGGGTAGGGGGTGGGGGTTGATTGTCAAAACATTTGGTAACATGTTTACATTGTACAATGAGTGGTAGGATACAGTTTTTATTACTGCTTGACAACATTTTAAGATTTCAATTCCATACATGTGATTCGATTCTGATTCAATATTGACTAATTTGGATACATATTTTAAATTTTATTTTTAAAAAAATCTCACCTAATGTTGTAAACATAGGGCCCAATCTGCTATTATTATTAAAGGTTTAAAATAACAAATTAAATATAATGCAGTTTTTGTTACAATAACAATTATTTAATGATATAAGTAAAAAATATAATAAATATGTAATATAGTGCTCAGCAAAATCTCTCTAGCTATTTTTCTATTAAATTAACATGCTATGGTCGTGAAATGGCTTTCCTGAGCTAAATATAACGTTATGTGACAATTGTTCTCCTGCTGTTATATTGACCTCTTTCCATGGCTTAAAAACACTAATTGGTCAATATTATGTATACTTTCTAGTGTGTGAAAATGAGAAAAATAATGGACACAGATGAAAAACATGAATTTGTTTATTTGATGTCATTCATTTATTTATTGTTGCCAAATGGACAGATCTTTTTATAGTTTCCTCGTTAGCTAACGTTAGCCTAGCTAACTTGCCAAGCTATTTTCATAAATAATCTGTAAGGTCGTTTGTACCTTCATCTGTGACTGGTGGCCACTGTCTAACATCATCAACCCAACAAGTCATTCTGCCTGGCTGTAACGTTAGCTGTCATCGAGGGTGCTTTATCACGGAGGTTTGTTGACAAACCGGTAACAGCTCAGTAATGGCATCGCCACAAGATGGCGGCCCACACAAGAACGCTCGTCGGATTCATCTATTGGGTCACATCGTTCACAAAATGGCGGATGGAATCCTCAGTTCATTTTCATATTAAGAGCCATCTCACTCAGCAACAGACAATGACCCAGCTTTCAGCATTATACCCACACATCAAGTCCCACATCATTCCTCTATTAAAATTTACATAAGTATAATAAACATTTTCTTACAGGATCAAAATGTGTATACTTTCTAGGACAATGTTTGTTGCTGTTTGTCTGTGCTGTCTGAATTGGCCTTAATCCAGCTAACATTTTGTTCGACTTTATTTTCTTCCACAGATCAAAGACTGTGCTCGAAATATTATTCACGTAAATTACATTCAATAAAAATGGCGTCTAGCCTAGTAACTAATTCTTTGCCAAGCTGCAAAAAAGAGCTAATATCCCAGCTAACGTTAGTCAATGTTAGCTTCGTTCAAGCCATAAAGGTCTCCAACTTCATGGTCTCCCTTTCATATTAACGTTAATGTTACCTTGCAATGTTTACTCAGACGTGATAAAGTATTTGCCCTAATCAATAATTTTTAATTTAATTCTGAATTATTTCTTTTCCTTTTATCTGGAGGGAAGCATGTCAACAAAGTTTAAACGGATCGATAATAACATTTCATCAGCACCATCCGAAAGTTCGGAGTTAATGTTAAGGGAACTCGATTGAAACTACGCTTGGCGTGAAATGTTGATGCTTGAAATGAAAACTTACCTCAAGATCACCGTAATGGCGCAGGATCAAAAAGGGATTAGTGCTATTCAAGTCCGGCGTTGAATCTTATCTCCTATGTGACCGCGGGTCATGCCTGAAACCAATCCCGTTGCAAAGCAGAGACACCCCTACAAACAAGGGACGTCCCCTTAGGTCCGCATTAGGTCCGCTTTGTAACGTTCCCTAGCGGACGTTCGGATTACTTCCGCACTTGGTCCCCTTTGTAACGTTCGCTGGCGGACATTCCGATGACGTTTGCATTTGGTCCATTCTATAACGTTCGCTGACGGACGTTCTGAGGACATTTGTCCGGGCCAGTTTGCGAACGTCCCTATTTCATCCCTCACCTGGCATTTCCATGACAACACTTGCAATCCAGTCGCCCATGTTTGCTATCATCAACTGAAACTTTACAACTCAGACAAACGAATAATTAAGCTAAAATATAAATGCAAATATTTGCATTGATTGTAAAATTAAGTTAATGCTAAAATGTTAGTGTTTTAATGTTAAGATAATGTTCCTTCATGTAAATTTTAATCACTAATTAAAGCTGTAATAATACCACGAGTTTGGATTCAACCGTTAATTCAAAAACATGACAATTGATTCAATTGAATATGAGCTACAATTTGTAAAGGCTGTTCCACATGCACGAAGAGGTTGAATCCCAGGAGCTCTAAAATAATGCATCGACTGCAAATGATGAATGCAGCCAAGGAAAAAGTGAAGAATGAAAAATTGCTGGAAAGTGGATAATAACACAGGTAAGACAGAGCAAAAACTAAAAGAACGATTAGATGGAGATGAATGACATGTTGGATACGGTACTAAGGACAGTTCTTCTATTTATTAAATACTGTACAGCTAGACATAATAACGACAAGACATTTCAAAGCTATCCTAATGATATTGCGCAGTCTCCTGAAGAGTTGCCAATCTGAGTCCAGGCCTGTTTTCCTGGCTTTTGCCCAGGCCTTATTGCGCTCGTGAAGAGAGTTGGCTAAGTCAACAGCGAACCATGCATTTTTACGGCCTTTTACTCTATATTTTTTGAGGGGGGCATGCGTGTCAACAATTTCTTTAAAACCATCATGAAAAAAATTCCAAGCATTTTCAACATCAGCAAAAAGATACATTTTATCCCAGTCAAAATAAAATAGGTCATAGAAAAACCCTTGTTCCGTAAAATGTTTCATGTCACGCTTAATGATGATATGTGGGTTGGTTTTGGGAATTTTGGTGTTTCTGACTGTAGCAACAACACAGTGGTCACTAATGTCGTTTGCAAACACTGAAGCTGCTGAGTATTTATATGGAACATTGGTTAAAATAAGATCAATTAACGATGATTTTTCTGGACATTTCAGATTAGGTCTAGTAGGACTATCGACAAGCTGAAAGAGGTTTAGCGAGTCACAGTAAGCTTTAAAATCATCAGCTGCTGGATGTAACCAGTTCCAAACTTGTTTTTCCAATAAATAACGTCTCGGTTACGGATGTAACCCTCGTTCCCTGAGTAGGGAACGGAGACGTTACGTCAAGGAGTGACGGAGAATGGGGGTTTCGCACAGAAAGCCAATCCTCTTCGAGTATTTAACAACGAGCCAATGGTGTGAAAATGCCATGGGTCTGCGGAATTTGCATAGCGTACTCCGCCCACCCATGTGGGTATAAAAGTAGGAAGCAAACGCAACCGCAGTATGTCTTCGCTGAGTAGCCAAGACTGATCTCAGGCGTCACCCAGCGGTACAGCAGAAGTGGCAGGGAGACGTAACGTCTCCGTTCCCTACTCAGGGAACGAGGGTTACATCCGTAACCGAGACGTTCCCTTTCGTAGTCACTCCGAGTTACGTCAAGGCCATCTATGCCATCACGCCATCTTCCAGCTGTCTTCCAGTGCTCTGCGAAAGTCTAGACCTCTAACACAAATATTACAAAAGGTCCCACTTTGACACAGAATTACCAAGGCACACTGGGAAACATATCCTGGGAGGGACATGCTACCAGATGCCTACCGAAGGGAGGACTTACAAAACGCATATGGCCACTGGGGCTGCATATGGAGAATACTGGAGCGCCAACCGCAGGTGGCAACTTTTAGCTCCAGGGGTGGCAGATGGCTTGCCAAGGGAAGACACATGCTCAGAGAGGCTTACAGTGGATAATACACATGAGAAAGTTACCAAAGGGGAACCGTGCACACGGAGGCACCTAGCCGGCACCAGAGCAAGCGCAGTGGTGCCCGCATCATAAGTGCTGGAGGACTCAGGGCTTCAAAGAAGATACAACTGAGGAAATATCGCGCTTATCCAATCCGAGGAGTGGAGTGGCGAGCAAGCGAAGACACTCAAGCGGTTCCAGCACTAGCGGAGGCGAGTACGTGAGAGGAAACCGGCTCGATTCGCAAATTATAAAATCTTGCGAAGGTGTTAGGTGTTGCCCAGCCTGCAGCTCTGCAGATGTCTGTTAGCGAGGCGCCATGCGTTAAAGCCCAAGAGGAAGCCACACTCCGAGTGGAGTGGGCTGTCACACCAAGGGGGCACGGTCGACCTTGCTGCTGGTAAGACAAAACAATGGCGTCCACTAACCAGTGAGACAGCCGCTGCTTTGAGAGAGCCCTTCCCTTCTGGCTCCCCCCATGACAGACAAAGAGCTGATCTGAGGTCCTGAAACACCGCGTTCTGTCAACGTAGGTGCGGAGTGCACGCACCGGACAGAGCAGTGCCAAGGCTGGGTCTGCCTCCACCAGGGGCAGCGCTTGCAAGGTCACCACCTGATCCCGGAAGGGAGTAGTGGGGACCTTGGGCACGTATCCGAGCCGGGGTCTCAAAACAACGTGAGAGTAAGCCGGCCCGAACTCTAGGCACGCTTCGTCAACGGAGAATGCGTGCAGGTCCCCTACCCTCTTGATGGAGGCCAATGCAACCAGGAGTGCTGTCTTCATGGACAGGAACTTAAACTCAACCGATTGCAAAGGCTCTAAGGGAGGCCTCTGCAGAGCACTTAAAACTACTGAGAGGTCCCAAGAGGGAACGAGGGGAGGACGAGACGGATTTAGCCTCCTCGCTCCCCTCAGGAACCTGATGACCAGGTCGTGCTTTCCAACGTACTCACCTTCAACTGCATCATGAGAGGCGGAAATAGCCGCGACGTAAACTTTGAGGGTGGAGGGCGACAGCCTGCGCTCCAACCCATCCTGCAGGAAAGAAAGCACAACACTGATCGAGCATCTCCTGGGGTCTTCTCCGCGAGAAGAGCACCAGTTGACGAAGAGGTTCCACTTCAACGCATACAGGTGTCTCGTAGACGACGCTCTAGCGGAAGTGATGGTTGCTGCCACCGCAGGTGGTAGCGAACTCAAACCTGCCTCGTGCCGTCCAGGAGCCACACATGTAGCCTCCATAGATCGGGACGAGGGTGCCACAGAGTGCCCCATCTCTGAGAGAGCAGATCTTGTCTCAGAGGAATAGGCCAAGGAGGTGCTGTCGCGAGGAGCATGAGTTCGGAGAACCACGTCTTGGTGGGCCAATAAGGGGCTACCAGCAGGACCTGCTCCTCGTCCTCCTTGATCTTGCACAACACCCGTGCAAGGAGGCTCACTGGGGGAAACGCATACTTGCGTGGGCCCCGCGGCCAGCTGTGCGCCAGCGCATCTGTACCGAGCGTGCCCTCGGACAGGGAATAAAACTGGACGCAGTGGGAAGAGTCCCGGGAGGCGAACAGATCTATCTGAGCCTCCCCGAACTGGTCCCAGATCAGCTGGACCGTCTGGGGATGGAGTCGCCATTCGCAGGAGATAGGGCGGATCCGCGACAGCTCGTCGGCTGCCAGGTTCCGGACTCCAGGAATGTACACAGCACGAAGGGACCTCAGGTGCTTCTGACTCCATAGTAGGAGGTGGCGAGCGAGCTGCGACATCCGACGTGAGCGTAGACCCCCCTGGTGGTTGATGTACGCTACTGTAGCGGTATTGTCTGAGCGGACAAGTACGTGCTGACCCCTGAGCAACGCTCGAAAGCGGTGCAGGGCCAGGCGTACTGCCAGCAGCTCGAGGCAATTGATGTGCATGAGGCGCTGGGGTCCTGTCCAGGAACCCGCGGCTGCATGCCCATTGCACATGGCACCCCAACCCGTGGTAGATGCATCCGTGGAGACGACGAGATGCCTGGAAACTCGCTGGAGAGGGACACCTGCCCGAAGAAAGCTGAGGTTCAACCACGGGAAGAATGTTCAGCGGCACGCTGGAGTTACTGGAACTCGGAGCGAGCCACGATGCCATGCCCACCTCGGGACTCGATCGCGAAGCCAGAGCTGAAGCGGTCTCATATGAAGCAATCCGAGTGGCGTAGCCGCGGCTGCGGATGCCATATGCCCCAGGAGCCTCTGAAAAAGTTTCAGTGGAACCGCACTCTTGCCGTCGAACTGTCGAAGACAAGTCAGCAGTGAGTGCGTGCGCTCGCTCGTAAGCTGCGCGGACATGGCGACCGAGTCTATCTCCATGCCGAGAAAAGAGATCCTCTGCACGGGGCAAAGTTTGCTCTTCTCCCGGTTGACCCGAAGGCCCAGACGGGCTAAGTGCTGAAGCACTAGATCTCTGTGTTCGCAAACCTGTTCTCGAGCAACATGACATCATGACTTTTGCGTAAACATACACGCCACTTTCGAGTCAAGTGGCGTATTATTTCTACGCATTTTGAGCTATTCGCGTGTATCCGCGTGTATGCGTGTATGTCTACGCCATTAACGTCCGCGTCATCCCGCGTGTCAGAACACGCGCGTCAAATGTCCAGTCATAAATGCCATTAACCCCAGTGACGGTTAAGTTTAGGGATAGGGTTGAGGTAAGTCATATCTTTTTTTCAATAGGATGGTAAGGGAACAGTCATAAATGCCATTAACCCCAGTGACGGTTAAGTTTAGGGACGGGGTTGAGGTAAGTCCTATATTTATATAACGTTAAGTCAACGGCGTTCATAAACACGCTGAAAAGCGATTATGCGTCTTGATAACACGCCAAAAATGCAAATACGAATTGGCGTGTCATACACACGCTACTTCATGAGATCAGCCTGTCTCGAGAGTGAGCCAAAATCAATCGTCGAGATAGTTCAGGATGCGAACCCTGTGTTCGCGAAGGGGAACAAGGGCTGCCTCGGCGATCTTCGTGAAGACGCGAGGGCACAGAGCTAAGCCGAATGGGAGAACCGTGTACTGATATGCCTGGCCTTCGAAAGCAAACCGAAGAAACGGTCTGTGTCGAGGCAATATGGAGACATGAAAGTACGCATCCTTCAGGTCGATCGCTGCAAACCAATCCTGATGCCGAACACATTCGAAAATGCGTTTGGCCGTGAGCATTTTGAACGGCATTCGATGCAGAGTGCGGTTCAAAACGCGCAGGTCCAGGATCGGTCGTAACCCACCGGTCTTCTTGGGGACAATGAAGTAGGGGCTGTAAAAGCCGGACTTCACCTCGGCTGGAGGGACAGTCTCGATTGCACCCTTCGCTAGCAGGGTCGCAATCTCCGCTCTCAAAACCGGGGCATTGCCACCGACTATAGTGGAGCGAACTCCCCTGAAACGGGGAGGAGATCGTGCGAACTGAATCGCATAGCCGAATCTGATCGTTCTGATGACCCAGCGGGACAGACCGGGGAGCTCGAGGAGGCTCCGAGGAACCGAACCAGCGGGGTCATACGAACCACAGACGTCCCCCCGGAGGGGCAGTGGGGCGGAGTGACTGGCATGCGCACGGGAGATACCACATGCGGGTGCGTAGTCGAGCTCCGCTCCCCGACAGAAGAGACCAGGGAAGGACCAGCGTTCCACGGGGGTCTGTTCTGCCGGGGATCTGGCGACAGAGGAGGAGGGGAGCAGCGGGGAGAGGAGAACAAAAGATTCTCCCCCGGCCCTCCACCGGGGGAAGGAGGGGGCCTGCTACCTCCTCCTGGGAAAAACTCGATGCCATCACTGAGCAGCCCGTCTCAGGAACGCCGCTTAGCCTGGCGTTTAGCGGGGCGCGGAGCCTGAGGGGGCTGTGACGCTCCTCTGCGACCGCCTCTACAGTGCGACCTGGGTGGAGGCTGCTGCTGGGGTCGCTCCGGAGGGAGGGGAGTCGCAGAGGCTCGTCCTCGGCGGCGAGCAGACTGAGGCGGCTGCACCGACGGCTGGGTGGAGGCAGCAGCTGGCCGTCGGGGCAGGATGTGTTTAATCGCCTCTGTCTGCTTCTGGGCGGTCGAGAACTGCTGGGCAAAGTCCTCAACCGCACCGCCGAAAAGGCCAGCCTGGGAAAGGGGGGCGTCGAGCAGACGGGTCCGCTCAGCGTCCCGCACTTCCGCCAGGTTGAGCCAAAGATGACGCTCCTGGACCACACTAGTGGCCATCACCTGACCAAGGGAACGAGCCGCCACTTTAGTCGCCCAGAGAGCGAGGTCGGTGGCCGCTCGCAGTTCAATGAACGACCCTTGATCAGTCCCGCCCTCGTGCATATCTCTGAGCAGTTTGGCTTGGAAAACCTGCAAAGTGCTCATCGCATGCAGAGCGGCGGCCGCCCGCCCTGCCGCGCTATAGGATCGCGCCGCCATAGACGACGAAAACCTACAGGCTTTGGAGGGATGCTTGGGGGGCCCCCGGGAGGAGGCGCTCTGCGGACACAGTTGCATCGCGACAGAGCGCTCCACCGGAGGAACCCCAGCATACCCACGGGCAGCCGCGCCATCGAGGGGAGGAATGGCGGGGGAAGCTGACGGGCGAACGCGGGAAGACAAAGGAGCCTGCCACGTCTTCGTCAGTTCAGCATGCAGCTCGGGGAAGAATGGTATTGGGGTCGGCTGTGGCCTCGCGGCGGCGGCTTTGCCCAAAAACCATTCATCCATCCCTGAGTGATCGGGGTGGGCCGGAGGATTCCAGTCCAACCCGATACTCACGGCGGCCCGAGAGAGCATAGCCGTCATCTCGGGATCTGACACGGGCAACGCTGGCGCTCCCGAGGGAGGCAGTGCATCCGCATCTTCACTTCCTGAGGAATCAAGCCCGCCATGTGATGCCACGATCGACATCGCGTCTTCCTCTGGAGCGCCGAACGATACCGACGGTACCTGCGAACAGGCAGACGTCTGAACCGTTTCAGCGCTCGCTGGCTGCAACACTGTTGCGGCGGGTGGGACCCAAGGAGCTAGCGTCGGGGGTTTGTTCCACACCGTCACCGACAGATCACCCTGGCCGCGAGCCAAAGAGCTTCCCCGGGTAGAGGAAGCTGAACGGGTAGCGGAGGCGGGGACTCTCACAGTAAGATCATTGAGTCATGATCTAAGTGTTGAGATGGTCATATTACCACAAAAGGCACATGACTCATCCACGAACGCTGCTTTAGCATGACGAAGACCCAGACATACAAAGCAGCGATCGTGCCCATCAGAGGAAGACAGATATCGACCGCACCCAGAAGAACACGGGCGAATCATCTTTAAAAAGACGTGCCGCGTGCAGCTCTTTCAGAGGAGAGGAGGAAATTCACTCTTTCAGCGCCGAGGCGACCAGGGAGAAGCGCAAAGTCTGGCAGACCACTGCACAGATCGCAGGCAATGCAGAATCTCGCTGGGTATCGCCGTCACACCAACACTGAAGAGGACACTCGTCTCGAAGAGGCTTTTTAGTGATATGGCTTGTGGAGAGAAGAATGCTCTTGGCTCCGAAGCGAAAACATACTGCGGTTGCATTTGCTTCCTCATTTTATACCCACATGGGTGGGCGGAGTACGCTATGCAAATTCCGCAGACCCATGGCATTTTCACGCCATTGGCTCGTTGTTAAATACTCGAAAAGGATTGGCTTTCTGTGCGAAACCCCCATTCTCCGTCACTCCTTGACGTAACTCGGAGTGACTACGAAAGGGAACAGTCTTCCTTTCTTTTAAACAGAAGAACTACCTTCGGTCCCTTGGGGGACCAAACCCAGGGAAAAAAGGCAAAATACCCTTCAAACAGACGAAGATCTGCAATATTATCATAGGCAAGTTATCAGTCATTTTTTTTATATTAATAGCCAATTTTTTTGCACTTTGGAAAATTGTTTTGGTCCCCATGTACATTATTTTAAATAATACATACCATACCTCAAATAGCTACAATGTTTACATGATATTATTCCTACATCAAGGGGCAATGCAGAAGTCCTACAAATCTCTTAAGGCCAGTGAGATTGAAGACCTAATTTCAATGGTCCTTAAATTTGCCCCTCACCGGCATTTAAAATGGTAAGCAATCACGTCAGTTATGCAAAATCAATTTTTTTTTGTGTCATTTTTGACATGGTTTATAGACTGATATTAGTTTAAGCGACATCTACTGATGAGTGACTTGAAAAGTTGGAAATTTGGAAAGTATAATTACTAGATGGGTGTAAATTATTTGCGCAGTGAAATATAACATCAGTCTACAAGACATCAGCAAAACTTCATTATTGCACACACCACTGAGAGACAGTTTTGAAAACTAACATTTAGGGTTTTAAGGATGTTTGTGCATGCCGTAGACACTACAGCCGATCAAAAAGTTGAGACAGAACCCATCGTCAATTTCTTTGTCCACCACTCTAGTTTATCCTAAACAAACTAGAAAATAGATACAAAGTGCTAAATACTTGAATTTTTCTTTAAGGCTTGCAGGTGACTTAAGTTGTTTTGTAGAAGTATCATTTGTATTTTAATTTTTTTTTCCAAAGTAAAACTAGGGCAAGATAAAAACGTTATATAAATGTTTTGTAATTGTTGTAGTAACTGCCTTGCAAATAAATAAATACCTGGCCAGCAATAAAAAAAGATATTAATAATAAAATTGAATAATATTTATGGCTTACCAGGCATCGGCATACAGTCCTTAACTGCACTACAGTTAATTTTTTAGGTCTATAATTTCTATCTAACTCATGCCTTCCCCCTCCCCCCTTCCCTTTGTTTTTGAAGCTGATGGTGAAGTGAACACATTGGTGAAGACAGAGTTTCAGTCACCATACACGTTGTCATGTTCACCATACACATTGTCACTGTTTCATGTTCACCATAGTTACGTGTTCACCGTATGTAAATGTTAATTTTGTTTGATATATGAATACATTTTGTTTGATACATGAATAAATAGCTATTTAATATATGAATAAATTATTATTTAATATATGAATAAATTGTTGTTTAATATATGTATGCATTGTTGTTTAATAAATGTTCATATCTCAGTTCAGATATTAAAATTGTTTCTTATATTTTCTGAATAATAAACTATGTAGAAGAAGTGGCTTGTTGACTTATTTATGACCAGACATCAGAATGTAGAGGTTAGGAGAACCTTCAGGGAACCTTCTAGGAACGTTCCCTATTGGTGATCCAGGAAAGTTTTCTTAACATAAATATAATGTTACCTTAAGGTTAGGGGAATGTTCTGGGAACCTACTTGGAACGTTCTGGGAACGTTCCGAAAACGTTCCCAGACAGTTCCTGCAAACGTTCTTGCAACATACTTAGGTTAGGAGAAAATTTAAGGAAACGTTTGCGTGACGTTCCCGGAACGTTGTGGGAACATTTTGGGAATGTTCCAATAAGGTTTTCAGAAAGTTCCTCTAACCTTAAGAGAACGTTCCATTTATGTTAAGAAAACTTTCCTGGATCACCGATAGGGAACGTTCATGGGAACATTCTGGGAACCAAAAACTAACGTTCCCAGAACGTAAAATTGTTTGCTGGGTTGGAACATTTTTCATCTGGAATTTTCCTGTTCTCCTAAAGCACATTTGTATGCAAGTTCCTTGGTGAGTCAATATAATGCATTTAATTTTCTGTTCTGTGTGGTTTTATAGAGTCTATTCAAGGTCATATTATGTGTTTTACATTAAAGCATTGGTTATTTAATGCAGTATTAGTAAAATACACAGTTGAGTGTAAATTGAAAACTGTAAGTAGGTCATTTTGGTGAAATTAAATGAATGATTTTGTGTTATTTAAAATAACATATCACTAACAAGTATGCAAGAAAATGTATTTATTGCAGTTTCATTAATGAAAATTGTTGATGTGTTTACAAGTTGTGTAAAATTGGAAGTGATTCTAATGAAACGAGATGCTAATTGATATTTAGGTTTTGTTTAGTTTCTAATCTAATCTAATTATCATGCCCCGTTGTGTTGAGCCCATTAATTGTGGATGGTGACAGAAAAATGTGGATGGTGACGGGAGTTTTTAATTATTTCTTTTTTTATTAAACCACCTCTACTGACACAGTCAAACATATAGATGGAGTGGTTTTCAGTGTTACAATAATTATTTTAAGCTCTGCTGCACAGATTTGTCAGGACTGAAGATTGTTTATCAGTCGTCATGCCGATAAACGAGGGTGCTGATTGGTTAGAGGACGTGTCGTCCACCATTTCACTGAAATGATCACTGCTGAATTTCAACCGCATGGTGAGTGTCTAACCTGCTCTTTGATATTTTAGTTTATGCACTCATGAATCGTTTTAAAATTGTACTTAAAAGTGCTTTGTGCCATGATATTGTACCATACATGACTGTGTTGTGCTTTGTTACACGTGTATGACTGTTTAGTTTTATTTTTCGGGCCTAAATTGATAAGTCCAGGGAAGTTATTTAATGCCAAGTTCTCCCGAAAGGGCCGTCATTTTTATTTATTGAATTGTCTTTAATGATTTTAGCTGATTGTGTTTTTATATCCTTTAAAGATAATGAAACGTTCCAGAGAAAGTAAGTTGACATGTTGGACATGGCAAAATGTTACAAATTGTTTGTTACACATCAGTTTTGTGTCATAAGCTGTGTGAGTGTGTGTTTTGACTTTTTGGTAAATTTTTTCTCACAGCTGTTCAATGCCCCATGTGCCCAGCTCAGGTGGCGTACCTCAGCGAGCACCTGAGGGACCTCCACGCCATGCTCAACCTCGAGCAGAGGGGCATACTCATAAAATATGCCCGCCGCAGAGTAAAGCTATTGGACTTGGCTTGTTTGCTCTGCGGCAAGGTCGTCAGATACCCGGAAAAACATCTCCTCAAGGGTCACCGGGATCTGACGGTAAGTCGTCGTTAAAACTGACCCCGTGTTTTAAATTGGTGTGTGTGCAGGGCAGGAATCATAGTAATGAATTTACTACCTTTTTTACTACCTCTACAATATTTTTACTACCAACACGACATGTATTCTATGTAACCTTACAATGTTCTCAATATAATTCATAATCCCATGTTTATAATGAACAACGCGCTATGGTTATTGTGTTATTAAAACTGTGAATGCTGAGGGGAGGGGTGACCAAAGCTCATTATCATTTAAGGCATGTGCACTGAAACGGCGTGCTGAAAACGGCGCTGTTTTTGACCAGGTAAAATGAGTGTTTTCTTAAAATACTAATGAAAATTTTTAATAAAAGTTAAAGTATATTACAAAGTTTTCATTTATACCCTAAAGATTCATATTAACTTGTTCAAAAATGGCATTATGACCCCTTTAACCCTAGACCTTTAGTTATCCTAACCATTACATTAGCCCTTAGCCCTAATAAGGTGAATAATAACCTTGGCACTTAAAAACAAATGACACTTAACAGCCATAAACATTAATGAAGATTAATAATAAAGTGTGTCACATCACACATACTTACTCACAAACACACATTCTCACACAAGCAGACTTAAGCAGTGAAATTACTATCACAAAACAGCAATTTATTCATCACATCTCTAAATGTGCTTCATATATGGCACTGGGTTGCTCCCCCATTTTCAATTAGGGATACACGATACCAATTTTTGCAGAACGAGACCGAGACCAATACTTTCATTTTTTGGCACTCGCCTATAATGATATCACTGCTTTTGTAATTTTAAATGTAGTAGTAGATAAACCAAAAGTTGTATCATATTAGTTGGCTTAATTTGTACATTAAATATATATTTCCTTCAGATATTTTCATGCTTAATTAATCTCACTGTTCATTCTATTGCTCTATCACATATGATCTATCATTTAATAGCACAGCACATGTTTAGAGCTGCTCCAGAAGAGTCAGTGCTGAGGATTAGGTCAGTGCCAGTGGTAATGTTTAGACACCAGTGAAATATCAATTATTTAATCCTATTTTGATACTACAACAAAAACTGCCAGCCCAATTAATATGAATTTAAAACATTATTAAAAGTAAGCAGTCAGTAACAAAATAAGAACAAGTAATCGAATTACAAAGCAGACAAATAAATACAATAGAACAAATAAAAGCTACAAATGAAATAGTGTTTTTAGAGGTTTTTTTTTGGTTAGATACATTTGAATAAAGGTAGGTATAGGTACATAGGTACATACATTTGAATAAAGTAATCAAATGAGAGAAAAAATGCATATTCATTACTGTATAAATTAAATATAGATGGATATTTTTTTTTAATTTGAAAAAGGGTAGACTATTTAGTCAAGAGCAGTGAGTAATATATTTGTCCTTGACAATTTGTATTTGATTAACATGAAAACACAGTAGCGATTTATTAAAGTGCTGCCCCTTTAAGACCGAACGCACGGCCCCATTTGAACATGGCTAACTTACGTTCACTTGAGATATAACTGACTTTTGTTTTCTAGGATACTCGCCAAGACGGCCTTTTTTACATAATTTTGTGCGAATTTGTCCGTACAAGCGCAAGCGCTTTGGATGTTTGCGATCATGGAACTTCTTGACCTGCACACGTCAAGTAATAATGTAGGGAACCACTTGTTATATATAAATCAGGTAACAGGTCATGTTTTACTTTACTTGCATATTATACGACTTAGTTTTCATCCAAATAACATGTGCTGAGTGAACGATCAGGAGCATTCAACAGAAGTGCGTGCGCGATCTCTCTCTCTCATCAGTTAACGTTTATAATAAGCTAGATGATTCGTTTTAATTTTCTTTGCCATTGACATCTGACTGAACTACAAACATTCCACTGATGTCTGTTTGAAGGGATGTGCTTGACCAGCTCGCGCGTCTGTGCTGCTGCATGCTCAATCCACTGCGCATTCCAGTGCTCGCGCACCACAGCTAAGTTATGTGTTACTATATTGTGTTAAATATTGCACTTATAAGACACATTTACTTCATGGACAGCCTCATTTTTCTTTGTTAAAAAAATTGGACCTCAGATATTAAGGCGGTGATGAAAAATTTACTACTAAGTCAAATTGTGTTTCTTACCTTTTACTACCTTTCAAGAGCCGTAATTTTGGTAGATTCTTTTGACTACTGCGCGGAAACCCTGGTGTGATACAGCCTTGTGTTTGTCGTTGGTTTAACGAATGCCATCGTGTGTTTTTCTACGTTTCAGACCCGCTCGAGGTTGAGGGCGGTGAGGGCGTTGGAGAAGTCGGTGACCAAGGGGAAGCTTCAGGCGCTGCGGGACAGCAACCCAACCATCCCCATGGTCCCCGACTTCTCACAGACCGATGCCTCCCAGGACGAGGCCCAGTTGCCGGAGCCGGCACTGCCTCAGGTCTCGCCATCTGAGTCTGGGCACGAGGACATCATTGGTATGAATTCCTCTATCGTCACGATCCTGATATCAGTGATCATTGATGATTATTATTGATTGTTAACAACTAAAACCGACGGTTCGTCTTTTAGATTAGCTCTTTTCCGGGTTCGATCCGGTGCCAGCGCTGTGGATCCCCGACGACCTGGAGGCCACCACAGGTATGAATCCCCCATATCATCACAATTCTAATTAGGGCCAGACCGATATATCGGACGACCGATATTATCGGCCGATATTAGGCTTTTTCCAAACTATCGGTATCGGCGTTTATAACGGCCGATAAACGAATATTTAAAAAAAAACGGATGAAACACCATTCAACCATGTAATGAGTGTTGGAGTTATATTGTTTGTCCACCAGAGGGCACTCTACACCGTCCCCGCTGGCAACACACGTGTATAACGCGCCACGCATCCTGCAAACTGCTGATCCAGCCAGAGTCAGAGTCCGCGAGATCATCGCATGAAGTGAATGGGAAGTTCATCACGAGACATACATTGCTTGAATGACAATTAAAAGAACATCCCCATCAGTTCTCTTAACTCAATTAAGCATGACAAAATTTTTGACTATCATGTCTAGTTTTGCTGCTGTTAAATAAGCCGAGAGTGAAGCGGAATAAGCTAGTATGGCTGGCGCTGAGCCAGAGACAGACGCACTCAGTGCTGTCATATATCACAACTATTGAGTGTTTTCAACCACATAATGTTTATTTTAGGTTTCAGACATTTAAATACACATATACACATACTAGCAAAAAAATGATTTTGAGTTTGTAAAATACACACAGCTGTCTATGGAAGAGGCAATAATAATCGACACGTTTTATTCATATCAAATACACATGTGTAAGTAGCTTAACATTTGACCCTATTCTCCCAGTTCACCAGCCACTTACTTTCATGTATTTCATGAGAAGTGGAGGAATTTACGTTATAAATCCAACAGATCCGATTCTCTGAGCTGAAAAAGAAACTAAAGTGGCGCCGCCCATTGCGCATACAGCTCAACTATCGCGATCGTTATAAAGATGTCTAAACCACAAAACCCATCCACTTGCACATATTTGACAATCTGAATATCAGTGTTTCATGATATAGCTAATACATTTTTGAATATTTTTAATAAAAAAGGAAAAATAACATAAAAGCAGATCATCATTCATTCCGCTGTGTTCTGGGTGTGCTGTGTCACGTGACAAGCAATGACGCGTCACCATGGAAACATTAAAGTGGCAAGTTCTAAATAACGGTCGTCTTAAAAAACTCAAGTTAGAATATTTTAAACTTACGTGTGAAAGGGTTAATGATAATGTAAATGATGATGATAGTAATAATGTCATCATTATATTTTGTAATTATTACTGTCAATAATAATAATAATGCTGTTATTAATTCATTACATTTATATAGCGCTTTTCTCTGCACTCAAAGCGCTTTACATAGAGAGGGGAATCTCCTCAACCTTGTTGCTGTAGCAGCAATCATTTTATTTGTATGTTTAAAACTCATAATTAACTATAAATAACTAATGCTAGGGAAATCTGTTAATGTTTTGTTGCGTTTCTGAAAAAAAAATAAAAATAAAAATATATCGGCCGATATATCGGCGTATCGGTTTTTAAAACCCCAAAATATTCGTATCGGTATCGGCCTTCAAAATCCCTTATCGGTCTGGCCCTAATTCTAATAGTGCTGCACATAATCCACAAGTGGTCCACTAAATTGACGCTTTGTTTTTCAGAAGAAAACCCTCCTTAGTGGGCCGAGCTGACCACGGTCGGGGCCACAGCGCTGGCAGAGAAGTGGGACGGGTAAGAGTCCGTTTGTCATCACAATTCATAATGTTGCTGCGGTTATTCGATAAGCGTTCCACCAAAACAATCTTTTGTTTTTCAGAAGAACTCCTCCCCAATTTTTTTTTTAGCAGATTTTGATTATTTTTGAGATTTTTTAAAATAAAGTTTTAATGTTCTTGCCTTTCTGTGTGTGTGTCCACTGTGTTCTTGTATTTAATGAATTAACAAATTGTCATCTATGTGACCACGAACGGCCTATTCGTCCCCCTGGCCGCCTATGTGACCACCTAACTGCCTATTCGTCCCCCTGACCGCCTATATGACCACGAACGGCCTATTCGTCCCCCTGACCGCCTATATGACCACGAACGGCCTATTCGTCCCCCTGGCCTCCTATATGACCACGAACAGCCTATTCGTCCCCCTGACAGCCTATATGACCACGAACGGCCTATTCGTCCCCCTGGCCTCCTATATGACCACGAACAGCCTATTCGTCCCCCTGACAGCCTATGTGACCACAAACTACCTATTCGTCCCCCTGACCGCCTATATGACCACGAACTACCTATTCGTCCCCCTGACCGCCTGTATGACCACGAATGGCCTATTCGTCCCCCTGGCCGCCTATGTGACCGCGAACTGCCTATTCGTCCCCCTGACGGCCTATGTGACCACAAACGGCCTATTCGTCCCACTAACAGCCTATGTGACCACGAACTGCCTATTCGTCCCCCTGACCGCCAATATGACCACGAACGGCCTATTCGTCCCCCTGACCGCCTATGTGACCACAAACTGCCTATTCGTCCCCCTGACCGCCTATGTGACCACAAACTGCCTATTCGTCCCCCTGACCGCCTATGTGACCACAAAGTGCCTATTCGTCCCCCTGACCACCTGTGTGACCACAAACTGCCTATTCGTCCCCCTGACCGCCTATGTGACCACGAACGGCCTATTCGTCCCCCTGACCGCCTATGTGACCACAAACTGCCTATTTGTCCCCCTGACCGCCTATGTGACCACAAACTGCCTATTCGTCCCCCTGGCCGCCTATTTGACCACGAACTACCTATTCGTCCCCCTGACCGCCTATATGACCACGAACTACCTATTCGTCCCCCTGACCGCCTATATGACCACGAACGGCCTATTCGTCCCCCTGACCGCCTATGTTACCACGAATGGCCTATTCATCCCCCTGACCGCCTATATGACCACGAATGGCCTATTCGTCTCCCTGACCGCCTATGTGACCACAAACTGCCTATTCGTCCCCCTGACCGCCTATGTGACCACAAACTGCCTATTCGTCCCCCTGACCGCCTATGTGACCACAAACTGCCTATTCGTCCCCCTGACCGCCTATGTGACCACAAACTGCCTATTCGTCCCCCTGACCACCTATATGACCACGAACGGCCTATTCGTCCCCCTGACCGCCTATGTGACCACGAACGGCCTATTCGTCCCCCTGGCCGCCTATGTGACCACCTAACTGCCTATTCGTCCCCCTGACCGCCTATATGACTGTTTTGTTTTCTGTGGAGTTTTGTTATTATTATTATTATTTTGCTTGTTTAATTTAGATGTGTACATTAAACTAGAGTTGCAACAGATATAAGAAACGTTTTGAGGTTTATAGCCTAATAGTGTAGTGCCTCTTTAAGAGACGAGTGTGCTGTGGGACATGTGACCGGAGTTCACTATGTTTAAAGGAAGTGTGATTCATTGAATCTATAATGACTTCAACCCGGTGTGCAGCCACTTGGTTTATTACCTGGTTATTTATTTCTGAAAATAAAACAAATAAAGTGAAATCCTGAGTAATATCCATTCTTTGTGCACTGGGTTGCCCTTTCCGTGGGGAGAACACGGAACAATGACCACGAACGGCCTATTCGTCCCCCTGGCCGCCTATGTGAACGCGAACTGCCTATTCGTCCCCCTGACGGCCTATGTGACCACCTAACTGCCTATTCGTCCCCCTGACCGCCTATATGACCACGAACGGCCTATTCGTCCCCCTGGCCGCCTATGTGAACGCGAACTGCCTATTCGTCCCCCTGACGGCCTATGTGACCACAAACGGCCTATTCGTTCCACTAACAGCCTATGTGACCACGAACTGCCTATTCGTCCCCCTGACCGCCTATATGACCACGAACGGCCTATTCGTCCCCCTGACCGCCTATGTGACCACAAACTGCCTATTCGTCCCCCTGACCGCCTATGTGACCACAAACTGCCTATTCGTCCCCCTGGCCGCCTATTTGACCACGAACTACCTATTCGTCCCCCTGACCGCCTATATGACCATGAACGGCCTATTCGTCCCCCTGACCGCCTATGTGACCACGAACGGCCTATTCGTCCCCCTGACCGTCTATGTGACCACAAACTGCCTATTCGTCCCCCTGACATCCTATATGACAACGAAAGGCCTATTCGTCCCCCTGACCGCCTATGTGACCACAAACTGCCTATTCGTCCCCCTGACCGCCTATGTGACCACAAAGTGCCTATTCGTCCCCCTGACCGCCTATGTGACCACAAACTGCCTATTCGTCCCCCTGACCGCCTATGTGACCACAAACTGCCTATTCGTCCCCCTGACCGCCTGTGTGACCACAAAGTGCCTATTCGTCCCCCTGACCGCCTATGTGACCACAAACTGCCTATTCGTCCCCCTGACCGCCTATGTGACCACAAACTGCCTATTCGTCCCCCTGACCGCCTATGTGACCACAAACTGCCTATTCGTCCCCCTGACATCCTATATGACAACGAAAGGCCTATTCGTCCCCCTGACCGCCTATATGACCACGAACTACCTATTCGTCCCCCTGACCGCCTATATGACCACGAACGGCCTATTCGTCCCCCTGACCGCCTATGTGACCACAAAGTGCCTATTCGTCCCCCTGACCGCCTATGTGACCACAAACTGCCTATTCGTCCCCCTGACCGCCTATGTGACCACAAACTGCCTATTCGTCCCCCTGACATCCTATATGACAACGAAAGGCCTATTCGTCCCCCTGACCGCCTATATGACCACGAACGGCTTATTCGTTCCCCTGACCGCCTATGTGACCACAAACTGCCTATTCGTCCCCCTGACCGCCTATGTGACCACAAACTGCCTATTCGTCCCCCTGACCGCCTATGTGACCACAAACTGCCTATTCGTCTCCCTGACCGCCTATATGACCACAAACTGCCTATTCGTCCCCCTGGCCGCCTAATTGACCACGAATTACCTATTCGTCCCCCTGACTGCCTATATGACCACGAACGGCCTATTCGTCCCCCTGACCGCCTATGTGACCACGAATGGCCTATTCGTCCCCCTGACCGCCTATATGACCACGAACGGCCTATTCGTCCCCCTGACCGCCTATGTGACCACAAACTGCCTATTCGTCCCCCTGACCGCTTATATGACCACGAACGGCCTATTCGTCCCCCTGACCGCCTATGTGACCACGACTGGCCTATTCGTCCCCCTGACCTCCTATATGACCACGAACGGCCTATTCGTCCCCCTGACCGCCTATGTGACCACGAATGGCCTATTCGTCCCCCTGACCGCCTATATGACCACGAACGGCCTATTCGTCCCCCAGACCGCCTATATGACCACAAACTGCCTATTGGTCCCCCTGACCGCCTATATGACCACGAACGGCCTATTCGTCCCCCTGACCACCTATGTGACCACGAACGGCCTATTCGTCCCCCTGGCCGCCTATTTGACCACCTAACTGCCTATTCGTCCCCCTGACCGCCTATATGACCACGAACGGCCTATTCGTCCCCCTGGCCGCCTATGTGACCGCGAACGGCCTATTCGTCCCCTGACGGCCTATGTGACCACAAACGGCCTATTCGTCCCACTAACAGTCTATGTGACCACGAACTACCTATTCGTCCCCCTGGACCGCCTATATGACCACGAACTACCTATTCGTCCCCCCTGACCGCCTATATGACCACGAACGGCCTATTCGTCCCCCTGACCGCCTATGTGACCACAAACTGCCTATTCGTCCCCCTGGCCGCCTATTTGACCACGAACTACCTATTCGTCCCCCTGACCGCCTATATGACCATGAACGGCCTATTCGTCCCCCTGACCGCCTATGTGACCACGAACGGCCTATTCGTCCCCCTGACCGCCTATGTGACCACAAACTGCCTATTCGTCCCCCTGACCGCCTATGTGACCACAAACTGCCTATTCGTCCCCCTGACCGCCTGTGAGACCACAAACTGCCTATTCGTCCCCCTGACCGCCTATGTGACCACAAACTGCCTATTCGTCCCCCTGACCGCCTATGTGACCACAAACTGCCTATTCGTCCCCCTGACCGCCTATATGACCACGAACGGCCTATTCGTCCCCCTGAACGCCTATGTGACCACGAATGGCCTATTTGTCCCCCTGACCTCCTATATGACCACGAACGGCCTATTCCTCCCCCTGACCGCCTATATGACCACGAACGGCCTATTCGTCCCCCAGACCGCCTATATGACCACAAACTGCCTATTGGTCCCCCTGACCGCCTATATGACCACGAACGGCCTATTCGTCCCCCTGACCACCTATGTGACCACGAACGGCCTATTCGTCCCCCTGGCCGCCTATTTGACCACCTAACTGCCTATTCGTCCCCCTGACCGCCTATATGACCACGAACGGCCTATTCGTCCCCCTGGCCGCCTATGTGACCGCGAACTGCCTATTCGTCCCCCTGACGGCCTATGTGACCACAAACGGCCTATTCGTCCCACTAACAGTCTATGTGACCACGAACTACCTATTCGTCCCCCTGACCAACTATATGACCACGAACTACCTATTCGTCCCCCTGACCGCCTATATGACCACGAACGGCCTATTCGTCCCCCTGACCGCCTGTGTGACCACAAACTGCCTATTCGTCCCCCTGACCGCCTATGTGACCACAAACTGCCTATTCGTCCCCCTGACCGCCTATGTGACCACAAAGTGCCTATTCGTCCCCCTGACCGCCTATGTGACCACAAACTGCCTATTCGTCCCCCTGACCGCCTATATGACCACGAACGGCCTATTCGTCCCCCTGAACGCCTATGTGACCACGAATGGCCTATTCGTCCCCCAGACCGCCTATATGACCACAAACTGCCTATTGGTCCCCCTGACCGCCTATATGACCACGAACGGCCTATTCGTCCCCCTGACCACCTATGTGACCACGAACGGCCTATTCGTCCCCCTGGCCGCCTATTTGACCACCTAACTGCCTATTCGTCCCCCTGACCGCCTATATGACCACGAACGGCCTATTCGTCCCCCTGGCCGCCTATGTGACCGCGAACTGCCTATTCGTCCCCCTGACGGCCTATGTGACCACAAACGGCCTATTCGTCCCACTAACAGTCTATGTGACCACGAACTACCTATTCGTCCCCCTGACCGCCTATATGACCACGAACTACCTATTCGTCCCCCTGACCGCCTATTTGACCACAAACTGCCTATTCGTCCCCCTGGCCGCCTATTTGACCACGAACTACCTATTCGTCCCCCTGACCGCCTATATGACCACGAACTACCTATTCATCCCCCTGACCGCCTATATGACCATGAACGGCCTATTCGTCCCCCTGACCGCCTATGTGACCACGAATGGCCTATTCGTCCCCCTGACCGCCTATATGACCATGAACTACCTATTCGTCCCCCTGACCGCCTATATGACCATGAACGGCCTATTCGTCCCCCTGACCGCCTATGTGACCACGAATGGCCTATTCGTCCCCCTGACCGCCTATATGACCCCGAATGGCCTATTCGTCCCCCTGACCGCCTATGTGACCACAACCTGCCTATTCATCCCCCTGACCGCCTATGTGACCACAATCTGCCTATTCGTCCCCCTGACCGCCTATGTGACCACAAACTGCCTATTCGTCCCCCTGACCGCCTATGTGACCACAAACTGCCTATTCGTCCCCCTGACCGCCTATGTGACCACAAACTGCCTATTCGTCCCCCTGACCGCCTATGTGACCACAAACTGCCTATTCGTCCCCCTGACCGCCTATGTGACCACAAACTGCCTATTCGTCCCCCTGACCGCCTATGTGACCACAAAGTGCCTATTCGTCCCCCTGACCGCCTGTGTGACCACAAACTGCCTATTCGTCCCCCTGACCGCCTATGTGACCACAAAGTGCCTATTCGTCCCCCTGACCTCCTATATGACCACGAACGGCCTATTCGTCCCCCTGACCGCCTATGTGACCACGAATGGCCTATTCGTCCCCCTGACCGCCTATATGACCACGAACGGCCTATTCGTCCCCCAGACCGCCTATATGACCACAAACTGCCTATTGGTCCCCCTGACCGCCTATATGACCACGAACGGCCTATTCGTCCCCCTGACCACCTATGTGACCACGAACGGCCTATTCGTCCCCCTGGCCGCCTATTTGACCACCTAACTGCCTATTCGTCCCCCTGACCGCCTATATGACCACGAACGGCCTATTCGTCCCCCTGGCCGCCTATGTGACCGCGAACTGCCTATTCGTCCCCCTGACGGCCTATGTGACCACAAACGGCCTATTCGTCCCACTAACAGTCTATGTGACCACGAACTACCTATTCGTCCCCCTGACCGCCTATATGACCACGAACGACCTATTCGCCCCCCTGACCGCCTATTTGACCACAAACTGCCTATTCGTCCCCCTGGCCGCCTATTTGACCACGAACTACCTATTCGTCCCCCTGACCGCCTATATGACCACGAACTACCTATTCATCCCCCTGACCGCCTATATGACCATGAACGGCCTATTCGTCCCCCTGACCGCCTATGTGACCACGAATGGCCTATTCGTCCCCCTGACCGCCTATATGACCATGAACTACCTATTCGTCCCCCTGACCGCCTATATGACCATGAACGGCCTATTCGTCCCCCTGACCGCCTATGTGACCACGAATGGCCTATTCGTCCCCCTGACCGCCTATATGACCCCGAATGGCCTATTCGTCCCCCTGACCGCCTATGTGACCTAGGGCTGGGCGATAATATCGCACGATATTGTCTGCGCATCTAATCAGTAAAGCCGGTTCATTGATTAGTAGTAAATCACCTTCACCTGCTTTCAGATGAAGCGGCATTTACTACAAAGAGCCGTAGATCACTGACAAGCTGAGCCAAATCGCGTTAATATCGAGGACATATCGATAGCGATATTTAATGCGATATGGCTCAACTGGTCAGTTAATTACGGCTCTTCGTCACGACAAAATCTCCCGTGTTAAACTAATACACCTGGGGGTGTATATAAGTCCACACTCAAGAGCGTTAAAGTTAATGAGATAATTATGTGATTAAATGAGTGATGATTGAGCATTATTGAAGACACCTAAAGCAGAATCACAAGGAAAAAATCAAAAAATTTAAGCCACCGTTATGGAGGTGAGTGTTTGCTTTAGTTGGTCTTCTTGACCCTTATGTTAAAAATTTTATATGTAATTTGCTATTGCATCTGAGTTAATCCTGTCAAAGGATTACAAACAAAGATAAGCAATTATAAAATGATGATAGTTACATAATGACTTTCATCTTTTATTTTTACATAAATTTACATAAGTTTACACAAATTTATGTCTATGATTTATTTTGTTGGTTAGTGTATAACTGAGATTCTGCATAAACATCTGGAATGTTAAATATAGTGTAACTTCTCAAAAGTTGTTTAAAAATATCTTTCTTTAAGGCACACACAGACCTCAAGATTCAGTCAAAGCTTCTCAACAACGGTGACGAGTAGAATATTCAAGTAGGAAAAGTAAATTACATTGACAATTCAGATCATAATTTATTCATACCGCAATGCATGATGGGAGACATTAATGAGTTGTGATTGGTGGCAACATGTAACCACGGATGAGATAGACAGGCTGATTATTGATCTCTGTTTCTGTATAAAGAGGACAGTGATTTAATTAAAATATTTTATTAAATATTTGAGGTTATAAGAAAGTACAGACATGTAACATAACTACAAAACTGTAGCTAAGAAGATAACCAAATCATCTGAATACTTATATTTTTCAGATCATTGCATGATTAGGCTATGTCAAAACATAGCCAACACTATCAGATCAAGTTGCCTTTGTTCATTTGACTGTTATAAGTCAAAATCGCCAGGCAAACAAAAATCAAAGTGAAAATATAAGTGTCAAGAGCCCAACTAAAGCAGACACTGATCTCCATAACAGTGGCTGAAAATTTGTGATTGTCCTTCAGTGATTCTGCTTGTTATCATCAGGTGTCTTCAATAATGCTCAATCATCACTAAATTAATCACTTAATTATCTCATTAACTTTAACACTCATATCGTCCATCTGAAAGCATGTGAATGTGATTTACTACTAATCAAGGAACCGGCTTTACTGATTAGACGCGCATACAATATCGTGCGATATTATCGCCCAGCCCTAATGTGACCACAACCTGCCTATTCATCCCCCTGACCGCCTATGTGACCACAAACTGCCTATTCGTCCCCCTGACCGCCTATGTGACCACAAACTGCCTATTCGTCCCCCTGACCGCCTATGTGACCACAAACTGCCTATTCGTCCCCCTGACCGCCTATGTGACCACAAACTGCCTATTCGTCCCCCTGACCGCCTATGTGACCACAAAGTGCCTATTCGTCCCCCTGACCGCCTATGTGACCACAAACGGCCTATTCGTCCCCCTGACCGCCTATGTGACCACAAACTGCCTATTCGTCCCCCTGACCGCCTATATGACCATGAACGGCCTATTCGTCCCCCTGACCGCCTATGTGACCACGAATGGCCTATTCGTCCCCCTGACCGCCTATATGACCCCGAATGGCCTATTCGTCCCCCTGACCGCCTATGTGACCACAACCTGCCTATTCATCCCCCTGACCGCCTATGTGACCACAAACTGCCTATTCGTCCCCCTGACCGCCTATGTGACCACAAACTGCCTATTCGTCCCCCTGACCGCCTATGTGACCACAAACTGCCTATTCGTCCCCCTGACCGCCTATGTGACCACAAACTGCCTATTCGTCCCCCTGACCGCCTATGTGACCACAAAGTGCCTATTCGTCCCCCTGACCGCCTGTGTGACCACAAACTGCCTATTCGTCCCCCTGACCGCCTATGTGACCACAAAGTGCCTATTCGTCCCCCTGACCTCCTATATGACCACGAACGGCCTATTCGTCCCCCTGACCGCCTATGTGACCACGAATGGCCTATTCGTCCCCCTGACCGCCTATATGACCACGAACGGCCTATTCGTCCCCCAGACCGCCTATATGACCACAAACTGCCTATTGGTCCCCCTGACCGCCTATATGACCACGAACGGCCTATTCGTCCCCCTGACCACCTATGTGACCACGAACGGCCTATTCGTCCCCCTGGCCGCCTATTTGACCACCTAACTGCCTATTCGTCCCCCTGACCGCCTATATGACCACGAACGGCCTATTCGTCCCCCTGACGGCCTATGTGACCACAAACGGCCTATTCGTCCCACTAACAGTCTATGTGACCACGAACTACCTATTCGTCCCCCTGACCGCCTATATGACCACGAACTACCTATTCGTCCCCCTGACCGCCTATATGACCACGAACGGCCTATTCGTCCCCCTGACCGCCTATGTGACCACAAACTGCCTATTCGTCCCCCTGGCCGCCTATTTGACCACGAACTACCTATTCGTCCCCCTGACCGCCTATATGACCATGAACGGCCTATTCGTCCCCCTGTCCGCCTATGTGACCACGAACGGCCTATTCGTCCCCCTGACCGCCTATGTGACCACAAACTGCCTATTCGTCCCCCTGACCGCCTATGTGACCACAAACTGCCTATTCGTCCCCCTGACCGCCTGTGTGACCACAAACTGCCTATTCGTCCCCCTGACCGCCTATGTGACCACAAACTGCCTATTCGTCCCCCTGACCGCCTATGTGACCACAAACTGCCTATTCGTCCCCCTGACCGCCTATATGACCACGAACGGCCTATTCGTCCCCCTGAACGCCTATGTGACCACGAATGGCCTATTTGTCCCCCTGACCTCCTATATGACCACGAACGGCCTATTCCTCCCCCTGACCGCCTATATGACCACGAACGGCCTATTCGTCCCCCAGACCGCCTATATGACCACAAACTGCCTATTGGTCCCCCTGACCGCCTATATGACCACGAACGGCCTATTCGTCCCCCTGACCACCTATGTGACCACGAACGGCCTATTCGTCCCCCTGGCCGCCTATTTGACCACCTAACTGCCTATTCGTCCCCCTGACCGCCTATATGACCACGAACGGCCTATTCGTCCCCCTGGCCGCCTATGTGACCGCGAACTGCCTATTCGTCCCCCTGACGGCCTATGTGACCACAAACGGCCTATTCGTCCCACTAACAGTCTATGTGACCACGAACTACCTATTCGTCCCCCTGACCGCCTATATGACCACGAACTACCTATTCGTCCCCCTGACCGCCTATATGACCACGAACGGCCTATTCGTCCCCCTGACCGCCTGTGTGACCACAAACTGCCTATTCGTCCCCCTGACCGCCTATGTGACCACAAACTGCCTATTCGTCCCCCTGACCGCCTATGTGACCACAAAGTGCCTATTCGTCCCCCTGACCGCCTATGTGACCACAAACTGCCTATTCGTCCCCCTGACCGCCTATATGACCACGAACGGCCTATTCGTCCCCCTGAACGCCTATGTGACCACGAATGGCCTATTCGTCCCCCTGACCTCCTATATGACCACGAACGGCCTATTCGTCCCCCTGACCGCCTATGTGACCACGAATGGCCTATTCGTCCCCCTGACCGCCTATATGACCACGAACGGCCTATTCGTCCCCCAGACCGCCTATATGACCACAAACTGCCTATTGGTCCCCCTGACCGCCTATATGACCACGAACGGCCTATTCGTCCCCCTGACCACCTATGTGACCACGAACGGCCTATTCGTCCCCCTGGCCGCCTATTTGACCACCTAACTGCCTATTCGTCCCCCTGACCGCCTATATGACCACGAACGGCCTATTCGTCCCCCTGGCCGCCTATGTGACCGCGAACTGCCTATTCGTCCCCCTGACGGCCTATGTGACCACAAACGGCCTATTCGTCCCACTAACAGTCTATGTGACCACGAACTACCTATTCGTCCCCCTGACCGCCTATATGACCACGAACTACCTATTCGTCCCCCTGGCCGCCTATTTGACCACGAACTACCTATTCGTCCCCCTGACCGCCTATATGACCACGAACTACCTATTCATCCCCCTGACCGCCTATATGACCATGAACGGCCTATTCGTCCCCCTGACCGCCTATGTGACCACGAATGGCCTATTCGTCCCCCTGACCGCCTATATGACCATGAACTACCTATTCGTCCCCCTGACCGCCTATATGACCATGAACGGCCTATTCGTCCCCCTGACCGCCTATGTGACCACGAATGGCCTATTCGTCCCCCTGACCGCCTATATGACCCCGAATGGCCTATTCGTCCCCCTGACCGCCTATGTGACCACAACCTGCCTATTCATCCCCCTGACCGCCTATGTGACCACAAACTGCCTATTCGTCCCCCTGACCGCCTATGTGACCACAAACTGCCTATTCGTCCCCCTGACCGCCTATGTGACCACAAACTGCCTATTCGTCCCCCTGACCGCCTATGTGACCACAAACTGCCTATTCGTCCCCCTGACCTCCTATATGACCACGAACGGCCTATTCGTCCCCCTGACCGCCTATGTGACCACGAATGGCCTATTCGTCCCCCTGACCGCCTATATGACCACGAACGGCCTATTCGTCCCCCTGACCACCTATGTGACCACGAACGGCCTATTCGTCCCCCTGGCCGCCTATTTGACCACCTAACTGCCTATTCGTCCCCCTGACCGCCTATATGACCACGAACGGCCTATTTGTCCCCCTGGCCGCCTATGTGACCGCGAACTGCCTATTCGTCCCCCTGACGGCCTATGTGACCACAAACGGCCTATTCGTCCCACTAACAGTCTATGTGACCACGAACTACCTATTCGTCCCCCTGACCGCCTATATGACCACGAACGACCTATTCGCCCCCCTGGCCGCCTATTTGACCACGAACTACCTATTCGTCCCCCTGACCGCCTATATGACCACGAACTACCTATTCATCCCCCTGACCGCCTATATGACCATGAACGGCCTATTCGTCCCCCTGACCGCCTATGTGACCACGAATGGCCTATTCGTCCCCCTGACCGCCTATATGACCCCGAATGGCCTATTCGTCCCCCTGACCGCCTATGTGACCTAGGGCTGGGCGATAATATCGCACGATATTGTCTGCGCATCTAATCAGTAAAGCCGGTTCATTGATTAGTAGTAAATCACCTTCACCTGCTTTCAGATGGAGCGGCATTTACTACAAAGAGCCGTAGATCACTGACAAGCTGAGCCAAATCGCGTTAATATCGAGGACATATCGATAGCGATATTTAATGCGATATGGCTCAACTGGTCAGTTAATTACGGCTCTTCGTCACGACAAAATCTCCCGTGTTAAACTAATACACCTGGGGGTGTATATAAGTCCACACTCAAGAGCGTTAAAGTTAATGAGATAATTATGTGATTAAATGAGTGATGATTGAGCATTATTGAAGACACCTAAAGCAGAATCACAAGGAAAAAATCAAAAAATTTAAGCCACCGTTATGGAGGTGAGTGTTTGCTTTAGTTGGTCTTCTTGACCCTTATGTTAAAAATTTTATATGTAATTTGCTATTGCATCTGAGTTAATCCTGTCAAAGGATTACAAACAAAGATAAGCAATTATAAAATGATGATAGTTACATAATGACTTTCATCTTTTATTTTTACATAAATTTACATAAGTTTACACAAATTTATGTCTATGATTTATTTTGTTGGTTAGTGTATAACTGAGATTCTGCATAAACATCTGGAATGTTAAATATAGTGTAACTTCTCAAAAGTTGTTTAAAAATATCTTTCTTTAAGGCACACACAGACCTCAAGATTCAGTCAAAGCTTCTCAACAACGGTGACGAGTAGAATATTCAAGTAGGAAAAGTAAATTACATTGACAATTCAGATCATAATTTATTCATACCGCAATGCATGATGGGAGATATTAATGAGTTGTGATTGGTGGCAACATGTAACCACGGATGAGATAGACAGGCTGATTATTGATCTCTGTTTCTGTATAAAGAGGACAGTGATTTAATTAAAATATTTTATTAAATATTTGAGGTTATAAGAAAGTACAGACATGTAACATAACTACAAAACTGTAGCTAAGAAGATAACCAAATCATCTGAATACTTATATTTTTCAGATCATTGCATGATTAGGCTATGTCAAAACATAGCCAACACTATCAGATCAAGTTGCCTTTGTTCATTTGACTGTTATAAGTCAAAATCGCCAGGCAAACAAAAATCAAAGTGAAAATATAAGTGTCAAGAGCCCAACTAAAGCAGACACTGATCTCCATAACAGTGGCTGAAAATTTGTGATTGTCCTTCAGTGATTCTGCTTGTTATCATCAGGTGTCTTCAATAATGCTCAATCATCACTAAATTAATCACTTAATTATCTCATTAACTTTAACACTCATATCGTCCATCTGAAAGCATGTGAATGTGATTTACTACTAATCAAGGAACCGGCTTTACTGATTAGACGCGCATACAATATCGTGCGATATTATCGCCCAGCCCTAATGTGACCACAACCTGCCTATTCATCCCCCTGACCGCCTATGTGACCACAAACTGCCTATTCGTCCCCCTGACCGCCTATGTGACCACAAACTGCCTATTCGTCCCCCTGACCGCCTATGTGACCACAAACTGCCTATTCGTCCCCCTGACCGCCTATGTGACCACAAACTGCCTATTCGTCCCCCTGACCGCCTATGTGACCACAAAGTGCCTATTCGTCCCCCTGACCGCCTATGTGACCACAAACGGCCTATTCGTCCCCCTGACCGCCTATGTGACCACAAACTGCCTATTCGTCCCCCTGACCGCCTATATGACCATGAACGGCCTATTCGTCCCCCTGACCGCCTATGTGACCACGAATGGCCTATTCGTCCCCCTGACCGCCTATATGACCCCGAATGGCCTATTCGTCCCCCTGACCGCCTATGTGACCACAACCTGCCTATTCATCCCCCTGACCGCCTATGTGACCACAAACTGCCTATTCGTCCCCCTGACCGCCTATGTGACCACAAACTGCCTATTCGTCCCCCTGACCGCCTATGTGACCACAAACTGCCTATTCGTCCCCCTGACCGCCTATGTGACCACAAACTGCCTATTCGTCCCCCTGACCGCCTATGTGACCACAAAGTGCCTATTCGTCCCCCTGACCGCCTGTGTGACCACAAACTGCCTATTCGTCCCCCTGACCGCCTATGTGACCACAAAGTGCCTATTCGTCCCCCTGACCTCCTATATGACCACGAACGGCCTATTCGTCCCCCTGACCGCCTATGTGACCACGAATGGCCTATTCGTCCCCCTGACCGCCTATATGACCACGAACGGCCTATTCGTCCCCCAGACCGCCTATATGACCACAAACTGCCTATTGGTCCCCCTGACCGCCTATATGACCACGAACGGCCTATTCGTCCCCCTGACCACCTATGTGACCACGAACGGCCTATTCGTCCCCCTGGCCGCCTATTTGACCACCTAACTGCCTATTCGTCCCCCTGACCGCCTATATGACCACGAACGGCCTATTCGTCCCCCTGGCCGCCTATGTGACCGCGAACTGCCTATTCGTCCCCCTGACGGCCTATGTGACCACAAACGGCCTATTCGTCCCACTAACAGTCTATGTGACCACGAACTACCTATTCGTCCCCCTGACCGCCTATATGACCACGAACGACCTATTCGCCCCCCTGACCACCTATTTGACCACAAACTGCCTATTCGTCCCCCTGGCCGCCGATTTGACCACGAACTACCTATTCGTCCCCCTGACCGCCTATATGACCACGAACTACCTATTCATCCCCCTGACCGCCTATATGACCATGAACGGCCTATTCGTCCCCCTGACCGCCTATGTGACCACGAATGGCCTATTCGTCCCCCTGACCGCCTATATGACCATGAACTACCTATTCGTCCCCCTGACCGCCTATATGACCATGAACGGCCTATTCGTCCCCCTGACCGCCTATGTGACCACGAATGGCCTATTCGTCCCCCTGACCGCCTATATGACCCCGAATGGCCTATTCGTCCCCCTGACCGCCTATGTGACCACAACCTGCCTATTCATCCCCCTGACCGCCTATGTGACCACAAACTGCCTATTCGTCCCCCTGACCGCCTATGTGACCACAAACTGCCTATTCGTCCCCCTGACCGCCTATGTGACCACAAACTGCCTATTCGTCCCCCTGACCGCCTATGTGACCACAAACTGCCTATTCGTCCCCCTGACCGCCTATGTGACCACAAAGTGCCTATTCGTCCCCCTGACCGCCTATGTGACCACAAACGGCCTATTCGTCCCCCTGACCGCCTATGTGACCACAAACTGCCTATTCGTCCCCCTGACCGCCTATATGACCATGAACGGCCTATTCGTCCCCCTGACCGCCTATGTGACCACGAATGGCCTATTCGTCCCCCTGACCGCCTATATGACCCCGAATGGCCTATTCGTCCCCCTGACCGCCTATGTGACCACAACCTGCCTATTCATCCCCCTGACCGCCTATGTGACCACAACCTGCCTATTCATCCCCCTGACCGCCTATGTGACCACAAACTGCCTATTCGTCCCCCTGACCGCCTATGTGACCACAAACTGCCTATTCGTCCCCCTGACCGCCTATGTGACCACAAACTGCCTATTCGTCCCCCTGACCGCCTATGTGACCACAAACTGCCTATTCGTCCCCCTGACCGCCTATGTGACCACAAACTGCCTATTCGTCCCCCTGACCGCCTATGTGACCACAAACTGCCTATTCGTCCCCCTGACCGCCTATGTGACCACAAAGTGCCTATTCGTCCCCCTGACCGCCTATGTGACCACAAACGGCCTATTCGTCCCCCTGACCGCCTATGTGACCACAAACTGCCTATTCGTCCCCCTGACCGCCTATATGACCATGAACGGCCTATTCGTCCCCCTGACCGCCTATGTGACCACGAATGGCCTATTCGTCCCCCTGACCGCCTATATGACCCCGAATGGCCTATTCGTCCCCCTGACCGCCTATGTGACCACAACCTGCCTATTCATCCCCCTGACCGCCTATGTGACCACAAACTGCCTATTCGTCCCCCTGACCGCCTATGTGACCACAAACTGCCTATTCGTCCCCCTGACCGCCTATGTGACCACAAACTGCCTATTCGTCCCCCTGACCGCCTATGTGACCACAAACTGCCTATTCGTCCCCCTGACCGCCTATGTGACCACAAACTGCCTATTCGTCCCCCTGACCGCCTATATGACCATGAACGGCCTATTCGTCCCCCTGACCGCCTATGTGACCACGAATGGCCTATTCGTCCCCCTGACCGCCTATATGACCCCGAATGGCCTATTCGTCCCCCTGACCGCCTATGTGACCACAACCTGCCTATTCATCCCCCTGACCGCCTATGTGACCACAACCTGCCTATTCATCCCCCTGACCGCCTATGTGACCACAAACTGCCTATTCGTCCCCCTGACCGCCTATGTGACCACAAACTGCCTATTCGTCCCCCTGACCGCCTATGTGACCACAAACTGCCTATTCGTCCCCCTGACCGCCTATGTGACCACAAACTGCCTATTCGTCCCCCTGACCGCCTATGTGACCACAAACTGCCTATTCGTCCCCCTGACCGCCTATGTGACCACAAAGTGCCTATTCGTCCCCCTGACCGCCTATGTGACCACAAACGGCCTATTCGTCCCCCTGACCGCCTATGTGACCACAAACTGCCTATTCGTCCCCCTGACCGCCTATATGACCATGAACGGCCTATTCGTCCCCCTGACCGCCTATGTGACCACGAATGGCCTATTCGTCCCCCTGACCGCCTATATGACCCCGAATGGCCTATTCGTCCCCCTGACCGCCTATGTGACCACAACCTGCCTATTCATCCCCCTGACCGCCTATGTGACCACAAACTGCCTATTCGTCCCCCTGACCGCCTATGTGACCACAAACTGCCTATTCGTCCCCCTGACCGCCTATGTGACCACAAACTGCCTATTCGTCCCCCTGACCGCCTATGTGACCACAAAGTGCCTATTCGTCCCCCTGACCGCCTATGTGACCACAAACGGCCTATTCGTCCCCCTGACCGCCTATGTGACCACAAACTGCCTATTCGTTCCCCTGACCGCCTATATGACCATGAACGGCCTATTCGTCCCCCTGACCGCCTATGTGACCACGAATGGCCTATTCGTCCCCCTGACCGCCTATATGACCACGAACGGCCTATTCGTCCCCCTGACCGCCTATATGACCACGAATGGCCTATTCATCCCCCTGACCGCCTATGTGACCACAAACTGCCTATTCGTCCCCCTGACCAACCTGATCTCACAGAATTCCATGAAATGAACACGGACTCTTAACTCAAAATCCATTGCAGTTTCACGGATTCGCAAAAAAATCCGTGATGTGCCCACGGAATTGATGCCTATGTAATTCAATGACAGGCAGCATCCGTGGACTACACACGGGCTGTCACAATACATGCGCGCTCCCCTAATTGACGTCGTTTTATAATTTGGAAAGATATATTCTGAGTTTACTTAAAGTACTTTACTTTATTTGATTTTAACTTGATATTGCATTGTTCTGTTGTCGTTTGGTCGCTAGGATAACGTCTGGACACCCTGAATTCTGTGACCTCACCACGGAATATTCGGTGGTCGCCACAGATTGTTTCACCTTTACTGGACGATATTGCTGCTAATTTTGATACTTTAGGTTGGATATCAAGCTTTCTGGGTGTTTGATGCATGTAGTATAATTAAACTGTGAATTTTTTATCTCCCCTGACCAGTTTCTATAGCCTTTTGCTTTTTGACAAATTCTGTGATGGCACCACGGATTCTTCCGTGATGGGACCACGGGTTTCTTCCGTGACCTTACCACGGAATATTCGGTGGTCGCCACAGATTGTTTCACTTTCACTGGACGAGGTTGCTGCTGATTTTAACACTTTTTAGGCTATTAAAGTTGTCCGAGTTTGTGATGCATGTAGTCTAATTAAACTGTGAACTCATTATCCCCCCTGACCAGTTTCTTTTGCTTTTTGACAAATTCTGTGATGACACCATGGATTCTTCCGTGATGGGCCCACGGGTTTCTTCCGTTACCGTATCACGGAATATTCGGTGGTCGCCACAGATTGTTTCACCTTTACTGGACGATTGCTGATTTTGACACTAGGCTATTCAAGCTGTTCGTGTTTTGATGCATGCAGTCTAATTAAACTGTGAACTTCTTATCCCCCTGACCAGTTTCTATAGCCTTTTGATTACTGACAAATTCTGTGATGGCACCACGGATTCTTCCGTGACCGTACCACGGAATATTTGGTGGTCGCCACAGATTATTTAACCTTCACTGGAGATTGCCTATTGCTGATTTTGACACTTTAGGCTATCCGAGTTGTCTGTGTTTGCGATGAAATGTAGCCTCATTGAACTGTGAACATATTATCTCCCCTGATCATTTTGTGTATAACAGTTTTCCACATTGTCAAATTCTGAATCCGTGATGGACACACGGATAACTAGAGGCAGGCTCGATCAATCAAACTCCCCATCCATCATCCTGGTGTAAATAATATTTGGACTAATTTACTTTTTTTTTTTTTAATTTTACTTTACTCAGTTGACAGACAGGCATATACAGACAACGGAAAAAAAATGATAAAGACTTATAATAAATTAATGTTAAATCAGACGTGTTGCCATGACGGCGACCCCACCACACTTTCGCGGTTTTTCCGTCATAGACCTTATTCAGAGCAGCGCCATGACAGGTTTGAGAGTGAGGCTGTGAGGGATAGACTTACCGTGTTTCCAATGGCATCCGCTCTAAAAAGCTGAATAAAGCTCAAATTACTGACGATTTTTTCACAGCTTACATTGTCGGGAGTTTTTTGTTAACTGAAATTTCTTGAAAAGATATTTTTCCAGTGTTTCATAAACAGAGCAATCTGAAAACACTTTAAATAACAGTACGGCCCATTGAAGAGATGTATGTCTATCCCTCACAGCCTCGCTTTCATTCTCATTAAAAATCAAAAATGGCGCTGCCGTGAATAAGGCGTATTGCGAGGATCCCCTCTACCAATCGGTATGTATCTCAGACCTGCTTATTTACTAAATATAAATGTTGAAATATAAATTTTAATGCGTTTTAGATCGCTTGTATTGTTGATTGCCAAATATTTGACATGATATCGTGTCTGTAAATAGTTGTTTTTTCTCTTTTGTGATGAAAAGTGAGATGAAAGCAATAACGTTAACGTTAGGCCCTATCCTGAAATCCATCTTACATTCTTTTTCCATCTTGTGTAAACTAAATGAAAAAATATTTTTCAACCTGGATTTGTCATGTGTTAAGATTTGTTACCGAAAATATATATGCAAAATTGCGCATATTTAATGAGATAATTCCTGTTTTGCATAATTAAACATACAAATTTCAAAAACTTATAATACATCGTTTTTATATACTTGTGTAATTAATCAACTGAGGAAGGTTCATGGTGATCATGGTAATAGATTCATTTATTTTTAAAATTTTACCCTATTCACCTTTAGTGTCTCGCATTAATGTAGACATTATTTTTTTTCTCAGAGATATATCTAATTATGCTTTCTTGTCTGTTCTACAGATTATTTGCTGTTTTACCTCCATCTCTCTATCTCTATTTCAGTTATATATAGAAAACAAAGGCACTTTTAAGAGCCACTCTTTCAATCTCTCTCTCACTCTGTTCCTCTCTAGTCTCTCTCTCTCTCTCTCTCTCTCTCTCTCACACACACACACACACACACACACACACACACGCACGCACACCCACACACACACTCATCTTCATATTTGTACTGTTTGTCTATTGTCTGTATTTTTGTATTGTATCACCATGTCGGAAAACCACCCAGCAGTCTTCGAAGATCCTAGTGAGGTCAGATGGCATATGGCGGCTGAAATAAGCCAGGCTCTTCTCGATGAGGCCAGGGTGAGAAATTTTGACAACTTTACACCCATATCTATGTCAAATAACTATTGGTATTACATATTCTTTTGTTTGTTGTAGTTGCTGTTGATGTTCTTGACATTTAATGGACATTGGAGTAGTGTAGTATTTTATGTCTTGTAGTTTTAGTTTTGTGTTTTTTTAATGTTAGTTACTTTGGAAAAAGCGTCCAAAGTCCAAACATAACCATAAGTCTGATATTCTATCAGAAAGCATTAATATTTTATTTTCATATAGGCTGCAATGGGAAGCCATGTCCCTCAAAAAAGAAAGGATTAAGAGAGGGAAAACAGTTGCAAGCACAGCGGCCACAAGTAACAGACGTAAGAAACGCCAAAAAAAAGAACGTCGTGCATTAGGTTTGTTGTTTATAGCACTGTTATAGTTTAATAATGATTATTATCTAAATGTTAGTGAGTGAAAAGATGGTTTGAGCTCACTGAGCCAGATGTATGATGGAATTTTGTGAATTTTCTGGGCTGAAATATATGATGCTTTACAGTAAGACCCTGATAGAATAGATAACCTATTGCATTGGCCCTTACAGCTTCTGAAGTTCAAGTGATCACAGTGTCTGAGGAAGTCCCTCAGATCGAAGAAGAAATGACTGCAAGTCTTGGTCAGTATGTCTGTCTAATCCCTACAACATTTCTTATCCCTCCATATCAACAACTTTTCTAATGACCCTGTAAACTTTTCCTCGATTTATTGTTGTTGATGTCTCACACTTCTTCTCCACGTAACTACATTAAAATGGGTTTGTGTTTGTATTTTATTGTTGTAGAAGGAATGTGCATTATATAATAAATTTTTACAATTCTGCACTCTTTGCTTTTGCATAGCTCGCTTTTAGAAATTTTTTCCTATTTTGGGGAGTGATAGACACTCCTACTCTTAATTTCAAACTGGTCTATTATCGGAAGCATATTACACGTTTTGTGAAACCATTGTGATACAATGGTTCGTGATACCATGATCAAATCCATATACAGTACATTAAACCAACATTGAATGGACACTGTCGTCTATGGCTTGGTCAAAGTCAGATTTTAAGTCATAATTATTGTACCATTAATCAGTCAATTTTATCTATTGTGCCTTCACTCAATCGAAGGGTTGTTTAACAGTTATTTATTTTCATTTATTTTCAGATACACGTCTTCAACAGCTGAGGGACACGCTTGACTCAGTTGAGGTTAATGTGGCAACTGAAAAAACAGCATGGCCACAGCGGCAGCTACACGCTGATACAAGGGCAAAAGCAGCAAGGCCAGTGCTGCTTAATGCTAAACTGTCCGCTGAAAGAGATGTCAACCAAAAATGCCACAGGTGCGGCGCCGGAGAGGCAGTAATTAGGTGTCTGGATTGTGTGCCACTGGACATGGAGTATCTATGTGGAGGATGCAACATGGAGGCTCACAAAAAAAATGTTTTCCACGGCAGGGAGGCACTATTCCATGGCGACCTGGAGCCTATTCCCCCCACAAAGGCTGTGGTGATGGGTGAAAATGGCCAGCCTCACTTTTGTGAACAGGGTATGTGTTTATTAACAATTTATGTTGACTAGTAAAGGGTAATTACTTATTGCACAAATATTCTTTGTTGATATACTTTGTCAATGGAAAAGGTTTAAACTCTTAATTTGAATCACTCTTTGACTGAAGAAATTGTTTTTGTTTGGGTTTGACTATGAAATATGCTATTAGTAAGCAAACAGTGATAATGACATGTTAGAGTTGTTTATTTTGTATGTTGGTTCTGAATCACTGGTATGACAAGTGATATGGCTTCTTGATTGAGTAAAAATGTATCAACATCTTTGCATTACAGTATGTCAGTTGCCATTGCCCGCACGTAGGGAACTATGTGAGTGCACCCATGAGATTGAGGTCACCTCTGGCAAGCATATTTCTTTGGTCACCATGAATGGTGAGTTTGGAAAGTCCCGCAGACATTTACCAATTGCAAGTTACCAATTGCAATCAAGGCAAAGCTTTTCTTTTGAGAAATATACCAATTACCAAATATCAAATATTACAGTGAATTAATAAAGGACAGTTGAGTTGGAAAAATTTGATTCTGTGAAACATGTTTAATGTGTCTCTTTTTTCACAGGACGATATGATCTCTGTTTGCCCCGTAAAGTTTGTCCAACCTGCCTTGTGGAATGGACCCCTGGGGTGAAAGAGCTCCTCAGGTACCGTTACTGGCCAAGCACAACAAACTGCCAGACACTATATAGTTTTGACGTCTTCGACGCTTTTGCTCACATTAAAGTAACACCAGGTAACTTTTCAACCTTCATAATATATTTCCAAGTCTCTTGTGATGGTACATTGACTTACAATAGGTTGAATGACACGTCTGCCATAGCCTGACGGGGTCTGTAGTGTTTTTAATTGTACTTTTAAACTTCGGGTTTCGGGTAGTAACCCCGCGAACAAAGAGAACTACAAAATTCGACTGCTGTACGGCATATACGTCACTTCCACCACCACCCCCACTTCCTTAAAATCGGACGTTGTAACGCTTTGACCGGGATAGCTCCCACAAAGTCAACAGAAGAAGGAGTCTAGAGGCGCAAATGCAGCATCACGCACATTTTAATGGCAGGCAAACCAGGCAACGCGATCCTCTCACACATGAGAGATAACTCCTTCTTTGCGTCACAAAACAAATCAATTAAACAGAATATAACAAAAAGGTAGAGCACGCTTAGCATCTACGGTGGATCTCAAATCAAATCAAACACACACGCTCAACGCAACACTGTCATTACGCATAGCGCGCGTCATGAATGACGTGATCAGTCTCTTAAAGGGGCACACCACCCAATAATGTGATGCATGTAAATACACAGCTTCGATCGTTACAACGTGCGAGCCAAACGTTATATTCATGGCCAAAGCAGCACAGAAAAACAAGAAAGCAAAGGTTTTATCGGACGGAAGCAAAAAGAGAAACGTGATCGCGTTAAATGCAGAACGAGGTTTAACTTTGGGCCAGTGTTTACTTTTCTGACGTGAGCTGAAGGAGGAGGACGGGGGCGAACGTAATTGGCTGTCATGCTGGACTAGTAAGTACGTTATATTGCTTGCATACTAGCCTATCTCTATTCGTTGCTGTTGTTTTTTTGTCTGCCTTACTATGAAAGCTATCCTATCCCCCGTTTATCTTCAAAATAAAGTTAACTGGTGTTTTAACTTTTAAACGGTGTGTACAAGTTTGGTAGGGGCTTCATTCTTGCAAGGAAATATATAAAATGTACAAGATCATATTTTTGGATACCTATTAACATGTCTGTGATATTCGTTTATTTTCCTTTCCTCAAGCTGTTATGCAAACCGTTTTTGCTGATTCATTTATGGTAGCTTGATAATATTGACGATATATGGTTATTATCTACCACTCAAACATTGCGTTGACGTATCATATAGTTTCAGTAAAACGGTAACCAATAGACTAGGCTACTATAATGATGCTGGCTTGTAAACGTGAGCATCGCGATCATTTGTCGTTAGAAAAAAATAAAACCCATGAAATGATATTCATATGACATGCTGAAATATATGCCACTGTACCTGGGATGAAGACATTTCACACTTGACGCAAGCAGAACACCTGCATGTGACGTCCTCCTACAATGTTCAGGGCTATCATGGTTGCTGTCAACAAATGCGCGTGCATGTGGGATAACAGAGTTTACGACAGTAGTAGAGGACAATACTGTTTCCCAACTGTAGGGGGACCCGAGTACAAAAGTAACCTGGTGTTGCTTTAAAGTTTCGGCTCCTTCGATGTCAAGGCATGCTTTTTTAAAGCTACTGGAGCACCGTTCTGTTCAGGCTGGAAGGGTAAATCTGCTTTAATCATTGTAACACAATCATATTAATGTATCTAATATTGTGATATTTATTTTCTGTAAACACTAATAATTTTTTATGTCATAGCCAGGGAATGTCTGTGCAGATACGTTCCAGAAAAGTTTTTTCGAATATTGTTTTTGCAAACATACAGAAGATGTGATGTGTGAAGTGAATGACTTTTATTGTCCAGCATGTCACCCAGACATGTTGGCAGTGTGTTGTGATGGCAATCGCAAACATTATCGCTTCAAAAAATCAAGGGGGTATGTTCATATTACACAGTCAAAACCACAGCATTGTCATAGAATTAGTTGTATGTAGGGTAATGTTTTGTCAGTTAAAATATATTTTTTTTGTGCTATCAATTTTATTGGACAGGAATGAGGAACACTCTCTGTACAAGGGGTTATTTCTTGCAAAAGATGAGGAGGTATCAGCTTTTCTCAACAACATCAGAGGCAGCAGCATGACAAGAGTATGTCTAATACTGCATATTAAGACAGTATATTGTTTATGTTTGTTTGTCTTTTCTGTTTTCAATTTGTTAAGATGAGTGATATCTAACTTTACAGGCAGATAACAGTGGAACATGTGGCGTTTCAAGGTTCAGGGCAAGTAAGGAGATGTCAAAAAAATCGTCGTCCAAAATAGATGAAGAGGGCATACAAGTGGCAGTCTGCAGGTATGTGGGTAGATCAGAAGTATGCAATTGTACAGATGCCACTTGTCACACCCTGTGGAAACTCAATTGTGGATAAATGCATCAGAGTCAGGTTCAGAGTCAGGGATTTCCTAATGGGAAGTAAAGTCCTTTCCATTCTTCAGATGAGATGTTAAACTGAGGTCCTGACTCTGTGGTCATTAAAAATCCCAGGTTTTCCTTCAAAAAGGGTAGGGGTGTAATGCCGACATCCTGGTCAAATTTGCTCCTTGGCTTCTGTCCATCATGGCCTCCAAATCATCTTCATATACCGATTGGCTTCATCACTTTATTTATTTTTAAAATAAATTACTTGATGGGGGAGATTGATGGGGATGAGTGTTTGCGATTGAGGATTGATGGGGATGAGTGTTAACGTGCGTGCATATGTGCAAATGGATTTAAGCTTTGAATAGAGGTTTTTGATTAGCTCTGTTTTCCACAGGTCTTATTGTGTAAACAGATCATTAAAAATATTGTCCTCTTGTGCATCAGACACGGGATATTGCTGCGTGGACTAAACCACTACCATGGCGAGGTCTTTGCCTACCCAATGTTTTTACAGAAGGAATTGTCAGAGAGGGCCAATGTCACTTTCTTCTGCATGGATGTTGTCTGCAGGTAATTTTCCTCTTTCACATTGAAACTTGGTCAACCTACTGTACATTAAATGGCAAGTGCCTGTTTTGTTTTGTTTTTTCAGTCGTTTTATATTGATGGCCAGGCAAAGTGTTAGTTAATGCCTACTAATGCTGTGCTTCTTTTTAGGTACTGGCCATACCTAAGCAAAGTGACTGAAGAATCATCCGATCTTCAACCACTGATGGAAATGAGGCCATTTCTCATTTCTGATGCATGCCAAAGCTCATACAGCAAAATGCGAGGTACCTCAAATTACTGAAATTTAGATGCAACAGTAGCCAGCAGGCAGCTAGTGCTAGAAGTCGTGCAATGATTGTTTTTTATTATTTTAAATTGGTATTAGTAGTAATATACTAAGTTGTAAGTCTGTGATTAGTATATCTTGTGTAGTATATTATGCAGATAAAATATGACACCTTTAAAGTGAAAAAGATTTTAATGTGCACATAATAAATGATTGCATAACATTATTTAAAGTTATGGTATGAAATTAATCCTACACTGTTGCAGGTGAGATGGGGCGGTAGGAATCAGGATGGAGCAGGGAACACTGTTGGAGAGGAAGTTGAGCAAGTATGTTATTACAGACATTATTGTAACTATGTAGATATAGTAGATTTTAATGATACATTTAAGCAGAGTGTCAAGGATAAAGTACATCAGGGTACCAAACAAAGATCTATGCTTGCTCGAATGACCATCAGAGCACGATCTGAACTGTAGTTGCAACACATATTTTGTTGAAATAAAAAAGTGAAGTGAGCAGTGGTGGTTTATGCATGATGCATCATATTTCAAGCTTTGTTCCCTCTGAGCTTCACTATTTCATTATATACACTCATTTGAACATGTTAGGGAAATTCATTATCTGCAAATTCATTATCTGCATTATCTGATAAGATATTAGTTAAACAACAAGACAAACAATAAAACAGTATGGCTACATGTTCACATATACATATATGTATTTTTTTGTAATGTTATATAGGAATACATTAATTTCTGTATTGTTTATCTAGGTAAACAGCTTTCTCTCCAGGGCAGCTCTTGTCACAAAGTACATGACAAAGGCAGGTTGGTATGACACAATACAAACCATACGCTATGATGAGGTATTTCTGACTTCTAAAATGTAATTTTCATGTAATCCTTGCACTAAAGTGATTTTTGTGTTTGGTCATGTCTAACTGCAATGGTCTTCAGGGGTTAAAGTTCTCCGTCGCTACGACGGATTTTTCGTTAATTGCAGCGAGTCTAGGACGGATATCTGTCAATTGCAGGGTTCCCGTCTGTCCTTATGTCTTAAATTATCTTTTCATAATTTTAAGGCCGTAAATAGGCGTTCATTTCGCAAATAGTGTGATAAATTTCTTAATTTTAGTTTGAATAGGTCTTAAATTAAGGAAAGATGATGCGTATTCACCCTGCTGAGGGGGGATGTGATAAAGCCTGGAGTGGAGCGAAAGCACGTTCCTCTCTCCACTCTAAGCATTCTGTAATCACTTTGCTGATGGTCCACTCCGGTTTTTCAATTCCCGCTCACGGAAAAACTGCTCCGTCCGTGTTCACTTAATCTTGTCAGGCGAGGCTACAGCTCATTTGCTGCGGTCCCATGATAGAAAACAGAACGCGGGTCAATATTGGTCGTTTCTCAATACCAAATACGCAAACTTCGGACTTGCGTCCTTGGTAGTTCGGACTTGCCAAGTTCGACTCGGGAGAACAAACTCCCGAGGACGAGAGGACGCTGCTAACAGCGCGTTCTTGATCGGCTATGTTTACACGGAAACGATTCTGAAGAGAAAACGCAAAAGTGGCGTTGCATCATCTTTTTTAAAATTCTGCGTTTAGACGAGTGTTTCGTGTGGGAAATCCACGTGCAAATGGAGACGCAAAAGTGTGAAATTCAATGTAGTATGCACTTCAGGCGGCTAGGAGTGCATACTACAACAACACCAAGTCAACGCGCCTGCGTGCAACCTTCGCTGTCCACGCGACGGTGGAGCGTTTTTAAGATTTCCATTCTGGAGGGTGGTTTCACTTTTTTGCGTTTTTGAGCCTCAAAAACACCGTCGCCGTGTAAACGAAAGGCACATCCGATAAAATATTTTTACGTTTTCACCCGCGAGCGTTCTCGTGTAAACAGGGCCTCATCACGCGGCTACTCTGGTTATCAACTCTGCCTTTTTTTATCAACACCACTCTGCCTCTTTTCATTTATAAATGAACATAATTATTATCATAAACATAAATGGCCACACAAATGTGGTTCAGGCAACGCACATTGATTATCATATATTTATAACAACACGAAATATAGCTAAAACCTGCTTCTTTTTGTTTTCTTTTTAAAAATATGAAACATTATTTATCATTAAAACTGACATTTAACAAACAGACAGGGTTGTATCGTTTTATTGTATTATGCGTACACATACAGTGAAGAGAATGCATAGTAATATAATATTTTATATATTTTAGAATATATAAAATTACACAACCATGTCTTTTTTGTTAAGTCAGTTTTAATGATAACATCCCGTTCAAAAGTATAAGTAGCCTAATAGGTAGGCTATAATAAGCTATACAATGAGAAATAAAGCAAACTATTCAGTTAAACATAAGTCAGCTCTCTAATAGGCTACAAAGTTAAAGTTAAATAGCCTGCATAATAAAGTTAGAAAACTTCACTTTGCTCTCAGCCAAAACGATTTGCCATGGCACAAACTATATATTAATATAGTTTAGCATTGTTTGGTCTCATAAGATAAATAACATGCACTGAAAAGTTATGTATATGGTTGATTATTTGTCAAGATAAGTAATTGTTTTTCATAGATTAAAATGGCTTTTAAATTACGCAAACTGGCAATATTAGATCGGTTTTAAACATCTCCCCTTAAAACGCTATTGGTCTCTACAATTTAAATAAAGTTACAGGAATATGACTTGGCCTGAAAAAAATTTCAGTCAGAAGAATTTTTTTCACTTTAAGCCCTGAGTGCAAAGTCTGTTTATTAAGTGGAGAACGAAGGAAAATGTTTGCTAAAATATGATGTACAGTCGATTGATTTGTGCAAAATGTCCAATAGAGAGCAGGGCTTGACATTAACTTTTTGAGGCACTTGTCCTTCGGAAAAGTAAATTTATGTTTCACTTGTCCATGCACAAAAATCACTTGTCCGGGTAAAGATTTATAATTTTATAATTTTATCTGGAGAGGCCCTGTTCCTCTGCAGTAAAAGACAGTGGATTCAGGAGATGGATAGATGAAGTAACCTTTACCTTTGTTCTCTGTCTCTCAGATGTTGACTCCAGATGCAGTTGGAGAACAAGAAGAATGTCGTCCTCCTCATCCAAAGGTATGTTCATGTGTTTATGTGAACTTAATCATGGTTTAGAAGGTTGTGAAGGCTTTGTTTTATTTGTATAGAAAATTCAATGTTAATTTGCATAGCAAGTCAACCCTGGTTTCTCTGGGTAAACATAGCAAGTTTCTCTGGGTTGCCTGATAATAAAATTTTACCCCTGTCTGTCTGTCTCTCTTTATCCCTTTTAACTGCATCGTACAGCAGTCCCATTTACAGTGAAGAAAATAAGTATTTGAACACCCTGCTATTTTGCCAGTTCTCCCACTTAGAAATCATGGATGAGTCTGAAATTGTAATCGTAGGTGCATGTCCACTGTGAGACATAATCTAAAAAAATCATAATGTATGATTTAATTTTTTTTTTACTATTTATTTGTAAGATACAGCTGCAAATAAGTATTTGAACACCTGAGAAAAGCAATGTTAATATTTGGTACAGTAGCCTTTGTTTGTAATTACAGAGGTCAAATGTTTCCTGTAGTTTTTCACTGGGTTTGCGCACACTGCAGGAGGGATTTTGGCCCACTCCTCCACACAGATCTTCTCTAGATCAGTCAGGTTTCTGGGCTGTCACTGAGAAACACAGAGTTTGAGCTCCCTCAAAAGATTTTTTTATTGAATTTAGGCCGGGAGACTGGCTAGGCCACGCCAGAACCTTGATATGCTTCTTACAGAGCCACTCCTTGGTTATCCTGGCTGTGTGCTTCGGGTCATTGTCATGTTGGAAGACCCACCCTCGACCCATCTTCAATGCTCTTACTGTTGGAAGGAGGTTGTTCCCCAAAATCTCGCAATACATGGCCACGTTCATCCTCTCCTTAATACAGTGCAGTCGCCCTGTCCCATGTGCATAAAAACACCCCCAAAGCATGATGCTACACCCCCATGCTTCACAGTAGGGATGTTGTTCTTGGGATGGTACTCATCATACTTCCTCCAAACACGGTTAGTGGAATTATGACCAAAAAGTTCTATTTTGGTCTCATCTTTCTCCCATGACTCCTCTGGATCATCCAAATGGTCATTGGCAAACTTAAGACAGGCCTTGACATGTGCTGGTTTAAGCAGGGGAACCTTCCATGCCATGCATGATTTCAAACCATGACGTCTTAGTGTATTACCAACAGTAACCTTGGAAACGGTGGTCCCAGCTCTTCTCAGGTCATTGACCAGCTCCTCCCGTATAGTTTTGGGCTGATTGCTCACCTTTCTAAGGATCATTAAGACCCCACGAGGTGAGATCTTGCATGGAGCCCCAGTCCAAGGGAGATTGACAGCCATGTTTAGCTTCTTCCATTTTCTAATGATTGCTCCAAAAGTGGACCTTTTTTCACCAAGCTGCTTGGCAATTTCCCCATAGCCCTTTCCGGCCTTGTGGAGGTGTATGACACAATTTTGTCTCAAGTGTCTTTGGACAGCTCTTTGGTCTTGGCCATCTTAGTAGTTGGATTCTTACTGATTGTATGGGGTGGACAGGGGTCTTTATGCAGCTAACGACCTCAAACAGGTGCATCTAATTTAGGATAATAAATTTGGACATTTTAAAGGCAGACTAACAGGTCTTTGAGGGTCAGAATTCTAGCAGATAGACGGGTGTTCAAAGACTTATTTGCAGCTGTATGATACAAATAAATAGTTAAAAATCATACATTGTGATTTCTGGATTTTTTTTTTTTTTAGATTATGTATCTCACAGTGGACATGCACCTACGATGACAATTTCAGACACTCCATGATTTCTAAGTGGGAGAACTGGCAAAATAGCTGGGTGTTCAAATTGTATCTGTCAGTTAGCATTTAGTGAATGTGCATGCTTGCTCTTATTTATTTGCCTCATGTTTTTTTCCTGTGTTTATGTACTTTGAACAGAACGGATCTGAAATCAGTGAAGAGGAGGGAACAGATGATGAAATTGGTGATCCAGAATATGTTCCACCATCACAATCTGATACCGAAGATGATGAACCCTCAAACAAGGCAAACTCAAAATCTGTGGTTGCTGAAGATTTTCTGATGGATCAGTCAATGGACTTGGATTACACCAATAGTGACATTAATGTTACTGAACAAAGAATAGACAACACAACGATTGTAGCAGGAGGACGGCATAATTTCTGTTTTGTGTGTAAAACAGCCTGTTCCAAACTTGCCCGGCATTTTAAAACGCATGTGAAGGAAAATGCTGACATAGCACAGGCTCTCAGTCATCCAGTAGGCTCAAGGCTGAGGAAGACGTTGCTTGAGCAACTTCGTAACAGGGGAAATTTTATGCATAACTGTAACGTAATGAAACAAGGCAGCGGTTCACTTAAAGTAAAGCGAAAGGGCAAAAGTTGCGATAAAAACTATGAATACTGCATCCACTATAAAGGAATGTTCTTGAGAACAGAGCTTTGGAGACATATAAGAAGGTGCTCCTCAAAGCCAGCAGACGATGAACACCAAGGCAGAAAAAGAGTGCTTGGCAGAGCCTCAGTAGTCAAGTCAGCATGTTCAGGCTTGATTGGTGATGGGTTGCTAAAGCTGTTGAGTCGCATGCGTGATGATTGGATTGCAAGTGTAGTTCGCAATGACTTTTCTCTTTTAAGATACGCTGAATCCCTTTACAGCAAACATCAGCAAATGTACAAAAAGGAGGAGGAAGAGGACGTGGTGAAGGAGGAAGAAGAAAACGTGGTGAAGGAGGAGGGAGAGGAGGAAGAAGAGGAAGAGGAGGACATGGTAAAGCACGAGGTAGAAGAGATGGTGGTGGTGCAGGAGGAGGAAGAGCAAGGAGACAAGCAGTCTCGGATGAAATTAGAACCACTTTAGTTGATCATGTCCTTATCCATGGCATGACTATGAGGGAGGCTAGACAACGAGTATGGCCTAATTTGAGTCGCTTCACCGTCACCTCCGTCATCAGAACTTTCAGGGAGAAAAACAGGAAAACAGGTGGCCTGACCCAGACCAAAGACAGGACGCTAAGGCGGAATAATCTTTTTGTGTGTGTGTGTGTAGTACATGAATGAATAAAAATGTGCCAATGTATCCATTGGTTGTGTCTTTTGTTCATCATGTGAAAAGAGTTTTGAGGAGGGGAACCACAAGTAACATAACTTACCAGTTTTGAAAATGTTGTTTTGAATTTATTGCACCAGTGTGTTAGACTATGTTGTAGTGTGTGTGTTATTTTGAAGGCTTGTGTGTCCTGTCTGAGGGCAAAGTTTGGTTTTTCAGCAAGAGTGAATGGTTTTGAGAGTAGAGTTTCATTTTGACCAGAAAATAGGTGGTTTGGGAAACTGAGTGAGACGTTATGGTTTGTGTTTACTGTTGTGAGAATAAGAGGCATAGTTTCAAGAAATGTGTTTAAGCAATCGAGAAAAACTGTAATATGCTGTATTTTGTTTTTATAAATGTTAAAAGTGAAAGTTGTGTTGTAAACTTTTTCTTCTAAAGTGTAGGAACCTCAGAAGCACAGACCAGGAGACTCGGGCAGTATCTTAAACAGGATTCTTTATTGAGAAGTCGCTGTTGCATCGCTGTGGTCTAACTATTCAAGTCTAACTCAAATGGTATACATAGTAGTTAAATATACGTTCCAAAGAGGGAGGGATTACATAGAGGGGTAAAATGAGTCGGCTCGTTTGCAGAGATTTCTTGATCTCATCGGCATAACCGCGTTCTTGAGCGACTGAAGCTATGGCTGCTGGCAGTTAAGCGGGATGTTAAGTGTCTAATTGAAAAGCGTATGTACAGCGCGCATCTTCCTCTGCTTGTAAACAAAGTTTTGCACTTCCAGCTATATGAGCACGTCATCTTATACAGTAGGTGGCGGTAATACTCCTAAGCGGTGAGCAGCCGGTAACAAGAAGTACTCAAAGAAGAACGTCCTCATCTTAGTTCTCGCGCATGCGTTCTGGAAAGCTCTTCAGCTCTTGTCTAAAGGCCCATAAGGATGTAATGGAATAGTCGAATAAATTCCTTATTTATGTTTTTTTTTTTTCGCACAAAAAGTATTCTCGTCGCTTGATAAACTTATAATTGAGCCGCTGTAGGCACATGGAATATTTAAACCTTTTCTTTAATGACTTTATGGGCAGTCAAGTGTCATTCCCTTAGGCAGTCTATGGAGGAGTGATCCAGCTCTCAGATTAAATAAAAAATATCTTTATTTGTGTTCCGAAGATGAACGAAGGTCTTACGGGGTTGGTACAGCATGGGGGTGAGTAATTAATGACTTAATCTTCATTTTTGGGTGAACTATCCCTTTAACCTTTCTCTGGCTGCGCAGAGGGACATTTTTTGTACTGGTTTTAAAGGTTCTTTTGGATAGAGTGAAACTCACCTAATCGTTGGTTGTACGGAAAGAATCCGTCTGGAACTCAGTCAGAAAAGTTAATTCTTTGTTAAGATCTTTGTTGAGGTTGAAGTTTTAATCTGGATTCAGGTGAGTAGGTCTATCCGGGTCACAGGGCACCATAACTGTTGTAAACTTTTTTTTTAAAGTGTAGGAACCTTAGAAGCACAGATTAGGAGACTCGGGCAGTATCTTAAACGGGATTCTTTATTGAGAAGTCGCTGTTGCATCACTGTAGTCTAACTATTCAAGTCTAACTCAAATGGTATGGTATACATAGTAGTTAAAGAGTACCTATTATGGCATTTAAAATGTTCCTAATATTGTTCTGGGAGTCCCCAACAACAGTTTTACAAGCATGCAATGACAAAAAACACTTTTGTTTTCTTATAATATGCATTTATTTTTATCTGAATTGCCCACCGACTCCCAATATGAATCGTTTTAGCGAGTCCAGAAAGCCAAAAGCCGCCTTTGAGTGACGCTAATCTGCGGTGGTTGGTCAGATGATTATCAGCTCACATCTAAAGACTTTGGGTTCAGAGTTTTTAGTCTCAGACTAAAGATTTTACGAACACTGAATCTTGTAGTGACACTATTTACAAGACTACAACTAGATTATTTTAGCTTCCCACCAAATTCCTCCCATCATTCTAGTGCCGCGGTTGCGTGAATGAGAAAGCAACACGGATTAGGGCGCGCACTTGTAAGTTACGTGCCCGCCCGAGCGCGCTCACTCTAAATAAACGCCTCACCTCCGGCGCACTCGCTACATTCCCAGCACATCTAGTGGATGCATAACATAAAACCCAGTCAAACATGTGACTGTAATATCTGTGCTATCTATGTGCTTTATAATCCAGCGCGCCTTATGAAAAATGTTCTAAAATAGGTCATTCATTGAAGGTGCGCCTTAAGTGCGGAAAATACGGTTATATACCCACGTTCTGCTTTCTATCATATATCGAGCTGTAATTTTTTGCTCCATGTCGCCCAGCCCTAGTGAGAGGCGGACACGCAAACCTCAATTTCATTGGTTGTTGATTGTTTTACATCACTAGGACTACGCTAGGACTTACGATAATATCAAACATGTTTGATATATCCAAGATGTAGGTGTCTTTGATTCCACAGTATTTTAAATGTTTAGGTCAAACCGTTCTTGTCTCTCAGTCATATAATGGAGGTATATGGGGTCCACCTCAAAGAGCATGCACAGAGAAGTCCAAATTAAAAATAATTTAATGACTCGTAAATGTAAGTAAACATTGATGGCCTAAGACACGAAACGAGTGGTTATCAATATGTATCCATGCAACAAGCGTAGACAGAAGTCCCCTCGCCCTCAGAGTACTTGGACATGACTCTGGTTACTAGAAGTAAAAACGATATGCATGCTGTTCATTTTCACTTTGAGGTGGTGACCATAGACCTCCATTATAGGACTGACAGACAAGAACGGTTTGACCTAAAAATATCAAAATTGAAAATACTGTGAAAAAAGACACCAGCATCTTAGATACCCTTGAGGTAAGATAAAACATACCAAAAATTAATTTCAAAGTGAACTATTCCTTTAACACTGCGCCACCCTGAGAATGCTAATGAAGTACCCAATTAAGGCACACAGGTTCCAAAAGCACTACACACTGGATGTGAATTCCATGCAATCAAAGGTTTATTGAAGAATTAGGGGAGAAGGGAAGTTCCTGTAAGAGAAAATATCAAAGGATTATCGGGTTAAGCACTGTATGACATATTTCAATAATAAGTAAAAAGTAGATGTATTAATATATTATAAATAAACAAATTGCAAAGTGAGTAAACAGGGGAAAAAATAAAATTGATGACTTGACCAAAGTATGTAAGGCCCTCTTCTCATTCGGACAGCATATATTGTGTCCAGATCTGGTAGATGGCAGCCCGCGATCCTCTGAGCAGTTCTGACCACCCGTGCCAAGTCCTTTCTTTCCTTTGTGGTGCAGCTGCCATGCCACACTGTTGGGTTGAAACAAAGTATGCTTTCTATTGTAGCATTGTACAAGTTCTTGAGTTCTTATGGTGTTAACATACGCTTTAAGAATTGATCCTAACATTATGTTTTTAAGGTTTTAAGTATTCATTATATAATTTTAATTTTCTTATTGCAGACGAGCAGACAGGGAGCCAGATGCTGACAGTAGAATTTGCAGCTGCCATTTCCCTTATGGGAAAGACAAATGGCCAAGTTTGTTTAAATGGACAAAGTGTAGCACAGTCAGCTCACCATCAACAAGCAAGTCCATCGACCACAGCTATGCCAAAGTGCTTGACCCTTCAGACCCGGACACCAACCCTGAACCTGCACCCTCGAGTGAGCAGTCTAAACCCAGTTGTGAAGATAAGGCAGGAAATAACAGTTTGCAGTCTGAGCCTGTTGTGATAGAGAGGTCAGGCAGATACTCTGTAGCATGGCTGACAGATGAGGTTATAAGGATGGAAACAGGGCTTCCAGATATGTCCATGTTTAAAAAAGTGGCAGGGTTGGTGGAGCGCTTTGAGGGCTTCATTGTGTATTTTGCAGGATGGAAAGTAGAGGGCATCCTGCTGGAAGACCAGGTTTTCATGGCCTTGATGAAAGTCCGCCAGGACTATCCACACCTGCACCTCGCACAACTATTTCAGTGCAGTACTGCAACAGTCAGTAATGTGGTGAACACCATGATCCATCTTCTCCACAAGGTGCTGTTTCAGGCAATGATGTCCACTGTGCCAAGTCGCCAAAAAAATCAACAGAGCATGCCTGCTTCATTCCAGTCCTCTGCTTTTAACTGCCGCATGATTGTGGACTGCACCGACATCCATATAGCTGCCCCCAGTCAGATGGACCAAGCAAAACTGACATATTCTACATACAGGGGGATGCACTCATTTAAAGTACTGATCTCAGTTGCCCCGAATGGTGTCATTAATTTTTGCAGCAAACTCTTTCCAGGCTCTACGTCTGACAAGTTCATTGTGCAGCAGTCTGGCATTCTGGCGCACCTAGTTGCTGGTGATCTAATACTGGCAGATAAGGGGTTCCTGATCTCTGACATTGTGCCTGCAGGTGTCATAGTGAACATACCACCCTTCCTCAATAAGGGAAGGTTCACAGAGAGTGAATTGAAGGCAACAAAGGACATTGCCAAGAACCGCATCCATGTTGAGAGGGCGAATGCCAGGCTGAAGGAGTTCAGGATTCTTGACCTGATTCCTTCGCACCTCCGGAACTCTGCCAATGTGCTGGTGCAACTCTGTTGTGCCTTGGTAAATTTGCAAAATCCACTCATTAAGGAAATTGCCAGCACCCTTGTTGTTGATTAGACGATCTGTTCTTGTTCTAATTCAAATCATCACTAAAATATTCAATAACTAAAAAATCATCTGTGCAATGTCAACTTTGTATGTATGATTTTCTTTCATAATGTTGTAAGTCATAATTGTTGTAATTCCTAATTGTTGTGTTCATAATGTTCTGTTTGAATCAATTTATTAAAATTCTAACATGGTTAAGGCAAAGATCTAAAATTTGTAATGGATCATTAGCTTCCCTGTTTTTTAACAGGTACTGACAGGAAACGCGACATGAACGCTGATCCAGTGTCTCCCAAAGAACTTGTAAAAAAAGAACTGATTCTATAAAAAAAAAATCAACTATTTACTCTTTTAAATATTTACATGTCCTCCTCTCTACTGGCCAACACTGGGAGCATGTATTGGGTATAGAAATTCTCCAGGAGGACGAGATTTCCACACCAGGCAGGGTCTTTGGCGATGGACAGGATGATTGCTTCCTTTGTGGTCCACACCACAAAGTAACATAACTCGCGGCCAGTGATGTAGAGCTGTCCTTGGACCTGGTGCCAGTATGGTTGATCCTCTTTCAAGACGTATGATTCACCCTCCATACGTAGACAGAAAGATGATGAATGGACTGCCTCTGTGATGGTCATGTTCCTCTGGCTGTGTGGACACTTTACTTCCAGCAGGGCAGATGGCTCCACAAGTCCATCGGGTGATGCTCCCAAGATACCTGACTCACTCACAAAGAGACCAGACTCAAGCACCTCCAGCTGACAGGCTTGCTCAAAAGCTCTCACCCCTTCAGCCTCATTTACTACACCCAAGTTGACAGCCATCACTCCATCCAGGTTGTTCCCCCCAAGCACCCTTTTCATGAGGGATGGGCATGGAGTCGATGAGCGCCGTGACAACAGCACAGCACCAAATTTGCTGGCTGTCAGTCTACCCTGCCTGTGCAACTGCCACTGGGGATTTCGCCGCTGTCCCACGGTGGATGTCTGGATGGCAGCTTGCTGGCAAGGGGGTAATCCATCGAGCGGAAGTTGAAGCCTCGTGGGAGCTGACATCTTGTGGCAGAACTTCACTTGCGTTAGCATTCCCATTGACTCCCATTCATTTTGGCGTCACTTTGACAGTGAATAACTTTACATCTGAGGCGTTTGAAGACCCCATTTGTCCTTTATTTATTTCTAAAGAAACTCGACAATGTATAAATAGCTCCATTACCTTGTAGCTTATGTTATAGCCCCGTAGAAGCAGTTTTAGCAGTTTTAGAAAGTAGGCTAACGATTGCGTCATACCCACGCGACTCTCTGTCAGTTTTGAGATTACCGTATGGACACGAGAAGAAGCTTGTGCGCAATCGGGAAACGTGGAGGCAAAATGACAAAATAATTAATCAGAATACCTAGCAAACTTGTCTCCTTCTCCTAGCCCATGGACAGCTCCTATTCATACTCTCCGCCTCAGCGCATGTTTCGGAAGGGAATGATTCAGATTTCTCATGCCACCGCACTAGATATCAAACGGGTCACTCACGTCACATCTACGTAGACTAGCTCTGTACTGTATGAGTCTGCGCGTCAGGGACGGAAGTGCTAAAAATCGCCAAAAACGGGCTTCAATCGTCTCAATGGAGTTCCAATGAGATCGCTCTGTCCATTTCTTTTACTGTCTATACTTGCTGGTCCTTTGTCAGTCGCATTGAAGTAAGAATTGCCTCAAGCCCCCGACCCCCATGCTCCTTCACCAGCTCCGGCACAGTGAGGTTGACCTGATGTTGAGGCCGTGGCTCTGGCTCAGGTGACAACAACCATGCCATACCACACTGTGTGCCCCTCAATGCAGTCCTGAACCAGTCCACATCCTCAGAGGTGATTTCTCTGGGGGTTAATGTTGCCAGGGGGTTGTATGTTGCCTCACGCTGTGGGTAAAGCTCAGACACCGGATGGATGATTTTGGAAGACTGAGGCTTCTTCCACTGGCACTCCACATCGGTTGAACTGATCTCCCGCATGGCAAAAACGAGCAATGCTGCAGAATGGCTACATTTAAACTCTCCCCGTGCACAATCACAGGCAGAGCTAATAATAGCACCGTCATCTCCCATGCAGATCTGTAAAAATAAAATAGCATACCATTAAATACATACACTTCAAATACTGTTAAAGTTGTATTTGTAAATTGTAATAATATTTCACAATATTATTGTTTTTTGGTTTTGTTTTGTTTTTTGTTTTTTTGTTTTTTGTATTTTTTATCAAATAATTGCAGCCTTGGTGAGCAGAAGAGACTTCTTTTAAAAACATAAAAAAATCTTACCGATCCAAAACTTTTGACCGGTAGTGTATATTTGCAATCAGTATGTAAACGAAATCTTAATATCTCAATATACACCTCATAAAATTATTTTTAATTTATATTGTTAAAACTAAATGTTACTCTTCTGTTTTATGACAAACTGCGACTTTCTTTACTTTAAAATGTATCTTTTAAATTGACAAACATCATATGTGTAATTCAGGGCACAATTCAGACGGAATAAAAAGATAAGTTATCTCTCGCCATTGACTACCATTCATATTTTTAGGTCCCATGATCCGGAAGCGAAGAGGCGGGACTTAGGCTCTCTATTCCGTTTCACTTGGAAATACGTCACAGTACTGGAGAAAAATCGTTTGCAACTTCTGGTTCATGGGGACTTTCATGGGGATACAATTAATACAAAACGAAATTCACATTAATGAAAGGTTTTTTTTAGTTTCTGTTTGAGGTCTATGTGAAAGGTTTAAAGCAGTCTTGGTGCCGCTTTCAGAGCACTCACGCCAGTTATCGAATTTATTAATTGACTGCTGATTGCTGTCCACTCATGTCAATTACCCGAACTTAGTTAATAAAACTTAAAAAAAAAACAATAAAAAAACAAGAGAAGACACCTTTCAAAAAGGTAAAATTTATGTTCTTTTAGAGGAGATGGAGCGAAAAAAAGACTTTATTTTTAACAGATTTAAAGTACACCATACAAAGGAAAAACAAAACATCAGGGAGGACATTGCAAACTAACTGCAACCAGCGGCGTTCAAAGATCAGGGAACTGAAGGTCCGCAAAGTATGGCTGGTTTTCGTGCACATCAGCAAGTCATTGACAGATTTTTTTTTTAATTCATCCCTATTTTGCCCAGATTTTAAAACATGATTCCCACATTACTTCATTTATGATTTTTTTTCATTAATTTAATTTAGATGTGTATTTCTATTTTTTCTTCCCTTTTTAATTATTTCATTTATAAATTCAACTAAACAAAACACGACAACAAAAGTACAACCCAAACCTTATATTAGATTTGTTGCACTGTAATCTGTAAAACCTGTTAAATCTGTTGACCTCATAATTTGATTATTCCAGAGTTCTACGAAGATTTTCAAGTGCTACTTGTTACGATGCTTTTGGGAAACAGATTATGATCGCCATGGGAAACGTCATGATTATGATCAGGGCTGCGTTTCCCAAAAGCATCGTAAGCCTAAATTGAACGTAAAAACGATCGTTTTGATCGTTGTATAATATATTAAGAATGATCTTAATATTCCCAAAAGCATCGTAACTTAAGTAGCACTTGAAAATCTTCGTAGAACTACGAGTGCTCTGGAGTAATCGTAGTGCATCGTAAGGAGACAGATTTATGAGGTCAACCTGCAAGACAACCGGCAGATTACACTTTTATCTAGATTCAATTGATTACACTGCATTTCGGAAATTATCTTCAGAAACGACATCTCTGAAATCCCTGCATGTCAAAGAGAGCCTGTTAAAGGCTACGTCTCCATCAACAGCTACTACCTCAAGGAGCACACGCCTGAGGATTTCCTTCAGAAGCTTACAAAGAAAGAAGAGTTTAAAAATATTTTACATTACTGTGCAAAAGTTTTAAATTTGTAAGATTTTTTTGTTGTTTTTGAAAGAAGTGTCTTCTGCTCACCAAGGCTGTAATTATGTGATAGAAAAATTAAAAACAAAACGTAGTATTGTGAAATATTATTACAATTTAAAACAGCTGTTTTCTATGTGAATGTACAGTACATTGTAATTTATTCCTTTTATCACAGCTGAATTTTCATAATCATGACGAGTTGCCGTTGCAATCAGTGCAGCACGAATCACAGTTCCCTGATCGCGTGACGATGGCGGAGGATTCGTTGCGCAACATAGACTAAACGTCTGATAAATGTCTTATCTTGTATAATGCACGCTCAGCACCGCTGCTCCCTATTCACAGAGTACGCGCGATCGCCAATTTAAAACGGCGCTGTCACAAAAAACAGCCATGTCATGTGAAACGTCTAGCGCGTCTTGCGCACCCAACTTGTCAGACGCGTCCAGTATGTTACTCCGTGTCAGCGCGCGCTCTGATCGGGCACAGATCTGCACTCGGCCTCCGAACTGAAGCACCACTATCTCCCCCTCCGTTTCCCCAAAGCCCGTCGGTTTCCCTCATATGCTGATATTAGAGTATTTAAACATTCTCTATGGTATTTTTTTTTAATGACACACTGTATCTTTCTCTCTCTTTCACATGCAGGGTAGTTATAAACTCTTTCGACTTTTAATGATTAGTGCTTTATTTTTAAAGTTTGTGGGAAAGAATTGTATAAAAAAAATCCCTCATTTTGGGGATGGAATCCGGGAAATCTCTCTTATTTTAACTGTTCAATGTTGACAGCTATGCTTCGAATATTGACAGTACTGTAATGTCTTAAGGACAACAGATGAGGGAGGCTCTATTTCTGAACTTATAATCAGACCACAAGAACAAATAGAGACAAAACACACCAGCAGCTACACGCCTGTCATGCTCCTACTTGGTTCTCATTTCAAATGCTCCCGACCGGACTTCCTTCTCCTGGATTTCACTCTTCTTTGCCAAGCAGAACCGACATGGGTGCTCAACAGTGAAACTCTTAGTTAGTCCTGCAAAAGAATGAGCACCTAGATTATCGGACGACACAAAAGGCACACTTCCTTTTACACAGTCCTAATTGTTCAATTTATACACCATGCATTTCCAGAGTTTCAAGGTCCTGAAGAAGTGGGCGCAAGATGTCTGCATAACCATGTTGTTTTACTGCAGTAGCTCTACATAAAATTCCGAGCTGAATTGACTGAAGTAATGAACAATCTTTTGAGGGAAGGTTGGCTAGAACCCAACCTTTTTTCTCGAAGTTCCAAGGGGATTGGCCAGCTCAAGTTCATCCCCAGATAGCAACTGACTCCGGAACGGATCTGCCGCGGAGGTAAGAACAAGGTCCGGAACGGATTCCACTTGCACAGCACAACAGATCCGGAACAGATAAGGATTGCGGATCAGTTGAAATGCAAAAAGGTGGCTGTTGGAGGCAACACTTCCTCTCCACCACAGTGGGCATTTCTCTGCATTTCTGGCAGATGCACCATGATAGTTGCCCAGTGATGGGAGGTAATGTTGGAGGATCAGGATGTCCCAATTGTCTGATAACATCAAAGATTAGGCTTGGATCCCGTGCCAAACATTGCTCCAACACTTCTTGTGTCTGTTGTAAATTCAATTTTTGAATTTGTTCCTAGTGATAATAGAAAAAAACAATCATTATCTATAGATTAACAGCTAACATTACACCACATAGGTCGATTATATATATATATATATATATATATATATATATATGTATGTTTGTGTGTGTGTGTGTGTGTGTGTGTGTGTGTGTGTAAAAAATTAAATTGAACAATGCTATGTATTATAATGTCCTAGGGAAAACACTTTTAAATGAGTTTACTTACACGTTCATAAGCTGTTCTCTCTAATCTTAAATTCTCCACACGATCTATGTCCTCTCTGCTGAGGTGCTCGGGAGTTGGACCCACTCTGCGACCTCTGCCTCGTCTCCCACGCGCCCTGCCTGATGCTCCGCGCACACGGCTTCCTCTTCTCCCCGCACGCTGAATCATCGAAGTCACTGGGGTAAATTCCTCGTCGGAACTCATTGACTCAGTGTCAAAACTCTAGCCGCATAACATGCAGATAAAATGTCAAGCAATGTGCAAAGCAAATACTGAAAAATGCTAATTAACTGGCTTGTCATTTTGCTGAAAAAATGTAGCCTACTAGCAAACCTTAGCTTACATATCGCTAGAATAGATACATATTGTAACGTTAGTTACCGTTAGATTATATATTTATTTTAGTAATATTTAGTTGTATATTTACATTATTTATAACTTATAGAAAGAGGGCAACGTTATAAAGTTATATTACATGAATTGCAAAATATATAATGACTTGAGAACAAAGTTTATAATCGAATTGGAAATGCAATTGTCAATGTAAAGCATATTGTTGATGTTTCGTCCATACCGGTAAATGTGCCATACTGTTTATCTGCTAACTAGCCAGATGCGCGTTCGCGGCAGGTTCCGCTGTGGGGGAGGAGCTGTGGGGGAAGGGCTGTAGCGCAGCAGAGAGCAAGGGGGTGGGACCTGTAATGGGCCTTTCACACAGGACGTGGTATGCGCTGCGCTATGAAACCCATTCATTTCAATGGCTTGCGCCGCGCGAAGGCGTTTTGTTTCTGCGTCGACCTCAGCGCAAGCCCAGCGGTGCGCACCATTGACGTCATCGCGCGCATGCCGCGGTCAAAGTTCAAAATAGTTTAACTTTTGCCGCTGCGCTCCGTGACGATTACCAGCGTGGCCAATAGAAACGGAGATCCAAACAAGCACGGAAATCAAAATGGACGAACGGCTAGTACTGTGTGTGTCGGAATTTCCCGAGCTTTATGATACTAGTTTGAGGTCACCCACAACCTCTTCTTCCCTGCTGCTCTCTCTCTTCTTCTCCTTAACAGGACTAGTGCTGCTATTGCTCGCTTCTTATCACGGGACAGATACATAGTTTACCGAAAGGAGGAACAAACAATCAAAATAACTAACCTTAATTATACTGATCTCCCGCTTTTGAAAACTCCGCCTACTTTCCTCTGGCATAGCGCAGCGCAAATCACGGTGCTGAGAGCGGCAAGCGCAGCGCATACCGCGTCCTGTGTGAAAGGCCCTTTAGTTGTGCTTTTTCAAAATTTCAGGCTAAGTCGACATTTTCTAGGAACTCCCTACTGCAGCTTTAATTGAGTTCAGGTGATCAATCACTTCCATGGTTAGGGTGTAGGGTGTAGGGTTAGGGTGTTCCAGGTGTTCTCTGGAGAGATGAATCACGGTCCTCTGCCTGCCAATCTGGTGGACGAGTTTGGGTTTGGCGGTTGCCAGGAGAACGGTACTTGCCTTACTGTATTGTGCCATGTGTAAAGTTTGGTGGAGGGGGGAATATGGTGTGGGGCTGTTTTTCAGGGGTTGTGCTTGGCCTCTTAGTTCCAGTGAAATAAACTCTTAATGCTTCAGCATATCAAGACATTTTGGACAATTTCATGCTCCCAACTGTCTGGGAACAGTTAGGGCATGTTCCTGTTCCAGCATGACTGCGCACCAGTGTATTGTATGGATTATTTTTCCCATTTGAATTTTCCTTCAATGTTGTGTGTTATGAGTTTGTTAAGTATTCTATGAGTGTTTTCTTAATTGTATAATAAGGGGACGGGCTAATAAGTCGCATTGGATAAAAGTGTCTGCTAAATGAGTAAATGTAAATGTAATTTCTAAATTATGATCATTTTTAATGTAAAAATCATACTAAAATATAAGGGCACGCCAGGAAACATTATAAAACAATAAAGTAATCCAGTTCATGGCCCCTTTAAAGTAAATAAATTGATAAACACGTCTTTGAATGGAATTAAATAATAAGGCAAGTTTAGGCAAGGCAAGTTTATTTATATAGCACATTTCATACACAGTGACAATTCAAAGTGCTTTACATGGAAGAAGTTAAAAGAATCAAAAGAAATCAGAATAATTAAAAAAGTTTAGAATAAAAAAATCATAATAATAAAGTAAAATACAGTAAATAATTAAAACAATTTAGAATCAAGAATTAAATGAAGTACAGTAAAAACAGTTGGACGAACAGTGGCACAGTGCTCATTCAGTAAATGCATAGCTAAACAGATGTGTTTTGAGTCTGGATTTAAATGTGACTACTGTAGGAGCACACCTGATCTCTTCTGGAAGCTGGTTCCAGCTGCGGCTGGCATAATAGCTAAAAGCAGACTCTCCATGCTTAGAGTGAACCCTTGGTATTTCTAGCTGACGTGATCCTAGTGATCTGAGCAATCTGTTAGGTTTATATTCAGTGAGCATATCCGCAATATATTGAGGTCCTAACCCATTGAATGATTTATATACCAGTAATAATACTTTAAAATCAATCCTAAATTTAACTGGGAGCCAGTGTAGGGACCTGAGGACTGGTGTGATGTGTTCATATTTTCTGGTCCTGCTCAGAATCCTGGCAGCAGCGTTCTGTATGAGCTGCAACTGTCTTATGGTCTTTTTAGGAAGGCCAGTGAGGAGGCCATTACAGTAATCCACCCTGCTGGTGATGAAAGCATGCACAAGTTTCTCTAAGTCTTGACTGGAAATAAAGCATCTAATTCTTGAAATATTTTTCAGATGATAGTATGCTGATTTTGTTATTGCTTTAATATGACTATTGAAACTAAGGTCTGACTCTAGAGACACACCAAGATTCCTGACTTGATTTTTAGTTGTTAGCCCCCTAGCGTCAAGGTATGCATTCACCTTGAGAACTTCATCTTTGTTTCCAAACGCAATGACTTCAGTTTTGTCTTTGTTTAACTGCAGAAAGTTTTGACACATCCAACTGTTTACTTCATCAATGCATTGGCACAGGGAGTCTATGGGGCTGTAGTCGTTAGGCGATAGGGCTAAGTAGAGCTGTGTGTCGTCTGCATAGCTGTGGTAAGCGATTTGGTTCTTTCTCATTATTTGGCTCATTGGGAGCATATACAGGTTGAATAGGAGTGGCGCAAGAATCGAGCCCTGAGGGACTCCGCAGTTCATGGATGTCCACTCAGACTTATGTTCTCCTATACTCACATAATAACCTCTCCCTTCTAAGTATGACCTGAACCATTTTAGGACTATCCCAGAAAGCCCCACCCAGTTTTCCAACCTGTCAAGAAGTATGTCATGATCTACAGTGTCAAATGCAGCGCTGAGGTCGAGCAGTACCAGTACGGATAATTTGCCTGTATCAGTATTTAATCGAATATTGTTTATTATCTTTATGAGTGCGGTCTCTGTGCTGTGATGCGATCGGAAACCAGATTGAAAAATGTCAAAGTATCCATTTGAGCTTAAGAATTTGTTCAGCTGATTGAAGACAACCTTTTCAATGATCTTGCCTATGAACGGAAGATTTGAGATCGGTCTATAATTGCTTAAGATGGTCTTATCAAGATTGCTCTTTTTCAGGAGGGGCTTGACAACTGCAGTTTTCAGGGAGTTCGGAAAACTCCCTGAGCGAAGTGAGGCATTTACCACTTCTAGGAGATCTGCTTCTAAACAGTTTAACACACTTTTGAAAAAAGATGTGGGAAGTGTGTCAAGGCCGCAGGTTGATGTTTTAAGGTGATGTACGGTTTCTACTAAAATTGTGCCATCAATTTCTTCGAAATCAGACGTAGTGACTACTTTCTCAGGTTGTGGTCTGATCTGCCTGATCCCAGGGCAGCTCAGGGATGTGCTGATCACCTTTCTGATATTATTGATTTTCTCAGAGAAGAAAGAGGCAAACTCACTGCACTTCCTTTCTGAGAGCATATCTATGGGAATCTGGCTCGGGGGGTTTCTCAGTCTCTCTACAGTAGCAAAAAGAGAGTGTGTGTGTTGTTTATATTGCTGTTTATAATATTTGAGAAGAAAGTCTGTCTAGCTTTGCCTAATTCCAAATTGAAAGCATGGATGCTGTCTTTGTAGATGTTATAATGGACTACAAGTTTTGTCTTCCGCCACATGCGTTCTGCTCTTCTGCATTGTCTTTTCATATTTTGCACTGCTGTTGAGTTTCTCCAAGGTGCTTTTTGTCTACCACAATTCTTCCTGACTTTTACAGGAGCAATATCATCAATTACACTCTTAACTTTTGAGTTGAAAGAATCAAGGAGAAAATCAACAGGGTCGGCAGATATGCTTGGTTTTAACGATATAGCATTCATAAATAGCATACCAGTGTTTTCATTAAAGCATCTCTTCTTGACAGACACAGCTCTAGCTTCAATGGCAGGAGAGATTAGTATATCAAAGAAAATACAGAAATGATCAGACAGTGCTACATCCTTAATGACAATCGATGAGATGTTTAAACCCGTACTGATAAGTAGATCTAGAGTGTGTCCACGATTGTGTGTGGGACCATGAACATGCTGTGTAAGATCAAAAGTTTTTAAAACAGTTTTGATTTCTTTTGCCATATTGTTTTCTGCGTTATCTATGTGAATGTTAAAATCTCCAGCAATGGCAAAACAGTCAAACTCAGAGGCAATTGTTGATAACAGTTCTGTAAAGTCCTCAGCAAAGGCTGGGGAGTATTTTCGAGGCCTGTAAATAATGATGAGTAAAATGCGTGGAGCACCTTTTAACACAATACCCAGATATTCGAAAGAGGGGTAATTACCAAATGATATTTGCTTACATTGATAAACATCTTTAAAGAGAGCAGCTAAACCCCCACCTCTCCTACCCGCTCTGCAAACACTCATATAAGTAAAGTTAGGAGGGGATGTTTCGTTTAGGACCGTTGCACAACAGCTGTCTTCTAGCCAAGTTTCAGTTAGAAACATGAAATCCAGGTTGAGTGTGGTTATTAAATCGTTGACTAGAAGTGATTTATTATTAAGTGAGCGGATGTTTAAAAGTGCTAACTTAATAGTCTTACTTTTTGTCCCCACGGCAGTCTTGGTTTGGCGTGGAATAGACACCAGATTAGATAGGTTTGCTGTGCGGCTGTTGAAGACCTTAGTTTTTCTATCATGTAATTGAACAGCAATAGAGCAAGATTCAGGCACACTGGGTTCCCGCTTAATCTGTAAACATTTGATAAAGTTATTGTTTTCATAGCGGTTGCCCCCCTCATTTCAATTAGAGCTGGTATCAGTTGTTTTTGGTACACCTCGAGCCGATGGAGGAGGGTGTGGGCCTTGGCGCTGTGGCAGAGGCCGAAGAGCTCTCCGAGGAGGGGGAGGGGGAGCTGGGCCCGCAGGCTTTGGTGGTTGTGGGGCCTGCCGTTTTTTGGTTGGTATCTGGGGGCTTGCAGCAAAAGAGTGGGACAGTTTGGTTCCAGCAGACACCAGTTGTTCCATTTTCTTTGAGAAGCACAGAAGTGGAGATGCTGGAGAAACGGATAACGTGTCAGGAGAGAGGGCCTGTTGCTCTGGTGTTATCGGAGGCTGTAAAATGCAGTCCTGGTTTCCCTCGCTGTTTTCCAGAAAGTCGTCCTTGGGTGCTGAATCTTGGAGCAGTTCTGATATGTCACAGTCTGTCTGTGGGCAGGGCTCTGCTGAGATTGTATCCGTGAGCAGAGGTTGTTGTGGCTGAGTGGTGTTATCAATGTCCTTGTGTGATGTCTCAGCAATATGTCCATTGAGGTGCTGAAGTGAAGTCCTGTGCTCATTCAAACTGTATCCAGATGTGTGTGTGCCATTCAGGTTGAATGGATTGGCACACACTGCAGAAGGATGATGGAGGGAGAAGTTGATATTGTCCTTTAGCACTCTTGAACCAAGTTTGTTTGGGTGATGGCCATCCCGTTGAAACAGTTGCCTCTGACTCCAGAAAAGATTGAAGTTGTCAATGAAGTTGACTCCTTTTATGGGTTGTTGAGCCCAAGCAGCCGTGAAAACCTGTTTGTTCCTCTCGCTGGGAGTGGTCCACTGATGAATGTTTCAATTTTCAGTCTTTTAAGTGTTTCAAAAAGTTCATTGAAATCCTTCTTAAGGAGTTCCGACTGCTCTTTATGAATATCATTTTTCCCCACATGAATGATGAGTCGATTTGCAGTCTTATATCTCACCAGAATGTTCTGAAGTTCCCTGTTTACATCAGAAGTCGTTGCTTGTGGAAGGCAGCATGTAGTTGTATCCCTGCTACTGATGTTTCTGATTATGGAGTCGCCCACTATCAGAGTCCTGGGCCCCGCTGTGCTCTGAGCTGAGTGCCGCTGTCTGCTCGACCTTGAGCGTCGGTTAGCATCAGTGTTAGCTACATGCTGACTCAGTCTGTGTTCAATCACATTTGTCAAATTCAGGGATTTCTCATTCATTAATACTTCAAATCTGTTCTCAAGAAGTATAGGCGGTGGTAGGAGACCAGTATTTGCAATCCTTGTCAGATCCGTATTTGGGGTAGATGATGCTACTGCTAAATTATGTGGTACTCGTGATCTGATGTCTCGAGTGCCTTTAGGTCTCGCTCCCTGTTTGTGCCATCGATTTGTTAGTCGATTGGCTTGTTTCTCTACAGTCAGTATAGCCTGTTGAGGAGCACTAGACTCATGGGACTCACCGGCTGTGTGCTGAGGGCGTCCATGACGAAGATCTGTTGTGCGTTCCGTCTGGTTTGTCATTCCAGCATTTAACTTTGTTTCAAGAACTGCAATCCTTTGTAAAAGTCTGTGGCAGTTAGAGCAGCAAGTAGATTCCCGAAGAGGCATTTTCTTATCCTTAAGAATGTAGGGAGTTGTGTTTTCTCTTCCCCAGAATGTAAGCAGTGAGAGGCTGGTTGAATAAAAATGTGAAGTACTTTTAAGTAATCAGCACGTTTGAGCACTGTGCTGATTTCCTGAAGTTAAAATTAGGTGAAAAGGAGATAAAATATACAAAAAATATAAAAGCGATAGAGCAAAGCGCGGAGCAGTAAGCAAGAGCGTCCGAACTGTAGCTGAGCAGGAAGTAAAAATCATTCAAATACATACGATGGTCGCGCTGCTTTCCCCCACGCCGACCACGCCCCCCAACTATGACGCGTTGCCGACTATTGACTGGATTGATGACGGGGGCGGGGGAGACGCACACACGCAAGGTATCTCTAGACAGTCTCTCCCTCTCTACCGTGCTCTCTCCTTCTTCTCACAATCATAACGTAGATCAACACCTAGATCAATGAGTATAGAAGCACTATGATTACAATGACCTCCGATCACAAAAATCTGAAATTATCGTACATTATGGGATTTTTTTCATTATTGATCGTACATCGTACAGAGGTCAAAATTATCGTACAAATACGATAATTATCGTACATCTGGCAACACTGCAGAGCATTGTATTCAGCTGACGGTCGACGACAACAGGTAAAATACATTCCCACTTTTGTCTTGTAAGCATCTGTGTTTTCATTTTGACGTGTTAATTTTTTAGATAAATTATTTGTTATCATGTGTTGTTGGAATCGTGACATTTTAGCGGGTAACAGTGTATCACATGCACGTGTAGGCCTAACGTTACTGAGTCCAAAGCTGTAAACATGAAACACATGCAACCTATTATAAAGTGTTATGAAACACCACAATTATATTTGGCTCTTTTCTTTAGATCATTGTGATATGAAAATAGCATTTCCTCACTAAATCTCTCGTCTTTGACAAAGTCCATCATTGATATAAATTATAAAATTGAATTTGTCTGAACATTGGCTTGTTAGAGAGCATAAGCTAATAGAGTAGAATAATGTTTGTTATTGTACAAGCAAAGTAAGATGAAGTTTCATTCAAAATGCCTTCATTAATTCTAGTTTGAAACTTTCAAATTAATTTTATAATACAGCATTAAAAATACAAATGATTGGCTATATAAAATAAGCAAATCCAAAAAGTATCCGTCAGTATATCAATAATACAAATAGCTCAGATGTGCATTAAAACCTAAACAGAACACAAGAACACACACACGCACACACAGACACACACACACACTCTCTCTCGCTCTCTCTCACACACTTAGCCTACACACACACACACACACACAGAGAGAGAGAGAGAGAGAGAGAGAGAGAGAGAGAGAGAGAACGCCGAATCCACCGAACGCAGCCACCTGTAATAAAAATTGAGAAGAAGCTTTTCAACGTGTTTGCATCAGTAATTTCTAAAAAATTAAATTCGGACAACATTAAGCCTATAACTTTTTTATTGTAGGCTATGTGGATGTGGGAGGGTAAAATGACGAGTAAAGCCCTATTCGGATTAACATTACAAAGGTAGTAAGTTAATAATGTAATTTTACCACAGGACTTCTGTTATATCAATAGCCAAATAGCATGTGAAAACTAGAAGTTGGAGGGGTTACTCAATTTGCCCATCACTGTCATTCGTGTACATTGCGTTGCTTCCTGATGTGTGCAAACACAAATAATACAACAGGGCAGTTGAGTGCTTATCTGATAACCTAGAAGCTCTTGTAATTATTACTTTAACAGTTACCCCGCCTCTCCATGCCGGGTGAACACCGGCTGATTCAGTAAACAGCATTTCACAACGATTTCAGTACAGTAATAGCAAATATCCTTGCTCATTCTCGATTATCTGGTAATATTCTATTCACAAAATACAACCAAGACTTACTTGTGAAAAACACTATTTTCGGTGGTCCGGCGATTAGAACAGGAAAATGCTCCACAGTGCTCTGGTATCTCATCTGCTGCTACGCAACGAGACTAGGAATATGACCGGTTCAAGATGGCGGCCGGATTTCTCGTTTTCCAGCAGCCAATAGGGTATCTAGTCTCTATATGATATCTATGGGTGCCCCCCCTGGCCACCACGTGGACCCACCCCTGTTCACGAGCAATGCAAGTTATTTTGTGCCGGGGCGTCCACGTCCTGATTATGGCTAGTATCTTGTCTGCTATATATTTGCTTCTTATTTATTAAATCCAGGTAAGTTATAGATGAAACGTTTATTAAAATAAAGATAAAATTTATAAAAAAACAAAATTCACTTCAAAGATGGGCTTTATACAGAACAAAACTTAATGTCGTCAAAATTAGGTCTCCCGATATAGCCTATTGCGCAGATGCACGCGGTTCACTTTTCATAATCAACATAGATTCAATAAACGAATAACATGTTTAAACATAAATATTAAACTGAATACATTTCTTTAATGGATATAACACGTACGCCCAACGAACAGAGAAATATAATGTCGGAGTGGAACGTAGGGGTGCGTTTTTTTGAATAGCCAAAATAATCAAATAATCCCATCGATCGTCAAATATTATTTTTGCTTTAAATCCCCATCCCTATAAAATACGAAATGTCTTTATCAGACTGTTGTCAAGCAGCACATGAAAGAAAGTAGCCTATAGGCCTAAAAAAATAAAATAATAAAAAATAAATTCAAGTAAATAATAAATAAAGGAATACAAGAGGCTCAGAACTTTCTGCCACATTATATTAGGCTATTATATTATTATAGGCCTACAAGCAGTTCGGCAGTTGTTGTTGTCTGACAAGTCGACACGTGGGGTGATGACAGCATCGTTTCACAAAATATACGGATTGGCCATACACACGAAAACGCAAGGGTGTCGTTTTCAGATTTATCCACCTTGGGACCCGGTTTCAAAAAATAGCGGTTTCACTCTCCCAAAACGCCGGATCCGTGTGGACGAAATGCCAATACGGTAAAAAATTTAAACGGATCCAGCGAAACGTGTCTTCGTGTGGACGGGGCCTCAGAGAGACACTGTCAAATGTACAGAAAGCCGTACACCATCTCTATTTGCAGACAGCTTTACAAAGACTGTGGGACTGGCTACCGGGGAAATGGACAACGGGGAGTGCTTTTGGGGTTTTACTCCTAAGATGACAACCCTGGCTGGGATTGCTTTTTGGATGATGGAGGTCTTGACCAATGAAGTGTGTGTGCATGTAATGTGTCTTTCATGTAACAATTCTGGTCACTTTTTTTGTAATTCAGGTATGTTGTCAATATATATATATATATATATATATATATATATATATATACTTTAACCCTTCTATTATCTTCATTTGTGTCTACTACACTCATTATCTTTGGGGTCTCCAGGGACCCCAGACAATAACATTTAATTTTGAAGCAGTATAATATATATATTTTTTTACAAATGTAATTTTACTCTATTTATTAATGTTTTTACTCAACATTTGTGCAGTTTTTGGAGGATTATTGAAATCTTTTAAATTTCTATAAATTAATAAATAAATATTTATTTAAATAGGCTTTTTACAAAAAAAACGGCATTGTATGTAAAATTCACTTTATGAAAGACCCAGATTTCTAATTATCATTCATGGAGATAACATGGATCATTTAAAATGGTTTAATGAAAGATTTTTGACAATTTTTTGGAAAATGCACTTTTAAAATAAAAAAATATCACTTTAACCACTAGATGGCCATAGACCTCCACTATAAGCTATTTGCTATTTGACTAACCAAACTATATTTATTTCACAAGTTTTTCCAGTTGGATTCATATCTAAATATTATAAAATCACAATTATAACAACAACAACAACAAAAAAAACTTTTTTATCAAAGTTAAGTATTTTTTGTCCTGGCAAAAGTTTTTTCAATAATGTTACATTATGATTAGAATCAAACCTGAACAAGATGTTACAGAGAGAAATGTTGGAGTCTTTAGATTTGATAATTTATTTCAATTATCTGTTTTTAATATAATTCTATAATTTTAAATCAATGTTTCAGTTATGAACTGTAAAAGAAAAAAAAATTAACAGAAATGAACAGTTATATTACATGTTGAAAAAAAACACATGCAATGAACTGAACAGCAATAACAAATGAGAAAATAAAGCAGTAAAACAACAAAAAAATTGTTGTAATAAATAAAAGATTTCCTAAAAAAATGATTTTCAATTATTATTATTTTTTTTTTGAATAGTTAGGAACAAAAACTGGTGGTGCACTGGAGGTGTTTACTGTTTACTGGAGGTGTTGGTATTTGAAGTGTGTGTGTGTCTGTATGTGTCATCCTAATTTCTTCCTCTTTTGATTTTATCCAGAGTACACTCATTCAAGTTATTTGGGGTTGAGTTATTCAATTAAATATCCATCTGTGCAATTACACTTTGTTAAATAACTATGTATAACTATGTCATTTTTTAATGCATTATTTCCCCAATAGAACAAAACAATACATATAATAGACCATGACATTGTGGAGACGGTTGAGGTCCTGAAAAAGAAACTCGGCGACTATGATGATAATATTACAAATAAAGACGGCTTCTGGGGACAAGTGTGCATTGCACTTGCCATAGCAAACACTAAAAACAGTCGCTATCGTTTGCAAAATGCTTTTCATAAGGTGAGCACACACACACATGCTAATGAGATTCAATATTAAAGGTTGTTATATTGAGTTTCTCAAAGACAGATGCAAGCATGTCATATTTTCACAAGGTTCTTTTCAAAATGTTTACATTTGAACAACTTTACATTATATACACTTTGTCAAAAGCACCAGGCAGAAAAATCCCCATCTCCTCTGCCATCTGTGGCCAGTGGAAGTGCAGCTGAAGATGAGGGACACAAGTCTTCAGAGAAGGTCAGTCCTCACTCTTTGTATTTACACTTGTTTCTTGTCTTCTTCAAAAGGATAATGTCAAAAATTGCTTGACTTACTATCAACACAGCACACAGAATATTCCGCATCTTCAGATAAAGTTATTAACTGTTTTTATAATTTGATTAATTCAATGTTGGGTGCCTATATGCCTCGTCTTGTAATTGAAAGAATAATTACGATAATAAGAATCTAGTGTTCAACATTGACTTCCCATCACATTATTCCATGTTATTGTTAATGTTACAATTACAATATGTGAAAAACAAGTATTTGTCCATGTTCACGTTTGACTGTACTACTGTCGCAGAATCAAAGGTTTTAGAATTACATGTTCCACAGTTTAAAAAACACCAAAACCATTTAATTAATGGACATACGTACAGGTTATAGTAACATTTTATTTCTTCATTAGGGGTCTATGAGTAATACATCTGATGACGATGGATTTATAAAAATCCACTTACCCAAGAACCCATCATTCTTTTACATTGAAAAGAAAGATTTCAAGAAAAGATTTTACAAGAAAAGAAAGAAGTTTCAAAGGACTCCAGTGGACAAATGTGATCTCAAAAGGTCTGAGGAGCATAAACCCATACTGTTCAATTGCCTTTAAAAGGCATTACATGCAAGCCCTGTATTCTCCTGCCTTGGTTACTGCAGATTTGAAGATTGCCCTGTCACAGTGACAGTTACTGTGGACAGTGAAGAGGACCTCAAAGCAATTGTAAATTACCAAGGGGAGATGAGTATTCATAATTTAATGGAATTGAAAAGAAGACCTGTTAGGGCACACGAAAGAAAATCACTGGGCGAAGACTTAAAAAGACAGCTGCCACGAGCAATGTACCTTGAAAAATTAACAAACATACCTGAAGATGTTATGGAGTCTGGCTTTCGGGATGAGGCTCCAAGTCCGAATGTCCTGAAAAATATATCGTGGGAAGCACGAAAGAGATGCCGGCTGATTGAACAGAAAAAAGGCAGTCCTGATGAGGTCCTACAGAAAGTGATGCTACACCCAAAAGGGTTCTTCTTTGGTCACGCAGGGGGATAGAAATATATCAGGAGCTATGCAAGGAGGACATTGTCTACCTGGATGCAACTGGCAGCATCATGAAAAAGCAGAAAGAATGTCCTCCTTTCTATATGAGTTGGTGGTCAGGAATCCCCATAAAAACTCATCTCCACTACCTGTTGCCACCTACCTTACCTGTGATCACACCACGGCCTCAGTTAATTACTTCCTTGAGGCATTTCAGACTGATGTTACAAGATGTTTTAGGAAAAAAGGTATGCGGTCACCTATCATGATCCTGCCCACTAAGCAAAATGATGTCCAAAAGACGTCTTTTCAACGTCTTTGTCACAAAAGTCGGACGTTGAAAAGACGTCCACTGAGGGGCCAGAATGAAAGTTTTTATGACGTCTTTTTTTGACGTGTTCTGAACATTTGATGTAGACGTTAAAGGATCCTTCGTACGTAAGGTTAAAAACTAGTTCGAATGTGGCCATTTTCAACATTATTTATGGTCCCATTTAGACAATTTATACTGTTTCTGGACCAAATAAACTCTCAGGATGCATTAAAATAAAACTCATGTTTATTTCAATGTAATTTCCTTGCATTGTTTAGATGGCGATATTTGTTTCGTTTAAGTCACCATTGTGGTGGTCAGCGTTTGCTTTAGTTGGGCTCTTGGTCCCAGTTTTTCTTTCTTTAAGTTTTATTTGATTGTTGTAACTGTGTGTGTTGTAGGGCTGGGCGATAATATCGCACGATATTGTCTGCGCATCTAATCAGTAAAGCCGGTTCATTGATTAGTAGTAAATCACCTTCACCTGCTTTCAGATGGAGCGGCATTTACTACAAAGAGCCGTAGATCACTGACAAGCTGAGCCAAATCGCGTTAATATCGAGGACATATCGATAGCGATATTTAATGCGATATGGCTCAACTGGTCAGTTAATTACGGCAAAATCTTCCGTGTTAAACTAATACACCTGGGGGTGTATATAAGTCCACACTCAAGAGCGTTAAAGTCAATGAGATAATTATGTGATTAAATGAGTGATGATTGAGCATTATTGAAGACACCTAAAGCAGAATCACAAGGAAAAAATCAAAAAAAATTAAGCCACCGTTATGGAGGTGAGTGTTTGCTTTAGTTGGTCTTCTTGACCCTTCAATTAAAAATTTTATATGTAATTTGCTATTGCATCTGAGTTAATCCTGTCAAAGGATTACAAACAAAAAGAAGCAATTATAAAATGATGATAGTTACATAATGACTTTCATCGTTTAAATTTATGTCTATGATTTATTTTGTTGGTTAGAGTGTAACTAAGATTTTGCATAAACATCTGGAATGTTAAATATAATGTAATTTCTCAAAAGTTGTTTAAAAAAATCTTTCTTTAAGGTACACACAAACCTCAAGATTCAGTCAAAGCTTCTCAACAACGGTGACGAGTAGAATATTCAAGCAGGAAAAGTAAATTACATAGACAATTCAGATCATAATTTATTCATACCGCAATGCATGATGGGAGACATTAATGAGTTGTGATTGGTGGCACCATGTAACCACGGATGAGATAGACAGGCTGATTATTGATAACTGTGTTTCTGTATAAAGATGACAGTGATTTGATTAAAATATTTTATTACATATTTGAGGTTATAAGAAAGTACAGACATGTAACATAACTACAAAACTGTAGCTAAGAAGTTAACCATATCATCTGAATACTTATATTTTTCAGATTATTGCATGATTAGGCTATGTCAAAACATAGCCATCACTATCAAATCAACTTGCCTTTGTTCATTTGACTGTTATAAGTCAAAATCACCAGGCAAATTAAAATTAAAGTGAAAACATAAGTGTCAAGAGCCCAACTAAAGCAGACAATGATCTCCATAACGGTGGCTGAAAATTTGTGATTGTCCTTCAGTGATTCTGCTTGTTATCATCAGGTGTCTTCAATAATGCTCAATCATCACTAAATTAATCACTTAATTATCTCATTAACTTTAACACTCATATCGTCCATCTGAAAGCATGTGAATGTGATTTACTACTAATCAATGAACCGGCTTTACTGATTAGATGCGCAGACAATATCGTGCGATATTATCGCCCAGCCCTAGTTTTCACTTTAATTTTAATTTGCCTGGTGATTTTGACTTATAACAGTCAAATGAACAAAGGCAAGTTGATTTGATAGTGATGGCTATGTTTTGACATAGCCTAATCATGCAATAATCTGAAAAATATAAGTATTTAGATGATATGGTTAACTTCTTAGCTACAGTTTTGTAGTTATGTTACATGTCTGTATTTTCTTATAACCTCAAATATGTAATAAAATATTTTAATCAAATCACTGTCATCTTTATACAGAAACACAGTTATCAATAATCAGCCTGTCTATCTCATCCGTGGTTACATGGTGCCACCAATCACAACTCATTAATGTCTCCCATCATGCATTGCGGTATGAATAAATTATGATCTGAATTGTCTATGTAATTTACTTTTCCTACTTGAATATTCTACTCGTCACCGTTGTTGAGAAGCTTTGACTGAATCTTGAGGTTTGTGTGTACCTTAAAGAAAGATTTTTTTAAACAACTTTTGAGAAATTACATTATATTTAACATTCCAGATGTTTATGCAAAATCTTAGTTACACACTAACCAACAAAATAAATCATAGACATAAATTTAAACGATGAAAGTCATTATGTAACTATCATCATTTTATAATTGCTTCTTTTTGTTTGTAATCCTTTGACAGGATTAACTCAGATGCAATAGCAAATTACATATAAAATTTTTAATTGAAGGGTCAAGAAGACCAACTAAAGCAAACACTCACCTCCATAACGGTGGCTTAATTTTTTTTGATTTTTTCCTTGTGATTCTGCTTTAGGTGTCTTCAATAATGCTCAATCATCACTCATTTAATCACATAATTATCTCATTAACTTTAACGCTCTTGAGTGTGGACTTATATACACCCCCAGGTGTGTTAGTTTAACACGGAAGATTTTGCCGTAATTAACTGACCAGTTGAGCCATATCGCATTAAATATCGCTATCGATATGTCCTCGATATTAACGCGATTTGGCTCAGCTTGTCAGTGATCTACGGCTCTTTGTAGTAAATGCCGCTCCATCTGAAAGCAGGTGAAGGTGATTTACTGCTAATCAAGGAACCGGCTTTACTGATTAGATGCGCTTACAATATCGTGCGATATTATCGCCCAGCCCTAGTTACAATGATGCATATTTGAAAATTACTACCATTTAACAACTAATTTATGGAACAATTATATTACATGTAAATACTCTACAATAACAATAGGACATAGAGACAACACGGCCTTTTGACAGTACAGAAATTAACTTAAGTGTGGTTTGTAAGTGTGTGCTGTCAGAAAATACTTAATTAAAAAATAAAAATATTATTATTTATCTGCCACTGGAACAACACAACACATCATCATTTTAGTATAACAAGACAGAAATGTATAATAAATATAAAGTCCACAGCATCTACAGCCTCATACATATGTTACGGTATGATTGTCAACTGGTAGCGGTAATAAAGCACATGAATTAGGATCATTATGAAATTACATACTAGGTATATAATGAGAAACTTGGCACGGCCATTTATGACATTAAACAAAGTTTGACAACTTCTAGACAGAAAAAAGGGAGCTAATTAACTAGACACACATGAAATTAGGACACTTATTAATCAGTAACCAAGCAGACAAACATATGAATGAGATGAAACAAAGAAACACACACTCAAAAAAATGATGTGTTGGCTTTACTTAACTTGTTCATTTAAACAGGTTCCACCGGTTGCACATAACTTTGTTTTGTTAAACAAACATGATTTGTTCATGTAACTTCAACATAATGGAAGTCATTTTAAGCCATCCAATCAAACTCTGAGCTGAGTGTTAAATGAACACTGAAGCAGTGTTAAAGTTAATGAGATAATTAAGAGAATAATTGAGTGATGATTGAGCATTATTGAAGACACCTGATGATAACAAGCAGAATCACTGAAGGAGAAAACCGGAATTTTAAGTCACCATTAAAGAGATCAGTGTTTGTTTTAGTTGGTCTCTTGACCCCTATATTATTAACTTTAGAATATATTTGGCTGTACATGAGCTATAACAGCCAGATGATCACATAGAAAAGGTGGAACTGGGGATTGAACCACCAAACAACCGGTTTGTAGTCAAACTGCATGAACCACTGTTAAATTTACCTTATGGATCATACCAGCACTGCTGTTGTAAAACATACAATTTTAGCCTTTTCAATGAAATTCAAATGATCAAATCAATAAACAAAAAATTTGTTGGGTGCATTCAGGGTGCCTCCAATCAAAATTCATTCATGGCTCCCATCATGCATTGCTGCATGAATAAATAATGAGCTTAAGACACCTAAAGCAGAATCACAAGGAAAAAAAATCTAAAATTTTAAGCCACCGTTATGGAGATGAGTGTTTGCTTTAGTTGGGTCCTTCACCCTTATATTAATAACTTTATATTTTAATTTGCTGTTGCATCTGAGTAATACCTGCCAGATGTACAAATATAAACAATTATAAAATGATGTTGGACTTATAATGACATTCATCATTTGTAATTTATGTCTGTGATTTATTCTGTTGGTTAGTGTATAACTGAAATTCTGTATAAATATCCAAAATGTTATCAAAAGTTGTTTTTTTTTACAAAAAAATATTTCTTTAAGGCACACACAGACCTCAAGATTCAGTCAATGCTTCTCAACAGCGGTGACAAGTAGAATATTCAATTAGGAAAAGTAAATTACATAGACAATTCAGATCATAATTTATTCATACCGCAATGCATGATGGGAGACATTAATGAGTTGTGATTGGTGGCAACAAGGATTATTAATGTCACCACGATTGAGATAGACAGGCTGATTATAGATATCTATTTCTACATAAAGATTAAAGTGATTTGATCAGAATAGTTTTATTAAATATTGTCTGTTCTAAATAATACAGAAATGTTGTATAATCACTTAACTATTGTTAGCAAGCTAATCCTAACCATCAAAATTATGAATTTTTGGAATTTACAGATCCCAGCATGATTTTGTCCAAACATAACCAGCTCTATCGGATCACAGTTTTCTTTGTTCATTTGACTGTTATAAATCAATAACAGCAGCTAAACAAGGTTTAAAGTAAAAGTATAAGGATCAAGAGCCCAACTAAAGCAGACACTGATCTCCATAACGGTGGCTTACAATTTGTGATTTTCTCCATCAGTGATTCTGCTTGTTATCATCAGGTGTCTTCAATAATGCTCAATCATCACTCAGTTATTCACTTAATTGTCTCATTAACTTTAACACTGCTTCAGAGTTCATTTAACACTCAGCTCAGAGTTTGATTGGATGGCTTAAAATGACTTCCATTATGTTGAAGTTACATGAACAAATTATGTTTGTTTAACAAAACAAAGTTATGTGCAACCGGTGGAACCTGTTAACATGAACCAGTTAAGTCAGGGTTTCTGCAGGTATCTTCAAATGAAATTTAATGCCTTTTTAATGCCATTTTTTAAAAAAAATAATGCCATACACGACCCATGACTAACCACGGTTATTATATATATATATATATATATATACACAATTGTTTTTGTTTTGTTTTTTTTTTAATAGACATGTCCCAAATTCTGTATAGCAGCCATTTAGTTTGATGATGATACAATGATGAATCTATCATTCTGAACTGAATTAGAAATTGCTCTTAAAACTGCTAAAAATGTCTATTTTATTTGGAGATATTTCAAAATTCGCAGGAACTCTACTTCTTTAAGTTGAGAGCCACAGTTATTCAAAAAGCTTGCTTTTGTAAAAGAGTGTGCAAAACAAACCAGTAACTGTAACCAAAAACAAAAGTGCAATTATAACAAAATGTAAGCTCCCTGCCACCTTAGAGTTCAAAAACAGAATTATTTTATTTATAATTATTTTATAATCACAAAAACAGCTCTTCAATATGCTCAACTTTTTAAATGCTGAAACAATGTATTCAAAGTGCATACATGAGCTGTAGACATGGCATATAGAATTTACTGTGTAAACAAGATAATTATGGCATGTGCCTTAATTTAGTCGATTTTAGTTCCAACTCTGATTCAACATTTTTTAATTCATCACACTTTTCCTTGAATCTCCTCCTTAGAATATTAGATTTTGTAATCATTTTAGCCATTAGTGCATTAGATTTGCCCTCAGCCTGCTCAGCTAGTTGATCAGTGTCCTTCTAAAGGCTGGTGCACACCACTGTCAACACCCCTCTTTTCTTTTTCAGTTCTTCCAGCTCATCTTCCAAAGCTTTTCTCTTTAATCCACGCATGGCACCCTCTCTCTTCCTCCTCTCCTCATCAAGATAGATCCTGTATCTGGTCCTGGCGGAGGCTACAGAAGCCAGTAGTTCCTTTGTGAGGGGCACTTTGAGAACCCCCCCTAAAGCACGTACTTGGTCACAGACAAGTCTCTGGGCCTCAACAGTTTCTTCCTTTATGTTGCATGTCTCTACTTCCTTGTTCACGGAGAAGCCTCTCTCTACCGTAGCTTGCCCATGAGACAACAGCAGGAGGCGTTGAAGGAAACTTCGAAGCTCAGGATAAGATGCGTTGAGAGTTTGGTGAAGGAATGCATCAAGTCGTTGCTCCATGGGTTTGAAAGTAGGGCTGGGCGATATGGCCAAAAAATCATATCTCGATATTTTTTGGTCAAATGGCGATATACGATATATATCTCGGTACATTCTACGTTTTCTATTTAGATAAAGAAAATCTTTATATTTTAAAAATATATATATATATATATATTTCACATTCGGCCCAATGATATCCTACAAACAATGTTTATATTGAAGGATATGGAAACAAATATAATATAGGCTATGCAATATATTATGTACAAAAAGCTTTTGTTTTTATATTGACTAAAGTCTAAACTAAAAATGAAAATAAAAACAAAAACAAAAGCACAAACTAATTATATTAGCCTGCATTTGATAACCCCATTATAATCACTTTCACTTTCATTAAAAATATATACTTGTAGGTTTAAAATTCCACATATGGCACATTTATTTTCTTCAACAACAAATATTTTAGCAATATGTTTATTTTAGTCATAATTATTGCGTACTATTCACGCGCAAGCGCGCGGCGGCGCTCGTTCAAGGAAGCATGAATTTTAGCGGAGATTCACTTGCAGAAGCTCGTCCTCTTCTTATATGGACATAATTGTTGTGAAATGGACATATTCGCTTTACTTTCTAACATTTACAGATGGAGAATATACCTGTGAAATTTAAGTTGAGCACTGAGGAAAGCAGCACATCTCAAACGCATTAAACAGCGCAAGTATATCTGTCAGTCAGCAACAGTGTCTGTCAGAGCATTTGACAGGGCGGCAAGCTGCTTTAAACTTGTTAACTATATCTTAGTGATTTTGACGCAATTAATATAAGCCTGCTTGTGCCATGTTTAGGACAAATTGTACTACGTAGCCTAGCTACTTTCACTGCAGCAGCTCACACTGCAACCTCCGCTATTTTTCAGATGTGCTCATATCAAACTACTGTATCGATATAAACGGTATTGCCTCATTCCATATCGTTTCAAAAAAATATAACGATACATCGTACAAACTCGATATATTGCCCAGCCCTATTTGAAAGAGAGGGACTCCTCACCAAGCAGAGAGAGAAAGCTATCAAACTGTTGCAAAACAGTATCACCTGCAATGGACAAACACAAATAATGACTCACATCAATGTAAATGGATGGTTATTTACATATACCTGGTACAGGATATTAAAGTAAATATATTTATTTAATCTGAGTTTGAACATGAGAGGAAGACTAATGCATATAAAATATGTAACATCTAAGTATTTACAAACTTAAAGTTCTAAATGTAAAGTTCTAAATTTCTAAATGTTCTTAAAGGACAAGTTCGGTATTTTACAATTAAAGCCCTGTTTTAAAATCATCCCTGATGAAATAGAATAGTTAAGATTGTTTTTGAGACAAATGCTCCTGTCACGAGAATTTTTGGATTGTGTGTTAGTACCCCCCCACCTTTATAATGAAAGCATAGGTGCACTCGAACAATCATTCATAAAAACGCATAAAACTTCAGTTTACAAAGACGTGAAACTCACCGAGTGGTCAGGGATGTTCACTGATATGCTCACACAAAAATCACTGCAAAAGATGCTTTTCCAACTGATTTTATCGTAGTTTTTGTCCAAGTCCATTTTCTTCCTGTTTTCGGTTGAAGTCCACATTAGTCAATTGTCGAGTTCACATGCGCGATCATTGGTAACTAGATAACTAAGGATCGCGCACACAAACTCGACAATCGACTACTGTGGACTTCAACCGAAAACAGGAAGAAAATGGACTTGGACAAAAACTATGATAAAACCTGTTGGAAAGCATCTTTTGCAGCGATTTTTGTGTGGGCATATCAGTGAACACCCTAGACCACTCGGTGAGTTACACGTCTTTGTAAACTAAAGTTTTATGCGTTTTTATGAATGATTGTTCGAGTGCACCTATGTTTTCATTATAAAGGTGTGTGTGGGGGGGGGGGGGGTGCTAACACAGAATCCAAAAATCCTTGTGACAGGAGCATTTGTCTCAAAAACAATCTTAACTATTCTATTTCATCAGGGACTATCTTAAAACAGGGCTTTAATTGTAAAATACCGAACTTGTCCTTTAAGATAAAAGTACTGAGAAGCATACAACGCTGTGTGAAACCTTTATTTCCCTATAATATTCCTACCAGCTGAAACTCCTCCTGTCAACTGCTTGTCCTGAAGAAATCTTTGAACTAGAGACCTCATCTTTCCCTTGCACCATTCTGGGTCTCTGCTCATGACGGAGGGGTCTAAGCATGCTATCTGCCTGACAGTGGGGTATTTCAAAGGGCTCTTTTCTTGCATTTTCTTAACGATTCTGGAGAGGCACGGTATGCAGTCCCTTCTAAATTCAAGGACAGTGAGGTCACCTACTCTGTTGCTTGATTTGCTCTGAAGAGCCTATCAAGGAGGGATAGCACACATCATGTTAGATCATGATATAATAATATATAAGGTATTAATGCAGTGTACTTTAAAGTTTATGTATACATATAAAACAGTAACAATGCATTACCCTAATGACAGAGTCATCACCCAATCCAATCAGTGAGGCTTGCACTGACCCAGTTCTTCTGGTCATCAATGTCAAGTTTGGTCAGTTTAAAGGGAGTGATGTCCTGGAGTAGCTCCCTTTTAATGAAACGTCTCACCAGACTCTACAAAAAGGAAAAACAAATTTGTCTAATTGTTTAGCATCCTGTTAACCAGCTTTTTTATTCCATCCTATACACGTATAGTTATTCAATGTGGTATACCCACTTCAAAAGAAATCATTAAACAAAAACTAGCCATTGAAAAAAAGATGAAATTAGATTATTACCATCATTAACTCAGTCAAGTCTCTGCACAGAAATGGCAAGACTGGCTCATCAGTCTGGTACTTCTTCAAGAATGGACAAAACGTTCTGGATAACACCAAAAAAACTGAAGTTTGGCTAAGATCAGGGGATCTTTACTTGCTGCTTCAATGGTATCAAATGAAGAGGTTCCAGGGTTTGGTAGTTCTTTTCTACGGTTTCCACATATTCCTTCAGCTTTGGCCATACCTCAATGGCTCTCTCTGCAACAGGCAGATTTTCCACCCATCGGTGTCCACAGAATGAGAGCGGAAAAAGAGATGAGGCAGTGAGTTTTGTATAATCTTCCCTTCTTGCAGGGACATTGTGAAAAACAAAGTGCATTGCTCTCAGAAGTTTGTCAATATTCCACGTGGAAAAGCCAGTCTTGAATGAGTTGTGTACTGTGTGCAGTCCACAGCTCCCGACTGAAATTAGCTGCCGACCTCCATGTAATTCACCATGTTCTTGCTGGAGATTATTGAGGAACTTTAAGTTCACGTTGGGGCCATCCATACTGATGGAAAAGAGATGTTTCAGGTCTAGAAGCTGCACAGATTTCTGAGAACAGAAATAAATAAATTATGAGTCACAAACAAAAAATGCTAAAAAGATGTTAGACATAATATTGTTATTTGCTTCAATAAAAAATGATTGGAATTGAAAAATGTATTTATTTTTTTTATTTATTACCTGGACAACACTTCAAAAATACAGCAAAAACAACTAGGCTAACTTAAAATAATTGCAAACATTATTACAGTATAGACAATAAAGATTCAGTAATAATATAAACACAAATAAATAAAACTGAATAAACTGAACAAAAATGCAAATTAAAAAAGGGTTTCAAGGTTTTAAAGGTATGGAATGACAATAGGGTGAGTAATTAACGACTCATTTTGGGTGAACTAACCCTGTAGAGTGCATTATCTAAACTCATAAACTTTTTACATATGGAGAACAAGTTATTCTGAGAAAACATGATTAATTTAATGGATTTCTGATGCTCTGTGGCCTAACAGCAAATAATAAACCATCAGACAACTGACAAAATTGAGGGTGCAATACTAAGGTTGTCCACTAGATGGTGGATAAGAAGCCTAATCTTTTTCCTTTTGGGTTTCAGTTATAATGACATAAATGCATGAATAAAAGAACTATACTTACTTTGAAATGGTGTAGTAGATCTTCACTCGTTGAATGTCCCATGAACTCTGATCCCAGATAACGAGACTGGACACAACCAGCTTCCCAAAATCGAACATGGACATCTAGTTGTTTATTTTTTGTTGAGTGGTTTAAACTCTCATCAAACATCAAAACAAACGGTCCTGCATTTTTAACTGCAGCAATCAGTTGGTTTTTGAAGTATGGGGCAAGTCCAAATTTTAACATATAGCTGGTTTTGTCCTTGCCACAAGAGAAAGACTTGGCGATTTCAGAATCAGGAAACATTGCCTGGAACAACTCAGAAACACCTTCATTGGACGCGTAAAAGTGGTGATGGACCGTGGTGTTCAGACACCAGAGCACCTCCGCCTGCAAAGTCGCATTAGAGCCAAACGCAGATCGAAGGTCGCTCGATTTTTGCTCCACAAACTTTGGTGACTACAGCATCTGTTGTCTTCGTAACGTTACTTGTAGATTTGTCGGTCACACCAAAGTAATTAGGCATCGTTGTTTGCTGTTTGACTCTTACCGCCAATTTGTGGCCGTCACACTGCATGTGTGATTTTACGGCGCTGACGCCCATTGTCCCCAACTTAAATCCTTTTTTGCAAACGCGGCAAAATCCTTCATAATGGTTACCAGCAACGGGCTGCAACCATGTCTTGAAATCTTCATTTTCCAACCACTTCTGCTGAAATTTGCACTTTCCCATTTTTCGTAGTTTCAGTCCTGTCCACTGCTCTGTGCAAAATGCCCGCGTCACCTCTGAATCACGGCAATTTTGCTCCGGCCGGAAGCAATTACCTAAATGGTTCTGCAATTACCTAAATGGTTCCGCATGTTTATCATACTAACCTATTTTTTTCATTCGATACTAACGTACATATTTTGTGAGCGCAAATGCAAATTATTAATTATGAAGGCTATATTTAAATAAATTTGTATAAAATTCTCTTCAAAAAAAAATAATTAATGCCTGTAAGAATCAAATTTAATGCTTTTTAATGCCTTTTAAGGCCTTCATTTTCGCAAAATCCATTTAATGACTTTTAATGCTTTTTAATGCCCCGCGGAAACCCTGTAAGTAAAGCCAACACATCATTTTTTTGAGTGTACTCCCACACCTAAACATACCCATTTTATAGACAATATTAAAGAGCAACATGCAGGTTGGACACCCCTATATAGCATAGTGTAAGTTGACGATAAAACAACAAGATTTTCTGAACTGGAGTAATATATATTTAGCCATTAACGATATTTTGAGAAAATTTGTGATAAAATAACTCCCGCATCTACGACGCACTAACTGGAAGTGACGATCGCCAAGGGAGTCTGTTCAAGTTCAGGCTCAGGTTACAATGGATGCGAACGACGAAACCGCGTTCTGCGATGTTGACGAATATGCCTATGATGACCCACAGGCAAATAATTATGAGCCTTCTAGGCGAGATAGAAGTCAGGGGGAGATCGGGAGACGAAAAATGGGCAGAGGAAAGAAGTAACGTTAGAGTTGTGGTGTCGAGAAAACCAGTGGCTAATACAGGGCAAGTGAGTTCATGTAAGTTAGCACCGCGGCTAACGCTGATTCATCTACTGTATGGCTATACCTTGGTGTTTTGCAATAAATCTGCTTTAGCAAACATACATTTGACTTTGTTCTTGATTAAACATCTATTTAGATTGTCTTAATTTAAGCCAGCAACATTTTGTCTTCTCATATTCTACGCTGACAGTGATTATGCAGACCATCCAAGCTGGTTAGCACTATCCACATTGATCATGCCATAACAACAAATAAATAATGCTTTTCAAATGCAGTTTGTGATAAAGTGAGTGAAATGTGCGCCACAAACGACAGAGTGTGTGTGTGTTAACAGACGCGGCAGTGAAGTCTGCTCTATTCACCTGCACATAACGCACCCAAGACCAAAAAGCCTTGTTTTTCCTTGAAGGAAAATGATGGATATGATGTCCTGACAGGCTGGAATTCGTGCAACAACCACAAACACAATAATTTACCATTATGGCTTCGATCTAAAACTATATGTCTCTCGCTACTGCTCTAACTACATCAACACCCAACAATGAGAAAGCGGCCGCGAGCTGATTTGTTTTCCTCGGGCCACGTCATATGACGCGTTGCTTGCTGGAAAGGCGTTATTCCAGAGCCTAGCGCATTTTCATCAAAATCTCTACATCAAATGAGATTTCATTAGTAATTTTTACATAAGTGTTTTTAAAAGAGCTCTGCAGACAATTTAAAGTCTTAATTCAGAAATAAAATCAACCTGCATGTTGCTCTTTAAAGGCTCCAATTTTTTGGAATCAGTACCTCGCATTGAGGAGATAGTAGGTACGTTGGAGAAGACAGGTTTTATTTGCAACCGTCAAAAGAAGTATCTGTTGGGGGAAGAGGTCCCTAGACCCAGGCGGTTCTATTTATTGCCGAAGGTCCATAAGCCGAGTGAAAAAATGGCCGAATGCGTACATGCCTCCGGGGCGTCCAATAGTGTCCGATTGCAGTAGTGAGACTTACAGGATTGCGGAATTCATTGATTTTTATTTGAATCCTTTATCCACGAGACATTCTAGTTACATCAGGGATACGTATGACTTTTTGGACAAGGTGAAAAGTCTGACGGTACATTCAGAGTTGTTGCTCTTTTCACTCGACGTGGAGAGTCTCTATACCAATATTGAGACACCGTTGGGGTTGAAAGCAGTGAGGGATTGTTTTACTTGATATCCAGACAATTCTAGACCAGAAGAAGCGATTTTGAAATCATTGGAGTTGAGCTTAACTTGTAATGACTTTGAGTTTTTGAGTTTGAGGGGGAATGGTACCTACAGATTAAAGGGACGGCCATGGGCAAAAGATTTGCACCGGCTTATGCAAATATATATATGGCTCAATGGGAAGAAACTTTTTTTCCGAAATGTGTGAAGACCCCTTTAGCATATTTTCGGTTTTTAGATGATGTCTGGGGATTATGGACTTATAGTCGGGAGGATTTTGGAATTTTTTTGGGAGTACTCAATGCACATCATGCTTCGATCAAAGTACAGGCGGTGGTAAAAGAACAAGCAATTGAGTTCTTGGATACAACGGTATACAAGGGGCCGGATTTTGGTTCCACGGGACGGTTGGATTTCAAGATGTTTTTTTAAGGAAACGGATACTCATGCCTTATTACACCATCAGAGTTATCCTCCCGGACATACATTCAAGGGTATAGTATTGTCACAGCTTCTCAGGTTTAGAAGGATCTGTTCAAGGGAGGAAGATTTTCAGGAAGCTAAACGGACATTGTTTCAGGCGCTCCGGACAAAGGGTTATTCAAGGACACGACTCAGATGCATTTATAAGGAGCATTGCCGAAGGCAGGAAAACCAGGGGACGGGTTCATCCAGAGGGGATAAGATTTTAGTCCCAGCTATTTTTTCATTTACTCCGGAAGCAAGGGGATTGATTAAACGGATCAGGGACAATTTCGGGGAGACATTAGCAAATATTCCAGAGGGACAGGATATGGAGCTCCGGGCAGCCTACAAAAGGAATACGAATTTGCGAGACTTACTGGTTCATACTCGACTTCCTAGGCAAAGAGGAGGGAACCTACAAGCAATGAATAGACCGCGGGTCGTGAAAGAATGGGGGCAACCAAGGGCATTTTTTCTAAAAAGGATTCCGTTAAGAACCAAGAACTGTATTTATGCGATTCAATGCGGTAAATGTGGTAAGCAATATGTGGGGCAAACAAAGAACTCCATCAGAACTCGTTTGTATCAGCATAGATATGTGATCAGGAGGGGGAAACGAAATGACAGCAGACAGGCACTCATTACACATTTTAATCAACACGGGTTACAGAAGTTAAGAATAAGAGGTTTGGAACATGACCCGAGGTGGACGTTAAGACAGAGACTGAGTAAGGAATACACTTGAATTGAGAAATTGAAATCTTGGGTGCCGAATGGTCTGAATGAAAGAAGAGAAATACGATAACATAAGGAATTGGAATTCGGCAAGAAAACAAACATCCTCTCCGGTACCTCTCAGATCTATTGGGTTTGGGTAGGTATCGGAGGAGGGTGATGAACACGGGTTTAAGCAAACCCTTAGGGGGGTGCTGGTCCTAAGCAGGTCAGACACCCTCTGGTTCATTTTCCTGGATTCAACTCGATTGGAATCATCGATCCGGAGTGGATTATGGGGAACTGCGCCGCAAAATCAAGGTTGAAGTGTATGGACAGTAAAAAAACAAGAAACAGGGCAGGATCAAAAAAGAAGGGGAAGGCATGAGATGATAATGGAGGAAAGTTCTTGGAAATTTGATTCCAGAGGTATTTCCCAATCTGAGCCCCCCTATTTTTTGAAATACCCGATTTGTTGAGAACTCTAACCAAATTAATTTGGGGATCATTATACCTATTTGTGTTTTAATCTATACCTATACCTGCCTCTTCCCCAACCCTAACCTTAACCCTAACCCTAACACCTAGTGTGGGGTTAATCTATACTGACACTTATCCCTGACCTCCCCGTAAACTTAACCATAAGAACCCTATGATTGCCAAACCTAATGCGGTTTAAGGATGCTGGGTCTATTTGGATCGATGTTGGTATTTACCATTTCCATAACCCTAACTACAGTAACCTTGGGGGTTAAAAAGTACTAATCCTGACCAGAGTAATCGTGTGATCAACACACCTAGTGTGGGGTTAATCTATACTTACGCCTACCCCTTACCTTCCTCTAAACTTAACCATAATAACCCTATGGGGATCAAACCCAATGCGGTTGGAGGACGTGGGGTCTATTTGGATCGATGTTGGTACCAACCACTTCCATAACCTTAACTATAGGAACTCTGGTGGTAAAAAAGTACTAACCCTAACCAGAATAGCCCTGGGGTCATCACATCTAGTGTGGGGTTAATCTATACTGACACTTATCCCTTACCTTCCCCTAAACTTAACCATAAGAACCCTATGATTGCCAAACCTAATGCGGTTTGAGGAGGCTGGGTCTATTTGGATCAATGTTGGTATCTACCATTTCCATAACCCTAACCACAGTAACCCTGGGGGTTAAAAAGAACTAATCCTAACCAGAGTAATCCTGTGATCATCACACCTAGTGTGGGGTTAATATATACTTACACCTACCTCTTACCTTCACCTAAACTTAACCATAATAACCCTATGGTGGTCAAACCTAATGCGGTTGGAGGATGTTGGGTCTATTTGGATCGATGTTGGTACCTACCACTTCCATAACCACAGTAACCCTAGTGGTCACGCCGAGGTTTTTTGGTTGGGTGGAGTCTAGTGGGATGGGGGTTGAGAGTTGGATGGTGGTTTCATGAAAGGCGACGCTTTTTGTAAACCTAACCAAAAATAGCCCTAAGAGGATCTCACCAAATTTGAGGGTTTCACACCTGCATTACTGGGTTAAACCAGAGGAGACAAATTCAAAAAAAAAAAAATTTGTCACCATGGTCGTGGAGAGGATACCCGAAAGATACACTTTTGGAGGAGATCTTTCTGGGATATGTGCGGCTGAAGAATGTGTCCTTTTTCTTAAAGTATTTTTTACGGTAATTTGTTAAAAGTCACCTGGACTGATAGAGTCTTAAAGAGGTACACCTTAGAAATTAATGGTGGGATTGTTGTTGGACGGTGTTATGTTAGTAATAGAGGTTGTTTTCATCGAGGAAGGCCCTTTTCTAAACCTAACAAGAAATAGCCCTGAGAAGATCTCACTAAATTGGATAGTTTCACACCGGCAGTACTGGGTTAGACCAGGGGAGACAAATTCAGGAAAACTTCTTTTCAGTCCTTTTGTTAAAGTCAGCTGGTCTGATACAGAGCCTTAATCAACCTAGTGGAGTGGAATTTTTGCCAAATCTAGGAGAATCTTAATCTATACCGACCCGTTTTCTAACCACGATTTGGGGATGTTTAACTGAGTAATATCCTTCCCTTCTGGGAGGTTCTCGTTAAATTTTACGGGTCCACACCAGTATGACCAGTAGAGGCAAATTCAAGAGAGATTTCTCACCGTGGTCGTGGAAAGGAGAACGAAAGGATATACTCTGTAGGGGGGCCAGTCAGACGGTATATGGCTGAAGAAGACTTTTTGGTAAGGATGATTTCTTTTCAGTCCTTGGTTTAAAGTCAGCTTGTCTGACGCAGGGCCCTCAAGGTGTAGACCATTCCTCACAGGCCTTTTTCCGAGCAACTTGGATACCTTGCGGTGATAAAGCACGCAGGGTGGTGGTCTGGGCTAACAGACCTTAAATGGAGCCGAGTCTTATATGGCTGATTATCACCTCTCATGCAACAGCACACTTTGCAATAACATACAAACACACTGATTTTGTTGGTTCGCTTTCGAGTACGGTAGAAGGGCAAGATTGGACAGGAAGGCAGTTCAAGGGTCATGGCATCCAGCGGTTGTTCTGTAGTGGGACGATGTCTGTCTGGTAATGCCTTAGCTCTGAGGGAGAAGAACTGGTAGAAGCTTGGTGTAGGAACCGAATGTTCCTCATCCGCCAGTTTTGATTCCCTATCGGTTGCGAGGTCCTTTTAAAAAAAAAAAAAATTTCGAGGCTAAGCAACTGAAGGGAAGGAGACGGGGAAAAAGTTTTTTTCGTACATCCGAAGGGGAAGACGGTCCAGGGGCCAGGGCATCCAGCGGTTGTTCTGTAATGGGATGATGTCGGTTTGGTCATGCCTTGGCTCCAAGGGAATAGAACTGGTAGAAGCTTGGTGTAGGAACTGAATGTTCCTTATCCGCCAGTTCAGATTCCTGCTCGTTTGAGAAGTCCCTTTTAAAGTTAAGGGAGTTAAGAGAAAGAAACGTGAGGGTTGACACCGATAAGAATTGGAGGGCAGTCCAGAGGCCAGGGCATCCTCATTTGACAGTTCCGAGGCCCACTTCTGGACAAGAATCCTTTCCGGGTGGTAAGGACACGATCCCAACAAATAAAGATTGTGGATCGAATCTAATCCGATTAGAATTGGGTAAGGGACACTCGTCCTGGACTGATCATCCAGGATGGGCCACCTCAGAGTAGGGCTGGGCGATAATATCGCACGATATTGTATGCGCGTCTAATCAGTAAAGCCGGTTCCTTGATTAGTAGTAAATCACATTCACATGCTTTCAGATGGACGATATGAGTGTTAAAGTTAATGAGATAATTAAGTGATTAATTTAGTGAGCATTGAGCATTATTGAAGACACCTGATGATAACAAGCAGAATCACTGAAGGACAATCACAAATTTTCAGCCACCGTTATGGAGATCATTGTCTGCTTTAGTTGGGCTCTTGACCCTTATATTTTCACTTTAAATTTTGTTTGCCTAGCGATTTTGACTTATAACAGTCAAATGAACAAAGGCAACTTGATCTGATAGTGATGGCTATGTTTTGACATAGCCTAAACATGCAATGATCTGAAAAATATAAGTATTCAGATGCTTCGGTTAACTTCTTACCTACAGTTTTGTAGTTATGTTACATATCTGTACTTTCTTATAACCTCAAATATTTATTAAAATATTTTAATCAAATCACTGTCATCTTTATACAGAAACACAGAGATCAATAATCAGCCTGTCTATCTCATCCGTGGTGATATGTTGCCACCAATCACAACTCATTAATTTCTCCCATCATGCATTGCGGTATGAATAAATTATGATCTGAATTGTCTATGTAATTTACTTTTCCTACTTGAATATTCTACTCGTCACCGTTGTTGAGAAGCTTTGACTGAATCTTGAGGTCTGTGTGTGCCTTAAAGAAAGATTTTTTTAAACAACTTTAGAGAAATTACATTATATTTAACATTCCAGATGTTTATGCAGAATCTCAGTTATACACTAATCAACAAAATAAATCATAGACATAAATTTTAAACGATGAAAGTCATTATATAACTGTCATCATTTTATAATTGCTTATCTTTGTTTGTAATTCTTGACAGGATTAACTCAGATGCAATAGCAAATTACATATAATTTTTTTAATATAAGGGTCAAGAAGACCAACTAAAGCAAACACTCACCTCCATAATGGTGGCTAAATTTTTTTGATTTTTTCCTTGTGATTCTGCTTTAGGTGTCTTCAATAATGCTCAATCATCACTCATTTAATCACATAATTATCTCATTAACTTTAACGCTCTTGAGTGTGGACTTATATACACCCCCAGGTGTATTAGTTTAACACGGGAGATTTTGTCGTGACGAAGAGCCGTAATTAACTGACCAGTTGAGCCATATCGCATTAAATATCGCTATCAATATGTCCTCGATATTAACGCGATTTGGCTCAGCTTGTCAGTGATCTACGGCTCTTTGTAGTAAATGCCGCTCCATCTGAAAGCAGGTGAAGGTGATTTACTACTAATCAATGAACCGGCTTTACTGATTAGATGCGCAGACAATATCGTGCGATATTATCGCCCAGCCCTACCTCAGAGGAGGATGTCTAGTGTTAAAAGGCCGAAACATCCGGTGAATCTGAGGCACACTACTGATGAGAGTGTCCTGAATATTTCCCTCATGCAGGACCTGAGGGAGTAGGAAATAACAAAAAAACATTTTAATCGAAATAGGGGGAAGATTCAAGTCAAGTTTTAGGATTGAGTGGGGCCCTTGTCCAAGTGTAATGGGGCCCATACTCAATCAGATATGGGAGTCACAAAAAGTACGGTGACTCAATACCCACAGGGGAGATAGGTTTAACCCGTCAAGGTAGTCAGACAAGCGTCGGCCAGTGCTTTTCCTAAGTCCCGGAACCCTTTTGAAAAACCAGGAGGGGGAAGGGGCGGTTGTAATATCTCTCAAAAGACTAACCCTAACCCTAAGCTCATGAGCAGGGGCTCATCTTCGCAATTTACCCTATTACCCTAACCCTAACCACACCCCTAAAACTGAAAAACACAAGTCCCACCCCTAAAAAGCCTAACCCTAACCCCAAAAAAACACAGATCACACCCCTTGAAAACACAAGTCACACCCCCACTCACAACTAAAGACCCACCCCCAAAAACAACAAGTCCCGCCCCCATGAATACCAACAAGTGCAGTACCATATCTCGGCCCCTGGTGGCGCTAGAGCTCCCAAACCAAGTGCAATCGACTCCCCGTCCTCCAATTAGTATATGGGCCGAGTTTCAGCCATGTGCGACCCCGGGAACCAGGAGAAATGGGGGGGGGGGGGGCTCATGAGCAGGGGCTCGTCTTTGCAATTTACCCTATTACCCTAACCCTAACCTAACCCTAACCTCGCCAGTGCCATCGGACTATGACATACCAGCTATCTAAGGAGGGATTTTGGAGGCTGTGACTTTTTAGTTAGATAGGGGTTCATTTCGGAACAGGAATGAGGAACTTAAATCCACTCCAGCCACATAGGGACTATATGGAAATGCGATGCCAGACCAGAATTACTTGACTGGAATCTTCGGATTTTGGTTGGGTTTGCTGGTTGGGACTGGTTAGGCTAAAGCCTCGCATTTTTGGGTTGTATGGACCCCACTGGAGGAGGGATTAAGGAGAGGATTGTTGTAATTATTAGGAGGATTGCCTGGATGGGTGATTATGTTTAAATTTTTGAAAAGGAGGGGTATGAGTAGGATTTATTTGACTGGGGAGGGCTTTTAATTTGTGGGATAAAAGTAGCAAAGAACTCCCTCCGGCTCCTCCCTTGACCCTATGGGTCGGGGTGGGGAGCGGGATGGGGGGACGAATACGGGCAAGCTAGCCCTTAGGGAGTTGTCAGTCCTGGTCGGGTCGGACTTCTCCTGGTTCGTCTCTGAGTTACATCTTGGTAAAGGAAATAAATAAAAGAATGGGGTGGTTGATTGTACGTTGCTTACTTACAGGGAGATTACAAAGAGGAAAAGAGGATTTAAAGTGGAAATGGAGAGAGGAAGAGGAAGGAGAAAGGAGAGAGAAGGACAAAGAGAAGAAGAGAGAGGAGAAAGTGGAAAGAGAGAAGGAAGGGGAGGAGGAAGACGAACGGAGGGGGAAGAAAGGACAGGAAGAAGAGGAATAGAGGAGAGAGTGGATGACTCGGCGGACAGGGAGTTCAGGGCCTTGATTAAGGTGCTGAGCCAATTCCTGAAAGGATTTCACCATGTGGCGGAGCTGGACGCGGATAGAACAACGGGCACCACCGCTGGAAGGCTGGAAGGGTTGGCTCATCAGATGGTGTCGAGCGTCCAGCCAGCATTCCCGAGTATTGATACCAAATATCTACTATTTGGGAATGCCAAACAATGGTTTGACAATGGGATTGATATTCTCATAGACCATTACGATGAAGCCCTCAGGGAGACTAGTTGGGGGGTAGCCCAGGCCTCCAGGGTGCGTTGGAGGGAGGCATGGTAGATTGCCATCAGGTGGACCCGACGAGCAATTAGAAGTCTCCGGGAAGAAACCATTCGGCGGGCAGGGGAGATGGTGGCTCAGATGATGTCCCGAGAAGAACCGGGGCCACGGGAGGTAGTGGGAAACCGACCCCGAAGGGCAAAAATAGTCCATTTGGTCTGGGATAGAGAGAGGGCCCAATCCTCGGCTCAGGTTGGGGGCAAAGTTAGAGTCCTGGAGGGAGATGCTGGAGAGAACGAAGAACATCAGGAGCCACCGGAAGTGGTTCAGAGTGACTGGGAGGAGCCGGGGCGTTGGAAGGAACCAAGATCTAGAAAAGAAAGTACCCCAGGAGAGGAAGAAGAGGGGGGTAACCTAGGGTCAAGTCTGGACTTTTCTCTAGAGGAGATCTACCAACTGGAGCTGGCTGGTCAGAAAATAGCTGCCCTAAAGAAGGCAACGACCAGAAAGGTGATTGGCCCAAGTAGGAGGGCGGTGACAATGATACCAGCATCGACCAGGGCGCGGGTCTCAGCGGGTGCGGAAGCAGAGGAAAATATGGACTGGCTCCTGGAGGAGGATGACAGTCAGGGAGATCCCAGGGCCCCAGTGACCTCGGTAGCCACAGTAACCACCAAGATCCCGCCTCCAGTCTGGAGTCTGCATGTTAGACATGAGGGGACACAGGATAAACTGAACATCTGGCGACTGGACCCGGAAAGAGAAATACTCATCCTGGGGTCTTCAAACTTGGCGGGTTTTAAAGCAATCAGACAGGGAAACCTGGAGGTGCACAGTTACCCGGGGGCCAATATCGAACATGGTACCCACATATTAAGAAACAAGACCCCGACCTTCCCTAGGGCTAGGCAGGTTATTCTCTCATTTGGACTAAATGATAGAATCCAAGGAGATCAAACATTGTTAGAAAACAATGTTAGGGGGCTACTGGAGGCTGCCAGTGCGACCTTCCCCAATGCAGTTATACACGTCCCGTTGATCAACTTTAATAAAGCATTACCGAAAGAACATGTCCAAAACTTGGTTAAGTTAAATACAGTGATCTTTAATTCGGGACATGGCATCCTGGCATTGCCTGAGGGGGAGTTTGAGACCGGGGCCGACAAGATTCATTGGTCCCCAGGGACGTCTTCGGCTATGCTTCAACATTGGCTGAAACATTTAAACGTTTAGGGGGTACCTTCTATCAGGGCCCCGTTGAGGGACAACATCATCACGAAGGAAGGAATAAATTCAAAGATTCTGTGATTAACTTGTCTCAGCGTTTTTCTTTTACACCCGCACAGATTAATTTATTAAATAAGGGGTTATCATTTATTCCTTCTCATTTAGTTAAAAGAATGGATAGACAGTCGTTGTTGGCGGATTTGGGGCAGTTCCACATTAAGATACAGAGAGCTTTCTTTTTTGGACCTAGTGAGGATTTAGGTGCCCAAATCCGGCCTTTTTTGTCAAAAATCTGAGTGGATACCTCCACCCCATAAGATACCGAAGGAGGTTGGTGATTTTATGGAGAGGAATGTGGAGGGGGCTGAGGCAGCTTTATCGGGAGCACAAGTTCCGACTCCTAATTTACCACCAGAAGAAATCAGGGCATTAGAAGAGTTGACGCAAAGACGGGATATTGTGATTAACAAGGGTAGTGCGGTGGTGATTATGGATAGAACACAATATGTGCAGGAGGCTTTAAGACAGTTGATGGACGAGTCCTTTTATCAAAAATTGATAGCTCCGATTTGTATGGATTCAATACCCCGTCTCGAAAAGGTGGTGAATACCTTGTTAAGTTCTGGATCAATTTGCAAGTGCCAGGCAGATTATTTATTAGGGGAGGTTAGGCCTAGACTTAGGAGATTTTACTTGCTTCCTAAGATTCACAAGCCTCCGCAAAAGTGGATTAACCCCTCAATGCCTCCGGGGCGACCGATAGTGTCTGATAGTGGGAGTGAGAGCCATAGGGTGGCAGAGTTTATTGATTTTCACCTTAATCCCTTATCCACTAAGCATGTTAGTTATATTAGGGATATGATTTCCTAAAAAAGGTTAAACATTTGAAGGTACCAGCAGGGGCATTTTTGTTTTCACTGGATGTGGAAAGCCTTTATACTAATATTGAGACTCACTTGGGTTTGAAGGCAGTGCGGGATTGTTTTGCTAGATTCCCCGATGCTTCTCGACCAGAAGGGGCAATTCTGGAATTGTTAAAATTAACTCTGACTCGGAATGATTTTGTGTTTGAGGATGAGTATTTTTTACAGATCAAGGGCACAGCCATGGGGAAAAGGTTTGCACCGGCTTGTGCAAATATTTATATGGCTCAATGGGAAGAAATGTGAGAATCCCTAAATGTGAGAAAGTCCCTTTTTCCTACTTCTGTTTCCTAGATGATATCTGGGGGCTTTGGGTGTACAGTAAACAGGAGTTTGATACTTTTGTGGGGATCTTAAATTCTCACCATGGCTCTATTAAGGTTTCATGAGTATTCCAGGAACAGGCTATAGAGTTCTTGGATACAATAGTCTACAAAGGGCCCGGGTTTTGCACTACAGGCCAACTGGACTTAAAATGTTCTTTAAGGAGACAGATACACATGCTCTTCTACACTATCAGAGCTATCATCCGAGACACACGTTTAGAGGTATAGTACTGTCTCAGCTTTTGAGGTTCAGGAGGATCTGTTTAAGGGAGGAGGATTTTCAGGAGGCCAAATGTACGCTGTTTAGAGCTCTCAGGGCCAGGGGTTATTCTAGGTCTCGGCTCAGAACGATTTATAAGGAACATGAGAGGAGATATAGCTCACAGATGAGCCCGGGGCCCGGGCCCTTAAATGACGGGAAAGTTTTGGTTCCGGTCATATTCCCATTCTCATCAGAAGCAGTTAGACTCTCGAAGGAGATTAGGGATAATTTTACAAGGACTGTGGCAGACATCCCGGGGGGACAGGATGTTAGGCTTTTAACAGCATACAGGAGAAACATAAATTTACGGGATCTGTTAGTCGACAGTCGACTCCCCAAGGAGAAAAAAAGAAAGAAGGAAAAGTCGGGATTAGTAAGAGGCCTCTAACCATTAAAGTTCAAGGTCAGCCCGTTGTATTTTCTCTCCCAAATATCTCATTGAATTGTAACGGTGGCTTTACCAAACCAGTATGGGTTTTCACTTAGGCTAGGTTTGGTTTAAAATTATTCGGGCGCCAGACAAGATCAACTTGTCACAAAAAACAATATATAATTATATCTCTCTGCTGGATAGCTCCAACCACTGTTACATACAAAATAATGATAATAATAATAATAAACTGATGCTCACAATTCGATTTTCACAGAGTTTGTATTATTATTTTTTTTCCACCTGACAAATCAAATGGAACAATTTCAAGTTCACATTTAGATTTTTACTCAAAGAGAAGTCAAAGTCATTGAATCACAAGTGTCCACAATTCCTCAATCTTTCATGTTCCACTTCATCAACAACAATGAACAAAAATTATATATATATAATAAAAAATAAACAAATGCAATAATCAAAACAAAAAAAATAAATAAACAAATACAGTTATGTATGTGGTGTATGTGCGTGCGTTTTCGGAGCGTGTATGTGTGTGCGTGTGTACAATTTCCACATGAAACAGTCTGTGCAATGGCCGGGAATCTTTGGCCGGGACAATGAGCTTTGAGTTTTTACGTGAAGTTAAAAAGTTCGGAGAAGAGTTCGAAGGCTTTGGCGTGAGGTTATAAGTGATGGACCACAAGAACAGTACCTGAAGCAGGCGAATCAAACTGGATAGTGTTGTTCCAGGCAACGCAACGGACCAGGAAGAGCGGTATTTCTCCGTCACTTTGGCTGTCACAGCCAACACCGCATACACCGGATTTCCAGCAGATAAGAGCAGCAACCCTTCAGGTAGCGTGAGAGTCTCACTTCAATATCCCAAGGCAGGCGACCCAAACTGGATAGTGTGGCTTCGGGCAACGCAACGAACCAGGAAGAGCTCCATTTGTCAATCGCACCCAGCAGCGTACACACAGAATTTCCAGCAGGTAATAGCAGCAGCCTTTCAGGTAACTTGGGTCTCACTTCCAAACTCATACACGTGTGTTTCCTTCTCTCACTTCCGTTTTTTTTCTCTCTTCTCACTTCCGTTTTTAGCTCTCTTTTATTCTGCTATTTCCTCATTGGTTTCCGCCCATAAAGAAACGTGGAAAGCTGATATGGATTTTTTTTTTCCATATCGCCACAGAATACTGAGAATTGTATCTACGCGATACAATGCGGGCGTTGTGGTAAACAGTACGTCGGGCAAACAAAAAATTCTATCCGGACTCGTTTATACCAGCACAGGTATATTGTTCGAAAGGGATTATTGAACACAAGTAGGCGTTCTTTAGTGGAGCATTTCCAACAACATAAATTACACAATCTGCGGATAAGGGGTTTGGAACATAGTCCGAAATAGGGCTGGGCGATAATATCGCACGATATTGTATGCGCGTCTAATCAGTAAAGCCGGTTCCTTGATTAGTAGTAAATCACATTCACATGCTTTCAGATGGACGATATGAGTGTTAAAGTTAATGAGATAATTAAGTGATTAATTTAGTGATGATTGAGCATTATTGAAGACACCTGATGATAACAAGAAGAATCACTGAAAGACAATCACAAATTTTCAGCCACCGTTATGGAGATCATTGTCTGCTTTAGTTGGGCTCTTGACACTTATATTTTCTCTTTAATTTTTATTTGCCTGGTGATTTTGATTTATAACAGTCAAATGAACAAAGGCAACTTGATCTGATAGTGTTGGGTATGTTTTGACATAGCTTAATCATGCAATGATCTGAAAAATATAAGTATTCAGATGATTTGGTTAACTTCTTAGCTACAGTTTTGTAATTATGTTACATGTCTATACTTTCTTATAACCTCAAATATTTAATAAAATATTTTAATCAAATCACTGTCATCTTTATGCAGAAACGCAGAGATCAATAATCAGCCTGTCTATCTCATCCGTGGTTACATGCTGCCACCAATCACAACTCATTAATGTATCCCATCATGCATTGCTGTATGAATAAATTATGATCTGAATTGTCTATGTAATTTACTTTTCCTACTTGAATATTCTACTCGTCACCGTTGTTGAGAAGCTTTGACTGAATCTTGAGGTCTGTGTGTGCCTTAAAGAAAGATTTTTTAAACAACTTTTGAGAAATTAAATTATATTTAACATTCCAGATGTTTATGCAGAATCTCAGTTATACACTAACCAACAAAATAAATCATAGACATAAATTATAAACGATGAAAGTCATTATGTAATTATCATCATTTTATAATTGCTTATCTTTGTTTGCAATCCTTTCACAGGATTAACTCAGATGCAACAGCAAATTACATATAAAATTTTTAACATAAGGGTCAAGAAGACCAACTAAAGCAAACACTCACCTCCATAACGGTGGCTTCAATTTTTTTTGATTTTTTCCTTGTGATTCTGCTTTAGGTGTCTTCAATAATGCTCAATCATCACTCATTTAATCACATAATTATCTCATTAACTTTAACGCTCTTGAGTGTGGACTTATATACACCCCCAGGTGTATTAGTTTAACACGGGAGATTTTGTCGTGACGAAGAGCCGTAATTAACTGACCAGTTGAGCCATATCGCATTAAATATCGCTATCGATATGTCCTCGATATTAACGCGATTTGGCTCAGCTTGTCAGTGATCTACGGCTCTTTGTAGTGAATGCCGCTCCATCTGAAAGCAGGTGAAGGTGATTTACTGCTAATCAATGAACCGGCTTTACTGATTAGATGCGCAGACAATATCGTGCGATATTATCGCCCAGCCCTAGTCCGAAATGGACCTTAAGACAGAGATTGACCAAGGAATATATTTGGATAATGAGATTAGGTACTTGGGTTCCGAATGGCCTCAACGAAAGGAGGGAGGTTATAAATACCTAGACGGTAGAGTTCCTCTTTGGGAGGCGGGAAGCCTGGATCGGAAAGAGTAACCGAGGTTATAACTTTTTACTCTCTTGGTGTGGGTTGATGTGAGGGGCAAGAGATGATGATGAGGAAGAATTTTGGAAAAATGGTTCTGAACTTCACTTCCTTTTCTGAGCCCCTTTCCAAACAGGTTTGTAAAGGATAAACCTCTGGGGGGTGTGATGCCCGGGCCGGATTACTAAATCAATTGCCTTTGGGTTTTTGGTGAGGTTCGCGGTCCGGGAGTAAGTCCATTCGAAGACTTCGTATTCTCACTAAGTGGGTTAATTCCATTACTATAAAACCAAACAAGGTTGGAAGTTTTACATAGGGGAAGTTGGTGAAAGGATAAGAACAGCTTGGGAGAGCGATGCCTGGGCAGGATTACGGAATCAATTCCTTTTGGGTTTTGGTGAAGTTCGCTGTCCGGGAGTAAGTCCATTCGAAGACTTCGTACTCTCACTAAGTGGGTTAAAATCCAACGGTATGACACCAAACAGGGTGGAGGTTCTACATAAGGGGGATTGATGGAAAGTTAATAACAGCTTTGGAGTGCGATGCTTGGGCAGGATTACGGAATCAATCCCTTTTAGGTTCTGGTGAAGTTCGCTGTCCGGGAGTAAGTCCATTCGAAGACTTCGTACTTTTTTAAAAAGAAAAAAAGGGGGGGATCCATTGGTGTAAAACCAACGGAGGTGAAGTAAGGAATTAATTTGAAAAATATAAAGTAAGATGGGGTGGGAGGTAGGATTAGAGTTAGTATATTAAATACCTGTGCTTGTTTGTGTGTTGTTTTTTGGTAGATGGAGGCACATGATGACTTTGGGAAGATGGTGCGTGGCTTACATAAATATATGAAAATCACGCACCACTTAGTGAATTTGGGGCAAGTAGAACAGGATCCGGGACCAAAGGCTTTACGTACAGTGGCGAGATGGCTGGGGACGGTTGTTAAACCGGCAGGACCAACACCCCAGGTCAGCCAACTGTTGGAGGAAAACTCAAAAAAATGGCTGGAAGAGAGCTTGCGGATTCTCAGGAGACACTACTTATCGACACTGGAGGAGACCACAACTCACTTAAGAGAAATGGACCCACGGAATTTGGAGAGAGCATTGGAGGTGGCGGTGAAATGGGTTAGGAGGAATTTGAAGAACATCCTTCCGACGACTCTAACCACTGCGAAAGAGCAGATTAAGAAAATTTGGGAAGATCCTATCAGTACGGAAAGTTTCAAGGCGCAAGGAGAGGATGCAGCAACAACTAGTACGGTCCCACAGCCCAGGCAGAAATCAAAGGAGGAAAAGGCGGGCGGAAGTGGGCTCCAAAGAGAAGAGGAGAGGACAAAGGAACAGGAGAAGGCCAACAGCAATATAACAAGGAAAAGAGGGGCGGAGGTGTCAGTAAGACCTAACCTACGTCCATATTCCCCAGTAATCAATTCCAAAGTACAGACTGACAGTTCAGAGGAATCAACGGATGAGGACATTATATGGATAACCAAAGATGAAATAATGGGCAGTAGGAGGTCCAGGAAGAGAAAGATAGGATGGATGATGAAGAGGAGGAACAATGGGATGAACAAGGGCAGGAGGAAGAAGAGGTAGATGTGTGGGAATTGGAGACAAAAAGAAAAAAGAGAAAAACAGAGACTCCATTGGAGGGGGATGGATTCGAAAGGCAGGAACATGGAGGCCATAAGTTACAAAACTGGCATTTAAAACCAATGATACAGAGGACTGTGTTGTTTTTGGGAGATTCAAACATAGCCCGACTACCAAAAAACATAGACAAAAGAGTTCAAACGGTGTGTTACCCCGGGGCAAGATGGGTTCATATACACGAAATTCTGAGAAATAAAACGCCAACAACGGACTGGGTCACGAAGGTGATATTATCATTCGGGATCAATGACAGAGACTGTGAATCTACCATCTGGGTGGGGAAATGGATCCAGAGGACCTTGGAGGCAGCAGAGAACAGCTTTCCAAATGCACAAATTTTCATTCCGACTGTGAACTTTGACAAGGGGTTAACCCAGAATCAAATCTCCAAACTCAACCAAATCAATAACTTCATCCTAAAAACAGGCAAAACTATTGCAGCTCTTCCCTCTGAGCAATTTCGAACAGGAATGGACGGGATTCACTGGACGGCGGACACGGGCCGGGCGATGCTGAATCATTGGATGGAGCGTTTAAACTAGTCCGGGAGAGGTACTCGGTCAGACAAGAGTCTAGGACCGTGGTGAAAGGACAAAGATTTTAAGCAAAGCAGAATTATCGGTCTTAGAGAAAGGATTGACCTTTGTTCCGGTCGGGAAAAGGAATGGGAGGAAAAGGGTGGGATCGCCTAGAGACGGAGGCCGCAGTGACGGAGTACCATAGGAGATTAAAACTGGCGAGTTTTTTTGAAGATCAAGAAGAGTAATGGCAAAAAAGATTATTTACCACTAGTTCTGAATGGGAACCAGAGGAATCAGAGATACTGGCAACAGTGAAACGTATAATTAAGGAAGATCAAACAACACTCAAAGGTATGAAAGAATTTAAAGAAGAGGACAACCTGTCCAGAGAAGAATGGAAAGCCTTGAACGAATTAAGACGAGACACCTCCCTGATAATAAAACCGGCAGATAAAGGCAGTTTAGTGGTACTGATGGATAGGGCTCAGTATGTAAAAGAGGCAGATAGGCAATTAAGTAATCCAGAATTCTATCAAAGGCTACCAGCACCCATTTTCATGGAATCAGTAGAAAAAAATGAGAGAGAGATGGAGGAGCTGCAGAAAAAGCATGTGTTAAACAAAAAACAGATACAGTACATCAGGGGTAGTGCTCAACCAAGAGGAAGAAAATTCTATCTGTTACCCAAAGTTCACAAGGACAGGAACACTTGGCCCTCCCCTGATGTTCCGCCAGGGAGGCCTATTGTCTCAGATTGTGGGAGTGAGAGCTATGGGGTAGCGGAATTTTTCACGGTTTTTCTTAATCCTATCTCAATAAAACACCGTAGCTACGTGAAAGACATGTATGATTTTTTGAGTAAAATCAAAGACTTGAAAATCAATCCCGGAGCAAGACTTTTCTCTATGGACGTGGAAAGTCTATATACGAACATAGATACCCAAAGAGGTCTACAGGCGGTGGCCAGAGCCCTGAAAAAATATCCTCAGGAAGGTAGACCGGACGAGAGCCTTTTGAGACTTTTGGAGTTAAGTTTAACACGAAATGACTTTGAGTTTAATGGACAATACTACCTACAAATTAAGGGAACAGCAATGGGGAAAAAATTTGCCCCAGCCTACGCGAACATCTATATGGCAGAATGGGAGGAGACAGTATTTCCCAAGTGTCGGGTCTTACCCACTCAATATTTTAGGTACCTGGATGACATTTGGGGGGTATGGGAAGGGACTGATGAAGAGTGGACAGAATTCGTCCATACACTGAATACACACCACCCATCGATCCAAGTGAAATGGGAGTTGAAGGAAGATAGGATTGATTTCCTAGACATGACTTTATACAAAGGACCGGACTGGACAGTCACTGGAAGATTGGACTCTGAAGTATTTTTCAAAACTACGGATACACATGCCTTATTACATTGGAATAGTCATCATGACAAACATGTTTTTAAAGGAATAGTGAAAGCGCAACTGTTAAGATTCCGTAGGATTTGTACGAGGGAGGAAGATCGGAAAGAAGCGGCAAGAATCTTGATCAAGGCCCTTAAAGAGAGGGGCTATTCACAGAGTTTTTTAAGGAACGTGGCAAGGGAAGAAAAACAACAGAAAAAGAAAACCAACGTATCTCGTGGGAGGATCCTTCCGGTGATTCTAAGATATTCAAAAACGGCGAAAAAATTGGCTATGGGATTAAGAAGGAATTTTCAGAGGTTGGGTGGAGGAGAGGGATTGGGAGAGAGGTATAGAGTAATAGCAGCTTATAGGAGGGGGAGGAACTTGAAAGATATGTTGGTGCATAGTGGGTTGTGTCCAACAAACAGGAGGGCTCCAAAAAAGAACAAGGATATTTTTGTAAGGGGAAAAGGGAGGGTGGTTTATAGAGTGGGTCGGGCAATCCCATTGAATTGCGAGAATTGCATATACCTCATTAGATGCCTGAGATTTGGGATCAGATATGTAGGTGAGACAAAAAATTCAATACTTACGAGGATGTGGGCCCACAGATACACAATAAGAAAGGGAACGCAGAGGAAGGGCCACATCGTTCCTCATTTTCAAAGGCATGGAGTGAAGAACTTGAGCATAATGGGATTGGAGCACAACCCGGAGTGGAGTAAAAAGGACAGATTGAAGAGGGAAAGATTCTGGGTCAAAAGATTGGATACCTGGTTTCCCAAGGGACTCAACATTAAATAAGATATATATAAGTAGTGTTAACATAAACGTTGTGTCACTTTTTATGATTTATGATGTGATTTATGGCATATACTCTTACATTGGATGTGTGCCTGTCACTCGTGTCTGTCATGTGTACGTCTTCGTGAAGGAAAACAGCGCTGATTTACGACCGCGCACAGGCTGCAGAGTGACTAGACTGCGTGTCACCACGTGAATGTCATAGGTGTCAGTGCTTCCGACCTAATGTTGCAGTGCTCTATTGTATCTTGTGGGGTACTGGCCATAGGTGTTTAATGTGTTAATTAAGCAACAGCTGGTGATAGAACGGCGACGGCAGCCGAAAATAAACAGTTAACTGCCATAGCTAAAGAACGCAAAAATCACTAAGCAATAGTAAAGAGCACGGCATAGAGAATAATTTAATCAACACACAAAATACAAAAAGAAAGTGTTTTTAAAAAGAATGAGAATGGTTGATTTTAGCAATTAATGATATACAGAAACAATTTCAATGCCACAAAACCTAAAACATAACATTAACTGTCTTAATCTGTCACGTAGTAACGACTACGGCAAATCAGCTGTTCTCCCGTAGTAGACGGTTACTGTACAACATCAAGAAGTATCAGTTAATGTCGCGTAAAAGAACGCCAGTTGCCGTCGCCGTTCCACCAGAGGCTATTGCTTAAAGTCCCTATATGACAGCGACGACGGGTCTCGGTATGTCTTCATGAAGGAGACCAATGTTGATTTACGACCGAGCGCACGCAAAGGCGTCGTCGTGACTAGAGTGTGTGTCACCACAGGTGTTAGTGTCCGGAAGGTTCTTTTATGGCTTCCGACCGTATGTTTCCATGCTCTATTGTATCTTAGGTATTGGCCATAGGTGTTATAATGTCTTAATTGTGACGGCGACGGATGGTCTCGCTAGAGTTCGCACTTCTTTCACGTTTCACGTATAAAGCTGCGTAGAACGCAAACAGTCTGTTACAGAACCGAACAACGCTATCACTCGTCTCTCTCATCGTTCTCAAAAACGTGTGTGGAAGAAAATGGATGCCTGTCATAACAGTAAGTTTGTTTAATTTCATCATGTGTTATTATTATTATTACAAAGCTTTTTATCTGTTTTACATGCGTCATTTTGTTATGTTGCCTTACTTAAAGGTCTCTCTGCGCTGCAGGTCATGGCGATCTCAAAGATTTGATTGATGAAATTAGTTTCTTGAATCAGGCTAGTGGTGGTATGTATAATTACATTTTTAAATGATACATACAGTTTTGTTTGTGTGTGTGTGTGTGTGGATAATAGCGTTTTGTTTGACAGGAGGTGTGTCTCATGGTGCAGGTCGTACTGTTTTAGCACCACTCAGCAATACTGATGGTTCGCGAGAGAATGAAGACAAGCATGCCACCGGTAAATTCAAATGTTGCTACATTCATAGTGTTTAAGTGAGTGTTTTTGGATGTGTGAAAAAAAATGCTTTATCTTTTTGTCTTGTTTTTACCAGGACCAAAACGGAAAACTATCACGGCGTTAGTGCATGCTCCATCAAATGATCGAGCTAATTCAAACCCTCTCGGTAATGCACAATTTGACTTTTCAAACAAAATATTAGTATATGATGCGATGGTTTTTGTTGAAATTATTTTAATAATTTTAACATGTGTATTTTTACAGAAGGATTATCAAACGTAGTGAGAGCTATTGGTGCGTCTGACCTGGTTAAGGATGGCGTCAGTGGAATAAGACCGAAAAAGAAGCTTAAACGCAAACCTACTGTGGACACCCGGACTTCGAGAGATTCGTACAACCACCACCAGCTCCGAAGAAACCTAGACGAAAGGCTTTTAAAAGTAGGTACCATACAAAATATCATTTTCTAATCAGTCTAAATAATATGTTGATATGCACAGAGTTCAAATTGATTTTATTTGACCGTAATGTTGCTATGTTATGTGCAAACGTACGTCAGTTTTAGTATGTTTTGTTAACATGCATTTTACATTTGTTTTTGAAAATCAGTCTCCGATGACATCTGTGTTGTAAAGATATGGTGTTTTTTAGCCTGTGGCACCCTCTATAGGTGTGATTTAGTATTAAATGCGGGGGCATTCACAGTCATTTATGGTTTTTTTTGTTTGTTTGTTTGTTTTGATTATATGTGTAAATATATGTAGTTGTGACACTAACATTTAAAAACAGCATTAGTACTACCAGTCTGAATTTATATATATATATATATATATATATTAGTCATGCAAATTATGTTAATAATGTAATATTTTCATTTTGTTTTTTCACACTGTTCTTTTTTTATCTCAACAGAAACTATAGAGAATGAAAACACTTTTCCTGATATAGACGATGTTCAGAATTGGACAGACGATCTGATTCAATCGTGGGATGAATGTGTGTTTAACACATGTCCTAAAGAAGATCAACATCCTGTACAGGCCAACTATGATCCAGCATCTGTGACAGAATCTGATCCAGATGAACTGCCTTCAAACCAGGAAGCTTTCAGGCGGGAATCACAACCCAATATAGACATTCAGCAGATAACAGGAGCGATACAGGACTCTGTCAAGACTGCATTGAATGACATCGAGGAGCGTCTAAACAGAAGATTTGATGCAATTGAGAGCTTGCAACAACAACAAGGTATTCAGATTAACAAGATTCTTAATGTATTTGATGTCACAAAACAACAGGGTATTTGGATTAAACAAATCATTGCGTCGCATCGTTTGCTTAATGGAGCCGTCCAAAAAGTAGGCAGTGATCAGGGTATGACAATAGAGTTATTAAAACGTATCGTGATCATGCTTAAAAAGAAATTTGGTGAATTGTGAACTATTTTTTTTTTGGTCACACTTACTGCGTGTAACTTTTACCATAACTGCATATTTGATTGTATGTATAATTTTTTTTTTCACTGTGTGTATACTGAGTTTATCATCCATAGTTGTTTTAAATGTACACCTAGCAGACATTTAAATGAAAAAAGATTGATTTAAAAAATGCCTAAACGTTGTCGGGAACCAGATGGTATTGAACAGAGTGATGTAGGAAGGTTTAGATGTGACAATGGCCTACCCATTGAACAGTGCAGTAACACAGAAACATTGCAATATTTAATTCGTACAATGGACGATATGAACAGGACAGAATTTACTGCTACTACAACTACAACAGACACATTGCTAGATTTGATAAACATAGTGAGATCAATGTCAGATGAGGATCCTGAGCTAAATACTGATTTTGAACATTTTGTAAATACGCAAAACACGGTAGAGGATACAGAACCTCTATCAGAAGAACCAGATGGTATTGAACAGGATGATGTAGGAAGGTTTAGATGTGACAATGGCCTACCCATTGAACAGTGCAGTAACACAGAAACATTGCAATATTTAATTCGTACAATGGACGATATGAACAGGACCGAATTTACTGCTACTACTACAACTACAACAGACACATTGCTAGATTTGATAAACATAGTGAGATCGATGTCAGATGAGGATCCTGTGCTAAATACTGATTTTGAGCATTTTGTTAATACACAAAACATGGGAGAGGATTCAGAAAATCCACCAGAATCAGATCTTGATTTTGAACATACTGTATCATCTTACCAGACCGGTGGAGGGTCACGGACCCACACACATCGCACACTCGATCTTAATGCACCGAACATGGGTCTCACAGATAGCGATATAGAATCGCTTGTCAGAGAGGGTGGTGATGTGAGTGGGTACACAGTAATGCCACGAAATCGGTTCAATGGTCTGGAAATCCATAGACTTATAAATCTGCGGGAGATACCTTCTACAGATTTATCAGCCTATGCTATATTTTTACATGATACACTTTCTGAAATTGTAGCGTTCTCCAGACTGTTAGGTGGTGATGATTGTTTAATAAGTATCACATTGAGGGGTCCGAGTCTGACATCTGATGTTAACACACTTTTGTCAGGTAGCAATGGTTACAGTGTAGATGTGTTTATAAATGATCTTGAAAAAATAATGCAGAGCAACTCCGACATACAGTGTGATGAGAGACTGAGTTTGAGAGTATCGATAGCTAGAAGTAAACGTGGTGGTGCTTATCGCAAGATACGTGATCTTGCACACAATGAAGTAATTGCGAGAAACAGACTTAATCTGTTCTGCCCTACAAACATTTCAAACAATCTTTGTTTCGCAATCTGCCTGGCACACTTCCTAAACCCACAGAAACCACACACAGAGCTAGAGACTATAGCATCTACATTACAGGCGTCAGTTGGATATTCTGATCAACACAAAATCGCCTTTAATGACATCAGTCCGTTTGAACGCATGCTGAAGATTAAAATAGTTGTCTTCTATAGAACCGATACAGGTGTTTTGGAGAGATATACAAACACAGAAGATCCGCATCCTAAAACAGTGTTTTTGTACCTGCATGACAATCATTATTTTATGATTAAAAATCTACGCGCGTTTATTGGCACACCATATGTGTGCGAGTTTTGCTACAGGGGGTTCACCTGCAAAAGAGACCACAGGTGTCGATACATATGTGATGTCTGTAATGCGCCAGAATGTCATAAACAGCCCAAAAAACCCAAACACTGTGAAGACTGTCTGCGGTACTGTAAATCTGACTATTGTTTCGAGATGCACAAAAAAACACCTCAAGGTATGCGTTTCGCACAGTGTCAAGTCACCAAATACTGCGGAAAATGTAATAGGCGTTACCATGTCAGCGGAGATAAACCCAAACCCCATAAATGTTCTGCAGATAGTTGTGTGCACTGTGGTGAGAACTTGGTTACCGATGGTGAACATCAATGTTTTATTCAACCTGTTAAGCCGAAAGCTCCAAACGATCGTTACATTTTCTATGATTTCGAGACCCGTTATGAAAACGGCAAACACGTTGCGAACTTTGTATGTGCCATCACATTTGATGGTCAAGAATTTGTGGCTGAAGGTCCCGATTGTGTGGACCTTCTCATCAAAAAATTCAGACAACCTCGTTACAGTAATTACACATGGATAGCCCACAATTCGTCCGCTTTTGACAACTATCTTCTTTTGGATTTTTTCACTAAGATGGGGATTGCTCCTAAAATTACAATGCGTGGATGTCGTCTAATCCTAATGTATGACAGTACGTTCAAACAAAGGTACATTGATTCGTATTCATTTATCCCAATGCGTCTTGCGAAAACGACAAAAGCATTTAATCTGACTAATGCAGAGAAGGGATATTTTCCACATCACTTTAACCGTGCAGAAAACGACACCTACATAGGTCCGTATCCTGACAAGAAATTTTATGGATACGCAACAATGTCGAACGAAGACAGGGTAGCATTAGATGAATGGTACAACACAACCTCTGACAAAGTGTTTGATTTTAAAAAAGAACTTGCGATTTATGGTAAAAACGATGTTGTTTTGCTGAGGGAAGCATGCATGAAATACCGCAATGAATTCATTCATTGTACAGGTCTTGATCCATTTAATTACACCACTCTGGCAGCGACGTGTATGGCTATATATAAAACGCACTTCATTCCAAAAGACACGGTTGCTCTGACGCATAACAATGCGTATATCAATCAGAACAAGACTCATTCAAACATTTCGATTCAATGGCTCGAATTCATCCGCAAATCACGGGGGATAGATGTTCAACATGCTTTAAACAGTGGTGAGATGTCTTTTGGGAAATACTATGTGGACAGATTCTATGACGATGGCAAGGTGAAAAAGGAATTCGAATTTCTCGGATGTTTTTTTCATGGTTGCGAACGATGTTATAACCCCAACGATCTAAACACTTTATCAAAGGTGCCTTATGGCATTTTGAGAAGACAATGCGACGACAAGATTGAAATTCTGGAGCGGGCCTACGGCCTTCAGGTCGAAATGATGTGGGAATGTGATTGGTTATGTGCTAAACAGAATGATGCTACAGTGATCAATTTCATGTCCACTTACATTCACCCTGAAAGATTGAAACCACGGGATTCTCTTTTCGGGGGAAGGACTAATGCATTAAAACTGTACCACAAAGTCTCGGAGGGGGAACGCATAAGGTACATTGATTTTACATCGCTATACCCCTACTGTCAGGCTCGAAAATGCTACCCAATTGGCCATCCTGAAATAATATACAAGGATTTTCAAAACATTGAAGATTATTACGGTTTAGTCAAGGCAACCGTCCTTCCGCCACGGAAGTTGCTTCACCCCGTACTGCCGTATAGGACCGGGGGTAAGTTAATGTTTCCACTCTGTAGGTCATGTGCTGATCATCAGAATCAGACACAGGCGTGTACGCATACTAACGAGGAAAGATCCATTCATGGGACCTGGGTTAGTATCTAGCTAATGAAAGCTATTGAGAAGGGATATGTAGTGACAAACATTTACGAAGTTTGGCATTTCCCCCAACGATCAGAGACATTGTTTTGTGATTATGTTAAAACATTTTTACAGTTCAAACAGGAGAGTTCAGGGTTTCCAAAAGATGTTGTGACCGATGCTGACAAAGAATCTTATGTAAAAGATTACTTTGAGAGAGAGAGGGTTAAGCTTAATCTGGACAAGATCGAGTTTAATGCCGCACGCAGATCAATCATGAAGCTAATTTTGAACGCGCTGTGGGGGCGGTTCTCCATGAATGAACATTTGCCGACAACCGAAATACTCACAGACCCTGAGCAGTTTGCCCGTCACATTTTTGGCACAGAGTATGACATCAAACATTTCTCATTTGTGTTAGACACTGTTGCAATTGTTCAGTGGGCTTACGCCAATGGGAAAGGGGCACAGACTCGTGACATTAACGTCTTTCTCGGTGCTTTCACAACAGCCCACGCAAGGTTAGAACTTTACGATCTTATGGACAAGTTGGGTGATAGACTGCTTTATTGTGACACCGATTCTCTTATATTCACATCTAAAGATGGTGAATATGAACCACCACTAGGCCCATACCTTGGTGAGCTTACAGATGAAATAGGGGGCGGAGACTACATTTTAGAATTTGCTTCTAGTGGTCCCAAAAGTTATGCATACATTACTGCTAATGGTTTAGTCTGTATGAAAGCCAAAGGTATCACATTGAATGCTGTGAACTCTGAGGCCATTAGGTTAGACTCGCTAATCGAACTTGTTAAACAGTACTGTATGTGCGAGGAAGGGATGATGACACACTACACAATAAGTCAGTTGTGAAAAAATTCAAAGTTGTGTACAACAAACGTGTACTGCTACCTGATCTAACAACAATACCATATGGCTTCTGACAACGTTTTTGGGCACCGAGGGGTGCTAGACCCAAATGGTTTTGATTTCAGATTACAACATCCATTTTCATGTGTGTTAAGTGGTCCTTCTAACTCTGGAAAAAACATTTTTTGTGAAAGTTGTTGGAGAATGCTAAAAGTGTATTTTCTAAAAATGTTGAAAACATTGTATATATCTATGATTGCTGGCAACCTTTATATGAAGAATTGTTGAAACTGTATGATATTAAATTTATTAAAGGTATACCACAGACTCTGAATGATGATCGATTGTTTCCTACCAACATGACAAATTTTGTAATATTGGATGATGTTATGAAAGACGCTAGTAGCAATTCAGAAGTTGAACGTTTGTTTACCAACTATGTACATCATAGAAACTTGAGTGCCATATATATTGTTCAAAACTTGTTTTTTCAAGGGAAATCCAGCAGGACCATCAGTTTGAATACTAATTATATGGTTTTGTTTAAAAACCCTCGAGACAATACTCAAATTAATGTGTTAGCACGCCAGATGTACCCCAGAAACACAAAATACTTTATGGAGTGTTATGAAAATGCAACCAGCATTCCTTTCGGCTATCTATTTATTGACTTTAAAGCGAAAACACCAGAACAGTACCGTCTCAGAACAGATATACTGTCACAGCATCCAGTTGTGTACATTCAGAAAAGAAAACATTGACATCGTGCGAGAGAGCGAATTGAAAAAAAAAAAATGTCTGCGAAACTTTTAAGAAATCTACCTCTTTTAAAACTGTTATTAAAAGCCACACCTAAACAAAGACGTGTTATTTTAGAAGCGGCCACAGATGAGCTCATTGTGACATTGTGTGAAGTGGCTCTCAACGTAGTCCATGGTAATATTCCACTAACACCGCAACAATATCAGAAACTGAAGAGAAGAAGCAAGATCAAAATTGTTGCAGATAAAAAGATTGGTGTTAGACGTAAAAGATGGTTGATCAACCCGCAAGGTGGTTTTTTATTACCGTTATTATCAATAGCTATTCCGTATATATCAAGTTTGATTACATCTAAATAAGATTGGTAATGGAGTATGCTGAGAAGATGTTTTTAGTCCCACAACATCAGCTGGATAAACTGAAATCTACAAACACCCGAGAGTCTATACACCAGGTTGTAGAGAATGACTTGGATCTGTCCATAAGAAATATTCTGCAAAGGTCTGATCTAGATCCTCATGAAAAAGCTAAGATGTACACTGGTGTTTTACAGAGGTTTTTAACTCTATCTAGACGAGGGGATAAAGAATCTGCCACAATAACATTAAGTCTACCACAGCATGACAGTTTTGAAAAAGAAGAAGACACTACATCTAAACGACATGTGAGTGATCGTAGCTATTTAACCCCCTGGGGACCAAGGTGTATTTGGGGTCCTTGAGAGGTTCTGACATGCCCTGACATCTGTGTTTTTTTCAGCTGCTTATAAACATATTAATGGCACAGGTGAAATTACACTATATATTTAGCAGAAACAGGGCAACCATGACATATGGGCAACATGTTTGTACATGTTTGCATTTTTGAGAGAATATCGTTTATGCGTGGTTATTGTAAAAACTAAAAATGAAAGTTTCTGAAATAAGGCCAGAAAACATACTAAATATGCGTCCACAAGACTTTTGACTAATTGATGTTGTTGCCTAGGGTTTTTTCTTCACAATGATCTGAAAATCATCCCCCTAATCGTTCACATAAAACTGTGAATTGGGTTATATTGTGAAAAAGATTTTTTTGTTTGCCAAGGCAATATGCGAATGGGCGTGAACAGGCCAGCCCCCATCATGTATAATTAGGTGATTCACACCTGAGAGAGACAAAGACATGCATAATAATGAGCCTTTCATTCAGGTGAGTCAGACAAGAAAAAAATTAAAGGACAACATACATATATATATATATATATAACAGAAGGTCAGATGCAAAAGCCTCTAAGTTCCATTTTAAATTCTTCTAGAATGATCATTTTTATCAAGCTTGAATATTTCAAGATGTTTTAAACTCTAACCAAAAGTGTGTTTAAATATGATTCGTGTGTGTGGCTAATAAAATAATATGAGCAGAACTCTAACAGTCTAACTAAATGAACGTTAGTTCGTACATCCGTCCACACGCCCGAATCATATTTAAACACACTTTTTGGTTATAGGTACAGATAAATAATGTTATCTTACTAATGTAAGGATGTCTCATGAGATTCTTGTTCAAATGAAAGAGAAAGTGAATCAACGCACAGCGCACGTCAGTGAATTCGTCTATTCTTCCCTATCGGACGTGCATTTGATATTTGAACAGTCTTTGTAGACACTATTAAATAACGCGATTCGAACAAAGCACTTATAATAAATGACTTACTGCATCAGCTGAATCCGTGCGCGCTCCTCAAAATGAAACTATAAGGTAACTTTTTTTCCAGGATCTCCTCACTGCGCATGCAAGAATAAAGAATAGGACGAGGTTATAATAACGAGGTCCGTAATAAACTGTGTTTTAATCGATATGGGCATAAACTGTATGTTTTTATCCATGAGGGCGTTTTCATGGCTTGCCTCAACATTTGAATTTGAATAGCACGCGCTCCCAGTGGGCGCGGTTACATTAGCACCTCATTTGCTGTAATGAGGTGAAAGGGAAAATCCTGACATCTCTTTCTTTTCATACAGATTACATCAACTGAGAGTAGTTGCTTTTTATATAAATGACTTAAATTAAAAGAAGAAAATCTCAGCTTCATAAAGAGAGATCTTTCGTGTGTCTGTGACAAGTATTTAATGAGTTACAGCTCTTTTTTCGGACGCGTTTCAGAAAGATTTTTGCGGAGACAGAGTGAGCTGAAAGCGCACCGTTTAATTTATTTATTTTACAAAAACACAAGGTTTTGATATTAATAAGAGTGTACATAAAAAAGAAGACCCTCTATAGTTTATAATCATGTATCGATTTTATTTATATGACCATCAATGACGGAGTATTTTAAGTCTATGTTGCAGCTGTGTGAAAAAAAAAACGATCAAAACACGGGGGCGCGTTTTTGGTCCCCAGGGGGTTAAATGATGTTAAAGATGAGATTTTAAAGAATATACCACAGAGGAGTGTGAAAAACGTTCGTTACATTTTAGATAAAATGTCTAAAACTAAAGACATCACATCATGGAGCGAGTCGGGTGAGTTTGTATTTAAAGGAAGGATAATCCCTGGTTCACACATGCTTGGTCTAGTTAAAAGCATTACAGCGCCTCAAAACATTGCTGACGAACGGAGGCCCGGTGGTTGGTACGAGTTTTTGGAGGCTTTTGCTAGTTTAAATATGCCTTACTCTGTGGTACCAAATCACCACGTCAGAAATGCTGTTAATTCTTTCAAATCCAAATCAACTCTGACTATAAACAAATCATCTAAGAAGAATAAAAAACAGAAAGCGTATCCGACCACCCCAACACAATCAAAATATACAGAAGACATCGTATTCAAATCCCCCACTCTTGACAAAAGCCAGTGGTTACATTTTTAATCGCACTGATTGTATGTATTATTATTGTCATTGTTATTATTATTATCATTTGAGAAACTTATGACATATTGAATGTTATGCATGTGTAATAAAAGATGTTTTTTTTAAAGAAAACACATTTCTGCTCAATAGTTTTTTTTTGTTTTGTTATTTATTGTAAAAAAAAGATTAAGCATGAGACATGAACATTTCACCAATTTGCACACACTGTATACATTTGAAAACATTGTCATTACATCGAACTCGTTTCAGTTTTTTCACAAATAGTTTCACCTTTTTGTCGTTTTTAACAAGATTGTTGCTATACAATTTCATCACATATCCATAATCAAACCCCTTTGCCATGTGATAGAGAAAGAACACACAATGTTGTCCACATGTGTCTGATGAAAAATCTTGTACCTGCGTTGTTGAATGTTGTACTTCGTTAGAATTTACATTTAAAAAGTTCTTGATAATGGGAGGAAAACCTGGGTAATCTGGTTCATTACCAAAGCTCGTCGAAAAAGTCGAAAAAACAACCTACACGATCCTCGTTTATGTAGATAGCCAACCAATGTTCTCCTGGGAGTCCTGAAGGATGTGTGTTGATTACAACCATTGCAGGTAGTTTTGTTAAAGGGGCTTTAGGTAGATGGTCACACGATAGCACTCCAAGAAAATATGTATTGCATGAGACCTTATCCATGACGGCCGTAAGCTGCACAGTGTTCATTTTAATGTATCAGTAGTAATCAATAAGGACCTGTTGGCGATTTGACACTTCAATCATGCTGTCAAATATTGAGTAAACAATTAAGTTTATCGTCCGCGGTAGTGGCTGTCTAAAACGGGCTTCTAGTCTAATATTCCCACTTTTGATAAGTGATACATGTTGACCACACTCCTCATCTGGTGTGAAATTGAATGCGTAAAGTGTATAACCATGCAGAAAATCCTCCCTATCAATACATAGAGCTTGATTTTTTAGATGTCTTCCAGAAGCCAATACTAACTGGTAAAACTCCCGCACTGCAGAACCATTTTCATAATGTGGTTGCAATGGCTTTCCTGGTATTTGAACTCCCGCTGCATGAATAGATATATATTCTAAATTAAAATTCTTAAAGGCAAAAGGGTTTTTATCATAAGCCCCAACGAATGCATCATTATCAACCATTCCTATAATCATTGATTTTGGTAGAGTCCCTAAAAATAAGTTTTCTTGATTGCATACACGTGGACCAGCGGGTATTGAGAAGTTTTTCAGACACACTCTGTCAATGGGGTATTTGGCAGTGGTTGTGAGTAGAGATTGTGCATGAGCCAGTCTCACGGCTGGAGACACTGTCACTTTTTTCACAAATAGCGATGCATACACAATGTTCACTTTATAAGCTGTAGCATTACTCCTCATCAGACAGAATTTGTCTTTACCCCTTGTCATGCGAATTCTAATGTCCAATCCGTTAAGCATAAGCTTCCCTTGAAAGAAGATATCACTGTGAATAGGTGCTAGTAGTTCAACCACATTACTAGCATTGGTGAATGCCGCTCTCTTCGTCAGACCAAGATTTCCTCCACTAGGGTCGGCATCATCCATCATTGAAGCTGTATCTTTATAAAAGAGCCCTGCTGAGAAAAGCGTTTCAAGCGCATCTTTACCATAATTGGTAAGGCATTCAATAATGCAGCGATAGGGATAGCTACTGCTGCTGTGAGAAACCAATTGCTCTCCAAGTGACACATCCACTTGCGAGAAAAGAGACGCTGACGGATAATTCACGAAACCTACGGGATCGCCGTCTGCCATGGGCGAGCCGTCTGGTTTGGTGATTTTGACACGCAAAAACACCATTGTGATGTTTAGATCTATGTAATCCTCTCCATTCCCCGCAATAAAAAACTCCAGTGGCGACTGGCGACGTGTCCGAAATCGCAGATAACGGTAAAACTTCTATATAAGTGTTTTTTTCAATCGATGTTTGTGTTAGCGGTACAGTAAACAGATCCAGTTCGGACTTTAAACACTCTTCGGACATATTGTGTAGTAATGCCATGATCTAGAAAATTGTTTTAACAGATGTCCTTGATCTTTTTGAAGCAGCCCCCTTAGTTGTACCCTGGCGCTTACGCTTTACAACTGATGATTTCTTGGGAGGTCTTTTTGTTTTCTTCGGCTTCTGGCCACTCCTTCGCACACCCGGTGGCCTAGTTGCGCTTTTACGAGCCATTACCATTAGCCCCGATTCGTCTTGAGTATCGTGTTTGTTATTAAAAGACAGTGACAACGTATTACTAACAACATCACTTAGTATGTTTTTGGCAACCGATTTAAGATGTGGTTTAGCTATGTTAAATCCTCGTTTTAGTAACGGTATAGCCATTCTAAAGAGACCACGAAAAATGCCCCCCAAACCACCGCCATACATAACACCGCCACCTACATAACCGGGCAGTCCGTTGCCCGCCTGGTTCTGGTAATAGGCAACATAACGCATAGGGTCGTCATTGTGATTATTGTAATATACCATTTTTTTAAATATGTTTTAGAGGCCTGAAGTGAAGTTTAATGCATACTTTCCCATAAGAAAATGGGACGTGCTGATTTTGATCGTCCTTCACTTCTATAACAATATCAGTGATGATGGATTTATTGACAGACGCGTAGTGGGGTTTGTCATATCGAACACTGACTGTGTTGTTGTTACCACCTGTTATTTGTACACACTCCAGGAGTGGTACAAAGGCATCCCCCACAGTTTGGTAGCGTATAATATCCATGTAGATATAAAGAGTATAGAAACCCCCGTGTATGTCTGACTGATGTATGGCGTGTGTTACAACATCCTTTTCAAAATTTGTTTTTTCTGGATTTGTTTTTTGCAGAATAGAATCTCCTATAGGGACACCTGGTTTCAAACCTAAAATGATGGCTAGTTTACCATGGAATGTTATTGAAATGTTAGGTTTTGCTTTCAAAAACACTTTGTTTTTTACACGGTCATAGCCGAATACACCATGCGGCGCCACTAAATCATTTAATGCACTAACTAGAGTTGTGACATCACCGTAATACCCTGTTCTTATTGGAATTCGTAGTTTCGATAAGCTGGTCTTCTTCACATCTATTCCATGGCGTATGTTATTAGTATATTTTTCACCGTCAGCAGTGGTAGGTCCTATGTTTATCTCGAAAACTGCATCGTTACTGTTAAAGGTGTACCAGCTCCTAGGATATTCAATTTGAACAAGTCCTACCTCCCATTCTCCTTTTATATTTATAGGGATAGCCAGTCTCGTTCTATAATTAGATATTTTATTATCAGGGTATACGGACTGTGACGCGTTGCAGGGTAGTGTAACGTAAAATCCTCCCTCTGCCATGTCTGCTTTTTATACATCTGTGTACATCTTGTGATTGTCATTTGTTTTATGGTGCCTGTATATCAACTAACTCTTTCTGATCGACCCATGATGCAAATTTCACAGGCCATCCGAGCCACTGCACCAGCACTAATGTTTTACGACCCTTCGTCTTCTTATCTAAAATTTTTTCAACTTTAAATATCTTATTTTTACAGACACGTATTTTTTGTAACTCTTCTGCATAAAAAAACGCCGTATAAATCCTCCCCATCATAATCGCGCAGTTTGTAGACAGGGGGTTCTCTTGGGATACATGACGATATCGTAAAATATTCTTGTGTGTAGTTTTCCTCATACCCTTTTGCAAACGGTCCTCTGACTTTAGAAATCCGAACTATATCCCCAATTTTGAATTTAAATATAGGCTTAACACTGTGCGGTCTCGTACCCCCATATAGGTTATGTAGCACCAGAGATTCGTTTTCTTTACACACATCAATCGGTCTCATCTTGATGCTTCTGTGATAGCTCGCATTGTATCCTTGCGTAATGTCTTGAAGTATATCGATGTAACGTTTGGAGTTTGTAGCAGTTAAATATCGCCACATTCTACTTTTCAATGTTCGGTTAAACCGTTCGACCACAGAAGCTTTTAATTCTGTGGCGGTGGCAAAATGATGGATGTTGTACTTTTTTGTTAAGTTTTGAAAATGTTTGTTAAAAAAACTCCTTTCCTTTATCTGTCTGTAATTTCTGTGGTACACGGCCCTCTTTCAGTATGGATTCAAAAGCTTTAGAGACCTCTAGACCACTCTTGTTTTTTAAAGCTCTTGTGTATGCAAACTTACTAAACAGATCAATGCATGTCAAAAGAAAATGGTTATTGTCATTTAACTTGGCATAAGCGGACACATCAACTAGATCAGCCTGGTATTGCATATCAATGCCATAGACAAAAACCCGATTCCTTTAGTATTTTATTGGTGCTGTTCTGTGTAGTGTATATGCATCCTCGCCAGCAAGCCAGTCTGAAACTTCTTTATCGGTTAAACGAACACCTGTGTCTTTTAAAACGGCTTCTTTTAAATGTTTTTTCCCCCCTAAAGAACCAGGATTAGATGGTGTGTAATATATCTTTTTCATTTCTTCGGACATATTGCCGCTTTACGCTCCACAAAAGAATAACACATATGTCTTAACCGTATCAGGTTTTATTTCTTGAAACCGTGTAAGAACAATACAAAGCATAAGGTGTCATACAACATCGATGTAGTGTAAAAAATTTATACACACCACAGTGTTTTTCTCAATTATATAATCAACCAATGTTTCAATAATTTCACAAACATCCATGTGACTGTTTCTTGTTAACATGTCAACACAGATCAGTCACATATGTACACATACACAATATATCGGCTATTCTAATACTGCTGCCACATTCAGTTATCAAGTCTAAATTTTTTCTGATAGTTACACAAATTGGATCACCTGCATTAATACATATATGCATCATATCAGTCCTTTCATTTGACATAGTTCTCACAACAGACATTTGTTTCTTGAGGTTTGTAAAACGTTTGGTATCAACAGAGCATTTGCTTACAGCAACAGATACATTGGCAGATTCATTAATAATCATATACAACAAGCTGGTCATCTCACATCTAACACGTTGTTTAAAGGACAAGTTCGGTATTTTACAATTAAAGCCCTGTTTTAAAATCATCCCTGATGAAATAGAATAGTTAAGATTGTTTTTGAGACAAATGCTCCTGTCACGAGAATTTTAGGTTTCTGTGTTAGTACCCCCCCACCTTTACAATGAAAGCATAGGTGCACTCGAACAATCATTCATAAAAACGCATAAAACTTTAGTTTACAAAGACGTGAAACTCACCGAGTGGTCTGGGGTGTTCACTGATATGCTCACACAAAAATCGCTGCAAAATATGCTTTTCCAACAGGTTTTACCCTAGTTTTTGTCCAAGTCCATTTTCTTCCTGTTTTTGGTTGAAGTCCATATTAGTCAATTGGCGAGTTCACGTGCGCGATCATTGGTAACTAGATAACTAAGGATCGCGCACGCAAAGTTTTAAAAGTTTGTCAGTAAATCTATAACAACTTGGCAGTGACTATACACATTACATGGAAAATCTACATATTGTAGGGAACTTTTCTTTCCTTGTAGAAAAGTTAGCAACTGAGGAGACCAGGATACTTTTTGTATCTCTCACGCAGAAGTTCTTTATTGCGTCGCTGTAGTCATCTCAAAGATAGTCTAACTAAGGGAAAACATTCCCTTACAATTTATACATTTAGAGAGGAGTAGTTTACATGAAGGGGGAAGAAACTGAAACAAAAGCAAATGTAAATGATTCAACTGGTACATTAGTTCATCAGCATAGCAGGTTTCTGTGCCTTGAGATGCTAATCTGGAGGAGTTACATTGAGAAGGAGACTCTTGAAATGAAGAAGGAACACACCCTACTCTGAGGGCATTACCAATCCAATTGAAACAGCACAACTATTCAAATGCTGAGGGGCCAGGAACTCTGTTTCCAAAGAGCCATCCAAGAGCCATTAAAGACAAAAGGTGGAAGTCTCCCCCATAGCTGATCCAATCAACCTAAACAATTCAATCTCTAGGCTGATAGGTGAGAAAACAGGACTATCAGGAAAGGAGACTCTTGCTGGAGACTCAATACTAAACTTTCAGGTTTTATACCATTGGAGTGGAAACCTAAATTAAACATTTGATAAATTTGTAATCTCACACATCATTGTCAAGGCTGTGTTTTTGCATTTTCACATGAGTCCGAGCTCACTATTTCATGTTGTTCCAGGGCCGAGAAAACAGGGCTCAAATACGTGTCGATTTAGGCCTTTCTGCTGGATGGTGAAGGCACAAAAATGGCTGTATGAATTTCTTTATTGTTCATTGAGGCAATGTCCCACCAGATTGAGCCTCACATCATTGTAAAGCTCATGTTTTGTCATTTTACTTGAGGCCAAGCTCTCTTTCATGTGTTGTTCAAGGCCCGAGATAAAATGGGGTCACGTCGGCCACCATTAAGGGCACAAAACGCACAAAAACACTGCTCTTACGGACAGTGTACATGTACACATACAAATCTTTATGTAATCTTAAAGTTCATGTTATTCCTCTCACAACGAGCCCAAGCATGTTGCTGTGTTTCATCCGCCGAGCGCGAAATCCCCCTTCAAACACGAAGCAATCACGTAGCACGTAGCAATCAGTCCCTCTCATTCGTAAAAATAGACACAAATGTCGTACATCAAAACCAAAGGCACCGATGTTCTCAGTAGAGAGGGTCGGACGCTCCAATGCCAGACTCCTCCAATGCCTGACTCAGTGGAATCTGGCACTCTCACCCGTTTCTACAAATCACAGAGAGTGCTTGCTCAGCTCACGGAGCGGTTTCCAATACGGTGAGGGGCCGCGCATAATTGTGAGCCTCGCACGCCTGGATAGTACAGGCCACGAGACCAATGAATCAGGTGGCGTTTCGCCATTCGAACACACCCACACTCTCAGGCCGTGCGCCACTCTGCTTGGGAGGTACCGATCGGTTCTTTTTTAGGCTGCACTCTGAAAAATTCGTTCTATACAAAAAAAAAAAAAAAAAAAAAAGATTGGCGTCATCTCGATCCCGCCAAGACGGTCGCAACGATGTATTAATCACTTTTTGGACCTGGGACGAAGTCAGACTGCTTGAACTTGTTTAGTGTTTTGACTGATTTCAAAAGCACAAAAGAAAACAATAATGTCTTTATGCCCAAGAAATGAAAATGCAGATGATGTTGACTTTATTTCACAAACTAACACCGTTTCTTTTCAGTTCAGTCCATTTACAGTACAGCAACAAACGAGTATTTGCTCGAAGCTGAACATTGTACATGTTGTAAAAGATCAAAGCAATCCAGATGAGATTGTTGAAATGGCTGAACCTTGTGAAACCAAAGATATTGTTGGGCATGGTAACTGCTTTTTCAGATCGGTAGATTATGCAGTAAGTGTAAGTGAACAAGAACATAGAAAACCGAGACGCGCTGTTCTAACACATCCTCCAGGATGAAATAAAAAAATGAAATATGTTGGAACTTGGGCAACAGAGCTAGAAAAACAAGCAGCCATTGATTTAATTGGTGTGGAAATATTTACATTCAGTGAAGAGAAATGGCTTAAATAGTCAGCCTGCGTTCCCGCGTTTTGATAGTTTTTATTTTTATTTTTTTCACATGTATAGACTTACAATACTCCATCATTAATGGTTATATAAATAATTCAATACGTGATTATAAACTATAGAGGGGCTTCTTTTTTCTGTACACTTTTTTTTTGTTTTGTTTTTTGTTCAACCGATAATGTTCTGGGAGGCCATTGTTGCTATTGTAACGAACCACACTTTTACATGCCTCTGATTGACAGATAAATCATGCAATCTTTTTTCACTGTTGTTGAGATTTTTTCAGCTTTGTACAATATTTGCTTCATACGTTTACTGTAGTTCAATTGTATTGTTAAAGAGGGCAAGTTTTACCATTTAATTGAGGTGTGTATGAGTTTTAGACACATTGATGTAGTGATTCTAGCAAAGTTGAATAATTTATATTTATTCTACTCAAGTAAGAGTAAAAGTACCATATTTTAATTATACTAAAGAAAGTAGAAAAAAATAAAAATCTACTCAAGTGCTGTAACGAAAGTATTTGTAATGTTACTTTCCTCCTCTGATAGAAACACAACAATATATATCCCATTTCAATATTGTTAAGGCATGATGTTTGAATTAGGGATGTAAAAATGTTGTCAAAATAAGGTGTTATTTCTCTCTCTCACCCCCTTTTAAAATAGTTAGGGCAGCAGAAGTGTGGCCATCTACTTGCACTAGTGTTCTCCCCAATAATTAACTATTGAACCATCCCACTGCTTTTCTGATAGTTCAATAGAGATGAGTATTTGAATAAGTATTTTATAGTATTTATGAGGCGCATTTGTAAGAATAAGATAAATAATGGAATATTTTTGGTTTGTTCTAGTGTAGCTATTCACAATCTGAGAAAGATAAAAAGAACCACAAAATGATCAGACATTGGCAAAAGCCAATTCCAGTTAAGATCTCCTAAAAAACAAATTCATTATAATTTAATCTTATTAATAACTCCCTCAAAGAAGAAAGAGTGCCACAATCAGCTGAAGGGCTGAACAACCACCAACTGTAATGTGAAGAATCTTAGAAACATCAAGTTTCAACGTCAAGGGCCAACAATTCAAAATGTCTGCTTATTGACTGAGACAATCAGATTCACAACAAATGACTTTTTTCACATATATTGCAACACCTCCACCCTTTTTAGTCAGTCTGTTCAGAATAAGTTGTACCCATCTACAGACACATCCATTTCAGAAATAGAGTTGTTAAACCATGTTTCACTTCAAACAAAAACATAAGCATTGGTTGAAAGAGCCCAGATATGAACCACATCTATTTTGCCAACCAGACTATGAACATTGAAATGACTATCCTAACTAATGTTCTTGCTTCACCACATCTTAAACAATGTTTGACTTTCTGTAAGGACAATTCTAGGGAAAAATTCTAAGGCCGACTGTTGAGTTAAATTGAATAAAACTGTCTTTGGGACAATCAGCTTTTTCCATTTAGAGCAACAGAAAGATAAAATCATTTCTCCTAACAAAGCAAAGCCAACTTTTCCACCTTTTGTTGTTAGTGTGCACGGTGTTGAAAAATTTGAATAATGAACCATTTTATGATACAGTTAAGGAGAAAGCCTCAAAGCTTCATTTCACCATAACCAGTAGTTGCAGTGAAAATCAATTAAGTAAAAAATAAATAAATAAACTATTATATGCACACAAGCTTTTAGCTATGCTAATAATTTGACACAAAATACAGCAATCTCTTTCTGTCCAACTCCCTCTATGAGCTTCTAAAGCACTCAGAGAGGCCCTTTTAAAAAGGCCAAGCCCCTCCTATTTGGATTAAACCATTTAGTAATTAAAGGTAATTAAGAAATTCAAGAAAGATAAAAAATAGTATTTAACAGTAACAGAGAGGTACACTGTTAAAAATATATAAACATTTGAATTAAAACAAAAACTATTAATTAATAATGTTCAATAATGTTCAACCTAGAATTAAATAGATCACTAATCTCCCCCTCATACATGAGAACAATGGACTGTGCCTTCTATTGGCGGGAATGAGATAGTGACGGGAAGTTCGGTTCTTTTCCACCAACTGGTAAAAAATAAATAAATAAATAAATAAATAAAAAAACGGTTCACCAGTTCTTTTACGTAATGATGTCACTTCTATCTCCAAGGTTGATAAACAATACATATATAATACATAATTAAAATAAAGTAATTTGTAATCATAAATTCATCCCATCATTCTAGTCCTCAGTTCACCTGTGTTCATGTTTTATTGCTATCACGCATGCTTAGTATGTCCAGCTCATCCGTTCTCCGTATCAAGCGTGTCCGAAAGAAACAGTAGTAGTGTGTGTAAGTCTGAGCTGAGAACTGCTGAAACCTGAATGACACAGTCGAGTCGACAAAGCTAAAGTCGAAGTTAACCAGTCTGAGACTTTATTCAATCCAGCAGTAAGTTACATGGTTTTACTTCGAGTATACTATATTATACTATACTCAACTATATTAAAGGTATAGCGGAGGATCTTTCCGAAATTTAGAGAAGACCCGCCCTCTCCAATTTTTTTTAAAAAATGCAAATGCACAAACAAAACACTCTTGCTCCCGAGACACCTTGCACAATTATGTTGCAAATTATAAACTAACTCAAAAACATTCATAAAAAGACAACATGTCAAATGCCCTTCCGTGTTTTATTTACTTATTATACTGATCGATTGAGTGACCGAGGACTCAAGACATGATATGTGCAACCCTGTATCACACGAAATACTTTCTGAGGAAACTATTTTGCAAATCGCAATTATGTTACATAGCAACATATGAGCAGGGCTATTACGTCCTTGACATAATATGTCTCATTGTTAATGCGTAGCCTAGGTATTAATACGTTATTTTTATACATAGTTGCATAAGGAGAAGTAGCTTGTTGCGTTTGTGTAATAATAAACACACACGGTTTTAGAATATGAACACATGAACACACACGGTTTTAGAATATTTTAGCGTGATACCATTTACCATTTGGTCAAAAGGCTACTTTAGACAAATTGAGATGTTTACCGTGTCTATGCGGTGCATGACTTGTGCCAGGGCTAGCATTGCTAAGTCGCTTGCATTAACTTTTACTAGTGATTTTAAATGGATTTCTCCAAATAGCATTACAAACTTTACCTGTCTAGTAGAATCTTCGCGACTGCGGTATCAGTGAGAAGCCCGACCTGTGCTTTTAGCGCACGCCAGCGTGTGATATTCACCCAAAATCACTCTGGTCTTGTTTCTATATTCTGCCTTTCTCTTCTTATCATACACTTCGTATACATTTTTTCTCTTTCGACCCTCAGTCATTTTCAAAGGAATGGCTGAAACCGTAACTCCGACATAATACACCAGAATTTGAAAACTACATAGAGATGAGCACGTACGACGGCCTTACGTAAACATATCACCAGAATGATAGACACTTAGGTGGATCAATAGTATAGACTACCCACCCGGAAAAAGAAAATCCTCCGCTATACCTTTAATACAGTATAGTAATGTACTGTTAAACTATATTTACTGCTAACATAAGCTGCTTTCCGACCGGAGGGACTTTTGCAGTTCCTAGAACCTAACGTTCCTATAACCTTTTTTTCTCGTGTTCCGACCGGATTAAATTGAGGATTTTTTTAGTTCCTCAGACCGTAGTTCCTATAACTCTTTTAGTACCTAGTCTAGAGCAAGGACTTTTTTAGTTCCCTTTCCCTAGGTCTATGTTGATTGGTTAAACTTATAAGTCATGCCCACTGTCAACACTGAACTTGTAGCGCGCTGTCTGCCATACGCCGTGTGTTTTTGCAAAACATTACAACGAGGATTAAGACAAACATAACGCATTTAACCAGCTAATTGCTAATGCTAGTAAACTTACCCGTCGTTTGGTTTGCCTCCTGCGCTCTGCTCTTTTATCTTCTTCCATCATATTACTTAATATTATATTACGCTGGAGCCTTCGTCTTCTGTGTTTCTCTGTACAGAACTCAAGGATAATCTTTAAACGCCGCCGTTCGTTCTCCGTTATTAAGGTCCCAGCAAGGCAGAACAGGAACATTGCAATCGGTCTTTTTTTTATTTTTTTTTATAAGAACAATCTTAGTACAGACATTTATGTATACAGCAAAATTAACATACAATATTTAAATTACAAAGTCTTTCATACTAGGGGCATTGTGAACTTATATAAAGATATAACATTTGCATATTTTCAATGTTTTAAACGCTTTTTGCTTCATAGAAAATCGGAGTGAATCAATATAAACCTCAATTTCTTTCCTAAATAAAATAAAATTAGGCTTTTAGCAGGAGAATTTGCATTTATGAACAGAAAATTTTGCCATTAAAAGAATGAAATTAATTAAATAATTCTGATTGTGCTTAAATGCTGGTTTGTTGTTGTTGTATGTGACCGCGCGACGTCTAGTGATGACGCTTTAAAGACCGTCGCCATGCTTGCGTAACCCCTCCTACCAGTTCCTATGGCCACTTGGCCAGTGCGAACGCAATTAAGCAGCAAAACTGAGTTTGGGGGAGAGTAGTTCTTAGAACTGTTTAGAAGTGGACAGTTCCTATAACTAAGTTCCTATAACTACTTGGTCGGAAAGCGGCTATAGAGGAACAATTTCAAAAACTGGTACTAACAGCGATTGTGGATAATGTCAGTTCTGTTTGTGTTTGAGTCGAGATACGCACAACCGGCGCTGCGTCATCATAGAATGTCCCCGCCCCCTTTTGGGGGAAAACAAACTAGACTCCCCATAGACTTCAATACAAAATAACGGCAAAAACCAACGTCCGTAGACAGCCGACAGGCGTAAATAACTTATATAAGTGATATAAATCACTTATATACACCGGATGTCCAGCCTGCCTGCCATAGAGCGTGAAAAATACATTTTTTATGCCCGTTATCAACTAGCCCAGGCTACCTGCCATCAATCATTAATTCATGAGATACACATTACGTTTTTTTTTACTTTAAAAAGCGAAATAAAATCATTCACTCTCTTACCTCGTGAGTGACTCGACGAGGTAAAAGTAAATGTCCGGGTAAGACACCTCTGGCCACTGGGTGGGGTTGTTACCCCAATTTGACGCTGATAAAGGGACATGTTTTTAAATTGGCCAAATTAAGTTTGTGTATGTATTTTTCACACACTATGGCAGGCAGAGTGGACATATAATTACTTGACATGTTTTATATAAATGATTTCTTAACTTATTTACGCCTGTAAGCTGTGTACGGACGTTAGTTTTTGCTGTTATTTTGTATTGAAGTCTATGGGGAGTCTAATTTGTTTTCCCCCAAAAGGGGGCGGGGACAAAATTGACAGTTAAGTTCCCGGATGTGCCGGTTGTGCGTATCCCAAACGAAACAAGTTAGCTCGCCCCTCCCTCCCATTTCATGCATCATGAAAAAAACGATCATGCACGCGTATTTCTTAAAGCGACAAAAACACTATTTTCAGATTGACGGTCTGCCTCAATGATGTCTCATTCTGTGAACTTGGCTGCTTTGGATAACAATATAATATAAAATCTGCAGTCGAGCCATGTTGTACCATACGGCTAGTTTTGCTGGTGCTTCACTGGAAGCAGCTGTATGATAAAACGTAGCAGAATCAGTCATATAGCTACAGATCTAACATTATGGGGAAAACACAACAGCTATCTGGAATAATATTATAACAGCTTATTATTATTATTACTTATTACTTATTATTTTATTATCACTAAATCCCGACAATCTGACATTCGCTAGAGCTAAGTTTAGTCGAGCTTCGCTCTCGTTTTTTTAAAGAATTATATTTTCCCACGCAGTTCACATAAAATAAAGTTAGCACTAGAAGCGACTCACCTGTCCAGAAGAAATAGTGCAACCTCGGCGTCTGATTGAAAAATGTTCAATTCACTGAGTTCTCTCCACCGTTCAAAAGCCTTCCTGATTATTATTTGTTTCTTTGACAAAAAACGACGGTATTCCCTCGCCCTAAAGGTGGGCATACACTGTGCGATTTTTGTCCGATTTTGAGCCGAATTCTGACTCGTGCGACTCTTTTTCGTGTCGGACCGATTTTCAGCTTTGTCGTGCATCGTTTGTCGTGCAGTGTTCGTGCAGTGTACAGGGAGAAACCAGAGGCGATTAACCTCTCACGATCGACAATCGGATTGTCAGATGAATTTCTGGCATGTCAGAAATTTTGGTCGCTCCTCGTGACTATATCGCACAGTTGAAGCAAAGCTACGAACCGATTGCCCTAAACTCAGTGTTTTTTCCCTCACTGCACCTGCGCGAAAACAGAAGTTTAACCATTTCATCTGCAGCAAAAATAAAATAAAAACGAAAAGAGGGAGATCTTTAAGTTCTGTAGTTCAAACTAGCTACAAATTACTGTTGCTTACCTCCAGTTCGTGTTGCAATATGGATAATATTACCCACGTCTTCCAAGCCACCTGCGATGTAACGCCTCTTTTCATTGATGATTAATTATGGCAATGTTCAGACATATTATAGACTGTTAATAGTTATTTTATATGCCTATAATTCATTGTAATCGACCTAAATGTTTTAGACAATTTTTAACGAGGAGTAAGAATATGTAACATTTTATTATCCTCGCAGCATGTTGGTTATGTGCTGTGAAAATATTGCGTGGCAAATTAATTATAATAGCGGATCAATTTAATTATAAAATTAGCCTATAGGCTTCCCCTAATAATGACAATTCAATATTACTAATAATAATTAAATGCATAAATTGAAAATGCTATCATCTAGATACTGATAGCAGATGCTTGTTTTGACAATATCTCTGGATACATACATGTATATAGGCGCAATCCAGGGGGTTATCGCAGATATTACACGTATAGTGTGAGCAGTGAAGTTACAGCTCGACGATCGGACCGTACAGTGTGAGCACATAAATCCTGAACTTTGCCTTTGCATCGTATGCGATTTACTCGTTGAGTGTGAGTACGTACCTTGCTGAAATCGCACAGTGTATGCCTGCCTTAAAGGGGTGATGAACTGAGAAATCAAATTTTCCTTGAGCTTTTGACATCTAAGAGGTCATCATATTATAAAACTATCCTGTAAGTTTCAGAACTGAAAACGTCCTTGTTAGTCCAATAAAAGCTTTTATGGACACCAGGCTCAGCAAACGACTCGTTTTTCAAAGTGGGGAAGTATGACGACAAAGAGGATAAAAGACCAACCCCGCAGAAGAAGATCAACGTCTGCTTCAACACCGCCGGTTTAGCCCCGCCCACCGATTCACGCATTACACGCATAGCTAAGTAACATACATGTACATGCTTACCTCGTGATGACAAACTGGATCGAGCTACCGAGCAATCCCAGACAACAAATTAGATCGTGCCGACGTTGGGGCGCGCGTGCCTGCCCGACATAAAGTGCCTCGGTGAGATGTCTTATGGAGATCGGTAGCTAATCGGCAAGACATTGGGAAGACGGTGGTTTTAGAACGATCGCCGACCGTGAGCCAACGTAAACCCGACATGATCGCCGACCGTGACCCAACGTAAACCCGATATAATTATTATTACCTATTCAGCGCGATCCCACTAGAGCAGGAAAAACATTCAGACGCCTCGTTCCCTTTGACTTAACACCGGAACAGCTGATTTTCAAGTGCATGCTTGAAAAAATCAGCTGTTCCGGTGTTAAGTCAAAGGGAACGAGGCGTCTGAATGTTTTTCGCCGCTCTAGTAGGATCCCACCGTTATGTCTTATTGATTTGTTTAGGCTAACTGCTGTCAGATTGTTCCAAGGACACAAGTTGCCTATCGTCTAACAATCAATAACAATATGATTTGTTAATCTTAACATTTCTTGCCTAGCAATTTTGACAATTAAATTGAAATTGAAGTGAAAGTTAAATTGAAAGTTAGTGATTATTGTTTGTGTGGGGTGTAGCCTATTTCATACACAGTCTGACTACCTGAGAAATGTCAAAACATAAAAAATGAATGGATCAGTGACATTAAAATTAAGTTTTATGGTCATGCAAATTAAGCTACAGGAGTTTTCCAGGATAAATAATAAAAAGAAGAGCACCGGAAGATGACCTTGAACATTTATTTTTTACTTTTGTTTTTGCAAAAGCAGTATCATTTATTCTAACACTCATCAAATCACACATAGAAAAGTACAACAAAAAGAAATTCCCTCCAAAATAGGTAAACAGGAAAAATCAGTCCAATCAATTATTTCACTTTAAGATGCTCGCCCTCTTGCTTCCTGTCCCTCCTCAGCCGCAGCCAGTTTCTCACAGCCATCTCTACATCTGTCTCAGTGGAATTGTGTTGGGCAGGATTTCTTAAAGGGTTAGTTCACCCAAAAATGAAAATTCGGTCAGTATTTACTCACCCTCATGTTGTTCCAACCCCATAAGACCTTCGTTCATCTTCGGAACACATATTAAGATATTTAAGATATTAAGATCGCTCTTGCATACTAGTCCATAGGCTTCTTGAGGGAATGACTTGCTGGACTCGAAAAGTCATTAAAGGACAACGTTAAAATAGTCCAAGTGACTACAGTGGCTCAATCTTAACTTTATCAAACGACGAGAATACATGTGTGCGCAAAAACAACAAAAATAACGACTTTATTTCAACTATTCGTTTATTTATCCCTCTGCCTCGAGTCAGGTTACTAGTTTAATAGCGTAAGCTTCTGTTATTGTACGTCACACGCATCACACACATGACCAGCGTCGGCCAATAGTGAGCCTGCGTGTGACGTAGCTTTACGCTATCACACTACGTTAGCTGACTACAGGCCCATAGAGAAGGAAGTGAATAGTTGAAATAAAGTCGTTATTTTGGTTTGTTTTTGCGCACAAAACGTATTCTCGTTATTTGATAAAGTTAAGATTGAGCCCCTGTAGTCACTTGGACTATTTTAACGATGTCTTTAATGACTTTTCAAGGACAAGAGCGATCTTAATATCTTAAATATCTTAATTTGTGTTCCGAAGATGAACGAAGGTCTTACGGGGTTGGAACAACATGAGGGTGAGTAAATACTGACAGAATTTTCATTTTTGGGTGAACTAACCCTTTAACACAGCACCTAAACGAAACAAAATAAAAAAAGATAAAGCAAATTTATACTTTTACTAAATTATTCTGAAGTTCTGAGTAAGAAGTGCAGTAGCATAAATCACATATAAAATATCTTACCATTGTTAGTCCTCTGAAGGATCCCTGGAAAAGAGTGGCGTGGCTGCTGGAAAGCACACAGGCCATCGTTATTATCCGGCGGCGTCACTAGAAAATACAGAAAAACTAAATTATTGGAGTGAACACTAAGTCAAGTTTATCACAATTATATAAACTAATGTCAGTGAGCTGAGTAATTGCCACACATTTCTATCAGCAGCAACTCATCTTAACCCATGTCAAAATAACAGAGCTAACCAAGTGTCACTCCACATCAGTGGTTCTCAAACTTTTTCTGTCATTCCCCACTTTGCATAGAACTGTGCTGTGCTCTATATGTGTTTGTGTGCGTGTTTGCGAGTGTGTGTCAGTGTGTTCTTTTTCTGCATCTTAAATAGTTTACAGTCAGGAAAGCCTTCAGTCTATGGAAGCACATGGGTAGCAATATTCAATTTGAATGAAAATTAATTTCATGAAAATGCAAGTGTCTTGACTGTGAGTGTAAACGCAATTAAGAAAAGTAACATTTGAATGATCATTTTGCCACAGTTTTTGCTTGAACATGTTACACATTTCTAATCATTTCTGTAATGCATTTTCATTTTCATTTTGCCACTTATAAAGCGTTTCAATATGCATATTAAAACTAGTGTATGAAATGGCAAATGTAAATTATGTAATTTCATTTTCATTTTGCACCAAACGTTTGCTAGAATGCAAAATATAAATTTAAATACACAATTCAATGCCATTTTACATATTGCATTGTCATTTTGCATATTACATTTCAAATTGAATAATGCAACACATGTGCTTCCATATCAGTCCTCCAGTCCTCCTTGAATATTAACTGTGGCCTCTTGGAAAGACAGAAAACCTTGGCTTACTTATCACACTACCAATTTAAACTCAAATCCTATCTGAAACACCAAACTATGGTATGCGCTGTGGACCTGTGCAGTACTCTGTGTCTACTTGAGTTTAGGGACCTGATGCAGTTTACTACAGAGGGGACACTTACCTTTACTATACGATGATGTGGGATGGGCTGGAGGAGATTTGTCGTGCGTTTTCTTCTTCTTTGCCTGTGTTGTTTGTGGTGCATTTAGGTTGTCTGATGAAGGGCACAATTTAGGGTGTCTGATGCAGGGGATGGTGGTGGTGATGGTGATCTAAGTTGCAATGGTCTGTAAATAAAACGTTTTTACAAAGATTAGTTATCATATTGATCACATCGAACAGAGAGAAATACGACATGGGTGAAATTAAATACCAAAGATACAAATAAAATGGTTGTAAACAAAACCCGACCATACCCTAAATTATTTGTTATTAAAACATTAACACACAAACCACTGTTAATTTATCATAAAGCAAGCAGCTACTACGTGCATGGTCTGGCATGACTGAATGCGCTCCCTTAATAATTCCAAAAAAGCTGAGAGCTCATCGCGATCTCACACATCTCTGTTATTACCAGTGAAGCTGACTGCACAATGAATCTCATATAATATCTAGGCTACACTTTGTTTGTTACATTTAGAGGATTTGCCAGCATACAGAATTCAGCACTGAATAAAAAAAGTCTGTTTTGAGCAGTGAGGGAAGTATATCTTAAATCAACATGTCTGTGATTGGCTACAGTACATCGCTCAATAATGCAAACATGTTATAAATAGAAACTCTGGCCTGTAAATCGTTACTACTTTGTTTTAGTTGTTCTTGCATATGACTAAAAATCTATTAGTTTTTATATGTTTTATAAATAGATATTTCTAGATATTTCTAGTTTGCGGGAGTCCCGCAAATCGTTTTATTCTCCCGCAACCCGCACACACAGAGTGAGCGCATTACCGCCCACACTCGGCCATCAAATCCAGTGCAGCGCCGCACTCTATTGCGTTGGGAGTGCACGTCTCTAGATCGAAGGCCCGGCCCGAGGATAGTGTCAGCCCAGGTCGGGTCAAGTCCTTGCTCGGGCAGAGAATCTAAGCTCTAGTTCACGATAAGGAATCGAGAGTTTGTCATCCAGTCTCTTTGGTATAGAAAGACAGAGAGACGAGGAAAACAAACAAGCATGCAAATGTAAATTATCGCGTCCAGAAAAATTTGAGTTGCCATGCCTCTATCATATTTGCTGAGTGACAAAAATTACCTTTTATTGTCAGTGATAGACAGTTGACAAATATCTATACCAACATAAAATTTGCAACGTTACAGCACTCAGCATTAACCTGATGTTGACAATGGAGATCTCCTGTAGCCTTATTTAGGTCAAAGATAGATATTTTCACTTCATTACTGCCATGGCCTACCTGTAAACCATTCCCTTGCTACTATTCAACTCGCTCCACTATAAGGTATAGGCTTTCCTGATGCAAAATTAATAGTACAGACAGTAAAGGCAGAGACAGGCAAAGGTCACATTTTTTAGGATCTTAGAATGCCAATAATCAAGACAACCAAACAGGGGAAAGTTATTACATACGTGTGTATCAATATGTGAAGACCCTAGAGATGTCCCCTACTCGTCTCAATCCAGATGGATGTGGTGCTGGCCCAGCCAACACAGTCATGTGGGGCCCACATTGGTTTGACCTGGGCTATCTAACTGGGACCCAGCCAGTTTTGTCCATGGTTTCCATGGTGGCCCTACATGGGTTTGACCAGATGAAATGAACACTGCTCAGTGTGCACACTACAGGCTGTTAAATGTAACACTGAATCAGTTTTGGGGTTAATGAGATAATTAAGTGATTAATTTAGTGATGATTGAGCATTATTGAAGACACCTGATGTTAACAAGCAGAATCACTGAAGGAGAAAATCACAAATTGTAAGCCACCGTTATGGAGATCAGTGTCTGCTTTAGTTGGGCTCTTGACACTTATACTTTCACTTTATATTTTGCTTGTTTGCTGTTATTGACTTATAACAGTCAAATGAATAAAGACAAGTATAATCTGAAACAGCTGGTTATATTTCAATGTAATCATGCTGTGATCTGAGAAATGAAACTTATTCAGATGATTTGGTTAAATTTGTTAGTAACAGCTCTGTGATAATATAGTATATGATTGTCAATATTTTCTATAAATTCATAATATTTAATAAAAATTGTTCTGATCAAATCACTGCCAATTGTATTTATTTAGAAACACAGATATCAATAATCATCTCAACCTGTGCATCTCAACCATGGTGACATTAATAATCCTTGTTGCCACCAATCACAACTCATTAATGGCTCCCATCCTGCATTGTGGTATGAATAAATTATGATCTGAATTGTCTATGTAATTTACTTTTCCTACTTGAATATTCTACTCGTCACCGTTGTTGAGAAGCATTGACTGAATCTTGAGGTCTGTGTGTGCCACAGAAAGATTTTTTTAAAAACTTTCATTATCCATTATATTATATCTAGCAGTCTGAATATTTATGCAGAATCTGTTATACATTTACCAACAGAATAAATCACAAATATAAATTTCAAATGATGAATGTCATTACATGACCAACACCATATTATATTTTTTTTATCATTGTTCATCTGGCAGGTATAATTCAGATGCAACAGTCAAGTAAAATATAAAGTTTATAATGTAAGGGTCAATAGCCCAACTAAAGCAAACACTGATCTCCATAACGGTGGCTTAATTTTAGATTTTCTGCTTTAGGTGTCTTCACTTCATGATCTTATTAACTTTAACACTCTTGAGTGTGGACTCCCAGGTGCGTTAGTTTAACACGGGAGATTGTCGTGACGAAGAACCATAGTTAACTGACAAGCTGAGCCATATCGCATTAAATATCGCTATCGATATGTCCTCGATATTAACGCGATTTGGCTCAGCTTGTCAGTGATCTACGGCTCTTTGTAGTGAATGCCGCTCCATCTGAAAGCATGTGAAAAGTGATTTACTACTAATCAAGGAACCGGTTTTACTGATTAGATGCACATAATAATATTGTGCGATATATTGCCCAGCCCTACAGCAAAGACCACAAAGATAAAGTTATAATGATGATTGTCATGACATTACCAAAACCATTAGATATTTTTTTCTTTGTTCATCTGGCAGTCATAACTCATAAACAATAGCCAAGCAAAATCCAGAGTTAACCCCCTGGGGTCGACCATATCGCCCGCGATATAAGCACACTTTTTTCCTTATCAGTGCAAAAAAGACTCAAATTACTCTGTTGATTTTTATCTTACATATAAGTGTTATACATCATTCGATCCTGTGAAGTGTGTATTTTTTTTGTGGAACCTCACAATAAAAACAAAGTGTTGTGTTTTTCGCCAAATAAACAATAATAAACATGATGCGCGTTCTGCGTTCTCTCTTTTAGTGAAGTCCATTCTAAAACGCGTCCGAAAAATACACTGTTACTCACTCAATACTTGTCATAGAGACACGAGACATATGTCTTTTTAAAGCTTGTGTTCTCTTCTTTTAAATGAAGTAATTTATTAAAAAAATAAATATTTCCAGTTTATGTAATCCGTTTGAAACCAAGGAGAGGCACAGTTTTTTCGTTCTCAGTTCATTATCTTTAATTAGCTGAGACCGCCACGCCCCCAGCGCTTTTCACATGGTAAAATGGGAGATCTAATGTTATGCAAAGCATACGCCCACCGATCAGTGGCATAACAACACAAAGTTTTTGGCACGCTACTCCGCCGAAAAGGTCCTTCAGATGATTCTACACAGCGAAGAAGATTTCACCTTTTCCTCTGAGGAAGATTCCTGCAACTCGGACGACGAACGGCTGCATTTTGAAGAACGCGTTGACCCCGCCGAGGATTTCATTTCGGAGTAAGTTGTTTAGTGTTGTATAATTCATTTTCTGATCATATAGAGCTCATATGAATTTTCCGACTATTTTGAAAAGATTGCCTCACATCATTCGGGCATAGTATAGGCTACCTAGCCTACGCTTGTATATGTTTTGAATGTGATATAGCCTGTTACTCTCTAAACAAATTTGTTGGGCTATTATATTATCTAATACTATGCGTATTTTGTTAACAATTACATGTTTAGGTTATATAGCCTACTGATTACGTTAAATATGTTTCAGCCGCCGGTAAAATATGTGATCTCTAGCCTGTCTAAATACAATACATTTTTATATATAACTGTTCATAATGTATTTAGTTTGCTAATAACTGCTTATGTTAATGTGTTTGAGAGAAATATATTTCAGGCTCCGGTAATTAGGTCTAAATACAATATATCTTGGCCTATAATTGTTCAGCTTTGGTTACCCTAGACACTATATCATGCGTAAATAACTTAGGCGTGCCTTATGCACAGATGTTTGTGAATACAGGTGTAAATGTTTGAAATGCGTTCGCAAACGGGCCATCCACTAAATGCGTGCATCAACAGCCTACTCGCGGTGACGCGACGCGTCGGCCCATTAATATTTCTCCGTCCCATATGGCCCATCAACAGATATAAATGTTCGGTTAGCCTATGACACTATCATGGCCTCGTGAATACAGGTGTAAATGTTTGAAATGTAGTGATGTGTCATTCACGAACTATCCGTTCATTGAGTAGGCTATTTCATGTATGGCCCATCTATAGATATTTCGCCTTTTTGTGTTTACAGAATAATAATGTAAAAGTTGTATTTTGTTTACTTTTAATAATGTAAAAGTTCCCATTCTTGAGTGAAACTACAAAAAACTTATTTTTTTTATCCATACCCATTATTTTTCCATCAGTTTACTTTGGATAATGCTAACAGTTTATTTTATTTTAATTTCTCAGGAATGTCTCAGCATCCCGTTCTCCTTCGCCAGCACCACGCAGAGGGACACGCAGGTGTCGTTCAGTTCTCGGTGCGATGGACAATTTCTACACAAGCCCAAAGCTCCTAAAAGACTTGTTTGCAATGAAGTTTGGTGCATGTGGGACTTACAGGGACAACAGGAAGGACTGCCCTAAGAATGCAGCTAATTCACTCTCTAAAAAATCTGCCAGAGGAGAGGATCCATCAGGTGGATTCGGGATGGACCTCTTGTTTTTGTGAAGTCGATGGAGAGAGGTATCTGTCTGTTCTACCATCCATCCTGCTTATACGGGAGACACTGTGCAGAGGAGGGTGAAAACACAAGATACATGGAGGACAAAGACATTTCCATGTCCTGCACCTGTGACTGCATACAATCAGAACATGGGCGGTGTTGACCTGTCTGATCAGCTGTTACAGTACTACACTGCACAACACAAAACAATGAAGTGGTACAGAAAGATTTTTCTACACTTCTTGGGCATTGTTTCCACCAACTCTTTCATTGTGCACAAAGAGCTACATGGTAACATGTCACATAAAGAGTTTATGGAGTAACTGATCACAGAGCTCTGTGGTGTGTCACAGAAAACTGCACCAAAACGGACCAATAGTGACCATGTACCAGTTCCAGGAGCTGAGCTGACATCAGATGAAAGGAATGTTGCCACACTTGGTCGCCGGACATGTGTTCATTGCAAAGCAGTGCGTGGTAAAACGCAATTAACACCATGGAAATGCCAGGCATGTGATGTTCACTTATGTCTTCAGTTGAAAAGGAACTGTTTTCAAGAGTGGCATAAAGATGTGTGACTGTGTTACTCTTAATTTATTATTATTATTATTTTTTTAAATATTAAAAATAGGAATGTGTCAAAACTTTTCACCTGTACTATGTTTATGTATGTAGCACTCTGGTCTTGTGAGGCACAATATTTAGTTCCTCCACATGGAGGAATTACAATAAAACAGAAAACATAACCTTTGAATCTCCTCTCATTCTTAGTTCAGGCTGCCTCACAGCAGCTTGATGGGCCATTAGCCGCTGGGGGAGTGTCTTCTGTCTCCCCTGGTGTAAATCTCACTTAATATTCATGGCCATTAACACTCCCACGCATACAGCAGTGCTGACACAAAAACTGACTTGCAATATTTAAATTGTTATATTGTGGTTTGTGAAAGTGTGGTCAGAATGATTTTCACATCATTTTGTAGTAAAAATTCTAGCCTACAAGAATAGTGAGTCAAAAGTCTTGTGAACAACTGTTCAGTATTTGTTAAATGGCCTTATTGCAGTGACAATTTTTTTCCTAAAACTAACTTACCACGCATAATATTTTTTTTCTATAAAATGCAAACATGTACATCTATTTTGCTCATGTATTATTGTAGCAGTGTTTGTGCTGAATATAGCATAATTATATGTTGGCCAATGGTATGTTGTAAGTAGCTGAAATAAGCAAAAATGTCAGGGCATGTCAAAACTTCTCAAGGGCCCCAAACACACCTCAGACCCCAGGGGGTTAATAATGTAAGTGTCAAGAGTCCAACTAAATCAAACACTGATCACCATAACGGTGGCTTACAATTTGTGATTGTCCTTCAGTGATTCTGCTTATGAAAATCAGGTGTTCATCAATAATGCTCAATCATTATTCAATCAATTAATTATCTCATTAACTCCAACACTGATTCAGTGTTACATTTAACAGCCTGTAGCGTGCACACTGAGCAGTTTTCATTTCATCTGGGCAAACCCATGTAGGGCCACCATGGAAACCTTGGACAAAACTGGCTGGGTCCCAGTTAGATAGCCCAGGTCAAACCAATGTGGGCCCCACATGACTGTGTTGGCTGGGGGTCCACTGGGGAGACCATACTGTAGTTTCAGCCACACTGCAGCCGTAATGCCGGACAGAAGGAGAGTCACACCAACATATGGAAAGAAGTGTAAATGGATGGAGAAGCATAGTTTACTATAAAACTGCGTCTTAGTTTGTGCTAATCTTGGCGAAAGCCGAGTACAAATCTGCATGAAGTTCTAACATCTACTCTCGTGTAATGGAAATCATGTACAAAATAACTTTTAACTAGATTAGTTAAAGATAGTGTTTCAGTTGTCTTTGAGGTTAATTAAAAACACATACTTACTGTACAAAAGCAAAGACACTGTGCAAAATGGGCCTGGGCTCTGAAAAGAGAAAAAGAAGAAACATGAAAAGGAGTCAAATATTGCAAATGCCTTTGTGAATTAATGTGCACTCAATTTATCTTTATTGACTAAAACAGTATGTTAAGAAAATGGCAACTCAGAACTGTATAGGATGACTTCTAGACTTCTCACTCACTGAAAAAAAAAAGAAAAGACCATTATTTTGTTTAACTAACAAAGGTTAAGGCTCTATTTTATGAATAGCTGTGTGTCTTCACTTACTATCACTTTACTATAACCACATCTTTGTATGACTGTGGCTGCGCGCTTGTACGAAACTAGCTAGGTCTTTGATTGACAGGTCAACTTTTAACGGTAAACGCACAACAAAAGAGCTGCTTTAATTTTAAGCGTATGTCACTTAAACAAAATCATTAAAAATCCCTTAAGTGTAAGGGGATCATTTTTGTTTGGAAAAAAGTCAGTCCATGTTAGTTTTATGACCGTTTATTAGCAGCTATATTAGTTTAGCCTGGTTGTTTTAAGTTAGGTTAACGTTACCTCTCCTCAGACAGACGAAAATGAATTCGCCTCATGTCTAAAAATACATAGGCTACTGTCAAACAACTCATTGAAAATATTTACTACGAGAACATAAAACAGTCAGTTAATAATTCTCCGCCGCCAATTTCTGTCATCCGTATTGAAAACATTTCTCAGAAAACTCGACGTTTTCTAACAAAATTACATTTTTCAATAAAAAAATAAGTACATAAAACAAAACAAACACTTACTGGCCTGAAAATTGTGTGTTTGAAGAGGATAAACATACTCACACAGTCCGTTAGACTTTAGCTGTAGGCTGTAGACGATGCTGAGATCACTCACGCGCATAGCTCACCCTCATAAAAACGTGTGCACGCGCGTGAAGATCTTGATGTGGACCAACGGTTGCGCAGATATTATTTATTTGAAAAAAAAGAAGCGGGATCGGCAAAATGGTTCATCACGGTTCCTCCGCCGATCTCCGGAGTTGTGCATGAAGTGGCTATTCATCCCGCGGACCGCCGATGGTTTACCCACCAAAGTTTTTTAGTTGTGCAGGGGAAAATCCCCTCCCGATACTTTGCCGCTGGTGCCCTCCAATTGCCAACGTTGGCAAGACGTTCAGTGCTATCTGGGTTAGGTTTCCAGAAATCAATTTTTTTTGTAGGACCAATCAGCGAATAGAGGGAGTGGCTGAGAACGATGACATTGATGTAGCGTGTCAGTTGAGTTCGGTAATGGCAACGGAAAAAGACGGGAGAAAAGCTATTCGATCCGTTGCTGGACAAGAAACTGCCGAATATACAGAATTTAATGCCGGATTGTTATCGTCTCACCTCTTATTGCACAACGGAGGACCAAGTGAAGGAGGCAGAAAGGTTGGAAGTTTGTGCTGGGCAGCTCAGTGTGCAAAATGACTGTGACATTTTGAACTTTAGCCTGGTGTTCGCGGTGTTCGGAAGCCCCGAGTCCTGGCTGCTAAACTATTGCTGAAGATTCGAGGAGTCGACCCGAAGAGCTGGACTAGATCCTCGAGCCTTTCTGGCCTGAAAAATCAGATGCCCGCGAGAGGATGACTGAAAGGCAGCAGGCCTTCTTCAATTATATGATGGATCAGCTCAAAGTAAAAGGTGAGTCTCTTGACTGTTTGACACGAAAACATTCCCTCAATACAAGTCACGTCACATGATACTAACAACCACCCACTCCTGATATTTCTGACAGATCGGAGAAACATTGAGCTGAGCGCGGCCAGGGTGATAAGTGAAGGAGTTTCCAGGGGTGTCTGGCAGCAGGACTGGGCTCCTGAAGATATTAAAACCAGCTTCCAGAAGTACATGGAAAAAAAAATAACCAAGTACATAACACACTGTTTAAGGAGAGACTATCAACAGAACGAAACAGAGAGACTCAGAAAATTGGTTGGAGTCTAGGGCCTGTTCAGTGTCCCTCATTTGGAGAGTTGTGTTTACATTAGTTTGAATTTTAATGTTTTAATTTAAATTCAAACTAATTTAAATTAAAACATTTTAAAAAAAATTGTGTGTACAGCATGTTACACACAAACACACTCACGCACACACACACACACACACATATATATATATATATATATATATATATATATACTCATATTGTCATCTTATCTTATTATCACGTAATACTTTAGGCGATATTGGTCGTCATGGTACTGGTTCAGCGTACCAGCATTTCAGCAAGATTTTTAAAGAAGTAGTCAGTCCAAAAAACAGGTAAAACTTAGATTATTTATTTGAATTCATTGATTAAAAGGCAAATTTGTAATTTAATGTGTTGGCTAATTATTTTTTCAGAACTTTACGCAGGACAATCGTACGCAGGGAATCATGGAAAAAAGTCAGTGGGACCTCAAAGAAATTAGGTTCCAGAGGAGGAGCCTCACACGAATGGATGACTTTGTGCAGATATACCAACAGATGCATGATGCAAAGCTCCGTTAATATGAAAGATCAAGAAAGAAAGTATGGAAATATTTTTTATGTTTGTACCTTTTACAAAACATTGTCATTTTAATGACTCTTTGTTAAAAACACTACCTCATGGCAAAGGACAATATGGACATTGATGGGTTTCAGTCAGTATTGCCCTTTAGTGCTATTGCACGGAATTGTCGAAACTCCACAAGAAAAGTTTGCGCAGATATTGAACATTCGGCAAAACCACTGGATCACAGTAAGCAATTTATTTTGTGGTGAAAATCAGCTCTCTGTGTATGACAGTAAAAGTGCCCCTCTGGACTTGAGAACCCTAAAGACACTGTCCTGGCTAGTAAAGCCAGAGTCAGACCATTTTGATGTTCTGCAACCAGCTGTGCAGCAGCAATCAAATCTGAGCAATTGTGGCGTTTTTTCAATAGCATTTCCATATGAGTAGTAATATGATGGAGCTTCTGTCAAAATGATTGATGGTGACCTTTGACCTGGCCCCTCCCCGTGCCCTGTGTTTGACCCTGCCCCTCCTCCCTGCGTCCTTGGGTGACCTTGTCCATTTGATGACCTTGCCCTGTGGTGACCTTGTGGCCAGTAGCGGAGTGGCAATCGGGAGAGTCTGGAGTTTTCCCGGTGGGCCGGTAGTGTTTCGAGGCCGCGAGGGCCGGCCCGGTCTGATAAAATGTTTTAATTGGAAGTTCGCCATGGCCCAAGCTAAGGGAAGAAAACATTTTTTTTTACATAACGGAGTAGGCTATATATTTGCACTAAGTGCCTGTCTTTACAACAAAACGACAGATGTATTCATACAGCCTCAGTGGCGTAACGTTAGGTCGTAGGGCGTGAAATACATGAAAGCAGCTTTTGATGCGCTGAACGCGAGTTCGAATCCGCCTTGCCGAACCCGTCTTCTCCCTTTTCCCAACACAGATATGTAAAGATGTAAAATGTAAAACCTAACATTAAGGTCTCTAGCGTTATGTTTTGCCAACGAACTGAAATTGAAACCATGATATGGCGTTGTGCCATTATAATAACTGACATTAGAATAGCATCCAGTTTGTGCTGCGTGATTACTTTGCTCACGCGATCGTCATGGTCTGGCTGCTGGTGTTTTCTCCTAAATAAAAGCTCAAGGGTTTATTTCTTGCAAATGAAGGAATTAGGACAAATGTATTGTAATTTTCCTATATTAGTGTAATGTGTAATGTTAAAATATACTTTTGAAATACTAATTTTTCATTTACATAGTATATTTATAGGCTAAATGGATTTTACAGTACGTCATAGGAATAATTATAAATCATTATTACATATTATAATAATTGTTTGGCATCCTAAAACACCATTGTAATGCAGACTAAGACTAATAACTAAAAAGATGTTTGAGCCCTCTTTATTGTCCTGGTACAAATTAATGTTTTTTTCTTTGTTCAACGAGCAGTTCATGGGTTGAAGCCAGTAGCGGAGTGGCAATCGGGAGAGTCGGGACTTTTCCCAGTGGGCCGGTATTGATTTGAGGCCGTGAGGGTCGGTCTGATAATAGTTATACTAGAGTCTGATATTGTATTATTAGCAATACCATCTGGCGGCAGGCGGCCTGATGTGCGGCCGCTTCCGCCGGTCAAACTGTCACTGACTGCAGCCTGCCTGCCTCTCTGTCTCCGCTCAACACTGTGTCTGTGTGCACTGCGAAGTTAACCCGTTCGGCAGGTCCAACCATGTCTAGGATTTTCAAAAACATAGGGGGGTCAGAGCCCGGCCGCCCCGGCCCCTCCCTAAATGGTATAACCTGTCGGCCGGCCTTTGATGTAAAAAGCCACTGAACACCTCTTTTCCCGCTTCATGTTTTGAAAGTTTAACGGACGGTCGGTGTGTGAGTAACTTACTACTACTGTAATGAGTAATGATGGAAGAAAGGCAAAAAAGAAAACTGAAAGGTGGTGCTGAGAAAATCAAACTCAAAAGAAAAAAAATGATGGAGGAGGAGGCATGGAAATGCTCCAAAATTACAGACATGTTCCGGGCAACAATGAGCAAATATACTACAGGTGAAATAAACTGAGTCTGAAGTACTTGTTGTCGTTAAAAAGATAGGCACAGATGGGAATTAGTATCAGCTACCAGCACTACCGGCTAGCCAAAAGCTTGTGTAATTTGAAAATAGCTGTGGTAAATTAGACAAATTAATAGATTACTATTGGTGACTGACTCTTGAATTTGTCCTTCAGTCAGTGGTTGGCAGAGTAGCTAACAGTTAACTTTCCGTGACTGCTGCTATGTTAACATTGAGTGTATACGGATTATTATGTTAAAACCTATTTTTTACAGTCTATGATTAACTAACTCTAGCCGAAGCTAAAGAGCAAGGTGTCGTGACCGTTTTATCACCTGATTCAACAGGCCTGCCGCCTGCCGTTATGGGCTGAGAGGTTTTGTATGTAACGACGTTAGGCCCACAATAAAAGTCTAACGTTAATAGCCACCAGAAATAACTTTCTCTCGGGATAAAGCCTAACGAAGACAGTATTCCATGATGGGCTTAGTAAAGCAAGCCTAAGGCCCTCAACTATGATTTTATTATATTAAATATTAATATTAAATGTTTTATTTTATTTTTAAACTATGATATTAGTTATTGATGTATTTTAAATGACTAGCTAATACTAGGTTTATTTTACATGTGCATTGCCGTTTTAAAATGTATCTAATATGATACTTTATATTATACATTACATTATTGCTTTTATTATTATTTTACTGACTCGAAGTTTCCTCTTGACACTGCACATGTAAAATACCCCAAGTAGCAAGGTTTTTATGGGAGAAAAAGGGCTGTCTACTGGCGCCAAGTATACCTAACTTTGGATAACGTGAGGAAGATTTTTGTACCCTTTTGCCTTTCCTCTTTCCGTTCTCTACATGACTTCTCATGTCTCCACAGTTCAGTCCTCTTGAACATTGCATAACAGTGTTGACATGGTAGGTAGCTCTCTAAGTCTGCCCTCACAGAGGGCCGTTTCCATACTACAATCTCACCATTTCCTTCCTTGAGGACCATGTGATTGTGTTGCCAGTCACCCTTATTACGAAGGCCTTCTATCAGAGTCTTCCTTTGTTTTGAGGCAACTGGGAAACTAAAAGCATGGGCGACATCACGTTCCATACCATGTTTTCTTTCTAGATGTCTAGCTATCTTCAATTGAGCCTTTTCACAGAACACACAGTAGGTGCTTCTCTGGAGTATTGTCGCAGGACTGGGACTCTAGTGCAGGCAACTCATCTTCACTGGATGATGGCGATGGAGATGGCTTGTAGTCCTTATCCAGTGGATCTGCATCCGACTCACTGGATGACAGAAGCTCTTCTCGGAGCACCTCGTCTTCTCTGGGTGGTGATGGGGGGCTCCCAGGTGCATCACCACCACTCTCTTTGCAGTGGTTCTTCACAGCAGGGCAAAAGAGAAAATGATCAATTAGATACAGATACATTAGAGCAGGGGTCCTGAATTAAATTTTAGTAAGGTCCAAATTCAAAATATAAACACAGACTACGGCCAAAAGTTTGGACACATTACTATTTGTAATGTTTTTGAAAGAAGTTTATTCTGCTCATCACGCCTGCATTTACTTGATCACAAATACAGAAAAAAGTGATATTGTGATATTACAGATTAAAATAATTGGTTTTCAATTTATTATACTTTAAATTATCATTTATTTCTGTGATAGGGTTAGGGTTAACCTAACCCTGTCACAGAAATAAATGATCATTAACCGCTAACCCTAACCCTGAGTTTTTAGGATCATTACTCCAGTCTACAGTGTCACATGTGACATCCAGTCTATCACATGATACTTTGGAAATCATTCTAATATTCTGATTTATTATCAAAGTTGGAAACAGTTCTGCTGCTTAATATATTTTCATAACTTGTGATACTTCTTTAGGATACTTTGAATAAAAAGTTAAAAAAATATATAAAATATATTAAAATAGAAACCCTTTTTTCTATTTTAAAATAAATCAATACTTTAATTCAGCAAGGATGTGTTAAATTGATAAAAAGTGATAGTAAAGACAATTTATATTATTAGAAAATATTATTTTATTATGAATAAAAGCAACTCTTTTTAACCTTTCATTTATCAAATATATTAGGCAGCAGAACTGTTTCCAACACTCATAATAAATCAGAATATAAGAATGATAGACTGAAGACTGGAGTAATGATCCTGAAAATTCAGCTTTGCATCAAAGAAATAAATGATCATTTGAAGTATAATAAATTGAAAACCAATTATTTTAAATTGTAATAGTATTAATTTTTTCTGTATTTTTGATCAAATAAATGCAGGCTGGATGAGCAGAAGGAACTTATTTCAAAAACATTACAAAAAGTAATGTCCAAACTTTGGCCTGTAGTTTGTGTTTCAATCTAAGGTCCGGAACATACAGGTTAATTTAGTTATATGGTGATTTGAAAATAGTGCAATTAATTGAATCCTGTTAATATAGTTCTTTGCTCTAAATATAAAAAATTGTTTTGGCTCCTTAATATAAAAATACATAACGTTAGCCCAGAAGTCACTATGGCAGACCCCGGTCTGGATACCACGTGCCAACCTGTCCGGGCCCAAACCTGGACCCAACCGTGAATCCCCACAGACAGCGAGCTCTGCGTATGCCCTCCCAACCTCTCTGACTGCTGCAAATAAGCATAACTACAGCCCAGATGAACAGAATGAGAAACGTGTCCTTATTTCTTCTAGACACGGCTGCGGAATGCCTGAAATACAGTTCTCTGGGGACACCCTAATTAAACATGCACGCGCTTAAATGGCTGAGAGAAGCTGCGATATATACAGGGTTTTTTTTATATATATATATACACGAAAATATATTTAAAAAAGTAATAGCACAAACAACATATTGATGATTCTTTTTTGCATGCCACAGACACGTGCACGCGAGGAAAAGTGCAGACGCCTCCAGACTCTACTGTTTATAAAAGTTTAAAAGCCGAACAAGCACAATTGGAAATATTTACATCACAAATGTACATCAGGCGATTGACATTTGTATAAGAATTTGAGCATGATGAGGTGAAAGTTCACGGAGGTCTAAAAGAGGATTTTAACCATTTGTAAACCGAGACTAAATTAGGTCTTAACCAGGACTAAACCTGCTGGGCCCAGTTGCATAAACAAAACATAGCCATTACGTTAAGACAGTGTCTATAGTTCTAGTATTACCCACTACCAGTTAACGTTAGTCAGGGGCAGTCAGTCTTGCTTTTCGGTATCAAATTAACGTTAGGCCAATCTACGTTTATATGTAACTGATTTTAAAAAAGCTATGAGCAGTCTAAAAGAAACAAATTTGATGTCTAACTTGAAAGACTAGTCTTAGAGGTTTAAGCAACCGGACACCGGACTAAACCAGTAACGTACTAAACAGGGCCCAGTCAGTTTCATTAAACTGTACAAATCAACCTTAAAATCATATCATGCATAAGAATAAGAAAAAAAATACTTAACAGAGCATTTACAACTTTCTCTTCACACTTTCAGTTGTGATTCCTTAAAATTGCAAGTCTTTTCTTAAATCTGTCCATGTCTTCTTTCTTTCAAATCTGTTAAATGATGTGAAATCGTGGATGTCGCAGTCAGAGGGGCGCGTGCAGGTGCCCGAGCTCTAATTGGTTAACAAGCTGGGGGAGGGGGGGAGCGCGCACAGGAGCTCGGCCCATTACTTCAGCCTAGGCCTTCAGCCTAAGACTGTGTCTAAAGTCAGTTGTAGTTGTTCTGCTTGTCTCATTTTCCATCCTCTTCTTTCCTTCAGTGATTCTGCTTGTTAACAGGCTTATTAAGGTTGAGATGACTCCATGTTTAATATACACAGATTTTGTGGCTCAGATAAAGTCCAGTTGTGGTTTATTTCTTTGCTCTTGGCTGACATGTGGCATTGCTATGGCCTGCTTGTGGCCCAGATCTGGCAAACAGGAGTGGGCCACCCAAGGGCCGTAATTCATTGCTGCATGTGGGCCAGATCCGCATGCCACAAGTGCCAGATGTGGGCCAGATCTGGGCCGAAGTAATGTTGCTATGTGGGCAGAGGGATTATGAATATCTCCTTTTGTTCCCCTGTCAATCAGAAAATACTGCCAATAGCCTTAAACAATTGATTTATGCCCCATTTTTAGGAATAAAATGTCTTATAAATCAGGCCAAGAATGACATATCAACAAATCCCTCCGGACAAACCTTCACAATATAGTTATAAATACGAGTGTACAGTTTGGTGTGTGTAGGAGCTACAGAAGTGGAAAATCCTCACTCGGAGTGTGAGAAAAAAACTCATTTTGAGAAAAAGGCTTTTAAAGATTTTTATGGGAAAATTCCACTAATTTCTATTGAAAGCCACGAATTACAGACAAAATATGCTTTAGGTCCAAGTAAAATCCATGCATCCCACTGTTTAACATCCATAACTCATCATTGCTTCATCCGTCACGGATCCTCTAAAACAACACATCAGCAAATTCAGCAGTCCATCACAGGGGAACATGACCTGAGCGACTCACACACACTTCAGGATACACAATTACACATCTGTAGCGGTGTGTGTGACGACGGTGCAGACGGCGATCGCGGATTTACAACGACAACTTCTGATGAATTAGGCGAAATCTACACACGCAAACACACAAAGTGTAGTAAAATAAAGACCTAAATGTGTATTTTGGAAAAATATCCCAAAATCTCTAAATTGACCAGTGAAAAAAACACGATGTTTTTGCCTGCCGTGTCTCGCCTTAACATTGATCTTAAGCATATCTTGAAAAGTTGTTTCACAATAATACGTTTAATACGCACTTAATACAGAATAATTTAAATATATTGAGTATGTCCAAAAGAGAGCCCAATTTAAATGCATTTCCTCTTCACCTGGGAACACAGATGATGAAGTTTACCATCATCATCAAATGAATCTCAAGAGCCTGAAATGGAAACTGGATCCGGCAGAACCTTAAAGAAAACTTTCAAACCTGCTTTAAACAATTCCACCTTAATTTCTTTAGTTTCTTCTCCACATAATCAAGCACACTAGAGAGTCAGCAAGCTGAACAACATGTGCTAACGTTTGAGCAAAGGCTGAAACACAATAATTCCCACATGATCTTACCGGGAATCAGACTGAAGACGCTGCTCATCAGGAGATGATGATGATGATGATGATGGTGTGTATGAGCTGCTCTGACATCTTTTATCTTTTATAGCCTGAGTTAACTCCACATCCACATCCACATCCAAACAAAGATGCATTAAACATCATTAACAGTTAATGCACACGCAACCGCATCAGCAATCAGCAAACCACACAATATACAACCATTAACAACAGCACAAGTGTTATACAGAGGAGAATGTGAATAGCCATTAATACAGTCATATAACACTAAGATTTTCTTTTATCAAATTATGATTATACAGTACAGGCTAAATAAAGACAATATCTTAAAGCAACTTTTCCTTCATTCTCTCATCATTTCGCTAGGGCTGGGTATCGAGTTCGATACTTTTTAGGTACTGACCGAATCGCCTCGACACTACCGAGTATCATGAAGGATTTAACCTGAAGCTCTTCTACTGAGGATCATAATTGATTTGGTTTCTCCCATTAGAAAACACTTCCCTATTGAGTGGATGTGGGGGATTTTCTAAAGCTTTATTCCTGAAAGCTTGTTACTAACAGATTCAGTATGATTGCACATTTCCTCATTTCCCATCAGCATTAATTCATAATGAATAATGCCACAGACCACCTCTAATATAACACGAGTCATAATACAAAATCATAATTTACTCATCCTCCAGTTGTTGCAAACCTGTATGAGTTTCTTTCTTCTTCTGAACACAAAGGACGATATTTTGAAGAACATTGTGTTTTTTCTACTAAGGAAGTCAATGGTGCCAAACAACTGTTTGGTTCCAATCGTTCTTCAAAATATCGTCCTTTGTGTTCAGCAGAAGAAAGAAACTCATACAGGTTTGCAACAACTCGAGGGTGAGTAAATGATGAGATAATTTCCATTTTTGGGTGGAGTATCCCTTTAAAGATTTTAGTTTGATATCATCTGCTGAAGTAAATTGGACAAACAGTGATGCAACTGTGTTTGTAGATTGGGGAAAAGGTCTATTCACATTACCCAAAGGAGCGTTATCATGGAATAAAAGAGGTTTGAAATACCTTGGAGTTTATTTAGGTAACAATGAAATGTTGCAGGAAAACTGGGAAGGTTTTTTGGAGAAAGTTCAAGATCGACCTGAAAAATGGAAGTGGCTCCTTCCAAAATTGTCTTACAGAGGAAGAACTTTAATAATGAACAGCGTAGTATCTTCTGCTTTGTGGCATCGTCTGGCTTGTGTTGATCCCCCTGCTGGATTTTGGAAGATTGCAGTCAATTCTGGAGAACTTCTTTTGGGACGAACTGCACTTGGTTCCTCAAAGTGTGCTGTTCCTCCAAACGGAAGAAGGAGGACAAGGACTAGTTCATCTGGCAAGTAGAGGAGCAACGTTTCGTCTTCAATATATCCAAAGATGGATCCAAGCAATGGTTGAAATCTAATGATTCACTCTTTTGGATATTAGAAGAGCCTTTAATAGGCGGAGCTGGTTTTGATGTGTCTTGTGGATATTAGTGGAGTTGATTTTACCAATGTTAAAGAGTTGTCCTCACATGTGGGTATGGTGTCTCTTTGAAAAGTCCATATGTTTGTGGATCTGATTAAGCAGAGATTGACTGCTGAGGAAAGAGCACTTCTCAGAGACTATTGGAGTGGACGAAGTACTCCCACAGGCAGGGGCGTAGCAACCGGGGTGGACATCCCATCCATTTTTGTTTTTGCCAAGCGCCAATATTTCCGGACGTGTTCTCTGATTTGTTACTTAGACTTGAGTGAACTAACATTCAGCCAATCACAGCCCGAATCATCTCGTGGGCGTGTCTGCCATGAGCTTCAAATCTCTTGTTGCGATTTTTTGCTCGTTAGTCTCAAGTCGCTCTGCTGTTTGGCCGTCTGGGATAAAATGCACCCCAGAAAAAAGCAGAGGACGATTACGACATTTTTCCAAACACACACTGTAAGTATAATGTGTTACAGTATGTTGCGATGACATGAATCACATGTAAAGTTTCCAAAAATAAGGATTGTGCCGAGTGTGTGTTAAATGCTCTACTTGTCACTTTAGATAAAAGTGTCTGTTAAATGAGACATAACAGATTATTCCTATTCCCATTAGTAGGGATGGCTCGATACCAATATTTTGGATTCAGAACCTAATACCTCGGTATCGATAATAAATTGATACCTCAGTCGAAAAAAAAGTAATTTAAACTATTTTATTAAACACTGCTTGAAACTCTCAACTACCATATGTGCAAAGAAAAGTCTATAAAAAAAACAATAAAAATGTCTCAAAATGTAAAAAAATAAATAAATTCAGTAAAGGAACATATACAGTAGGTACAATTTGGATTTTGGGGAAAAAGAAAAAAAACCCAAATATTATACAATTAAAATAGGTTAATATAATAATAGATTAACATAGGCTATATTACAATAATAAATTAACTGATATGTAAACCATTAGCTGTCATGCATCAACAGAGAATTATCAACATTTAGAGTGTTATTCGTGGTTGTATTTGTTTGGGTTCATATTATGCATACAATGCATTGCAAAAAGTAATGTTCAGATGCTAAACATTTATTAGTATATAACACTTTTAGGTCATTTTGTCAGCGTGTCATGCAAGAAGATTTGAGCTTTCATGTTTACATTTAATTAATAGGCTCTAATGTGCGCTGTTCAGTGTTCAAGAAAAGTCTAAATTAAATCAGTTGAATGATGAAATCTCCCGTCGATCGCTGATCGAGTCAGGATGAGCAACTGACGAGCGCTCCGGCAGATTTGACGTGTTTCCTCCAACATTATTAAAGGCAACGTTTGCAGAGTGGTGCATTGAGGTCTGTTTCTCTGTTTACTTTTCTCATTACTTTTGGAGGCAAAGTATGTCTTATCTCACTCATACTGCTCTCTCTCTCTATTTATTAATTTCGGGAATTTTATTAAAAATTCGAATGACCTTCGTTTGGTCCATCATTTTCCTTCTTTTGCCCTTTTTTGCGTAATCCGCGTCAGTTTCGTTAGCGCACTGCCGCCTAGTGGAGAACTTCGTAACAGCAGCGCATCAAATACCGAATTAAACAAAATAATGATATTGTACCGTTTTAGATTTATTATATACCGGTATTTTTGCAGTAACGGTATACCGCGCATACCCAGGAGGCACATATATTTGTGACGTCAGGTGACCAAAAAGTCTATGTAAATTCAACGTCTAATGTCAATGTTTGATAATGATGTCAACTACCGATGTCAACTGGCGTTGGGATTTTGTTGTTTTTGCGTAACCAAAACCCAACGTCAAGTCAATGTTAGTAAAAGTACAAATGTAATTAATTTTTACACACACACACACACACACACACACAGTACTGTATAAAATATAAAACTCATCTGAGGTTAGTTATGGCAAAGCACTTGTGTGGGGTTTCTTTCTGAAGTTGATTTCTTACAGAACACACTCACAAAAACACACAGGCAAACATTTAACTTTAACATTATGTGTATGTGTTAAAATTACTACTTCTATAGTGTGTTCTAATAGTGTTGAGTCCTGTATTAGGCTATTTATGGGTTGCTAAATCTAAATCTAAATGAGAAACTTGTGAAGACAAGGCAAATGGACTACAAGACAGATTCCAGCAGGGAAATGTAGTTCTTGGTCTTCTGCTTGCCTTAGAGGCTTTAGAAGAATTGGAGGATCTCAACACATCTCTCCAAAGCTGAACACAGACCATTAATGGTATGCTTTCTGCTGTTGCAAATAAAAGAAATTCAGAGAGGTTTACACCAAAGCATCAGAAATGTGCCAAATCCTTGATCTCTGTCCAACCGCACTCGTAATCCTCCTAAACGTCTAACTGGACAGGCTTGTGCATTCATCTCCATCTGAATATTACACAACTGAGTTTTACGAAGTGCTTGATGTTGTAGATATGCAGTTCAGAGAACGTTTGAGCTGATGCTGAGGAATCTGGAAAACATCCTCTTAACAGGGGTGGGTGATGATAATGTGGTACAAATGTACCCAGAACTGGACAAAATATCCCTCAACACACCATCGGCAATGTTTCTGTCAAAAGCCAAAAGTCGTGTTTCTGACATTTATATGAGCCAGATTTCCACACCGGGGAAATACATACAGCAGACTTACCTGTGAACGCTTTATCTAAATCCATGTGAACACTCATATCAATGTTATATATCATCATCATATCATCCAGCCCTAAAACTTGTATAGTTTTTGTCAGTGCTTATTAAAAAAAAAAAAATCAAATTAGTCAGAATATACGATGGTAAATCTTGAATTGATGAGTTGTAGAAGTGCACAGAACACACTCATAATAGCGGAGTCAAACTGTGTCGGTATCAACTTTTCCAGTTGATGAAGAAAGCACAACCTCTGCTGGGCCTTTTCTGCAATACAGCAAATATGATCATCCCACTTCAGGAGCTGAGAGACGCAGAGACCAGGAGATGAACGACTCCACAGTGATGTTCATGATGGAGAGGGGGAATAATGCTATAATACAGTCCCATGATTCATCCTGTTCCACATTCAGTTAAAACTAAACCAGCATTAATCGTTCAATATCACATGTTTCTAATACGCATGAGTCTCTTCCGCCTGTATGAACCACATTTACTCAATAATCACACATGTATTTCTCCTCATAGACAGCAGTGAGACTCTTCTGTGGATCAGCCGATGGTTTCTGCTCCTCTCATGATCATTTCACTCTATGATATAACGCACCCATCAATGTTTGGTGATCGATCTTTATCAGAGATGTTTGGGGATCAATCTTTATTTACTCTGTAAAGTGGAACAGAAGAGAAAACAATCAGTGTTCAGTGGAAAAACGTGCAAATTAGTATATTTCAATTACTGTTTTTGAGTAAAAATAAGTTACATTAAATTCCTGTAATCAGATTAATTACTGACTTTACATGATCTTGCATAGATATTTGTGTTTTAAATATAATATATGTAAAGCCTGAATCATGTTCATATGTGTGTGTGTGTGTGTGTGTGTGTTGGTGCGACTCCTATTGAGTCTCTGTAAAGGAGAAACTAATGAGTGTACGGCGTATGGAATAAACAACAGTGAGCAAATACTAATGTTATTTAGAGTTAAACACAAACCTTTAGTTAAAGCCGTTTGTCCTCTAGTTTAAACATGTTTGTGGGCTCTTAGTAAATAACTGAGAGTACAGTAAGTGTAGAGTAGTGTGACGTGTTGCTCGTCACAGTAAAAACACACTAGAGACAGAGACATTGCTGATGTGAGCTGGACGCTGTGAGCTGAAGCTGAACTGCACTGATTTTAGCAGGAGTGCAGCGTTTCCTACAATCTGACCAAGTCTGTTTCACACTCAAATCATTCACTTCTACTGACACACAGTTCATAAAGCAGGTGTTGATGGATAAAGCTGTGACTGTGAGCTTTTCTTCTCTTTACTCCTTTGTGTTCAACATTTCAATATCTTCACATTATGTTCTCACACAAACCCTTTGGTGCAATAAAGCTTATTGATAATTTACTTTCACAAATGTTTAAAAGGTTTGTTCACATATCAGAGGTAAATGAAGATGTCTTTAATATCTCAGTGATGTTTCCTCACCTCAGGTCACAGTTTGAGTCTCGTAGCTCGTCTCTGAGCCGCTGCTTTGAGTCTCCGATCTCATTCCCTCTTAGATCAAGCTCTTTTAAAAACTGCAGTGCTTTTGAGTTAGTCAAAGACTGAGTTAAAAAAGAAACATCTGTAATGCCACAGTACTGAAGACTAGAGAGACACAAACAGACGAAGAGAGATTATATTACAAACAAATCATGAATGTGAAGAATTTGACACAAATATAATGTGAACTCAGACTCAGTGTCAGATATTGAGAATAAAGTGTTTTAGTTTAATAAACCCAGAAAGTGCAGTGCTATAACCAATGAAACATAAGCCCTGCTGTCTTCAAATAAATAAACTTCAGTCTCACTGTAATTGCTGTACAGTATAATGACACTAACTGTAGTTTCTCCAGCTTGAATTGTGGGTCCTTCAGTAGATCACTGAGCTGCTTCACTCCTGAGTCTCCCAGATTATTCCTGCTCAGGTCCAGATCTCTCAGGTGTGACGGGTTTGATTTCAGAGCTGAAGTCAGGATGAGAATCTGTTTCTCTGTAATACTGCATCTCCACAGACTGAAGACAGAGAAATAACAATAGTTCATATCTATGATGATCATCTTATTGAAGAGATACAGCAGCATTTAGTTTCCAATAGTCTGTTCTGAAACTCAGTCACACTGGTTCTGTGCGCTGGAAGACACTGTTTCATCTCTTTTATTTTCAGCTATTTATTTGTCGTCTCTCTTCTTTATTCTCTGTTGAAAAGGCAGATTTCTGCATGTACACAATCAGTACATTGTATCAGATGCTGAAAATTAAACAGTTACTATCTAGATAAAAACACGAGAGAGCAGAAAATAAGACAGAAGAAAAGAAAACTGTTTATTCTGTAAAGTCACATCATCTTCATCAGCAAATAAAGCAGACAGAGGAAGAGAGATCAGGGATGCACCGATACTGAGCTCATGTACTCATACTCATAAAAATCATCTGATAGCAGCAACCGATACCAGTTAGCGCGTGTACAGTGTGTGTGTCCAGATGAAGAAACACTGACAACAGAGAGTATAATGTGATAATAAAGAAGGCTGGCTATGAAGTAAATATATCTAATTAGTGGAATATTAAAGGAAATATAGTAAGGTCTATATAGCTGTGGTGCGTGAGCTTATCCAGCGCATCCCTTTTAGTTGTAGTTCAGTCGGACGTCAATGGTAAAGAAAGTAAAACGAGGTATGTAGATTATTATTAACTTTCACTGACGAGAGAGAGATCCTAAATCGTCTATGTAAGTAAAACATGAACTGTTCCCTGGTTCATGTATAACGAGTGGTTCTCTACATTATTACAGGACGTTTGGGGGTCAAGAAGTTTCATGAACACAAACATCCAACGCACACCCGATAACCAGCGTCTCAGACAGCGCACGAATAATGAACTGAAGTCTCTTTCACGTCTTGTGCTTGTATGGACAAATTCACACAGTTCGTGTGACAAAAACCAACCGATCAGCTTCAAGTGGATTCAGAGCCACCGCATTAGCAGCGCCGCCGGTCGCCATATCTCAGTGTTTTTATGAAGAGGACACAACTGCACCTTTCGGACAGCGCATGGAGAACCAGATTAACCTGGTCCCAAAGAACCGGGTCTTTTGACAACGCTAGTTGTAGTATCACAATGGAAATAAAGAGCTGATATTTCACTGGTGTCTAGGGCTGCACGATTTGGGGAAAATCTCATATTGTGACTATTGAGGTCAATAATGTGATTGCTATATAATAAACAGATGGTTTCATGAGTCAACTTGCTTAGTTCTTGAAGAAAAATGCACATACAGATTAGTGTTAATGCTTTTTTCTTTTAAATTAAATATTAATTGACATCTTTGCATTACTGCAAACTTCTTCTTGTCTCACAATAATATAAAATAAATAGAACAATAAATAAGAGCATTTGTATGCTCGTGAAAATAAGATATTTTAAAAATTCTGCCCAGACAAGCAGGGAAATTTAAGCATTTATGAGGCAACATATGCTTTATAAACTCAGTCTCTGGGTCATTTTTGTATTGTGATTGTCAAAACATTTGGTAACTAAACAGAATTTTGTAAAGTTTAGTAGCAATATGTTACAATGTTTGCATGGTACACTGTGTCACGGGTGTGGTTCAGGCAAGGAGCACGAGGAGACCGGAGTAGCGGATAAAGATTCCTTTTTAATCATAAACAGGCAAGAAGACAGGAGTACAGGGCCACACGGGCTAACAACAAACATGCGTTTACATCGACCGACAAAGACAGACTGGAACAGAGGAGGCTAAATACACAGAGAAATCAAACATAATGAGGTGCAAACAGGTGAAGACGATGAATAGACGAGGAACAGGTGGTTGATGAGGGAGTGAGTTCATGAAGGGAAGCAAGAGGATCCTGGGTAGTGTAGTGCTGAAGACGAGACAGACTGGTGCAGACGAGGGCTGTGACAGAACTCCCCCCTCCCGGAAGGCGTGACCTCACGCCGTAGCACAGAGGAAGGAGGGGGGAAGAACTGAGGGCAGGGTAGGGCGTGGCCAGGGCGGAGCAGGTTGAGGGCGTGGCGGAGCAGGCTGAAGGCGTGGCCAGGGCGGAGCAGGCTGAGGGCGTGGTGGAGCAGGCTGAAGGCGTGGCCACGGTGGTGAAGACCCTTCAGGCAGCCACGGTGGAGAAGACCCTTCAGGCGGCCACGGTGGAGAAGACCCCTCAGGCGGCCACGGCGGAGAAGACCCCTCAGGCGGCCACGGCGGAGCAGGCTGACAGCGAGACCAGGGCAGAGCAGGCTGAGAGTGAGACCAGGGCAGAGCAGGTTGAGGATGCGACCAGGGGAGAGCAGATGGAGGATGAGACCAGGGCGGAGCAGATGGAGGGAGGACCCCTGGTGGCGGCGATGGAAGCTTGGCTAACGCCACCAGGGGGCCGACTGACAGGGGCGGAGCAGATGGGAGAGGAGACCAGGGTGAAGCAGAGGGACTGACGACATCAGGTGCTGAGGAGGGACCGAGGGACCATGGGGACACCGCAGGCTCAGGTGACTGAAGTGACGACAGGGGTACAGAGGGACACGGTGAGGCCAAGGGGAGTGAGGGCTGACGGGTGACTGGAGGGAGTGAGGAGTCCGACTGAACCGGGGGGGTGGAATGACGGGACGAAGGCAGAGGATGGAAGTCCAGAGGTGAAGGGAGGATGGCGAGGGAGCGAAGGGATTCCGGAGGGGCGAGGGAGCCTGGTCGAGCTGGTGGACTGAGGGACCATGGAGGAACTGAGGGAGGTAAGAGCCAGGGGGAAGCCGATGGGACCGGAGGCCGAGGAAGTGTCCAGGTGGAGGAGGAGTGAGGCGTGAACCGGGGATCCAGTGACCAGGCTGGGTCGGGGAAGCAGGCAGACGGGAACACAGACGGATGACTGATGAGAGGAGGCGGGAGAGGGAGGCTGGGTGGGATCCAGGTCACGGGTTCTAGCTGGACGGTCTCGGGCTCTGGCTGGACGGTCTCGGGCTCAGGCTGGACGGTCTCGGGCTCTGGCTGGACGGTCTCGGGCTCTGGCTGGACGGTCTCGGGCTCTGGCTGGACGGTCTCGGGCTCAGGCTGGACGGTCTCGGGCTCTGGCTGGACGGTCTCGGGCTCTGGCTGGACGGTCTCGGGCTCTGGCTGGACGGTCTCGGGCTCTGGCTGGACGGTCTCGGGCTCAGGCTGGACGGTCTCGGGCTCTGGCTGGACGGTCTCGGGCTCTGGCTGGACGGTCTCGGGCGCAGGCTGGACGGTCTCGGGCGCAGGCTGGACGGTCTCGGGCGCAGGCTGGACGGTCTCGGGCTCAGGCTGGACGGTCTCGGGCTCAGGCTGGACGGTCTCGGGCTCGGGCTGGACGGTCTCGGGCTCGGGCTGGACGGTCTCTGGCTCGGGCTGGACGGTCTTGGGCTCAGGAGGGCTGGACGGGACCAGCGATGAGGTGGGTTCGGGCTCAGGAGGGCTGGACGGGACCAGCGATGAGGAAAGTTCAGGCTCAGGAGGGCTGGACGGGACCAGCGATGAGGAGAGTTCGGGCTCTTGAGGGCTGGACGGGACCAGCGATGAGGAGAGTTCGGGCTCAGGAGGGCTGGACGGGACCAGCGATGAGGAGAGTTCGGGCTCTTGAGGGCTGGACGGGACCAGCGATGAGGAGAGTTCGGGCTCAGGAGGGCTGGACGGGACCAGCGATGAGGAGAGTTCGGGCTCAGGAGGGCTGGACGGGACCAGCGATGAGGAGAGTTCGGGTTTTGGAGTGGTGCTGGTGACTTCCTCCACGGTGAATGGAGATTCACAGCACACCAGCACCCACTCCACACAGGCGGCTAAATTATCTTCTGGACCGCTCCCTGGGAGGCGTGCCCGGGACCGCTCGCTGAGGCTGGCGATGTAGAAATCACACAGCGAGCGGTCCGAATAGTGTGTGAGGCACGCCAGCTCCAGAAAATCCCTGGTATGGGACTCCAGGGAGCGGTCTTCCTGGTCCAAACAAAGGAGAATCACTGCTGGAAGATCCATCTTACTAGACTTTGCGGTCGGTCGATCTGTCACGGGTGTGGTTCAGGCAAGGAGCACGAGGAGACCGGAGTAGCGGATAAAGATTCCTTTTTAATCATAAACAGGCAAGAAGACAGGAGTACAGGGCCACACGGGCTAACAACAAACATGCGTTTACATCGACCGACAAAGACAGACTGGAACAGAGGAGGCTAAATACACAGAGAAATCAAACATAATGAGGTGCAAACAGGTGAAGACGATGAATAGACGAGGAACAGGTGGTTGATGAGGGAGTGAGTTCATGAAGGGAAGCAAGAGGATCCTGGGTAGTGTAGTGCTGAAGACGAGACAGACTGGTGCAGACGAGGGCTGTGACACACTGACTGGTAGGCTACTGTTGTCATTATTGCTTGATCTTGTGTTTTGATTCTGATCTTGATTCAATATCGATGCATTTGGATAAATATTAGGTACAGTAGATGCATGTTAATTGTTCTCAAGAAAATAAAATCTCACTTAATGCTGTAAACTACAGAGAGCCTTGTCTGCTGGAATTATTATTAAAGGTTAAAAATAACAAACTATTTTTTTAAAATAATTATGATAGTTATACTATAATAACTATGTTAATATAATAAATATTTAATATAGTGCACATATTTTTCAAAATACTCCTCTCGCTATATATAATTTGTCTAGCCAACTAACGTGTATCATCAAACGGCTTTCCTGAAGTAAATGTAATGTGATGTGACATTGTTCTCCAGATGTTTTATCGACCTCTTTCCGCAGTCAAAAAAGAAAACACTGATTGTTCGATATTATGTATGAGGGATAAACATTTTGGTAAGTTGTAATGTACGCTTCAACACACCTATATTTAATTTGTGTTTATTAACTATTAACTGAAGAGTAGATGTTTGGTTCACAATAGAGATGCGCGGTTGGCGGTTACAGTTACGGATCAGGCGGATGACGTGACAGAAAATAATAAATTTGGGCGGATGACCAATGAAATGAAACAATATATATATATACTTTGTTAAATATTGTTACCTACATCCAGAAAAGACAGAGCACACTTTGAAATAGTCAAATTTAGGCTGAATCCCAACTCACCCCTTGGCCCTACCCCTTAGCCCTACCCCTTGTTTTCGAGTGTAGCCTTGGCCCTTAAAACGGAGTGACAAGGGCCAAGGGGTTGGAATATTTACCTACGAAATGGAACGACCCTTCATTAACCCAATGCGTCATCAGTCGTCGGCGATGTACAGGATTTCTCCATGACAACAACTGACAATCATCAGCGCAGCTGCTCTTAACTTTGAATAAACATGATGATAACATCCCTTCCTCGAAATGTATGTCTTTTCTGATCGGAAAGGTAATTTATTATACCATTTCTTAATTTAAACGACTATAGTGTTATTATAAGAGTAAATAAAGTGCGTGGTGGAATCATCTGGTGCTAAATTTAAATGTTTAACCGTTTGCGATCCATCTCGCCGGTGATTTCCAATGCAATCTGTGAACTTTTCTCTTAGCCCTCCGTTTGGAGTGTGCCTCTGAAAAATCTCCGTTTCGAGGGCTATGTAGCCCTACCCCTCGATCTCAAGAAGAATCGAGACACCCTACCCCTAGACGTGAACGCGCAAAACCGAGGGGTAGGGCTAAGGGGTAGGGCCAAGGGGTGAATTGGGATTGAGCCTTAGATCAGGCAGTGATTTGATGATTCATCTCCCATGGCGCGTCTCGTCTGGTAGTTCACTCAGCACACCTGTAAGCTATGAGTCCAGCTGTCAGTATTGGAGGAGGCCTAAACGCCTCGTAGATCAGACTGCCCCGCTTATTTTGTTTCAATATTAGTTATACTTTAAAACTGCCAGTCATTGTAGCCTACCACTACAAAAAAGAGGGTAAGAGAAATAGTAGGGTTGTTATGGACAATAAAAAATGTGAACATGCACGTTGCACTGTTGTGCGGGGGACTTGCAGCAAATTTCAGAATGAATAGAGTCGGCGTCTCTGTAATATCGAGACTCCATAGTTAGTTTCTTGTAGGATTAGCAGACCTGCCAACCTTGAAAAACTTTTTTGAGTAGCAATTTACTGATTTATTGTCGACGGCGGCACTCACGCGGAAATTTTTTTTTTACCTCGGTCTTTGATGTCATTTTGGCTGGTTGTGCATAATATATATAGAGTAATATATTGGCATATCTTTTGAGAATGCAAGAGACACACACAAACATGTCTTTGTATACGCATACGCATGTATGCCTATCTTCATAATTCTAGTTGACTCCTAAAGTTTTTTTTTTAATTCGACCCAAATACAGTTAAAGTCCAAAGTTTCAATACTGCTCAAAACCATTTTTTATTCATGATTAATATTGCATTATAAAGTATATAATGTGTGATGGTCAACTATTCTAAAATTAAGAAACCCCCAAAAAACAGTAAAAAAAAAAAAAAACAGTAACATTGTGTGTAATTTATCAATATCCGAATATGATACTAAATCTCAAAGAAAAAAAGGGCTTTTGACATGCTGTCTTTGCATTTGAACATTGCACATTTTAAACAGAACATGCATTACTGAATAGACGTTAGCCAATACAAACATATTTATAGAAATTGACAATGAATAGACAGGAGTCCAATAATAGCAAAACAAATCACTTATTCTAAAAAGAATATCAACTAAGACGAATCCGACATATAGGTAGGTCTGTTAACAGTAAACGTCCGTCATTTTACAAATTCTAAAAACAGGTGGATAATACAAATTTAAACTTAGCCCGTCAGTTTTCATTTTACAGTTATCTTCTCTCCGCGCGCGTCAGTGTTTGTGAGAGAGAGCTCGCGCTGCACTGATACAACTGTACTTTTTAACCCGCAAGTAACGAACGTGCTAATTTTCATACAAAATACATTAGGTAGGCCTACTTTAGTTATTATAACACATAATATGCAGACTAGCCTACGTTTCTCAATCATGAGAATGAGTAAATAAACGCCTGTTTCTCCAGACTCGCGCTTATCAGTCATCCAGAAATCACAGAACTTTCATTACCACTTAACCATAGCAATTCATTTTATTAAGATTTATTGCTCAGCATTACTTAAGCATTTAATAATTTGCATGGCTGAATGTTGTTTTCCTCTTATCTGAGTTACCATGAATGCCGGAGTATTTTGAGTGAGATATATAATCCATGCGATCACCCCCGTGTGATAATCGAATCCAGATCAACCCAATACAATATTTCAACTTTCCACATCCACCCCAGCCCGTTTAACTTCAGGAGTCAGAAGTAACTTTACCGTGACTGTAGCCTGCTGTCGTGTCCTCGCTAAAATCAAGTCAGACGGCGGGCCGCGGGAGTGGAAGCGGGATCGAGCGGGATTCTTTTTTGCCTTACGCATCTGTCAATCATCCCCGCTTGCTATTTTGAGAAATGAACCCAGCGCTATGATTGGTCAAACTCTTATTCATTTACTGTTGCTTAATTTGAGGACTGCACGTGAAAAAAGCGGGTCAGCAAGTTTTTGCGTAGTTTAGAGTGACAGATCGTATCAGCGTACTTTGAGTTCAAAATGCGTAACCAATACGCAAAATGCGTACAGGTTGGCAGGTCTGGATTAGTTAGGCCTGCTGGTATAAAATGAATTGCACCGTCTGCCTGAAAAAGACTTGTTCTCTTTACACGTGATAATTAACGGGAGTCTTCAGAACAGGCTAGTCCTATAGTCGTCACCCTGACATGACAGTGCATAGAGTTAATTAGCCTATAATGTGAATGACTTATTTTATTCTAGCTTTCTTTCTTTTTGCAAAAAATAGGCATAGAGCAATAGGCATTAATTAGTAGTATGCTAAATAGCAGCATGCTAAAATTATGCCAAATAGCATTTTTTATTACAATAATAAAATTGTACAGTTGCCTAGTCAAGTAAGGTCAGGTTTGCTGATGTGCGTTTTATTTAGGACATTTATTTATTTCCTTCAGCAACCGATGCTGGAAATTAAACAGTTACTAAATAGATACAAAAATGCACATAAAAATGTGAGCAATAGGGAAACCCATAAAGGTCACTGCTATAACCAATGAAACATAAGCCCTGCTGTCTTCAAATAAATAAACTTCAGTCACACTGTAATTGCTGTACAGTATAATGACACTAACTGTAGTTTCTCCAGCTTGAATTGTGGGTCCTTCAGTAGATCACTGAGGTGCTTCACTCCTGAGTCTCCTAGATTATTCCAGCTCAGGTACAGCTCTCTCAGGTGTGACGGGTTTGATTTCAGAGCTGAAGTCAGGATGAGAATCTGTTTCTCTGTAATACTGCATCCACTCAGACTGAAGACAGAGAAATAACAATAGTTCACATCTATTATGATCATCTGATTGAAGAGATACAGCAGCATTTAGTTTTCAAAACTACGTTATTTAAACTACATTAGCAGAGAGAGAGAGAGAGAGAGTTAGAGAGAGAGCGGGAGAGAGAGAGAGAGGGGGGGCTGACACAGGAGACATTTATTGGATGGTAAGATGTACACACTCTCGACACCTGCTTTTGTGATAGTGTTATAGAGTTATACGGTTTTATACTGTTATGTTTTAGTTTTTAGCCACATTGGTTTGGAACAGTTGTTGAATAAACAATTGATCTGACAAATGATGCCAGCGTATCTGTTTGACTGACAGTTTTATTGATGGCGGAGATGTTAGCCGGTGCTGTGTGTGGCGATGCTGCTGAATCTGCTGATATCCACAGATCCAGAATCAGTTATTCACTCGTACAGCGGCTGCTTCTCTGCGTTATGAGAGAGAGTGCTGTTCTTTATAAAAGAAGCCCTTCAGAAATAGTGGAGTTTATTAGGACTTATGGGATATTATAAAAAATAATCCAAACTATAATAGACTAAAATAGCCTAGCCTACATATTTTAAAATTATATCATATATTGCTACCACAATAACCATTTCAAATATTTATACTTTCCAGCATTCATTAATAAAAGTGTACATTGTACGTACGGTGCTCGGCAGTGATCAAAAAGTATTTAAACAGTGAATTTTGAATCTCTTCTTATAAACTGAGAGATGTGGATTCGGACGGCAATAAAATCACTGACTAATATATACAAATATTACTATTAGATCTTTTAAAGAGTACCTATTTTGGATTTTTGAAAATTGCCCTTCATGCAGTGTTTAACATAGATCTAAGTGAACGAAAACATCCTGCAAAGTTTTAAACATGAAAGTTCATCGTATACAAAGTTATTATCTCTCAAAAACAAGAGTCGACTCTGAGTCGCTGATATGAATCGTTCGAAGAACGATGCTTTTCCTTTGTCTAGTTGATGTCATCTTGACAAGTTATTTGAATAAGAAACGCCCACTTATTTCGCTCGGAGACGCTAGGGAAAACCGAAGCTCCAGGGGTGGCGGGCAAATCTGAAACTGGCCCAGGACGGGCCACCCTGCCTGGGCTGGCCAGGGAGGTCTGAGAGCATGGAGGTTTGGACCCACCGCACCTTTTTGGACTTTGTCGTTTTTCGAGATCTGGGCTTCGGAAAACAATCATGCCGACGAGCCGCTGTGTTTTGAAGTGCGACGCAAAAGCGAACTTTTTTAACCAGCCAAGTGAGGAGTATTTGAAGACTAAGTGGCTGCAGTTCATACAAGTACTGCTATACCACACAAGTATAGCCCAAACCTTGTTCTGTGTTCGCGTCATTTTGAAGATGATTGCTTCACAAACCTAAACGCTATAAAGTATGGATTCGTAACGAGCTGAGGATCTGAGGTGTGTTAAATGAGGGAGACATATGCAGAGCGCTGGGTCTCGAGGACCGGAGTTGAGAACCCATTTAAGGTAATAAGAGTTCCGTTTTTCTGCACAGAGAATACCAATCACAACTGACTAGGTCATCTGACCAATCACCGCAGATTAGCGTCACGCAAAGGCGGGTTTTGCAAAAGAACTCGCTAAAACGATTCATATGGGAGTCGGTGGGCAATTCAGGTAAAAATAAATGCATATTATAAGACAACAAAAGTGTTTTTTGTCATTGCATGCTTGTAAAACTGTTGTTGGGGACTCCCAGAACAATATTAGGAACGTTTTAAATGACATAATAGGTACTCTTTAAAAGTTCTATAAGCATTAATAAGCATTATATTTTTGCATTTCCATTTTGAAATGTGGATCATTCATTGCAACATCTAACCTGATTCTCATGTTTAAGAGTCTGTTTTCTGCTTGATAAATAATTTATGCTACTGCCCACTGACGTGCTTTTTAAGATATTGATATCCAATTTGTTTAGCCTTTAAACACCTTAAATTGCACATGTATAGATTAGGAAAATCTAATCATTTTCCCCCAACCCCCCCTAGCAACATCATTTTTGGGACCTCAGTTTTTTATAAAATTCTGTATGCGGCTTCAAATCAATTAAACACATTCAACGTAAAATTATTCACAGTTTTGAAGCGTTTGAAACGACACACACTGGCCAAGAACTGCATAAAAACACCTTCTGCAAACCCATTCTATTGTTTTATTGAAAACAAAGATCTATCAAACGCAACTAATCGTCCAATACGATTAAATATCAAGTGTCTGTATAATATCTGCTCTTCTATCAATTTTCAGGGCTTGTTTAGTTTGTTTCATGGATGACTCAACTAAATGAGCCAATAAGAGACTATTAACTGCTATTATTCCTTTTAATTACGCTAATGTCTTATTAAAAATCTACAACTGTATAAAACTGATCTGAGATCAGGTTAAACCCACAGACAGTTCAATCACAGTGAATCTGCATGATTCATGGCTTCACAGAGATCATCATCTCCATTGGTAAACCACTGACATTTCCAAGCGTTTCGAAACAGTTATGGCGTAACGAAGCCTCGTTTACTGAAATCACGTGACTTTGTCAGTTTGATACACACTCCGAACCACTGATTAGAAACAAAAGATTTGTAAAGGTTTCGTATCTTCATGAAGTGTGTTTCGAAAGCACCCATCATTAACATTCAGTCAACTTACCTTCAGTGGATCTTATTACAGGCAGAAACTGATCACAGACTTTTAAAATGCACTTGTTACAAGTTACAGTTTATGCTGCAAAAAAATTAGACATTTTACTGTTTTGTGAAATACAAACATTGAATACAAACATTGAATTGAAAGCAGTTATGAACAGTTTTGTTCTGCCTCTACAGAAACTGAAATAATTTTTGACAAATGATCAACATGTCTGTCTTTGTCAAATATTTGAACATTGAAATCACGTGTTAATTATGTTTTTAATTGGCTGTTTAATTTTATTACTTTAAATTGTTGTAAATTGTTAAATTTTCAAAAAGATTTTGAGCTAGACTTGAGCTGAAACAGGGGGGTTTCATGACCCTTTAATTGGCTTTACATTTTTTGGCTCTGTGTGACACTGAGAAAAAACTGCTCTGACTCAAAGAAGTCAGGATATATTATCATTAGCTGACATTAGTAATAAAGTAAAGTAATATTATAAATAAATGAGCAATACTTACGTCAGTGTGTTGAGTTGACAGTGTTTATCCTGCAGTAGAGCAGCGATCTGATTCACTCCTGTGTCTCCTAGTTTATGATCAATCAGATTCAGCTCTCTCTGGAGTAACGGGTTTACACCCCTAACTCTATTCACATACTGACAGGCTTCCTCTGCAGCAGGACTCAAAAACCTGCAGAACAGTCAATTCAGTTTCATATAATGATTGTTCTAAAGACAAGCTTTAGTTAGTTATTTAGATCTTTTTTACTTTGAACATTTAAATACACAAATAAATATAAATGTTAAATAAACTAGAGCAACACTCAGTCCTAAAGCAAACTCATAAGAACAGAAACATCTCACGAGCAGAAGGACAAAATCTCTCTAGATCAAGGTTTTCAGTGTGAATCCAGAGTGTGAAATTAAGATCTTTCTGGCTTTTAAACAGGAGGAGTGAGAAACGTCCACACAGAGAAAACTGGCTTGTGAAACATTGTGAACATCTGGAGACTGAGAGAGATGCAGTGAATCTGGGCTTGATAGAAAACTATTGTGTTCAGGAAACTCTTTCACTAAAAGGTTATCTAGAATTTTTTTATGGGAAGTGTGCACAAAAACACAATTGTGCATGTTAATTATCAATGTATACTATAAATCTGATATTTTCCTCACATCTGACAAAGATCAGAATTTGTTGCAAACGTGTAAACATAAAAATCTGCACGAGATCTGATTTTTTCATATCCAATCAGAGCCGCTTCCAAATGTGGATTTAATTCAGATATATATCCAATATCTGGACATCCGATCTCCGTCTACACACACATATCCGATTCTCCTTTGAATTCCAAGCCAACACTAGGCGAGGATGACACGTTTATTCACAAAGATAGCTTTTTAAAGTTGAATCATCATTTCCCAACTATATATCTATTCCATCAGATTTTGCATTGTAAAATATTCATGAGTCATGACAGCTGTTATCTCGTCCATGCTGGCAAATTATCACGACCACCTAAGATAAATTATATAAATAATTTGAATAGCACGGCCATTCAAAACAAGGGTCTGCCATGTGCATAGTAAAACAATCACCGAAAATCATTTTGGGTGGGAATTAATGCAGAAACAGATATCAGATACTGTCTAAAGTTAATGTAAACAGACGGGCCAGAAAATCAGATATGGTCAAAAGATTGAATCTGTGCATTAAGACTTGCAGTATAAATGCAGCCTTTGACCTGTAGCTCGTAGCACAACTAAATGTGTTGACGGTTATCATCATTATGACAGAATCTGCAGCATCTGATCTGATCTTGATCATTTTGATGCAACAAATTGTCCAGCTTATTGTATAATTAAAATAATGTATTTTTTATGAACATTTAGCCTGCATATAGCTAATTTAGTTAATTATTTGATCCGGTCTCACCTCAGTGTCTTCAGTTGACAGTCTGGATCCTGCAGTAAATCATTGAGCTGCTTCACTCCTGATTCTCCAGGATCATTTCCTATGAGATCCAGCTCTATCAGGTGTGAAAGGTTTGATCTCAGAGCTGAAGCCAGAGCTTTATAACCTTCTTCTGTCACACTGCAGTTAGAGAGTCTAGAACAGAGAGGAAAACATTCAGCTGATTAATCAGTTAAACCTGAACAACATAACTCCTTAAACTTGAATTTTATTTTATTTCTACAAATGCATTGGAAGTTAGTTTCAAAAACTGACAACTGAATATGGAGGAAAACAAAAGGCACAAAAAACTTTAATATGTTAGATATCAACATCACTTTCGAGATTGCAATTATATAAAACTTTACAGTTCTGAAAGTCTTTGATCTGAATGATCCACAACACGTCACCTGAAAATGAGGAAATTAGAGTTCGAGAATGGCCTAATTAAAATCCTAGCTTTAATGGCACAATTAAATAACTAATTTATTTGTCTGATGGAAGCTAGATATATTAACTGACAAAGTTTTAAATATGGATACTAGGGCTGGGCGATAATATAGCACGATATTGTATGCGCGTCTAATCAGTAAAGCTGGTTCCTTGATTAGTAGTAAATCACATTCACATGCTTTCAGATGGACGATATGAGTGTTAAAGTTAATGAGATAATTAAGTGATTAATTTAGTGATGATTGAGCATTATTGAAGACACCTGATGATAACAAGCAGAATCACTGAAGGACAATCACAAATTTTCAGCCACCGTTATGGAGATCATTGTCTGCTTTAGTTGGGCTCTTGACACTTTTATTTTCACTTTAATTTTTATTTGCCTGGTGATTTTGACTTATAACAGTCAAATGAACAAAGGCAGCTTGATCTGATAGTGTTGGCTATGTTTTGACATAGCCTAATCATGCAATGATCTGAAAAATATAAGTATTCAGATGATTTGGTTAACTTCTTAGCTACAGTTTTGTAGTTATGTTACATGTCTGTACTTTCTTATAACCTCAAATATTTAATAAAATATTTTAATCAAATCACTGTCATCTTTATACAGAAACACAGAGATCAATAATCAGCCTGTCTATCTCATCCGTGGTTACATGCTGCCACCAATCACAACTCATTAATGTCTCCCATCATGCATTGTGGTATGAATAAATTATGATCTGAATTGTCTATGTAATTTACTTTTCCTACTTGAATATTCTACTCGTCACCGTTGTTGAGAAGCTTTGACTGAATCTTGAGGTCTGTGTGTGCCTTAAAGAAAGATTTTTTTAAACAACTTTTGTGAAACTACATTATATTTTACATTCCCGATGTTTATGCAGGATCTTAGTTCTACACTATTCAACAAAATAAATCATAGACATAAATTTTAAATGATGAAAGTCATTATGAAACTATCATCATTTTATAATTGCTTATCTTTGTTTGTAATCCTTTGACAGGATTAACTCAGATGCAATAGCAAATTTCATATAAAATTTTTAACAAAAGGGTCAAGAAGACCAACTAAAGCAAACACTCACCTCCATAACGGTGGCTTAAATTTTTTGATTTTTTCCTTGTGATTCTGCTTTAGGTGTCTTCAATAATGCTCAATCATCACTCATTTAATCACATAATTATCTCATTAACTTTAACGCTCTTGAGTGTGGACTTATATACACCCCCAGGTGTATTAGTTTAACACGGGAGATTTTGTCGTGACGAAGAGCCGTAATTAACTAACCAGTTGAGCCATATCGCATTAAATATCGCTATCGATATGTCCTCGATATTAACGCGATTTGGCTCAGCTTGTCAGTGATCTACGGCTCTTTGTAGTGAATGCCGCTCCATCTGAAAGCAGGTGAAGGTGATTTACTACTAATCAATGAACCGGCTTTACTGATTAGATGCGCAGACAATATCGTGCGATATTATCGCCCAGCCCTAATGGATACTTTAACACTCCAGAGCCGCATGGAGCACTTTAATTGTGGATAGATGCACTGTAATGGACTTCAAGAAATATACAGCCAATCACTGCCTTTATAAAGCTCGGAAGAGCCAGGACATTTTTAAATAGAACTCCCGATAATGTCATATACACCTAGGATGACTTGAGGGTGAGTAAATCATGAGCTAATTTTCATTTTTGGGTGAACTATCTCTACTAATGCCATAGTAAATATCCCTACTAATGTCCAATTGTAATACTAAGAACTGAGAGATCTTTCAATTTTCCCCTTACTTTAAAACAAATGCTGAATTTGTGGTTCATTATTATTTTGAAAGAAACCCACAACAATAATAGAACAAAGACTGAGTCACTTATATTAAACAAAGAAGTGCAACTTTTATTCACAAAAGTTCTATTGTGCTTTTGCTTTCGGCATCATCTCGTCAGTCATTGCACCCCACTCTAGTCATGTGACTCCTGTGGCTCAACTTACCTCAGTATCTCCAATGTCCACTTTATATTCTTCAGTCCAGTGCAGAGCAGCTTCACTCCTGAATCCTGCAGATTATTATTGTTCATGTTCAGCTCTTTCAGATTGGTGTCTGATCCAAGAACTGCAGCCAGAGCTGAACAGCTTTTGTCTGTTAAGTTACAATCATTTAACCTACAAGGGAAATTAATCACATCACATAATTAGAAGGAACACATCCATTTTTCTATATACAAATATTACATTTATCCTCCATAAATGAAAGATCTTTGGATTTTAACCTTAAATTAAAACAAATGGTTTGTTTGTAGTTCCTTATTATTAATGGAAATACATCAATAATAAATAGATCAACAATGAAATACTACAATGACAAATTCGCTTATATTAAACAATGGCCTTTTATTAACAAAATGAATAAGAAGGATGATTATGCTATACAAAGGAGTAGGGCTGGGCGATAATATCGCACGATATTGTCTGCGCATCTAATCAGTAAAGCTGGTTCATTGATTAGTAGTAAATCACCTTCACCTGCTTTCAGATGGAGCGGCATTCACTACAAAGAGCCGTAGATCACTGACAAGCTGAGCCAAATCGCGTTAATATCGAGGACATATCGATAGCGATATTTAATGCGATATGGCTCAACTGGTTAGTTAATTACGGCTCTTCGTCACGACAAAATCTCCCGTGTTAAACTAATACACCTGGGGGTGTATATAAGTCCACACTCAAGAGCGTTAAAGTTAATGAGATAATTATGTGATTAAATGAGTGATGATTGAGCATTATTGAAGACACCTAAAGCAGAATCACAAGGAAAAAATCAAAAAATTTAAGCCACCGTTATGGAGGTGAGTGTTTGCTTTAGTTGGTCTTCTTGACCCTTTTGTTAAAAATTTTATATGAAATTTGCTATTGCATCTGAGTTAATCCTGTCAAAGGATTACAAACAAAGATAAGCAATTATAAAATGATGATAGTTTCATAATGACTTTCATCATTTAAAATTTATGTCTATGATTTATTTTGTTGAATAGTGTAGAACTAAGATCCTGCATAAACATCGGGAATGTAAAATATAATGTAGTTTCACAAAAGTTGTTTAAAAAAATCTTTCTTTAAGGCACACACAGACCTCAAGATTCAGTCAAAGCTTCTCAACAACGGTGACGAGTAGAATATTCAAGTAGGAAAAGTAAATTACATAGACAATTCAGATCATAATTTATTCATACCACAATGCATGATGGGAGACATTAATGAGTTGTGATTGGTGGCAGCATGTAACCACGGATGAGATAGACAGGCTGATTATTGATCTCTGTGTTTCTGTATAAAGATGACAGTGATTTGATTAAAATATTTTATTAAATATTTGAGGTTATAAGAAAGTACAGACATGTAACATAACTACAAAACTGTAGCTAAGAAGTTAACCAAATTATCTGAATACTTATATTTTTCAGATCATTGCATGATTAGGCTATGTCAAAACATAGCCAACACTATCAGATCAAGCTGCCTTTGTTCATTTGACTGTTATAAGTCAAAATCATCAGGCAAATAAAAATTAAGGTGAAAATATAAGTGTCAAGAGGCCAACTAAAGCAGACAATGATCTCCATGACGGTGGCTGAAAATTTGTGATTGTCTTTCAGTGATTCTTCTTGTTATCATCAGGTGTCTTCAATAATGCTCAATCATCACTAAATTAATCACTTAATTATCTCATTAACTTTAACACTCATATCGTCCATCTGAAAGCATGTGAATGTGATTTACTACTAATCAAGGAACCAGCTTTACTGATTAGACGCGCATACAATATCGTGCGATATTATCGCCCAGCCCTACAAAGGAGTGGGGGCGTCTGACCTATCCTGTTGGATCCGGGGACGGCGGGTTTTTGTTGTTAACTAGTCTTAACGTGAAATTTTCTATATACATACACTTCAGGTAGCTCAAACTTAAGCACAACTTTCAACTCAGTAGTTGTACCAAGACCACAGGCATTGGGTGGGGGGACACAGATCCTGTTGCTCATGTGATCTCCTTAGTATATTGCTGAACATTTCCCCCACAAAGTGGCGGCACATTTCCCTCCGCTACACTTACACGCTTGAGCGAACAATAACACATACAATTATGCCAAATTCTCTGTTTTGTCAAGTAAACTCAAATAAGAGCAGTCTTAAAGTCTCAAATAAAGTCTTAAATGAACGTAAGGAGTTGTGAAAGAATGAGGCGCATGTGAGATCCACGTCTCTGTCAGCAGCGGCTGGTTTTAAAGGGACAGCAGCCAATAAAGCTTTAAAATATTCAATTTATTCAATTTCTGTATAGTGTTCTGTATAGGGAGGCAACAGGTAAATATGACATTTATTATGGGTTCATGTGAGGATTGTTTGAAGTTCACTTAAATTAAAATTCGTTCTTCTATTTTTTAAGCCTAATAAATGTAAAAAAACATGGATACCTGTCAATTTCACTTTAATGACGAATGGCTATAATAAATGTTCAAAGTTTATATTTTGTCTAAAGGTTTGACTTTAGTTTATGGAATTTAACTGTCTCCATTAAAAATTGTATGTTTTTTTTACAGGGTTTACAGGGATGGTTCATGTTTATGATGGGGAATGACTATAGAGTAACGTAGATAAATGCATATTTCACATGACAGTAAAACATGATAAAATACATTAAAAGACTTACAGGGCTCTTCTGGAGGTTTTGATGACTGCCGATAATCTAATGAGACACTCGTCTGATTTCTTGAATTTCTGAAGCTCAAACTCCTCCCGCTCTTCCTCTGATGTCAACAACACAAAGACTAAAGCAGACCACTGGGCAGGTGAAAGGTCACCAGATGAGAGACTTCCTTTGCTAAGTTGGGTCTGAATCTCGTTCACCAGAGTTTGGTCGTTCAGTTCATTCAGACAGTAGAACAGATTGATGGATCTCTCTGCAGGAAGATTATCTTCTAATTTCTGCTTGATGTACTGAACTATCCTCTTGTTGCTCTGGTCAGTGCCGTCTCGCTGTGTCAACAGACCTCGTAAGAGTCCTCGATTGGACTGGAGAGACAGACCGAGGAGGAAGCGAAGGAAAAGGTCCAGGTGTCCATTGTCACTCTCCAGCGCCTTGTCCACTGCAGTCTTGAGAAAATCAATCATGGTTTCATTTCGGTTTTCCTGTTCTGTAGACTCATGATCAAACACACTTGTCTTGTTGATGTCTAGAAACAGATGTGCATAAAGGGCTGCAATAAACTCTTGAATGCTCAAGTGAACAAAGCAGTACATGGTACCAAGAACGATCCCTGTTTCCTGCTTAAAGATCTGGGTACACACGCCTGAGTACACTGATGCCTTATAGACGTCAAGACCACAGGCTTTCAGGTCTGAGTCATAGAAGATCAGGTTGTTTCTTTCCAGCTGATGAAATGCCAGTTTCCCCAGTGAAAGGATGGTGTCTTTATCCCAGGAAACATCTGGTGTGTATTCTCCATCATATTTCCGGCGGCTCTGCTGGATCTGAAAGCGGAGAAAGTGTGTGTACATTTGTGTCAGAGTCTTGGGAGTGTCTTCAGTGTTTGATTCCTGCAGTGTTTCAGAGATCTCATCAGCCACATCATTATTTCTCTTCTCCTCCAGAATGTTCTGGAGAACAGTGGCTGAAATCCAGCAGAAGACTGGGATGTGGCACATGATAAAGAGACTCTTTGATTGTTTAACATGATCTATGATTTCATTGGCCATTTTCTCATCTTTGAATCTCTTTCTGAAGTACTCTTGCTTTTGTGCGTCGCTGAATCCTCGTATCTCTGTCAGCCGGTCGATACAGTCAGGAGGAATCTTACTGGCAGCTGCTGGTCTGCTGGTGATCCAGACGAGAGCAGAAGGAAGCAGATTTCCCTTCATGAGGTTCGTCAGGAGAACATCCAGAGAGGCTGGTGACGATACATCACGCCACGCCTCATTACAATCAAACTTCAGAGGAAGGCGACATTCGTCCAGTCCATCAAGGATGAACAGCACTTTGAACTGATTCCTTCTTGTAAGGTTCAGTCCTTCTGTCTCTGGGAAGAACTGAGTTATAAGGTCCATCAAACTTAGGTTTTGTTTCTCCTTTAAGTTCATCTCTCTGAATGGAAGAGGAAATATGAAGCTGATATCTTGATTTTCTTTTCCTTCAGCCCAGTCCAGAACAAACTTTTGCACGGAGACTGATTTCCCGATGCCAGCGATTCCTTTTGTCAGGACAGTTCGGATCTTCTCGTCTTGTTCAGGCGCTTCAAACAAATGTGTGCATTCAACCTGTATCTCTTGTGCTTCATGACGTCTGGAAGCAGCTTCAATCTGTCTGACCTCATGTTCAGTATTGACCTGTTCACTGCCACCCTGAGTGATATAGAGATCTGTGTAGATGTTATTCAGGAGTGTGGAGTCACCGTGCTTCGCCATTCCTTCAAACACACATTGATACTTCTTCTTTAGGCCACATTTCAGCTGATGAATGAAGATTAGTTCACCTAAACACAGGAACAGAAAATAGATAGTTTCGGTCTTCATTTTCTCCTCTACATTTATAAGAGATAATCAGACAGATGATCACGAGTCTCTTGCCTTCAAGAGCATCAGCAGCTTCATCTTTCTTCATCTCTCTCAGGTAATGTAGTGTGAGATCAAGAGCTGCTGATTTGATACTGGATCTGTTCTCATTAAAGTCCTTCACAAAGTGTTGTGTGTTCTCGTGTTGTAATATTTTCTTTAACTTCTCCAGTTCATTCTTCAGAAATGTGATTATTTTGCTCTCAAGATCCTACAAACAAAAGTAAGAGAAAAGACAGAATAACACAATTTAAGCCAATTTAAGTCAAATTTTTGATCTACATTTGGTCAACACTGTTAAATAAATAATTATGATACATGTACATGAAAAAATCCAGTTAAAAGACTAACAGGCTAACCAAGTTGTGCTAAAATGTGTTTAAAAGGAGAAAAGGGAGATTAAATTTCTTTGTTCAATAACAAATTTGCTTATTATACATATTAATCATTTATAAAAATGTGTTTTCCTACCTGGAAGATCCAAAGAAGATTGTCTTTGAACTTCTGGTGGTTCCTGTGAGTCTGACGGTCTGAGTCTAATGTCTCATATTGAAGCCTGTAATCACATTAGTAAAATAAAATATTCACTGATATTTTATAGAAAGAGAAGTAAGCATTAGCTGTAAATACTCTGACAAATATTTGATCTAAAGATGTTTAATGATTGGTATTCACTGATACAACTTTTAAACACAGTCAACGTGTGACAAACAATTAGAAACTCATGAAATACTTTTTATTAGCTGATGGTGTTTTCTCACTGAAGTCTGGTGGATAATCTTTAGACTGATCACTCTTCAGAGACACAGAGCTGGACACATGTGAGCCTGATCTTACACTGATGACACAAAGAACAGAGAGAGAGAGAAAACACTTTAGTAAAGGAGGATCAACTGTGTCTGAAACACATCTGTGTCTTTATCTAATCCTCCACAGAAACACACACTCACACAATTTACAGTTTTAGAGTTAACCATCATTTTATTTACTGCCTCACATTAGTTTAACTATTTATTTAATATAAAAGACAGATTAAACATGTTGATGTTGAGGATACTTGACCATAATTTAAGATTTTATTCATTTTATTTGTTTATTGACAAAAATAGAGAACAGAAATGTCTTTGCGACAGTTTTGTTATCATACTTGAATTAAATTAAGTGTATAGTGGTTTACAAATGTCTGTCAATAATTATATAATCTAAAAATTATATAATCTGTCAATAACTATATAATCTAATCTACAAATGTCTGTCAATAATTATATAATCTAATCAAATAATCTCATTTATTTGGATTAATTCAGCGTCTAGAAGGTTATTAACAAATTGCTAACTGAGATATTTTCTATTGAGCAAATTGAGCTTTGTCAGATTTAAGAAACTAAAATTGAAGTTGTGCAAAGCATTTGTAAATATGGAGCAATGCTTAAAGTTGTGTTATTGACAGGGAAACACAAAGTCCAGTGGAGTGTAAAGTGTGTGAAAACAGACACAGTCTCACCTGTGTTTCTCTGAGAGACTCATCTGAGAGATAGAGTCCTTTACTCTTTCCTCTGACATACTGCAGCTAAACTGACCCTGAAAACTGATCAGAAAACACTCAATCCTTCAGCATCACCTGCACATCACAACATTTACACACATCCACAACAGATTATTATATATAACTACAGTAACAGCAATGTATTAAATAAAGTGAGTTACAAACAAATATATTTCCATGTAAAATAACCGAATGGTCTTCATCATTTCTGATCGTTTAATGAGTTTTACTGACTCTAATTATGAATTCATTGGGGGACAGAAATGTACACTGTGCTGGAAAACTCAACCCAATTTGATATATTCTCTATTAAAGTGTATTATAATTTTACAATCATAATCAAGTTCACAATGGTGGTTGATTTAATTACCTTCAAATTATCCTAAAATAACTGATTGAGTAAAAGTAACCAGAATTATAATAGACATTCTATAACAACTAATCATAATTGTTATATATGAACTTATATATGAAATATTTAATAACAGCAGACTGTTGTTGATTGACGTTAGTCTTCATCTGTCTGTCGACTATAAATGTCTGCTTCAAAAACACTTTCGATTTCACATCACACACACAACAGCCTAACACGGAAGAGGAAATGGGGGAAAACTCTTAAAACTTTTTGTGTTTTTACTTCAAAAGATTGTAATTTATGTCAGATTCTTCGGAGTAGCAGGAGAACAGACTTCCGTAACTTCACATTTAAATCTCGCTTAATATACAATATGAAGTTCATAATAATGACAAATGACTGTAATGGAGAATGTAATAATTACCTCAGTAACGCTTGTTGTCAGTCCGCGCGCGTCGTTCTCAGAATCTCTTGCTAGTCTCGATGGATTGTGGATTAAACACATAAATGTCCGCGAGTGTTATTAGATTTGGTAGGCATTGTGCTAAATCGACAACTGTAGACATGTTTTCTGAGTCATAGATGAAAATAAATCCAGTGAGCGACAGGTTTATGTGTCAACAGTTGTTCCTTTCGTTTTCGTTTTGCTGTTCTTCACTGTTTTCCAGGAGGGTTTGGAACAGCTGAATAGTGTCACAGCGACACCTACTGCACTGGAGCGGGATATTACGCCACACATATCTCTAAATCCTGTTTAAAACCTCTTAAATAGACATTTCAACAGTGAGCATCTGCTATATTCCCAGTGTCTGGACTATTATCCAAGATGCTGGATATTGTAAATGACTGACATCCTGAGGTTTGTATTTATTATACATTCAATCCTTTTGTTTTGTATTAGGACATATACATGTTTTAGTGTCTGCTCCCTGACACTCGTCACATAAACCTGTTTTATGAAGAATCCTTTCCTGTTTTTTTAAAGGGAATTATAAATTGCATTTCCTCTATGCCCATGGCAGTTTGTCCTCTATCCATAACTTATTCAATATATCCAGGATAATATATTTTCAATATATAATAATAATAATAGTTCATAATAAATAAATAAAATATTAATAAAATATTAATAAATAAATATAATTCATAATAATAGTTTAAGTAACAATGTTAACTGATTGTATATATTTGGTTGTGTTTACAAACTACACTGCATAAATCCAACTCAGCCATTATGCACGACTGAGACTATACCGTGTGATTGGTTGTATGTGTCTACAATCTGAGTCCATCATTGCACATGAGCAGTACTTTCAGTTTCGGTTTTCAATTCGATCAAGAGTTTATCTTCTCTCGATCGGATTAGAAAAGGAATAAACCTCCCCTTTCAATCAGATCGAAATTTCGGATCGATTAATGTGTGATTGAGCAGCTGTAGTATTTGTTGGCAAATGTAAAACCTAAAGATGAAGTGACTTTGCTGTCACCCGGTGTCTTATTTTGGCTTATTTTAGAATGCTCTAAATTACAGTTTTCCCATTCATTTCTATGGGTGCCCATTTTTGACCCAAATACAAGATTAAGAAGGTTTTTTTTCCACCCACTTAACATTGTAGAATTGAGTCAAAAAAAAAATTGTGTGTGTTCAGGAGGCAAACTTAGGAAAAGCAGCCAAGTCTTGTACTGCTCAGATCAAGGGAAGTATTTTTTTTTTAAAATAAATCAAAACTATTTTGCCCACATTTGTCCAGAATACGGTTTTAGGGTTAAGACGAACATTTGTTTTTAACTGGACGCCCTCCTGTGGTGAACTGTGTGAATTACACTGCTGTCATTTTACCCATAAACATTTAAAGATTTGAGTCAGCGAAATAGATAAATCGACTCCGCAAGAATTCTGGTGTGTTTACGTGAAATGAAAAAAGTTCAAACAAATATAATTCTCTCCACGAGCCAAAGGTAACGTTAAGTTAGAGTATAATTTAATATTGAACCAAACATGAATGACGAGTCACGCAGGTCCTGTGCTACTCCGCAGCGGTAAGACCAGAACCAGTATAAAATAGTCCGAATATAAACACTTATTATAGGTCTACCACAGTGATTCAGGATAAGACAAAGCACGATTTGGACAACTGATACATGTACTCGCTCATTATATAAACCTTTGAACATTTTGAACACAAAGAGTTAAGCACTAAAACTCTATAACAAGACAACTTAGGCAGTCGCCCTCCTGTGGTGAATTGTGTGAATTACACTGCTGCAACTTATTTCTACAGCTGTGACTGCAGTCAGAGGAAAACTTTGAGTTACAATATTTTGTAACATTTAATAAATTGTTGGTTGCCATGTGACGCAGTAAAACATCTGGCAATTACCTTTCAAATTTTCTATAAATATATTTTACATCTGCGATCAGGGGCAGTTCTAGGGTGAGCGGATATCCGGGGCTTAACCCAGAGAAATCCATGTGTCACGATACAAGGAATAAACTTTAAATAAAAATTTTTATATTAGTTTTTTTGTTTTTTAACAAGGTGAATATTTATTGCTAATTAAAATTAAAAATCTCAATGTCACACACCCTCTTCTTTCCTTGCTGACTCATCTCAGACATGGTAAAATCGCAAGCTCGGCTCTATTAATTCTGCACTAATATTGTGTGTAAGAGTGCTGTGTGCATCCTTGAGATGTAAGTACGGTTTTTGCATAAATTATGTTTAATACAGAGTTATTAGTTCAGATGAGGAGATTGTTAATCGTGTAACTCAATACTACTGAACTGTTTCTTATTCTAAATCGCTATGCATTCCCTCAAATAGTAGTCATTTACTGTGTATAATTTAATTATTGCTTTGCAAATAACCATAAATATTATATTTAATGCATAGATTGCCTGTTTTTTTTAATATTTTGCGGTGTTGAAATTTGTGGCATTTATGCAAGTTCATTTATAGTGTTAGAGCTCCCTCTAGTGGATTTTGCTTGTACTACGGTCCATTTCTTTATAGATAGATAGATAGAATCACTTTATTCGCCAAATGCATCAGCAGATACACAGGAATTTGATATGGCCATCAGTTGCACACAACTCACACACAAACATATGCGTATAGCCACAAAAAATTGTCTAAAACAATCAAAATAAATAATAAAATGGTCTAAATAGTATTCCATCAGCTATTTAAAAGGGAAATGGCTCTTGGAAAAAAACTGTTCAAATGTCGTGAGGTCCTTGTCCTCACTGCCCTATACCTTCTCCCTGAAGGAAGCAGCCTAAAAATGTCACTTGCTGGATGGGACTGATCAGCAGCAATTTTAGCTGCCCTCTTCCTGACTCTGGCCTCATATAAGTCCTTAAGTGACAGCTGCCTCTGTCCAGTCAGCCTCTCAGCTGTTCGCACAATACGCTGTAGTCTGACCTTCGCCTGGGCTGATGCTGATGCAAACCAGACGGTAATGGATGCTGAGAGAAGGCTTTCCACAGTGGCCCTGTAAAATCTAGTCCGAACTAAGCTGGAAACATTCAGTTTATTTAACCGTCTCAGAAAAAACATTCCACTATGAGCTCTCTTAAGAATGGAGGAAATGTTTCCCTCCCATTTCAAGTCATTAGTGATAACGGTGCCTAAAAACTTAGTTGACTCCACCCTCTTCACAACAGAGCTCTTGATAGTTAGAGGTGGAGGGGAGGCGGGTGACCTGCGAAAATCTATCACCATTTCCACAGTCTTTTGCTGATTAAGCTCCAAGTTGTTCTCATCACACCATACAACCAATTTTGACACTTCCTGCCTATAAGCAGACTCATCATTTCCTTTAATATCCTTTATGTAATCCTTTATGTAACTGCATGTAACCATAGCCTACTACATGTTTGTTAATATACACTTTTTTGTATTTTCTGTTTTAGATAACCACTCATACACACTCATAAACACATCTACACATATTGTGTCATATTGATACCTGCAAACTCTTATCCTCCATGTACCTGACTCCTCAATAAATACTTAAACTGCACCATTGGATTTGCCTATTCCTTCTGACCGAGGAAGACTCAGTTGACCTGCAATCCATAATCAGCCGCAGACGCACACGGTCTCTCACAAAAACTACAGAAACTATCACAGTTTTTTCTCTAGTCTAGACATTATATACTTTATCCTGAATCCAAAACCTGTAAAAAAAACTCCTGTAAGAAAACATTTAGTTTCTGCAGGAATGATAAAATCCTGCAGGGTTTTTCTACTGTGTTACACAGCAGTATGTACAGAACGTTTGTAATTGTTTTAGAATGAGCCCTTTAGTACAACAGAAACATGCAGGAACATCCAACACTAGTCATTTTTTTTTAAATCAAGAGAAAAATTCTGCAGGATTCCTGTAGATTATTTTTGTAAGAGTAATTAGTTAGCAATTGATGTAATGATGTGATTCGGTCGCATATTTCAACATAATACTATCTCTTACTAAACGTATTGTAATTTTTATATTGTTATGCAAATATGTAAATTTATTCTCTTTTAGGGTGACTTTTAACCAACTGTCTAGGGACTACAGATGAAATATAGCCTTTTGGATAATTCTGGCATATTTACAGGAATGTTTATTAAAATGCACTGTCCCTGTGAAAAAAAAATAATAATAAAAGAGTAAAGATTAAAGGCAGCTCTATAGTAGTTATGGTGGCCACGGAGTGGCATCTGTGGCTGAATTTATCTGGTATAAAGGAAAAAGATCAATTGTTTTTGCTTGATGCGCCGCTCTGGATTTCACACTCATACATGTAATTCACAAAATAAACCCATTAACGTGATTTTTCAAATCAGAAATTATTTCATTCAGCTTTCATGTTTAATGCACTTTATTGGTTGTGTCCTTTCGTGATCGTGAGACAGGTAAAGCTGTCTCTTTAATTGCCCAGTTTGCTTGGGTGTGCGTCCTGCTCAGGAAATTCGATAGCTGACTTTTAGGCTTTTAGGTAGCCTAAAAATATTAATTGTCCATTTTTAATCATGGACATACAACATTGGCTCAAGAAAGCTCAAAGCTCTACATCACAAGACGAAATGAGGCAATGGCACCAGGTCGGCAAATGCCCGTATGTTGTGACGTTATGTGGAAACTATGTATTTTGAGCACCCTCACTATTTTCAGAAGCACCCTCAGTGATTTAGTTCTAAAACCGGGCCTGCCCTCTGCTGGTACAACACACACACACATTCAGGATCAATATTTACTCTAAAACTCCAAGATTTTTGAGTTTATACTGTGCATTATACAAATAAAAAGGTTAATCTATGAATGAGAAAGTGTAATTTGCTGTGAAATAAAAGGTGTTTCACTGCCGCCTCATCAGGTCTGTCAGAGGATGGTTGAAATCTAAATGAAGTCTTAATTTCTAACAGTGAAGTCACTGTATCTTCAGCCTCTGTTGATTCTGTTGACTGAGTCTCTGTAGTGGATCCTTATTCACCATCAGATGATCAGCAGAACATCAGACTATCATCTATAAGTCCTAAAATAAAACACACACACAGTCACATAAGCAGTATGAGATATAACATCTGTCACATCTTTTCATAAGAAAACTAACTAGATAATCTATATTAATTCCTTCTCCAACATGATAATATAGCTTCTATCTGATGCTCAAAGTCACTTTACAAAATCAAAAGCACATGAAAGGTCACTTTCACACAACGGACAGCTGATCCAGAACCAGCAGAAATCATCATTACACTCACTACAGATTTAATATCAGTTCATAACAACCCAAATCTCAGATTATCACACACAGAGACAGTTAAAGGGGAAAAGCTAAAAAACATTCATATTATTGTCACAATCAGTCATAACAGTATGAGCAGAATTACACTAATTTATATTCACATACACACACACGCACACGCGCACACGTGCGCACACACACACACTCACACACACATGCACACACACACACACAGTGTTACTGAATCTGAACCTTTACTTTTATTTCTAGTGAGTAAATCAGCCATTTGAACTTTAAATGAAAATATGATGATGGAAATCGTTAAGAACTATTCTTACAGTAGTGCCTTCAGGTTATAATGTGGATCATCCCTCAGATCCTTCAGCTGTTTCACTCCTGAGTCTCCTAGATTATTCAGAGACAGATCCAGATGTCTCAGGTGTGAGGGGTTTGATCTCAGAGCTGAAGCCAGAGCAACACAACCTTCATCTGTGACACCACAATCACTCAACCTGTAGAGAACAATGACACACATTAAGCCTATATCCAGAGATAAACACAACACTTAAACTATAAATAACATAATGCTGTCATAGTGTGTGTGTAATGCTGTCATAGTGTGTGTGTGTGTGTGTGTATGTGTGGTTAATGTATTTGTAAAAGTAATCACATTAGGTCTGTCATATAATAATATATAGGCCTATACAAATATCTCTGCATGAACTACATATTGGCACACAGTGTGAACAGTGGCGGAGTGTGTGAAACAGAAATCTCTTTATTTCAACATAAACATGAGTGTAACTATATACTGGACTGTTTTAGTGCCTACAACACAACCAACACACTTTATTTGTCATTGTACAAATTGTAAAAAAGGTTAATGTAATGAACAATAAAGAGTCATGAAAACCCTCTTTTAGCTCAAGTCTTTCTCACAATCGTTCTGAAAATTCCTCTTAAATGTGTGTGTGACTGTGAGGAAAACTGGAGGATTTTACAGCTGACAGTTCTACTCCTATGAAATCATTGCACACAATCTGTATTTTCCCTTTAACAGTATAAAAGTTTATATACATTCACTATAAATGCATATATGATATTTTCTCATACAAATGTCATAAAACCAGTAGCGTAGATCACAAATCTCCGTTTCTTCAGGACACTGACAATAAAGATGGAGAGTGACAGAGAAGACAGAAACTCTCGTAGCTCTCCTCAGAAAAACGCTTGTTACACACACACATCTTGTGTGTGTGTAACACATCCTATCTATCTTTTGCTTTAGTGCATACTAAAGTGCATACTTTTGCGCATGCGCGTGCGACCGGTGTTTGTGTTTGTAGCTCCGGAGAATTTCTTCATCAATCCTTGATTTGCTTCTTTTCCACTCATTTATAAACAAGCACCTTCGATTTTTATATCATGTGAACTTATCCTCGATACTATTCCTCATAAAAAACAATTCGATTGCTCTGACATCGCTACTTATATCCAAACTTCCGAATCTCGGCTACTAGCTTTTAGCCCGCTAGCATTTCACGCGTGGCCTCTCGCCTATCGGCCGTCTCCCTACACACCCGTTTCACTAAGGATACTGGTTATATCCGGCATTTTGTCCTAAATTAGTAGTGATATTTGTAGTATCACTACTAATTTACTGTTCATCCGTTATAATGGCGAACGAATCAGATGCGTGTCTAACCTTACCTTTGAGTGCAGGTGAAGACACATTCGAGCTCTTCTCGGTGAAGCAGGAGCTGGAATACGTCGAGAAACAGATCCGTGGTCTGCTGGTGAAGAAAGCCGAGCTGTTGGATCGGCGCTCAACGCTTGAAGCATCACGCGCCGACGCTCAAAAATCAGTGGTTAGTAATATTAACTCTTTGAACCCGACTTCCTCGACTCCGTGTGTTGTTCATCTGCCCAGAAGGACGCGACCATCTCTGGCTTCATTCACCCCGGCACCGACACAACACCATGGACCATGGATCACACAGCGGAAGACTCGAGCCAGGACCAGAGCTGCCTCTCCGCCCCTCCCGGTCTTCGAGATCTCCACTCGGAACCGCTTCTCCCCTCTTCGCGAGCCGGAACGCGACGACGCCGTGATCATCGGCACGTCCATGGTCCGTCATGTCCGCGCTACCTCGGATAAAGGTAAGGTGTGGACTCACTGCTTTCCTGGTGCTCGTGTTCTTGATGTCGTTGCACAGGTTCCCGAGATCCTGAACGATAAGCGCGTCGGAGCTGTTGTGCTGCACGCGGGAGTGAACGATATCAGGCTGCGGCAGACTGAGGTACTGAAGAAGGACTACATGTCCCTGATCGACTCGGTACGCAGCACAGCTCCTGAAGCAACGATCATCATGTCTGGACCGCTCCCCACGTACCGACAAGGACAGGAAAGGTTTAGTAGATTATTTGCATTAAATGAATGGTTAACGTCACTGTGTAATGACCAGAAACTGCTCTTTGTAAATAATTGGAATCTGTTTTGGGAGAGACCCAGGTTGTATAGTTCAGATGGTCTCCACCCCAGCAGAATCGGAGCGGCTGTTCTGTCGGACAACATCTCCAAGATGTTACAGACCAGATGACTAAGTCAAAGTCCAAAACACACCCTTTGTTGCCCAAACTTAACTAATTTGCACAGTGTGGAACATTATATAGAAACCGTGTCTATTCCTCGTTTAGTGAAACCAAACAATAAATGTAGTGCAGGATCTAGCAAAAATCTTATTCTAATTAAACCAGAAAATCTGAATATCAGTGAACAAAAACAATCTCTAAAGTTAGGTCTTCTAAACATTAGATCGCTCACACCTAAGGCGGTTATTGTAAATGAAATGATCACAGATAATAATTTCGATGTTCTGTGCCTTACTGAAACCTGGCTTAAACCAAATGAATATTTCGGTCTAAATGAATCTACTCCACCAGGATACTGTTATAAACATGAGCCCCGTCTGATCGGTCGTGGTGGCGGTGTGGCAACAATTTATAAAGATATTTTTAATGTTATTCAGAAAACAGGTCACAGGTTTAATTCATTTGAGGTACTTGTGCTAAATGTTACGCTCTTAGATGTAAGAAGGAAATCCATATTATCTCTAGCCTTGGCTACTGTATATAGACCTCCAGGGCCATATGCAGATTTCCTAAAAGAGTTTGCAGACTTTCTCTCAGATCTATTGGTGAATGTCGATAAAGCAGTAATTGTTGGAGATTTTAACATTCACGTAGATAATACAAATGATGCTTTAGGTGCTGCGTTTACAGACTTATTAAACTCCTTTGGGGTCAAACAAAACGTCAGTGGCCCCACTCATCGTCTAAATCATACACTAGATTTAATTATATCGTACGGAACCGATCCAACTGACATAGATATTATACCGCAAAGCGATGACATCACTGATCATTACATGGTGACTTGCATAATACGCACTGCTGAAATATGTCATGTTGCACCACGTTATAGACCAGGCAGAACAATCCTTCCAACCACTATAGATAGATTCTCAAATACCTTACCTGATCTATCTAAATTGCTAAGTGAATCCAAACAAACTGATGAATTAGAGGAAATGACTAGCAGTTTGAGCACCATTCTCTCTAGTACACTAGATATTGTTGCACCAATTAGATTAAAAAAGGTTAGAGAGAAAACTAAAGCACCCTGGTACAACAGTGATACGCACGCTATCAAGAGAGAAACCCGTAAGTTAGAGCGTAAATGGAAACAAACTAACTTAGAGGTCTTTAGAATCGCGTGGAAAGACAGTATGTCACGTTATAAAAAGGCTCTAAAAACAGCCAGGGCTGAACATCTCCGCAAACTAATCGAAAATAACCAAAATAACCCAAGGTTTTTATTTAACACCGTGGCTAGACTAACAAACAAACAGACATCACCAGAGCAAAATATACCGTTACAGTTAAGCAGTAATGACTTTATGAATTACTTCAACGAGAAAATAGATAGCATCCGAAACACAATTATAAATGTACAATCCTCTATGGTGTCTTATGATTCAGCCGCACTTATGGCCCCTCTAGAACAACTACACCGCTTTACAACGATAGGACAGGAGGAGCTAAATAAACTTATCACTGCATCTAAACCCACAACATGTTTATTGGATCCAATACCCACTAAACTACTAAAAGAAATATTACCTGCAGTAGAAGAGCCTCTCCTCAATATTATTAACTCGTCTCTATCTCTAGGTCATGTTCCAAAAATATTCAAGCAGGCAGTAATAAAACCTCTCATTAAGAAACCACAATTAGACCCAAAAAAGTTAGCGAATTACAGACCCATTTCAAATCTTCCATTTATGTCCAAAATATTAGAAAAAGTTGTGTCCGCTCAACTATGCTCTTTTTTGCAAGAAAATGATATCTATGAAAAATTCCAGTCAGGATTCAGACCGCATCATAGCACTGAAACTGCGCTAGTTAAAATTACAAATGATTTACTTTTAGCTTCTGACCAAGGCTGTATCTCAATACTAGTCCTACTTGATCTCAGCGCTGCGTTCGACACTATAGATCATAAAATACTCTTGGATCGACTACAAAACTACACTGGTGTTCAAGGACAGGCATTAAGCTGGTTCAGATCGTATTTATCGGACCGTTATCATTTTGTCTGTTTAAACGGGGAAAAATCAAAGATAACGTCAGTAGACTATGGAGTACCGCAAGGATCAGTTTTAGGCCCTCTGCTATTCTCAATATATATGCTGCCACTTGGTAATATTATAAGAAAACATGGAATTAATTTCCACTGTTATGCTGACGACACTCAATTATATATTTCATCACGACCAGACGAAAACACTAACTCCTCTAAATTGACAGAGTGTCTCAAAGATGTAAAATGCTGGATGACGCGTAACTTCCTGCTATTAAATTCAGATAAAACGGAGGTATTACTTATTGGTCCAAAAAAACACTCACAAAATCTCTTACAACAAAACCTTAATATAGACGGATGTCCTGTTACTTTATCCACTACAGTAAAAGACCTGGGTGTTATACTAGACCCCAACTTATCTTTCGAAAATCATGTTTCATATGTTACAAGGACAGCCTTTTTCCACCTTAGAAACATTGCTAAGATACGTAACATGCTATATCTCTCTGATGCAGAAAAGTTAGTTCATGCATTCATGACCTCGAGACTAGATTACTGTAATGCTTTATTATCCGGTTGTCCTGCATCCTCAATAAACAAGCTACAGTTAGTCCAAAATGCAGCTGCTAGAGTTCTTACTAGGTCAAGAAAATATGATCATATAACACCGATTTTATCATCTCTGCACTGGTTACCTATTAAGTTCCGTATCAACTACAAAGTACTACTACTGACCTATAAAGCCCTAAATGGTTTAGCTCCTATGTACTTAACAGACCTTCTCTCGCCCTACAATCCACCGCGTTCCTTAAGATCACTAAATTCAAGGCTTCTGGTCATTCCTAGGATATCTAAGTCCAGTAAAGGAGGGAGGGCGTTCTCGCATCTAGCTCCAAAACTCTGGAATAGCCTTCCCGATACGGTCCGGGGCTCTGACTCGCTGACACAGTTTAAAACTAGACTAAAGACGCATCTCTTCAGTCAAGCATTCACATAATGCTCACCTGTCAGTCCTCTTTTATGCCATACCGAACCGTTTGCCACTGAAATTGCTTAACGCACCAGTGGGGCTCGATAGCCTTTTAGACAAACGGGTCGGTCCGTATGGCTGAGTTGCGTTGCGGAGAGTTCGTGAGATAGTGGTTTTCTAACACCGACACCCGTACAATGGAAATTATTATGAACATCAGCTATGCTAAATATGAACATCAGCTATGCTAATTATTTCCCATCTGCCTTTCTGCTGTTATCTCGGGACGCTTGTCCCGAGAAAAATGGCGTTTCGTCAGGTCCAGCCTTGTATCCAGCATCTCACGGGGGTTTCGGATGCCCCACCGCCTGTGATGAGAAGACCAACGCCTGTGAAGAGACGACTCAACGCCTGCGATATGTTATGGGGCTGTTTTAGACATAAATAATATTTATATTTAATAGTCATATATAAACAATATGAATGTAAGCCAGAGGAGAACTGGCCCCCGACTGAGCCTGGGTTCTCCCAAGGTTTTTTTCTCCATCCAATCTGATGGAGTTTTGGTTCCTTGCCACTGTCGCCTTGCTTTTGGCTTGCTTGGCTTGCTTAGTCGGGATTATTTAGGATTATTTAGGATTACTTAATATTTAACAATATTATCGATCTGTGTTGTACTACTTTCATGTTATCACTGTGAAGCTGCTTTGATACAATCTGTATTGTGAAAAGCGCTATATAAATAAATGTGACTTGACTTGACTTGACACACACATATACACACACACACACACACAGTTTGATTGTGTCGGTAGTTTCTTGCCAACCAAACGCCCGCAGCGAGTCTCGGTCTGACACATCACGGGGGAAGCCTGACACACCTCAGCTCTTACACCATGGACACACACACACACTTGCGACCCATGAACGCCTCTCTAAACTACTGCAGGATTTTACAGTTTGAAGCGTCTGTCACAGAAAAACACCATGTGCTGTCATGAACAAGAGAAATGTCTTCTCATAGGATAAGAACACACAGTCTCATTAATAACACACACACACTGACATGTCATCGATGGACTATAGTGTTTCTCCATGTCATAATCTGTGACTTTGACATGATGTAGATTTTAAACCTGGAGAAAAAGGTCCACAGTATCCAGTTTCTTCCTGAAATTAAAATGAATGGACTGTTAATCCTGACTGTGCTGAGATTGAGTGTGTTTAAAGTAAAGAGTGTGTGTGTCATGTGTGTCATGATGTCAGAGTGTGTTTTTCAGTGTGACTATCAGTCCTGCAGTTTCAGCTTAATGAGGAGCAGCTCATGTGTTCAAGCATTTACAGATCAAACACATGAACTCACAGTGCAGGAGAAACACAGCAAACGCTTTAAACACATTAATCCTCTTACATCACATGAACAGACGTCATCATATAAACAGACATTAAATTAATTTGAAGAATTTAATAAGGTTGTTCCAATAGCTTTGCTTATAATTAATGTAATAATAGTTATTTCCCTGAATTTTATTCCATTTGATTATGAATTCACAGTGACAGTTTAATGAGAGAGTCATGTATGATCTTACTCCAGTTTCTCCAGTTTACAGAGAGGATTCGCCAGTAGATCAGAAAGCTGCTTCACTCCTGAGTCTCCTAGTTTATTCCCAGACATATTCATTTTTCTCAGGTGTGTGGGGTTTGATCTCAGAGCTGAAGCCAGAGCAACACAACCTTCATCAGTGACACAACAATTAATTAACCTGTAGAGAACAATGACACACATTAAGCCTATATCCAGCGACAAACACAACAGTTAAAATATAAATAACATAGGCAAGGCAAGTTTATTTCTATAGCACATTTCACACACTATGGCAATTCAAAAGTGTCAAATAGAAATGAATTATAATAATCACACTATAGCAATTCATAGAGCTTTGCATAGAAAACAGACAAAATAAAACCATGTTTAATAATGTATTTGTAAGCATTTTAAGGAATGTGTGTGTGTGTGTGTGTGTTAGGGCTGTGACAAAAAATCGATTCACCAAACTATCGTCATTGTTTTTCTCTGGTGACTCTCAAAGACACTCCAGCGTGTGACGTTACAGTCGCTATATCCCTTTCAAGTGGACCCGTGGAAGCGGCGTGAGACTGAATCAGTGTAGCCAACTTAGCGCCTTTGTTGCTATTTTTAGCGACTTTTCAGACCTTTTAGTGACATAAAAAAGTGACTAGTGCCAAATCTAGGTCCTCTTTGGTCAAAGCTCAGTATCCTCCAGATGTTGTCAGTGGTGTGAGCTCTTTCTCCTGCCGTCTCTCTCTCTCTCTCTCTCGCTGCGTCTCCCCTGTTCAGTGAATGATGAGAGGAGCAGCGGCTAGTTCTTCTGTTGAGCGCACGGCCGCTGACAGACGGGAATCAGCAGTGTTTCTCAATGACGCATCACTTATCTGCTGCTCTTTTGTTTTACATTTAAATAATTTAGTTTGACCATTTTAATTTTGTGCTTATTACTTGTAATACTTAATATAATACTAAGAGCTTTAGTCCATCCAGTTCCCGAACTCTTAATTTAGATCATTTTACACATGTAAAAAAAATGTAGCCATTCACTATTTCATTGCTACTCGTTCTATTGTCTGACAAAAAAAAGGGAAAGCAGAACATCTTTATTGGACATTCGGCTATTTTATATTATATTAAAATACAGTATGCAAGCATGAATTTAGAGAGAAAACATTAGTCGGAACACAAGAATGACGCGATGAAGTCATGAATATGCTAATTGACATATTACTTCATCTAGCGACATTTAGGGAAGGCATTAGCTACTTTCCTTTGGAAATAGTTGACAACACTGGGGGGGTTCATGCATTATATGAGCTGATCAGCTAGTCTAAAATTAATAAGAGTGCGATTCCACAGTTTCGGTCCACAAGGGGTGTAATGAACTATATAGATTGAATAATACCCAGGTGTTGTCATTTTTTTTAATTTTTAGTTCATAATTTCGTTAAAGATAGATGTTAGAAATAATAAACTTACTTTTATCCCACTAAGCCTTGGCATTATCATGTAATGAGACTTTATTTTATTTCCGTCCCCAGAAATTGCAGATGTCAGGGTGGGACATTAAGTGCATCTGGATTTTTCCTAAGTCATTTCTTTAATTTGCTGTAATAAAATCCTGAATTTTGGCACTCAACATTTATTTTGGTGTGTCTTCTACAAAATAAATCTACTAACACTGAAAGTATAATTCCCTTAATCTACCACGATGCAATGGAAAGATTTATTAACATTCGTTACACTTTCCGTCAAAGCAGTTACGCACGTTAAACTATGATTCTAAAGGAAGCAGACATATAAATGTTCCATGTAATTCTATCAGTAACAAGACGATAAAAATATCTTGTGTGGACTAAATTCTCATGTACGTAGCTACATGATAAATTGTTAATAAATCAGGATAAAACAGGGGCTGAGATTTTCTGTCAAAAAATCATATCGATTAAACATTTTTAACGCTTAATTTCATCTCATAACGCCTCAACGGTTCACCTGTCAGAAATAAGATTGTCTAGGTCACGGTCGCTCTGCGTGAGTGGAAGAGTTAACAGGATTTCATGGATTTCGACGAATGTGGGTAAGTTTGTGGATTCTGTCCAAAAGGTTACGAACGTTAAAATGTTACGAACGTGGTAAACTTTGGTTAAGTAAACATTAAATAGGATCATTGTGGTGAGAAAGGATAAAAGAGTGATCAAGTCGATATCAAGTGCATGGTTTCAGACCGAAAGCAGCGTCGTGTTCATAAAGATCATGCATGAATGGTGGTTGTATACATTTTGACAGATTATGCACTTCATGTTCGTAAATTGGACAGAAATGTTTAGGCTATCCAACTTCGAACGTTGTTTCCGCGTATTTTGAATCAATGAGCTTTTCATGAAAGTCAACATCGTCAATGTTGATGTTCAAATGTTTGATGATGATGATGATTTTATTTTCTGTCAAAATGTCAGTAAGAATATAGCGTTGGCTGTCCAAGTTAACACGTTAATAGTGCGTTAACACAATATCACAAATGCCATTAGAATAATCTGTCGGCGTCAAGCGCAGGTTGTTAAACAACAGTGAACTGGGCATGTAAGGCACATGCGCAGATTTTCCGCACTGACGGCACACATTAAGCTAGTTTAAACATTAGGGGCTCTATCTTGCACCCGGCGCAAATGGCTTTATACACTGACGCATTTATCATTCCTATTTTGCACGCGCGTAAAGCGGGTTTTTTTTCCTCCACAGACGCACGTCGGTAAACTAGGAACTTGCGCTCCCTGGGCGGGTTGGCACAAAAAGGAGGCGTGTGTCGGCGCAAACAATTCCTAGTGCTATTTTGCAGTTCCAGAAAACAATTGCGCCAATGACCAGAAAAAAAAAGTAGTCTAAAGTCAGTGGCGCGTTGCGCATTGCTCATAATGCTATTTTAAGCGCACCTGCTTGGTCATAATACAGAGAGTGAACAAGCGCATACACTGTAGATCATTCTCTCAGCTACACAGATGCATTTTACTTTTTGCAAATGATACATTAATATAAGAAAAAATATATAAACATGAGGGAAATCATTGTTGTGTCCATGATGATGGGAAAAATAGGCATAAAACTTACACATTTACCCAAGTTATTATATGCATGTTTAACCAAAGCTAATTTGGGTCAGTTTGTCCCATCCCCAAAGTCACTTCTCTTTCTTTTACCGCCCTGACGAGAACATCGATCTCCTCGGCTGTGAACCGATGCTGAAGTGCGTCTGGTAAATGCGCCGTTAAAATAGAATTGTGCCATGGAACAAGCGCACCTCGTTCATCACACTCTTAAAGGGAATGTGATATGACGCTTTTATTGGTTTATTTCCGTTACGCCAAAACCACACCTATGAATAATGAAGCTACTCCAGACCAACCTCTTTTAGATTTGCGCCAGGCGCAAGAGGCATTTATCCCGCCGGGTACTAGCAACAGCGCTGGGATCCGCCCACAAAGTTACTTGCGCTTTGCACTTTGACACTTGCGTTTTAGATCGTTAAAATAGGGTGTTGTGGTAAAAAAAAATTGTCAATAAAATGCCACATAATAATAATTTTACATCCGTTTAATTCTGCTAGACTATGCTACTAATGTAAGGATTGCATCATTACTTTATTTTGTTTTCAAATGTTTAATGTGCAAACGAACTAATCTCTTCCAAGCACACCTTTAACAAACCTTACAATAAATAAAACATAATCTCCCTATTTGTTGTATTATTACTATTATTATTTAGGTAATTCTGACTACATGTGCTGAAAAAGTTAATATTGCCAAAATTAATTGTCAATAAAGACAAAAAAGACCTTAAAGACAATTAAATACACCTGTGAACAAAATGGTACATGCTGTCTTTAAATAAATGCACAAAAATATATAAAAATCATTAAGCTGACATTTTATGCATATTCATAAAGTCAAAGAGTAATCTAATAATGTAGTTTGAGTTTAAATGTTAGAAAAATAAATCAATTTTTAGACATTGCACCATACCAAAAGTGGAGGTTACTGTACAATGAGCCGATAGTTTTGTGTTTAATTTCTCCTAATCATATAGCACACCATGCCTAATAAAAAGTGTTAGAGGCAATCTTGCAGGATTGTTTTTTTTTCCGTCCACGTTACACACGTTATAACTTTGCACACTTAGGAGTTCCTCGGTCTTCTACATTTGGCAAATAAATTTGAAAAATATACCTGTGGTATTTGTTAGTAATTTTGCTAGCTTTAAATTTATGAACATACCAGACTCAAAAATGCACCTTTAAGTTTATAAAACAGATCATATTAGATGACCACCCTGCCTGCATGGAAGTCATATTGCAGTTTTGTGAAAAATGCACAACGCATGACTTATAACTATACCAAATTAGGAACAAATCAAAACATGAACTTGGATTCAACCAGAATTTTATTAAACTGAATTAGATTAAGTACACTTTCTGCTTGAACTTACACTGTTTTTCCGTCCATGTTACATACGTTAAATTTTACATCAACTCAACTTTGATCAAAGTTTACAAGTTCAATGTTGAAGTTTACAAGTTCAACATTGCCAGATTTATCCTGCCTTTCACACAGCTGTATCCCAGGTCGTCTCAGGATGTTAACCTGAGGACAATGGCTTTCTGCATGAAGATTGAATTTTGCAGTCTGTTGTCCTCGCAGTTAGGCCTATACTGTGGAATCGCCCGAGACTGTAGAAAATAGTAAAAAAAACGACATTACATTTACAATAATCTCTCTGTGTGCACGCGTCAGTGTTTGTTGTGTTAGTTATTATTAACACAATATTGTAACACATGCAGGTTACGTTTCTCAACACTGAGAATGAATAAATAAACGCCTGCTTCTCCAGACTCGCGCTTATCAGTAATCCACAAATCACAGCACTTTCATGATCTCTAAGCCATAGGGTAGCGGTTTCAAATTTATCTAGATTTATTGTTCAGCATTGCTTGAGCGTTTTATAATTTGCATGGCTGAATGATTCTTCCTCTTATCCGAGTAACCATGAATGAGAGTATTTTTAAGATAATCCATGCGATCAGAAGTACTGTGACTACTGTAGAGTTACTGTCCTCGCTTATGAACTCAGTCAGACGGCGGGAGTGGAAGGGGATCCGGCGGGATTCTTTATTGCTGTCGATTTTCAGTCTCTTTTTAATGATAGGCCTTACGCATCTGTCAATCATCCCCGCTTGCTATTTGGGGAATGAACCCAGCGCTATGATTGGTCGAACTCTTCTTCTTTTGCTGTTGCTTGATTTGAGACTGCGTGTGCACAGAGGAGTCACCGTAGTTTAGAGTGACAAATCGTACCAGAGTACTTTGAGGTCAAATTGCAAACAGGTTGTTAGATCCACAGTAGAGCTGCACGATTCATCTTTAAAATACTGTGATCTCCATTCAAACACACACACGATCTTCTTCCAGTTCCTCTGTCTATTAAACCTTTGACCAAATCATATCGCAACATTTTAAATCTGTGTTGGCGCTGCCGCTGACCCAGAGAGAGTTGCCATGAAACAGCTTCACAAAAGGTCTTTTAAACCTCATAATAGTATCAATATTTCTGTGATACAATAGTTGAAATTATCATGGAAGTACTGGGATAAAAGTTTAAAGCTCAAATATAAACACTGATGTCTACGGTAGCGATCACAATAGAGCAAATCAGCTTGTCCGACGAGACTGAGTAAAACTCTGGATAAATGCTTCGGTAATGTGGACGGGGCTTATGTACCAAGGCTGCACCCACCACTAGGACGCTCAGACCATAATGTCATCCATCTTCTTCCAAAACATAGACAGATACTAAAAAGGACTGAACCTGTCTTTCAGCAGGTCCAGTTATGGACTACAGATGCAATTGAGAACCTCAGAGACTGTTTTGGAAGCACTGATTGGAATCTGTTTTTTAATGATTTTAATGGTTGCAATGTCGATCATGAGTCTTTGAATGACACAATTACCAGTTATATCAATTTTTGTACAGAGGCGGTGGTTCAAACAAAAAATATTAGAATATTTCCAAACAATAAACCCTGGATTAACAAAGATCTTAAACAAACTTTAAATAAGAAGAGAATGGCCTTTTTAAGGAATGAGACAGACATTGTAAGAGAACTAAATAAAGAAATTAAGCGTAAGATAAAGGAGGCCCAAATACAGTATAAAGTTAAAGTAGAGAACAAATTTAAAACCGGTAATGTTAGAGACGCTTGGAAAGGACTAAATATTATGATGGGCAAACAACAGAAACGGGCACAACTGGTTGTCGGTGATGATCCTCATAGTTTTGCAAATAACTTAAATGTTTTTTACTCAAGGTTTGACAATCATGTAGATACGGAGCATAGTGTTACTTTTATAGAATCTGAACCTGTGAGAATTGAGGTAGGGGAGGTTATCAAGGTGCTCCGTAGGATTAAACCAAAGAAGGCCAGCGGTCCAGATGGCCTTAAGGGCATTGTTTTAAAAGAGTGTGTAGCACAACTTGGGCATGTATGTACTAGGCTGTTTCAGATCTTTTTAGACAATGGCTTTGTGCCGGTGGCATGGAAAAACACCACTGTTATTCCAATACCGAAAACCACCTATGCAAAAGACCCGAAGGATTTCCGCCCTATTGCCCTCACATCTGTTCTATGCAAGTGCATGGAGCGCATAGTGAGCAAGGAACTCTTAGCACAAATTAATGGATCTGCTGATCCATTGCAATTTGCCTACAAGCCCAATCGGAGCACCTCTGATGCCTGCCTGACCTTACTGCACAAAGCACAGCATCACCTAGATAAAACTAATGCTCATGTTAGAATGTTTTTTATGGATTTTACATCAGCATTTAATACTGTACAGCCACAAATTCTAATAGAAAGGCTGCGAGACTTAGGTGTACATAGTTGGTTAATTATATGGATTGAGAATTTTTTAAACAACAGGCCACAAAGAGTCCGCGTTAACGGAATCTTGTCTGACTACATAGTCTTACATTCTGGATTACCTCAAGGATGTGTATTATCGCCTTTGCTTTTTTCTGCTTATACTAATGAACTTAAGTGTAACAGTGACGATCTTACGTTGATTAAATATGCAGATGATCTGGTTTTAATTTCGTGCCAAACAGACAAGAACTGTCCTGCTTACTTTGAGTAAATTGAAAGCCTTGTACAATGGTGTGACAATAGTCATCTACGATTGAACATTGGGAAGACAAAGGAACTATGCTGTGGTAATCAGAATAAGAATTGCACAAGTGTCCTTCAATATGAAGAAGTAACTATAAAAGGTGTAAAGATCGAGCAAGTTAAAAATTTCAAATATTTAGGGACAATCATTGATGATAAACTTTCGTTTATGGACAATGTGGACTATGTACATAAGAAAGCAAGACAGCGCTTATACCTGCTTAGAAAGTTGCGAAACCTTGACATCGAAAGGAGAATTCTAACCATTGTATACAGATCGATGATTGAAAGTATTATAACCTATAACATTGTCTCATGGTATGGAAACTTAACAATGAAATTAAAGAATAAATTAACACGAGTAATTAATGAGGCAAACAAAATCATCGGCCATAAACAGAGCACGTTGCAAGAATTATTCTCAAATTTTATGGAGAAAAAGGCGCTAGCTGTGTTTTTTGATCAGACTCATCCTCTTCACTCATGCTTTGAAGTCCTCCCTTCGGGTCGGAGGCTACGTACACCATATGCTAGGAAGAACACTTTTAAAAGATCATTTGTCCCGCTGGCAGTGACTGTTTTGAACCAAATTCTCAATTAGGGATGTTTTTGTGAATTATGTACACTGTATTTTTATTGAATCATGTCTTTTAATTATTATGTATGTATCTTGTGTTTTTATGTGTTTAATGTGGTTATAGAATGTTGTTGAAGCCAGTATCAGAGATGAATTTCTGTCCAGTAAATCTGTGCAGACAATAAAGTTAAACAAACAAACAAACAAGCTTTCAATAGAAACTTGGCGCTTAAAACAACACATTTATCAATTACATTGTTTCTCAACTAGGTGGCGACAAGTGACTTAAAAAATGTATTTGTTATTGAATTATTTATTCAAGAGAATGTAGAACTGTATGATGCTCCTGAAATAAAACTCAGAGAGATGTGATGAATTGTTTTTGTAAATGACTCATCTTACACATCATGTAGGGGAGAGCGGGGCACAACCTAACGCGTTTTTATTTTGGCTCAATTAATTAAAAAATAATTAGGTTAGATTAATATTTTTTTACACAAGCAACATACACAACTCTGCTACAAATGAACACTTAAAGTTTTTTTCTAGGACCTACCATTTCCATACAGTTGCACTGAAAGTGTCAGAAGTGCAAATGTTACAACTTACCCCATATGTGGGGTTAATTGTAACAGACAGAGGGGTTAGTTGTAACACTTGTGTGTACCACACATAATTCAGTACTATTTTATTTGAATAGTTTGATATTGTTTGTGCATCTGTATAGACAGATATCCATACATCCATCCCTCATCCAATCATCCTTTTGTTATGGATCAATATCATGGATAGAGACATAGAAAGGGGCTGCACAGTTTTGCGGAAAAATAATAATAAATAAAATTATAAAATATTGTAATTGCAATTAAATTAGATTTGTGTGTGGCAGCTGCATGTACAATTATTATTATTATTAATAATAATAACAGTCATAATAATACAAATGAGCTTAAAATAAAAATTTAAAGGGTTTATTGCATTAAAAACAGGCCATATTTTTATCATTTTTATCAAGTTATCATTCATAGTACACTAAATTTTAAACATTTTAAATTCCAACATTGTTTGTGAACGTCCAACAAAGTTAAATGTATACTCAAACCTGAAAAGTTGTGTGTCTCCCTGTTTTCATTTGACTATCATTGTACACTTGGCGGCTTAGTTGTAACACTGTGTTACAACCAACCCCGCTGTGTGTTTTACATATTTTAACTCTAGCTAACAGTCGCTAGAAATTGCTGACATGTTTCAAAACGGTGCTATGTTTGAGCCAACAAAACAGTGATTAAGGCAATATAAAGTTAGATTTGGAAATGTATATACACCTAACACAGAAACCGAAAAAAAATCTATGATGAAAAAATGTACTTGCATGGTGTCAAAACACTCTTTGTCCAGTATCTTCACGAAATATTAGCAAAACTTTCCGCAAATTTGCGGGAGACCATCTTCTGGCAGCGAGAGAAAAAGATCAGAAAGACATCCTGCTTGATCCTGACGAACTATGTAAAATGTTCGTGTTACATTTAACCCCGCGTTAGGTTGTGCCCCGCGCTCCCCTACAGTCTGTGTAAGTGTATGATTGAACTTTTCCCCATAGTCTAGTGTTAAAAACAAATCACAATACATTTCAATATCGAATCACAATATTGTAGAATCGCAGCGTATCGGCACCAAAGTATTGAATATGGAGATAGACGCATTGTCCCAGCCCTATTGTGTGTGTGTGTGTGTGTGTGTGTAATGTATTTGGTAATATTTTAAAGAACTCTTAATATTGATGTAATTAATGTCCAATAAAGGCTGTATTAAAGCACTTAATGACATTCTCTGATTTTCAGTGACCTAATTTATTTACTCAGAGTCTTGATGGTAGAGATTAGGGCTGGGCGATTATATCGCACGATATTGTCTGCGCATCTAATCAGTAAAACCGGTTCATTGATTAGCAGTAAATCACCTTCACCTGCTTTCAGATGGAGCGGCATTCACTACAAAGAGCCGTAGATCACTGACAAGCTGAGCCAAATCGCGATAATATCGAGGACATATCGATAGCGATATTTAATGCGATATGGCTCAACTGGTCAGTTAATTACGGCTCTTCGTCACGACAAAATCTCCCGTGTTAAACTAATACACCTGGGGGTGTATATAAGTCCACACTCAAGAGCGTTGAAGTTAATGAGATAATTATGTGATTAAATGAGTGATGATTGAGCATTATTGAAGACACCTAAAGCAGAATCACAAGGAAAAAATAAAAAAAATTAAGCCACCATTATGGAGGTGAGTGTTTGCTTTAGTTGGTCTTCTTGACCCTTACGTTAAAAATTTTATATGTAATTTGCTATTGCATCTGAGTTAATCCTGTCAAAGGATTACAAACAAAGATAAGCAATTATAAAATGATGATAGTTACATAATGACTTTCATCGTTTAAAATTTATGTCTATGATTTATTTTGTTGGTTAGTGTATAACTAAGATTCTGCATGAACATCTGCAATGTTAAATATAATGTAATTTCTCAAAAGTTTTTTTAAAAAAATCTTTCTTTAAGGCACACACAGACCTCAAGATTCAATCAAAGCTTCTCAACAACGGTGACGAGTAGAATATTCAACTAGGAAAAGTAAATTACATTGACAATTCAGATCATAATTTATTCATACCGCAATGCATGATGGGAGACATTAATGAGTTGTGATTGGTGGCAGCATGTAACCACGGATGAGATAGACAGGCTGATTATTGATCTCTGTGTTTCTGTATAAAGATGACAGTGATTTGATTAAAATATTTTAATAAATATTTGAGGTTATAGGAAAGTACAGATATGTAACATAACTACAAAACTGTAGCTAAGAAGTTAACCAAATCATCTGAATACTTATATTTTTCAGATCATTGCATGATTAGGCTATGTCAAAACATAGGCAACACTATCAGATCAAGTTGCCTTTGTTCATTTGACTGTTATAAGTCAAAATCACCAGGCAAACAAAAATTAAAGTGAAAATATAAGTGTCAAGAGCCCAACTAAAGCAGACAATGATCTCCATAACGGTGGCTGAAAATTTGTGATTGTCCTTCAGTGATTCTGCTTGTTATCATCAGGTGTCTTCAATAATGCTCAATCATCACTAAATTAATCACTTAATTATCTCATTAACTTTAACACTCATATCGTCCATCTGAAAGCATGTGAATGTGATTTACTACTAATCAAGGAACCGGCTTTACTGATTAGACGCGCATACAATATCGTGCGATATTACCGCCCAGCCCTAGTAGAGATGATCTTACTCCAGTGTATCCAGTATACAGTGAGGATTCGCCAGTAGATCAGAAAGCTGCTTCACTCCTGAGTCTCCTAGATTATTAAATGACAGATCCAGATCTCTCAGGTGTGTGGGGTTTGATCTCAGAGCTGAAGCCAGAGCAACACAACCTTCATCTGTGACTCCACACTCCCTAAACCTGTAGAGAACAATGACACACATTAAGCCTATATCCAGAGATAAACACAACACTTAAACTATAAATAACATAGGCAAGTTTATTTATATAGCACATTTCATACACTATGGCAGTTCAAAGTGCTTTACACAGAGAGGAAATAATCACAAAATAAATGCAAGGAAAATTAAAACAGCAATTCAAAAGCTTTACATAGAAAGGAATTATAATAATCACACTACAGCTATTAAAAAATCATTATTTCTATGGAAAATCCCCATAAAACATGGAAACCCAACAATGTGTGCCTGTGTGTGTGATTAAGTGTGCGTGAGAGTGGCGGCGTGGGGGGCGTGATTCAGCGGTGTCTGCAGCGGGAGAGCGAGTGAGGAGCCAAGCGGGAAGTAAGTGGGTCAAGTTCAAACGATGAACACCTGTCTGTGATTGCAGTGATTGGCGGAGGAGAGCGCATTTAATCGGGCCAGGTGGACAGTGTATTTGACAGAGATCCTGGAGCTTGTGTGGCTGTGTGCAGAGCTGTGTACCAACAATCCGAATTGGTCCGTGACCGTGTCTGAGGAAGTTGTGAACAGCGGGACGGGTTTGACATCTGAGATGGACAAAGCTGTGAACAGCAGGACGAGTTTGATCTACAGTGTTTGATTGATTTTGTGTTTGATGTTAAGAGTGCTGAGGCGCAGTGGACTGAGTTATTGAATTAAAGCACACAAGCTCCAGTATTTGCCGACCCCTTGTCTTCTTCCATCACCCACACTGAACCAAGATTCACTTCATCACAGTGAGATTAAGTGTGTGTGTGTGTGTTTACTGTATTTGTAAACATTTTAAAGAACGTGTGTGTGTGTGTTAGGACTGGGGAAAAAATCGATTCACATAACTATCACAAATTTCTGGTTCACAATTTTAAAATATTTTTTGTATTTATTCCAGAATTGATATTGATTCAAATTAAATTGCTTTATACCATGGTCTGGGTGAATACTCGATTCTGATTGGCTGCAGGGTGTCCGTTAAAAAGTGATAGAGGACACCTAGTAAAGTAGTTCTGGTGAAACTGCCTGTTTACCATTCGAAATTAATAAATAAATGCGTTGCCTACAACAGCTGTGAGTAACCATAGCAACAGGCAGTCACATGCTCTATCAAAACAAACATCTAACAATAGATATTATAGCCTAATACAACAAAGAGCGACTTCGTTATTTCTTTTAACATTAATGGAGAATAAGGCAACTTTGACAACAGGTATGCTGCTGAACAAAGAAAAAAATGTAAATAAAACAGAGAAATAACACAAAGAGATAACAACGAGAGAACTGAATCAAATAGAAGACGAAAAAGATGAGATCAACACGAAAAAAATACGAAATGGGCATGAAAAAATGAAAACACACACACAGACACACACACACACATTATATATATATATATATATATATATACTGTATATATATATTGTATTTCTATATGTAGCTGGTGTTGTGCGTGTCTAAATCATTCATTTCTTCAATGTTATATACAATTTTTTAGAGGACTAACAGGCTAGAGTAGGCACCCTCATGGAGAAGAGGGGCGGGGTAATATCGCGAGCGGCAGGGGGCGCCGTGAGCGCTGAGCGAGCAGGTACGAGTAATGAGTTGTCGTTGAAAAAGATGGGTAAAACAAAATGCTGTGGGGCTAAAAATAGCAAAAGAAAGAGAGAAAAGGAGATGGCATGTCAATTGATGCGACAGCAGCTAATAACTGCATGCATTGCTGAAAGCCAACAGGTAGGATTTAAAGTGTGGCATCCAGCATATCTATATCTCTGTGGCCATCGGGACTACCGGGAGATTCCCGCTGGGCAGACGTGCTTTTTCGACCGATACATCTCATAGGCTACTTTTTATTTTATTTTTATTTGTCTTAATGGTCCATAAAACTCCTACATCGGCGGCGGCTGATTCGTTTTTTTTATTTTTGTTTGTTTGTTTGTTTGTTTTTTGCTTAATTGCGCTGGGTTCGTGCGGTGTAATACATTGGTCCAAAAAAAAAAAAAAACAGCGTTCGTTTTTTTCTGACACTGACCCACGAAACATGTCATTATGTGCTGATATCTTTCAAGTATAAAATTAGTACAATTATGGAAGTTTCCTTTATTTTTCAGTGCATTTGTTTTACAATAGCCTATATGGTTATTGCTATCACGGGATTAATATTATAACTAGTATGTAGTAGTGTAATGTAGACAGACACTAAGGTTTGAATATTCTTTGTTTAATTTGTACCCTGAATATGGGTTGGAGCTTTTAATTTTGGACTCTCAAAGTGCACCAGACTGCTGAATTTAACCTTTAAAGAACACAAAATTTTCTTATAGGACAGCATGCCCCCCAACCTCCCTAGAGAAACAGAGGTCCACTTCTGACACTGGGTAGTTGCGCCCCTGAGTAACTCAGTAGTCTATGTGTTTGAATAATGTTTAAATGGAGTCATATTTGTGAATTTGATTATGTAGCTAATTTTCATTTTCTCACGAGTGCCGTCAGGGTTACTCTCTGGCCCTGTCCCAAATGGCACACTTTGAACTTGTGGGCTTCCTCAGAGCCCACACTTCGGTGACGTCATGCAGTGCAGACCTATAGGACCCTTAGCGCGAGTCCGCGAGGGTGCATTGAGAGGTATTTTTTGGACAGACTCGATCGTCATGCCGGAAACAGGAACTCGTTCCTCACGCCTGTGAAAGCCTTATGCTTATCCCTCTCCATACGGAGCTGAATAAACTTAAAGATAATCTCATCAGTCCGTTTATTAGAAATATATAATAATTATTTTTTAATGATATAAACAAATATCATTTAAAAAAATCCAGTCATCGAAAACAGGATTTATTTTATTCTCCCAAATCTAATCCATGTGAACTAAACAGCCTGCTTTTACAGTTCTATAATTGTATATGCCACCTGGACATTAGAATAGATGTCATGTAAATGATAAATACAGTTGTACATAATAATAGCCTACATAATATTCAATTTTAACACAAAATGAAGACGAGTTTAAGAAAAATGTATAGGTTTCAAAATTCACACTACGTTTATATGACTCAGTTAAGCCATGACATTCGGTTCTATTTATGTAATGAATCATAATGCAATCGTATATTCAACAGCTATTATTACGTTTGAGGTACAACCACTGGTCGATAATATGTTTGTATAAACTGTAAGTAACAACTGGTAAAATGTATGCCTATGTCATAAAAAACATAATTAAACTCTTAAATATTCTCTTCTCAGCCATGTTTACAGTCCCCAAGCGAAATCTCCTCCCATTCTTTTTTCTGATTGGCCTTTCGCAAGGATTCCTGGGTAGTTAAAGTGCGTGGAGCCTTCATCTATACGGGCTTCGCCGAAGACAGCTTCAAGGGTACAAGGGGGCGCTGCTGAGCACACTTCAGAGCGTTAAAATGCCAAATGGGACGGCCTACGGACTCGTAGACTCAGCGAGCACGCGCAATCTAAGTCCACGAGACCGAAAGTCTGCATGAAGTGCGCCATTTGGGACAGGGCCTCTGATGCTGTGCACTTGCTGTGAGACTCCGCCCACACACTGTTCTGATTGGCTGTAGGTTTAGATTGATTTTGACGCATCTCACAGTTGTGTCATGTCTAGTGTTGACAGACAAATGATTTTTCGATGTAATCTTATCGTATCTTGTCTGGTTAGGACATGGTCTTACGTCAAACATATATTGTATACACTATCTACATATTAATCCTTATTCACTCAGAGTCTTTATGGTAGAGATGATCTTACCTCAGTGTCTCCAGTTTACAGTGAGGATTCGCCAGTAGATCAGAAAGCTGCTTCACTCCTGAGTCTCCTAGATTATTCTCAGATAGACTCATATATCTCAGGTGTGAGGGGTTTGATCTCAGAGCTGAAGCCAGAGCAACACAACCTTCATCTGTGACTCCACAATCATACAACCTGTAGAGAACAATGACACACATTAAGCCTATATCCAGAGATAAACACAACACTTAAACTATAAATAACATAGGCAAGGCAAGTTTATTTCTATAGCACATTTCATACACTATGGCAATTCAAAGTGCTTTACACAGAGAGGAAATAATCACAAAATAAATGCAAGAAAAATTCAAACAGTAATTCAAAAGCTTTACATAGAAATAAAGATTTTTTAATAGCTATATTGTGATTACTATAAATCCTTTCTATGGAAAATCACCATAAAACATGGAAACCCAACAATGTGTGTGAGTGTGTGCCTGTGTGTGTGATTAACCCCCTGGGGTCGACCATATCGCCCGCGATATAAGCACACTTTTTTCCTTATCAGTGCAAAAAAGACTCAAATTACTCTGTTGATTTTTATCTTACATGTAAGTGTTATACATCATTCGATCCTGTGAAGTGTGTATTTTTTTGTGGAACCTCACAATAAAAATAAAGTGTTGTGTTTTTCGCCAAATAAACAATAATAAACATGATGCGCGTTCTGCGTTCTATCTTTCACTGAAGTCCATTCTAAAACGCGTCCGAAAAATACACTGTTACTCACTCAATACTTGTCACAGAGACACGAGACATATGTCTTTTTAAAGCTTGTGTTCTCTTCTTTTAAACGAAGTAATTTATTAAAAAAATACATATTTCCAGTTTATGTAATCCGTTTGAAACCAAGGAGAGGCACAGTTTTTTCGTTCTCAGTTCATTATCTTTAATTAGCTGAGACCGCCACGCCCCCAGCGCTTTTCACATGGTAAAATGGGAGATCTAATGTTATGCAAAGCATACGCCCACTGATCAGTGGCATAAAAACACAAAGTTTTTCGCTACTCCGCCGAAGAGGTCCTTCAGATGATTCTACACAGCGAGGAAGATTTCACCTTTTCCTCTGAGGAAGATTCCTGCAACTCGGACGACGAACGGCTGCATTTTGAAGAACGCGTTGACCCCGCCGAGGATTTCATTTCGGAGTAAGTTGTTTAGTGTTGTATAATTCATTTTCTGATCATATAGAGCTCATATGAATTTTCCGACTATATTTTGAAAAGATTGCCTCACATCATTCGGGCATAGTATAGGCTACCTAGCCTACGCTCGTGTATATGTTTTGAATGTGATATAGCCTGTTACTCTCTAAACAAATTTGTTGGGCTATTATATTATCTAATACTATGCGTTATGTATTTTGTTAACAATTACATGTTTAGGTTATATAGCCTACTGATTACGTTAAATATGTTTCAGCCTCCGGTAAAATATGTGATCTCTAGCCTACTATCTAAATACAATACATTTTTATATATAAATGTTCATGTATATGTAATGTATTTAGTTTGCTAATAACTGCTTATGTTAATGTGTTTGAGAGAAATATATTTCAGGCTCCGGTAATTAGGTCTAAATACAATATATCTTGGCCTATTTATATAATTAAATGTTCAGCTTTGGTTATCCTAGACACTGTATTTTAGGCCTGCCTTATGCACAGATGTTTGTGAATACAGGTGTAAATGTTTGAAATGCGTTCGCAAACGGGCCATCCACACTAAATGCGTGCAATCGGGCCATCAACAGATAGCCTACTCGCGGTGACGCGACGCGTCGGCCCATTAATATTTCTCCGTCCATATGGCCCATCAACAGATATAAATGTTCGGTTAGCCTATGACACTATCATGGCCTCGTGAATACAGGTGTAAATGTTTTAAATGTAGTGATGTGTCATTCACGAACTATCCGTTCATTGAGTAGGCTATTTCATGTATATGGCCCATCAATAGATATTTCTCCGTCCCATGGACCATCAACAGACATACATTGTGCATCCATATTGTCCATCAGTTTACTTTGGTTAATATATGCTAACAGTTTTTTTTTTCATTCAGGAATGTGTCTGCATCATACTGGGTAAGTTTATAGATGTAATATTTTAAAGATGAAATGTAGCCTTTTAGTGTTTACAGAATAATAAAAGTTCCCATTCTTGAGTGAAACTACAAAAAACTTCTTTTTTTATCCATACCCATTATTTTTCCATCAGTTTACTTTGGATAATGCTAACAGTTTATTTATTTTAATTTCTCTGGAATGTCTCAGCATCCCGTTCTCCTTCGCCAGCACCACGCAGAGGGACACGCAGGTGTCGTTCAGTTCTCGGTGCGATGGACAATTTCTACACAAGCCCAAAGCTCCTAAAAGACTTGTTTGCAATGAAGTTTGGTGCATGTGGGACTTACAGGGACAACAGGAAGGACTGCCCTAAGAATGCAGCTAATTCACTTTCTAAAAAATCTGCCAGTGGATCCATCAGGTGGATTCGGGATGGACCTCTTGTTTTTGTGAAGTGGATGGACACTCGAGAGGTATCTGTCTGTTCTACCATCCATCCTGCTTATACGGGAGACACTGTGCAGAGGAGGGTGAAAACACAAGATACATGGAGGACAAAGACATTTCCATGTCCTGCACCTGTGACTGCATACAATCAGAACATGGGCGGTGTTGACCTGTCTGATCAGCTGTTACAGTACTACACTGCACAACACAAAACAATGAAGTGGTACAGAAAGATTTTTCTACAATTCTTGGACATTGTTTCCACTAACTCTTTCATTGTGCACAAAGAGCTACATGGTAACATGTCACATAAAGAGTTTATGGAGTAACTGATCACAGAGCTCTGTGGTGTGTCACAGAAAACTGCACCAAAACGGACCAATAGTGACCATGTACCAGTTCCAGGAGCTGAGCTGACATCAGATGAAAGGAATGTTGCCACACTTGGTCGCCGGACATGTGTTCATTGCAAAGCAGTGCGTGGTAAAACGCAATTAACACCATGGAAATGCCAGGCATGTGATGTTCACTTATGTCTTCAGTTGAAAAGGAACTGTTTTCAAGAGTGGCATAAAAATGTGTGACTGTGTTACTCTTAATTTATTATTATTATTTTTAAATATTAAAAATAGGAATGTGTCCAAACTTTTCACCTGTACTATGTTTATGTATGTAGCACTCTGGTCTTGTGAGGCACAATATTTAGATCCTCCACATGGAGGAATTACAATAAAACAGAAAACATAACCTTTGAATCTCCTCTTATTCTTAGTTCAGGCTGCCTCACAGCAGCTTGATGGGCCATTAGCCGCTGGGGGAGTGTCTTCTGTCTCCCCTGGTGTAAATCTCACTTAATATTCATGGCCATTAACACTCCCACGCATACAGCAGTGCTGACACAAAAACTGACTTGCAATATTTAAATTGTTATATTGTGGTTTGTGAAAGTGTGGTCAGAATGATTTTCACATCATTTTGTAGTAAACATTCTAGCCTACAAGAATGGTGAGTCAAAAGTCTTGTGAACAACTGTTCAGTATTTGTTAAATGGCCTTATTGCAGTGACAATTTTTTTCCTAAAACTAACTTACCACGCATAATATTTTTTTTCTATAAAATGCAAACATGTACATCTATTTTGCTCATGTATTATTGTAGCAGTGTTTGTGCTGAATATAGCATAATTATATGTTGGCCAATGGTATGTTGTAAGTAGCTGAAATTAGCAAAAATGTCAGGGCATGTCAAAACTTCTCAAGGGCCCCAAACACACCTCAGACCCCAGGGGGTTAAGTGTTTGCGAGATTAAGTGTCTGTGTCTGTGTGTGTGTTTACTGTATTTGTAAACATTTTAAAGAACATGTGTGTGTGTGCGTGTGTGTTAGGACTGGGGAAAAAAAATCGATTCACATAACTATCATAATTTTAAAATATATTTTTATTTATTCGAGAATTGATACTGATTCAAATTAAATTGCTTTATTTTTGTCGTTGCTTATATACAAGGTTGACAGAAGTTCGCCACTCTTGCTCCAACAGAGGATGAAACGTGTTGTTATCTATGAGTGTCGTAATATAAGAGATAAGACAGTAGAGCTGCACGATTCATCTTTAAAATACTGTGATGTCCATTCAAACACACACATACACGATCTTCTTCCAGTTCCTCTGTCTATTAAACCTTTGACCAAATCATATCGCAACATTTTAAATCTGTGTTGGCGCTGCCGCTGACCCAGAGAGAGATGTCATGAAACAGCTTAAAAAGAAGTACTGGGATAAAAGTATAAAGCTCAAATATAAACACTGATGTCTAGCGATCAAAATAGAGAAAGTCAGATTTTAATAGAAACAATCGCAATTCTTAAAAATCGCAATACATATCGTATCGGCACCCAAATATCGTGATAATATCGAATCAGGAGAGGTCCATCGTCTCAGCCCTAGTGTGTGTGTGTGTGACTGTGAACTTAATGTTTTGTAAACACTGAGCGAATTGCTTAAAGTTATTGAAACTTTAGAGTGATTGAGAATCACGGATAAATGAACAATAAGGAACGGGACGTGCTTGATGATTTACAGCACATTAGAACTCAAATCGGCTCTAATCATCAGGAACTCGTGTTCAATATTTTTCATTCATGACTTTGTGAATGAACAACATCTTAATTAAAACATTAACTAAGATGAGCACATCATCATGAATAATGATTTATTACACATGATCATGATGTTTTCTTTGTTCTTTGTCTAGGTCAGTGACTTAGTCACCACTTTAGTTAAAGGGCCACACACACAATGAAGTCATTAATAGATAATGCTTAGTTAATGATGACTACTGAATTAGACAGAGCCCAAAATAAACCAATCACAGCTCATAGCACACTAATTCTGTTAATCAAATACAGAAGTCATCATTAACTAAGTATTATCTTTCAATGACTTCAACATGTGTGTGGCCCCTTAACTAAAGTGGTGACTAGGTCCTTTGAAACACTGATGAACTATGTGATATTAATGGTGGCATAACTGTGAACAAAGAAAACATCATGATCATGCATAATAAATCGTAATTCATGATGATGTGCTCATCTTAGTTAATGTTTTATTAAGATGTTGTTCATCCATGAAGTCATGGATGAAAAACGTTTAACTTGTGTTAGTTGCTGATGATTCATGAGATATTAAAGGGGGGGGGGTCGATTTCACTTTTTTCATAGTGTTTTTAAATAGTGTGTAATGTTGCTGTTGGTGCATGAACAGAATCTGCAAAGTTGTAGTGCTGAAAGTTCAGTGTAAGCAGAGATCTTTTAAAAATCGTCTTTTAAAAGTCGTCTTTTAAAAATCAGGAAGTATATTGCCTACAAAAACAACTGGATTGGGACTACAGCTGGGTTATGGTACGTCACTAACCCACACATTTGCATCAACCCCTCCCTCAGAATATGCAGAAAAGGGCATGGCCATATTTCAGCAGCTCCAGCAGCTCGAGTGAGTTGTTCACCCAGCTGTCAGGTCTTCTGTATTCGAACTTCCCACAGACACTGTACTTCGTCAACAATGGATACAATTTATGTTTGATTATGTTACTGCAATGACGATCTATGACGATCTATGACGTATGACGATCGTAATCTAGCTCTCTGTGCTGCGAATTATACGGATTCAACAAGAAACTAAAACGTGAAGCAGTTTCAACTTTAAAACCAGAGGCAGCAGTTGTTGGGACACAATCTGTAAGTAAGCTAAGACTTAATCGTTTTAAATGTATTTGCATGTATAATTCCAGACGTAGCCTTGTGTTTTATTTTTTTCAAATGCCAGCGCTGGCTTTATAGCCACTAGGCTACTAGTTATGCTAGTATTTTGTGTCTACGACAAACGCATACAAACATTTTGGACCTGAATTCTGTATAAGTACTAATGTTTTAAACATATTTTTCATGTATATATGCTTTATGACGTTATTTTCGATTTGATCAAGAACGTAAACTTGCCAACGCTGTTTGAGTATGACATTAGTAGCCAGTCGCTATCGTTGCCAGTCAGATGCTATTGTGTTAAACAAACGTGTATAAAGTTAAAAAATGTAGCAAATTATCATTCAGAAACGTTTAGTAAGAGCCGTGTGTGGTGAGGTTCTGTTTACTCTCTTCATCACGGCTTTCTCGGTCTGATTCTGCCTCACTGATACTGATACTGCAGTTCGACATATATTTACATCTGGACCGCAGTGCATGCACGTTTCGCCCGTAAAGGTAATGGGCGTTAACCTTCCGGACAACGTGAGCGACAGTTTAGCCAATCACAACACACCGGCCCAAACTAACCAATCTGAACTCACTACGTGTTTCTGAGGGAGTGTTTTCATAGACTCAGGAAGTCAACCGCTCGTTCAGGGGACAGAGGAGAGCGCGGCTGACGATAACGGTGAAGTTTATGAAAAATTAGACTTTAAAAAAAAAAGAAAAACCACAAATACATGTTATATTGCACCCCATAAACACAATCAAGCAAAGAAAAAAAAGCAGTATAAAGTCCTCTTACCGGCTCGCGCTTTTCGCATGTCACGTTGGTTGTATTGACCTATGGTATTGACGGAAATAAGAGGGAGGGGGAGAGGAAGCGCGAGCCGGTAAGAGGACTTTTCACGAGTGAAGGTATTATTGCGCCAAGTCGAAGTGCTCTAAAGCAATTTTCATGGTATTCCGCCATACAATATAGTTATCAATTTTAAACGCTTAGAAAAACACAACGCTTTATTTTGTGTCACCAGCCCAGGTCGAGTTACACTAATCGAGTAACTGTGTTTAAATAGGGAAAACGAGGAAGTGTTTGGTCGCTTCTCTTTTGGGCCCATATTTAATGCACTGGGCTAAGCTAAGTGCTAACACAGTTTTGCGGCAATACAGAGCGATAGAGTGCACGCACTGAGACGGGAGAGGTATGCATCAACTCGTCTTAGTTAAGGGAATAACATAGTTTAATATGAAAACTGGTGGAGTATTCCTTTAACACTGTTTGGCCAGCATTTTAACCATGTTTAATCCAACTACTCAGTAACGGTCAGTGTTGTGCCTGTTCATATTTTGGGAACATATTCTGTGAACGCGCGCTCTCTGTCAATTTAACTTCATACAATAGGGTGCCAGATTTCTATAGAGCCCTCTAGGCAAAAACCCGGCTAAAACACATGTAAACAGGCCTTAATATGTAGCGAAAAAACACTTAATCTGGCAACACCAGCCACCAGTATCTAAAATCTTACATTAATGTGCAAACTTTGCCCGTCGATAAAATAATTGTTGTCTGTGTTTGTATATGGGCTGTGGCAATAATAATAATAATAAAAAGCTCACAACATGAAAAAACAACTATGAATGAACTAGTTCATTTTAAAATGTGTGAACTGAAATTTGAACTAGTTCATGTAGAAAGTGAACTTTCCCAACACTGCTAACGGTATGTAAAGCGATGATTCTGTTATTCTAACGTCCGTTTTCTGAGCATCCGGGAGAAGCATTGGCATAACAGTAGCACCAAACTGAAGCACAGAAATCCGCGTTGATATTCGTTGTGGAAGATAACGGTGGTTAAGGTTCCAGTGCTGTATTACCACCGGGTCTGTCTGTAGCTAACTTACCCGCTAGCAAAGCAAAGCCAGCCTGTCACCAGCTATAGTGCGTTGATAGTGCGTTGGTCTCTTTTTTATTACTTATTTCTCTGCATTGAGTGACAACCCTCTCAAATATAAGACACACAAACAGAACAAATAAAAGTCTCAGATTCACTATGTAATTGCAAAATTATTGCTAATTTATTGTGACATGACAGCAACTCTTCTGTGATAATGCAACTTCAACTACGATCAATTAGCCGAATGTCTTGTCGCTTATTCAGGGTTTTTCTCGAAGTTGGCAGTAACATATCAAAAGTTTTTAATTAAATATAAGGGAGTTATACAAACTGAATCATTGCCGTTAGCTCCTTAGGCACTGGATGATCTGCTGCTCAGTCGGCTGGAAAATGACTCTAGCGGCAGCGCGCGTCAAACACGTGTTCCACGGCAACACTAGGCTGCCCAACGATGCGCCTGCCTAATAATCGGCTTGATATACTGGAGCCGTTTCTCAATACCAAGTATGCAGACTTCGGACTTGCGTCCTTGGTAGTTCAGACTTGCCAAGTTCGACTCCGGAGAACGAACTCCCGAGGATGAGAGGACGCAAGTCCGGCTCTTCTGCGAATGGAACAGAGCGTACTTGATCGCGTCACTCAGCAGCACGCTCTACTCCGGTTATCTCTTTATATAGCCTAAATTTAGGCAACAATAAAACGAAATTTGCTACAACTCTGCATCTTTTCATAAACAATAAAATGAAATATGTTTTAAAACACCACTCTGCCTCTTTTCACTAAAATATATATATATATGTATATGTATATATATATATATATATATATATATGGCCATGTGGTTCAGGCAACGCGATTCTCTTCACTGCATAGGCTATATTTATAACAAAATGAACATGATCTTTTTGTTTTCTTTTTAAAAATATGAAACATTGATTTTTATTGACATTTATCAAACAGAGACAGGGTTATGTCATGTTATTTTATTGCTCATATAGTAAAGATAATATAAAAAAAGTTAAATAGCCATAAAGTTATGAAACCTCAAAAACATTTTTTTTTCCATGGAACAAACTATAGTTCAATGAGACCAAAGATAGACTTATTCACAAGACGAATTATTATATGTCAAGGTTTATCCACTAGACTGCCGGCGGCAAACGTCAGAAGTACTAGCCGAGGATAAGCTGTTCCAGTCGGGGTTGATCTCGCTGAGTGTCCGCTGAAGGCTTGGATGTCAGAACTCCGAAAACGTCAGATGCATTTTTCAAATAGGCGCTATCTTTATAAATAAACTACAGATTTGAGATTTAAACAACCACATTCTCACCTGAAACACTCTTAAAATTACATTTCATGACTCAACAGTAGTATTTTGATATTTCGCGGATTTTCTCCGCTCCTATTGACGCTTGCTGCTTGGTGCGAGGTGCATTCTGGGTTACCGTGCTATCTCAAGTCCACACAAGTCACCTCTCGATGCATCCTCGGTAAACGGGGCGGATCAAGAACACATCCAGGGATTTGAAGTGGACTTGGCTAGATGTGAACTTTGAATTGGAACAGTACTTGGGCAGCGACTGATGACGTTTCACAAGTCCACAAGAACACAAGTACAGACAAGTACGCATATTGAGAAACGGCTTGGGATATTGGCCGATGCCGATTATGTTAAAAAACGCCCAAAATCGTCCGATTAATCGGTCGACCTCTAATTCATTTACACATGAATTCATGATAATTCAAGTACCATTACCGTAAAGTGTTAACCGAAGTCTCTTTTGCTGCATTTATTTGATAAAAAATATGGTGAAATAACATTGTGAAATTTTATTCCAATGTAAAACAGCTCTTTTACATTGGAGCAAAACAGCTCCAAAACAGCTCTTTTACATTTTACATAGCTCAGACAATTTTTGGCATTTTTTAACATAATCAGCATCGGACAATATCCCAGTGTATCAAGCCGATAATTTGGCAGGCGCATCGTTGGGCAGCCTAGTGTTGTCGTGGAACACGCGCTCTGCCGCTAGAGAGTCATTTTCCAGCCGAGTGAGCAGCAGATCATCCAGTGCCTAACAGTGATGCGCGGGTTGATCCGAAATGAGCGGGTTAAATCAAAAATTAAATAATTTAAAATCATTTTCTCCTTTTTTGTGATAATTAGGTTATGTCCATTTGTCTTTGTCTGTCAACAAACAAAACAAACCAAAAATACATGTTTCACGACATGTTTCAGGAAATACATGTTTTTTGAGAGGATACAATGTTTTTGTTGAGAAAGTTTGTCTATGTTAAAGTAATTATCATTTCTTTTACATTTTAACTTTCTAATAGAAGTTAAAAACCAAGCAAATATCGGCCAAAATAAATCGGCAGCATTAATAAGCCATCGGCCAACCCGGATTTCAAAAGATTGGTATTGGCATCGGCTTGAAAAAAAAAACATATCGGTCGACCTCTAAAATGAACCCTTGTGAAAAAGAAGTGTGCTTAATTGTATTGAAAGTGTACTTTTTGTGTGCATAAACTCATGAAAGTAAACTTTTTGAAAAGTGTACTAACAGATAATATAATAACAATTAAAGACCACTTAAGTTTAACTTAAAGTAAGTACACTTTCATCACAATATTTATAAACACACTTAAGTGCACTTTTAAAAATACACTTTGTAATAATATGTAATTAAGTTTAACTTAAAGCAAGTACACTTTCATCACAATATTTATAAACACACTTTAAGTGCACTTTTAAAATACACTTTGTAATAATATGTAATTAAGTTTAACTTAAAGTAAGTACACTTTCATCACAATATTTATAAACACACTTTAAGCGCACTTTTAAAAATGCACTTTGTAATAATATGTAATTAAGTTTAACTTAAAGTAAGTACACTTTCATCACAATATTTATAAACACACTCAAGTGTACTTTATAAAAATGCACTTTGTAATAATGTCTAATTAAGTTTAACTTAAAGTAAGTACACTTTCATCACAATATTTATAAACACACTTAAGTGCACTTTTAAAAATGCACTTTGTAATAATATGTAATTAAGTTTAACTTAAAGTAAGTACATTTTCATGATAATATTGATAAACACACTTAAGTGTACTTTTTAAAAATACACTTTGTAATAATGTCTAATTAAGTTTTACTTATAGAAAGTGCACTTTCATGATCATATTTATAAACACACTTAAGTGCACTTTTTTACAAATGCACTTTGTAGTAAGTTTAACTTAAAGTAAGTACACTTTCATGATAATATTTCTAAACACATCAAGTGCATGTTTTAAAAAATTAACTTTTTAATTGTGTCTACTTAAGTTTTACATTTTAAATAATTATGATTTTATAGTGTTTTAAAGTTATAAGTTATTAAATGAAATTTATTTTGATGAATTGACTAATATACTAAATAAAATATAAATTACTGGAAAACATGGAAAGTAATTCATTATAATTTCAACTCAAGTGTGTTGTCCAATTTGTTCATTTATTTTAAATGTGTTTAATCTCTATAATATATACTGTGCGTATTAATGCACTTGGAATGTGTTTTTCCAATAAATTTGCAATACAGCATGATCAGGGCAACTTATTGTTGACATTTTTGTCAGTTTTATACATAATATATGACAATAAAATGTAATTTCTGAGAGGATTCTTAACATAACAGTAATGTGTTATACTTTACATCTGTGAGAATACTTTCAATATCATCATTATGTTGTTCTAAGTCAATTAAACACATTTATTCACAATGTACACTACACTGAACAAAAATATTGACTTTTAGTTAGGTGAAAGAGTAAAGTTTTGTGAACTTACAGAGTCTAACAACACAAAGAGTTAGAACAGCTTCAACTTCAAAAAACTGAAATAAAAATATACTATATACGAACATGGTGTTTAATGCGCATGCGCCAAAAATGCACGTCATGAAGTCGCACTACTTCACTAGAGTTTGAAAAATGCGCTGCCGCTGTTATGTTTCTGTAATCGCGATGCACGAGGAAAGGAAACGGCTTCCCAGACAAGAAGAGAACAAAAGGAGCGCCACGTTTGGCTGTTTGCGGATGAAATGTTATACTGCAAACAATCAGTCAAGTAAGTATTTCTTGATGCTTTCTTTATTGATTTTTTTTCACCGCAGTTGATATTGCGATTTAGAGTGCCATTAGACGCAGATAGTAACGTTGCTATACACAATAGATTCGGGAGGTGAATTAAGTTAATCATGTTTCCAATAATTTATCTATGATTGATTGCATTCTAAAAATGTCTTACATCCTAATGTGCTCGCGTGTGTGGGCGTGTTCGAGGAACTTGTCTAATGAAATGTGTTTTAAAAAGTTCCTTATTGGGTCGCAGACGGGTTTTATTACATTGGAAATCTGTAAACCCACCTAAAGCATCGCACTGGCTTCAGGATTTGATGTTATACCTACACCTGGAAAAGATCAAATATTCAATTAGAGGCTCCCATAAATTCTCTTATGTCTGGCAACCCTTATTATCCTATTTTTCTGCCATAAATGTACTTCCTGAGGAGTAGTGGGATTTACACTGCTATTTACATCCTTTACACACTCATTGTTATTTGTTTACAATCTCGAAGTCTTTGATGTTCAGGAACATGTCTTCCAGCAGGTGTTTCTCTAGGTATTTACATGTGTAAATATATAGGCTTTGTGTGTATTGATGTATAATTGTTGCACCTTTGATTTTGGTGTCCAATTGTCTTTCTCTTTTATTTTATTTATTTTTCTATTTATTTATTTTTTTTGTAAATATAAACATTGTCATTGTTTAACAGCTGTATATTTATTTTAATTTAATATTGTTTTATTATTAGTGTCATAATTATTTTTCATCATCTTTTGTACTATCATTGTTTATTCAACAGGTTATAATACAACTAAGGCAGGTTGTTCTGGGGTGGTCGGGGAGGGATTGAAAATGAAAAATACAATCTCTGTTAAAATAATGGCATTTGTATTTGAAATAAATAAATAATTTAAAAAAAAGTTTATTTATTTTTATTAAACCGACTTTTTAAATAATTTTAAACAAACTAAATGACTTTGCATGCTGAATGCTGATCCAATATTGTAACATTCGACTACATTTATATATTAACCAATCTTAACCACCATAGATATTAAATATATCACCCACCTCTAGAAATAATGCTTGTAATGTATTTAATTTCGTTTTGCATTTGAAGAGTGAGTTGATCAGGTACTATCTGATTTGGAATATGTAATATTTTTTTTTGCAGGATCAGTTCACATTTGTTATTGGAGATACAGAGTAAGCGGTGTGGAATCACAGACCTGTATTGATGAGGTAAGATGAAAAGATTTATTATGAGTTTTTGCCCAGCCAGCACACCAAGCTAAAACACTGCTATCAAGTCACCAAGTATCCCAATAGCCTTTAATGCTTTGTATCTTTTCCATTTACAAGTTATTATACATTCCCACCTGTGCTTTTACATATGCCCCTAATCATCATATATTTTACAACAAACCAAATGAAGAAGGCTGCCGCATTACTGTGTCAACTGTGGTAAATACAGGAACATCCTTCATGAAGATACGTGCGGCAGGCTTAAAATTCAAGATTACCTTTCTCAATTTGCATGGGTCTTGGGTTTGCATGGGTCATTAACCTATATTTGTGTAATTGATAAAGTTATGTGTAATTCCTTGTAAAGTAGTAAAATAAATGTTCTCTATTTTTAGTGACTTTAAGCCCAGTGTCAGTGAAGATGGCGTGGTCAGTGCAATCCTGGTGTTTGTGGGAAATAGAGGAACCTTGCCCAGATTTCTACTTCGGTGTGACGCTGATGAGGTAATTCATCACATCACACATTCATCAACAGTTAGCAGTCAAAAGTTTACGTACACCTTGCAGAATAAACTGCTTCATCAGGGTAGTTCTAAATAAAAAGACAATATATATACATTTTTGTGTTCCCTCTTACTGCTAAAATTACTAACATTTTGCAGACACTGCAAGGTGTATATAAACTTTAAAGGGAAAATATCTATCACACACACACAAAAACTAAATGGTGTAACCGAGTTTTAGAACAAATCACCTGTTAATTGAAACAAACAGTTAAAAGAATGAAAATGATTTAAACTATATGAGGATAACTATAAAACTATCTATAGGATATGCAGTATTATTTAAATGTTAATGACTGAAAAATTAAATAACAAAATTGAGTGAACCCTGATTTTTTTGTTGTTGATTATTTTGTCATGAAGTTTTTTAGGAGGCTTTGTCTACCTCGTCTGTTTAGAGGAAACATCACTGGTTCATTCAAAAGTGTCTGCAAGACATCATAGTTATGATGAGACACATTTTCATACACAGTGAATCAGCGAAAAAGCAAAGAAAGCAAAACCTGAGTATGTTGAGATGACAAGATATTTCACTGAACTGTATTTTATCTGTTAATTGTTGTGAAATTGTGTAATTACTCACAGGGCTTTTCTGCAGCATCTCACAGCTGGAAAGAGTCTCTCATAGCCTGCTGATGATGAAGTGAACCTCTTTGGGTCGAACTCGTCCAGCACCTTCTCTGAGGTCAGCAGTGTGTAGACCAGCACTGTGCACATTGAAGAGGAGAGTTTTCTTCCTGGATGTTCATCTGGACCGAGGTATCTCTGTATTTCCTCATATAATGAATTATCTTTGAGCTCAAGTAAGCAGTAAAATAGGTTGACTGAAGCTTCCTCTGAGATTCTCTGGTCTAGTCTTTGTTTAATGTATTTGGTTGTTTGTCTGATGCTCTTTGTGGTGTCTTTAATGTCTTTCTTGTCTTCAGCGTCAGTGATCAGGCCTTTGAGCAGTTTCTGATTGGATTCCAGTGAAATGCCCATCAGAAACCGCAGGAAGAGGTCCAGATGTCCTCTCTTACTCTCCATGGCTTTACCAACAGCCTTTTGCAGTAGCTCATGTAATGTGATATCCTCTTTGGGCTCATGAAAGAAGAACCGAAGCTCCTGCATGTTCTTGTTCAGGTAACAGAGGAACACATGCACTGCAGCAAGAAACTCTTGGACACTCAGATGGGTAAAGCAAAAGATCTTTGACTCATGAAGTCCGTCTTCCTCTATAAAGATCTCAGCGATCATTCCTGTGAACTCAGAGTCTTTACTCACATCAACACCACATGATTTCAGATCTTCCTCATAGAACACAACGTTTTCCTCCTTCAGCTGTTCAAACGCTAGCTTGGCCAACTTTAATATCATCTTTCTATTTGACTGTAAGAGCTTTGTTTGTTGTCTTTCTGTATTTTTATCATACTTCTGGCTCTTCATGCTCATCTGTATCTTCAGGAAGTGAATGTACATTTCAGTGAGTGTTGTGCTGATGTTCTCTGTATTGTTCTTGATGAGAATATTGTGAAGGACTTTGGCCGTGATCCAGCAGAACACGGGAATGTGGCACATGATGTAGAGAGTACGAGACGTCTTAATGTGTGAGATGATTCTGGAGGACACAGTCTCATCTGGGAATCTCTTTCTGAAGTATTCCTCCTTCTGCGGGTCAGTGAATCCTCTCACCTCTGTGAACAAACCCACATGCTCAGGAGGGATCTGATTGGCTGCTGCTGGTCGTGAGGTCACCCAGACGAGAGCTGATGGAAGCAGAGTCCCTTTGACCAGACTTGTAAACAGCACGTCTACAGATGACTCTTTCTCAACGGTGTTTAATGAAATATTATTTTTAAAATCCAAAGGCAACCGACTCTCGTCAAGTCCATCAAATATAAATGCTAGCTTGCATCCCTTATATAACTTTGATTCCTCCAGGTCCTTCAGTTCAGGATAAAATTCCAGCAGAAGCTTATGGAGACTAAACTCTTTACTTTTCCTCAAATTAATCTCTCTGAATGGGAGCAGGAACACACAGTCTATATTCTGATTGGCTGTTCCTTCAGCCCAGTCCAGGATGAACTTCTGCACAGAGACAGTTTTTCCAATGCCAGCGACGCCCTTGGTCAGCACAATCTTTTCCACATCGGTTTTCTTCAATTCAGTAAAAATATTATTGCATTTGATTGGTTTGTCCTGTGTTTGTTTGTTCTTGAAAGCATCATCAATCTTCAGAACCTCATGTTCCTGATTGACCTCTTCCATATCTCCCTCTGTGATGAACAGTTCTGTGTAAACCGCTTTGAGATCTGCTGTAGTTTTCTTGTTGCCCTCAAAAATACATTTAGCTTTCTTCTCCATGTTGGTTTTGTGTTTTTGCAAAAATGTTTGCAAATCCTCTGTTTTAAAAATAATGTAAGCAAATTAAATTACAGGCAAAAAGAGTTATATTTTTAAGCCACACTTTTTATTATGTGCCTTTACTATGTGTTAACATTTAATACAAGACTATGGATTTACTGTGACTACACTTTGTTCTGGCCGATTCCCACATTTCCTGCTAATGAGCTGAGTTATGGGTTTGCTGAAGGGTTAGGATTATAGGGGTTAGAGTTAGCTTCTGGGTCAAGGGTTGGGTTACAGTTAGAGCTAAAGTTAACTGCAAATGTGAATTAAACGCCCCACAACTTTATCAAAAGTTTTTGACATTTCTCTGAATTCAGAATACATCTGACATGTCTAAATCCTTTAAGACCTCTATAGGGAAGAAATGATGGTTGCACCTTTTAATTGTTCCTCTGTTTTCTCTGTCGCTAAGGTTTTTTGTGGCTCTGTGAGGAAAGAGAAAATGAGAACATTTATACAAAGGAAACAGACAATAGATACAGTTACACAGAAGAATAAAGTGGCAAGTACCTAAAGCATTTCTGAACAGTATGGCTACACATTAAACTTCCTTAAGAATAGGATTCACAGCAAGCATTATTTCATATATGATTGTTAATAAGCAGTGTGTCTCCGAAAGCACAGTTATTATATTAAATAGTTATATTATATTTTTATTATATAAATTGTATTATGGTCATTATCATATACACTACATTACCATTTCCTGCAGTGTTTGAGCTGTAGTTGATGTTCACTGTGCCTGTGATGGTGTTTCCAACGAATACAGGAGTGTTTACAGTTGCTCCTGTTTCAGCTTTCACATCAACACTGCTGCTCATCTGGACTGGAATACAGATAGAGAGATTAATTACAGTGCTTAAGTCACAACTTTAACATTTCTGATATTATTTTTCTTTTATCACTATTACCTCCTTTTTTGTTGTCCGAAGCCATTGTCCTTTACTGACTTACTGCTGTTGGAAAAGAACACAAATGTATATAATGAATTGTATGTTATCAGTATCAGACACTTTCCAAAAAAAAAAGAAAAAAAGAAAAAAGAACAGAGTATAAATGCTGGCATAGGTTTAAAAATATACTAATTATTATTATTTCTGGTCATTTTTTGGTAATTGTATATTTTGATATTGTAATACTTTCACATTAAATCTCCAAAATAATGTGGAAACAGCATAAATTAATAAATCTTTGCACAGATATTGCTGTAGCTTTAGATTTGCAATAGGCCTACTATAGGTAGATCATCTTCAGGATATGAGGCTGCATGAAAATGACAAAGGACCAACAAATAGAAGTGGGGTTTGTTATCCCTTATAATTAGTTCGGAGTTTCTGTTTTTTTTTTACTGTTCATAGGGCAGAAGACCCACAATAAAACAAAATACAGTGCCAGTAGATCTTTGGTCACACAGCAAATTGTTCACCCCAAAATAAAGGAAATATAAAAGTACAATTTGTCGCCTCTTATTGTGCGCAATAATAAAGAATAATGCAAATAAGACACCACCAATAACAATAATATGGTAGTGGTACTTCTGGAAAGAAAACATAACATCTTAGAACTCCATAAACAGTTAGACTGAAACACTCACAAAATATAGCTGCAAGCAGCAATACCGGGGCCAAGCACAAAGACGACGACAAGACAAGCCAACATGTGTCAGACCATTTGCAGCAAGGAGCAACTGAAGACATTTAAAGATGAATTTAGGCAAAATGGCTTAAATTACAAATACAGTAACTTATGAAATGATTCATTGGTTTATCACTTTCGAACATTTGATACCTTGTGATCGGAGTGAGATGACAATGACATACAAAGTTTGGTTTAAAAATGTGAAGGCATTGCAGAGATAAAGCCTAAATAGTCATATGGCAGCATGCCTCAACTTTGATGCTGTGGTATACGAAAATGGTTTTGACTATCGTCACGCAATTCATAATTTTTAGTCGGCACAGTCTGGAGATGATTTGATTAAATTTTGGTGAAAATCAGACCAACGGTCTAGGAGAAGTACGAAACAGAATGTTTTTCAAAAAAATAAAGATGGCGGACAGAAAGTTTGGCTGATTATGGAAAACCTGATATCTATGTTTTCGGCATAACCCAAGGAATCTATTAAGATCAGTTTCATTGCAATAGGCAAATTTATTCAAAAGTTAGCATTTTCGTGAATTAATTATAACTTTTGACCAACAGGTGGTGCTTTCTCAAAATCTTTTGAGTACCTTCAGGGCATGCTGCTTATGGCACACACTGAGTTTCGTAATGTTAGACCAATGCATTTGTTTAGTATAGCATTTAAATCACAAAACTGTATTGAAGTCAATGGGAATTTCACGTTTTGTTCAATTATAGCACCACCAAGAGGCTCAGTCCCACAATTTTTTTTATGTGTCCTTAGAGTGAGCCCATACATATGTGTGTCAATTTTGGTGAAAATATTTCAATTCACTTCAGAGTTATAGACATTTATATGAAAAAACACGCAAAAAATGACTGACATGACTTTGTTTGAATTTTAATACCCCTTACTATCAATATTTTCACATTTGGGCATTGGCGTATAGCTATCGACCTATGTTTCCGTTTTTCTGACGGTGGTTTCGTCTCGATCGGACTATCGGATTTGACTAAGCCAAATGTTTTTTTCACGCTAAATAGCTACGCTACATCAACCGTAAGACGAAATCCAGCATGTTTGGTATCATTGGACTCGGCAACGATTCAGGAACTCGAAAGATGACTCCCTTGAAAATAAGTGTACCACACCCAAAGTTATAAGCGTTTGGAAAAAAATCACCACTAGGTGGCGCCAGGTGGAAACTTCTCAGGCTCCTTCAGGGCATCATACTGATGACCCATACCGAGTTTCGTAACTATTCGTTCATGCGTTTAAAAAATACAGCATTTTAGCACATCATTTAAAATGGCCGACAGCCAAAATGGCCGATCTGGGAAAATTGAGAAATAGATGTCAGTCGACTCGGCACGACGCCTTGAATCTAACGAGACCAAGTTTATGATTTTTGGAGAAACCGTTCAGAAGTTATGAGCAAAAATAGACATTTTTTTATATCTCCGGAGCACTAGGTGGCGCTGCGCTGAAACGCAGCATGTAGCCTCAGGTCATGCTTGTGATGACATGTACCAAGTTTGGTCTGAATAAGATTTATCATTGCGGAGATACAACCTTACGTCTGTTTTCGCAAGCACTACGTAAAATTAGTTTGGCCGTCTCGAGTTCGCAAAAGTAAGTTTTTTAGACAATTCAAAATTGTAGCCATTTTTTATGACGTAACTACTACTGACGGTACGAAACAACTTTTATGACGGTAGGCTACAGTAGCGTATTGTATGAGTCAATATTGAATCAAGATTGAAATCAAATCCAAGAATTTAATTGAAATCGTGAATACCATGTAAACATTGTAAAATGTTGTCACTAAAATTGTTTACCAAATGTTTTGACAATCACAGTAACACATTGTGATGCAAGTTGTTGTTTTTTTAGATACCAATCTCTTGTGCAATTAAAATATTATGCTAATACCGTACACCGTGCTAAAAGCTCAATCAATTAATCACAGCATGAACATTTAACGGCACATGCCTACTACCAACATCCATCGCCATGATTTTTGTAGGATTATCGTGAGAGGAAAAAATTATGTTTTAGATGCGTAACATTGGATAATGTAAACAACCATTATTATTATATATTTATTAGGGCTGTCAAACGATTAAAATATTTAATCGCGATTAATCGCATTAATGTCATAGTTAACTCGCGATTAATCGCACATTTTTATCTATTCTAAATGTCTCTTGATTTCTTTTTGTTATATTATTTTTTTCTCATTTTAATGCTCTTATCAATATGGAAAAGTGGAAATTATTGAAAATAACATTGGAATAGTGTTCAATTTCACACTAACATATAGCCTATAAATAATCTCTCACACAATGTAACACTGTAAAAGGGTGAAAGAAATAATGACGAGGTCCTAATATTGGTGAGGGGGCGGAGAATTCGTATCATCTGTGTGTGTGTGTGTGTTTGCTTGGCCATCACTGGACATGCTGCAATGATGATAGCTCAGTTCACAACGACAAAACACAGATCAATTGTCAATGGGACAATATGGCAACTTTTTAAAAGTAAACTTTCCATTCAGAATCTTAGGGCATCCATTTCGGCGTCTCGCGTTCGTCATCCAGGTCAAAACGTTACTATTTGGCCGGCTCGCAAGCCGAAACGTGTGGGTGCGGCACAGAACGTCCTCGTGCTGCGCTCTGAAACGCATTCATTTCAATGGCTTGCGCCGCGCGAGAACGTTTTATTGCTTCTTTGACCAAAGCGCAAGCGGATCTAGACCGGAAACAAAACAACAGGCACGCCGCAAACACACGTTTCGGCTTGCGAGACGGCTTTTGAGTGGATAACGAGCGCGAGACGCCGAAATGGATCAGGACGCATGCCGCGTCCACGTGAAAAAACTACAAAGTCTGCTAGGACAAAAAGACCGTTAATCGCGCGATAAAATAAATAACCCCGTTAAAAGGGGTTTGCGATAACGCCGTTAATAACGCGCTAAACTGACAGCCCTAATGTTTATACAACAAGGCCATTGAATGCTTGAATCTGATTGGCTGACGAAAGTTCTAAGGTGTGCAATTATTTGAATTGCAATTATTAGAACTGAAGCCGCCAGTGTCTCGATATGGCGCTGACATCTTGGGACCCCTACCAACCTCAAATTTAGGACCTCTTTGATTATAAAGCCCTGTCTACGGCCCTGTATTAGGCATAAGATCAATAATTAATGTGTAGCCTACATGTTGTGAATGCATTTAATAAGCTTAATTACCTAGCTTTAGTACCTTTAAGTAAGTAAGCGCCTGAGAAAAAATATTTATAGGCAAAATCAACCTATCAGTTGACCCTATGTTTACTTTCTTCACTGACTGACTAAAATGAAACGCCGTCAAAGCTCAGCTTTAGGAGGGGAAGAGACAGGGCAAGAGAAAAACAAAGAGAAATTAAAGCTGCAAGCAGCGATGGGCGGGCCCTCGCACCTGTTGCACGTCGGGGTGTGAGGCGGCCGCGTTGCATTTTCTGCAGCTCAGCCGGTGTGGCTGTGCATTTGCTACGCTGCTTCGTTAAAGGTCACTTCCTGTTGCCAGCAGGTGGCGCTCTGACTGTGGGTGAATGTCGGTATGTTGATTTGTTCAGGGCGGGACTCTTGTCAAATGTGTAAAATTTCGTGCAGATCTGGGCATTTACAGCCAAGTTAGTACAACTTCCTGTTTCATGGCGAATCATCGACGCCACGGACACGCCCATTGACGAAAACGCGCAGATAGCACAACTTTACATCATCAATGCCTTTAGAAGGCGCAGTAGAAATTTGAAGTCGATCCGACTAAATCCCTAGGAGGAGTTAGTTAAAGTATGTTTTGAGTAAATCATCCAAAAATGGCGGTAAAATTAGAAATGGCTGACTTCCTGTTGAGTTTAGGGCATCGCTCCAAGAGACTTTTCTGTGTGTCTGGACACGGTAGATGTACCACAGAAATTTCGTACCTGTCGGTCAAACATGCAGAGGGGGCAGCGTCTTTTAAGGTCACTTCCTCTTGCCACTAGATGGCGCTATGACTGTGGGTGAATGCCGGCATGTAGAGTTGTTCAGGGCGGGACTCTTGTCAAATGTGTAAAATTTCGTGCAGATCTGGGCATTTACAGCCAAGTTATTACAACTTCCTGTTTCATGGTGAATCATCGACGCCACGGACACGCCCATTGACGAAAACGCGCATATAGCACAACTTTACATCGTCCATGCCTTTAGAAGGCACAGCAGTAATTTGAAGTCGATCAGACTAAATCCCTAGGAGGAGTTAGTTAAAGTATGTAATGAGTAAATCATCCAAAAATGGCGTTAAAATTAGAAATGGCCGACTTCCTGTTGAGTTTAGGGCATCGCTCCAAGGGACTTTTTTGTGCGTCTGGACATGGTAGATGTACCACAGAGATTTTGTACGTCAGTCAAACATGCGGCCAGGGCTGCTTCGTTAAATGTCACTTCCTGTTGCCAGCAGGTGGCGCTATAACTGTGGATGAATATCGGCATGTAGATTTGATAAGGGCGGGACTCCTGTTTCCTGTTTCATGGCGAATCATCGACGCCACGGACACGCCCATTGTCGAAAACGCGCAGATAGCACAACTTTACATCGACAATGGCTTTAGAAGGCACAGCAGAAATTTCAAGTCGATCCGACTAAATCCCTAGGAGTTCGTTAAAGTACGGAGTGTGTAAAGTGCCTGCTGTATTTGGGACAAGAGTCGCGACTCACAACCTTAAATTGCTTGCACAAAACTCTTGATCAGCACTCAACATTTGTTTGTTGTTGATCATTTAACTGACGCGCAGAGAGCGCGAGGGCGAGGGAGAGCGAGTGCCCGGGCGAGACAGTGAGTGAGCGAGAGAGCTCTGCGGTTTTGGCCATTAGTTGATTTACTTGTTTTTTAATACGTTGTCAAATATGTTTAAACTCAAATAAACTATCTAATACTAGTAGTTATGTCTCTTTGTATTAATGTGTCCTGTTATTGACGTAATGCGTGTCAATAACAAAATGCGCAACGGGAGGTTCGAATATGTTTTTTAGAGGGAATATGCAAACGCCATTTGAGCAATTTTGACGCGTGTGGTGTGTGTCTCCCTCGCCATCGCAGTGATATTCGAGACTTGACATGCTCATTTTATTTTATGTAGAAAAAATGAAACCATGGCAGTACATAGTTCATTTCTTTTAAAATGAAGTACAATGTGCACTTTATGCTGGTTGCTACTGTGTACAATAGTGTAATTATTTAATTTATGCTTAAATATTTATTTTCAGCACTGAACTTTTTTTGTTCTACCTCATGTTTTTAATATTTGTTAAATTGTTTATCTACTTGTTCTTGTTCTACCTCACATGTTTTTACTATTTGTTAAATATTAATTTTTGAAGTTAATTAAATGTTACTTTTATTAAATTGAGACCTGTAACATTTGTTAACATCATGTATTTTTATGATGTAAATTGAGAGAGCAAAATGTATCGGCTCCAAATATCGGCTCAAGAAAATCGGCAGCCCGTATCGGTATCGGCTAAGGCTGATGGGAAAAAAATTGGTATTGGTATCGGCACTAAAAAATCCATATCGGTCGATCCCTAACAAAAACGTCTCGATTGGGACTACAACGGGTTATGGTACGTCACTAACCCGCACATTTGCATCAACCACTCCCTCAGAATATGCAGAAAATGGCATGCGCATATTTCTGAGGCACGTCGACTCGTCGAGTGTGTTGTTCACGCAGCTGTCAGGTCTTCTGTGTTTCGGGCTTCCCATGGACGCTATACTTCCTCAACAATGGATACAATTTATGCTTATGTTCCTGAAAACGACGATCGTAATCTAGCTCTCTGTGCTGCGCATTTTACGGAAGACAGCTTCCAGAATCTCCACGAGTTCAACAAGAAACTAAACCATGAAGCAGTTCCGACTTTAAAACAAGAGGTAGCAGTTGTTGGGCCACAATCTGTAAGTAGGCTATGACTTCATCATTTTAAATGTATTTGCATGTAATTCCAGACGTAACGCTAGCCTTGTGTTTTTGTTTTTTTTCAAATGCCAGCACTGGCTTTATAGCCACTACTAGTTAGCTTATGCTATTTTGTGTCCACGACAAACTCGTACAAACATCATGGATCTTAATCTTCTAAAAGTACTAATGTTATAAAAGTATTTTTCATGTATATATGCTTTATGACGTTATTTTCGATTTGATCAAGAACGTAAACTTGCCAACGCTGTTTGTGTATAACATTAGTAGCCAGTCAGTTGCTATCGTTACCAGTCAGATACTATTGTGTAAAACAAACCTGCATAAAGTTAAAAAATGTAGCAAATTATCATTCAGAAACGTTTAGTAAGAGCCGTCTGTGTTGAGGTTCTGTTTGACTCGCTTCATCGCGGCTTTCTCGGTCTGATTCTGCCTCACTGATACTGCAGTTCGACACCATTATTGTATCTGGACTGGAGCTGACGTTCCGCCCGTAAAGGTAATAGGCGTTAACCTTCCGGGCAACGTGAGCGACAGTTTAGCCAATCACAACACACCCGCCCAAACTAACCAATCTGAGCCCACTACGTGTTTCTGGGGGAGTGTTTTCATAGAATCAGGAAGTAAACTGCTCGTTCAGGGGACAGAGGAGAGCGCGGCTTACAATAAAGGTGAAGTTTATGAAAAATAAGACTTTTAAAAAAAGAAAAACCACGAATACATGTTATCTTGCACCCCATAAACACAATTATGCAAAGAAAAAAAGCAGTCAACCCCCCCTTTAATAAAGTAGTGTTTACTAACCGTGAATAATGGCGATGTAGTGTTGCTCGTTCCTCCACTGAACTTGAACTGTCTTGAGCAGAAGTTGTTTTGAAACTGCTTTAAACATGTATTTTCATGAAGGGCTGTGGAGTTATTTTCTGAACTTAAACCTGTTCAAACAGGAGTTGTAACGTCTTTAAATGCCTGGGGTTTGGCATTGCCTTCTAAGCTTTTTCCTGTTGTTCGAGACTCTAGTTTGTAGCTGTGATCTTCCTGAAAGCAGTCATGTTTTGCACATACATCAGTTGAATCAGCATAACTGATCCTCATTACTGATATCCACTGTTCCAGCAGTGTCAGCTCGACAGATGTCATTGTTCTCATTGGCAGGGTGGCGTTGCTGTAACCAGCGGCAAATTTCATGCTAAGGTTTCATTTATCAACTGGAGAATTCTCTTTATTTTCTTCTGACACTTTACACAACACAAGTGAGGAGCCACATAACTCTGTATTGTTACTTATGAAACTCTTGAATCTTACTTTATTTTTTCAAAACTTTTGCGGATTCGGACAAACACTTCCTGTTTAGTCAGTGTCTCAGCCTGTCAATCATTTCCACCGACATTGTATTGGTTGACATATAGATATATTATAAAGAGCGGGTTGTTGAATACATTGAAGACAAAACTGCCGTCCTCAGACTGCACACCGTCACTGAAAACGATGAGCAAGAGTATTGTTTCAGATTAATAACTGCAACTGATAAACAAAAAAGGGTTTGTCAACCAGGAATTCATTGTTTCTGGTAATCCATGTCCATCCTTCATTTTCAGACCAGGGGCCTCATTTATAAAACTTTGCGTAGGATTTGCGTCAGAAGTGGCGTACGGATGAAACATACGACGTGCGTACTCACAGAAATATTCGGATTTATAAAACCGTGCGCACGCACATCCTACGCATTTTTCCCTTCATAAATCACAATCAATTCTAAATGTAGCGCAGCTTTTGCGGCTTCATGACACGTCCATAGTTGCCCATAAATAGTCCGTGAAACGCCCAAAAGTTAACATTCATGAATTGCGAAATCATGTTAAACACAGAGAGGAATTAAAAAAAGAAACGTAACTTCACTCAATGTGAAGAAGAAGTTATCGTTGGCGAGGTGGAAAATAGGAGAAAAAATGTTGTTTGGAGGGCACATTGTGCATTACTAATGCCAAAAGGCACTTGAGTGGCAAAAGGTTAGAGACGCCGTGCTGTAGCCTCTCAACCTCGGAATGTGGCCGAAATAAAAAAATGGTCGGACATCAAGTCGAGGCAAAAAAGCGTGTAGTCATTAATTCAATTAGAGAGGTGGCCAAGGAGTTGGGCGAAATCAAGACTGTCCTAACTGAAATAAACTGCATAATGAGAGAATTCTTGAATAAATAATATATTTTTTCCACACATTTTGTTGTGAAGATGATGCGTTCACTCCGAATCCTTCCATTTAATCGCTATCTTCTAAGAGCGTAAGATCAGCCATTGTGCGTCATTACGCATTGTGATGGGGCATTTTATTTACATCCATTTAATTCTGCATCTGACAAGCTACGGGTGTTGGTTATAATCTACTTGGAAATGGGAAATAGTTCAGCGCAAATGTAATTTCTTGCAGCTTTCTGAATGGTTGAGACACGTCATACGTTATTTTATAAAAAATAAAACAAAATATGCATGAACACGACGATTCCGTAGCTGATGAAGACGTTTTTACTATGAAAACAACTTTCCCCTGTGGACAAATAATATATATATATTTATCGATCTATCTATATATCTCCCTAATTATCTATCTGTCTGACTATAATTGCTAGCCTATATCTGCTCCGTTAGACGGACATATTGGCGAGAATATCAGTTTTGTACATTATTTCGTTCTGTTTACCATCTTATTTATGAGGATGAATTGCATATTTATTATAGCAGAAAATATTTCACTTTCTTTTTGGAAATATGTGTTAATTTGCATTTCTGTATACAGATCGATCAAACGGGTGATCGGCTGTTAATAGTTTATTGTTAAATGCTTGCTTTGTGAAGTCTTCGTGTTATTTATGAGAGGCAGTATTGCCATTTATTTTACACAATTTTATATATTTTCTACAGTTTCACACACATTCACGTGTTTTTTCCAACTGCTGATGGTGTCGCCATTTCTCATTTCACCCGTTTTTGTGCGTACGCCTGGGTCAGAGCTTGTGTGAAGGACCGCACATTTTACCGTCAAGTTTGTTTTTTATAAATACCAACTATTGCGTAGAGAGCGGCATACGCCTTCTTTTGTGCGTACGCAACGTTTATAAATGAGGCCCCTGATAATTTTCCTGTTCTATGATTCCAATAGGCTCTATGCACGATCGCTTCCATATTTGTCTCAGCACGCCCACCTACTTCCGGTGCTGCGTCAGTCTATGGTCAGAAGCCGGTTTTGCGATAGGTGGAGATAGTGTCAAATTACACTTGCTGTTTATAAAAACGTCCTCCGGTTAATGTGAATGATGTTAACAACACTGTGGGGCAGTTAGCTGTCACACAAGAGTAAAAAAGAGAAGTTATTTAAATTATATATTTCAAGCCAAATCAACAACTTTGAGTGTTAGTATTCTCTCATATCGTACGAAATTCGACTAGCGAATCAGCGTTTCTAAAATCGTTGTCTCCATTTCTGAGAAAACGGATTTTATTACAGTTTTGCCGCCTATACACTTGGCCTGCAGAACGCGCTTCCGGAAGTAAAGACGCTGACTGAGATTCGTTCGAACACACGTCAGCAGGGTTCGTGCATAAAGGCTATTGTATAATGAGTAAATGTGGTGTGCTCTTTGTGACAGTTATGTTAGAGCTAGGTTTATGGTAATGGTGTGAGCTGCAGTTCAATGTTTTTTTGTTTGTTTGTTTTTTTGTTGTTTGTTTTGTTTTATGTATTGAACCTTCTTGAAAATGAGATTTTGCACCTCAAGGGGCGATCCATTAATAAATTGAATTTTCATTATTTGTCTAGATTTAGCTCAGGTTCAGGCTCCACATCTGGTGCTGGATAAAGAAACAGTCAATCTGATATGTATACCTGCAATCTGACAGACAGATTCATCTGGGGCAAAAACAGACAGGCTTCATAGTTCACAGCGACATCCTGCATCTTTAGTCAGTGATTCTGGCGTAACGAGTGCAATCCAAGTTTAATGAATTGTTGCTTTTTCACTAATATGTGGTGTGGGCCGTATGATATGTATTAGCAGGTGTAAGAACTGATTTTCCTGCTGAAGACAAAAGCTGAGATAAAACTCACTGTAAAGCAATAAAACGCACCCTGGACAGAAGATCGCAAAGACAGAGCAGAGGACATTAGGAGTGGGACGATACAGGTACCTCGCGATTCAATTCTGTGGCGATATGTGGTCCACAATATGACTATATCACGATTCGCGATATCTACGATATTCAATATATTGGAAGAAATTTCATCAATGATATATATCACGATATATGTGACAGAAAAGAAAAAGAAGGGAAAAGGAAATAAGGAAATTTTATGCATTTATTAATGCCAACATTTCCAACATTGTGCTAAGAAATATGCATTTGCCTTTCCGTCGACTATCTCGCAAAACCCGAAGTGTCTTAGCACCCTATGAAATCCGTTTTATTTTTTCCCAAATTTCGTTTTTTTTTTTCAGTTTTAATTTTTGGAAATTAGGTTTTTTTTTTACTCTTGGCTGTTATTTTAGTCGTAAAAAGAGTGTGCTTTTTAAAGTTAATGATTAAAATGTATTAAAAATACAAATAAATTAGGAATGACCTTAAATTTATTAAGGTAATATAGACATTTACTCAGTATCCTTTTCAGGACAAATACTGCATGATGCAAAATAACACTGCACTCTTCAAGACAAGTAACAACAAAATATGGTTATGAGCTTTAAACTGTCCAGTAATAAATTATATTAGTTTATATAAGGTCAAACTCTGTCTCTCTCTCGCCCAGTTTCGCTCACGGAGTTCGCTTCGCTTTTCTCCAGTCCGGTGCCTCAGACGCGGTGTGCACGTTGTGTGTGTGTGTATGTGAGAGAGACGCGTGAGTGAGAGAGAGACGGAGGCAGAGCGGGGAAATACTGAAAGAACACACATTCCGCAATCTGCACGCACTCATGCACGCACCGCGCTCAGTCTGTTTAGATATGATGCGTTGCTAAGCAATCAGAAGGCGCTCAAAGAAACACATTTTAATATTTTTATTTAATTGCATTTATTGTTTGTGTTTTTGAAAATAACATGTAAATAACATTAAACGTTAAAAAGCATTTTTAAAAGACAATTATTATTATGGGGAAAAAAATATTCTGGGAGTATTTCAAGGCCCGGTACTAACGTGTTCACGGACCGGCACCGGTCCGCGGACCGGGGGTTGGGAATCACTGATCTAAATAACGGGCGCCTCTAAAAACTTTTAAACTTACATGTTAAAAGGTAAAGTAAGGCTTACATTTAAATGTGTCCTCGTTTTGGTTTGAGTTTATGCTCGATAAATAAAGGAACTAATAGAGTTGGGCACAAAATTACCACATTATCTCCCATTTGTCGCGCCCCACCTGTCATGTTTCTATTCCCCACCAGTGGGGCGCGCCCCACACTTTGAGAAACGCTGCCTTAACGAAACATCCCCTCCAAACTTTACTTATATGAGTGTCTGCAGAGCGGGTAAGAGAAGTGGGGGTTTAGCTGCTCTTTTTAAAGATGTTTATCAATGTAAGCAAATGTTATTTGGGAATTACCCCACTTTCGAATATCTGGGTATAATCCTGCTCAGGACAATAAAAGATGGCGGCGCGCAGTGGCTTCTCAAGCTCCCGGTTCAACTCTTAGTGTTAGCGAGTACATGTGTGCAAGCGATATGGGTGCAAGCGAGGATATGTGTGCAAGGAGGTCTGTGAAATATACTCCACTTGAACTCTGTGAAATTAACAGCAAGTTTGAAGCAAAACTACAGCAGAACCTGAAGTCAGAACTGGGCAGGATGAAGCTTCTGAGGGCAACGGCATGGCATTGCATCACAGGCCGGCTTAGAGGCAAGAGAAAGTGGTGTGCTCGGAAGCAGAAGAGGGGGAAGCGAGCCGGCCTGCTGGCTAAGCTAAAAGCTAACAACAACAGACTGGTGATTCCGTCTCTTTTTCTAACCAATGTACGGGCGCTGGACAACAAAATGGATTTACTAAGGATGCGGATTAATATCTACAAGGAGATGAGGAACTGCTGCGTGCTTCTATTGACGGAAACATGGCTCAATGACAACATACCAGACTCAGCGCTTCAGATTAGCGGCATGCTACTCTACCGGGCCGACCGGAGTCGGTTGTCGGGCAAGACTCGAGGAGGTGGACTTTGCGTGTATATCAACAAAGGTTGGTGCACTAACTGTTCCATTATTAGCAATCATTGCTCTGAAGCTGTTGAATACATGACCATCAAATGCCGTCCATACTACCTACCACGAGAACTCACAGCAGTGTTCATCGTAGTTGTTTACATCCCTCCGAGCGCAAAAGCTATTGAGGCGCTAGAAGAATTACATGAAAACATAAGCTCTCTACAAAATAAGCACCCGGACGCATTTTACGTGATTGCTGGAGATTTTAATCATGCCAATTTGACGGACATTGCACCAAGGTTTTATCAACATGTCACTTTTGCAACCGGGGGGAATAATATCCTTGATCGTGTGTACACAAATAGACGGAGAGCCTATAGAGCTGTCCCTCTTCCCAACCTCGGACTGTCCGATCACATCTCTGTCATGCCTGTTCCCTCCTATAATCCTGTGGTGAAGACAATGAAACCAACACAAAAGACAATCACAGTGTGGCCCAGTAACGCTACCTCTGTGTTGCAACACTGCTTTGAAAGTACGGACTGGCAGGTCTTCAAGGAGGCAACAACAAATGCTGGAGAGGTGGATCTGGAGGAGTATGCATCCTCTGTCACCTGTTACATTAGAAAGTGTGTGGATGATGTTACTACCACCAGAACAATAACTATCCACCCTAACCAGAAGCCCTGGCTGAATGCTGAGGTCAGATCACTTTTGAGAGCACGAGATTCAGCATTCAAGAACGACGATACGGAGGCGCTTAGAGTAGCAAGGAGAAACTTGTGTACTGGCATTAAAAGAGCTAAGGCTGATTATGCTCTGAAGATACAGGGCCATTTTTCTACTAACGACCCACAGAGAATGTGGTCCGGCATTAAGAGTTTCACTGATTATAAAAGAAGAGACATTGAATGCACCAGAGACCCATCTCTTCCTGATGCTCTCAACACTTTCTATGCTCGTTTTGAGGCCTCTAATACCACTCCTAGCACTAGGCTCACTATTCCACCTGGTGAGCAGCCACCCAGTGTAACCATAGAAGATGTCAGGAGGGTCCTTCAGAGAGTCAAGCCACGAAAAGCTGCAGGCCCAGATAACATCCCAGGTAGGGTCCTGAAAGACTGTGCACACCAGCTCTCAGAGGTACTGACTGACAGTTTTAATATCTCATTATCAAAAGCAGTTGTACCATCATGCTTCAAATCTGCAACTATAATTCCTGTGCCTAAGACTACTACAGTGTCACGCAGCTTGAATGACTATCGCCCGGTAGCACTCACCCCGATAGTGATGAAGTGCTTTGAGCGGCTGGTCATGACTCAAATTACAGAGAAAATCGATGTCAGCATTGACCAGAATCAGTATGCTTATAGAAAGAATAGGTCCACTGCAGATGCTGTCTCATCAGTTGTACATCTGGCTCTTACTCACCTGGACAGTAAAGACACTTATGCAAGACTGCTTTTAATGGATTTTAGTTCTGCTTTTAATACGATCATTCCACAGACATCGATACACAAACTTGAGACACTTGGACTGAGTTATTCATTGTGCAACTGGGTACTGGACTTTTTAACCAACAGAAGACAGTCTGTGAAAAAAAAATCCAAAATACATTTTCTTCCACCATTGTTCTTAACACTGGCACACCACAGCGATGTGTCCTGAGCCCAATGCTATACACACTGCTGACATATGATTGCTCCGCCAGACATCCGAGTAACCACGTTGTCAAGTTCGCAGACGATACTGTTGTGATGGGACTCAACTCTCAGAATGACGAGTCAGCCTATAGATCAGAGGTGGAACAAATGGTGGCTTGGTGCAGGGATAACAAGCTCTGCATTAATGTGGAAAAAACTAAAGAAATGATTATGGATTTCAGAAAAACTAACAGGAATCATCATCTTCCCATCGGTATTGATGGGGTTGAGGTGGAAGTTGTCTCCAGCTATAAATTTCTTGGAGTACTTATGAGCAACAACAACTTCAATTGGAAAAACCAACTGTAGTAGCCTGGTAAAAAAGGCACACCAAAGGCTGTATTTTCTGAGGAGGCTCAAACAAGCTGGTCTGGGAACTACAGTGCTTACATCCTTCTATAGGTGCACGGTGGAGAGCATTCTCACCTCGGCTATCACAGTATGGTACGGAAACTGCACTGTTGCAGACAGAAAGGCCCTACAGCGTGTGGTTAAGACTGCAGAGAAAGTCATCGGATGCAGTCTCCCGGCAATTAGATACATATACACCAACAGATGCTGGACTAGGGCTGCCAGCATTATGAAAGATTGCTCCCACTCCGCAAAAAGACTATTTTCCCCTCTCCCCTTAGGCAGGAGACTGCGTAGCATTAATGCCAGAACGACCAGGTTAAAAAACAGCTTTTTCCCAGAAGCTGTCAGACTTATAAATACTGCCACACCACAGAGTTGACAAAAAAACTTGCCTTGCCTTGCCTATTATCATACTATAAAATGTACACATAGGGACTTTGACCAAACTTCTGGATTATATTCATTATAATTAGTATAAAACCTGATGAAGCTGTATTTCATCCTTATTTGTGCATAGTGCTGATATCATTATTATACTATTCAACACTTTTTACATTCATTTGTGCATTAAAATGCCTTTTCCACTTATAACTCAGTTTGTCACACCACAGGACATTCTGTCACACCATTGGACAACAAGAATTGTTTCTTTTTTTTTTTTTAAAGAAATGTCTTTACATAAAAAGGCAGGAAAAATGGTCTGTGCAACCTTTATAGATTAAATGGCTCTGAAGGAAAGAAATGTCGGATACATTTTGAAGTAACACCACAGACGTAATATTGCATAAAAGGTTTAACGATTAAAAGTTTGAGCAAAATAATGAAATTCATTATGAGTAGGATTACAAGTAATTGCTCTGATAAAAGAACATTTAGACAAAAACTGACAAAAAAATCTGAAAATCATTAGTGAATAAAACATGTATCCACAGACCTAAAAACAAAACCTTCAACAACAAAAAATTCAGAACATCTACAGTAAATAATGTATCCACAAACTTATAAAAAACATTAAAAAAAAATAGGAAACATCTTCGGTGAATAAATCTCTCTCTGCTTTCTTGCCCTGTATTCTGCCTTCTATATTCTCCAGTTCTTCCTTGCTGCTCTCTTTCCCCTCTCTGGGAGATCTCCTATTCTCAGTCTGGTTTTGCATTGAATGTTTTTAAAATGGGTCTGCTGTTTCTTTTGAAGGAACTCTGCTCTTCGAACTGGGTCTGCATCTCTGCACTGTCTATAAACTAATATGCTGCTTTTCAGCAGCAGTTAATCTGACCATACCTGACAAGAGAGATACAATTATATAATTACTGGTGTCCTATGTGTTTTATTAAAAATACAACATTACTGGGATATTGTCTGTGGAGAAGTAGTCCAAACAAATTTCCCCCTTTTCTTCAAGTGGTGACATCCATTGATGTGACATCACAGACATGAATTTAAGGAACACTACTTTTTTCTTAGATATTAAAAAATATGTTTTTTAAACAAATTATTAAAATTGTAAATGTTAAAGGAAGTCTATAATCTCAATATAACGACTTTTTGTGGTTAAAAATGTCATTTTATTGTAATTACATTCCATTATATCTCTCTGAGGTATGGTTGGAACATGCATATTTTATTATAAATGCAATCTCTCAAACTCAATTAAATATGTATTTTAAAACTAAAATGTATCTGTTAATAGTGCACAAATTGTGTTTATCCTACAGAATACAAAAATGCAAACATTTTAGAATAGAATAGAATAGAATAGAAAAACTTTATCAATCCCCAAGGGGAAATTGTTGCAGCAGCAATTGACCCTTCGCTAAGCCACGCCCGAAAACCGCCACTGGCCAATCGTGTCTTAGCAACCGTAACTATGCGCGGGAGGTCTGTCAAGCTTTCAAACGAGGGAACATGCTGAAGCATTGTGCGTGTGATACCGGTACACTAAAAGTTTGGACGGGGGAGAGGAATTGTTTTCCTTCCAGAAAATCTAAAAGCCAAGGGGAGAAATGATTGGCGTGATCTTGCTGTGATCTATGTGCGAGACCCATTCACAACTACTGGTAAATGTCAACATGCTTAACAAAAACACCTATTGCTTGGAAATATTGACGGTTCTTTGGTCATAATGATATAACATAAAATAAGACGATTAAAGAGACAAGACAAAGGCTCACTGACATACTTTAAAATATATTTCAGCATTTTGTTAATCAACGTTGCGCTGGGACTATAACGTTAGGCTTTAACTTCAATTTTTAAGAAATTATTCTCTAATCGATTGCATATAATGGCATACTGTAGTCCCTTTTGTCTTGCTCTCTCATATATTTCACTTGTTCGCCGAAAATTACTAATTATCTCATTGGGAATGTCTGACACCGGGTGCATCCACACTATAATAGATGGGCCAGCCGCGAAAGCTTGACAGGCGTAGCAACAGTAACTAGGGAGGGCAGGGCTTAGCGAAGGGTCAATTGATTGGAATTGAGAATTGATTGGTATTTAAACAATTGTAAAGTAGAGGGACACCACTGGCCACCACAAATGAAGAATTAGCCACCCCAATAGAGCCTACGTCCACTGTGACAGCCATTTCCACCAGTGTGACGCTGATTTCATGTCACACTATAGGACAGTGCTGTCACACCAATGGACGTTTTTTAAGATCAAGGCCAGTTTGCGGCATAGTTATATGAGAGACCGTCTTCAATCCTGACTAACAGTGTTAAGGCTTACATTATTTTCAATAGTCAATCAATATAAATTGATGAACATTTTCAGATCAATACTTTAATTACGTCACACCAAAGGACTGCATAATGGATCCCATTTCCAGCAGTGCAAAGAAATAGCAACATAATCAAAATATTTGAGACAGAATAGACCTTGTGTGCAGTCCATGTGCTCCAATGAGGTCTACTGTACTGCCTGAATGAAGAATGGCCCCTCTCAGAAATAGGGTTCCCAAACCAATGGCCGTTTTATATCTACAGAATGGCGTCACACCAGGTGGACACCAGTTTTGCGGACAAAATGTAATCTGTCATAATTATTCTAAATGGCGACCTTAAGACTTATATCCTTTAGTTTCATTAAGTAAACACTTCTATAACATCTATTCAAGTAGTGTAATGTATTTAGACTTATTTTTCATTTAATTAAAGAAGTTTTAAGATAAGAAACGCTACCCCGGACAGTCACGCCAGTGGACAAATGTCATGTTTAAAACGAAATATTTACATACTTGAATTATAATGCTCATTAATTACACATGTATTAGTTATGGAAGATTAAGCTGTATATAAAAACAGTTATTTTAATGAATTATTATACATTTTTAATTATATTTGTCACTAATATGGACACAAAAATGTTGCGTCACGTCAACCACCAAAATATATTGCCATGTAAAATAACTGAATGGTCTTCATTATTTCTGATTGTTTAATGAGTTTAACTGACTTTAAATATGAATTCATTGGGGAACAGAAATGTACACTGTGATGGAAAACTGAACCCAATTTGATATATTCTCTATTACAGTAAAATATAATTTTGCACTCATATTTACCTAATCTTTATTAATTGTTGAATCGCTTGTCATTTAATCATTACTTCAGGTCACAATGATGGTTGATTTACTAACTTTCAATAGATCCTAAAATAACTGATTGAGTAAAAGTAACCAGAATTATAATAGACATACTGTAAAACTACTAATCATTGTTATATATGAACTGAAATATTTAATAACAGCAGATTGTTGTTGATTGGCGTTAGTCTTCATCAGTCTATCTACTGTAAAATGTCTGCTTCAAAAACACTTTCGATTTCACATCACACACACAACAGCCTAACACGGAAGAGGAAATGGGGGAAAACTCTTTAGAAACATATTCGTGTTGAATAATCCTTTCTCAATAAAACTTTTTAGAAACATATTCGTGTTGAATAATCCTTTCTCAATAAAACTTTTTGTGTTTTTACTTCAAAAGATTGTATTTTCTGTCAGATTCTTCTGTTCGGAGCAGCAGGAGAACAGCCTTCTGTAACTTCACATTTAAATCCCGCTTAATATACAATATGAAGTTCCTAATAATGACAAATGACTGTAATGGAGAATGTAATAAACTTACTTGCAGTCTTGTCCACTAAGAAGAGAGTTTATCAGTGTTTTTGCCTCAGGAACGCGTGTTGTCAGTCCGCGCGCGTCCTTCTTAAAATCTCTCGCTGGTCTCGATGGATTGTGGATTAAACACATAAATGTCCACGAGTGTTATTAGATTTGGTAGGCATTGTGCTAAATTGACATCTGCACACATGTTTCCTGAATCATAGATGAAAATAAATCCAGTGAGCGACAGGTTTAGGTGTCAACAGTTGTTCCTTTCGTTTTCGTTTTGCTGTTCTTCGTGTGTTTTCGAGGAGGGTTTGGAAAATCTGAATAGTGTCACAGCGACACCTACTGCACTGGAGAGGGATATTACACCACAAACATCTCTAAATCCTGTTTAAAACCTCTTAAATAGACATTTCAACAGTGAGCATCTGCTATATTCCCTGTTTCTGGACTATTATCTAAGATGCTGGATATTGTAAATGACTGACATCCTGAGGTTTGTATTTATTATACATTCAATCCTTTTGTTTTGTATTAGGACATATACATGTTTTCGTTTCTTACACTCGTCACATAAACCTGTTTTATGAAGAATCCTTTCCTGTTTTTTTTTTAAAGGGAATTATAAATTGCATTTCCTCTATGCCCATGACAGTCTGTTTTCTATCCATAACTTATTCAATATGTCCAGGATAATATATTTTCAAGTCCACTAATGCGCTTTTAATATAAAAGCATGATGTAAAGTTGGTCCAGCTGGTTTTTATCTTGACTTTGCTCGGCTGATGGTAATGAACACACTTCACATGCTGTGCTGATCTTGAGAAACTGCAGATATATTTTACACTCTATTAGACACAACATTATATCCTAAATCTGGTTGTGTCAAATGTGTCCTTCTTCTGCTCAGATGTCTCCTGCAAGTACAGGTCATCCTGAAAGAGAGTGGTGGGACACTGTCCAGAGCTGAGGCCTTTATTAAATATGCACCACTATTATCAATCATGTATGCCGAAGCACACCAGTGGAGTTGTGGAGTAATATTCTTAAATTATTGCTTTTTTGTGTTATGGACATTTACTTTTATTTCAATAGCCATTGTTGTTTTTTGTTTAGTAGATAAAATGGTCTGGAAAAACCAAGAGCACACCACGTCCGAAACTTTCGGCCGTCAAAAAAAATTTGGATCGGGTTCGATTTTCTAAGTTTTTTGCATCCACAGCCAGCATTTTAAGAGGTTTTTTGACAATTAAGAGCCACCGTAAAAAAGCGAAAGACAAAATACAGAATGGCGGCTGACAAGTTGATTCACTTTGTCTCGCAGCACAAAGTACTTTATGACAAACAAAACGCAGATTATAAAGACAATGAATATAAAGACAGATTGTGGCAGATGATTGCTGAACAGCTTGGGAAACAGGATGGTAGGCATTGATTTCAAAACGTGTATGAAAGTGTACAGTATTGTGTTCAACAATAGCTCTTTTGCTAATGTCATTCATTCATTTGTTGTGAATACTGATAACGTAGTCCATTCATTTGCTTGCAAACTTGGACTTTTAATAGAATACATGCAAAGCTCTGGTCACTTAAATTACTCTAATAATGTATTTAACAATGTATTATTTTATAATATTTGGTGTAAGTATGATATTAGATATTATGAATAAATAACTGTAATACACATATTTTAATAACAACATTGTACCTTTATTACATGATTAAGGACAGGGCAGAAGTGGAGAAGGGGCCAGTAAAAAAAGAAGTGGGTCCATATGGATTCAATGTCCTTCCCACATAGCAACATTGTTCCGGCCCACATCTGGCACTTGAGGGATGCGGATCTGGCCCACATGCAGCAATGAATTACGGCCCTTGGGTGGCCCAGCTGTTTGCCAGATCTGGGCCACAAGCAGGCCATAGCAATGCCACATGTCAGCCAAGAGCAAAGAAATAAACCACACCTGGACTTTATCTGAGCCACAAAATCTGTGTATATTAAACATGGAGTCATCTCAACCTTAATAAGCCTGTTAACAAGCAGAATCACTGAAGGAAAGAAGAGAATGGAAAAAGAGATGAGAAGAACAACTACAACTGACTTTAGACACAGTCTTAGATGAAATCACCTGAAGAGAAAAGAAGACATTAAATCTGAAGATCTCAGCAGAGGAGGATTAAACAGCATTACCAGCTTCACTTATTACTAACCAGACCGAATTTATTTCTGTCAGACTTCTACAGAAGATTTTATTGAGAATTAAAAGAGGTTTAACTCGGTTTTCATTTGAAGTCAGCATAACAGTGATTAGTGTTCCATTAGCCATGCTCTTTACTCTTATTAGGGCCCAAGCCCTGAATGGGCGACGGCCCTATTGTTTTCCTTAGGATTATTATTATTAGGGCCCAAGTAGTGATGTTACGTCTGACACCGACGCTCCTAAGCTTGCTTCAAACTCGAAAGGTCCTTGCAATGAACCACTGCTTCGGAGCTTGTATCATTACGTCACTAGTCACGTGAAAATGACGTCTGAAGCAAACACACTGCTTCACTCCTGTAGTGAACCGCGTGACTGCTTTGACAGCCCGATCCAGTGTTGAGAGGTTTGAAACCTGTCGGCTGTATTTCTCATAAAAGTGAAGCCAAACCATGGCAACACCGTGGGTTAGTGTACTCGGTGTTTGGATTGGCGTTATTATTGAGAGTGGATTGAGTTTATTTTAGTGTTGTGATGGAGCCATCGAGAAAGTCGTTCGCAAGTTTGGGAACACTTTAAACTTATTTTCCCGAATAAGATTAGTTCTTTGACATTTCTGCATACAAATATTTTTCATATCTAGTGAATATGGAGAGAGACCGAAACTTTAAAAACCCTCTGCTACATTATTCAAGTTCAACCAGTTACACAAGCACATCCTTCCAACATAAAAAAAAAATATTATTCAAAGCAAACAATAAGGCTAAAGGAGCGCTTCCTGGATTTCAAGGTTTGGTTGAAATAGAGGTGCTCTTTGGATGGAAACTGAATATCATGCAAAGCAAAAGGACTCCAAGGCACTCTCTAATAGAAAAATTAAAAAGCCTTTATTTACATGGCTTGGTCACATCTACCATAAAAAACTCCAACGCGTTTCGGCTACATTCCTTCTTCTGGGAGAACGCGTTGGAGTTTTTTATGGTTGATGTGACCAAGCCATGTAAATAAAGGCTTTTTAATTTTTCTATTAGAGAGTGCCTTGGAGTCCTTTTGCTTTGCATGATAAAAAAAAATATTAGTCCCACCAGTAAAGTTACAGAGTTCTGGTGGTTCCCATAGGAAAGAAGCAGTAGCTAATGTCATGATTTCAATACTCATGGAAAACATGGTTTAAATGGTAAAAGAAAATGGTTCCTTATTGGTATTTTAATTGAAACCATTAGAATTTCTGTGATGGCTTCCAACTTTTTTTAAGCTGGTCTGATCTTCTGTCCTTGTCTAAAGAAATAATTACACACACTCATCATCATTATTGTTTTATTATCAAGGTGAACACATGAAATTCATCCGTATCTGTAAAATTCACCTAAATGAGTATCACAGCACTGTTTCAGCTTTGATCGCTTCGGTAAACTCGTCATAAACGGGGCGTTAACACACGCCTACTTGTATTTTATGGTTGTCAGCTTTGTTGCATTACATTTACTGCACCAGGAGATGGTGCTGTAATTTCAATCTGAATGAAGCTTCGAGTAATGAACCATTTTTGACACAATAGTATCAGAAAGCAATAACGCTTCGAAAAGCTTCATTTGGCCATCACTACATAAGGGTCAAGAAGACCAACTAAAGCAAACACTCACCTCCATAACGGTGGCTTAAATTTAGCTTTAGGTGTCTTCAATAATGCTCAATCATTAATGCTCAATGCAATAATGCTCAATCATCACTCATTTAATCACATAATTATCTCATTAACTTTAACGCTCTTGAGTGTGGACTCATATACATCCCCAGGTGTGTTAATTTAACACGGGAGATTTTGTCGTGACGAAGAGCCGTAATTAACTGACCAGTTGAGCCATATCGCATTAAATATCGCTATCGATATGTCCTCGATATTAACGCGATTTGGCTCAGCTTGTCAGTGATCTACGGCTCTTTGTAGTGAATGCCGCTCCATCTGAAAGCAGGTGAAGGTGATTTACTACTAATCAATGAACCGGCTTTACTGATTAGATGCGCAGACAATATCGTGCGATATTATCGCCCAGCCCTAACTTTATATCAATATATCGTTAATGACTTTATATAAATATATTGATATTGTTTTGATCTGCATTGTGCTTTTCAGCGACTCATTAATTGTTTGACTGAGTAGCACACTCTCATTTACTTCCTCAATTTAATGCTTTCTCTTTAAAAGGCTTTAAACCACTTTTTATTATTTTTTTCTTGCATGCCAGCAATTAGCCCTCCAGTGTTTGCATGCAGCATCAGTTGATGACCCCTGCTCTAAAGGGACAAGTGGACCCAAACCATGTCAGTTATATGCCCCCCACGGCATAACAGATTCCCCAGATTTTCCATTAGTTTGTCTCCCATCTCGATGTGTAAAGTTAAACATGCTAAATGAATATAATTATAATATTGTAATATTCTTTTTTTAATTATATAATTAACTTATGAAATTAAAAAAATATATATGTAATTAACTTACAATATGGACGAGGTTGAGTATCCAAAGAAATGGGTGTTTGGCATGCTAGCTGTGAGAGTTCAATGCCAACGTCCAATCTTGCGGCTTGTGAAAAGAAGATCAAGACCTCATCTCATCCCCATAGTAGTGAAACATGCATCCAGGCACTGCCATTATTTCAGATGAGTGGAGAGCGTACCGTGGGGTTTTGGACAATATGGGCTACAAACATTTTACAGTGAACCATTCCCAGTGGTTTGTAGACCCACATAGTGGAGCTCATTTACAGCACATTGAAAGAGCTTTGCTGACATACAAAACAAGCGTATGGAGACTAAGAGGAAATAGGTCAGAGAAGATGCTTAAAGAACTCTTCTCACTCATAGAGTGGACTCACTGGCTTGGTGAAAAACAAAAAGAGAACATAAACGCCCCTTGGGCGCCTGATAAAAGACATTCACCATACATTTCACGTTTAGACGACAACTTAATGAACATTTGATGTTGCGTTTTATGTTAAGTAAAATACAGGAAAACTCTTGATTTTAGGTAAACTGAATTTGATTTAAAAGGTTAGTTCATCCAAAAATGAAAATTAAGTCATTAATTACTCACCCCCATGCTGTACTAACCCCGTAAGACCTTCGTTCATCTCCGGAACACAAATAAATATATTTTTGATTTAATCTGAGAGCTGGATCAGCCCTCCATAGACTGCCTAAGGGACTAGCTCTTGACAGCCCATAAAAGTCATTAAAGAAAAGGTTTAAATATCCCATATGCCTACAGCGGCTCAATTATACGTTTATCAAGCATCGAGACTACTTTTTGTGCGAAAAAACCATAAATAACAACTTTATTCGACTATTCCATTACTTCCTTATGGGCGCATGTGCGAGAACTGAGACGAGCACGCTCTCCTTCGGCTTGTTATCGGCTGCTCACCGCAGGAGTATCATTGCAATGTATTTCAATTTAAATGTTGTATTTAAATTACAAGGGGAGTAGAGGAAGAAAGCAGAGGAGAACGAGATGATGTGAGGGATGGATAGGGGGAGGAAGAAAAAAGGGCAGAGGAAAAGGAGAGAGTGAAGAAATTGGGGGATGAGGAAAGAAAAAGTTGACTTTACACCAAACCTTGATACTAACACTATATTAAGTAATTCATACATAATATTACTGTGTTCTTAAATGACAATTACAGGAAAACATAGCGTAACCGACAATTCCACTAAAACCGAACCCGGGACATTCTGGTGTGATATATACATACATAGATAGTTTAAAGTGTAGACATACATGACTGGTTCACATTATTCATAATGTCCTTGTTTTCTGCTAAGCAAATTGTGTTGAACCAATCATACCATTGCACTAAGGCCGAGATAAAAAAGGGCAGTCAGACATCTGTCCTTATTGAATTGCACATGACTCTGTGAAAAGCAACTGCTTAGACTGGATTTCTCCTGGAGCCATATTGGAACCTGATTGGAGGATGGTGCCAGCTCATTACTGATCTGCATCATTTACAGTCTCTATGTGTAGATGTTATAGAATGTCTTTCAGTGGGTTCTGGGTTCAGTTTTAAAGTAATTGTCCTTTAAAATCCAATAGCCACATTGTCTTTTGATACAGAAACTAATTTAAGACCATGTGTTTCAGCGGCTGTGAGACGTAGCCGCCTGACGTCTGCAGCCACAGGAAAAGAAATCGACTCTACAATAAAGAGATGGCTATATCTAGCCATAGGGATGGTGGCAGAAGGGAAAGAATGAAGAGAACTGAGCATCAGGAGAGTAACGTCCTTGTTTATGAATAAGACATTCAAAGTTACTTCGTTGAAGTTGTATGCATATGCATTTTGTTCACTTAAAGAGCTGACATTCAAGAGCTTGTTCAAGATCTTGATATTCAAGAAATTGTGTGTTTGTAAATTGTTTTGTTTAAATGTGAAAAAATAAAAAATTGTTAATACTGTTCTTTTTGACATTTTTCAGCTGAGCAGGGTGTATATAAAGTGGCTACATCATGGTTTAGTTGAGGCTGACATGAATTGTTTGGTCCTGCAAAGGACAAGAATAGGGCCAGCTCTAGTCATACATTTGGCTGAGATATGGCTATGCCATGGGCCACATGTGGCCCGAGTTCTGGCAACCAGACCTGGTCCAGTCATGTACCGTAATTTATTGCTGTATTTGGGCCAAGTGAAAGTGGGTTGTGTGGCCCGTCACTGGGCCGAACCAATTTGTAGGGCCACCATGGAAACCATGGACAAAACTGGCTGGGTCCCAGTTAGATAGCCCAGGTCAAACCAATGCGGGCCCCACATGACTGTGTTGGCTGGGTGACAAGCTGAGCCAAATCGCGTTAATATCGAGGTCATATCGATAGCGATATTTTTTGTAATACTTTGTTTATTGAGATACAACAGTGTAATACAACAATAACGTATCTTAAAAGGTTGAATCTTTTTTACATAATAATAATGAAAATGAAAATAAATAAATAATAATAATAATAATTAAAAAAAAAAAAAAGGAATATGTATACATGTATATAAAAATAAAAAAGCAGGCATAGGTCAAATAGGATAGCTACACAGTTGGAAGTAATCAGGCATACAAGAGAAACAAATCATGACATGAGAGAGACTATTTCAGGAAAAATTATGATTAGATGACTAATGACTCACTATTAATAACATGAGGTAAGAATAAGTTGAGATTCAAGTTATTTTATCTCTTTCTACCTCATTTATTATATTATTGAAATCGGAACTTGAAATAAAGGATATAAAGGGTTTCCAAATACTCTTAAAAAAAGACAATTTACCTTTCAATATGTAAGTAATCTTTTCCATTGACAAACAAAAGGACATATTATTGATCCACTGTACAATAGGTGGCTTTTCCATTTTCTTCCAATACATAGCTATTAAACGTTTTGCTTGAAGTATACAGATGTCAATGAATCTGCAAGTGCTTCTACAATGCACCAAATTCTCTGGCAAAATCCCCAAAATAAAAATTTCTGGTCTCATTGGGAGATTAACCGATACCATCTGAGAGATTAGTAAAATTACCTCTTTCCAAAACTCAAACACATTAGGACAATTCCACATGCAGTGCAACAATGTGCCTTTATCAGTTGAGCATTTAATGTATGTGTCTGGAAAATTCAGATTAATTTTATTCAACCTAACTGGAGTAAAATACGTTCTCATAATCCAGTTGTACTGTATTAATTTGAGATTACTGTTAATAGTTTGTGATTGAGCTTTCAAACATATATTTTCCTATATATCTAAGGATATGTTTATTTTTAATTCTTCTCTCCATAAGACCAGTTTGGATTCTGAAGATTCTTTAGAATATGATTCTAACAGTTTATAAAACATTGATATTAAACATTTAGATTGGGAAGGCTTTGATAATAAAATCTCAAAAGAAGTCTTAGTGGGTTTTGTAAGCTTTGTACCTTGGTGAGATGAAACATAACTCCTAAACTGAAGGAATTTAAAGAAATGTTTTTTAGGAATATCAAACTGTGCTACAATCTCCGCAAAGGACATTAAGTCATTTCCTTTATAAAAATCCTCAATTTTTTGCAGCCCTTTTTCATACCATAGTTTAAATCCTGGGTCCGATGTGGCTGGTTTGAAATTCTCATTACCCCAAATTGGGGTAAAACATGATAAGGTATTTGACTGACCTATATACTTGTGCACATCACGCCAGACTTTAATTGTATTAATGAGAATAGGGTTATGAGATAAAATATCCTTGTCTTTTCTGAGAACTTTGATATTTCTCGAATAAAGATAAATATTAAGTGGTAATTTTGACTTTATAAGTGAAGATTCAATATCCAGCCATGTTGGGAGGGCTTCAGAAGAAAAATAGTATAAAGTAGAACGCAATTGTGCTGCCCAATAATACCACTGTAAATTAGGAAATTGGAGACCACCTTTATTGTATGGTAAATATAACAATGACAGACGAACACGCGCTCTTTTATTATTCCAGATGAAATCAGTGAATAATTTCCGAAGTAACGTAAAAAAGGAGGTTGGAGGACACAGAGGAATATTTTGAAAGAGGTACAATATTTTTGGTAATACGGTCATTTTTATTGCGTTGATACGTCCAATTAAAGATAAAGGTAGAGTTTTCCATCTGTCTATGAATTTGGAGATGTCATTTAAAAGGGGTTGGTAATTTACCGAAGATATATTGTCTATATTAGCTGTGATTTTAATTCCTAAGTATGTGAAAGAGTCTACTACGTTAAAATGAGCAATAGCTGATAGTTGACTATCATCCTTATTCAATAGAAGAATACAAGATTTAGATTGATTGACTTTATAGCCAGAGAAGTTACCAAAATTTGAAAGAAGTTTTATTAGGGAAGGTATGGAGTGAGCCAACTGTGTTAGATATAATATGACATCGTCTGCGTATAAAGAAATTTTTATATCTGTGGTGTTAAATCTGATGCCCTGTATGTTACCATGAGACCTTACTGCTATGGCAAGTGGCTCGATTGCTAAGACAAAAAGAAGGGGTGATAGGGGGCACCCTTGACGAGTGCCCCTTTGAATATTAAATGTCCTGGAAACTATATCATTAGTGAGAACTTCCGCCATAGGACGCGTGTAAAGTAGCTCAATCCATTTACGAAAAAAATCCCCAAACCCAAATCTTTTCAGGACCTCAAATAGATAGGGCCATTCCACCCTATCAAAAGCCTTTTCAGCGTCCAGTGATAGAATGGCCGTATCCGAATCCCCCTTTCTAAGATATAAAGTATTAAGCAAAGTTCTAACATTATGAAGACCTTGCCTACCCTTAATAAATCCATTTTGGTCTCGATATATTATCGGGTAGAAGTGCCTCCAACCTCCTTGCCAAAATTTTACTCAATATCTTAACATCTGTATTAAGTAATGAAATCGGCCGGTATGATTCACACTTAGTATTTATTTTATTAGGCTTAGGAAGTAATGTAATGAGAGCACTTCTTAGGGAGTCTGGGAGCACACAGTTTTCAAAAGATTCTTTAAACATATCTGAAATTGGTTGAACCAATTTTATTTTAAATTTTTTGTAAAAGTCTACATTAAGACCATCTGGCCCCGGTGCTCGACCTGCTGTTAAACTGTCAATAGCGTCCAAAATTTCTTGTTCTGTTATCTCCTTGTCCAGAGACATTTTTGCCTCTTCAGGAAGAGTAGGTATGGATAAACTATCCAGAAAGGCTGTTTGTGCATCATTGTTTGAATATTCAGAAGTATATAAAGTCTCAAAAAAAAATTTAAAAGTATCATTTATTGTAACCGGGTCACTTGTGATATTGCCATTAATATCTTCAATAGAATTTATTGTTCTTTCAGACTGATTTTGTTTAATCCTCCAGGCTAGTAGTTTTCCAGCTTTTTCACCTTGGTCATAATAATTTTGCCTTAACAACATTAGGCTATCAGCCGCTTTTTTGGCAGATACTTCATTATATTTAGTTCTGAGAGTTAACAATTCTTGCTGAATGGTTAAATCATCTTTAAGTGATGGATTTTTTTCAAGAAGTTTAATTTTTGTATCAAGTGCAGTCAATTCTTTTTTGTAGCTTTTGGATTTATTGCTTGTGACACTTATAAGAATACCTCTAATGAAAACTTTAAAGGCTTCCCATCTGATACAAGACGAGGTTTGCGTTGTATTAATATCAAAATAAATTTCTATCTGCCGTGCGACATAATCACAAAGTTTTTCATCTAGGAGCCATTTAGGGTGAAGTCTCCATTTTGGAGGGTTACTTACTAGCCTAGGGTCAAAATAAGAGAGTATTATAGGGGCGTGGTCTGAGATTACTATTGTATCATAAAAGCAATCAGTAATATATGACAAAATTGTTGCTGAAACTAAAAAATAGTCAATTCTGGAATAGGACTGGTGTGTTCTAGAGAAGCAAGAGTATTGAATATCCTTTGGATGCAGTTGTCTCCAAATTTCTGATAGATTTAAGTCCTTTATAAAATAATGAAGGGTCTTTCTGGTCTGTCTATGAGACTGATCGCAGCCAGAGGAGCGATCTCTAATTGGATCCAGTGTACAATTGAAATCCCCAGCAATTACATACGACCCAGAGAGACTGGATAAAGTCAGAAAGAGGTTACTATAAAATTTTGGGATGTCATCATTAGGACCATATATATTGACAAGAATCAGTGGTTTAGATAGTAAAGTCCCTTGTACAATCAAATATCTACCTGAAGGATCCTGTATTGTCTTAATTATTTGAAAAGGAATTGATTTATGGATCATTGTAATAACCCCTCTTGCCTGGGAGCTAAATGAAGCTGAAAACACTTGACCAGGCCATCTATTACGTATTCTACATATATCATTTGACATTAAATGTGTTTCCTGGAGGAAAACTATTTTAGATTGTAACTGCTTTATCCTAGTCATCACTTGTTTAATTTTAGTAAGAGTATGCAACCCCCTACAATTCCATGAAATGAATTTAACCTCTCTAATCTCTGTCAACTTTTATGCTCTGAGATAATCCCATAAACTTCCTCATTTTGAAACATAAAATCACCTGTACTGTGTAGCAATGCAAAATAAAAATAAAGGCTAAAACAAATGAAAACATCAAATAAAAACTCTTTAACACCACAACTATGTATTGCCGAGAACCACCAGCAAATACACACACTACCTTACTTCTAACTTCCCCATATAACTGGGTATACCAAAAAGAAAAAAAACACACCAAAGAAAATACCCTTGCGAAGAGTCGATTCCCATCTGAGCTCCGCTGGATTTACCTTATCCCCTTATACAGAATGTCAACTTGAATGCTCGTCCATTATACACATATTACCGTCGTTGAAATAATGTCACCAGATTATAAATTCGTTAGAAAGTTGTCAACTTCGGATGGCGTTTGAAAGACGTGAGATCGGCCATTAACAGTCACCCGAAGACGAGCTGGAAAGATGAATCCATACAAGAGGCCCTTAGCTCGCAACTTTCTTTTGACTTCGTCGAATTGTCTGCGTTGCTTGTTTACTTCAGCTGAAAGGTCTGGAAATAACATGACTCGATGGTTTTGGTACAGCACGTCTTTCTTCACCCTAGCCGCATGCATTACGCGCTCCTTGTCTCTGTAATCCAGGAATTTCAGGATCATCACTCTCGGTGTTGAATTTGTGTCCGTATCAGACCTTCGAGTACTGCCAATCCTGTGTGCCCTTTCTATGGCCAAGGGTTTTCGCAGAGGCTCCATATCCAGCGCCTCAGGTAGCCAGCTTTCTAGGAACGCACATGCGTCACTACCCTCGGATTTTTCTGGTAAACCTAAGATTCTCAGGTTGGAGCGTCTGCTTCGATTCTCCAGGTCATCGATTTTCCAAGTAAGTGCGGCTAAATTCTTTTCGAGAACACAAGTCTTCGATTGAAGTGTGGAAATCGAATCTTCGGTTTGTGAGATTCGTTCCTCCGTTTGCGTCAATCTTCCGAAACATTCTGCCACTTGGTTTTTAACATCTTGTACAGCTAAGAGTACCGTTTCAAATTGAGAAGCCATATCGACTCTAACCGAGTGTATTGCCTGAAGGATATCACTTGTGTCAGAGTGGGAAGTTTTCGCATGGACCCCAAAACTCGGCGGTGAATTTTCTTCGCCATGAGCAGTACCCGGCGATTCATCCATGCCCTCGGAGTCGGAGACAATGTCTGTTGCTTTTTTCGGTTTCTGTTTTGCTGGTTTCGGCGACATCTTAGACAGAATTCACTTGAAAAACAAATCGCGGTCGAAGTTTGAAGAGAGCAGGGGCAAAATGTAGTAAATCTCTTTACAAATTACAGCGGAGCCAACTCGTGCGTCTCGTCAGCGTGTCGCCATAACCGGAAGTCCTCGATAGCAATATTTAATGCGATATGGCTCAACTGGTCAGTTAATTACGGCTCTTCGTCACGACAAAATCTCCCGTGTTAAATTAACACACCTGGGGATGTATATGAGTCCACACTCAAGAGCGTTAAAGTTAATGAGATAATTATGTGATTAAATGAGTGATGATTGAGCATTATTGAAGACACCTAAAGCAGAATCACAAGGAAAAAATCTAAAATTTGAAGCCACCGTTATGGAGATGAGTGTTTGCTTTAGTTGGTCTTCTTGACCCTAATATTAAAATCTAAGGGTATTTTATATTTTATATATTTTATAAAATATTTTAAAACTATATTTTATAAATATTTTATATTTAATTTGCTATTGCATCTGAGTTAATCCTGTCAGATGAACAAAGATAAACAATAATAAAATGATGTTGGTTACATAATGACTTCCATCATTTAAAATGTATGTCTGTGATTTAATTTGTTGGTTACTGTATAACTGAGATTCTGCATAAACATCCAGAATGTTAAATATAATGTACTTTCTCAAAAATTGTTTAAAAAAAAAAAACTTTCTTTAAGGCACACACAGACCTCAAGATTCAGTCAAAGCTCCTCAACAACAGTTGAGTAGAATATTCAAGTAGGAAAAGTAAATTACATAGACAATTCAGATCATAATTTATTCATACCGCAATGCATGATGGGAGACATTAATGAGTTGTGATTGGTGGCAACATGTCACCACGGATGAGATAGACAGGCTGATTATTGATCTCTGTGTTTCTGTATAAAGATGACAGTGATTTAATTAGAATATTTTATTACATATTTTAGGTTATAAGAAAGTACAGATATGTAGCATAACCACAAAACTGTAGCTAAAAAGTTAACCAAATCATCTGAATAAGTTTCATTTTTCAGATCATTGCATGATTATGTCAAATCATAACCAACACTATCAGATCACAGTTGCCTTTGTTCATTTGACTGTTAAGTCAATATCACCAGGCAAACAAAAATTAAAGTGAAAATATAAGGGTCAAGAGCCCAACTAAAGCAGACACTGATCTCCATTACGATGGCTAATAATTTGTGATGTTGTCCTTCAGTGATTCTGCTTGTTATCATCAGGTGTCTTCAATAATGCTCAATCATCACTAAATTAATCACCTAATTATCTAAATAACAGTTTAATTTAACACTCATATCGTGAAAGCATGTGAAAGTGATTTACTACTAATCAAGGAACCGGCTTTACTGATTGGATGTGCATAACAATATCGTGCGATATATCGCCCAGCCCTAGGGGACACTGTCAAGAGGAAGCAGAAAAAGAGGGATGGATCCTGGGAAGAGATACACATACCAGTACCAAAACCGATTGTGGACTACAACATCTACATGGGGGGAGTGGACTTATCAGACCAGCTGATACAGTACTATTCAGTGCAGCACACAACAAGAAGATGGTACAGAACCATGTTTTTTTCATTTTATCGACATTGCTGTGACGAATGGCTTCATAATGTACCGAGAAATTCAGAAGCTGAGGAACACACCAGCCAACCAGCTCACCACCCACAGGGCCTAACGTGGAGCAGCTTGTGGCTGAGATGTGTGGTGTCACAGTCGGGGCCCTGCCTGCACAAAGGAGAACTGGGCATACACCTGTGCCAATCTCCATTCCAGTTTTAAGGCTGAGTTGTGAGAAATGCAAGGCAGATGGACACGAAAGAAAAGACACCTCGTGGAAATGTAATGAGTGTGACGTGCCGCTCTGCCTGCAGCGAGAGCGCAACTGTTTCCACATGTGGCACAGCATGTAAGAAAAGAAAAAGCACATCAATAATTCATAAAATAAGTCTTTTCACTGCAGCACAGTGCCATCTAGTTGGTGGTTTTTGTATATTTTGTATCGTGAGCTTAGAATTATAAGGTTCTATCTCCACTTTTGTAGTTATTAATAAAATAAAAAGGTTCCATCTCACAAAACATAAACCGAGTTGGGATTATAAGGTTCTATCTCCAGTAGATTCAATATCCAATCAAAACCCTGAATGAACACGGATAGACCAATCAAAACCCACCTCTTAGCTCTGTAGCCTGGACAAGATTTTGAGTAAAATTGTGTTTTGTATAAACACTGCTATGTTTTGCGGTACTGGAAAAGTATCTGGGAAACCAACGGCACAGATAGAAAATGTGGCATAAAGACAACTACAGAGAAAATAATTTTATACGAAAACACCCTTCAATTTAGGAAGTACTGTACAGGTGTACAGCAATGCAATTGTCAGGTATTAGGTGCTTATTAATGCCTGTGTGGTGTTATTTTTGTAAAAAAATATATATATTTTGTTAGTAGTTATTAATAAAATACAAAGGTTTCATCTCACAAAGCATTAACCAAATTGGGATTATAAGGTTCTATCTCCAGTAGATTCAATATCCAAGCAATGCAACTGTGACTGTTTATCCTGTTGAGTCCTGGACAGTGCCTCAGTGGGTCCCATTGTCTAATCTGTCTAATATTTATCCATGTTCAAGTACATGCCTGCAGTTGACAAAGCATATTACAGTATTTAGAAAGTAATAATCTAGACAACATTAATTACATAACATGAAGTACATCATACATAACAAAACAGACATACAGACTAATAAGGGATGAAAACTTCTATTATAGCTCAACAAAACCATCACCCTACAGGTACTTTGTGAATAAAATATCAAAATCCTGGCACATTTGGAAATGGGATTTTTTAAGATGACCCCAATGGAGATAGAACCTTTTAAGTGTGAGAGCTCTGATTCTGTTTGGAATTATAAGGTTCTATCTCCACTTTTACAAATAAAACTGTTATGTAGTATAATCATAATTTTCATGATGTTACAATATTTTGTGTGTTAATCTACGAAATTAAACGTTTTTAATGTAAGATGCTTCCTAAATGTTTTTTACAGTACAGAGGAGTGAGGTGTAGTATTGTGTAATTACTCCATGTCCATGTTCTTTGAAAATATTTTTTTTTCTTACAAACTTGCTTGGCTTTGATATTATACTATTATATTTTAGTATATAAAGCTGTGTGCTTGTATTATAAATATATACATTGATTAAAATCAATAGTTATATACATTTATTCTTTGAAATGTGGGGTTTTATTTGTAAAAGTGGAGATAGAACCTTATAATTCCAAACAGAATCAGAGCTCTCAGACTTAAAAGGTTCTATCTCCTTTGGGGTCATCTTAAAAAATCCCATTTCCAAATGTGCCAGGATTTTGAAATTTTATTCACAAAGTACCTGTAGGGTGATGGTCTTGTTGAGCTATAATAGAAGATTATACTACATAACAGTTTTGCCAGCTGGGATGTAAAAACTTTGATGCTCAATATCTCAGAACTACCCTAAACGGAGATAGAACCTTATAATTCTAAGCTCACGCATTGGAACTGAGTATAATCCATTATAATGAACACTTGGTTTCCTTTTATATTCTTATTTCTGCATTTCTCACCAAATAAGTATGGTGACTACAGTTACAAAACTGTAAATAGTTCTTTTGTTTTTTTTTTTTTTATATATTTTCACCCAATTTTTTGGCAAGTTTTCTAAAGCCTTTGAGGAACAAATATTTGTTGTAAAATCCCTTATTCATTTATGGTTTTTTTATATTTTTATATAATAAAAAACAAAAAATAATAATTTATGTTTTTGTATTTCTTGGAGATATATAACATTATAACACACATAATTGTTCAATGCATTGTCAATGCATCCAAATTGTAGCTGAGACTCTATAAAATCCAGAAATATGTGTCTCTTTACTCTGCTATGAAAATTGACCGTTCCAGAAGCCAAAATATCAACATAGTGCCAGGTGGGCTTAAAACCTCTTAGACCTTGAAGGGTTAAACCCACTGAATTATTAGAAACTTCAGTACTATATAAAGCAATTTTATTTTAAAAAACATTTGATAGAGTTGGTGTACAAATTCAAGAACATTACTCTTAAACTGTACAATCAATGGCCAGTTTCAGATCAGGCCAGTACTCTGCAGTTTCTGCCATTGCAATCATGCCTTACTTAAAGGAGTATTTCACTTTTAAAAAACTTTTGCAGATAATTTACTCACCCCCATGTCATTACCTATGTGAGGCTGGAGGGGGTTTTTCTGGTTCGTATTTTCAGAGGTCCTGGATGCAATGTCATTCTTTGATGCAATGATGTTGGACAACTTGGTCGAGACAGTGCCAATGCTCCTTACATTCAGGGACAATGAAGATGGCCTTGGCTTAAAGGGGGTTGGTTGACTGCTTTTTTTCTTTGCATGATTGTGTTTAAGGGGTGCAATATAACATGTATTCGTGTTTTTTCTTTTCTAAAGACTTATTTTTTATAAACTTCACCTTTACTGTCAGCCGCGCTCTCCTCTATCCCCTGAACGAGTCTATGAAAACACTCCCTCAGAAACACGCCAAATCTTATTTTAACACATATTTTGGGAAAATGCTTTGAAATTTTTCAAAAACTCAACAGTACACTGTGGGCAAATTCACTATTCTTTCGTTATGTTTGTGGCTGAAAACAGCCACTACTTTAAACTGCTGTAAAAATGTATCAGATAAATATTTTAAAAAAAAAAATGTTTTTTGCACATTTCAAAACTACTATTTTTTTAATTATTTATTTAAAAAAAAGGATTTTAACTCTTTAATTGCCAAATTAATTGCCAGAAATGTACACCCGAGACTGTGCCTACTCCCCCCCCCCCCCGGCGGCGGTGATCCCTGGGGGTATGGATCGACGAGCTGAGGGAAACGGAGACGGAAGCATGAGGAGCGACGGACACGAGAGAGGGGAGAGAGGAAAAAAAAAATTTGTCCGGCTCCCACAACGCGCTGCCATCTTGTCCCTCACCAACTGGGCGGTCTCCTCCGCGGTGCCCGGCGGCGACGCTGGATGGCCCTCAGTGGACGCCTCGACGCTCCCCCGCCCCCGGTGGACGGCGACGGCTCCTCGGGTGCCTTGGGCAGACGGCAGGAGTCTCCCGCTCCCTGCCCCTCCCCTTCACTGGCGGATGGCAGCAGGCTCCGGCCCACGGCAAGCGGCGGTGACTCCTCCTCTCCCTCCCGGACGGCAGCCGCCCCTCCATTTCCCAGGCGGTCGGCGGCGAGCTCGGGCGTCCCACCGGCAACGCACCCCAGCGCCCCGCATCGAGTGTACATGGCCGCGAGTCCCCCGCTCCCTGCTCCTCCCCTATTCGGCGGACGGCAGCAGGCTCCGGCCCACGGCGAGCGGCGGCGACTCGCGTACCATGCTCGATGGCACCGCGGATTCCCCACAGCGGCGAGGACCCTCTGACAGCGCGTTCCTCCCTCTTCCCGGGTTTCGGCACCAATGTAACAGGGTTCAGGGAAGAAGGAGGCAGGAACCGGATAACAATTCAAAAATAAAACTTTATTTAAATAAAATAAACAAATTACCTGCCAGCAGCCCCTCACGGACGACTGCTGGCTACCGAAAATAAATCATAAATACCGGCCAGCAGCCCCTCACGGACGACTGCTGGCTTACCAAAATAAAGTAAAAAATCCAAACAAAAGCAGGCCTGTTCCTCTCTCGCTCATCCACTCCGTCGCTCCCCCTTTATAGCTCCGCTCCTCCGTGAGAGATGCGAGACCGGTGTGCTTCGCAGGTGCTGCTCATTACCAATTGCACCACCGGCCTCGTGACTTTCTCTCACGTCCCTCGGCCGTCCTGCTCACCACAGATACAATTTGTTCCTTCCTTAGTGTAAAATGGAAATGTATGGTAAGTTTTTTTATAAATATAAGCAAAAAAAACTAAATGGTGCAACAGAGTTTTGGAACTAGACAAATCGTTCAGCATTATTATCTAAATATAAAATTTAACAACAATAGACCATGTTTGATCGGGCTTCGAACCCATGTCACTGTAATGTATTAACTGTAAAGCTCTACCACTCAGCCACGTCTTAACTCACGGTGAAATGTCCACTCTTTCTCCAATGAGTGTTCACTCAAATGAGCGCGAAAACGTTTTGTCGTTAACCTATTGTGAGTGTAAGCCTACTTTACATGAAAAAAGTACTGTAGCCTACACCATTTACAGTTTTAAAAGTAAATTCAAGTGAGCATCGCCGCGTTTGTCGAACACTAATTTCTGCCATAAAGGCAAAGTGCAGTAACTACGCAAACCAAGAAACGGAGAAAAAGGCCTTTAAAGTTTTATCCAAGCTAGTCAAACATGTTATGGGCAGATTATGTGGTAATGCATCTCCGAAACGGGACATAATTTAACCCAGATATTTTTTTCACAAGACAGAAGACATGTCATAAAGCCCATTACAAGTCTTAACTCAATTTTGACTAAATGTGTAGTTACTGCGCTTTGCCTCTCTGCCAGAATAAAACCCGTTATGGACGTGCCATTTGCAGTCAAAATTGAAATATAAATTCTCAGAAAAAGGAGTCCAGACATTAAAGGAGTCCAGACATTACAAAAATATCAGTCTGCATTTTTATATTTAATATTAAGGAAATAGACATGCATTCATGCGTGACAAAAAATCTTTAACTTGGGAGGCAAAATATATATTTTTTGTAATTCTGTGAATTACACTGCGCAAATCGAATGAGGAAGGGTTGGCTCTCCACAGAATATAAAATATTCATTTTATTTTATTTTTAGTGTTCGCATTTATGAGGAAAAAACAATGTTACAGACATGACAGTTCTCCGTTATTCAGACACGGGCGCTCTGAAGCAGCAAAAGACGGATTTAAAACTTCCACAGACCTCAAACAGAAAAGCACAAAGCCTTTATTTAAAGTGAATTTCGTTTTCCTTTCGATTTTATCTTGATTTTAATCAATGTTTCATCAACCAATTGCCTGGATTTAATACATAAGAAGTTAAAACAAAAAATTATAGATAATCACGACACGCAGGCGCCAGTGAGGAGCGCGTCTCATAAATATAAACTCAGCGTATATCCTACTCCACTGACCCGAAAGGTATATCTATATTGAAATGTCAACTATTAAACAGAACAAATCAAAACGAAACTAAACCAAAAAGATTGATTGTCTTCTCATTCCTCAATAGCATCATTGAAAGCACCCTATTTATTTTCACTGACTGTGAGATAGGCCCTAGGCCTATTTTATCTTTTGATAAATAAAATGTTCTGCTATAAAAGTTTAGATTTTACCTATTTAAAGCAATATTCTATTTAAAATGTAGGCTATGTTTATATAATTACGCTTTTCCCTCGCTAAATGTCCCTTTGCGCCACCTGGTGGTCATTTTGCGACCGACTTTGAAATACGGCTGGTTTATTTTTGCCGCGGCGGTAAACGACATTCTGGTTGATCACCTACTGTATATGTAAATGTGGCCTGTACATAGCTTACAAAACTTCCACATTTGACAGACTTCCACCTGAAAAATGAAATTCAGAGAGAGAGAGAGTGGAGCAAAGGAGCTGATCGCTCACTCACTTCTAGGCTCCTCCCACTCATCCTCTTCCACCAATTAGAATGCTGGGAGACTCATTGATCACAGCTGCACTGGTGTGCAAAAGTTGTAAAAAGCTCTTGTGGTGAATCAGTGTGTGTCTGACACTCAGATCTCTCTCTGTCATTTTCCTTCCTGCGGTATGGTAATTTCATTTTTCTGCCTTTCAGCTCCAATCTCTTCTGGGCTGTTAAAACAGATCATCTCCAGAATAAAACTGTTTTTTTGTTCTAAAAATGGATGAAAGCAGAAACTGAGGCTGAATGTAAAACTGGGAACACAATTCTGCAAACTGGCAGCTTTAAAGTTTGCATTAAATTAGATTTGTGTTTCTACATTTGAGATTTAATTTTATTTAAGATGCAAGAGAGAGTCCAATCAACGTCTTTCATGCAGGTTTAAAACAACATAAATGCTAGTAACTAGGCTAAATAAACTTGCCAGAAAAAGAATCTCCTCTTTCAAGACATTGTTTTTAACTTTTTAGCTAATGAACACAGATTTTTCCTTTATTTATAAGAACAATCCATTCCCCAACAAAACATTCAAACACTGGATTTTCTGGGCTTCTTTGTTTCTGATCATATGCTATTACTGAATCTCCCGATCAAAATGCATGTGAAGATGCAGAATATGTGAAATACTCAACATTAACAGCATATAAATCAAAATTAATGTTACAGAATGAAATGTTGGCCCAGTGCGGGTTAAAGGACTTGATTTACTTCATACATGTGTTTTGAGTCCGATCTGGAAGTAGTCTTTGATATAACTGTGGTAAAAGCAGAGGGCCTGTGTTTTTTATATATACATTGCATGGTCTGATATTCATTTAACAAAATATTATGGGGCCATGGCACTTGTGACAATCAAAAACGCTTTTAGTTTGTTTTTGTTTTTCAACACTTGTGGGTTAAATGTGTTAAAAATAATGTTGTACTATCTGAATGAGCTTTACAGGACCTATATTTATCCAGCCTCGGAGAATCACTCCAAAGAACATTGCTAAGAATTGTCTTAAGAGTAAAACAAAATTCTTTGTTAAAAGCTGCGCTTAAAAGTTAATCATCAGTCGTAATTTAAGTGAAGTGAGGGACTAAACCTTAAGTGTCGGTTTTGGAGATAATTCTAAAAACCCTTTGCTGTGACACAAACAGGATTTTCTTTGATTACATACAGATGGTAGACAACCATGACTATTACCACCATGACAACTGTGGCAAAAATAAACCAGTTGCATTTTAAAGTCATTCGCGAAATGACCACCAGGTGGCGCAAAGGGACATTTAGCGAAAGCAAAACGTAATTATGTAAAAGTAGCCTACACTGAAAGAGAATATAGCAGAACATTTAATGAATCAAAAGTTAAAGGTGCTCTAAGCGATGTCAGGTGACTCGACTTCTTTGTTGACGTTAGTGGTGGGCAAGATCGAGGCTTCATGAAGCAATAAAACAGTTGACGCAAATGTGCCATTTTGTTTTCAGGGCTTCGAATCAATCCGACACCCATCTCCACGGCGACACCTAGTGGTCATTTGCAGGTGTTGATCTGAAACAACCTTTACAACGAGCCATTAAAATGTTTTTATCATTATTGTGTTTTTCTAATTTATGACGCTTGTAACCTGTAGTCTCTTCTGATTGCATAATGTGATTTTGGTCATGAAAAATGAATATTATTAATTGAAATCAAGCCACAATGTCTCACTTTCTTATAGATTTTTATTCAAAAACATTTCTCTGCTGTTGAAGGACTCAGCCTACTTCTCCGGCCATTGAAAAAAATTCTCTCACAAGGGACACTTGTTGCTGGCATACAAAGATATTTTTTAGCAAGGAAATACAAATGAGGAAAGATTACTACTCTCGCTTTTTAGTAAGTTAGGGGATCATGAGTTCTGGGCAAAAACTAATCACTGAGGTACTTTTTTCACTTTCACTGTGGCATCAGCTGTAGCATTGTGTATCATCTGGGTCTCACGGATACGATTGTCAAAATGTTCCCATAAACTCTCCTGTTTCATCTGATGATGATGGGCCTGATATTGACATTTGTGGTTCTGAATGAAAAGAAAACGGCAATTAGTAACAATTCATAAACTGACGACACATATGAAGTATACATTTCATGAATCACATTACATAAGAAAACATAGACTGAAACTCACCAGGAGTTGTACAGATCTTCTTGTAGATGTGAGCCTATGAGCCAACAAAGGAGAAAACCATATTAATTAAAATAATGACAACAATATGAGAGTTATGTCCAATGAACACGGGTAGTGTGGTCATTGTGTCCTACCTAATTGTACAGTTGATTCCTGCGTTGCGTTTCCTTTCTTCTGTGCAAGCTTGTGCTGCAACATCCTGTCCAGCGGTATAAGCTTTGAAGCTGACACTCTCTGTTCCTCTGACATCTCTGTTGTTGCTAGTTTGAATGGTTGAAGTAGTGATAATGATTGTCGAATAATGTCATACTCAAGACTTGTCAGGAGAGCAGTATCACTGTTTAAATTGGCAAGTGCAGCACCCACTGGCTCACGTTGCTCATACAAGTGTTGTAGCATGTCAAATCTGCTGTTCCATCTCGTCTCAACCTCCTGTATCATTTTCAGATTTGGTCTGCCCATCAAGCCCTGCATCTCCACAAGCTTGTCCTTTGCTTTGCAGCTGGATCTGAACAACCCCACTATCTTTCTGGCATATTTCATTGATGACTGGGGTTTGATCCAGGGCCTTTTTCACAATCAAATTTAAATTATGAGCAAAACATGGGACATGGCGAAGGTGGAGAAGCTGGGCACTTAAGATCATGTTGGATGCATTGTCAGTCACCATGCACTGAACTTTGGAGGTTATTCCCCACTCAGCCCTTTGTAAGGCTTTAGCCTCCATGAGATGCTGGGCTGTGTGGGTTTGGTAAAACCTCCTTATACCCCGTAAACAGTTGCCATTGTTGCCTCTGGTGTTATGTAATGGCATATTACACCAAGATATCCATCCATGTTACCTTTTGTAGGTCCTCCATTGTCTTCTCCTTGGTTGCGTTTTACATTTCACTGACCATTGTTTTAAGCACCTTCCGGGATGGGAGGACATAGCTTGGATCAAGCTTGTTCACAAAGGCCCTGAAACCCTCATCCTCCAACATGCTGCAGATCCTTCACCACCATGTTCAGAAGAGCCTCATCCAATTCCCTTTGTCTGCCTTTTAAAAGAGGAGATAAAACACACTTTCAGACAAATATATTGGAAAAATAGTAGCCTACCTCTGGAAGTAATCTACTGGTTCATTTGGAAACCTTCCTAAACAAAGTTAGGTTGTGAATATTTATGCTCAGTGTGCAGAGAAAGGTAAAGTGCATTGTAGAAGTACAACAATTAGAAAAAAAAACAAAATGATGTCTTGGCTGTAGATTGGGTACTCATATGTAGATCTATAAAATGTATATTCACAAAATATAATATTACATGTTGCCCATGAAGGCGAGAAAGTGGTCTCTCATCTCAGGCTATTTCTCAAAGTTACGCTTGAGAGACATGACACGCCTCAGCGCTTGTGGCCTGTTGTCAGGGAGCCGTGGGCTCTTGAAGGGTAATGGCGCCACCCAACTATTGTTTGAGTCTTTTTGTCGTCCTTCATCCATTTTCTCCATGAACATTGTATCTTGAATGGAGGGAGCCACCTGGTTATCACCCCGCCTGAACACTGTACATCCAAGATAATTGGTTTCACAGATAGGCTGGTCCTCAGGATACGCAGGAGGCTCTCTGGTGGCCTAGGTGTCACTGAACCTCTCCTTCATATGGAATATGTTAGGGCATGCATCGAAAAGAGAGTGAGTCGTCGCAGCTCTGTGGTGTTCGTGTGGAACGTGCTAATTGTCAGTGGCCAACAATGACCCACCCCAGGTCTAACTTCTGTGCGTAAGGCAGGTGGTGAGGGCCATTCACCTGTTTGTGGACTTTATGTACTCTGATAATGTCTCGTCCTAAGAGAAGCATAATGGGGGCTTGCGGGTCAACGTCTGGGATGAGGTGAGCCACTGACCTTAGATGGGCATGATGAAGCGCTACTTCGGGGGTTGGAATCTCCTCTCTGTTGTTCGTATATTGTTACATTCAATGAGGCTTGGCAACGGGAAGCAAACAGTTCCATCTAAAGACTCCACCTCATAGCCACTGGCCCTTCTGCCTGCTGATGGTTTCACTCTGGCACATGTTCTCAGTGTGTAAGGAGCGCTTGGACTTTGGTCGTCAAACATGTCAAAGGACTATGAGCGAACCAGTGACCTGTTGCTCTGCTCGTCCATGATCGCATACAGTTTCACAGCCTTTTCTCTAAGGCCGGCTGGGAACATTTTAACGAGGCGTATCTTCGAACAGGAGCGGTCAGTGAGTTCCCCTCCATAGACTTTTGTGCATTTGCTGGTGACCTGAGACTGCGCTGAAGCTCCATCCCCCTCACCACCATGCTCAGAAGAAGGTCCAGCATCCTGCTGCCAGGGTGCAGGTCCAGGGTGAAGCGCGGTGTTGTGCCTGTCGCTCTTGCATTCAAAACACTGGACATTGAGTTTGCAGTCCTTTGCTGTGTGAGACGAGGAAGACAGACATTTAAAACACACATCGTTTTCTTTGAGGAGTGCTTTGGGCTCGTCAATGGGCTTCTCTCTGAACGCTCGGCACTTACGGAGAGGGTGTGGCTTTTTATGCAACAAACACAGTTTTCCGCTGTTGTCTGATTCTGTTGGAGGCTCACCCCTTTCAGATGTAGCTCTGGGTCATATCTCTGTCTTGTGGACGGAGACTTCTCGCTGTCTGTTCGGCTTCCACGCCATCTTCTCTGTCCTGGGGGCCATGTCTGTGTTGCTGATGAGGCTGAAGCTTGGATCATTTGCGATGCGAGCCTGCTCGCTGATAAAATTGACAAAGAAGCCAAAGGGAGGATAGCTCACCTGGTTTTGATAACGGCGCCATCTTGTCTTCCCAAGGAAGCCAATCAACAATCTCGTCGCGGTATCTTTTTAATAGCGCACCTTCAGAGACCTCTGTGATGCGAGGGTCATTCTTCATGCACCTTGCAGGCTAAAACACGAAAACTAGATGGGGAAAAAACATTGTCCTTAGCTGAAATAAAAACGAGCCATTACAAAATTATAGAGCAAATGTCCTTAGTTTTGCGTCTTTGAAAATGAATTTCATTTTAACACTATGTACAGTGTCACGGTTGTCGTGCAGGCAGATGAAAAGGCAGAGTCCAGATTCCAAATAATATAACTTTACTTACAATATATCTAACACGGATACAGGTAGGCAGAAGCAAACACAACGTAACATAAGACAACAACCGACAAGGACAGACCGAACAGAAGCAAACTAAATACAAGCATGAATCAAACATAACTAGGTGAAGACAGGTGACACAGATGATGAAAACGATGAACAGGTGGATGATTGAGGGAGTGAGTTCAGGTGTGGAAACAAAAGGATGCTGGGAAATCTAGTGAAGATGACGAAGACAGAATAGTGCAGACGAAGACTGTGACACACACGCAGTGTATTCGTTCAGCCCGGTTCAACCGCATTTCATTTCCCTCTAATGCTCTCCGTCCGTCTTTCTCATATGCACGCACACAGCCCCTCCCCTTGGTGCAGTGAACACCGCGTCTCCATGAAAACAAGGATTCGATGTTATTCTTTTTACCTAATGAACACAGATTTCTCCTTTATTTGTAAGAACACTTCCTTCCCCAACAAAACATTCAAACACTGGATTTCCTGGACTTCTGTGTTTCTGATCATATGCTATTACTGAATCTCCGTATCAAAACACAAGTGAAGATGCAGAATATGTGAAATAACCTGATCATCAACATTAACAGCATATAAATCAAAACTAATGTTACAGAATGAAATGTTGGCCCAGTGGGGGTTCAAAGGACTCGATTTACTCCATATATGTGTTTTGAGTCTGATCTGGATGTAGTCTTTGATATAACTGTGGTAAAAGCAAAGGGCCTGTGTTTTTGCTCATGGTCTGATATTCATACAACAAAACATTCAGGGGGCCATGACACTTGTGACAATCAAAAGTGCTTTTTGTTTGTTTGTTTTTTCAACACTTGTGGAGAAAGTGTTAAAGATAATGTTGTACTATCTGAATGAGCTTTACAGGGTCTATATTTATCCAGCCTCGGAGAATCACTCCCAAGAACATTGCTAAGAGTTGTCTTAAGAGTAAAAAAAAAATTCTTTGTTAAATCATCCAAAATTGGTCAGATTACTACTCACTACCATTATATGTGTGCAAATTTTCCGACTTGTGGTTCATAGGGCCACCACTGACAACCATTCTGGGTGAAGGACAATTAATTTGACATTAAACACTGCACGTTGTATGTGAGCTTCAGATGAGATCATTCTTTGACACAATGCCTGGAATTGTATTATAAATAAGGGACAGTTTTGCTCCTAGTTTAAATCAATTTAATGTCAAGTTTATTTGCAACAAGAAATTAATTTTCCTCCATGCAATCATTTTAATTCTGAATATTTACAAATGTAAAAAAACCAAACATACACAGATACAAATCACAAATACTGGCAAAGGTAATGAAAGTACAACAAAAATATAGAACATAACACTATATAAATACTAGACAATATAATTAAACCAAATGCAAATAAAACATTTTCATGCAGTGAAAAAAAAAACAGTCCTTTATGTTTAATTGTACGCCTACACATCTCAATTTTTTGTTGGCACGTTTTGATTCTTGTACGAGTGTGGTGTGTGGGATGGTGGCTTTGTTGGATGGTGGCTCTGTGTCAATTTGTGCATCTACAATAGCATAAGGAGGTGTGTAAGTTTGTGTGTGGTGGTGTATAAATTTTAAGTAAGTCTTGATCAAAGTCTTTATCTTCGAAGCATGGTGTAGGTGGTCCTGCTCTATCATCATCAGTCATTGTAGTGGTGTTGGTCTCTTTTGACTCAATTTTCATGATAAACTCAGTGTGTTGTAGCTTATTTCTGGTAGTTCAAGTAGAGAATCAACAATATCATCGGATCGTCTGTGTTTTAAATCAGCAAGTGTGCCAATAATGCTATTGCCAATTTTTGCCAGATGTAGATTTTATGGTAAGTTTTCCATACGTTTAAATTTGGATTTGCAGTTGATTTGAATTGAGTTTGACATTTGTCACACAGTATTTTTGAGCTGGATAGTGTCTGTAATGGGATGTTTTAATGGACAGATATAAGTGTTTATTTGTGTGCCAATTAATTCACAGTTTTGAGTGATTGAGGATGTGGTTGGAACAAAGGTTGTGGTGCTTTGAGATTGAATGATTGTGAACTCAGTGTCTTTTGTTGTAGTTAAGTATGTTTTGTTGGTATATTGTCTGATTGATATGTTTGACATGCTGTACCACTGTTCAATGTCGAGGCAGTGCTCGCCCCAGACAGTCAGTTCCACAGATGAGGTTGCGTCACATACTGTGTAAATGTTTTTTTTTTCCAGGGAAGTTCCATCTTATCACATTGTGCCCTTCACTCTCTTTTTGCGCTATTTTCACATGGAGTAGTACCTATTGAAAGAGAAATTTACACAGATTAGTAAAACAAGTTGTTAAAGCTGTTCTTTTCAATTTCAGTAACAAAATGTTTATTTCAATTACATCTAAGGATATTTAAACAATGTTAATGATTTTTCATATGCAGATAAATCATATATATATATATATTTTTTAAAAGCAAACTGTGAAAACATTTTAAAATCTTGAATTGTACACCCAAGTCACACCACATGTTTGAAAGACAGTAGTGTGTAATGCTCTGTTGAAGTCTCAAATGTGCAAGTGTGGCTAAACAGCCCCCTAACCTAAGAACCTAACTTGAACATTTACTCATGTCAGCTAATTTAGTTCAATATAATACTGAGAGTTGTGGAATCAAAGTTTCTATAAGGGGATCTCTATTAGTTTGTGGCTAATATATATATATATATATATATATATATATATATATATATATATATATATATATATATATATATATGTGTGTGTGTGTGTGTGTGTGTGTGTGTGCCTAATCATTTTTCACCTTTAATAATCAACCTGTCATGTGTTTCTGATCAAATGAACACAAAATTCTGCATTTATTCTAAATGAAAGTCTTTCCCAGCAATACAAATCTTTACCGTCACTTTATGAACCCATTTTAACATGTTTTAAGTCTCACCTTTGACATCTGCTGTGCTGCTGTCTGTCTTCTAGCTTGTTAGCTTTCACACCTCTCCACAGGAGCCTCACTCCCTCCCCCAGGGGGGCTGCCAGCTGAGCTGTGATTGGCCAGTTTGAATGAGAGGTGAGTTGGACTGACAGGGTCACTGCAGGTCATCACATTTGCACAGTTGAACTATTCTTCTGAAGATCGCTGAAGATTGCTAGAGACAAAATCACTGTTTTTTTTCTTCAAAAAACCTTGAATTTAATCTCCAAGCGCTGCAGAACAGCTAGGGTGTTATTGTATATTGTGTATATATTGTGGCCAAATAATACGTTATCGGATTGGCCGCTCAATCATATTCGATCCTAAATTTCAATCTGATTGAAAGGGGAGGTTTATTAATTTCATAATCCAATATAGAGAAGAGAACATAAACACTTGATCAAATTGAAAACCGAAACTGAAAGCACGGCGCATATGTGCAATGATTTGAGGACGAGCTCCTCCCGGCCCTGAATTGTCAAAAGACCTCTCAAAATGCTGGCTCTGGATGTGAAAAACGCAGAAAATCGAACCCGATCCGATTAATTTTAGGTTTTCAGCAGTTCGTGCTTGAACACCTAATTACAGTCACATTCTGTCTAAGGCAATTTCCTTCCCATTGCAGCGGTGCACTGTCATTTCTCCTAAAAACTCAAACTTTAAGACAGAATCAGCACGATCAGTGATTGTTGTAAAATGCAGTCTCTGCTGTTACTATATTGCTGGACACTTTTAATAATAAAAAGAGCTATTAAAAGTACAAAAATCTGCGCAAAAGATGCTGTTCCCAATGCGACGTACGCTTTGAAACAGAACGCAACAAGAAAAGCAAATTATACTTTGGGCTTCATATGCGCGTCTAAACGATCAAATGTAGCCTGCACAAAAATGTCAAAACGACCAGCTTGAAGATTCACTTAAACAGTTTGTCTAAAATGGACATAGTTATGGAAATAGTTGGGAGAAAATATGGTGCATCAGTAGACTATTAGATCTGTACTTGTTCTTAAAGGGGAAGCAGTCTAATAAACATGAGGACGATTGCTGAGAATCAAACAACAAAAGGCAAAGAGAAAATCACTCTCTTGAATGAAAAACTTTAGATTTAATAAGCATAAATCTATCTATGATAAACTTTTCAGTGCTATTTTACTTTTGATTACTTTATTAAAATTCTTTTTAGACCATGCCTGAATAATGTTAGTAGACCTTCCTGAAATTAAAGCACTGTGTAGGCCTGTATAATGTGTATCTTTGTATAATAATTTATATAATATAGGCTATATAGGAAATACACGGTTTTAATGTATTTAACATTAAACCGAGCCCTGTGACCCTAGATTTCGACCAAGAGCCCAGAGAGGAACTTACCATCAAAATTTGGAACCTAGGACTATAAACACACATCCACACATATAGTCTGTTGTAGATACATTTTAAATATATGAATAATCAAATGTTTACTGCAAGTTTCCTTTACGTTCACATTACTCAATGCAGCATAATTGTCAATACTAATAATTACGTGTAGTATAATAGATTAGTATTTGAAAGAATTTAAAGTACACTATTTTGGCATTTATCATTGCACAGTTATATGAAGTTGTTTCAAATTGTGCAGTTATAACCCAGATAGCAATGAGTCGGCGGGCCGCCGGCGGCGCTCCGGAGGCAGTAGAAGCGTCAGAAAGGCGTAATCGCAAACACGTTTGACGGCGGACCGCCGGCGGCGGCCGCTTTTTAAAAGCGTCTGCCGCCTTCCTACCGCCTTCGTTCCGCGGACGGCCCGCCGGCCAGCCGCCGTTCCACCGCCATTATACCTAAAGGCGGACCTTCAGCGGCCCGTCGGAGGCAAACGCTTTTTTCGAGCGAGCTGACCGCGGCCCGCCGCTTATTGCACTATATATTTATTTATTTATTTAATTTAATATTTACAGCATGCAGTTTATCAAGAATAATGATTGCTCAAACCAGACAAATGTCCATTTGATATTTTATTTCCACATTTGAAAGTACAGTAACTGTCATTAAACAATATGTCAGATCGCTGAAATATAACAGAAAAATAGAAATACACACACAGCTTTCCAATACATTTTTAGTTAAAAACACTATTATACACATTTAACATTATACACTATTATATATAATAGTGAAAATCTTCACTTTTTTCATCCCAGAGCTGAACTCTTTATGTTATTAGCAAGTATTGTAAGTGTAATATATATATAACACTTACAATACTTGCTAATAACATAAAGAGTTCAGCTCTGGGATGAAAATAATTACCAGTAAACACAAGTAATGAGGATATTTGGTACCAAAGAAAGTGAAGGACACCAAATAATTTGAGAATATAACATTATAACTGCAATGCTGACCTGTGGCACAAGGATTTACAAGCTATATTTAACAATAGAATAACAGTTAAGCACTGTGACAGAATGAAGTAGAATATTTGGTACCAGGTAATGTGCAGAAATCAAGTATTAGATGTATAATCTAGGATTTACAAGCTATATTTAAATAGAAGAGTTAAGCACTGTAACAAGCCTTTTTTAGATGTCTTGAAGTTACTGTCTGCAGGATAAAAAAAGGGTTCCAGTTGTCAAGTGATGCTGGGGTGTCAGTAGTCAGCCTAGGTTTCAGGTGATGTGTAACGTTAACCTGGATCGCCTCATCAGAGAGAAAATCTGTAGAAAATAAAGATCTGTCATTCCATTTGAAAGGCATAAAGTCATACACATCTACTTAAATATAAAAAATAAATATCCAACTTACTTTGACCAATGGTCTTCAGGAACATGTCTCTAAAACATGCTTTATCACCTAAACCAGACCAGGTTATATTGATGGAAAGGTGATTAGAGAAGATACTCAGAAGCATTTGCCACACGGTTAGAGTTTAGGTCTCTGAAAAAAAAAGTGTAACAAATTACATTTATCAGAAGCTTCTCATAAATTTATAATGTAACAGGGTGTGGATTCATACTGTAGAATATGCTTTGTAATCTTAATTTTACTTTTTAGAAAGAAATAAAAACACTTTTTTTTACACTACTGCGATATAAACGAAATCAGAACACTTACAAATTGTTCATGGAGCTCTTTATCCTGCCTCATACTGTTGTCAAGTAACGCCAAATCTTCCTGGGTGTCTAGTGGGAGTAACAGATCCCCTGTCAGGGATAACTCAAAATGTTGCAGCATATACAGTCCATTTTCTTGTCCATGCTGCGCACAACATCGCCCAAACTCTCCAAGACGTCTGCACCTACAGGGGTTCCCAGAATAAAAGAATAAAGTAGTCAGTCCGGGTCCCTCAACTAAGTACTATGACAGTTATTTCTAGGTCTACCACATGTACAGATGGGCCCCGTTGGGAATTAAACCAACAACCAATGCTTAAGTTGTTTGCAAGTTGTACCTAATTGCCCAGGGTGAGCAAACATCTTCAAAATTATCCCAACTTGCTTCACCTTGCTCTTGAAGTGAGCTGCTGTCATCTGACGCTACAAAATGAAATGCATATGGTAATTTTGGACCTACATCACACACAAAAAAAGTTAAATTTAAGAAAGAGTGCATAATCTCACCTGCTGGTGCATTGCTTTCCCTCAGAGTTTGTTTTTCATTCTAGAGTCTCTGTTGTGACAGTGCAGTAAACTATACACCCATGTTTACGTTTACTTTCACTTTCACTTTTTAAACGGAAAGGGTGGAGCGAGTAATTAATGGTGGAAATGGAGGACTATTTAATCAAGTGGAAAGAGGACACGTCATCTGGGTATGTTTTGTTTCCTGAGAAGGAGAGTGAAGTAAATGGTTACCATGTGAAGTGGAGGACGGTGGTTGTTTGAACTGAGGCTTCCCGCACGTGCTGTCGGATGCGACGTGGAGTCAGGCGATTCCATAGCGGCGCGCTTGAAAGACCGGCTGTTGTTGGTAGCAGTTTACTCTCAACGAGTCCAAGGCCGTTAAACTTCCTTCCTGGAGCAAGAGGTGGACCAACTACACTTTCCTGTTTACTATTCCGTTCGCCAAAATTGGTCAGTGTGCACGACGTGCAATCTCACTACACCCATTTACACGCTTCAGACATACACGCATTTCATTCATCTCCATCTCCGCACATTTGTACTGCTAATGCTTTCTTGATTGTTTAAGTTCAACGCATTAGCATTGATCTTAAAAGTTTTGCATTCTGTTTGAGTTTCTCCCGCAAAATGTGAAATAAATGTGTTTTTCTTTTTCTTTTTATGAAAAGTTTGGCGGGCATATGGATACACAGATCTGCCCGTGTTGACGCCCAGAGTGTGACCAGTAGGACCTGGGATCACGTTCATAGCGTTTATGTGCTTGTGTGAAACGGATTTTGAACTGTGAAATTTAAATGTTACGTTAAGAACTATTTGCTTATTTATTTACTGGGTGTTTGGTTTGCTTTTGTTTTGTTTTTTGAAATGAATACCCTTTTGTAGGGTTTATTGACACTATGTAATAAATTCCAGTTAAATTGAAACTTATTTTGAATTGCTTGTTTTGTGTGTAATAGTGTGTTTGGTTTTTGTCAGTTTTAGAAAACTGTCTGGCGCCCGCATTTGGTAAAAATATAATCATTTAAGTTAAGGGTAGTCACCACCACTGTTACACTGTAAATCTGCAAAAAAGAAAAAATTAAAATACGCAAAAAAGCAAAATACTAGTTCGGACAAACAAAATAATTTACACAACATATATACATTAAAATATATTATACAAGTTAAACTTGGTCCATCTAGATGTAAAGCTTTGGCTAACTACTGTAAGTAGCTAATTACATTTCTACATGTAACGTTAATGTTATTAGCAACGTGTCCTAACAAAGGCAAAACAGCATGTGTTAGCTGCTAACGTTAGCCACTCTAGCAACAGGACTAGCAGCGTACTGCAAGAACAAAGATGACTAACTTAGCATATTTTAAAAAGATAAAATAAAACCAAAGTAAACATAATATTGCGTTACAAAAAAGGAAACACATACTTACTTATACGACGGTAGTGGATGACTTTGCTAGCAAGCAAACTGTGGGCTGTTGTAGTAACTTCGGCAATCTTCTTCTTCTCTTTACGGCCATGTTGGAGGCTTAATACGCGCATGTAGCAACATACAGCTAGTCGAACGAGGAGAAGCAGCAGAGTTGGGATAAAGAAAATAAAAAATATTGTTAAAATCCCTAAAAGGTTGTGGAATTTACAGGGATATATTAAATAGGGAAGCCAGTGACCGGTATGTGGACTAAACCGGCACTTTTAACGTTTTGGATCCATATGAAATTTCCAACAAAGAGTCGGCAAACAGTGGGAACAGGGTAATCCGGACAGATAGTTAGTAACGTTAGCTGTCAATCCTCAAGTTTTTTTTCTGGGTTTCTCACGTACTTGAGCTCTTTTCCTGCTGTCTTTCCGTTTTAGTATATTCCTGTAACATATCCCGTATTTTAATATTCTCAATCTCATAACATTAACATTAGCCCTTTAATCGGACCTGTCAGTCTCTGTTGTCCTGAACATTGCTAAACTGTTATCCTCTTGCTTTAAGCATCGTTTTGTTTACTAATTTAAGATTAAATGCTTAAAACAGCTAACGTTATTAACTACACTTTTGAAACGCATAGTTAAAAGAATGTTACATGTGTGAATGGTTGTTAGCACTATAACTGTCACTAAACTAGCAGCTAGGTGGAGCGCAGTTTACCTTTGTCCGGTTAGCGTAGCGTAGCCTACTGTACTCTGTTTGTTGGAAATTTCAAATGGATCCAACCCGTTAAAAGTGCCGTTTTATCCACATACCGGTCCCTGGTTTCCCTATTAAACCTATCCTGGTAAATCCCGCATCCTTTTAGGGATTTTAACATCTTTGTTTATTTTCTTTCTCCCAACTCAGCTGCTTCTCACTCGATTTGCTGGTGTGTTTAGGTTTACATTTGCGAAGGCTCCAACATGACTGCCACGTCCCAGAATGCAACGCGGCGCCCAGTCTTTGTAAAAATATAAACATTTAGATTGTGAATGGTAATTCACTATTTTGCGAATAGCAAAAATTATAGCTAAAACACATTTGTTTTAGCTATAGATTTTCTATGCACAAAATAGTGAATTAACATTCACAATCTAATGGTTCTATTTTTTAATTGCCTTTAAAATAAATATTATAATAATAATAAAAATATCTTTTTTTTTTTTAAAAATATATTTTTTTTTTTATTCTGCTATTTATTTCTATTCAACTTAAGACGCAGACGTGACGCTGACATCACGCGTGGCAGTGAAGTGCCGAGTCAGATGTCACGCGTCATTCACGTGTGGCAGTGAAGTTATTTATTGTTACACGTATTTAACACGCTATCCACAGTACAGCACGGCTCAGTGAAGAGAGTGTAGGCCAATCGTATGGCGTTCCGATAGGCTCTTTAATATGACTTTGCAACATGCACTCGTCTCAATGAACATGACGTCTGCGTCTGTCATCTATAGGACTTGTGTTCATGTTTTTCTATCCTGGTCGGTATTTCAACCCGAATGCACACAGACTAGCACAGTAGCAAATATGCGTAGACTAAAAGCGGTCCTATTGCGTATGATATTTTATGATGTTTATGTACACCCAAAGAAGAAATAACCCAATTGTGTCGTTGTTTTGTTTTGAGTTTATGCTCAATAAATAAAGGAATTAATAGAGATGTCATGTTTCTATTCCCCACCAGTGGGGTTAGCCCCACACTTTGAGAAAAAAACAGTATATTTGAAAATAAACAGAATGGTGGTGTTAATGGTGTTAATACGATATATTGCATATTCTTCTTCATTTCATCTTCTTATTTGGAAATTTTGACAAGAAACAATGTCAAACAAAAGTTTTAATAAGGTAATTTGTGTGAATTAATATTTACTAGGCCTATTTGAAAAAATACATGCATAAGCAAGGTAAAAACACTTAATTTAAACAAACATAATTGAAGAGCGGGAGGAGAAATAAATCATACTTTTCTGAAGACTACAAATTTACTCCTATAGTGTGAAGATACAGAATCTGGAAGGACAAATGTTAAAGAGGATAGGGTGGGAAGTGGGAATAGAAGAGAAGAGGCTTCGATGACGAGGTTAAGGGTGGGACACTGTTTGCTGATCAAAACACCAAAGGTGATAGGGAAGCACCAGGCAGGATTGTGTGAGGAATGTCGAGAAGAAGAGTCAGTGGAGCACATAATTATGAGTTGTAAGAGATATGAAATGCAGAGGCAGGTAATGAAGAATAAGTTGAGGCGGGGGGTGCAGGAGATTACATTAAAAGAAGGATTATTAAGCGCAGTAAATGGGAAGAGTAGAATATTATTGTCTTTTTTAAGGGAGGTGTGAGTTTTCAATAGGATTTAACCAATGAAATGTACACTACAGGTGTATGTCAGCATCCCTACCCCTAAACCTAACTCTACTCATAACTTTTCCCTTATCAGAAGCTACAAAGGTGAATGACACTGATGTTTAAGTACTTCACTCTGGTTCTAAATGTAAACCTAAAATTGACATAAACTGTAAACTTGTTCCTCAATTCTGTTTGGTTGATTGAAAAGTTGATCCAGGATCAACAATGATGTTGATCCAGGAACATGTGGTAGTTGATGTATTAGGCGTTATCCTTTCACCTCGCAGAGGAGAATTATTGCGTGCATATTGCATGACGAGGAACAAGTCAAGTCATGCAATGCACTGAAACACACCTTAGGCGTTTTCCTTTCACTGCGCAGAGTTTAGTTATTTTTGTGCATATGCATAACTTAGGAACAAGTTGGTCAGCATGATTTTTTCAAGTAAGACATGGTCCTGGATCAACATATTTTGATGATCCTGGATCAACATTCCTGTCCTTTTATGGCTATTGTGCCAACATATTCCTGTTGTTACAAATCTAAATGTTTTTAGGCACCAGCAAAGACATAGTCTAAATAATAATAATTAATAGCCTAATAATAATAAACTGTGATCGCCTTTCTCTTTTGAGGTGTAACTGTTTTATGTTCTGTTAAAAGTCAGATCGACTGTCAATCAAACTTCGGCGAAACTCTAAAACTAAATATTACAACTCTAAAATTAAACATTACGAATATTACAAATTACAAATAATATTTATGTTAGTTAAATAAGCCCAAATGTTTACAATTAGCCCTACGTTATTTTGTGCTGGTCAAGAGACTCCTAGTGGTAAATATACACACATGCTAGAACAACTTTTTATGATTTCTTCATAACTGTGGATATGTTGACAAGAAACAATGGCAAACAAAAGTTTTAACATAATTTGGGTAAATTCATATTTACTATTTGGAATAAAACGCTTTACATAAGCAAGGTAAAAAATCACCTAATCGCTAATAAAATACAACTGAAGATAAGTCGGGGGAAATAATAAAGAATGAATAAATGCGTGAAATGTGCTCGGCAGACGAGACGTTCGGCACACGAAAGAGTGATGTGGCAGATGCAGACGAGAGGTTCGGCAGACGCAGACGTCACGTTCCGCAAACGCAGACGTCACGTTCATTGAGACGAGTGCATGTTGCAAAGTCATATTAAAGAGCCTATCGGAACGCCATAGTGACCGTCAGTGACGTATTCGGCGGCAAACGTTTCATCGCCGCCAGCGGGACGCACCTATAGCCGACAGCGTAGGGCCGGCGGCAAAAAGAAGCCGTGCGGATATTTTTTGCTATCTGGGAACAGTTCAATTAAAGTTCAACAATTTGTTTAACTGTTTTGTTTTCAAAGAGCAGTAAACAAATGTACTTAAACATCAAGTACATGACATGAGTAATCATGTAAATTGTATCAGATATCTTTAAACAAAATTGGTTAAATCTGTTCTTTTGTTTACAGACATCTTTATTTATTGAACATAAAACACTGGAACAATACATCCGAACATTGACGCATTTATTAAACAAATATCTAAAAGAAAAAAAAAAACAGCTTTGCAAACATGCAACATTGTACTGTAACATTTTTTTTACAAATAGAAAACAATAGTTTTTTTTGTACATGTTTTTTTTTTTTTTGCTGAAATATAAATGTGGGGGAAAAAAGTAAATGTAATGTTACAGTGTAAAAGTATGTAATGTAGTCTGTGTGTGTGTGTGTGTGTGTGTGTGCTGTTAGACTTATATATATATATATATATATATATATAATGTTCTCATGTGTACACTCTTGTGTAGACTTTTGTGGTGACAGGATACTTGTTTGTTCAGTGTCTGGAATGTGATCTTTAGGGACTTCTATTATTATTGCACTCAGTTCCTCATCACTGTTGTTGATTTCTTCTGTCTTATGTGTTGGTGTTTGAATGTGTACTAATTGGTTGTTGTCAGTAAATGTGAGTGTGAGTTGACTGTATGTCATAAAATACTCTTCGATGTCTTGGTTGTCCATAGTGCTGACATCTTTTTCTTGATTTATGACTTGTGTGAGTAGGGAATTTGTAATGGATAGAGATGTTTCTTGACTGTTTAGTTGAATAGTTACAAATCCACTGCATCTTGTAATGTAACTTGTTCCTTTTCGTAATATTTTGCAGGTACTGCACCTGTGGAAATTGTCTTTTGAGGATAAGGTATGTTGGGCGGTGTGACATTTTGGGCATTGCTTTTTTAATGTTATTGCAGCACCTGTAATTTCTGTAGAAATTATGTGTAGTGTGGGCGGAGGTGTTTGAATGTCATGAGTTGTAGCGGGTTCTGGTATTTTTTTGAGTATTGGTGTAAATGTTGATGTGCGTGTAGTGGTGAGTGTGGTGTTATCAGAAAATTTCCTGGTGGCCAAATTTGTGAAACTGTAAGACTTGCCTGCTTCTACAAGTTCAATTTATGCGTCCCATAATGATAGGGCAATTACTCCAGTTGTGTCTGCCAGCCAGCAGGTCTTTACTTCACAATCGTTTTCATTTATTGTGACCGTTTTGTTTGAAATGTCCATTTTCTGGACTGTTGCTTCCAGTTTGGTGATCTGTAATGAAGAAAATAATGTCATAATTGAAGTACATAATTAATGAATTAATAAAGGCAAAAACATTTGGATAAGCAAATTAATTGGGAGATTTATATTATTTTAAATTATATTTTAGCCAAGTCAAGTCAATTATATTTATATAGTGCTCTCACAATACAGATTGTTTCAAAGCAGCTTCACAGTATCAATCAAAACAATATAACAATGTTTGCCCTCCACAATTGGTAAGACTGAACAATGGTATTAATTCGGGGTGGGACGATACAGGTACCTCACGATTCAATTCTGTGGCGATATGTGATCCACGATATGATATCACAATTCGCGATATCTACGATATTCAATATATTGGAAGAAATTTCATCAACAATATATCATGATTCACGATATATGTGACTGAAAAGAAAAAGAAGGGAAAAGGAAATTTTATGTAAATTTTATTTATTAATGCCAACATTTCCAACATTGTGCAAAGAAATATGCATTTGAGCTTTCCATCGACTGTCTCGTAAAACCCGAAGTGTCTTAGGGCTCTATGAAATACGTTTTATTTTTTCCCAAATTCCGTTTTATTTTTATTTATTTTTTTCCAGTTTTAATTTTTGGGAATTACATTTTTTTTTTTTTTTTACATTTTTTTTACTCTTGGCTGTTATTTTAGTCATAAAAAGAGTGTGCTTTTTAAAGTTAATGATTTAAATGTATTAAAAAATACAAATAAATTAGGAATGACCTTAAATCTATTAAGGTAACATAGACATTTACTCAGTATCCTTTTCAGGACAAATACATCCAGTAATATAAATTATATTAGTTTATATAAGTTTAAATAAAGTCACACTGTGTCTCTCTCTCGCCCAGTGTCGCTCACGGAGTTTGCTTTGCTTTTGTCCAGTCCGGTGCCTCTTAGACAGACGCGGTGTGCACGTTGTGTGTGTGTGTGTGAGTGTGAGAGGGAGACGCGTGAGTGAGAGAGAGACGGAGGCAGAGCGGGGAAATACTGAAAGAACACGCTGCGTGTTTAAATAGTGTTAAAAAATGAAACGCAGTATGTGGCGGCGAATTAGTCTATGAGTGGGAAACACTGCATAAATCACGTGCGAACTGCTCGGCTCGGTACTGACGGCTTATAGCGTCAAACTTCTTAACTTTTTGCCGACGAAAGGAGAGCCAGAGAGCCGCTTTGCCATGCTTTCATTGTTTTGATTTCGTCATTGTAGCTGAAATGACGGGTTGGGGGGTTTGTGTCGCCCAGATTTGCTTCCCCTGGTCTGCATTTTCACCAGACATACTTTATTCTCCCACACACAAACAGAATTTCAAACCAAATATGTAAAATTCGAAATTCCGTGTTAACACTAAATTCCGAGTTAATTGGCCAATTCCGCAATTCCATCTGAGATTCCGTGATTCGCGGAAATCATAGGGCCCTAAGTGTCTCCACACTTTAGAGTGGAAACTAGCGGGTGGGTCTTTGATTAGTTTTTTATTGTTTTCCGCCATTCTTCTCGCTTCGCTTGTTGTTAGTTATCTTGTGTTCTTCACCGGCCACTGTTTGCGCCACTTTACCTCTATTTACACGAACAGCGCCCCCCGCAAACAGAATGACGCTGACAACGGGTAAATTAATCATTTCGTGTTGTAATTAAATATCGATATTGGGCGTTAGTGTATCGATTATTTATTGCAACAGAGAGCACAACAATATATTGCAGTATCGATTTTTTTTCCCACCCCTAGGAAGGATCCAATCAGTGGATATATGAAGAGCCTTTGTTTTTCAATCCTTATATCTCTGTCGAGTTGCTGAGCTCTGCCACTGTAAGATCGGCAATGTTGAAAGCAGGAGTCTCCAAAATCTACGCAGGGGACTGAGCTGGATATCTGTGGAGGAACTGGCACGAAAGGTGGGCTACAGGTATGAATGGCTTATCAAGAGGATGCTGGAGGATCTTGAGGAGGCCCTCCCTGTTCCCATAAGGGATATCATGAAAGTTTACCCTGTGGAGAACTGTGATGCTGGAGGTAATGCCAATTTTTCCTGAACTGCATGTTTCCATAAAAAAAGAAGACTGGCACGAAGATGGCAGAAAGTTGTTTTCTATGGAGATACCAGAACTGAACGAGTATTTTTTTCATTTTTGGTCCCAAATATATATTTTTGGCAGCCTTGAAAACAGCGATAAAATGGGGGAATCGTAACCTTAAAACCTTACAGGCACGAACCATCCAACTAGCCACGGAGAAATTCACAGCATTTATGACCATGACCAACCAAACACTCTCGATCGCACCAGAACCAACCAGGAGGGAGGAAAGGCGAGAACCATTTACATTTAGTCATTTAGCAGATGCTTTTATCCATCTGAGGACTAAACCAAAACAAGTCATCGTGAAGAGGCAATAACAACACAAAAAGTGCTCAAAATAAAAGTTCAAACATTGCTCAGAGTAACACAAACCAGGCGAGTGAGGATTTAAAGAATTTCAAAAAAGTTTTAGATCAAGTGCTCACGGAAGAGACGACTTTTCAGTTGTCTTTTGAATGCTGTCAGGGATTCCGGATGAGGGTAGGCAGATCATTCCACCAGCATGGAACCGTGAATGAGAATGTTCTGGAGAGGGATTTTGAGGTTCTTTGTGATGGTACCACGAGCGGTCGCTCATTGACTGATCGTAGGATTTTGGTAAGGATGTAGACTCGTAGGAGCAAGTGAAAGTAAGAGGGAGCTGAGTCAGTGGTTGATCTGTAACCTATTTTTAATATATTTATTCTTATTTTTAAATTTGTTATTCTTAACATATAGAACACATCAGTTACGACAAGAGCAACTTCATTTACATTAAGAGTTGTAAACAGTAACAGAATAAAAGGTTTAAGATTTGAATGTTCTGGGTTCATTCTGACGCCGGTGAACCCAAGGTGCTTTGTGTACCTTGCCACTGCTATGCTGTAATAAACTTCATTTTTGAGATCTTCAACGACCGTATTATTTTTTTTTATTACATGTATTTTATTATGAACCAACAAACTTAAAAAGCTGGGGCCCGACTCTGACTGACAAGTTACAAATGTTTTTAAAACTATTATTTGGTTGCCTTATGTCTCATTTTTCTGTTCAGACCAGGAATAAAATAAGTATACCAGAAAAGAATACAATAATACTACATTCTAGTTTGGTCTTGAGAAACGACAAATGAGATTTAACAAGGCTTAGCAATTAATATTTCTAGGTATCTGGTTGATTTACAGCATCAATGTTTTTCCCTGATATTTTTTGTCCGCAGTGCTTCCCCATCAGTTATAATGACGCATTCTGACTTTTTTTGTCAATATCATTGTATGAAAAATAGCTCTCCTTCTACCTCTTGAGTCTTGTCCATGAGTGATGTGTTCTTGCTCTATGTATTTTCGTCTTGCGGGGAGCAACAGGAGTATGAGACCTGTACTTGAGCAACAGCGCAAACTCATTTGGGATATTTACGAAGGTATAATATAGTATATAGAATATTCTGTCTCACGATGAAAAGTAGAGACGATTGTAGACAAAAATGAAGAGAGGTTTTATCTTAGTTTTTATTTTATGCAAAACATTTTAGTCTCTTCAACAATAGAGCATGTTAATTTAGTCTTAGTCAGCATTTTTAAACACTGGCGAAGTCTCGTCTTAGTCATGGGGAAAAAAAGTTGTTTACAAATATATTTGATGAAATTAACAATACTTTCTTGGACATTATCTCCTCATTCACTTTTTAAATAAAATTTCATACTTCACATTTAAATATGATATAATATAAGAATAATGATTATATATATATATATATATATATATATATATATATAATATTCACCTAACATTCAAAACCGAATAAAACGCAAACAAAGGTTTTATATTTGCATGTCAATTTCTATGCACGTCTGTGATTTTGGCGTGTGAACAGGACTTTTATTTTGGTCTGTTGGTATGACGTCATAAGGCTGCGCTGCATCTTTTTGTGAATCGGCTGAAGAGGAAAGGTTTGTCTGATTTTTTTAAGCCCATTCTCTCTCTCCCTCTCTCCCCCCGACTGACTCTTACCAGAGAATTTAACTAGATCTGATTTAGAAACGCACAGAGATTTAGTTTCGTGTGTTTTTTCTTTCTGTTAATAATTCTCATCTTAAATAGGACGATAAAAGTGTGCATAAACAGAGGAAACCCTCCTGGTGAAGCGGCAGAGATCCACGCGACACAATTTAATAAAGATGAATTATATTAAAGAGGAGAATGAGGACATAAAGATTGTGATTATTAAAGAGGAGAGTGAAGACTTCGGGATTGAAGAAACGTTCAGTGTGAAACAAGAAGAAACTGAGGAAGAAACAGGTCAGTTTCATTCTCAAAGCTGATCTCAGTCATTTGATACTCATTAAAAGTGGTTTTATTTGACATGGAGCGGTTTACCTCATGTGGACAGACATGTTAAGATATTAAGAGAGTAACTGTGTAAAATGATTATATTTAAAATTCAATGATTTGTAGTAGGAAAGTAATTATATAAATCTTAAAATGATAGATTTATAGATTTTAAAATGAATACTAAACCTACCTCATGCTCACTTTGAATGTTTATTATTTATTTAAATATTAACTGAATAGCTTGTTAATTGTCTGTTCAATCTCTTTTGTTAATTATAACTATAAATATTATAGCAGTAATGTGCAATAAATTGCTTCCTGTATATATTTTATAGATTTAAATGTTATTTATAATTGATTTTTTTACAAAGACGCAATGTGTGTAATAAACCTTTGTTTAATAAAAAAAAATCAGAAAAATAAGCTATTTTATGTTTACTTTTCTTCCCTGCTATACTGAACCATCATGTTACTGTTACACCCCTAAAATATTGTAAAATTATTTGTGAAACTGGTGAATTGCAATCGTCTCATTACTGCAATCAGCAAACTGTCTTATTTCTACAAATATTTAAATTGTTGTTGAAGAGTACAACCAACTGTAAACTCTCACATGGACCATCTTTAATGATTTATTTACTACCTTTCTCTGAATTAATGACAGAAATTTTATTTTTGTGTGAACCAACACACTTAAACAGGCAAGAGTGGAAAATGCTAAGCAAAAAAAATGCAATTCAATTTTTTTTTATGTCATCTTTCTGGACTTATATAAAACATATCCAAAAGAATTTTTAAAAATGTGATATATTTTGGATTTTATGAGTTCTGTCTCCTGAGATACATTGCCTGATTACTGTATAAAAAAGGGCCATGTCATTAATCTGTTAACTGTTACTGCCACTGTATGTCTGAAGGGGTCGTGTACTGCCATTTTTGTACAAGTTAATATGAATGTTTAGGGTCCAAATGAAATCTTTGTAATGTACTTTTATTCAAAATTCTCTTTAGTGTTTTAAGACAACACTAATTTTACATGGTCAATATCAGCTCTGTTTTCAGCATGCCGTTTCAGTGCATATGTCTTTAAAGGGCATATTGCAGGTTAGAGGACCCAACGAGTCAATGCATAGAAAAACAAGATTTCCTTTAAAATATACTTATAAATATGCTACAGAAGCTTCTGGAGTCATATTTGTGAGAAAATTTTACTTCTGTGTCTGAAAATGGGCGTGGCGGGCGTTACGCAATGAGCGGGAGAGCGGTCGATTCACAACAACAAGAAAACAATGGATCGCAAAGGCATTTCGGACGCTGAGGAAATACTCGTATGACGGACTAAGCCATAAAGTTATGAGCCTGCTATGCTAAAGAGAGCAGGGACAGGCCAGGATAATGTTACAGAACAGTCTGAGACACTTTGAGTTGTGGTGTAAGGAGAAACAGGACAGGTGTCTTTTGGTGAGAGACGTGCTTATAGATATACACACTCGCTAATGATATACACTGTGCTCACAATACTGTACAGATTATTATGATCCTATAACAGGCCAGCAGACATTAGTATTTTTAGGGTAGATTTACACTATTAAATGTATAAAAACTATACTTGAGTATACAGTATTTCTATCATACTAACAGTATACAGGTAAATTTTTAATACATATTCTTCACCTGGGTTATAGCAAACAGAAAATTAAAGATTTGAGTATTTAAACAACCCTTTTTTTTCAAATACAAGTTGCCTTTATTTAGGGCATGAGTAAGTTACCTATATCACACTATTTGATGCCATTGGTATAGTATATGACGAACAATATTCTTGCTTCGGCATCCCATGTTGAACTCCATCATTTCGCCAGAATGATAATCATTTGATCTGAAGTGAACGCTACACACAACAGCGTTTTCCGAAGCCGATGCAGAGGAGAAATCCTGTCTCTTCACCAGCACAAACCGCACCAGGAACGAAAGATAGGCTATAGCACTGTCCCTTTTCTTGTAATGGAAACTTGTGGACTCGATCTTGAAGTCCTGACAGGCCGGAGTTTTTGGAGCCTCCACAAAAACAATAATTTACCATGACCATGATTTAACATGTACCGAAAGCACACTGACTGATGACCGCTCTCACTGAATACCTGCATACTCTTCACTGAGCTGAGGCCGAGGCTACCTGATATGCAGTGGTGGAATTTAACGAAGTACAAATACTTTGTTACTTTACTTAAGTACATTTTTCACATATTTTTACTTTACTTAAGTAGAATAAATAGTGCCTACTTTTTACTTTTACTTCGTTACATTTTGCAGCAATTATTATACTTTCTACTCCACTACATTTCTACAACTTCTGTTACATTTTCGTTACATTTTCTGATCAGTTTTTCCCCTGCCAAACGTAATCTGACCGTCCGTTCGTTGCACGTTTGTCTCACCATAGGCCATAAGGTGAACTAAGAAAAAGTGGCTAGAAACTGATTTTCGTTCTCACACCTGGGCACTACTTTTAAAATTGATTTTTGCATAGATAATACCATTATCGACTTTGTGTTAAAAGTTTTCCGCAAAATACCCTGCAGTTTTTTTGTCACGATCCATAAATGTTTATAATTGTGAATTTGGAAAAACGAAAATCTTATGCTTCTGATTTTGTTTGTAACTTTATTTACATGTACAAACTGACATTTATACATGTACCTAAACACTTGAGATCAGTTTTGGTGGATTATATAGTCAAGATTGAATGTAGACTATGAAATATGGCACATTTGTGGAAAAAATGCTTCAACTTCTCAGACTGACAGTAAACAAAATTAAACATAAAAATAGTAAATTTATCAAACCTGTGATGTTTTATACATCAAAATTTTCAGCAGGTACTGTACAATTACAGAAATATACTAATAAAAGCACACTTTGGCCAAAGTTGGCTAAAATGACTCGAAATGCTTCACTATCCCCTTTTTTTGGATTGCTGCCTATTTTTTTTTTACAATTCTACAACAGATATTTTAAAGCTCAAAAGCACCTTAAAATATAACACAGTGGATATTTACTCATCAGTATCATCCCTATCACTGTCAGAGGTATCATCCCATGTAGGTCTTTCTTCTGTTTCCTGTGAAACATTTGCACAATTTTGGCACCGACATAAATCAGTACAAGACAGTCTTGCAGACATACAGGAACATCTCCCAGTCTCACATTTGCTTTGCTTGCAACTGCAGTGGACTGCCTGCAACACACTTTCAGGGGCAGGATTTCTAGTCATCCAGGTCACTGTTAACTCGCCGTCCTCGAGGTGCCATCCATTACCAATGGGTGAAGGGGCACACATTATAGCTTTCAGAGAATGTCTCATTATGGCTGCTTGGTAGTTTGCCCTTTTGCAGTGTTGGTACAGAGCGTCACTTGTCGGGGGCATGGATAGTTCTGGCAAAGCTGACGACGCCATACAGAATGCTTTGTATCTTGCATCGTTCACATTTTCAGCAGATGACTGGCCATACAGGTGGCACACATAAGTGCAAAGTAGCTTAAAGGTAGACTGGTCTAGGTTAAAACTGCTACCCAGCTTTGTAAATGCAGTCAGATACTCCTCTTTCTCACACGCAACAGAAAATGCCTTTCTTTTGCCTTTGCCATAAAAGGCACTTGTAGAGTCACAACCTGAGAAGGTATGGATCCCAATAAGTGGCAAACACACACTTGTGCCAAGAGCTGATGACACCTTAGCTAAATCAATGATCCTTGTTTTGTTGCCAACCCCCGTGAAAAAATACAACCTACATGGTAAATCTGGCTGCAGACTTAAAGCAATCACTGCCACATCAGTATCAGGGCTCTTGATGACTACAGTTTGATGTTCCTGCGCAGCATGTTGTGCATGTAAAAACACCCTGGTGTCACATTCCTCATGATCACATGTCAGGTCGTCAACAGCACTGAGAGTTTGTAAACCCTCCATTACAGACACGCAGTGACACAGGTTTCCATGTGCTATGTACAAGCTTAAGTCCTTGCCAACAATGGTAAGATCAGCCTCTCGCCACACAACATAGAGAAACTCAGCCAGTGCTTCTTTGTTTGTTCCATCTGATAGAAACTTTTTCCATTGTGTTGGTGTCTTCTGATCCCGTCCATAAATTTTCACCAGTTGTGTACCACCACCAGCTCTACGAGACCGTTCTAGGTTTTTAATACTCATTTTCGGATACTGGTCAATCACAAAGTCTATCCGTGTACAGTTGTGTTTCAGAGCAAGCTTGACTATGTACTGCAGTATGGTGTCCGCTAGCTCTCCAAAGGTACTTGGTATGGAGCGAATGGTTTGAATGACTGCCATGCCATCAAAAAGAATAGCTCCATCTGTCGGAACTTCGTCAACCAAACAGTCTCCACCTTTGGTTTCCAATAAATCCATTAGAGCTGATTTGTTTGTTTTAGCGAGGGAGCCATCAGCACAGGCTAAAGGATATGACACAGTTCCCAAGGAGTAAGACAGAATTTCTCGCAGGTCTATTTTTCTACTTTGACCTATGACAAGTAATCTGGAGAATAGTTTCTTGTCGGCACGTAGAATCACTTCCTTGCCTGCTGCAGATTTCTTCTTTGTCTTTGCTTGGTCACTAAAGGTCTTCAGTTTTAGTGTTTTGATGGGAGCAAATATGTCAACTGATCGTGATAACAGTCTTTGGTCCATAAACTCTTTGACAGCATTTTCCCCCTTTTCCATAGCGGCGAGCAAATCCTTCATGATTTCTTCAGCTGCTACTGTTCCAGAGCTAAGACACACAATGCCATCTTGGTGTGTGTCAAAAGGATTAAGCATGGAATCTAGGGTTGAAATTATTCTGGTCACAGCCTTTTCATCAGCATTAATTGGTGTGCTGTCAAGGTCTTTTCGTTTCCTTATATCAAGAGATTTACCTGCCATTGCCTCACATTGTCTTGCTATGGCAGCCCTTTCATGTTGCGACAATATCCAGCGATATACTGCAGCACGATTCTGTGTTAACCCTGTCCAACCACCTTTTGTCTTGGAATCTCTGTTACATGTTTGCTCAATGGCCTGGTCACAGGCAATCGAAGCAAATCCATGAACACTTTGACATTGAACAGTCCACTGGCCTTTAACACTGAGCTCACTGTGGCAAGAAGGATGAGTGAGGAGCAAATTGACCATTTCCAGCCAGTATGCAGGTAAATACCTAGCATAATTTACACGATCGTACGCAAAAAACCATGGCATCATCAAGCGAACTGTTGACAGGTGAAGCTGCCAGTTCGATTCTCGTGTTGCTCTTACAAATAGAAGGAGTATCTGTACCATGTCGATGTATGAACTCCAGAAGGCAAACGTTGGGTTTTCTGCACTTCTTCTTTTAACAAAGTCTTCATATTTCGAACACATTTTGTCAAATTTCTCATTTGCACACAGAACATCCATTGTTCTGTCCGGGAATGCACATTTGATCTCATTCATGACATCCAGACACTCACATCTCTCCTCTGGTGGCAGAGAATCTAAGAAAGTGAGAAGTCTGATGCGTTGCAGACTCTCATACAGAAGTTTGTGTGCCCTCATACTGCGGTTGTAATGATGACCACTGATCACTCCATTGATGGATCCTGGGGCAACAGCTTCAGACTCGATGAGTATGTCTTGCAGTCCTGCATCTCCAAACCTTTTCCCTAGAACACTCAGGTAGGACATGCATGTGTGAAATTCACCTAGTCTAATCACTACACGCTGAGTCAAGTCATCATCTTTCCAGCGGATTTGCTGGGCTTTGGCATATATAGCTTGGTCAAAAACTAACACTATGTGGTCCAGTTGAAGCTGATTAGCAATTTGGACACTTCGCTTCAGAATCGTGTTTACTGTTGACATCTCTGTAGGTGAAGCCTCAATGACTGGAAGATAATACAGTGCTGACTTTTGCAGAGTGCTATCACCTTGAAGAAATGTATGGAAACCTGTCCAGCTTGGTATTGTGCATCTTTCAGCATCTATGGACTTTGCAAAAACATATGCCAGTTCAGTTTGTACAGCAGAAACAGTGTTCAATTTGTATGTGTCTGCCTGTAATGGAACACTTTCATGGTGAAACAAGTTTTGTGGTCCTTGTCTTTTAGACTGATGGTAAGGTTCTACAGGGATGCTAGGGGGGGCTTTCAACGAGTAAACTCCCTTTTGTAGAGGTTGTCTGTTTGTTGTTGACACAGGTTCAACTACAGAACTTTGCAACATAATTCCATTTGTGTGGTGGGTAGTTCCACGACCTGACAGTGTCTCCTCCCCAAAGTCAATATTGTCCCACACAAGTACTGTAGGAACCTTCTTTGCAAATACCTTGGGTATTTTGTCTCTTCCCTCAACTAAATGAAGTTGGGCAAGGCTAGTGTCTAGACTGACAACTGTGTCCCATGATGCACAATGTCCTAGTCTATTTAGAAGTGACACAATTTGTGATGAACCTGTTAAATGGCGAACCGTTAGACCAAGACACAATGATTTAGGGGTCTGCCTCCGACCCTTAGATGCAAGATACACTACGTCTTGACAGATAGATATCACTTTTAGGTTGAAATCGTCTGGAATATCAACATAATGGGCCAGTGTTGGTTCCTCAGTTGCACCAATAATCCATGAAATCACATTGTACAGTTCAATTGGCACGGCAGATTTAGCCTCGCTCACATTTAAGTCATCTGACGTTGGTGGCCATGGGCATTTCATACCGGGAGAGTCACACAGAAGCATCTTTAATATTAATGCCGCACTGTAAAGTGTCCTTGTGTCCTCTGCAGTATTGATGGAGGCCATTGAAGTTGGTCTTTGTGGACCAGCTTTTGCACTATACCTGTTTTCACAGTCACTTTGGCTAGTTACCTCCGTTGACTCTGTTGTTTCTGTACCTGATGGATGAGGTAGTCTGTCTATCAGCTTATCTGCAGACAATGTCTCAACGAAAACCATTTCACTTATGTTGTGCTTCTTGGGGGAGTGAAACACCAGCTGGGGGAAATCACGGACCAACCTCCTCTTCAATTTATCCTGCCTGAATCAAAACGATAAGAGTGAAAGATGATCAAAATGGTATGAATAAAGATGTATACACATTGAATTTGTTAAATTATTTAAAAGTAACGATACATTGTTAACAGATTGTACACATTACAGAATATGATTATGATTATTATGAATTAAATTTTAGTTTTTCAAAAAGAATGTTGTATAAACGTTCTTTCTAAAGATTCCAAAGACACTTGTTGTATTCAAATTACCTGTAGTTAGAAGCATCAAGACCTTCATGCTTTTCCACCAGATTTAAAAAGATCCTTCTAAGCTGAGTCATTGTCAACACCTCTTGGTTTACAATTATTCTATGGCGAATGATCCTCTCACAGAAGATCTTGTAGCTGACATCGAAGGTTGGCTCATTTCTGAAAAGAAAACACATTAAAACAGAAAAGATGTATTACTTGTGCCAAACCTATTGCACAATGGCTTCAATTTTAAATGTTGTCTAAATAATAGCAAATAGAAACCTGACAAAGTGATTTGAGATTTTTTTTTCCCACATTTTAAATTACAGGTGCACTAGTCAAGACTGTGTTTACAGACAAATCGACAATATAGATAAGATAAGATAAAATATACTTTAATGATCAATATAATATAAACATTTAAGGTCAATGCTTTACTTTTAAAACGTGCAAATGTGAGGGAAACATTTAATAAAATAAAATATTAATAACTCACGGTTCTTCTGAGGTCCCAGTAACTGATGCACTAGACTTTGTCAAGAACCTGGTGTACTGTCTATAACAGGACTTGTGGTATCGCACCTCCAGAGACACACAGTCTTTGTCACGAATATGCACAAGAATGCTAGTGTCTTCCTTCATCTCAGCAGCTTTCAGCAACTGGCCTGTAAATAAATAAATGAAAACTAATAAAAAATTATGCTAATAGTTAAACATCATTGAGTTTTCTGGCTGTAGCTGTATGGAAAAACATGCAAATATGTCTCTGATAGTAAAAAAACAACTTTATATAAATTAAGTCATTGTAATTGAAAGTTAGCCATGGTACCCAGGATAAGGGAATACAACTTCAAACGTGTGTATGTGTTAGTTTGTTTGCGTTTTGTTTTTACTTACCTGCTGACAACGTTTCTGCCTGTGAAAGATGGTCCTTCTGGCGTTTGCCTCCCACAGTAATGTACTTCTCCGTTTTCTTGCAAATTATGCACAAGGCAGGAAGCACAGGACCAGCACAAGCTACTGGCAGGCCAGTCTTGGACCTAAGTGTCTTTGTTGGACATTGAACTGTAGCGATACTAACGTTACCACTACCCGATGCCACAGACTGGCCATGATCTTGAGCTTCGACACGCTGTGTAGCGCGTTTCTCGGCCGCATCCAAGCGCTTTTTGTCAATGAAACGCCTGTAGCAAGTAGAGTGAAACTCGGCGTCTTCGGGAACATTGTCAAACTCTATTTCAAGACAATGTTTGTATGTTTCTGCAATTGTCTGATTCTCACCTTGCAGACCAAGCCACCGTTTGACACAGTTTCTGTATGTATCCCACCGTGTGCGTGTAAAATCCTTTATTTCCTCTTTCTTTATGGACGTGAGATGCATATAACATTGTTTAAAATGCTTTTTACGGACTTTTGAAGGAGGTCTGTGTGAAATTTCCTCGTCTTCACTACTCGACAATGATAACAGGGGCGCAGACATATTAACTAATGTTTGTAAAGCACGTGATGATTCTTCCGCGAAGCCTCATCACTGATGATCAAAATATGACTACGCAAGGAAAGAACTATTGCCAACTTTAAACAGTAATAAAAAATAAACTGCAGGATTACAAATGGAGAACTTTTATTTTCTCGTCCAGAAACACTAGATAATTTTATTACAACTAAAACAATTTAGTGCCCCATATATGGGAACGGGATTAAACGTAAAACATCTTCACCTTATGGCCTAAGGGGCGCAGACATATTAACTAATGTTTACCTGTCATCCCAAAAAAGCAGCCACCTCATTGGTCTAGCCGGAAGCACGTGATGATTCTTCCGCGAAGCCTCATCACTGATGATCAAAATATGACTACGCAAGGAAAGAACTATTGCCGACTTTAAACAGTAATAAAAAATAAACTGCAGGATTACAAATGGAGAACTTTTATTTTCTCGTCCAGAAACACTAGATAATTTTATTACAACTAAAACAATTTAGTGCCCTATATATGGGAACGGGATTAAACGTAAAACGTCTTCACCTTATAGCCTACCAGTGACGTTTGGTTGCCATAGATACATCAACTAAATGCGTCTCGCACGCAGTTTGTTTATCATGCAATTTATACGCGAAAATTTGTTTTTACATGGATAGGAAACACACCGTGTGTAATATACGTTTGGTTAGGATTATGGCAAGCCAAGAGGTTCAGAATTACACCATAGATTAATCGCGTTTACTGCCAAACACAGTTATGTAACACACATATAGTAAGGATAAGCATGGTTTATATTGCCTAATTGCAAGCTTGTTTCAGAAATGGTGACAACAATTTGTTTCCATCATTATTGAACATCATTATAGGAGTATTAGGTTGAATGAATTAGAATTAAATGTTTTATTAATCATTATAAAATAGTCATTAAGAGAATCAATTGTTATGCAAGTACTTTTACTTTTAATACTTAAAGTACATTTAAAATCAGGTACTTTTTACTTAAGTATGGTTGTCATTGTGTTACTTCTACTTTTACTAAAGTAAATATTTATCTGGTTATTTGTACTTTTACTTAAGTACTGAGATTAACTACTTCCTCCACCACTGCTGATATGACGTCAAATGACGCGATGTTGAAAAAAAGCCGTTTTTACGAGCAGTCTAAGAAACACTCACTTTATCTACTAAATTAGTGCCATTATATTGTTTTAAAACATTTTAAATTCTGCATTAACTTTTCATATGGTATTTTCATACAAGGTTATCAAAATTAGATTATTTTTTACCTGCAATATGCTCTTTAAATAATAAACCCCGCCCCTCTGTTCTGCGGCGTTTAGACACAGCACACATGGAGTGTTGCCTTGACAACAGTTGAGGGATATTTGGGGAAAGAATGGCAGCGGGAGTCTCTAAAGGACAAACATCTGTGCAACCGTAACAATTTGAACCCGAGTTGCACCAGAACAAGATGACTGCCGCAAAGAAGTTCGACGATTAAGGCTTGAGGACGTTTCTGAATGGTTGGTTAACGTAATGTCACTTTGATATATCTCTGTATGCACTGGCAGGGTGGAGTAGTGACATGTACGAACGCTGTGTGTTTACTGGTGTATACGTTAGTTCATTGACAGATTGACGTTACAATAATGGTCATGAAAAACTTTTTTTCCCGCAATTTGCAAAGATTAATATAAAGATTAATTAAACTTTAGGTCCAGAGGGAACATATAGTTGGTACCCATTAATTTTTCAGGAGCAGCTTCTTAACAAAACCAGTTTTATACTGATCCTCATTTATAAAGAAGTCTGGTGAGAAAAGATTCGCACAAACATGAAAGTATTGACGTTAATCGTGGGGAATATTCCCTTCGAAAACAAAACTCAGCCACTGCATCCTCAGCGGTTCAAATTTAGGAATATCAAAATGATTTCTGTGTTTGTTATTGCACCCAAGAACAGAACAACACAGTCGCTTAGACGCCATTCTGCTCCAGTGTATCAACAATGGCGGACTATGATGACAGCTCGCTCAGGGCGGGTCTGTGTTGAAACAAAGGAGATTAAAACAAAACCACTGGATGGATTTTTATCATTAAATGATGGTTGTGTACAGGCACTGGCAACACACATTGCAGCACAATCAATCAAGTGCATGTACTATTATATGACCCCTTTAAAACCATTATCTCGTTCTTCACCTGATCTAATATTGACAAATTATATATCTTTCAAAAGCTTACGAACTCAAGATTCAGCCTATGAAACCCGTTTTGAAATTGAATGTTGTGTTACCATAGAAACGGTACTCTAAATTATTATAATGGGCTCCTCCCCTTTTGGGCATTGTCATGTTTTATAATACATGATAAAAGACCTTTCTGACAATGTGTTTTGTCAAGATTAAAAAAGGTTGAGTCTCAAGGTTCAAGATTCCATATTTTGTGACAGAAGTGATTTTTAATTTCACTTGAAGTTTTTTAATTTCAATTTAATTAACTATTTAATAATTAAATTCAATGGAATGTAAGTCACCTGGTGGCTATTTTTGATATGCCTAAACAAAATCTGTCGGGAAAAGTGTCGGGAATAAAACAAATCAGATTTGTTTTATCACAAAATCTGTTTGTGATATCAACTTCAAAGTTCACTTAGTTAGATTAATGGCTTTGATTCTGTAGTAATTTTATAATAAAAATATTTTATATAGTACATATTTTATAAAAATAATACGTACAGTATATTTCATTTAATGTTAAAAATAAAGTTTTAAACTTCCCTAACTTTTTAATATGCCATAATTATAATGCCATAATATATTGCATTATAATATACCATAATTTATACATTATGACATATTATATTGTAACTTATTAGGCCTATATTTATAAAATAGCAAAGTAAGCCTAATCAATGACTGTACCACATAGGCTTGATATATAAAGGCTATCATGATCATTTTGCCAACAATTAACCATTGATTTGTTTACTTTATAACTAGACTGCATTTGCTAAATATTTTTAATTTTGTAGTTTTTCTTATCATAGCCTACAAATGTCTTTGTTTTCCTCGATTTACTGAAGCTTATGTAGAGAATTGAGGCGAATCAAACACAGAATAATCAAATTCATCTCTCATGGAAGTAATTCAAATGTGATCCAGGTCTTCAGTTCCTGAAGCTCACATTCCATTCACAGAATGGCGCCAAATTGTTTGCTTTGGGGGACAATAACCCCCCCCCCCCCCCCCCCCCTCAGAAGACTTTTATGGCCCTGCAGATATGGCTCCTTTGATCCTCTGACAAAGATGGTCCGCAGAACATATTTTCTCTCCCCCCACGAGCTTAACACACGAGTTGACCTCAATGTGAGATCTGAGATCTCACACATACAATCACATAAACTCAATTCAGAACAATTCTCAATGAACTTCAACTCAAACATCCAGTTCTATGTTTGACACAGTTGTTTTTACAATACATGTGTTTATTATGCTTAGATCACATATCATGTAATCGTTGTTAACCATTAACTCTTGTATTAGTTATACCTATAGACAAGTTTTCGCGCCAAATGATGGGCGCCGCCATAACTCTACTCAAATGCATTTCTTTTCCGCCGGAAGTGGTTTGCAAAGCGTCTGCCGGTGTAAACACAGCGACGGTTCCACTACTTTGTGTGGAGATGGCGTTACTATCCCCCACCCGAATTCAGTGCAGAAGACTTACAGGACGACGTGGCCCAGCATAACGTACAGCAAGTTTTTCTCCTACTTCGTGCAATCCATGGCAATAGATGGAAAAGCTATTGGACAAGCTGAAAGCCTCCAAGGCATATCAATATCTGCACGGCAACAAAGTCGGTTGTGTCAAAGCTAGATCAAACAGACATAGCGTGCAAATAACTATCAGTTTATGTCCGTGGTAATAGCAAATGTATCTGTGTGATATTTTAATGTTTCTTTTAACATAATAAAACAATTGTGGCCAAATAAGTGTTTGCAGTTTATAGCTTAATCAGGTATGACATTTACAAGATTATAGGAAATAATAGAAGCCTGTTGTTGCCGATGGAATACGTATTTGTAAAACCGACTGTAACCTATAATAACATGACTTACTGCTGAGCTCTTAATATGATCTATTTTCCAATTATCCTTATGACTGCATTGTTTTCCTGCTGTGTACCCTTTTACCTCTTAACAACAAAACGATTGAAGCCCCTAACGTTACTTATTGCAATAAATAAAGGCAATCAATTTTCGGCAGGACACCGGCACCGTGTCGGATCTCCGGCGTGCGGAAAAAAAATATTTTCGCGATTCATTTTTGTCCAGCTTTAACGTGTTAAAATATTTAATGCAAACACAGCATCTGTTCTTTCTGTCATCCTTTAGCTAGGTTTATGATCATGGTCTTATTCACGCAAATAAACCACTCATGCGCGACAAGACAAAAGAGAACGCGCTGTCAGTGAATGTCCTCCTGACGTTGGTATCGAAACCATATCAAAGGCTACTTAGAGTGCAAAGTGTGTGTGTGCCATGATGATAATAATTAGGGGCGCGATCGAACTGTGTGTGTGTGTGTGGGAGAGAGAGAGACGCGATACTGTGTGTGTGTGTTTGTGTGTAAACAATGGAGCGCATGGACATTCACATTGCCTCTTCGTAGCTGGTTTGCGGTCGTAGCACTCTCTATCTAACCACTCGTTCAGGTGCTTTCTCGAGTGTTTGCAACCGACTACCGCACACATCATTCCCGAACACAACCTTTCTTCATGTTGTAATTGTTATCTTCTTTGTCACTGCGATATCAGCGGTATGTCGGCACGACTGAGCTAGCTAGCAAAACAAACCCAGCCCGCCAGAACGGAAGTAGGTTGCATAAATGGGAGGAGTTTAGGATGTAGAGCGGAAACGGCTCACGAACTTGTCTATATGTTATAACTATTAGAAGAAGTGTGAATGAGAACCTCGTGTTTAGTCTTAAACGAACCGTATTCTCTTAATTCAAAAGATGGCTTGATTGAAATCTGTCTAAAAGGCTTTGTTTATGATTATAATATATAATCTTAAACTGTGTTCTCTTGTCTCTCTGCTAAGTGCTGGAGACCAGCTCACAGACCATCCATAAATTATGATAAGAAGAGATCCACCTCCGAAGTGAAGCTAGGGTTTCATTGGCCAGAAGTTTCTAAGAGGTTGGACTGAGTTTTAAGTTAAAGATCCGAACAAAGGACCTTATATGAGTTTTGTTTTGTTCGTGTTCTGTTAAGTTATGTTCTGTTCGGTTTGATTTTCGTTCGTTCAGTTTGTAACTGTTAAGTTCGTGCCTCTCTCTAAAACAACCAGAGAGTGTTCTGTTCATGCTTATCTCTGAAGACAACAAAGAGCGTGTTTGCACGCTTACACCAGCAGACAACAACCCATCAAGATTCGGGTTAATTCAGCTAATTCAAGCCATCTCTGATTCGCTTTATTTTCATCTCTTTCCTTTATTTTCTTTTTCGTAAAAGTCTCGGTTCAAAGTTAAGTTTGCTGCAAGTTTCGTTTTTTAAACATCTTCCTGCAACGCGCTTCGAACTGCAAAGACTTTTGATTCGGTCGCCAGTCACACGTGACCGGCAAGCTCAGAACTTCCATCCCTGCACTTCATAGACAACGCAACGGACCCGGCCGGGAACCCCCTCTTCGATGCAACGCAACAAGGGAATTCCCTGAGCCCCGCAAAGACAAGCGCAAGTACTCCAGACGCCTCTGACTGAACTGGTGCTCTAATGTAAATTGAATAACCTCTCTAAGAAACGAAGGTTTAAATTAATGCTTGTTGGTTCTTGCAGTTATGTCTTTTGTGCAAATAGAAAGTTGAAACTTTCTCTCTCACTCTTCCCAACTCACTCTCTTTCCGTTTTCGCGATTGGATGAATGTGTGTGTGTCTGTGTGATTTTGTTTAGACTTTAGATTTGTGTTTAGAATAGCTATTAAAGTCATATATTTGAAAAGATAATTGCCTTGGTGTTGTGTTTGCACATTTAATGTCTTGTACTGTTCGATCTAAAGTTACCTTGCTAAGAGGAATTACGGCACGTTCAAATGAACTCTAAACGAGTCATTTGCTCGGTTCAGTGATTCGGTTCCATAGATTCATTGCGAATCAATGAATCTTTCCCTTTGAGCTAAATTGGCCGTTCCGGGCAACTTTAATACATTTTATGTATTTTATTAAATGTTGCATTTGCTACACTTATTTGTAAAACACATTTGCAGCTGCACAGCTCAGCTAGCGGCACATTGAGCGCCTGGCCTGCTCATAGGCTGTGCTGCGGCAACTGCACATCCAATGGTGTGGGCACCTCTGGCGTGCGACCAATGAGACAAATCTACGTCATTACATGTCAGGGGATGCCAAGTCCCTGAATTTTCCATTATAGCAGGTCTTTGTTCATTCAAAAACTGTGTCCCAATGTGAAGGCTGCATCCTTCATAGGCCGCAGCCTATTGGTCCTTCGATAGACGCATCATGTAGCCTTCGTGGGTTTTTCCAATTGCGCAACCAGGTGTTCTCTATTACTGCTCCTGGCGCCAAGCAACGGTGCAAGAGTACAGCTGCCATCCTGATCATTTATTTGATAAAATTGAGTAAACAGCTATGGAGACAGAATTGGTTGTTGCCATTTTTTGTTTGATATTTTACTGGAGGACATGGGAGCAGGGGCGTAGCCAGAATTTTATTTTTTGGCGGGTCCAATTTTTAAATGAGGGGGCAACATATATATATATATATATATATATATATATATATATATATATATTTATATATAAAAGAAAATAACAGAAAAGGCCTGTATATATATATATATATATATATATATATATATATATATAGCATGAATTTGACAATATACAGGCCTTTTCTGGTGGATGCAGCGGCAACTCATAACGAAAGAGTGGCGCTGCAAATAAAGCATCTAAAAGCTGGAACCGGCAAAAGTAATGATTATGAATATGTATAAATATAATGAAAGATGATCTTTTAATTGTTTAATAAAAAACATGTGTTTTCTTTGTCGGATGAAGTTGACGATGCTGACTTGCAATCTTCAGTAGTGAACGCGCCAGTGTTTTCATTCGTTTTGAATTGTTCTGTTTAAAAGTAGACATTTCAAGCTTTCTATATATTTCTCAGGTCTGTGAGGCAAGTAGGATACCTTATACGCTGAGTTTCGTTTATTTATGAGACGAGCTCCAGTTCTCGCTCCGGCACCTCCGTTTCTTATCTATCGTCTGCTATTTTTACTTCTTATTTATTAAATCCAGGCTATTGGTTGATGAAACATTGATTTAAAATTAAGATTCGATTAATAAAAAAAGAAATTCAGGTTAAAGAAAGGTTATGTGCTTTCTGTTTGATGTCTCTGAGTTTTAAAGCATCTTTCAGTGCCACTCTCAGAGCGCTCAAGTCCGTAACATTGTTTTTTTCCCTTATAAATGCGAACACAAAAAGTAAAATAAAATGAATATTTTATGTACTGAGAGCTATCCCTTCTTCATCCACTGGATAGTATTACTTTGGTTTGCGCAATGTAATTCACATAATCAATAAAAAAATATTTTGCCATCTAAAGATCTACTTTTAAAGTAGATCTACATTTTCTTACTTTAATTTTCATAATAACCAGTGGAGGAATGTAAGGAACTTCATAGCCTACTTCATTGAAGATTCACGTACAAATGTGAAGTAGCCTACTTTTTTGCCCTCACAGGACAGCAACACTACGCATTATTTTACATTAAACTACACTAAAGTATAACCTACAGTTTAAATGTATCAACCTTTCAAGCACTCAGATACCATTACAAAAATAAACAATGTCCAGAGCCCAGAATTTTATTTACACATTTAAAGTTGCATAAAATAATAAATGATGAATAATAAAGAATGTACAGAAATTTATGTTGTTGTTGGTTTTTTTCGTGTTTCCACATGACAAATAAAGCCACATAATGGTGACGAATCAGTTAAAATGAATAATAAGAAAAAAAACTTGTGGCTTTTAACTCTGGTTTCTCTAGCTATTTGAGTAAGTGAAAACATTTAAAGTTCCTGTAAAGTCTAAATTAATTATGTATTCTGAGTTGTCACATCACAGAAAAATGTGTTATTATCCACTCAGCCAAATTTTAAAGATAAAAATGCCAGCAAGTACATAAAATAAGCTACCAAAATCTTGAAAAAAATGATCAGTATTCTCTGTTCTCAAACGCTGAGGGTGTCCGCTGGCTGCGCTGAAACCACGCTAACTCTCAGATCTGATTAAAAAATCTTTTTATGCCCCAAAAATACAATAAAAACTATGTATCTCATGAGACACTTTGCCTGTTTTAGGGTTAACACTCTGAAATATTACATGTTAATATAATGGTTTCTATTTTAATATATTTTAAAATGTTATTTATTCCTATAATGGCAAATGAAATGAAACAAAAAAAGATTTGGTGATCATAAACCTTTATTTTTTTTTATTCAAGCTTATTTGAATAGGGACAAGTATGTCACATAAGCTCATGTTCCATACCACAACATTTTAGCCGAGGCTAATTCTCAATGTTAGTCCCTAGTGGGCCTTTACATAAAAGTACACAATACATAGTTAAAATAAACATGGTAAAACAACATAATACAATATAAATGTAATTCTTGTGGAATATTATGATGAACTCTGGAAATGTTTTTGGGGGAAGTTTGGGACCACTTTGTGAACCATTGGTATAAATGTTGCTATATGTGTCATGTAATCCCATTAAACTGGAGTTATCTTGTATGCGTCTCTGTTCACTTTAGGCCTGATGCCGCTGAAAATGGAAAGTCAAGTATTGAATGAGAAGGAAGAGAAAGATCATGAAGACCTAACAAAAGAAAAATATTTTAGTTGCTTACAAACTAAAAAGACTTCCACACGAAAAAAAGCTCAGAAGACAGGAACTAGATCTTTCACCTGTTCTCAGTGTGGAAAGAGTTTCAATGAAAAATGGAGTCTTAAAATCCACATTCAAACTCAATCCACAATCCAAACTCACACTGGAGAGAAGCCTTTCACCTGCCAACAGTGTGGAAAGAGTTTCACTCACAACGAAAGACTTAAAGTCCACATGAGAGTTCACACTAAAGAGGTCCTTTTCACCTGCCAACAGTGTGGAAAAGGTTTTTCTGGAAAGGGACACCTTAAAAGACACATGATAATTCACACTGGAGAAAAGCCTTTCACCTGCATACTGTGTGGAAAAAGTTTCTCTGATAAAGGACATCTTAAAGTCCACATGAGAAGTCACACTGGAGAGAAGGATTTCACCTGCATACTGTGTGGAAAGAGCTTCACTCAAAAAGCACATCTTAAAGGCCACATGAGAATTCACACTGGAGAGAAACCTTACACCTGTCAACAGTGTGGAAAGAGTTTCACTCATAATGGAGACCTTAAAAACCACATGAGAACTCACACTGGAGAGAAGCCTTACACTTGCCAACAGTGTGGAAAATCGTTCACTCAAAACAAAAGCCTTAAAGTCCACATGATAACTCACACTGGAGAGAAGCTATTCGCCTGCCAACAGTGTGGAAAATCGTTCACTCAAAACAAAATCCTTAAAGTCCACATGATAACTCACACTGGAGAGAAGCTATTCGCCTGCCAACAGTGTGGAAAAACGTTCACTCAAAACAAAAGCCTTAAAGTCCACATGAGAATTCACACTGGAGAGATGCCTTTCGCCTGCCAACAGTGTGGACAGTGTTTCAGATTTAAAGTAACCCTCAATTCCCACATGAAAATTCACTAAAGAAAGACTTTTATACATGTCATCAGTGTGGAAGGAGCTTCACAGACAGGAATCATCTTTAGACAGACATAACTCACACCAGAAAGAAGTCATGTGCAATCACTGTGGAAAGAGTTTCAGATTCAAGAGTTCACACTGTACAGAGCCCTTACACTTGTCTTCGGTGTAAAAAAGAGACTTGAAACGTCAATTGCTAACATTCTAAAAAAAGTAATTGTAATGTCCCGAAGTGAAAAAAGAAATTGGAAAAAAATTGAAATATGACAAGTTATGCAGATTTGGGGCCCTATTAATTTTCTTTTTGTGTGTCTTTGGAAAATTCTCTAAAGCTTAACTGGCTCAGCAATTTATAATGGCATCAGAAAATATGTATCTGCTTCTACCTTTTTGTTGCTTTAAAAAGAGATCATTAAACCAATCTAATTGAATCACATGGTTTAGTATGTATTTTCTAAAGAGACTTGGGGTGCTTCTCAATATCCCTCCTCGTCTCCTCGCTCCTTCGTCCTCCCTCCTATGACCCGGAAACCGATCGAGCTCAGCCATCTTGAAGGACATCTCAATTCTCTAATTGCACCGTGAGGAGTCGAGGATCGAGGAGATAGGAGGCTTCCTGAGGAGTCATAAGCGAGGATACACAAGTGCATCCTACGCGGAACTGTTATATTGACTAAACGTGACGCACGTGTCAATTCTCCTCCCCCTTCACATCGGTCACAATCATTTTAATTTATACTTTACCTTTGCAGTTTATATAAACCACACATCTCAGATATTTCAACAGTATAGCCTTACTTTATTATTATTTATTATGAATTTATTAAATAACCAAACTTAAACAACATCAGGGCAGATCCTTTTAGCGCTGCTGATGACACTGTAGAGTGACACTCGAGTGATCAAGTATTCCAATGTATATAAAAAAAAGCTTTTATTCGATTCCTCTGTCCTCCTTTCCTTTCCTTGCTTCCTTCCCTCGCGTCCTACAGGGGGTGGAGCTGAGACACAAGGAAAGGAAGCAAGGAAAGGAAACGAGGATGCACAAATAAGAAATGAGAAGCACCCTTGGTCACTTTAATGTGATAAACAGATTAAACTTTGAAAATGAACCTCATTGGTTCTTGCTGAAGCTCAAACGTGATGCGTAACATGTGAATGAACCTCATTGGTTCTTGCTGACAGGCACGTGCACACATAGACATCAAAGGGGGCTTGAGCAATTGCCCTTTTTATTCCTGGAGAGAAAGTGCCCTTTTTTCTGGGGTGCTTTTTTATTTTATTTTTTAAGAAAATACATATTATTTGCGCACAGTTTCCCCTTGCAAACAAATATAGGCCTATTTAATAGTGTATCCAAATATCAGGTCATGAGTTCTGAAGCGCCGATCAGAGTAAACGCGTCACCTTCTAGTGAGCTCGCGCTGCCATTTGGACTTTGAGCCGAGGGGATAAACAGTCCGTGAGCCGCGCGCTTCAAATGAGTTTCGTCGTGCTTTTGCCCCACAAACATTATCGAACGTTTATCAAACTCTATATTGATATCGAGTATTGACGATATAGACTCGAACTTGATATCGTTTTATCGCGAAAAAATTGTATAGGCCGCCTAGTGATAATGAATGAGCATATCAATTTAAGACGTGGCTAAATGTAATTTATGGCCTTGTATGGAAAATCCGGATGTTTTATGAATTTGTATGGCCTAAAATTCGTATTATTAAAGTTAATGACTTACATAGCTACATCAAGAGTCTTTCCCCTGAAGTTTAGAAATCTAAATTGGTGAATTTAGAAGAAATCTACAGATGCAAACAGAAACAAACTCAAAATGTGGATTTTAAAGGTTTTATTTGATGATGATATTTCTCCCTCAAATGTGAAACTAAGTCTGTCACCAACACATTCGTGAATCAAATATGAACTTGATTGACAAACTGTGGCATGGTTTCCTTTGCTGCTCTATAAACCTATGTATAGGAGACCATGATTTCTTTGTGAACTGATTATTTTGTAGACATCTTTTGAAAATTATACAATTGTATGAGTTTGAGGAGGATAAAATTTACTTTTTAAATATACATTTTTTTAAATATTAGAGTTGTGTTAATATATATATATATATATATATATACTTTTTAGTTTAAAAAAGTTAAATAAATTTAAAAAATATATGAGAAGTGCCCTTTTTTCACTTAAGCCCCTGCCCCTCAAAATGTCTGTGCACGTCCCTGCTTGCTGATACTCAAATGTGCTGCGTAACACGAAAATGAACCTCACTGGTTCTTGCTGAAGCTCAAACGTGATGCGTTACACAAGAATGAACCTCAGTAGGCTTGTTTGAGATAAGCAAAATCTGCGCAGAATCGATCACCGGTGATCAGCGCGAGATGCATGCCGGTTAGAAATGTGTCCGAGAACGGTCCGCCTGACTCTGATGTCACACGACGTATGTCAAAAAACTCTCGCGAGCGCAAGGTGCACCTGTCGGATTCTGCAGTCGCGCGCAGTTGCTCTCCACCGACTGCGCTGATCAAAAGCATGATGGGAAACGACTTGCTGACGACACAGCTTAATGCTCATTGGTTTAAACAACCGTGATGTATTTTTCTCTTTTAACATGCTTGATTTTAAAACTCTGATATCATGTTTTATGTGTATACATATTTGTTATGGGTGATTAAACTCTCTGACAGTGTCATATGGGTTATAATGTGATGTCACATATGATATTAATACATGATATTTTTATTAAAACAATATATAAAAACACATGTCTGTATTAAAGAAAAAAAATATTGATAAACACATATTTGGAATGTAATTAAATAAACAAGTACTTTGGGTGTCTTGTTCATTATATGCCTATTTATTATCATATAAAAGCAACAGAACTTAAAATTACATCCAGTTTATTAGCAACACTTGCACGTGCGTGAATCCCGTGAATCCCGCGAAATCAGTCTTTGATCTCACAGGTGTCATATCCACTGCGAAAACCGAGATTTGTCCGGCTTGAATGCGCTTTTTTCACTCCTCCTCTAACTGCAGCCGCCTACTCTCGACTACATTGCAGGCGAGGCGAGGCGCATCTCAAACAAGCCTATTGGTTCTTGTGAAGCTCAAACGTGATGTGTAACACGAGAATGAACCTCATTGGTTCTTGTGAAGCTCAAATGTGATGCGTAACACGAGAATGAACCTCATTGGTTCTTGAGAAGCTCAAATGTGATGCGTAACACGAGAATGAACCTCATTGGTTCTTGCTGAAGCTCAAACGTGATGCGTTACACGAGAATGAACCTCATTGGTTCTTGCTGAAGCTCAAATGTCACAGGTCGGGGTGAGTCATGGCCAGACCGCACCCACCCCTCAAACCCAAGACCACCTCGAGGAGCGTACCAGAGACCAGATAGACAGACACTGTTTAAAAATTCAACAGGCTTTATTAATAAAAGTCACTTAAAAAGTCTTAGTGTGGGCTTCGTGTCTCTCCTCTGAACAGGCGGCGCCGAGGAAGGCAGGGGGCAGAAGAATACTGGCTGGACTGGGTTGCTCCAAGCAGGCAGCCCTAAGGCTGGGGTGTGTCCCTCCTCCAGACGGGCAGCACAGTGGCAGAAGAATCTTCTATTTAAATAGACAGAGCATTTGATACAAGAGCAAGCATGTTCCTTTCGTATAATGGAGAACGGGCTTACGGCTGGACTGGGTCGTTCTAGGCAGGCAGCACTAATGCTGGGGTGTGTCTCTCCTCCGGACAGGCAGCACACAAGAAGGCAGGGGAACCTTGCATTCAGCGCTGAGAGTCTCGTTCAGCATACACTGGGTGAGAATGTGAACTGAGGAATACTGGCGGTTAAATAAACATGTATCCACACACACTGCAACTTCACGTCAAGTCCAATATTGTGTGACACCTCAATTTAGGCACCGCAATCCACTCTCAAATCTTAGTGCAATAAGGCCGGCACTCACCCAGTGTTCCACTCTTCCACTGTTGCGCTGAATCAACACTCAGAAGATGAAGAGATGTAGATGACTTCTCATAGCGTGGAAAATAGCGTCTTCAATACTCTCTCACACTCAGGAGAAGATAACAGAATTTCAATGATGACTCACTTCACACTCTTAAGTGGCAATTATACTGGTGGTCAATACACTTCACAATTCCTTGTTCAACTCAGTGCAGGACAGGCATTCACACAGATCCAGTGTTTCATTACTTATCTTGCTCCCAAGAATAATGGCGCAGGGTATATGCAGGAATCTTGAAGTTAATTTTAATACCTTTTCAAGACTTTTTCAAGACCTTCTCAATATTTTTTAATACCTCACCGCCACTTCAAGCTATAACCATTTACATCAGTGATTCTTTTAACTTAAGAGTTTTAGTTTGTGATAAAGACTATAGACCACTCTGATACAAAAAATCAAAAAGGCTGGGATAATAAATCAAATCAAAGTTTACTAAAAAACTTCCCCATTCTGTTTATGCATTCACCAACCTTCTCTTAAAACATTTTGGTGCGTTGTAATACTGGTGCTCTCAGAGGCAATTTACGAAAACACCCACAATAGCCCAAAATAGTTTTTTAAGTATCTGTTCTGTTTTTTTTTTTAAACTAAAATGACTAAATTAACACTTTTATGATGTTTTTGGGACTCAAACTGTTGGACAGCTAATTCAGAAAAAATTAGGGATGTAACGATACTCAACTCACGACGCGATACGATTCACGATATCGGTTTCACGATACGACTTTCTCACGATTTTTTTTTAACAAATGACATTTAAGACAAATTATTATAAATGAAAAAGTGTCTCTTTTATAATTTCTCAAACAAAATGCTGCACATTTCTTTTTCATTTTGAAATATATTTGTCAAATAATAAAACTACATTGAAAAATAAAATTCCCTTCAAGGTTGTTTCTGTCTGTCTGGTCAAGAGGCTGGACACTTGGGTACCTTCGCACACTAAGTAAAAGGCTGTAAAATTTGTACTACATTGATAGGAGTTTTACATTGTAATAAAGGGAAAGATTTTAATTTTGTCATAATTTGTATCATTAAAATAGAAAGAGTTAAAAACACAGAACACATTTATCAAAATATGCCATAACCCTCAACAAATTATTTTAAAACTAAATAAATCCATGTACACGACATTGAGAGAAAGAGATAGTAAAATAAATACAACACATGGTTGCCATGTAAACACTGACGCACCTTGTGGTCTCCGTAGCTCTCACACTTGTCATGACTTTTACGTGAAAACGGAGGTGATGTGCTTCTCACGGTGGTGATTATTATTAGTCTATGAAGAGTCAAAATGCAGCCACAGCTCCGATTTGAATTAGTAAACATCTAAGCTTGCCGTCGACATGTGTTTGACAGCGCGTGCACAAATGGCACACACTTGCGCATCGCGAACGGAGCAAACCAAACGTTTTCAGTTCATTACTATGAGTGCTCACACAAGCTCAAGTTCCTTAGAAATGAAGTGAAAACACTCGCTAGGTTCGCGCAGCGGCAGTGTGTTCTCACTGCCTGTAAAGCGAGGTTCACAACTTCACAGTAGGCTATTCAGTAAACGTTCCCGCTGTTTAAAATGTGTAAGTTATCGCGATTCGTTTAACATTTCAACCGACTTGAATCGTCAAACATTTTTATCGATTTTATCAACCTGTTGCGAGTGAATCATTACATCCCTAGAAAAAATACTTTCAAAATTTAAGACTTTATAAAGCCGTGATAACACTTTTAAATACTTTTTAAGGGTCTTAATTTTCCCAAAATTGATTTATCACCCTTTAATACTTTTCAAGACCCCACGGATACCCTGCAGAGGGAACTGATGTCGCACTCGCCACAACACAAAGCTTCTTGGCCATCAGCTTGCTAAGCCTGGGGTAAACAGGGGCTCGACTCTCCCACCACTTGAGGGGATCCTCATGTGTTGGAAGAAGAGGCTCCTCCAGGTCGGCCCGCACCTCCATGACAGCATCGGCAGTTGGATTCTTGGTCTCCACTGTTCCAGCTACCTGCTCATAGGGGTGGGAGATATAACAATGGGAGATACATTTTTTATGTGATTAGATTAAATTAGATTCAGCTTTTGTCATTACACAGTGTAAGAGAACAGAGTAATGAAATGCAGTTTACCATTTAATTAGAAGTGACAATAATAGATGAAGTTTTAGATGAAGTTCAAACTAATTTCATTCTAGAGATTTTTATAGAAAAAATGTGAATTATTGTTGCCACCCTTACTTCCTCATGGAAATAGCTCCTAACTATTTATCCAGCACCACTGCCTCCTCCTTCCAGTCCTTCCACAGCTGGTTGCTGTTGGATGGGTGTGCCACTGCTAATTCTTCCAGCTGCAGTTGACAGCCTTTGAAACGTGTCATCTGCTGTTTTGGCATCAGGGAAGGCCATCCTCTTAAAACGCGTCTTAAAAGGCCATCAGCGGTGGCTCTTTGAAGTGGCCAGCACTATGACCTTCGAGGCTGTCAAGTAGCTGGTGAAAAACAAAAAAAACCTTTAATATTACAATTTTAAAGCTGAAAAAATATAAATATTACAATGTATTAAACAGATAGGCCTATCTATTGTGATATCAAATATAATCATATTTTTTATCAGGAAATTAGCATGCAGGCTACAGAAATCTACTGACAATGATATATACTCAACAGGGTCTTCTTTCCCCACTGATTCTGCCAAGCCCGTTCTCTTGGCTGTGGTTTCGCTAGATAGCAGGTAGGGACAGTGGGAATCTCGTTCATCCATTCATGCGCGTCACTAATTAGATGACGAGGCATTTGGCTATCGGTTTGGCCGTCCCCCAAGTCAAGTCAGATATCGTCGCCTGGTACGATATCCGGGGGGGCGACTTTCCGAGGTTGAGGAGCCCCGTACTCCATACTATTGCATCCGGAGATGCGGCATTAAAAAATGCCAGACTATAACTAAACAGTCAAGACCGAGGAATACTTACGTCACCGTCTAGAAGCGCATGAATCGAGGGCCGCACCCTTTCGTCATTTGTAGCCATTTTTCAGACTACATTCCGTGTCGCGGCAGTGGATCATACCATTTCGAGACTTGGGCGCCACCATCCCACTGCCGGATCACGGAACCTTCGCCCTCGCACCTAATTGCACCTGCTCCGGTACTTTTCCGCACCTGTAATGACAAAGCAGAACAGCAGAAAAATTAGACCCCGCTCAACCGACTCGGCCCACCTTACCTTCCACCTTGGCACCTTCTTAACCAGCCTGAGCTTATCTCATGAGGGGCAACTCCACCATTCCCTCACCGCCCCGGATCAGTAGAGCGCCAGCAGCCCTGCCCGGCAACCCTCCCCTTTCCCGCGCAACTGGGCAGGAGTGCACCACCAGACGGGTCGTTCTCCCATCCGGTAGTACCCCCCTGACAGTTTTTTCACCAGGCCAAAAACAGACATTTTGAAAGGTAGGATTCCCGCTTAATTCCCATTGAGCGAGGTAATTCCTAAGGTACGTCCGACTTTTGGAAGGGCATCTTTCCTACTGATCGGGTTTTCCAAGGGTTTCACCTGACCCTCAGGGCCCGACCGCACCAGCTGTCCTGGCCCATCATGTGGAAACGTTGGATCCGGGTCCGTGCAGCCACATCAAGATGGGTCCTGACAACTGACAACGGAGGCTTTGGTGTCGGAAGGGTCTCATGTAACCCTCACACGACCCTCTTGCTGCGCCTGGTCGGCTGGCTTTAAAGATGATGGTTTCAATTATTGTGGCAAATTGTTGTCCTTGTCCGTACCATCATTATAGTAGGCAACTGGGACGCCAGACCCAATTACCTACTTGGATCCTAACCAACTTTGCATCAATACTCAATGCCATTGCCTTCAATGAACCTGACCACACAAACTTCAACCGCCTCCCCGTTGACCCCTTGGGTCTAGGTATCACAACCATAACATGATAATCAATACAATTCAGTTATTCTCTTGTCACATTTAGGTCCTCAGGGACAGTAGAAAGGCCCTCAACAAATCCAGCAAGTAGAGGAGAGTCCTCCGACTCATCAACCTGCTGAAAGACCTGACCCTTGCCCGGCTGAGTCCGATTACTGTCAATATCCTGTAGTTTCCAGTGTGCCACAGGCCCCTTGCCCCTAAGGGAAACCCAATGACCTCCACCTCTTCAACCCTCAACTCTCGCTTGATCACCTCGCCATAAGGGCCGTAGTAGTTGAGTTTCTCCTGTGCAGCCCTGGAGAGGGAGTCAGGAGCATACTCATAACGCACCGTTAGGTCAATGGCCAAGGCTTTAGAATCGCGGATGAGCACCAGTTCAAGTCGCCGCAGTTCCCCCTGGAGGGTCCTGAACTCCCATTCCCGGTGTACTTCCCATCCATGAAGCTCAGCCTCGGCACCGAGGAGACGGCACAATTTTGAGTGCCGGGCAATCCTAGCTTCTTGCATAGTCGGGCATTGCCCTAAGATGTGCGAACAGGACTCAGATCTGTATGAGAAGTGCCTGCAGGCCATCCCCGTCTTGGCCCTGCCACGGCAACGGAACTCTAGAGTAGGGAATACACACGCCCGAACTTGCAGAGCTGCTATGTACGATCGTTGGGTGAATCCCGTAGGATTACCCAGCCAGTGGTTACTGGCAGTGGAGTTATGAAAGCAAAGTATTCCCACTCCTTGAGTTGGAAGGCCTGCCCATTTCAGAAATTCGTCCTTCCTCCAGTCACTCGGGACTGGGCACACCCGGCGGTGGCTAGTCAATGAGCCGGTGATGTCTCCTCCTACGTTCAAAACCTTTTGGCCCAGAGGCGGGAGGGCATCATCATTTCCACCGGCTCTCTGCCACGCCCCCTTGAACTTGGCTTTCGAGCGAGAGTTGTCCATTATAGTCCGAACCAACTGGTCCTCAGAATGAAAGAGGTTGTAAAGCCTCCTCACCTGAGTTGATGGGATTTGCCGAGAGAGCCTGCATATTCCCAGGCCGCCATCCCGGTTCCTTGCATAAATTAGCCCATCACAGGTGCTTTGTGGAAGGTGGAGCCACTTCACAAACCTCCTGATTGTCCCATCGAGGCTCCGGAGTACACCGTCATTGACCTCGCAGAGATCAGCCTGGTAAAAGAGCCGGGGAATAGTGTACTGATTTAGGAGGACCACACTTTGTGTGGGTTTAAGTAGTGATTTCCCGATCTTCTGGCACCATTGTTCAATAGCCACCTCCAAGTCAGGCTTTTCAACCCCTCCCCAGGGGTTGAATTTGACACCAAGATATTTAATCGTGTCATCAATACTTGTTTGCTGCAGGGCCATGCCCCCCCAGAACCCATGGGGCGCAGTCGTTCACCGTGAATGCACCGCTGCAGGGCCTGACAAGGAAGCTATGACACTTCCTTTGGTTCACTCTTAAGGAGGTGGTTTGACAAAATTCGTCCAGAATTTTAAGGTTATGCGCCATATCACTCCAAGATCCTCCAATCAGTACCAGGTCATCAGCGAAGGCCATGGATGTGATTTTATGACCCATGACGGTGTAACCTTTGCCAAAGCGTTCGAGACCTTGGATAAGGGGGTCCAAGCATACCTGTCAACTCTCCCGTTTTTGCCGGGTTTCTCCCGTTTTTTAGCCCCATCTCCCGGACCCCTACCGGTTTGTTATTTCTCCCGGGAAACTCCCGTAATTTGCATGGCCCAAATTCCTTTATGAATAATCGAACCAATATGTTTGTCTAATGTTGAATAGTTGCCAGATTTGATTAAAAGCAGTATATTCATACAATCCACAGACCGTTTATAATTTCACCTGTTTGTCACTTCAACCTGGCAACCCTTTTACCCAGTTGCGCAGTCGCGGAAATCTCAACCCGAAAGCCGATAGAGACATGATGGCAGGTGAAGGCGGTGTCCCCGCAAAGAAACTGAAGTAGGCTACGGTTAACGCGTTGCTTCAGGAAGAATAGGGATAGCACAGTCCAACTGAAGTTATTGCATGCAGAGGACAGACAGACTCACAGAGGCGATTGGCATCTCACAACTCGCGCTTTATTCCCAAATTGAAGTCGTGTACTCGTTACTTAATAAACAAAATAAGCTAAAAATTAGCATCAAACAGGAATTACCCGCATACATGGGGTATTCGTGGAACACGGCACATACACGTGTTTGTGCGTGTATGTTTGTATGTGTGCACTTGTTTGTGTGCAGTTCAGCAAGGGCAGCTCTTAAAGGGGCCACACCTTATTTCGACCACACAACATAACCCGCCCCCAACCCCAAACACCCCCCACCCCCCCGGAACCCCATACCGACACCCCCTCCCCCCCAAATCTCCCGGATTTTGAACATCAAATGTTGACAGGTATGGGTCCAAGGCCAGGTTGAAAAGCAGGGGTGACAAGGGGGCCCCTTGCTTAACACCAACCCTCACTGTAATATCAGAGGTGACCCCACATCCGACCTCGACAAAGGTCGTACTGTTCGTGTAAATCTGCTGGATTAGATTTACCATGTGGGGGTCCACGTTCATCCGCACAAGAGCTGACAGGATGTGCTCATGTGAGACGGTGTCAAAAGCCTGTGCAAAGTCGACAAATACTGCTGCAAGTTGGCTCCGCTCTTCTTTGCAGTGGCGGATGAGGCTTTGCAGTACCTCGATGTTCTCTGCGCACTCGGGGCTGGGACGAAACCCCCTTTGTCTAGGGTGGATCGGACAAGTTTGTTGTAATCACTTATTGATCACCCTAGTGAAGAGCCTTAAAACCATGGATCCGATTTTGATTTGATTTTATTTTATTTGACCACTTAAATATAAAAATATGAAAACCAGTAAGAAACCGTTTCATACATTAAAATTAAATACAAAGTAGTCAGGGATAACACAATAAAGCCCGAAGACTTATTTCCATTGTGGTCCCTTATAAAAGCAGCAAAAGAAATCAAGTGGCAACACATCACACATCAATCATTCGCATACGTTAACCAAATTCACATATATTATACAGAAAAATAAACTTTGTTATTATAAAAACTACATTTGGCCCCTAAACCATAATTTCAGACCCTGTTTAAAATGGCTGTTTAAGATGGTGATCGGCCTCCAGATACCAATCTCCATCATCGCTCCTGGGTCCGTGGTCTTTGGTATTAGTACTGTACGACTTTTCTTCAGACTGTTAGGTATGACACCTGTGTACCACCACATGTTGAACAGCCGCGTGAGGGTCTCGCACCTGGGATCCCAATTGAGAATGTCCCGTTTCCCAATCCCGTCTGGGCCAGGTGCGGATGCGTTCGAGACCTGCTGTAGGCTTTCTTGGATCTCGCCTTGAGATATACTTCCCACCAGGTGTGTGTTGTCCGCACTCACCCTCGCGTCGAATCGACCGAGCCCACCGAAGGGAGCGGGGGTCTCCCATTTTGCCCGATATGAGTTGAACACCGTGTCAATCGGAATTGGACAGTTCCCCTCCTTACTACCATCCAGAATTGTTTTTGCAAGGTGGGCTCCGTCTCTTTTGTAGAGGAGCTGGCAGGTATGAAATGCGCAAGATTTGGCGAGTGCTTTTTGTCGGCGCTGCCTGCCAGCTCTTGACGCTGGTCTTGCCCTTCGGAGCCTATGAGTGGGAAGTACCCTCACTCTAAGGTTACAGCCTCGGAGCATCCTTTGCCTTGCCGCTTCAACCAGTTCGGGTATCTGGTCGCCGCCTTCTAGCCAGGTTCTTATTGTGCGGATATCCTCCGTGCCATCGCCTTCCACCTCGCTCACCATTTGACGGGCCGCCTCCTTCAAAAGACGAAGGAGGCCTCCCTCTGGCAAGTTGGGCCTTGACGGAAGGAACGATGAACTTGCAACAGGCTCAGACGGTGTTCCACTGCCCACTGTAGGACTCGTGAGTCCCAAGTGAGCTGCCCCGAATCGGAGTAGTGCCCTTCGTGCCCTCAGGGTAGTCCGCGCTCCTGCCTCCTCTTCCGTCTGGCCCCTTCCAGAACCTTCCCTCTTTTTTGCTTCCTCAATCCGTTTCCGATTGCGAATATCGGGGTGGGCATCCAGTTCGTGAATACTAAGCGCTCTGTTTGTTCCGAAGCTAGCCACACATCCCGAACAACCTACTGCCCCCCGTGGTTGGGGAGCCATCGGCCCTTTACATTTCGGGATGTGGCAAGCAATAGCCTGGCCCAGGTGAGAGGTTTTCTTACACATACTACAACTGTATCTAACGAGCACATTTCCATGTTGGGGCTCAAAGTGTTTTTGCACTTTGGTCCATGTGCCCACCGATACGTCACACAGGGTGCAGGAGAAGTCCCTGAGAGGCAACATGATTACCACTCCTGAATCATTCCCCTGTGCCCTATTCGATGGGGGGACTTGGCGGGAGTCCCCCCGAGGGTCAGTGGCGGGTTCCCCCGCACTCTGAGACTTTCTGGCAGAGTTTGGACCATCGAGTTGGTCTATTGCCGCATCAACCTGCCCAGTTACCGTTGACTGCACCACCTTGATGCGAGTCAGGGCAACTGAGCATTCTCGTAAGCCATATTCGAATGCATAATTTCATAAAACCGTTGAGCCACCACCACCATCGCGATCCCTGGCTCCAGGATCACGAGGGGATCTAGTCATACTGTGGTCACCCAATCCAGAGGCTTCCACAGGGCAGCTTGTTAAGCCGGGAGCCCTGCCATCCGGCATGATGCGAGTATTATTCGGCATCGCATCTTCCTCGGGAGCAATATGCCAATAGGCATATAGTTTACTGCGCAAGGAGAAAGGAGCAAGTTGTCCCTAAGGTCAATGACCGGACAAGGGCCTTTCAAGGCGCAACATAATCCACTCTACCAGGCCACCCTAGCAGCAATAGAACTGAGGAGGGGTGCTCTCCTGGCGTTTCCCCGTTAAGGTAATAGGCGTTAACCTTCCGGACAACGTGAGCGACAGTTTAGCCAATCACAACACACCCGCCCAAACTAACCAATCTGAGCCCGACATGTTTCTGAGGGAGTGTTTTCATAGAATCAGGAAGTAAACCGCTCGTTCAGGGGACAGAGGAGAGCGCGGCTTACAATAAAGGTGAAGTTTATGAAAAATAAGACTTTTTAAAAAAGAAAACCACGAATACATGTTATATTGCACCCCATAAACACAATCATGCAAAGAAAAAGAGGATTAAACCACCCCTTTAAGTAATGTGCTTACTATAGGATTAGGATTAGGGTTTGGCAGGTAAGTTGCATTCATTCATTTATCTCTGAAAAGTTGGTAATTTTTGTTCAGCTATGTCTTTGTTAGTGTGGCATGAGCCTCGACACATGCTACAAGTGTTGCTCATTGCAGACCCCTATGGTTTAAAATAGATTGATATTGATCCCTGGACATGATCCCAAGCTGTAAAAATGGCAAATAAACAACTTGACATGGTACTTATTGAAACATAAATCATATACTCACCCAGCATTAGTGTAGACCAGAGAGGGGCTTGAGGCAAGAAGTCCTTTCCAGACTGGGCATGAATATGGCAGAATGGTATTTATTTGGCTACCCTTCATCTTGTACAGGTGCCTCTGCAATGATTTGTTCAAAGTGCCTCTGAAAAGGTTTGGGAGTCCCATGTTGAGCTGAAAACTATGTTGTTGTTGTTTTTTTAATAATATTTTTCATAATGACTAATTACTATTTGAATTCATTCATTCATAATGTCTGTCATATCTCCAGAAATGCCTATGTTCAACATCTGGCTCTGGAGATTTTGGAAATGTTCCTCAACATTATCGTCCCTCTGGGGGCTTGAAAAGATCACTGCCATACTAATTAGGATGTCTTCCATCTCTAGAAATGTAGCTGCAGATGTCAACAAGCCAAAAACCTGTATGGACAGCTGGTAGTTTTAGGGGGAACTGCAAAAACATTTCAGAAAGACCTTTTTAAGTATTGTATTTTAAGGATGTTAAGGTAAGATTTAATACAGACAGAGTATATGGTGTTTGATGTATTGCTTATGAAATTTAAGGAAACTAGCTGGTGTATTGGTGCACACTTACTGTTTCTTACGGTGCAGAATTGGCATATTCAATTCCTCGTCCCTCAACTTTCCAGTGACTACTTCGTTGTACATTTGGAGCAGCTGGCCCAGAGATACTTTGCAGAAAGTAAGGGAAACAACCTGAAGTAGAACGAGACCACAGTATCTGTCCTCGAGGATGCAGGAGCACCTGGAGAATTTTTCCAGAATCGATTCTCTCCTCCACCATCTTCGCAAGACTCAAGATTTCATTTGGATGCCATCGAGTTTTTTTTCTGCTGATCCATGCTATTTTTTTCAGCACGGCAGGTGTAGGGGCATTATCTCTATATCCTGACTCAAACACCATGCTGTTGATTTGTTCAAGGTTTTTGTAAATGTAGAGTTCTTGGGAGTATGGACTCTAACTGCTTGGCAAAATGATGCCTTTTATCGGCCCGCACAGGCCTCCGTCTTAGTTCTTCCAGGCTGTGGCACACTTCATCTCCCTGAAATGGGACTGCTGCTTTTAGGGTACTCTCATCTGTTACTGTGACCTCACCACAGACAAGATATGTGGCATATGTTGTCCAGAGAAATATTTGAATAGAAAAGATGTGATAAATTTTGAAAAAAAAAGTGATTGTAAATGTTAGAATAGTTATTTTATAAAGTCTACATCTGAAAAAGAGAACTATTTTAGTGAGTATTTATCACTAGCAATTATTATTTAACCAGCAGGTGGTATAAGAGTACCACTCAAGCCCCTTTTCCACCAAAGCGTTTTGAGAGCCGGTGCCTGCGCGCGAACCAGTTCTTTGTGTTTCGACAGCCAAAGAACCGGTTCGCGGCCGCGAGAACTGGTTCCAAAGCGGCACCAACTCTTTGCTGGACTAGAACAGTTCTTTTAGCACGTCATGTTTACGGGGCCGGTTTAGATGCGTTCTCCTCGGTTCTTTTAAACATGTTTTCTGACCATCGCAAAGCCAGGAGAAACTGCAGAAACACGCAAGCGTTTTATTTATTTATTTAATTTTAAACATAAGCAAAGACGAAAACAGTCATGATATAGAACAAATAAATGGAAAGAAAAAAGACACAAGACAGGGGTACATAACTTATCAGAAAAGATTACATATCAAACGAAAAGATTAAAAGACTTACATATTTCAATAGTTTTTAAAGTTTTCTCGGTACACGAGTTAGAGATAATCCCAAAGCAATGTACGTGCAAGCGACGTAAACAGTGACGTAACTACGTCGTTCCCTGGGCGCTCTAGTCAGTGGAAAAGCAAACAGGTTCTGAACGGGTTCGCAAGTTGAACCAGCTCCGAACCAACTTTGAACCAGCACCAGTTCCGAACCAGTTCTTTTTTCGGTGGAAAAGGGGTATCACTGGCTTACTCCATTTTAAAAATTATTGTGTTAACATTTTTCTTGTTAACTCAATTAAATATGCTTACAAACACAATAAAAAGTTTTGAGAAGAACAATATTAGTGAGCAGAATTAGCCTAATAATATGGCTTAAGCCTTGTCTGTGAAATTGGGGAAATGATATAGTACACGCGCCTGTGTACAATCTTCACTGTTAAGCAAACTTTTGAGTTTTTACCGTTTACAAGGTAACGCGACGGTGGAGCGCTTTTAAGATTTCCACTCTGTAGGGTGGTCTCACTTTTTTTTGCGTTTTTGAGCCTCAAAAACGCTGTCGCCGTGTAAACCAAAGGCACAGCCGTAAAAAAAATGTTTACATTTTTACCCACGAGCATTCTCGTGACAAGGTTGACATCACATTTAATTGAAGGTCTAAGCTGTCTGTCGTAAATAAGCTTTCCACTGCTTTTGATGAAGTTGTGGATCAGAAGACGTTGGACGACATCTTTCAAGATGTCAGAGAATATCAGAGAGTAAAACTAGATCTAGATTTTTTTTTTTTGAGGGGGGGGGGTGTATATAATTTTTATGCATGGTTTTTGTTGGGTTGAAAAGTTTGAGAAATTATCATGTTTGTTAATCTTAAGCTTATTTGTTACTTTTAAGGTGTCTGTGAGGGTGAAGATTTTGGAGTTGCTTTTCCTTTCCAATAGGAGACCTTAACTAGGAGCTGGCAGAGACTGAAACAGACAACAGTTGCTGATCACACCAGAGCAATGGTGCTAACCGTTTGGGGTGAAAGCTCAGTGAAAATTGAAGAGTGGTATGAGTTTCAAAATGTGTCAGTCAAGTTGTTTAAACAACGTCCATGTTTAAGCATAACTCTGCAGACTACATATTCTGTTATAGATGATTGTGGAAATGTTGCGCAACCAGAAAAAAGTGATCGAGAAATATAGTGGGAGACATTGTCGACACTGAAGTAAGCGTTGAATACTTGTGTCCACATTTTCACAATTTGGAATTTGTCAACTTCGAAACTAATATGATGCGCTGTCCAAGCTGCAAAGCTTTTTGCAAAACATCAAAAGTAGTGTCAAATTTATGTGGACATATAACAATTGATACTGGTGCAGCGGAAAAGAAAATTCCAATGGACAATGATGCATTTTGCAAGTTGTTAGGTTAGAAAGAGTAGCAAAATATGATTGTGATGAGTTTGCTTTAAGAATAGAGTCATGACAAAGTAATGTTTGAAATGTGGGGTGAGGTAATAATGAATGTACAGTTCGCAGATGGTGTTGACGTTCTGTCAGAGTTCTGTGAGGCCAGCAGCAGTAATGAACCTGCAGGTAGCAAAACTGCAGTCAAATGTCAATGTTGATCAGGAAAGAACTTCACAGCTGTGAGTGCTTGTGTGAAAAGCAGTAATGAACCTGGTAGTAGCGAACATGTGCTATCTAAAATCTCTGAGGAGGACAGTGTGCCTCATACAGTACTTCTGCTGCAAGTGTCTGTGTAATAGAGGAAAAGGGCAAACGAATGCAGGATGTTTTTGACGAGATCGATTTAGATTTTGCAGATCTTGAGTAATCCAATGGATGCAACAATACAATGGATACTGAGTGTTTGAATGTGTATCTTAAGGCCCGTACACACCGGGACGAATATCAGCGCGCGTTATTCGTCAGCGTTTTTCAACGTGTTTTTTGTGTTCACACCCAAGCATTTTTCGCTGACGATGAGCTGAGTGAACATGCAAATTCATTCCCTGACATTAGATGGCGCTTAATGTAAAACAGAAATAATAATAGAATAATATACTAGGGTGATCATATTCATGTCTCAATGTTTTATTATGACAGATTAAAAAAATGAATGAAATATGATGATAGAAATAATGTCTATTACAAAAATAAATATATAAATAATAAATAACTGAAAGAAATGCCTCCAAATGTAACAAAAACTAGCTCTCACAAACTTACAAAAACGAACTAACATAATCTATTTATATCTTTAGTTTTAAAAGAGTCGGCAGAGCGGTTATCTCCTTTCCTCACTTGTCAAAATCTAACTGACACTACACACACTATCCGCAGTTCTCATCTCAACTCAGATTTTTATAAAACACAAAGTGACCGTTTTACACATATCCCAGGAAAACAGGACTGTTGGTCACCCTATACTACACTATTATTACAGAAATACTAATATAAATATTATCATATAGCTCTTTATGCTCCGAGACCAGCAGTTCAACATTCATCTTGCCCATAGGTATCTTCCCTTGTAGGCTATCTCTTCTTCGCCGGCAAGACCGTTTTGCATTTGAGCGCCCCCAAGTTGTGTTTTACTGTAACTTCAGAAGCACCAGACACGTGAGCAAACCCACCAATCTCGTTGGTTGGATAGGTTTTGACGCAGCGTGTGAAACCAAAAAAACGAACCCGAGGCGTTTTTTAAAAAATGGCGCTTTTATGCGTGGCGTTTTTCGCGTCGGTGTGAACACTCACATTGGCGCCCATTGTTTAGTCACGAGGCGTTAAACGTCGACGAATATCGCGCACGACATTCGTCCCGGTGTGAACAGGCCTTTAAGTTGTTGTAAAATATCTGAAGTGTAAATACTTAAGACATCTCACAAATTGGAAGTTGTTTTATACCATATTTATATATGTTTTTTTTAAATACTCCGTACATTGCTAAAATGTTTAATTTTGAAAATAACAAAGTGACTTCTCTTTTATTTGTTGAATAAGTAATGTACTCTGGATTCAGAGTTTGGTTTTCTCAACCAAAGTTTGTGTACAGAAAGAAATTAAAAGCTTGTTTAACTCAAGTCTGTGTTAATTGTATCTGTGATGTAATGTGAAAACTTCACTATAGGTTTTTACATTTATCTTCTGGGTTTAAGGTCTCATAAATTGGTTATTAAACTGCATTACACATTTTCCGCATGCATTTTAATTCTTGCAACATGTGGCTTTGTAATTCTTTTTTATGCTCATAAAAAGCTTACTTATGCTTTTTAGTTTACTTTAACAAAATGTGAATACATAACATGAATGAACATAAGGAATGTAATAGTGGCGATTATTGAAATGTTTTATGTAACTGGTCATCAGTTTTTAAACTATGAACCAAAATAAAAGACTCTGCAAAAAAATGGCACATAAAGTTGTTGGTTTAAATGATTTGTAGGTTTTTTTTAAAAAAACATACACATTGCTAATTTAATATTGTTTTTGTGTAATTTGTTTACATTTGTAATTTTAAAAAATATATTAAAACATCGACTTAAATGTTTATTTAAAAAATGACTTCAGTATTAATTGCATGTCATTAAAAAATGTATTGTTTTGATTAATCAAAAATGTCATATGCACAATTTTGTTTGGGTTATATGTTGGAGTTTCTTTTCTGTAGAGGAAAAGTAGTGTAGAAGGGAGTGTAGAAATAGTGAAAGTTAATGTGTTTTGTTGGCCAATACATTTTTATTGTGAGTGAACAAAATGTTTTTCATTTTAAAGTATTAATTGTTTCACTTGTCCTAAAATGCTCAAATTTGCTAGTTGAATAATAAGACCATATAATGGTTAAGTTGTAATATTTTATTTTAAGCTTCAAGCTAATCCATAATGTTTGACTAACTAGACCATAATGACAAGACGAGGATAACAAGGGGGCGGGGTAACGTAACGAGACAACACAAGCACATGGCCCAAACAGGCCATGCGCTTGTACACAAAACATGATTCTGCCATGATCCTACCACAGGACTAGAAAAATCAATGACATGATGGCAGAATCATGACAACGTTAGCCAAGCAATTTAAACTTTTAATCTATCTACAAAATAAATGAAACGTGATGAAACCGCAGAAACCGGGACCATTACAATCAAAGTTTAATGCTAACAGCCTAACACTAACACTTCAAACTGTCACTAGTTGGGCTCCGCCCACAAAACGTCATCTTATGCAAACACGCAGAGAATGGGTGGGTTAGCAGCAAGTGGGTGGAGCTTTTGCCGCAAGTGGGCTGTACAAACTTCTAGAGGATTTTGATTGGTTTATTTTAATATCACCGGTGTTGTAATAGCTCCACAGTTGGTGGCGGTAATGTGTAAATTTTGTTGCGATCCATCAGACTCCAATATTATGAAGCTGCAGACTCGGAGCCTGCATCTACAGTCCCCCACCGAGAGTCCCGCATTCTCAGACCCCACGTTTTTCGAACACAGCGCCTCCTGCTGTTCGAAAGATCATATAACACCCGCACACAGCGAGGACCTCTTGTACAGCGCACGCTTATCCAAATACAATTAAAAACAATAGGATGCAATATTACGGTCTCCAAATAAATTATCCAATAATTGTTTTGCCTTCCCTGCTTAAAGCATGTGCAAAAAAAAAAAAAGAATTGTTACTGATGGAATATAATATCACATAGTAATTGTAATTGTAATGTAATTGTACAATTACAGATTGAACTACCTTCAGAAAAATAGTAGCCTATGTGATATTAGTTTGCTACAATGTTTTTATATATATTTTTTTTATTCAAATTCCAATTTTTCTTTCAGTTCAACCTACAGTAGGCCTATAATGGTCTAATTAACATCATGATGCTAACATTACAAAATCTGTTTTTTTGATATTTTGAATGTGAAGCAAAACAATTCAGAATAGACAAAACTAATAAACAATTCTGTACTTTATTTAATGATCACCTAAACATCATCTTGCTGTAAAGAAAAAAAGGAAGAAAAAACTGTGTTCGTGACTTTACTTTTCGTCTTCAATTGCATTAAAAAAACCTCATTTATAAGTCGCTTTGCATAATCATAAAATGATGTTGCTGTGTTCGGCAGGGGCAACTCCACCGATGTATGGTGTACCCTGGAATAGGACATAGGATCTATAGCATGTCTTATGATGTTTCAAAGTTAAATAAATTATAAACGTTAGCTATCTAAATATTTTCGGGGGGAAGAGGGCGTAAAAACATACATTAACGGCCCAAATCTTACAAACGAACTATACAAATATTCAATGGACTATTCAGGCTATCGATGAGCTAAATTAGTTTTATAAATCAAACGAGCAGGCTACTACGATTCGCTAAATAAAAATGAAGATAGCCTACTCACGTTTTGGCTTAAGTTCTTCACATGTTTATCCGATAGAATTTGATAGATGGCGCTGTCTCGAAAAACGAGGGGTCTGAGAATGCGGGACTCCGGGTGCAGGGGGACTGTAGATGCAGGTCTCCGAGTCTGCAGCTTCATACTACTCTCAGAATCAGAAAACAAAGAAGAAAACCGCTTTCACATGTCAGCCGTCAGCATGCTGTTGAGATGAAGGCGTAAGCTTATACATTTTTTTCATTTTTAAAAAATAGCATTATAAGTTCTGGAAAAGACGATTTTATAATGTCGTTTGGACACTGTTTTTAATCTTGATTAAATGAATGTAAAGAATATAAGTATAAAGTGTATCCAAATGAATTTCATTATTTTTTTATTTGCACACAAATTACAAAATCTGTAACGTGCATGACGAGATCTTTTCTGCATTTCATTTCTACAATTTTTCTCTCCAGATTATGGATTCTGAAGACCATAATAAGGTATTGTAGCAGTGTAATTTTTGTACGTTTTAGGACTGCATTGATTTTCAAAATGTAAATGTCTTAAACGTTTTGTAAATGGAATTGATATTAGAATAACGTTATAACTCCTAATTTAATTGTACAATGCATGCAATTCTATTAAAACTTGTTTTCATTGTAGTTATTCTTTTTTCTGTGTAATCCACAATGTAATGTAATGCAATTGAAACATTTGTTTTAATATCATAATTATTTTATAAAATGTATTACTCAAAACAATCAGTGAAATAAATGTGAAATGCATGTTATTGTGTTTTAGGTTCACTTATCAGTGAAAGATGTGCAGGACACTCTTGAGGCATACCAGTGCCTGTGCCTGTGGCGCTAACTGTTGCTATATTTTCAGTTATCAGGAGTGTTGCTGAAGAACATACTTCTTGAAGTTGTTCTTCAAGAAGGGGATGCTGCCTACATGCCCCTGTCATTGGCTTGCTCAAGGTTCAGGCACACTTCTCATGGCTAGAAAGTAAATATTGACATTAAAAAATAAAACGCATAACAAGAAATTCATTGATAATATTAAATGTTATGCTCATTTATTTTCCCCATCATGCTGGAAAAATAAGTCGTCTCACTACAAACAGCTCTTCTGGAGGATGTACTCAATCTCCACTTGTTTGGAGTGTGGGTTTGACTACAAATGCTGCACACCTGGTATGTTTTGTGTAAATTGGTGATGAATAAACTAGTTGTTAGTCTAAAGGAAAACTAAAAATCAAATTTACTTGTCATCCCTTGGAGTTTAAAAGTTCTAGACACCATTCAGTTGCATGGCATTAGCATGGACCTACAGAGCTGAGAAATTATTCTTAATGTTTGTAAATGTTCAATGTCAGCTATAAACCCTAGTTCTTATTGTGCTTCTTGTGTATCCACCAGGTTATGCTGGGAAGGGAAAGCGAGGCGAGCTCCAGGGCATTTATTCAGAAACCTTCCACCCTGGATTTTGCAGTTTTCACTGCATGCAGATCAGTTCTAATGAGCTTATATAGTGTCCTTACTAATAACAAAAAAGACTACAAATAATAAAATACAATAAACAATTTTGCAATCAATTCTGAATGACTTGTACATGATTTTATTAATTGAAAAACACAACTTATCCACCCCGAGATTTAAATGTAATATTATCTGTAACACGTTCAGAAAAACATTAGCCTGCTATTACAAAAAAAAATATGCAGTAAAGATGGATGGGAATTTTTTTTTCCCCTTTAGACAAATGTTTTTCATGTATTTACACATTCACTTCACTGAGTCCCAATTGCATCAGATTTTAATGTTCATTTACTGTTACTGTAGAATTGTACAATATGTAATATTTAGAAATATGCTTGAATAAGGCCTGCAGCCTGATGAATTTAAAACACCATCACTTGTCTAAGTATATATGGTAAAAGGTTTACAGACGTGACTTCATTGACAGTGAGAGGTATTGGACACACACATTAATAATAACAAAGCTGCAAGAAATCAGACCATGATGAGGAATGTAATGTTTAAATGTTTATTTTCATTACTGTCGCTACTTCCTGCAATACTCATTCACCGCCGTTCTTTGGCAATGACAGCCAGAGCCATGTTTGGGGATTTCCGCATAAGCTCCTCCCACTTGCGGAGTAAACTCCTCCTACTTGTAAATTTGTGAAATCCATCCTACTTGCGGCATAAGCTCCTTCCACTTGCGGCGTAAGCTCCTCCCACCTGCAGGTCTCCGGGCTGCAGCGATACATACATGGACTGTGACACCACACAGCTCAGCCACGAGCTGCTCCACGTAGGCCCTGTGGGTGGTGAGCTGGTTGGCTGGTGTGTTCCTCAGCTTCTGAATTTCTCGGTACATTATGAAGCCATTCGTCACAGCAATGTCGATAAAATGAAAAAACATGGTTCTGTACCATCTTCTTGTGTGGTGCACTGAATAGTACTGTATCAGCTGGTCTGATAAGTCCACTCCCCCCATGTAGATGTTGTAGTCCACAATCGGTTTTGGTACTGGTATGTGTATCTCTTCCCAGGATCCATCCCTCTTTTTCTGCTTTCTCCTGACAGTGTCCCCATCATAAGCAACTAGAGCTGGGCGATATTTCGCACGATATTGTATGCGCATCTAATCAGTAAAGTCGGTTCCTTGATTAGTAGTAAATCACATTCACATGCTTTCAGATGGACGATATGAGTGTTAAAGTTAATGAGATAATTAAGTGATTAAGGCTATGTTTACACGGAAACGGTTCTGAAGAGAAAACACAAAAGTGGCGTTGCGGCATCTTTTTTTATTCTGCGTTTAGACGAGCGTTTTGTGTGGGAAATCTGCGTGCAAACGGTGACGCAAAATTGTGTGAAATTCAATGTAGTATGCACTTCAGGCGGCTAGGAGTGCATACTACAGCAACACCAAGTGCACGCGCCTGCGCACAAACTTCACCGTCAAGCAGACTTTTGCGTTTTCACCGTTTACACGGGAACATGACGATGGAGCGTTTTTAAGATTTCCACTCTGGAGGGTGGTGTCACTTTTATGCGTTTTTGAGCCTCAAAAACGCTGTCGCCGTGTAAACGAAAGGCACATCCGATAAAATATTTTTACGTTTTCACCCGCGAGCGTTCTCGTGTAAACAGGGCCTAATTTAGTGATGATTGAGCATTATTGAAGACACCTGATGTTAACAAGCAGAATCACTGAAGGACAAAATCACAAATTGTAAGCCACCGTTATGGAGATCAGTGTCTGCTTTAGTTGGGCTCTTGACACTTATACTTTCACTATAAACTTTGTTTGTCTGCTGTTGTTGATTAATAACAGCCAATTGAACAAAGACAACTGAGATCTAATAGTGTTTGGCTATGTTTTGACATAATCACGTTGTGATCTGAAAAGTGAAATTACTCAATTGATTTGCTTTAACTTGTTAGCAACAGTTGTGTGGTTTTACTCCATATCTGTATTTTCTATAACCTAAAATATTTCATAAAAATATTCTAATTAAATCACTATCATTTATTATTTAAAAACACAGCTATCAATAATCAGCCTGTCTATTTCAACCGCGGTGACATTACTAATCCTTGTTGCCACCAATGACAACTCATTAATGGCCCCCATCATGCATTGTGGTTTTAATAAATTATGATCTGAATTGTCTATGTAATTTACTTTTCCTACTTGAATATTCTACTCGTCACCGTTGTTGAGAAGCTTTGACTGAATCTTGAGGTCTGTGTGTGCCTAAAGGAAAGTTTTTTTTTATTAACAACTTTTGAGAAATCTGTCTATTATATTTAACATTCTGGATATTTATGCAGAATCTCAGTTATACACTAGAGGTGTGCGATACCGCTAGATTTGGTATCGATCCGATACCAAGTAAATACAGGGCCAGTATCGCCGATACCGATACCAATACCGATACTTTTTAATAATTAAGGTGGATGCCTCTTCAACCTAAATCTAAATGAATTTACATGACTTTTAATTTGTTCTGAGTGGTACAAGACTTAGCTACTTTTCCTAAGTTTGCCTCCTAAACACATTTTTTTTTTACTCAATTCTACATTGTTAAGTGGGTGAAAAAAAGAAACATCCTTAATCTTGTATTTGGGTCAAAAATGGGCACCCACACAAGGTGACAGCAAAGTCACTTCATCTTAGGTTTTAGCTCTAAGAACTTATTGGAATGATATTTTAATGTAGTTAAAATAAATAAATAAATAAATAAATAAAACATAAAAATAAGCATAATTTACATAGAAAATATGGTACTTTTTTAAGTAAATAAATTCAAAAATACCCCCAAAATAAAAAAAAACACAATAAATGGATAGAAAAAACTTTATCGAAGACAGTGATATAACATTTATGATAAATAAAAATTAGGATCACACCTGAGTCCTCTGTGCCCACATTTGTCCACAATTACAGGATTAAGGGCTATAAAGTGAATACGGTTTGAAGGCTACATAAACAAAGTCACAAGTTCTCTGTGCTGCCGTAGCCTACACTAGAAATGCGGCTGAGCGCGCGCCTGACTGGTGGTAGTCCTGAGGAGCGCGCTAGTGGTGAGTCATGTGACGGTACAACACAGGAGAGAGGGGTACGAGAGCAGCTAGGATTACAGAGAGCTTGCTCTGCTCTATGACAGCAGCAGCATTTTGACAAACACGGTCAGGTCACAAAACAAGAGAAACTGAAACTTAAGTATCGATATTTTCACGTTGGTATCGATCGATACCGATACCAACGTTAGTATCGATATTATCGATATTAGTATCGATCTGCCCACCTCTATTATACACTAATCTACAGAATAAATCACAGACATAAATTTCAAATGATGAATGTCATTATATGACCAACATCATTTTGGTATTATTTATTTTTTGTTCATCTGACAGCAAGAGCATATTAAAATATAACATTTATAATATGAGGGTCAAGAAGCCCAACTAAAGCAAACACTCATCTCCATAACGGTGGCTTAAAATTTTAGATTTTTTCCTTGTGATTCTGCTTTAGGTGTCTTCAATAATGCTCAATCATCACTCATTTAATCACATAATTATCTCATTAACTTTAACGCTCTTGAGTGTGGACTTATATACACACCCAGATGTGTTAATTTAACACGGGAGATTTTGTCGTGACGAAGAGCCGTAATTAAGTGATCAGTTGAGCCATATCGCATTAAATATCGCTATCGATATGTCCTCGATATTAACGCGATTTGGCTCAGCTTGTCAGTGATCTACAAGTCTTTGTAGTAAATGCCGCTCCATCTGAAAGCATGTGAAGGTGATTTACTACTAATCAATGAACCGGCTTTACTGATTAGATGCGCATACAATATCGTGCGATATTATCGCCCAGCCCTACTTGCGAGGGCTTCTTCTCTGGGGAGAGATCCTCTAATAACTCGTTTTCTCCATGGAACATTGAGGCTGACGCCTGCCTTGCACTCCAGAGCACCGGCTTGGGACCAGGCCATTGTACTCGAGGGTCTGGATTTGGCTCCCTTCGAGCCTATCGAAGAGGTTTCATTTTCCGGGTTTCAAGAAAAAACGCATCCCCGCCAAACACGGAATTTTCCGGGTATCCGTGTTTTAGGTGGTATACGGTAAAGAAGGCCCGCGCACATGCTCTGAAAGAGTACGCAACTCTTTGATCAAAGAAACAGATTGCAATCGCGTCTCAAACGTGAAGTGGAATTGTGAGAATGTAGCTCAAAATATCAGACAGACAAATGCAGAGGTTCAAGTCATACGGCTGATCAAATACTGGAGGTGTTGATGGTCTCGGAGTCCGATCCCAGCCAACACAGTCATGTGGGGCCCACATTGGTTTGACCTGGGCTATCTAACTGGGACCCAGCCAGTTTTGTCCATGGTTTCCATGGTGGCCCTACATGGGTTTGCCCAGATGAAATGAACACTGCTCAGTGTGCACACTACAGGCTGTTATATGTATCACTGAATCAGTGTTGGGGTTAATGAGATAATTAAGTGATTAATTTAGTGATGATTGAGCATTATTGAAGACACCTGATGTTAACAAGTAGAATCACTGAAGGAGAAAATCACAAATTGTTAGCCACCGTTATGGAGATCAGTGTTTGATTTAGTTGGGCTCTTGACCCTTATACTTTCACTTTATATTTAGCTTGTTTGCTGTTATTGATTTATAACAGTCAAATGAATGAAGGCAAGTATAATCTGATACAGTTGCTTATATTTCAATATAATCATGCTGTGATCTGGGAAATGAAATTTATTCAGATGATTTGGTTAAATTTATTAGTAACAGCTCTGTGAGAATGCAGTATATGATTGTCAATATTTTCTATAAATTCAAAATATTTAATAAAAATTGTTCTGATCAAATCACTGCCAACTGCATTTATTTAGAAACACAGACATCAATAATCAGTCTGTCTATCTCAACCGTGGTGACATTAATAATCCTTGTTGCCACCAATCACAACTCATTAATGTCTCCCATCATGCATTGTGGTATGAATAAATTATGATCTGAATTGTCTATGTAATTTACTTTTCCTACTTGAATATTCTACTCGTCACCGTTGTTGAGAAGCATTGACTGAATCTTGAGGTCTGTGTGTGCCTAAAAGAAAGATTTTTTAAACAACTTCCATTATATTATATCTAGCATTCTGAATATTTATGCAGAATCTCAGTTATACATTTACCAACAAAATAAATCACAAATATAAATTTCAAATGATGAGTGTCATTACATGACCAATACCATATTATATATATATTTTTACTCTTTGTTCATCTGGAAGGTTTAACTCAGATGGAACAGTCAATTAAAACATAAAGTTTATACAGTAAGGGTCAAGAGCCCAACTAAAGCAAACACTGATCTCCATAACGGTGGCTTAATTTTAGATTTTCTGCTTTAGGTGTCTTCACTTCATGATCTTATTAACTTTAACACTCTTGAGTGTGGACTCCCAGGTGCGTTAGTTTAACACGGGAGATTGTCGTGACGAAGAACCGTAGTTAACTGACAAGCTGAGCCATATCGCATTAAATATCGCTATCGATATGTCCTCGATATTAACGCGATTTGGCCCAGCTTGTCAGTGATCTACGGCTCTTTGTAGTGAATGCCGCTCCATCTGAAAGCATGTGAAGGTGATTTACTACTAATCAAGGAACCGGTTTTACTGAATACATGTGCATAATAATATAGTGCAATATATTGCCCAGCCCTACAGCAAAGACCACAAGGATAAAGTTATAATGATGATTGTCATGACATAAACTAAACCATTAGTTATTTATTTTCTTTGTTCATCTGGCAGTCATAACTCATAAACAATAGCCAAACAAAATCTAGAGTTAATAATGTTAGTGTCAAGAGCCCAACTAAAGCAAACACTGATTATACTTGCCTTCATTCATTTGACTGTTATAAATCAATAACAGCAAACAAGCAAAATATAAAGTGAAAGTATAAGTGTCAAGAGCCCAACTATAGCAAACACTGATCTCCATAACGGTGGCTTACAATTTGTGATTTTCTCCTTCAGTGATTCTGCTTGTTAACATCAGGTGTCTTCAATAATGCTCAATCATCACTAAATTAATCACTTAATTATCTCATTAACCCCAACACTGATTCAGTGTTACATTTAACAGCCTGTAGTGTGCACACTGAGCAGTGTTCATTTCATCTGGGCAAACCCATGTAGGGCCACCATGGAAACCATGGACAAAACTGGCTGGGTCCCAGTTAGATAGCCCAGGTCAAACCAATGTGGGCCCCACATGACTGTGTTGGCTGGGATAACTCTTGATTTGATAATTCTGAATCTGATCGGGACGAAGTAGTGAGTGAGAGAGATGCACATGTTGTGCATGCAGAGTTTGTGTACGTAAGGGGTTGTGTACGGAAGGAGACCTTGTTCTACTGCAAAAGTTGTGGTGCTTTTTTGGCTTCCTTTTAGCTTGCTTAGTTGGGGTTATTTAATATTTAATATTTAACAATATTATCGATCTGTGTTGTACTACTTTCATGTTATCACTGTGAAGCTGCTTTGATACAATCTGTATTGTGAAAAACGCTATATAAATAAATGTGACTTGACTTGTGGTGTCCCCTTACATCCTGGGAAATGTTACTCCGTGTACCACCCAAAAGCAAATTACAGTGCCTAAATTTGATATATTTTACATTTATTAATTTTTTTTAATTTATTTTGGAAAGTTTTAACACAGGTGTTTACATTTTAATATAATTTATTTACAATAGGTAAGTTTTAGTAAGCTTTTCTGTAGGGATGGGCGGATCGATCCTTAAGTATCGATATTTTCGATACTGCTTTTGTATCGAAAGGATCGATTCTCAAATACAAGTATCGATACTATCTGTTTTTTGTGTACGTTTTTTTTTTTTTCATTTTTAAAATGAGTAGTACGCCGTATTGTACAAATACACTTAAATCATAACGTCAATGGGAACTATATCTTCTTCCGCTGTATCACCGAGTTCGCTCACGTTACGTCTCCTTCCGCTTTATCACCGTGCGCGCCGCTCACTCTCACAAGTCCAGCACAGGAGGAGCACGCTCAGTCAGTCAGCGCAGGCAGACAGACAGTCAGGTTTAAGAAAGGTGTTGTTCGTTCGAGTTCATGGCTGCGATGAGTGAAAGAAAAAGAAGTGTAATTTGGAGTTATTTCACTCCAGTAAATACTGATGAAGCCTCGTGTGACATTTGTAAAAAAAACATACGCCACTGTGGTAATACCACAAATTTGACAAAACATCTTAAAGCAAAACACCCTACAGAGCACGACGAAGTGCAGCTGAAGCGAGCAGAGGAGGTAACACAGACACGACCCCCATCTTCTGGCTCGAGGCAGAGTTCATTAGCAGAATGCTTTCAGAGAGGTCAACGACGTTATCCAGGTATCAAGTGGTTGTTAGATTATTTGAGTACAAAAAGTTAAAGGGATAGTTGACTTTGAAATTAATTTTTGATATGTTTTAGCTTACCTCAAGGGCATCCAAGATGTAGGTGTCTTTGTTTCCACGGTATTTTCAATTTTGACATTTTTCAGTCAAACCGTTGTTGTCTATCAGACTATCACTGGAGGCAAAGGCCAAAAAGCATGCACAGAGAAGTCAAAATTAAACATGATTTAATGACTCGTACATGTAAGTACACATTGTTGATGGCCTAAGACACGAAACGAGTTTGACCAAAAAATGTCAAAATTGAAAATACTGTGGAAACAAAGACACCTACATCTTGGATGCCCTTGAGGTTAGCTAAAACATATCAAAAATTAATTTCAAAGTCAACTAACTATCGCTTTAAGTCACTATATTTATAGCTATAGGCTACTTTGTACAATACATAGGCCTACTGTTTCGGATATGAAGATATTGCAGAATTTTATGTGGAGCAGAATATTAAACTGGATATTTTGCTTTAAACATTTTTTCATTAGCTATATCTATTTCTGTTACTTGATAGGCTATCTGGTGGATATTCTTAATTAAATAATTTATATATTATTTTTATCATTTAAAAAAATTATTAAACAAATGACATAGTTTAAGTGTCAAGTAATACAGGAGAGATTTACTATCATTATAAATTCTTAATGCCTGTAACAGCTTTAAGAATAAAATGTATTATATTTTATAGATGACTCGCAGAGAGCATCAGAAATTACAAGAGGCATAGGAGAGATGATTGCAAGGGACCTCCAGCCAATCTCAATTGTAGAAGACAGAGGATTTATTGCTCTTCTCAAGATTCTTGATCCACGTTACCAAATCCCTTCCCGGAAAAAGATGATGGAGTGCACAATTAACAATATGTATGCTGAATGTAAAGCCAAAGTAATGACAAAATTACAACATGCAAACCATGTCATTCTCACAACAGATATGTGGACCTCAAGGTCCATAGAGGCATATTTAACTGTGACCTGTCATTTTATTGACAACTGGCAAATGCAGGATTTTGTGCTAGAAACCTGCCATTTCAGTGTACAGCACACAGCTGACAATATTAGTGCAGAGCTGAAAAGAATAGCTGAAGAATGGGGCATAACTCAAAAGGTGCTTGCAGTTGTCACAGACAATGGTGCAAACATGGTTGCAGCAGTGCATAAGGCTGGATGGAGGCATTACCCATGTTTTGCCCACACATTAAACTTGGTGGTCAAAGATGCAATTAAGGAATCTCCGGAGACCGTTCATCTGCTGGAAAAATGCAGAAGCATTGTATCCTTTTTCCACCACAGCACAAAAGCCACAGAGAAGCTTAAACAGATACAAAATCAACTGAAAGTGGCAGAACATAAACTGATTATTTCAGTTGAAACCCGGTGGAATTCAGCTTTCTACATGTTGGAGAGGCTACATGAACAAATAGATCCGGTTACCACAGCCCTCTGTTTACTTGGAAAGAGTGACCTGTGCTTTACAACTGAAGAGCGGTCTGTTATCCACCTAACCATTGAGGCCCTGAAACCTTTTGAGGAGGCAACACGTGAAGTATCAGCAGAAAAATACACTTCTGTCTCAAAGGTCATTCCCCTAGTATCACTGCTGCTTAAAGCATCTGCTGCCACTGAGCGTCAAGGAAGCTCTTTTGCCAAAGAACTGGCACAGCAATGTCAGCGGAGATTCCGTGGAATTGAAACCAAACACAGTCTTGGTGCCAGCACCTTTCTTGACATAAGGTTTAAGCACCTGGCATTTCGTGACAAGGATCATGTAGAAGCTGTAAAAAAGCGACTCCTATCTGAAATGCGGGATGTTCACTTGACGGCTGCACCACAAGCTACCTCAACATCTACCCTAAGGTCTGTGTCAGTACCTGCAAACTGTGCATCATCCGAGACTCCTCCAATGACCCCATGTACTGCATCATCTACAGCTAAAGGAGGCATATGGGGGGATTTTGACTCGCAGGTTCTATCAGCACAACAACAACAATCAGGAAGCAGCGATTCCATAATTGAAATGCGTCGCTATGCTGAGGAAAAAGTACTTCCCCGAAACCAAGACCCATTAGTTTGGTGGAGAAATCACGAACAAACGTTTCCAACTCTCAGCAAACTAGCAGGAAAATATCTTGGGGTCACTGCATCATCTGTCCCTTCTGAGAGACTTTTTTCCAAAGCAGGGGAGTTGATCAGTCACAGAAGAAACAGACTAAAAGGCAAAAATGTCAACATTCTCTTGTTCCTTAACAAAAACCTATAAATCAGTTCTAAATCGTTTAATGGTTTACTCATGCTGGCTGTGTATATATCAGTACATGCACATATGAAGATTCCAACTTAACATTCTGTCTGAAGATCAGGTTCAAGTTTGACATTTAAATAATTTGAAGTGTTCTGAGCCTAACAGTCATCCCTGGTTTGGTTAAGTGCATTCCAGTCTTTTATCAGGGGTTTATTTTATTTTATTTTTTAAGCCGTAGAGTTTATAAGTCATAGAAAAAACATGGCTCAAGAGGAAAATGTTAATGTCAACTTGTTTCATCTCAAAAACCTATAAAGGGAAGAAATGTGGTAAAAGTGTTCAGTGTTTGTTAATAAACGCAAGCAAAACGTTATCATGTCCATTTTATTTATTATTAATAATGTTGCTATCAAAATACTCTATAAAATCACTTACATAAAAATATTTCATAAAAGTATCGGTATCGGTATCGGTATCGGCGATACTTGTCCTGAAAGTACTTGGTATCGGATCGAAAAGAAAATAACTGGTATCGCCCATCCCTACTTTTCTGCTTAATTTATTAAAAAGAATTAAATATATATTATCCATCAATGCTGTAAGTATGAAACATTTCTAAGTCAAAAAAAGCATCCCATCTGTAACCTATTTGACACGGACAATAATTAAACTTGACAACTTTTTTTATAACAAATTTTATTATGAATTAGAAAAAAATATATAAATGTTCAAAACTATTTACAATAAAAATAAATATGGAAAAAAAACTTATACAAGTAAAAAATAAAATGATTTAAATAGATAATTTAAAAAATGTACAAAAAAAGATACTGCTCAAAAAAAAAAAAAAAAATTGCAAAACATAAAACCACCATTGTAACTGGCCTAGTCATCAAGCCAGTCAAGGAGAAGGCCCTCTCCCCGGTAAGATCTTCTCTTAACACCATAATCAAATTTGAGCTGGGTGCCTACACTGATGTCATTTAATGCTTTAAACAATATGACATCCTTGTCCTCCCCATTTATCTTCATCTTAAAATGAAACGGCTTGATGTTGGGCATCTTAGATGAATGATTAATTCTTCGCCCAAAAGTGTTCATTTGAGGGTGGCACCCACAGGGGAAGGTCTGGGCATCAATGCTGAGATCCTTTTGTCCATCTTTAAAAAAAAGACATAACCAGGCTCGTCAAGCTGGCTCTGCACAATGGCCCTCCCCTCTTCAGCTGTGACTACCTTCCCATGGTAATCACAGACTATGTCATCCTTGCAGAATGGTCGGGTTGCGACGACTCCTATGCAACGAGAACATAACATTTTTGAGTTAATGAAAAAGTATTACATGTAGTTTATGGCTGCTGAAATGTACATTTTACATTATTGTTTCTCTGCCCTGAGAAGACAAATGAAAGGTTGTCTTACCTAGACCTTGCTCTGGACCAAAGTCTTTTATGACAAGGCCTGTCCAGGTTTGCTCGGTGACACAGGGAATGATAAATTCGTCATTTTCCACCTTTTTCTTTGGGGCTGGTCTCCACTGCCGCTCAATGTTCTCCGGCCTTGGGCAGTTCATCGTCCAACCCTCCCGTGCAATTAACCTTGCCACCTTTTGCTGCAGTCGGCTTGCGGAGTTTGAAGTAAGCTGAAAGACAGAATGAAATAACTTTACTCATGTGATTCACTTATCACTGTAAATAAATGACCTAGTTTGTTTAGAGTCAATGTGTGTAAATGCTTTTTTGATGGATTCGGAGACTTACACAGCAGATATTTCTCTCTCTGTGCGTACTGATTGGCCCTCCACTTATCACTGAAGGCACGGTCTTCTGGAAAGACGGATTCCATCCTTAGCTTTTTTTTTTTTATGGCAGCAGACCATCCAGCGAAACCGGAAATCTTTCCAAGAATGAGACAAAGTCTCTCCGAGATCCTCCAGCAGCTTCACTCGTAGCCAAGGATGTCTCAGACTCGCTGTTTAAGTGAGAAATACAAGGTTTATAATACGAAAAAAAAAAAAAATGAACGAAAACTTGATAATCTGCAGTGCAAATAGTTTGTGATGAGTTGTGTCCTGGTTAGTTGAAGAGACATACCTTGCCAATGATTCCAGTAGCAGAGCTGCATCCACAACATCCTGAGGATTGACAAAACCAGAGCTGGAGGCCATGTACTTGAGAAGTGCCCCCTTTTGTTGCGCTGGGAGGTTTTTGGCAGCCGCCTCAACTGCCCTCCGCACACACTGGCTGGTAAAAGGGGCCATCTTATACCTGAAGAAAGACAATGAAAAACAAAATATTAATTGTGGTGTGATACTGACACAATGTGGATCCATTTACACACATGCACATGAATCTGTGTAGGTACTCACAATTCATGGAGACGGTTAATGTCGCGTGAGACACACTGGACTGCCTCGCCGTCCGATGAAACGATAAAACTTTTGCAGTATTTTTGAGGCTGTAGGTTCTCAGGCCTGATCTTACAAAAGTACTGCTCCAAGAACTACAAAAAAAAAAAAAAAAAAAAAACAAGTTAATAATTGTAAAACACTGGTGGTAAGAAATCTACTGTTTGCATCATGTGAAAACTTCAACTATATATCACACGAAATATGTTCTGAGGAAACTATTTTGTAAATCGCAATTACATGCCAACATATAAGCAGTGCTATTACATTCGTCCTTAAAGGGGTGGTAGATTCCAGTTTCACTTTTTTGATTATAAATAGTGTGTAATGTTGCTGATGGTGCATTAACAGTCTCTGCAAAGTTGCAGCGCTGAACGTTCAATGTAAGCAGAGATATCGTCTTTTAAAAACCAGGAAGTGTAAACGCCTGCAAAAACGACTCGATTGGGACTACAACGGGTTATGGTACGTCACTAACCCGCACATTTGCATCAACCACTCCCTTCGGAATATGCAGGAAATGGCATGTGCATATTTCTGAGGCACGTCGAGTGAGTTGTGTTCACGCAGCTGTCAGGTCTTCTGTGTTTCAAGCTTCCCACCGATGCTATACTTCATCAACAATGGATACAATTTATGTTTGATTATATTCCTGAAAGTGACGATCGTAATCTAGCTCTCTGTGCTGCGCGTTTTACGGAAGACAGCTTCCAGAATCTCCACGAGTTCAATGCAGCAAGAAACTGTTAATAAACAATGAAGCAGATCCAACTTTAAAACCAGAGGCAGCAGTTGTTGGACCACAACCTGTAAGTAGGCTACACTGTAAAAAGTGCTACACCCACAAAGTAGGTTTTACATACTTTAAATAGTTGTAATCTAGTTTATTTTATTAGTTTTATTCTAAAAAGTATCAAAACACGTCCTCTTTAATCAAAATATAGAATTCTTTATATAACCATATTTTTTTAAATAAACCCAATGCACTTTATTTCGGTAGTTATTTGAATGTGGTTACTGTGTACAAGAAATGTTATAAAAGTGAGTAGATACACACTATTTATTTGAGCAGTTGTCAATGTTGCAGGTACGTTCATAAAACGTAAATATTTTAAATAAGTTGGCATCCCGCTTTTCATTGGCGCGGACTTTCCCAGGCCAGATGCAGTATCTTCCTCGCCATTTCAACGACTGTGGTTCGTGTTCGCGGCCGCGGCTTTATCTGAAATTCATCTTTGAAACAAGGTAAGTTCTTTTAAATGTCTAAAATTTAGCAAAATGACTGGTGATGTAAAGTCACAGTAGGGGTAAAGTCACGCAAAATTGCTTGCTCAGGGAGCTGAGGTTAGGTTTGCAGATTGTAGCTATCCTGCACATGGCAAGCTAAGCTAAGCTAAGCTTCACGGTGGTAGGGAGTGTAAATTAAATAAGTGCTGTTCTCGTTGTTTTAATGCTTATTTCTTGCTAACATCATCGCCACTGTAACAACATTTAGAATGGACGTGTTTAAAAACGCAGATAGCCTATGTACGTTAGGCTAGGCAATAATTATTTGCACAAATGCCCTTTTTAGATTGCCAACGTTAAATTTCGGGATCATATCCGATCGAAACGGTCGACATTTTCATGCCTCCGGGTTGCTAACGATAATAGAACGGGCAAATAAAGGAAAGTAAAATGATGTTTTTTGGACAGCAGGCAAAACAAGTTGTTTGACACGGTCTTTGACAGGACTCGAATCAGAGATTATGTTGTTGTGTAATTAGCATTAATGAAGTAGATCCACATATTGTATTGCAGAGATGTATGTATGTTTAGTTGTCTGTCTGATTTTAGAGATTTTATCAACGTTTTTCAATGCTGCATAGTCAATTAAATACAGAGTTTTGGTTGGGTGGAAAAAAAAAACTAAAAATTATTTCTAACCCATTAACATTACTTAAACTACATGTACCACAGATTTTTAACCTTATTCTAACATGCATTTTCCTGGTCTTTAGATAACCAAGTGCTAACAAACCTGGTAACAAGTTAGTAACAAACCTGGGGTCATCAAGTTTCACATCCAGGTAAGAAAACTTTAAAAATTTATATTACAGCTATGACTATTCACAGGTAAGTAAAACATTATGTAAAATTGCAAACAGTAGTGTGAGCTCCATACCATTACATTTCTTTCTACGTTTTTATACCACCAATAGAAGGCAGATCACCTTTCTGTCTCCTCCCCATACAGTAAAAATCACCAAATAGAGCAGTTTCTTATTATCAATCAGTCTTTCTCTGAGGCAGTTTGGTAAGCTGTCAGTTTCCACTAATATTTTCTCAACTTTTGTCTGTGATCATTTAAGATCCTGACATGTGATGACTAAAAACCTTAATCTAGTTATATATACTATAGAACGTCCTGGTTGCGTATGCAGCCCACGTCTGACGTTCTTGACTGAAAAGGAACTAAAAACTGCCAGGCTTAAAAAGTGTATCATAAAAACTAGATTGTAGAAAAAGTCAATTAAACGTGGCTTCAGCAGACAACCACAACCAGACAACCACAATCCCCTGCACATATGGAATGCTATAATTGACAGGTGAACAAAATGCAATGCACCATTGCATTTAACAAAATTACAGATTTCTTTCTAATTTGATCTGGTTGAAAACATTTTGAATAATTTAATTACACAACTAAAAGTATATAACTGTTTTTATGTATGAATTTTAATTCAAAAAGTTAAACATTGCTTTAAATTATTTATTTTTAGGGATGTCCCGATACCACTTTTTCACTACCGATACCGATGCTACAGCTTTGGCTTTTGCCGATACCGATATTAATACGATATTTTTATTTTATTTTTAAACTAATAAAAAATATAGCAATTTTCTCAATTAGCCCCTGAAAATATAGCTCCAGTATATAGTTCACAACCCACCCTTTATACAAACACTACTAGGCCTATATATATATATATATATATATATATATATATATATATATATATATATATACATATTTATATATAAAAGAAAATGCTAGCTAGCTAGCTACCAACAGGTTTAACATTAAAACAATTTAAACAGCAGTATTCTACATTGTAAATATCAGTACAGTTTTTTTTAAAGCAAGTAGAATTTCTATAACTGTGTGTTAAACTGATTATCACTCTTGTGTGTGTTAAACACAATCTACTTAATACAGACAGCTTCATTATAAAGATAAACAACAAATGACAAAAAATTCTATAATAAACAAGATTAGTGAATAATACATATTGCTCTTTGTATTGTTAAATACATTCATGAAAAACAATATAACAAAAATGAAAAAGATAATTATTTTAGATATAGCCAAAGCTACTAAAAAATTGAAACATGTTTTAAGTGTATAGCACAGATATTTAATGAGGCAGCAACATTAATAATTATTAATGTTAATAAGCTTTAATTGCTTCACTGCATTATGATATGAATGACACCAACACAGTGCGGCACAAAGCGCTTATGCGCATCCCGAGCGCAGAATGATGCGCTTGAAACCACGTGGAGTTACAGCACGCATCCGAGTATGCACCCTATGGTATGCGCTGCGCGTCGAGTCTGCTTTGAAAAGTTCAAAGCACAAAGGAAATACATGTTGATGGACAGTGTATTAAACAGTATCTATAGTATCTATACAATAGTTTATTCAGCCTTTTCTTTAAACAGTTTTAAATTTCAGTTACTGTGCGCGTGAAGAACAATAGTGCTCTGACTCTAGTGTTGTGATCTAACCGACAGCGTCCGACACCTGGTAGAAAGTAACATGATTAAAGGAGAACTCCGGCGAACAATAAACCTTTGTTCTAATAAAACATCGGAACCTCGTCAATCGTTCCCTGAGGATTGTTTTCATGATAATCGAATGTAAAGAGTTTTATCTCTAAAAACTGTTTAGCGTATAATGCTAGTACTGGGGGCACTGACCAACTGAAACGAAATCGCTAGTTTATACCACTAACAAGGCTTAAAATAGCCCCGCATTAACGCAGGAACATAACAAGGCTCCATACATGCAAAACGAAGCATTGACAACTTTGTAAGTGTACAGACCGTTTAATAAGAACATAAGTTATGAAGACCGTTCACTTCGTGTATACATTCAGAAGCCATCTTAGGAAATAGTCACGATAAGTCGATCCCCGAACGTCGTGATGAGTGAGCTGAACTGTATGAAGTTCAACGAACTTCTGAACTGTATGAACGACGTTCGGGGATCGACTTATCGAGACTATTTCCTAAGATGGCTTCTGAATGTCTACACGAAGTAAACAGTCTTTATAACTTATGTTCTTATTAAACGGTCTGTACACTGACAAAGTTGTCAATGCTTCGTTTTGCATGTATGGAGCCTTGTTATGTTACTGCGTTAATGCGGGGCTATTTTGAGCCTTGTTAGTGGTATAAACTAGCGATTTCATTTTAGTTGGTCAGTGCCCCCAGTACTAGCATTATACGCTAAACAGTTTTTAGAGATAAAACTCTTTACATTCGATTATCATGAAAACAATCCTCAGAGAACGATTAACGAGGTACCGATGTTTTATTAGACCAAAGGTTCATTGTTCGCCGGAGTTCTCCTTTAAGTTACAGCAATACAGTCCAGCAAGATAATGTTGTTTAATGCGAAAACATAGACCTTTATCTAGAGATAAAGTACAATAGTATTAACATTGAATCATCTTGAAGATAGTTTAATCATTGACTATAACCAATCGTGACGCGCTGTTTGAGTGGTGAATGGAGAATGACTGACAGCCGCGAGAGGGAAAATTTACGTGATCTTGAATTTAATTACTTAAATATTAATTTCTCTCTCACATAATGGCTTCAGAACATTTATAATAGAGTGCACAAAAACGTTGTGGTACTTTAGAATGGTTTTTTGTGCCTTCTGTGGGGCTTAACAATAACATAATAGTATACGCACAATATCGGATTTGGATCGGCCTCGTCTGATCGATACCCGATCCCGCAAAAATGGCTGGATTGGAGCCGATACCGATCCTGAGTATCGGATCGGGACATCCCTATTTATTTTGGTTAATAGTCTTGGCATGAAGCTGAGGGGTTTCATCCTTGTATCCTTATCCTTAACATTTGGAAACAAAAGGTGTGCCTTAACTATTGTAACTGCAAAATTTACCTTTGATGTCTTTAATTTGCCTTTCATTTCCTCTCTAATTTATGTTGGCACAGGTAAAAATGAGTTGGCAATGCAAAAGATGCAGTGACAACTTACCTACCAGAAGTGATATTTTGAAACATTATAGACTCCATCATGGAACCTTCAGCCATAGTCATTCATTACCATGCATATACTTGGAATGTCCATGTTCTTTCAAAACTTGGAATAGTTTGCATTCACATTTGTCTCGATGCCATGTGGAAAGTCAGACACAAAGACCTGAGGTTGTCCTGTCCTTTAAATGCCTTTTGTGTAGGACACAAGGGTTTCCAACAGAGAGAGAATATTTTGCACATGTTGGCCATCACCTTAAAAGTAATGAGACTGTTGAGTGTGCATTTGAAGGGTGTGATTTTCAAACCAATATTTATGGAACATTTACAGCACACAAACACAGGAAGCACACTCCTCATATTCTGAGTGATTTTAAAAGAGGTGTTCTTTTGGAGAAGCCAATTGAGGAACCAATTTTAGAACCCGATAACACTGTAGTCACCCATGATGAGAATATGGATGAAGGTAGTGGAGAAGGAACCAGCTCAGGTGCACATTCTGTGGCAAAGGATGACAGGCACTTAATTGTGGACCATATAGCTTCCTTTCTGCTCAAACTGGAAAGTGTGCATAATGTCTCAAACAGGTGTATTGATGAGTTAATAGATGAAATGCAGTTTGTGTCATCAGCATCCATACCAATTATCAGAGACATTGTTGAATCACACTTGAAGAAGAATAATTGTGTGATTGATAGCACCGTTATCACATCCTTATTTGAGGAGTTAAAGGAATCCAGCCCCATAAGCTTGGCTTTTGATAAGGCTGGTCCACTATCGTCAGCTTTCAAAAGGAGAATGTACTTTCTACAAAGGTTTAACGTTGTACAGCCAGTTGAATATATTCTCAATCCAAATGAAAATAATAGTTTTCAGTATGTTCCGATCCTTGAATCATTGAAACAAATTCTAAACAATGAAGATATCAGAGAGAAGTTCCTCGCAGATAATGGACACACAAGTATTCCTGGACAGTACAGATCATTCCATGATGGTGCCATTTATAGAGAGAGTGATTTTTATTCTGAAGAGCAGAGAATCTGTATATTCCTTTACATAGATGATTTTGAGGTATGCAATCCCTTAGGAACATCTAGAAGGAAACATAAAATAACAGGCGTGTACTGGATATTGGGAAATATCCAATCCTGTTTTCGGTCCACACTAACTTCAGTGTATCTTGCACTTTTGTGCAAAGCTACTGATATTAAAAGATTTGGCTATGCAGAGGTTCTCAAGCCACTCTTGGATGACATAGCTAAACTGGAACAAGATGGTATTCTGGTTCCTGTCCTTGGAAAAATTGTCAAGGGGACTGTTTACTGTGTAGTTGCTGACAATCTTGGAGCACATTCAGTTGCTGGTCTTGTTGAAAGCTTCTCAGGTCCATACATTTGCAGGTTCTGTCTAGGAGCGCACGTTGACTTTCAAGAAAAGGAAGTGAGATCAGATGCTTTTCAAAACCGGACAAAGGAGGATTATTCCGTTCATGTAAAGACTTTACAAGCAAACCCTTCACTACCCCACTGTTTTGGTGTGAAAGGGCCTTGCCCACTGACAGAGAAACTAAGCCATTTTCACATGGTTGAGGGCTATCCGCCTGATATTTTACATGACCTTTTTGAGGGGATTATTCCCATGGAATTAGCACTGTGCTTTAGTGATTTCATAGCCAAAAAGTACATCACACTTGACGAGCTTAACAACACAATCAAATCATTTCCTTACAAGTGGGGAGATAAGACAGACAGTCCACAGCCCATTACCACTGCATTCCACACTCGAAGAAGTATCGGAGGAAATGCCCACGAAAACTGGACCCTCATCAGACTGCTCCCACTAATGATAGGACACAAGATACCCCTGAATGATCCTGCATGGAATGTAATCATGTGTCTTAAAGACATAGTTGAACTTGTGGTATCACCAACCCAAACTGAAGCAAGTTTGTCATATCTTGACACAAAGATTTCTGAGCATCGACTTAGATTACTTGCTGCGTTTCCTCAGGTTAAGTTGATCCCCAAACACCACTTCCTGGAGCACTATCCAACGCTCATTAAAGTGTTTGGACCTGTCATCGCATTTTGGACGATGCGATTAGAAGGAAAACATAGTTATTTCAAACAAGTTGTGAGACATACAGGGAATTTCAAAAATGTACTTTTTTCACTCGCAACCAAGCATCAGTTGATGATTGCACACCATCTGCATGCAACTACAACAGTTCCCACGTTCAGTACTGCCAGAGTATCCGAAGTGCCCATAGCTGTTTTGCATACAAGTGTACATGATGCAATAGCAAGAATATCTCCAGGTCAGACCACTGTACATCTTTCCAACACTGTGTCAGTTTATGGAACTACGTACTCTAAAGGCATGATTTTGGCCTATGGGTCTATTGCGGGACTCCCAGACTTTATTGAAATTCTTCAGATTGTAATTCTGACAGACAAGGTCCATTTCATTGCTAAAGTATTAATTGCCTGGTATGATGAGCACTTTCGAGCATTTGAGATTGAGCACACAGAGCTTGTAGTTTTTGTGGAACAGAAGGATCTTACTGATGTGTGTCCGCTGTCAGACTACAAGGTTGCAGGAAGGCGTATGGTGAAGTTGAAGCGCCATATTTGTCTGGAATATATACACTTTTCATATGGTAGGAATTCAAGGGGTACTGATGTTAGCATTTTTCACAGTTCTCTTTAAGTTTATTTGATATACCATACACACATACAACAAATGATTCTTGCTAAACAATGCCAGACTGAATGCAAAACTAATATGTTGTTTTGTCATCTTTTTAAGGCTACATCATCAAAATGGAGTCAGCTGTAAATTTAGAGTCATCATGGACCATGAAATAAAGAAACTTTGTCTTCCTGGAATGCCACAGTCAGTTAAAGAGTTGGAATCAACAATAAAACAAACATTTCAGCTCTCAATGGACATAAGCCTTCAGCGCAAAGACCAGGATTTTGATGACTTTGTTACTTTGACTTCAATCGATGACCTGAAGAATAGAGACACACTGAAGATAGTGTATGTTCCGCCTGTCATTTTGTTGACAAATGTTGACATTTCTGAGCTCCCAACAGAAGAGTGCTCTGTCTCCAGGTCAGAAAATGACTCTGTGTCTCAACTATCAACATCAAGTGACTCCATCTCTGGGGAATCTGATGACACGATAATACTCAGCACCCACAGCCCTGCGCACAAGCCATGGCCAACTGAGTTTCCTGTTCCAAAATTTTCTTACAACACTGAACTAGTGCTTCAAAAAGGCAATGAAAACTACCTCAGAGATGGTTCCCTTTTGTGCAAAGAGAAGTCTTATCCTGGTGTTAAGTCCAACATTCTGGAGTGTTTAGCTGAGCTCATCTTTGAATACACTCCCTACCCAAGTGATGCACAACGATGTGCAGTTGCAGAGGCCCTCATAAAAAAGAACCCATGTTTGAAGGAGCCAGGCTCCTTCAATGGTCTCTATGGATGGCAGCAGAGCCTGAAGTACAAAGTGTCAAACTACCGAAGCAAACTTCGAATGCATGGGATTCCAGAAGTCTTGGTTAACTCTAAAGCGCAAATCTTCTGAAGAAAAGCAACCAGCAAAGAATATAAAAAAAACACGGAAAGCTGAGGTTAACTACCTGCCCCCTCATCCAGTTGGGAAAACTGAAGATTCCCTTGAGAATGAAAGGCTGGAGTTGATTTCTGAGACAAAGAAAAAGAATAACGGCAGAGTTATAAATGAGTTGATGTCAAGAAACTTCAGTTTGAGAAGACAGGACATTGTAGGTCAAGCCCCAAGTGTTGCAGATCTTCTGGAGAGATGGTCTGCCCTCTTTGAACCATCACAGGTAAGGAAAACTCAGCAAAGTTGACTAACTAAAATGCTATTTTTTTTATGCTGTGCCACAGTTAAATTTCACATTGCTCTATTACGGTAAATGGCCCATAGTTATAAAGACGGCACATAAGCCAACAAACCTGCCCAATGATTCAGTTTCATTCTTGCATTTTTCATACTTAATAACTATATAGTGCATATGTTCCTTTACTGCTTCACACTGTCCATGATTTTCATTCGATTGAAAACCTAATTTATCTCAAAAACTCATGTTGTTTAAATCACAGAAAAAAACATATCACTTTTGGTATGCAACTAAGATGGTATACTTATTTTTACAGATCTGTGAAGAGTTCCTGAGAATCAGTGGCATATCACTTGAGTCGACATTTATGTCACAGTTGGACAGGCAAACTCCAAAGCTGTTGTCACTTTTCAAAGCAAAAGGAGGAGCCGTTGGTCAAAGAATCAAGTCCCAAATGATGACACTCATCCAAGTAAGAGGAAAAGGGGTCTTATGTAAAACATTTTACATCCAAAATGTATTCTCTAATATGTGCATAGACATCAATATTTCACCTTGTTCCTATGGGAAGTATGGTGGTGTCTGTGTAACTGCACAACAACATGCACATGTTGTTGTTTTTTTTTATGAGATGCTGGTGATAGTGTTATATCTTGTAGTACAGTGGGATTATGTATAGTAGGACCTTTTATATCAATTGAATGGTCGCAATACAGAGGTTCTGTCATTTGTGCTACTGTCATCCGACTATTAAATCTGATCAGATTATACTTTTTGACAGGATCCATCTGCCTCTGTGGAGAAAAGGAGAGAAGTGGTGCTGAGATGCCTGATTGAGTACATGGGGGAGAGACAGGAAGACCTCATCAGTGTCCACCACGTATGTATTGGTCTTAAAGCAACTAAAGGCATCTATTTTTCTGTCTGTTCTACTGAGCACAGTTATGCCAAAAAGACGTCTTTTAAACATCTTTGTCACAATTCGTATGTTGAAGAGACATCCACTGATGAAGCCAGAATTAAAGTTATGGCGTCTTTTTTTTGACGTGTTATGTAAGTCCAATATAGACGTTCATGGAACCTCCATACAATATTAAACACTAGTTTAACGGAATTTGATGTCTTATTTAGAAAATTTATACTGTTTCCGGAGCAAATAAACCCTTTTCAGGATGCCTTAAATTAAAACTCATGTTTATTTCAACGTAATTTCCATTCCACATATTCCACAGGTTCCATGAACGTACATTACAGAACACGTCAATAAAGGATATCATAAAAACATTCATTCTGGATTCTTAGTGGACCTCGTTACGTATGACTTTGTATCAAAGAAGTTGAAAAGACGTCTTTTGAACATAATTTTGGTTAGTGTATTACTATTGTGATGACGAGTGGTAATTACATTTGCTCTTGAAAGATATTTAAACTTTGTAGCTTAATAAGCAGTAATGTGATGACCAATCAGGGACAGTCAAGGACAATTGCATTGTTTCATTGTAATGTATCCTTTGAACCAGAATAAGACCACACTCATGTTACTGTAGATTATGATAGTTTAGTACCCACACTCTTAAAGGACAAGTTCGGTATTTTACAATTAAAGCCCTGTTTTAAGATCGACCCTGATGAAATAGAATAGTTAAGATTGTTTTTGAGACAAATGCTCCTGTCACAAGAAATTTTGGATTCTGAGTTAGCACCCCCCCACCTTTATAATGAAAGCATAGGTGCACTCGAACAATCATTCATAAAAACGCATAAAACTTTAGTTTACAAAGACGTGAAACTCACCGAGTGGTCTGGGGTGTTCACTGATATGCTCACACAAAAATCGCTGTAAAATATGCTTTCCAACAGGTTTTATCGTAGTTTTTGTCCAAGTCCATTTTCTTCCTGTTTTTGGTTGAAGTCCACAGTAGTCAATTGTCGAGTTTGCGTGCGAGATCATTGGTAACTAGATAACTAAGGATCCCTTTATGCACAGCTGCACTACTTCCTGAACTTCAGCCAGCTCCTTGTTTCCTGTCTGCCATTATTGGGCAAAATTGATTAATTCAGGTGTGTCTGATTATTGTTGCCGTGACTACTGAGGTCAAGCACACCTGAATTAATCAATGGCAGACAGGAAACAATGAGCTGGCTGAAATTCAGGAAGTAGTAAAGCTGTGCATAAAGCCAATTGACTACTGTGGACTTCAACTGAAAACAGGAAGAAAATGGATTTGGACAAAAACTACGATAAAACCTGTTGGAAAGCATATTTTGCAGCGATTTTTGTGTGAGCATATCAGTGAACACCCCAGACCACTCGGTGAGTTTCACGTCTTTGTAAACTAAAGTTTTATGCGTTTTTATGAATGATTGTTCGAGTGCACCTATGCTTTCATTATAAAGGGGGGTGGTGCTAACACAAAATCCAAAAATTATCGTGACAGGAGCATTTGTCTCAAAAACAATCTTAACTATCAGGGACGATCTTAAAACAGGGCTTTAATTGTAAAATACCGAACTTGTCCTTTAAAGCGCGTATGCACCAGGACGAATATCAGTGCGTGTTTTTCACCAGGGTTTTTCAATGCGTTTTTTGTGTCACAACCAAGCGATTTTCAAGCGAGTGAACAAGCAAATTCATTCACTGACATTAGATGGCACCCATTTGCTCTACAATACCACTCCATTCAGTAGTTCTCTTTTTTTCAAGATTATTGTAGTTGCTGTCGTGTTTGCCATAGTTCTTTATGTTCCAACGAGACCAGCAGCTCTACATTCATCTTGCCTTGCATCTTCCTTGTCTTATTTCTTCCCAGTTGTGAAGATGCTACTTGGCGTAGATCTTCTTCCCCGTTACATACGTGTGCTCGGCAAGGCTGTTTTGTGTTTGAGCGCCCCCATGTTGTGTTTTAATGTTACTTCAGAAGCTCCAAACACGTGAGCAAAAGCGCCAATCTCATTGGTCGGATAGTTTTTGATGCGGCGCGTCAAACAAAAAAACGGACCCAAGCCGTTTTCAAAAAAAATTAAGCTTTTACCCGTCGTTGTGCACACTCACATTGGCGCCCTTTGTTTACTCAAGAAGTGTTATAAGCCGGCGAATATCACACGCAATATATCTGTGTGAACAGGCCTTAAGGCACTGTCATAGTAGACTTCACTCTGGTCACATGCTCTAGTCACAGTATCTAGTATTCACCACCTTTAGCAACAAAAGTACTATTTTGACTTTCTACTTGTCTGCTATATTCCTCTCATTACCTGTTTGTCTGACCAAACTCTTGATTCTTTTTTTGTCTCCACCAATAGAATCGTGCTGAAACAGAGGTGCACGCTGAGCTTGGCAGTTGCCCAATGAAAATTTACATGTGCCATCATCCCGACACGATTGGCATTTTGATTGACGGACAGCCTGTGATCAGAGATGTGCCAAACCTTCCTAAAGCATGCTGCCTCCTGTTTGGTCTCACGTATGCTCTCGATTTCAAGTATCCCTCAAAACTGGTCTATACCTTTGAGATATATCAGAGGCTTTTTGTGGGATTGGACCCCATGCGTCCTAAACCATCATCCAAGTATGCTAATCTCCTCACTAAATTGTCCTAGATGATTTCTCAATGGCATATTGCATTGTTTACCATAAGTTGAAAAAAAATGTAATCACTTTGGTTGGTGAATTTATTTTGAATTATTCAACTTTCGACATTCCAGGGACACTTTTATTTTTTTATTTTTTTGGAAATAGGCTCATTTTACAAGCTCATTTTACTAAACAAACGAGTTTTACCGTTTTCGAATCCATTCGGCCGATCTCTGGGTCTGGGGGTGCCACTTTAAAGTGTCACCCCCAGACCCGGAGATCGGCTGAATGGTTTCGAAAACGGTAAAACTCAACTGTTTAACTCTTGAGCAGGTGTAAAATGAGCCTATTTTCAAAAAAAACTTAAGTGTTTCTTTAAGACTCATTTGACAGGTACAAGTTCCTCAGGATTTTTCCTTTTGTGTTAATTGTTCAGTGCCTTAATTAATGTGGACTTTGGACTGTTATCTGTGCCGATCATTACCTCATGGGGTATATTCTCAACAGTTGTGTGCACAATTTTGTTTAAAATACAGAAATAGTGTAATAATTTGACATTGCAGTTCCAATGGGATATAATGTGATGTTATGGCTCACATTTACATTTAACCAAACTTTGCAGATTGGGCATTTTGGACATTTCATTGTACTGTTCAGAACAGGTTAAAACAGTTAAAATTTAAGTTATTAAAATTTATACAGTGTTTTTTTTAATACTATAATGTGCAGCCACATTTATTTGTTGTTTTGTAGTCACTGTTAAAAGTGACACTTGTTAACCTTGAATAAATGTTATTTTATTCAATCTATCTTCTCATATTTTTCTTCAATTATATTTTTAATGTTTTATTGACAAATGTTGTTTATGTAAAGTTAATCACTGAAATGCTTAGAATATACACATTTAGATTTATTTTCTGAGGTTATATCCAGGACTCAATTACAATGTTTATTCACATACTGTATGATTAAGTTAATTTTAGTAAGAAAATAAAAGTTCATAAAAAACCTAATTAAAATGAGGACGGGTTACCTGTACCATTAAAAGTATCTGAGTAATATTAGTATTATTAGTTTACTCAACTTGATTTTATTGTGTTCAAATTAAGTAATGTTAAAGTGTTCAATATACTGAAAAAAGGCTGCAAGTTGAATCAACATAAAACATCCAATGCAGCCACTTACCTCACTTTTTATAAGTTAAATCTAGGATATTACTTTTTACAGTGTAGGTAAAGAATTTCCATGACAAATTGCACTAGCATGGTTTAAATTAGTGGTTCTCAACGGGGGCATTCAGAGAACAACAGGGGTCGCTGGAAGCAAGTATTTTGAAAGGGAGTCGTTCAGGTTTTAATGGGGGGTGTTTACGAGTTTAAATGTAATGCAAATTTGTGTGTGTGTGTATATATATATATATATATATTGTATATAATAATCACTTTAAGTGGGTTATTTGGACTATTTATGTTAAATTATGTTTTTTAAAACTTACGCGCATAGTGTGACTTCATATTGAGTGTGCGTAGAAATAATTCGTAAGCAGCCGCTTAAAAAAACAAAAACAAAAGAAACCTTTGTCCGCAGCCAGTGTTGTATAACGTAGTTAGGCACTAGGCAGGTTTCTTGTTCATTTCTATTGAATGTCAATGTTGATTTGATTGAATGTCAATTTCTAATGTCAAAAATATGATGTGCAGTCAAGTTTGGGTGTGTGTATGCTGTTTAAATGATTTTTCTCACCGATAAGCTTGTTGTGCAGAGTTTTGACGAGTTTGCTTGATGTTATTTCTTATTCAAAAGTGGTTTTCAATAAATCATGTTCCCATTCACTCCAGCGACGAATTTATTCATTAAAATTAATAAAAATAAATTCTTTACATAGATTTAACTAATGCCAATGCCTAATGCCAAAATGTTGTCTTTCTTTAGAGTGTAATTAGAAAAAGACAATTTGATGGATAATTTAAATATATTCTGTAATCACATTTTGGTAATGTATTAATTCTACCGTCATATCTGAGTGCGAAAAGCTGCTTAGTTTCAAGATAGTTAAAAATAATTAATAATACAATAAGAATTTAATTGTTCATGTGTGTTTATTCTTGCAATACTCTTCTAAATGCGTAATAAAACCCAAGTGCCACTAAAGTGCCTAAATTACCACTTTAATGACTGTATAACCTACTGTCTTTTTACTGTCCAATGACAGCCCATCTTATATCTACTTTGAGTGGCATGGGAGTCTCAAGGAGTGTGGTTCCAGAGCGCAAGCCCCGTGATGTTCCACATCCCTAAAGCTATTTTCGTGTCCAGGGATTGGGATGTCAAGGCTCCTGCCTTCGACTGCCACCCGATCCACTTTGTACCGGCCCCTTATAATCACTCCTGCAGGTGGTGAGCCTACGGGAGGGGCGGCCCCAAGTCGGTCCTTCGCATGCGAGCCTTGGGAGACCCTACACGGGGCATATAGCCCCGTACAACATAGCTCCTAGGATAAGGTGACAGTAAGGTGGCAGTTCAAGAAGTTAGGAACTTGGGTGTTCTCTTTGATACCAATCTTTCATTTGAAAGCCATGTTTCTAGTATCTGTAAAACCGCATTCTTCAATCTTAAAAATATGTCTAAATTACGACATATGCTCTCAATGACAAATGCAGAAAAGTTAGTTCATGTGTTTATGACCTCAGGCTTGATTATTGTAATGCTCTATTGATCCCTGAGGGAAAATGGGCAGCCACCCAGTAAAGTACATATCTACCCACCTCTTCTAAAATTATGTAAGATTTTCAATTACTTTCAGTTTCTGAGAAAAGCAGTATGTTCTTGTAAAGGGTGTTTGCTCTTTTTAACCTTTGTACAGGGTGTGACAATTCAGCATCATCCCTGGCTACCATCAGCAGCTTGCCTAACAGGACTGCAAGTAACTGCCTCAGAACTATTTTTATGTGAAAAAAAAAACAAATGTGGAACCGTTAGATTATTAATACCCCAGATTATTATTACCCTAACCCTTGCCCTGCAAGCTTAATAAACAAACTACAGCTAGTACAAAACACAGCTGCTTGAGTTCTTATCAGAACCAGGAAATATGACCATATTAGCCCCGTTCTATCAACACTGCATTGGCTCCCTATTAAACAGCATATACATTTTAATATATTGCTGATTACTTAGAAAGCACTAAAGAGTTTAGTTCCCAGCGAGCTCTAAAAGCATTATAGTCCTTCATGTCTATTGCGTTCTCAAAATTCCGGCCAGTTGATAATACCTTGACTGCAGGCGATAGATCCTTTTCCTATTTAGCACCAAAACTCTGGAACAGTCTTCCTAACATTGTTTTCGAAGATGGACTAAAACACATCTCTTTGCCCTAGCATACACATAACACATTATAGACTTCTATAATTCAATGTTAGGCTGCATAGATTAGGTCAGCCGGAACACTTCCCATAAATCGGGATGTGCTCTTTACATCATAAGAAGAATGGTATAATTTTAGTATTGATGTTTATGCGGAGGTTTACCGCAAACCGCCGGATCCAGGCCGTATCCAGATCTGATGAAGGCCTCCTTTCCTTTACCTCTGTACAGATAATTGTTGTCGGGATAATTCTGGTTCGCGTGGCTATGCCAAAGAGATAAAATTCTGTATTAGAAATTTTAAGGCCAGACAAGTAGTATGTTGAGGGTTGGTTTTCTGGGGACAGACTACATGCCTGCACACATATATTCAGCCGCTTTGGAACAATCTACATTGTTAAACACGCTATATAAATGAAAATGACTTGCCTTGACTTAGACTGCTACCCCCACGACCCTGCCCCGGATAACAGTGAAAACTAATTCCATGCTTTCTAATGATATCTCAAATAATGATACTTGAACAGTATAAATGATGTTTGAGAAGGTAACGCATCTTATTCTAAGCAAATACCTATAGTAATAAAATAATTGTTTGCACAATTTAATAATATGAATATAATATATTTTATGCACTTTTGAACTACAGAGACACATGCTTTAACCCTCTGGGGACCAAGGTGTATTTGGGGTCCTTGAGAGGTTCTGACATGCTCTGACATTTGTGCTTTTTTCAGTTGCTCATAAACATATTAATGACACAGGTGAAATTACACTCTATTTAGCAGAAACAGGGCTACCTATGTGTAAGCAATAAGTCCGCACACCAGAAGATGCTCCTACAAAAATTTAATGGTTGCTCACCACGTGTAGTGTACATACTTACATGTACACGTGGTGAGCAACCATTACATTTTTGTAGGAGCATCTTCTGGTGTGCAGACTTATTGCTTACTTCTGTTACTATCTTACTGCCCAGCACCCAGTTTTATTGTTTTTGATGTGCGTGCTACACCTTTGGAACTCTACCATAATATGTGAGCAACATGTTTGTACATGTTTGTATTTTTGAGAGAATATTGTTTATGCGTGGTTATTGTAAAAACTAAAAATGAAAGTTTCTGAAATAAGGCCACGAAACACATACTAAATACGTGTCCACAAGACTTTTGACTAATGGATGTTGTTGTCTAGGGTTTTTTCTTCAAAATGATCTGAAAATCATCCTGCCTCATCATTCACATAAAGCTGTGAATTGTTTTATATTGTGAAAAAAAAATTTTTTTGTTTGCCAAGGCAATATACGAATGGGCGTGAACGGCTCAACCCCATCATGTATAATTAGGTGATTCTCACCTGAGAAGACAAAGACCCGCATAATAATGAGCCTAACATTCAGAGAGAATATATATATATATATATATATATATATATATATACATACATATGTATATATATACATACACACACACACACACACACATATATATATATATAAAATCAAAATATAAATGAAAGTCAAAAGCACATTTTTAGTCATACCTGGAAACAAATCATGTTCAAATAGGTTATAGAATTGGTTCAAAGTTCCAGTTGGATACATCTTGAAAAGAAAATTGTACTACTGATTAGTTTATTTTGGACAAAACATTTTTGACGAACACTACACTAACTATAAAAACAAAAGCTTATTTGATGTGGCTGTAGGTATTAGAAATTAAATTTGTGCTATAGATACGCACTTTCATGAGATCGCAACGATATGCCTATGTTACAGACGAATTAAGAGAGACAATATTTCGTTGACTCATTTTTGTTATAAACTTTTTCGTGCATGTTACGCAATTTATGGCATGTAATTACTACATTAAGTATTAATACACACGCACTCCACACATAGGGTGGCCATTGCCATAACACTGAAAAGGAGGACGGGTGGGGTGGGGGTGGGGGTGGGGGGATGGGGGGGTGTTTGTTGTGACCAGTACCAGAATTTTTTTTTCTGGACTTACTAAGATAAAAACATAAAATTATTACAAATACATAAATAAACAAATAATCTGGCAACATAGGGTCATCATGTTCACCAAGCCATATTTTATCAGCGTTCAAAAATCTGCATGGTTTTAAACCCAATACATTCATATAATATTCATTCCCATTATTAAAATAAACGTTTGGGGGTTTGCGTCGTGTAAATATTATATATAATATTAAGTGTTGGCAAACTGTTTCCTTGCGTAAGCAACTGGAACATTTCTTAAAAATGTAGAATACTTTCCAGACCATTACATATAGTATTATAAATTCAGACGTTTGTGATATATATAAAAAAATTAAACCATAAGATTATCTTTTTTAAATTAGATTGAACACGGAGCAATTTTTTCCTGTGAGTGAGACTGGAAAACCCGTAGTGGATTTAAGCGGAGTGATACCAGAACGCGTTAGAGTGCAGAGAGGAACAGGCTTTTGCTCCAGTCCTGGCTTTGCGTCCGCGCCGTTAGGAGCTAAGCTCTAGATTAGTGTATTTTTTAACTAATTTGCGGTAAAACTAGTCGATCACGAGTGGCTCATCAGGTAGATCTATACATAAACTCATCTTTCAGGGATTTTTTTTTTTACCGATTCAGATCAATTCCAAAAAGGAGGACAAATGAGTGTCCGGCTTGAGGCTGTGCCGGACACGGAGCTTAAAATCCGGACTGTCCGGCCAAAATCCGGACGTATGGCCACCCTATCCACACACCTAATCTACCCGAGGGGTTTATAGTGCGTATCATTTGCACACAAAAGCTATTTTGGGCGTAGGATTTTAAGTTTTTATGATGTATTAGACATTTTATTTCAACGTATTTCAGTCGATTTTTACTCATCTCAGTATAGCAATATAGTTTGGTAAACGCTGTTCATTCATTCACACACAGAAAGCGATTCATTTTTCAATCTTTTTGCGGTTTACATAGGCTATTTATCGCGATTACAACAAAGAAAAAAAGTTACTACATCAGCTTGATCCATCGCTCCTCGAAATGAATTAAAACCAGCACTTCTGATGTATCCCAGGATTATTCCTTACAGCCTCGCAAGACGACGTAAAGTAGCCTACTGTAATCTGATTATTAAACGTGTGTTTTATCGAGTTGATGTGGGGGCGTTGACACGTTTGCATGGATCGCCTCAGATCATTTGTGTTTGAATAGCGCGCGCTCTCCGTGGGCGTGATCAAATTAACAGATAATGAGCTGAAATTAGATCGACTGACATCTCTCTCTTTTCATATAGATTACATAAACAGAGAATGTTTGTTTTTGTTATGAATTAGACCATTTAAAAGTACACATTTAAATGATTATAACGATATATAGCTTATGTCTGGGTGAATAGTATTCGCTGAGTTTTGTTTAAGTTTAGAGATGTGCTCCAAAAAAAAAAGACTCTGGTGACGGAGAGCCAGAATGCACACCCTGTTTATTTTCTTTATTTTACAAAAGCACAATGTTTTGTTTCAATTGTAAGTGGACACATAAAAAAAGAAGACATTCAACTGTTTATTTTTTTCATATTTATTAAGTCTGTATGACCAAAAATGACGGAGCATTTTAAGTCTATTTTGCTGCTATGTGAAAAAAATCCAGCAAAACGTGCCGGCACATTTGCCGACCCCAGAGAGTTAACCACGAATGTGGACAGTGGCTAATTCTTTAATATGATGCCACGTTTAAGTTAAAGCTCTTTTTCTTCACAAAAGAGTTTCCACACTCATTTTTACGCCATATGAAGTATTGATATAAAGTTAAACATGAAAAAAAAGATTGTCGACACTTCAGAAATGTCATTGATTAATGGCATTCCATCAGCTATATCGGGAAAATCCTTGGATGGAAACCTGGCTCTTGATAATCTTCAGGTTATGAACTTTAGGGGGCACTGAGGCAGGAATGTGCAAACTCAAATTTAAAGGGTTAGTTCACCCAAAAATGAAAATTAAGTCATTATTTACTCACCCCCATGCTGTACTAACCCCGTAAGACCTTCGTTCATGTCCGGAACACAAATAAAGATATTTTTGATTTAATCTGAGAGCTGGATCAGCCCTCCATAGACCACCTAAGGGACTGGCTCTTGACAGCCCATAAAAGTCATTAAAGAAAAGGTTTAAATATCCCATGTGCCTACAGTGGCTCAATTATAAGTTTATCAAGCGACGACACTACTTTATTTGCGAAAAAATAAATAAATAACGACTTTATTCGACTGCTCCATTACTTCCTTATTTGTCTTGAGACGAGACTTGAAGAGATTTCCAGAACGCATGCGCGAGAACTGAGACGAGGCCTTTCTTCTTTGACTATTTCTTATTCCGGCTGCTCATCCCCTTTGGAGTATTACCGCCACCTACCGCATAAGATGACGTGCTGATATAGCCGGAAGCGCAAAACTTTCTGTTTATAAGCAGAGGAAGACGCGCGCTGTGCAAACATTTGTAAAATCGCAAATATGTCTGCTGATTTCGAACTAGAAGAAGAATTAAATTTTTTCAACCAACCGTACCTTTTCGAACCTGAGTATACAGATGCCGAACTGCAAGATATGGAAAATGCTGCAACACAACCACAGTCCAAAGTTCTTGAAAAACAGAGAGCATTGGAGAGCTGGTGGTGTAAATGCCACCATTGTCAAGCGATGCCCACCGAAGAAGAGAGCGTGTGCTGCATTGATTGGGACATTCTAATGCCACAACTGGAAAATCTTGAAGACGCGGACAATGGAACAAGTGAATTTACCTGTGTAACAGAGGACCCCGGTTTTCCGCCCCTGCTAAGTTCCAGTGTATTAGAGGTTTTTTTTTATTTGCCGAAAGTCAACTGGAAGCGACGCCCGAGACCAGAAGGACCAGGTGGCACACTATCTGTTGAGTAAGTAGGTTTATTTAAACTAGAGTTTATATACATGATGCATATATTTCTACAATGCATGTTTTACTCTGCTGCGTGTGTGTTGGTGTGTGTGAGAGAGAGATAAAACACTCTTGGCAATGAATATTTTTGTGAGTATGATCTATTTTCTATTTTCAGTCAGTGCAGATTGGTGGCGTACAGGGTAGTGCTCGAGTGGATCCTAAAGGGAGAAAAACTTGGAAGACACAACAGGAAAGCTCTTCCATCATGTGTTGTGCGAGCCATTCGCGAGAAATATCCATCACCATCAGGAGTATATGTTGGTTACAAGGAAGCAGAAGAAGCGTTCATGCAAATGTAAAAAAAAACACCACAATAGAGATTTTTCAATTATGCTTTATTTTTCAATATTACTTTAAATGTTTATCTAACTCAAGAGGATATTGCTGTACATCTCTTTAAATAAAAATTAACATAAATAAAATAGTGGCTTCTGTTTGTCAATTAAAGTTTAACTAATATTTTTTTTTCAGAAATGATTAAGGTTTTAACATATGAAGTACCTCCTTTTGTTATCACTGCAATAGACAATCACTTTGTTATTCAGTGATGTCTTACACAAACATTTGTTCTAACCAAAATAAAAACGATTTCTTAATCAAGCATGTCGAGGTAGCATTTCACAAAAAGAAAAATGAAGCAATACAAGGTAGTATTTTACATAAAGAAATAACAATCAACACGTTCAAGTGTAATACAACTATTACAGTATGACATTGAATGTTGTTTATTTGCTAAACCTTGACGCATGTTTTGCAATAACTGCTTCCTTTTCCAGTTTGTTTTTTGTTGCGATATTGCACGGTAAAACGGGCAAAGAAACTTCAGAGTTCGGATCCTTGTAAAGCACAGCTGGGTCATTTCGCCGGTCCAGCACCTTTTGAAGAAGTTCTTCCCTGAATGTTTGTGTAGTTGGTTCATAAATTTTCCTTGCCACCCACTCTTTATTTTGCTTGGGGAAAATAACGTTGTATCGCGGTACACCTATAAAATCGAAATGTATATATTTTTAATTTCTTATTTTTTATGGAATAATTAAATTACCCAGTCCTTTTTTCGATCAGTGTGCATATTTCATATATATATATATATATATATATATATATATATATATATATACATATCTACACACACACGCAATTTAATTGTGTGTGTGTGTATATATATATATATATATAACTTTAAAATAAACAAATATATGTATATATACTCACAGACACACAATTTTCAAATGTGCATTTAGTGATGTAAACACACCACTTTTGAGAAGCTAAGTACTTGCCTGATCTGGTTGTGGCCTGTTGTCGGTTTACATTTTCGTTGTGATCCATAATAGCAAGTTGTGTACGTGCTGTCATCGATGAGTAGTGGAAATGCAGGTTCTTTCTACAGTATTTCAGAAGAACTGAATGGTAAACCTCAAGACCACCTAAGAGATTCAAAAAGTGCTTATTTTTAGAAAGTTTCCAAATACTTTTTAAATTGAATCGATATTTGTTTAGCAGTTACTTGCCAGTGTGCTTGAAGAAGGCCATTTGCCTCATGTCCTTCAAGAGATTTTGTTGTAAAACAAGAGATGATAGGGTTTGAAAGGCAGGCAAATCTTTACGAAGCCATCGTTTCCTTCTTTGCTGGTCAGGAGTGAGGTCATCGTGGGCACATCGTTGTTGCCGTCCATTTTCTTCCCACTGGTGTTCACCACAAATGTGATGGAGAAGGGATTTCCACTTTTCTATCAACACCTGTTCAAAATAATTTACAATGTAATTTTTGCTATGTGTTTGCCGATATAAGAGTGTTTTGCCAAATATAAAAAAAAATATAACATACATCGTGGTTGCCGCTGCAGGATGCACAGGAATACCACAAGTGGTTACATATGCTTTTAACCCATGGCTGAAGGTCAATATTTTCTTTTTTTTTGGAAACTGACAGTAATTTTTTGAAGAAACCTGTAAAAAATAACGACAGTCATCAATTAAACACTTTATTATCTTTGGTGGTAACCACAGTGCATACAAATATTTGGTATTTTTAATCATTATTCATTAATAATTTGTAGATTACGAAACAAAAATTACATTATATTTAAACAAACATATAAACTATTATGAAAATATTTACATACCCTTCACTACATGTCAGATGTCAAACTCGTGATGTATTTGTGGATAATCAACCCTCATAATCTTTCGTACAGATGGGGATCTGTCCGTAGTCATCACTTCAATGTCTATTCCCTTTTCCAAAAGAGAGTTCAGCCCTCTCTTAAAGCCCACAGGCTCCATGCCAACTGAGCTTGATGCCTCTGTAACCTACATTTTATTTATTTATATGTGTATAATAATTAATAAAAACAATTGTTAGTACTGCAATAACCTTATTCGTTTTTAATTAAAAAAAGAAGGAATATGCAAACTTGAATTGAATTAATGACTTCAAAGTTCCAATATCCATGGAGATTATTAGTTATAAATAATTGCATGTACACTGACCTGGACCAACTCATAGTGGACCACCTGATTGGTTGAATCGTCCATTAAACTGTATGTACAGTACTTTGCTGAGAATCCAGGGCTTTTCAAAAAACATCAATGGTGTTAAAATAGTTATCATTTAACAATAAATTATTCTAAAATTGTTTTCACTTGTACCAATAGTTATGATTTACACTTACCTGTCATTTCTTCCATCCCCTGCCAAATGCACACCTTTTTGCAGTACGTTCTGCATCCGCAAGCCTTCCAAAATATTCTCCTGTTGTTCTTTGTACATAACATCTACAACAGGGATTAGATATGAGGACTGTATACCGTAGAAGGTTGTTTTCTTTGGTAATTGTAGGTTGAGCAATGTAGCCCAGTCATCAATGTCCACATATGTTGCCCCTGTAAACAGTGTACACGCTGCAACAAGAAGGTTGTTAGCTGGCATTCCTCGAATATCATCACATGAACCCCATTTTCCATGATGACCATTACAACATTCCCATTTAACACGTATCAGGCTACCACAAGTTGTTTTTTGGGTCTCAATTATTGATGCTCCACAATAATGGCATCTATTAAACAGCTCCATCAAACTCGACTCATTCACAATCCATTTGCGGACTTTTAATCTATTTTCTTCATCATCCTCTGTAGTCGGAGTAGATGTTGAGGTGGAACTTGGAGGAACAAAGCTTGTGTCATTCTTTTCTGACGGAGGATTCAGGGAAAGCATGCTGACATCAAGACTAAGACCTTCTGATAGGTTTTCATTGTCAGCGTCTGTTTTTTCACACTAAATGGAAAAACAATATATATAATTTAAATTTGTGTTTGAAATAATTACAAAGAATCCAAAAAAAATAATACAGCACATTAAAAATACATAACTTTTAAATTGTTTAAATTAAAAAAAAATGTTTGCAAAGTAAAATCTTATTTATAAAGTAAACTTACAAATTGATAGGACTGCAGGGAAGGCGTAGTACGTCCCAGATGTTGATGAATTTGAACACTTTACAGCTGTAGCTGGACTTGATAAAACCAGACGAAGACTTGACGTCAGGGTGTAGTCCGGTTCTTGCATAGAACTACGGATGCTATATTGTTTAACTGGGGTTGACTGGGGAACAGTATTCAAATATGAAGCCGAGAATAATTCATCTGTTACAATGTTTTCACTTAGATCAGTTTGTGGAAGAAAACTTTTGGGGACTGGATCTGGTGAATCTAGGTCCTGACTGCGCTGAGATGTTTCTTTTGTCTCCTGAATTAAAAAAAAGAAAAAAAAAAGGAAAAAAATCACTGTTGTAATTCAGATGTAATAATTTTATACCATGTGCAATTTATTTCAAATACATTTTAGCATATATATATATATATATATATATAGAGAGAGAGAGAGAGAGAGAGAGAGAGAGAGAGAGAGAGAGCAAAAAAACTAATATAACTAATACAAAGTAAAGTTATTTTTAAAAAAAAAAAACATTGCGCTTACACTTACCGTGTAGTTCTGTATAACCAGGGCTGGACTGGCCATCTGGCATACCGGGCATTTGCCCGGTGGGCCGACGTGCTTTTTGGGCCGATACATCTCAAACTTTCATTTTTTTTTTTAACGGCCCATACAACTCATATCAGCGGCCCATTGTGTTTAGTTTTGCGGCCGCGACGCTGGAATTTGTGCCGTTGAAACGCGTCGGACAAAAAAAGTCAGCGTGGGATCTTTCTTTCTCAAAGACCGGCCCATGAAACACGGAGATCAGCGGCCCATTGGTTATTTTCTTGATTGACAGTGGGCTGGTCCAATCACATCTTTAATCACCTCCCCCTCTGAGCGAGCGTGCAGTGTCAGTGAGTATCTGTCGAAATAGAGAGCCTAAGTCCCGCCCCTTCCGGACGGCCACCATGGGACCTAACTTCGGAAAAATATTGAATGGTAGTCAATGGCGAGTGACAACTTATTTTTTTATTCCGTCTGAACTGTGCCCTCAATTACACATATGATGTTTGTCAATTTAAAAGATACATTTTAAAGTAAAGAAAGTCGCAGTTTGATGTAAAAGCGTTGAGGTATAAGACTGTGAAAATACGTAATTACAAAGACTACAAACCCCAAAGGCGCACATTTTCACATTTTCTCCCAATGAATGAAGCTAACTTTACTGAGGCTGCCTGTCATTGTTTCTACAGCCTTACGTTATAATTGTAACGTTACGCCGTCCTACCTGAGTGTTTTGAACCAGACTGCACACACACGAGCAGCGGATCTCGTTTCTCTTCCCGGGAGATGTAGTTCACAGAGCGATTTTCACATAAAACTAAACGTTACTCTTCTGTTGTATGACAAACTGCGACGTTTTTGACTTTGAGAATCATCTTTTAAATTGACAAACATCATATGTGTAATTGAGGGCACAGTTCAGACGGATTAAAAAGATAAGTTGTCTCTCCCCATTGACTTCCATTCATATTTTTTCCGAAATAAGGTCCCATGAGCCGGAAGCGAAGAGGCGGGACTTAGGCTCTCTATAGTCAGAGCGATGGAGAAGAAACGCAAGGAATATGTGCAGAGATATGGCGTGAAAAAAAACAGCCTTCAGTGTCTGATGATGAGTGAGAGGGATCACGAGAGACATTAGTGAGTGTAGAGAACTGTGGTAAGCAGATTTAGGGGTACTTTCAGGGCAGGCTGTGAGAAGGAACCTACCACCCAGTTACGCATTATTTCTACATCTGCATATTTGACGACTACGCATTTTACTAGAATTATAATGAGATTATGAGACCCGTTTGTAAACCATATTTTCCACCAAAATAAAAGCTGAATGCCGCTTCCATCAAAATAAAAGATAATGTGTTTATATCTCTAAGTTACAGGAATTAGTTCCAAGCTAATTTTGAAAGTTGCTTTTATTTTTCAGTGCATGTGTTTTAAAATATATGGCTGTACTGTCATGTGATTAATATTATAATTATGATTAATTATGTAGTATGTAGACAGACACTATTTCCCAACTAAAAGAGTTTTGAGTTTTTCTTTGTTCAATTTGCACACTGAATATGGGTTAGAGCTCTTAATTTTGAACTCTCAAAGTGCACCAGATTGATGAATTTAAAATTAAAAAGCACAAAATTTTCTTACGGGGGAGCATGCCCCCGAACCCCCCTAGAGGGACAGAGGTTACTATTCAAATATGTTGTGAGAAACACTGGTATTGCTAATGCAATTGGAGAATTGTACATTTTACACTAGATATTCCATCTCACTCATTAGATGGCATTGGTGGGGGTAAAAGGAGTTGTTGGTATGCATATTCAAGGGCGTACACAGTTCGGTTGTGTTTATGTTCATATGTAGTGGGCCAGTCTCGGCCAAAATGCCCGGGCCGATTTTTTGTCCCAGTCCAGCCCTGCTGTTAAATGTAACACTGAATCAGTGTTGGGGTTAATGAGATAATTAAGTGATTAATTTAGTGATGATTGAGCATTATTGAAGACACCTGATGTTAACAAGCAGAATCACTGAAGGAGAAAATCACAAATTGTAAGCCACCGTTATGGTGATCAGTGTTTGATTTAGTTGGGCTCTTGACACTTATACTTTCACTTTATATTTTGCTTGTTTGCTGTTATTGATTTATAACAGTCAAATGAATGAAGGCAAGTATAATCTGATACAGTTGGTTATATTTCAATATAATCATGCTGTGATTTGAGAAATGAAACTTATTCAGATGATTTGGTTAAATTTGTTAGTAACAGCTCTGTGATAATGCAGTATTGATTGTCAATATTTTCTATAAATTCAAAATATTTAATTTTTAATAAAAATATTTAATAAAAATTGTTCTGATCAAATCACTGCCAACTGCATTTATTTAGAAACACAGACATCAATAATCAGCCTGTCTATCTCAACCGTGGTGACATTAATAATCCTTGTTGCCACCAATCACAACTCATTAATGGCTCCCATCCTGCATTGTGGTATGAATAAATTATGATCTGAATTGTCTATGTAATTTACTTTTCCTACTTGAATATTCTACTCGTCACCGTTGTTGAGAAGCTTTGACTGAATCTTGAGGTCTGTGTGTGCCTTAAAGAAAGATTTTTTAAAAAACTTCCATTATATTATATCTAGCATTCTAAATATTTATGCAGAATCTCAGTTATACATTTACCAACAAAATGAATCACAAATATAAATTTCAAATGATGAATGTCATTACATGACCAATACCATTTTATATTTTTTTTGTATCTTTGTTCATCTGGCAGGTATAACTCAGATGCAACAGTCAATTAAAACATAAAGTTTATAATGTAAGGCTCAAGACTAAAGCAAACACTGATCTCCATAACGGTGGCTTAATTTTAGATTTTCTGCTTTAGGTGTCTTCACTTCATGATCTTATTAACTTTAACACTCTTGAGTGTGGACTCCCAGGTGTGTTAGTTTAACACGGGAGATTGTCGTGACGAAGAACCGTAATTAACTGACCAGTTGAGCCATATCGCATTAAATATTGCTATCGATATGTCCTCGATATTAACGCGACTTGGCTCAGCTTGTCAGTGATCTACGGCTCTTTGTAGTGAATGCCGCTCCATCTGAAAGCAGGTGAAGGTGATTTACTGCAAATCAATGAACCGGTTTTACTCAATACATGTGCAAAATAATATAGTGCAATATATCGCCCAGCCCTACAGCAAAGACCACAAAGATAAAGTTATAATGATGATTGTCATGACATAAACTAAACCATTAGATATTTATTTTCTATGTTCATCTGGAAGTCATAACTCATAAACAATAGCCAAACAAAATCTAGAGTTAATAATGTAAGTGTCAAGAGCCCAACTAAATCAAACACTGATCTCCATAACGGTGGCTTACAATTTGTGATTTTCTCCTTCAGTGATTCTGCTTGTTAACATCAGGTGTCTTCAATAATGCTCAATCATCACTAAATTAATCACTTAATTATCTCATTAACCCCAACACTGATTCAGTGTTACATTTAACAGCCTGTAGTGTGCACACTGAGTAGTGTTCATTTCATCTGGGCAAACCCATGTAGGGGCACCATGGAAACCATGGACAAAACTGGCTGGGTCCCAGTTAGATAGCCCAGGTCAAACCAATGTGGGCCCCACATGACTGTGTTGGCTGGGAAGGCGGCAGACGCTTTTAACCTCCTAAGACCTGGTTGTCCTCATACGAGGACATCAAATTATTTGTTGTGTGTCCAGGGGTCAGAAAGTAAAAGTCCTGCCAAATTTTTATTCCACCCACAGCAAAAACTCCAGTGTTAAATGAACTTTACTGGGAGTTTATTTGGATCCAGACTCAAGAGTGTTAAAGTTAATGACATAATTAAGTGAATAATTGAGTGATGATTGAGATATAATTGAAAACACCAGATGTTAACCGGCAGAATTACTGAAGGAGAAAATCTATATTTTTAGTCACCGTTATGGTGATCAGTGTTTGCTTTAGTTGGGCAGGTGACCTTTAATTGCTTTACTAATGTGTTTGTTTGGCTGTTTTAACAGCTGGATGAACAAAGAGATCAGATCAGATGATTTAGATCATGTTTAGACATAATCATCATTTGATCTGAATCACTGAACTCATCAAAGTATAATGATCATATCAGCAGCACTGTGATTCTATAACATTAGATCAAGATTTTTCAAAATAAACCAAATGATATCTTACACATTGTTTTGATAAATAAAAATTCTTCTTTTAGGCACACACACACATCAAGATTCAGTGTATGAATCTCAACAATGGTTACAAACAGAATATTCAAATAGGGAAAGGAAATTACTAAGACAATTCAGATCATAATTTATTCATACCCCAATGCATGATGGGAGCCATGAATGAGTTTTGATTGGTGGCACCCAGAATGAACTGCAACATGCTGTATAATTGTCACCATTGTTGAGAATCACAGGCTGATTCTTGATGTCTATGTGAGCCCATAAAGTATTTAGAATAGAACAACTTTTAAGAAATCTTTTGGATAATATTTACATTTCTGAAAATGTTATACTGTGTAATCAAAAGGTTAAATTCTACAAATGAGTTTCGTGACATGATGATTATTGTCAAAACATAACCAACCTCAGCGCATCAGTTTTCCTTGTTGTTCATCTGGCTGTCATGACTCATGTACAGCAGCCACACGACTTGTAAAGTTAATGATTTAAGAGTCAAGAGTCTAACTAAAACAGACACTGATCACCACAATGGTGACTTAAAAATGTGCAATTCTCCTTCAGTGATTCTGCTTGTTATCATCAGGTGTCTTCAATAATGCTCAATCATCACTCAATTATTCACTTAATTATCTCATTAACTTTAACACTCTTGAGTCTGGATCCAAATAAACTCCCAGTAAAGTTCATTTAACACTGGAGTTTTTGCTGTGGGTGGAATAAAAATGTGGCAGTACTTTTACTTTCTGACCCCTGGACTTTTCCACCCAAAACTCGGGTCTCAGGAGGTTAAAAAGCGGCTGCCGCCGGCGGTCCGCCATCAAACGTGTTTGCGATTACGCCTTTCTGACGCTTCTACTGCCTCCGGAGCGCCGCCGGCGGCCCGCGGACTCATTGCTATCTGGGATGAGTTTTTTCATTGCACGTAACAAGACAAGAGAAATAGTGTTGACATTTGAGGGGAGTGTTAATTTGTTCATTGTGTCCCCTTGGTCACTGTGGTCTGAGATGCCTTGTACAGTGAAAAATATTTTTTGAATTTATTTCCTCATATTACTATTATTATTAGGTTATATTGTTGAGTCCTAAGGACATTATTTGAACAGTGAAAATAATAATAAAAGAGTTGATGATGTGAAATGTCACTAATGCTGATTATTTATTTGATTCGAAATATTTAAAATACTTTTACTGCAAAAATTATGTATGCGATTAATTTAGATTAATTAATCACAGAGTATGTAATTAATTAGATTAAATTTTTTCTTAATGCACCATTTAAACGCCAGTATATTACAGAGCTAGCATAAAACTTTATTGATGAAAAGTAGATTTTATTTTATTTTTGAAAAATGCATTTAAAAGTTCACAGAGAGCCATGTCCTCGGGGCCCCTTTGTTCGTGATCTCCTGGGTTCTAATCCAGCTGTGTCCTCCTTATGGGAGAACCCTGGTGTTATGGATCATTTGTCCATCTGTTGCACATGGGTAAAATATCCCATCAATAAACTATATTTGCCATAGTTAGAAAACACATTTATGGGTCATATTTCATAACTACATTGGTTTTATTATGTGAAACCTAATGTACACCACACAGTGGACACAATACAACACAACAATGTACATTAATGCTATTCATTATTAGCCTTGAAATGAACTGTATAAACACTGCTCACAGGGGCATAAATGTACAGCATACATGTCCCTGTCAAATAGGTGATAGACTTAAAGAGTTAGCATTATTTTACAACTCCCCAAGAGTTAAACAGTTGAGTTTTACCGTTTTCAAATGTATTCAGCCGATTTTATGATATTTAGAAGAATATCCGTAACCTGGCGGTTTCTGGTCTCATTGACTTCCACAGTAGGAAAAAAATATATATACTATGGAAGTTAATGAGACCAGAAGCTGTCTGGTAACTGATATTCTTCTAAATATCATAAAATCGACTGAATGGATTCGAAAATGGTAAAACTCAACTGTTTAACTCTGGGGGAGTTGTAAAATGAGCCTATTTCCAAAAAAAGTGGAGTATCCCTTTAATCATTCAAATTTTTATGTGTGCTTACAACACAGATGGAGACAATGTATTTAAAGCCTTTTTATTAAATTTAAAGCAGAAACATTTAGTGCAAAAGTAAAACCCACTGAAATGAATAAATAATCTTAAAATGTCAACTATATATCACACGAAATACGTTCTGAGGAAACTATTTTGCAAATCGCAATTACGTTACATGCCAACATATAAGCAGTGCTATTACGTTCGTCCTTAACGTAATACTATTGCAGTGCTCATTTGTCCTGAACATAATACATCCAAAGCAGGTTTCTCTACAATTTATGCATAATCGTGGCATTAAATTTTTGACTTTGATACACTTTTAACCTTAAAAATACCTTGTTTAACCATTTTGTAGTATTTAGTGTATTTACACAAAAAGCATTTTCTCAAATAAAACGCAACATACTGATACATTCACAAAAGACATACATTTTATTAACTTGATGTAAACCAAATTCAAGAATCCATACGTTGGTTGCAAGAAACAGATCCAAATTCAGTATTTTATCCAGTGATCTCCTTCATTTCTCAGCAGCGACCGCAAGCAAATCCGTGCTTTTCTGGGAAAGAGCTCTCAGCTGTCTCGTGACGAGGTTTTAGCTACTCAGGACATTGCGCGGCTGAGAATACACGTGGAGAGAGTGATTAGGCGCATTAAAGAGAATAAATTGTTTGATTCCATCATCCCTCTGACTATAGCTGGTAGTATCAACCAGCTTTTTACAGTAGCCTGCCTTCTATCGAATTACCAGAACAAGCCACTGGTCAAGGCTTGGGCCAAATAGATGATCTAAAACAGTGGTTTTTAATCCTGGTCCTGGGGACCCACAGCTCTGCACATTTTATGTCTTCTTTATCTGACACACCCAGTTCAGTTCATAGAGCTCTTTCCTAAATCCAAACCATTGTACCTATTGTAAATACTGTAAAATACATGAAGCACAATTGTCAAATGTTTGCAGAAAATGTTTTTATTCTGTCAAATAAATGTTGTGCCTGGTAACTAACGTCTGTTAGAAGTCAGGTACTTGGGCATATAAATATTGAAGTAATAGCTGTCTGCCTTTTTTCTAATTACTTTTGTGACCTCTGGGCCAACAACTATACGCTGGACTAGCATGTCATCTTGGGCACAAATGACAAAGTCACACCATGCCATTCCTGTCAGCATAAGTTGCCCCTGCACCTGCCAGTAGTACATGTGGCTTTCTTTTAACAACAGTGTTCCTTCTTGCATGTTCAGAAACTTGCAGTCAACGTAGCTGGTAACGTTGGGGCACTTGATCTCAACTAAGCCAAAAGGTGGCTGCGCAAGAGGGTCAAATACTAGGCCATCTGGTGAGGTGCCAAGCCATGGGGCGTTAGGGTGAACAATTAGGCCACAGGGCATGTAGTTAACATTTCTTATTTTGCAGTATTCTTGTGCTGCCGTAAACTCCATTCCTGCACCTGTTTGAGTACAAGTTGTTTCTAAATTTGAGATCATAATGCAAAGTATTGCAATTAGCAAATAAATGTCATTGCAAGGTAGGCTAACAGTTAACTTTGAAATGGATAGTTATGTGCATGTGCACCTCTTTTCATCTCGGCCGTCTGCTTCGTTCCTTTGAGGATGCGTTCAGCCAGAGACTGTGCTGAGCCATCTCCCCTGACAAAGCACACCTCCCTGAAGTGAGAGGAGGTTATTCGAGGCCTGCGCAGCTGATGCCACTCTGAATTTCCAGCCTGCTCTCTGGTTGCCACCTCAATCTTTCTTGCCATTTCAAATGTAACATTCAAGCTTTTCAGGTGGAGGTGTTGTTCATCAGTTAGCTCATGTGCCCAGTCTGTCGGGGCAAGCCGGTAGTCATCTATGGGAAGCTGTGGGAAAGGTGGAGCATCCATATGAATATTTATTACCTTAGTAGGTACTATTGGCTGCTGGTAAGAAAGCACGCTTCCCTTTTGGGCTAAGCCAAGCAATGTCTCCACCAGTGTTTTCCCATCACTGATGGCCATTGTTGCTATGAGGGGCCTCTCTTCGATCTCAAAGTCTTTGTAAGGGTCCTCAATACATAGCAGCCCAATATCACATGGGTTCCCAATCACACCCTTGTAGAGTGTACTTCTGTGAGACAAAGTGATACATTAAATATCCTACTGTGACAAGGTTACAGTTATTTAAATATATATATATATATATATATATATATATATATATATATATATATATTGTACAAAATGGCACATAGTGTCACTTGTGGTGTTCCCAGTCAAAAATGACCGGATACAAAAAAAACATTGCTTATTGGATTCAATCTTTTTGTCACAATTCAGCCCTTGGACCTGTGCATGTGTGGGTACATGCATACACACACTACCCTAACACACAAACTATTTTGAGTATTACACACATTCTTGTTCACATTGAGAGATATGATCCTACCCTGAACTGCATATAATCCATTCATCCATCTGACATTACCACACATGGTAATGTTATTAAAATTGTAATGTTTTGGTAATAGATCTGTTATTTGAAATGTTATATTATAACATGCTGTGCCCTAGCTAATGTTTACATGAATGATCTCAGTGACTGCAGTACAGCACCTCACCTGATTCCTCCTTCCATGCGCCTGTTAAGCCTGGGTCTCGTAATAATCATGCTGTTTATGGGCCCGGGTTTCACTCCCTAATGAAAAAAAGAAAAAAGTCTCCACTATATTACGCTGCACCTCTAATGCTTCTGACCTTAGATCACTATACTTTCTTTTATCAATTTACTATTTTTATTGCTGCATACGTAGCCTAACTCTAACATACATATTAGGGATGGGCAACGATTAATCGTTAGCAAAATAAAAGTTTGTGTTTACATAATATATATGTATGTAGTGTGTATAATTAATTTGTATATATAAATACACACACATGCATGTATATATTTAAGAAATATTTGCATGTATATACTTTATATATTTTTATACCTAATTAATATTATATATAAATATAAATATTTGACATAATAACACATTTTTCTTAAATATATACATGCATGTGTGGGTGTTTATATATACAAATTAATTATACACACTACACACACATATTATGTAAACACAAACTTTTATTTAGCTAACGATTAATTATGATTAATCGTTGCCCATCCCTAACACATATACAGTACATTTGCCTCAACCCTTACTGCAGTTCTGGGCTTGTGCCATTGTTGTTCAGTTTCTGTGCAGGCATGAACAGGGGGGACAACCTGGATATTTAGCTCTGAGTAATGAGCTGTCTGAAAGAGTAGTGCAACAGTGTGATTACACACTGCTGTGCCAGCTTTGCATGAACACTGACTGGAGGTCATGACTGGAGGATCTGAATCACGAAGCACTATCTGTAGAGCACACAAAGAGACAATTGGACAAACATTGACACTGATGTATCCTTTCAAGTGTTTTTGAAGTGAATTTCGCTACTTAAACAGTCAGCAGAACAGAATTAAGAATTGTTCTCGTAAGGTTGCTGGGGTAAGTTTGTTGACAAGGGGTTTCAGTTACAAACTGAAACAGGAAGTGTTTCTGGATCAGTGCTGTTTACATCTAGCAAAATGGTCTATATATATATATATATATATATATATATATATATATGTGCTTTTAAATCAAGAATAAAGCATGTATATCTGTATTTATAAACTGCTTATTAATGTATATTAGCCTAATGCTTTATAATTTAAAATTTGCCTGTTTACTAATGTTTAACGTATTAGTAGTGTGCAGTTATAATAAAGTGTTACCGAAAGAGTTACTGTCAATCAACTTTGCCCCCATTACCTTACTTCTCCATTAACAGAAAGCCCTATTCGGATTAACATTACAAAGGTAGATAGAGTAAGTTAATAATGTAATTTTACCACAGGACTTCTGTAATATCAATAGCCAAATAGCAAGTGATAAGATAGGTTATCTAAAACTAGAAGTTGGAGGGGTTACTCAATTTGCGCATCGCTGTCATGCTTGTACATTACGTTGCTTCCTGATGTGCGCAAACACAAATAACCTATACAACAGGGCAGTTGAATGCTTATCTGATAACCTAGAAGCTCTTGTAACTATTAATTTAACAGTTACCCCGCCTCTCCATGCCCGGTGAACACCGGCTGATGCAGTAAACAGCATTTCACAACGATTTCAGTACAGTAATAGCAAATATCCTTGCTCATTCTCGATTATCTGGTAATATTCTATTCATAAAATACAACCAATAGTACGGTAATGTTAAGTCTTACTTGTGAAAAGCACTATTTTCGGTGGTCCGGCGATTAGAACAGGAAAATGCTCCACAGTGCTCTGGCATCTCATCTGCTGCCACGCAACGAGACTAGGAATACGACCGGTTCAAGATGGCGGCCGGATTTCTCGTTTTCCAGCGGCCAATTGAGAGCCTAAGTCCCGCCCCTTCGCTTCCGGCTCATGGGACCTTATTTCGGAAAAAATATGAATGGTAGTCAATGGCGAGAGACAACTTATCTTTTTATTCCGTCTGAACTGTGCCCTCAATTACACATATGATGTTTGTCAATTTAAAAGATGATTCTCAAAGTCAAAAACGTCGCAGTTTGTCATTCAACAGAAGAGTAACATTTAGTTTTATGTGAAAATCGCTCTGTGAACTACATCTCCCTGGAAGAGAAACGAGATCCGCTGCTCGTTTGTGTGTCTGGTTCAAAACACTCAGGTAGGACGGCGTAACGTTACGATTATAACGTAAGACTGTAGAAACAATGACAGACAGCCTCAGTAAAGTTAGCTTCAGTCATTGAGAGAAAATGTGCGCCTTTGGGGTTTGTAGTCTTTGTAATTACGTATTTTCACAGTCTTATACCTCAACGGTTTTACATCAAACTGCGACTTTCTTTACTTTAAAATGTATCTTTTAAATTGACAAACATCATATGTGTAATTCAGGGCACAATTCAAACCAGATCAAAATATTTGTTGTCTCTTGCCATTGACTACCATTCAATATTTTTCCGAAGTAAGGTCCCATGGTGGTCGACCGGAAGGGGAGGGACTTAGGCTCTCTATAGGGTATCTAGTCTCTATATGATATCTAAGGGTAAAATGACAGCAGTGTAATTCACACAGTTCACCACAGGAAGGCGTCCAGATAAAAACAAATGTTCGTCTTAACCCTAAAACCGTATTCTGGACAAATGTGGGCAAAATAGTTTTGATTTATTTTTAAAAAATACTTCCCTTGATCTGAGCGGTACAAGACTTGGCTGGTTTTCCTAAGTTTGCCTCCTGAACACACACAATTTTTTTTTGGACTTAATTCTACAATGTTAAGTGGGTGGAAAAACCTTTTTAATCTTGTATTTGGGTCAAAAATGGGCACCCATAGAAATGAATGGAAAAACTGTAATTTAAAGCATTCTAAAATAAGCCAGAATAAGACACCGGGTGACAGTAAAGTCACTTCATCTTTAGATTTTACATTTGCCAACAAATACTACATCGTGGATTAAAGTCCATATTTTGTTACATTCAACACAAAATAACTTAAAATAACATTAAAATGTTCTTGCTGCATATTTTATTCTGTTGCGCTTATATTTTTTTCTGTTATTAAAACGTCTGAATCAACGAGGCTTTAAAAGAATAATTCTTAATCAAACTAGTTTTCCTCTAGAGTTACTGCTGTAGAAAAAAATGTTTCAATAGTGTAATTAATACATTTTACCACAGGAGGGCGTTTTCAATTCAAATTTAAAAGTACGTACAATTATTATACCACTAAATATATAAATTAAAGGCGTCATGTGTTTCATGTTGTAACAAACGATTTATTTAACTCGAAATCAATGTAAAATAATGTAATGCAAAGTTTTCCTTTGACTTGAATTAACTAGAAGTAGGTAGACATTTTTAGGTAGAAATAATTAACAGGAGTGTAATTCAGATGACTTTAAGGATGGCCAGTACTTGCAGGAGACATCTGAGCAGAAGAAGGACACCTTTTCTTTTGAGAGGGTGTTTTGAAGGAACAGGGCATAAGCTAATATTTCGCCTCTGAACATATTTAGGGCTTTTAAAAGTCCTCCATGTCGGCACACATCAATCTCAAGGCCTTCCTCATCAATTATTGATGTCGACTCTTTAGCAGACTCCTTGAGAGGTGCCACACATCCCTTTACCTGTGGCCTACAAGACATACAATTAAAGTTATTATTAATATTCCAATAATGGTAGCTGGACTGGAAAATAAAATATGAAAAAACATCATCATCTTTCATAATGAATGTGCCGTTGAAGTAGCCCTTCTCTGTCCTTAATTTTATGGAAAAAAGAGAAACATGATGTAGACAGTTAAGAAGTACAATAAAAAAAAGAAAAGAAAAAACATACCCATGTGCGTTATGTAACCTGTAGAGCTTCCTGTTACCATCCACTGAGACAGAATGCATGGATGGACAGCAAGCTGGGCATTTATATGGCTGGACATCACAAAGCCTCCCAACCTCATGCAAGGCAAAGCTCCACTCTAGAAAGGCTTTCTGGATGTGTCTCCACATATTTTACCACTCTTTTGAGATAACCAAACCAATCACTTTAAGGAACAAACAGCATGTTCAGTATACACTGAATAACAAGATTTACCCTGCAATTGTACTCTGTTCTTCGGTCAAGCATTGCAAGGAGCAACCTGACCTGGAGCAAAACATTTTAAGTCCAGAAAAGACCTAAAAAGGCCAACCTCATACACAGTCTTAGATTGAATGAGACACATGAAAAGCATACCCTGTTCAGAGAACTCAAATGCCTCAGAGTGTCTCTTCACTGCAGTGGTTGGACACAATGGCTTGAAGAACCCAAGGGCCATAGAGTCCCTGTTATCTCCATCACACATACTGCATAGAGACTGCCTAGGTAGACAGTCCCTGCACCGTATAATGGCCTCAGTAGTTAAACAGTGTTGGCAGATCCATTCCTGAACATGTTCAGCAGCCAAAAGATTTTAACCCTTGCAATGTGCCATCTTTCATGGCTTAGAGATTGCTGCTTTTGCCAGGTTGTTTTGCCAGGCCTGTCTTCAGGCTGAACACATTCGTCATTGAGGATATGCCCCAATTCTTCAATGAGTGAGACTTGACTGAAGGAGAAACAAAAAACAGTGATTTAGTCAGTACAAAATACAATTATCAATCAATCACAATAATTAATCAATAATCAATCAATCAAATCACCCTTGGACAAGGATCTCATTTATATATAAAAAAATGAAATTATGTCAAGTATGCTGCAGCTGGCAAAATACTAAACTCTGTAAACCAGCTGCCATTCAATTTAAATATAGTAAACCGTTACCAGTTTCTGCTCGATAAACAAATTCCTCTTGGATGGGCAAACTGGTGGGAGCTTTAAAAAAAGAAAAATATGAATACATAATGCTTTAGGGTTCTTTATGCTGGGTTCTGTATGTAAATGAGTGCACTTAAAGATTAAAACAGACTGCAAACATTTACACATTTATCAAATAGGAAGAAAATATAAATCATAACTGAAAATGACAATACATTTAAACGACAACTGTAAATGAACAACTGTCTCACCGTGTTTAGGAGGTCTTCCTGTAAGTTTTGATTTTATTGCAGTTTTTCCTCGAAGAGGCCTCACAACATTCCCATTTCTGTCCCTTCACCTCCACATTACAATCATGGGATGTGGTGGCTTAGACCTCTTGACTTTATTTTTTTCCTCTTTCTAAAGTGCGAATCGTATTTTTAACAGATTTTTAACATAGTTATTATTTGCCTGTCATGAATATATTAGCCTATATATCTATTCATCTGTAGTTTTCTTTACATTATTTAACAGAGAAAATTAAGTAAAATAAATAATTATTCAAGATACATTTGTATCTGATCAAGAAACACATCTCCAAGAAGAAGTGATATTTCTAAAGAGCCTCTGGACATTCTTCTGCTTGAACAAATGTAAAATTAGAGGCTTGATTAATCTACATATCTGTGATCTACATGTAATGTCTGGTAAAGACATAAAGTACAGTGACCTCATCATTACTTAACCAAAAAAACATATGATGCATCAATAAAAAGAAATCGTTCCGCACAGCAATCTCAGTCTTACACTAGGTTTTATCCTAAAATATTTAATAATACATAATTTTAAACAGACATTTAGTATTTGCATTTACAATAATGTGGGCTAACAATAACTGAAATGTTTTATTCTTTGCTAAACGACAAGTTAGATGGACGAGGCGAACTTGAGCACTGTAGGGTAGGACTAAAAGGACTAAATTTCAGGGCAAATTGTGTACAACTTTTTTAATGTATTAATTTATTTATATTAATGATTGGTTAATACTTCTACTATTCCAAACATAATCACGAAAAAGAAACAAAAATATATGAAATATAAAAATATGTGTGCAAAAAAGACAAAAGCAGAGAGCAGAACAAATAAAGCAGATAGACATATAACTACTATAACTAGCATAAATGATTCACATTGAATTATTGAAAATTCTTTAAACATTTTGTTTCACGGAAATTGATTATTCAGAATTAAACTGTAAAAAATAACGGGAGGGTTTTGCGTGCCAAATGAATGCAAAATGTGACTTTGGCATGTAAATACTACGCCAAATGAAAATGAAAACTTGTGGTAGAGATATGCAGTAGGAAGAGACAGGGTTGGAACAATCTGAGAGGAAAAAATCACATTAATAGTCATCAACACATCAGAATCATATCTCGCATAATTACTACTATTGATTTACTATTGATTTTACTATTGATTTAGGATATAATGTTGTGTCTAATAAAATGTAAAATAAAGATCAGCACAGCATGTGAAGTGTGTTTATGACCATCAGCCGAGCAAAGTCAAGATCAAAACCAGCTGGACCAACTTTACATCATGCTTTTATATGAAAAGCGCATTAGTAGACTTGAAAATATATATTGAATAAGTTATCGATAAAGGACAGACTGCCATGGGCATAGAGACAATGCAATTTATAATTCCCTTTAAAAAAACAGGAAAGGATTCTTCATAAACAGGTTTATGTGACGAGTGTCAGGGAGCAGAAACTAAAACATATCCTAATACAAAACAAAAGGATTGAATGTATAATAAATACAAACCTCAGGATGTCAGTCATTTACAATATCCAGCATCTTAGATAATAGTCCAGAAACAGGGAATATAGCAGATGCTCACTGTTGAAATGTATATTTAAGAGATTTTAAACAGGATTTAGAGATATATGGGATGTAATATCCCGCTCCAGTGCAGTAGGTGTCGCTGTGACACTGTTCAGCTGTTCCAAACCCTCCTGGAAAACACACGAAGAACAACAAAACGAAAACGAAAGGAACAACTGTTGACACCTAAGGTGCGTTCCATTTCACCGTAAGTGGACTGCGAAGTGGACTTCACAGAGTATTTCGCCATCTTAAGTGAGATTCCAATTCGAAGGGAACAAACATGTTCAGATCGAAGGGCACTGCAAACGGCATAGGGAATAAGGGAACATCGATACATCACTTCACAGGAAGTCAGTGAAGTCCACTTCAACTGATATACCGTGTTCAGGGAGTAGGGAGCAGTGAACACTGCGTAGGGACCCTGTGGAATGGAACGCACCTCTAAACTGTCGCTCACTGGATTTGATTTCATCTATGATTCAGGAAACATGTCTACAGATGTCAATTTAGCTCAATGCCTACCAAATCTAACAACACTCGCGGACATTTATGTGTTTAATCCACAATCCATTGAGACCAGCAAGAGATTCTGAGAAGGACGCGCGCGGACTGATAACAAGCGTTCCTGAGGTAAAAACACTGATAAACTCTCTTCTTAGTGGACAAGACTGCAAGTAAGTTTATTACATTCTCCATTACAATCATTTGTCATTATTAGGAACTTCATATTGTATATTAAGCGAGATTTAAATGTGAAGTTACAGAAGGCTGTTCTTCTGCTACTCCGAACAGATCTGACAGAAATTACAATCTTTTGAAGTAAAAACACAAAACGTTTTATTGAGAAAGGTTTATTTAACACGAACATGTTTCTAAAAAGTTTTATTGAGAAAGGATTATTCAACACGAATATGTTTCTAAAGAGTTTTCTCCCATTTGCTCTTCCGTGTTAGGCTGTTGTGTGTGTGTGTGTGTGTGTGTGTGTGTGTGTGTGTGTGTGTGTGTGTGATGTGAAATCGAAAGTGTTTTTGAAGCAGACATTTTACAGTAGACAGACTGATGAAGACTAACACCAATCAACAACAATCTGCTGCCATTTAATATTTCAGTTCATATATAACAATTATGATTAGTAGTTATACAGTATGTCTATTATAATTCTGGTTACTTTTACTCAATCAGTTATTTTAGGATCAATTGAAAGTTAGTAAATCAACCATCATTGTGACCTTGAAGTAATGATTAAATGGCAAGCGATTCAACAATTAATAAAGATTGGGTAAATATGAGCGTAAAATGATATTCTACTGTAATAGAGAATATATCAAATTGGGTTCAGTTTTCCAGCACAGTGTACATTTCTGTTCCCCAATGAATTCATATTTAGAGTCAGTTAAACTCGTTAAACAATCAGAAATGATTCAGACCATTCAGTTATTTTACATGGCAATATATTTGTTTGTAACTCACTTAATTTGATACATTGTTTTTGCTGTTGTTGTTGTTGTATTATATAATAATCTGTTGTTGATGTGTGTAAATGTTGTGATGTGCAGGTGATGCTGAAGGATTGAGTGTTTTCTGATCAGTTTTCAGGGTCAGTTTAGCTGCAGTATGTCAGAGGAAAGAGGAAAGGACTCTCTCTCTCAGATGAGTCTCTCAGAGAAACACAGGTGAGACTGCGTCTGTTTTCACACACTTTACACTCCACTGGACTTTGTGTTTCCCTGTCAATAACACAACTTTTAGCATTGCTCTAGATTTACAAATGCTTTGACCAACTTCAATTTTAATTTCTTAAATTAACTCAGACATTGTCTATAAAGCCCTGTTTGCTCTATAGAAAATATCACAGTTAATAATTTGTTAAAAACCTTCTAGACACTGAATTAATCCAAATAAATGACTTTAGTGTTTAGATCATTATTTATAGATATTAGATAACAACTATACACTTAATTTAATTGAAGTATGATAACAAAAAACTGTGTCGCACAGACATTTCTGCTCTCTATTCTGTCAATAAATAAAAACGTGAAATGTTCTCTTAAATTATGGTCAAGTATCTTATAAATCCTCAACATGTTTAATCTCACTCATGTATATTAAAAAAATTGTTAAAATAATGTGAGCCAGTAAATAAAATGACGGTTAACTATAAAACTGTAAATTGTGTTTCTGTGGAGGATTAAATAAAGACACAGATACGTTTCAGACACAGTTGATCCTCCTTTACTAAAGTGTTTTCTCTCTCTGTTCTTTGTCATCAGTGTAAGATCAGGCTCACATGTGTCCAGCTCTGTGTCTCTGAAGAGTGATCGCTCTAAAGAATATCCACCAGACTTCAGTGAGAAAACACCATCATCTAATAAAAGGTATTGTGTGTGTTTACAATGCATTATAGGGTTGTATTATTTGTCCACAGTGGTGTGTGTAATTGAACTTGACTGTGTAAGTGGATTTATGAAACACACTCCAGTAACACAGTTACACAGGCAGACACAAGAGGCATAAATTCACTATGGAGAATAAATCATGCAACTATACATGTCCATCCATCCAACCTGTAAGACTGGAAGAACTGGTTGAAGAAATCAACCTCACCACAGGTCTATAATGGCTCGTTTCCACTGAGGGGTACGGTACGGTACAGTACAATTCAGTACGGGTCGGGTCGGGTACACCATGATCAGGTTTGCGTTTCCACCGCCAACAGTACCCTTACTTGATAGGCGTGGTATGCTGGAAAGAAGCGATCGACGTCATTTTCGCGCGAAGAAAGCGACATAGTAAACAACAATGGACACTGGACAGACAGCAGATCGTTAAGCGCTGGCATTATGCGTTTCCAAGAACCCAATGCAAACAATCCGAAGCCAAATCCGACCCAGGAGAATAATCCCGAGGACGCGAGTCCAGTAATTCTGCTAATGGAAAAGCGCGTTCTTGAACGCGGGACTCTGCTCGCTTTGCCTCTGTGACTCCGGTTATCTCTGTATGTTCATTTTAGGCAACAATAAAACGAAATATGTTATAAAACACCACTCTGCTTCTTCTCGATAGGGCTGGGCGATAATATCGCACGATATTGTATGCGCGTCTAATCAGTAAAGCCGGTTCCTTGATTAGTAGTAAATCACATTCACATGCTTTCAGATGGACGATATGAGTGTTAAAGTTAATGAGATAATTAAGTGATTAATTTAGTGATGATTGAGCATTATTGAAGACACCTGATGATAACAAGCAGAATCACTGAAGGAAAATCACAAATTATTAGCCACCGTTATGGAGATCAGTGTCTGCTTTAGTTGGGCTCTTGACACTTATATTTTCACTTTAATTTTTGATTGCCTGGTGATTTTGACTTATAAACAGTCAAATGAACAAAGGCAACTTGATCTGATAGTGTTGGTTATGTTTTGACATAGCCTAATCATGCAATGATCTGAAAAATAAACGTATTCAGATGATTTGGTTCACCCCCTGGGGACCAAAAACGCGCCCCCGCGTTTTGATCGCTTTTTTTCATACAGCTGCAACATAGACTTAAAATACTCTGTCATTAATGGTCATAAAAATAAAATCGATACGTGATTATAAACTATAGAGGGTCTTCTTTTTTGTGTGTACACTCTTATTAATATCAAAACCTTGTGTTTTTGTAAAATAAATAAAATAAACAGGGTGCGCTTTCAGCTCACACTCCGCAAAAATCTTTCTGAAACGCGTCCGAAAAAAGAGCTGTAACTCATTAAATACTTGTCACAGACACACGAAAGATCTCTCTTTATAAAGCTGAGATTTTCTTCTTTTAATTGAAGTTATTTATATAAAAAGCAACTATTCTCAGTTGATGTAATCTGTATGAAAAGAAAGAGATGTCAGGATTTTCCCTTTCACCTCATTACAGCAAATGAGGTGCTAATGTAACCGCGCCCACTGGGAGCGCGTGCTATTCAAATTCTAATGTTATGGCAAGCCATGAAAACGCCCTCATCGCAGTGAGGAGATCCTGGAAAAAAAGTTACCTTATAGTTTCATTTTAAGGAGCACGCACGGATTCAGCTGATGCAGTAAGTCATTTATTATAAGTGCTTTGTTCGAATCGCGTTATTGAATAATAGTGTCTACAAAGACTGTGTAAATATCAAATGCGCGTCTGATAGGGAAGAATAGACGAATTCACAGACGCGCGCGTTCATTCACTTTCGCTTTCATTTGAACAAGAATCTCATGTGACATCCGTACATTAGTAAGATAACATTATTTATCTGTACCTATAACCAAAAAGTGTGTTTAAATATGATTCGGGTGTGTGGACGGACGTACGAACGAACGTTCATTTAGTTAGACTGTTAGAGTTCTGCTCATATTATTTTCTTAGCCACACACCCGAATCATATTTAAACACACTTTTGGTTAGAGTTTAAAACATCTTGATGTTTGAAACTCTAACTCTGAACCAATTCTACATGGCCAATATAAAAATTGACCAGGATTTGTTTCCAGGTATGACAAAAAATGGGTTTTGACTTTCATTTATACTTTGATTTTATACATACATGTATATATTTGAAGAGTTCAGATGCAAAAGCCTCTAAGTGCCATTTGAATTTTTTCTAGAATGATCATTTTTATCAAGCTTGTATATATAAGTTCAGTAATTTCACATAATGGCAATGAAGATACCTATTAATTGTCATTTAAGTGAAATTACTGAACTTATACAAGCTTACAAGCTTGATAAAAATGATCATTCTAGAAGAATTTAAAATGGAACTTAGAGGCTTTTGCATCTGACCTTCTGATATATATATATATTTATATGTATGTTGTCCTTTCATTTTTTTTCTTGTCTGACTCACCTGAATGAAAGGCTCATTATTATGCATGTCTTTGTCTCTCTCAGGTGTGAATCACCTAATTATACATGATGGGGCTGGCCTGTTCACGCCCATACGCATATTGCCTTGGCAAACAAAAAAATCTTTTTCACAATATAACCCAATTCACAGTTTTATGTGAATGATTAGGGATGATTTTCAGATCATTGTGAAGAAAAAAACCCTAGGCAACAACATCAATTAGTCAAAAGTCTTGTGGACGCATATTTAGTATGTGTTTTGTGGCCTTATTTCAGAAACTTTCATTTTTAGTTTTTACAATAACCACGCATAAACAATATTCTCTCAAAAATACAAACATGTCCAAACATGTTGCCCTGTTGCCCTGTTTCTGCTAAATATAATGTAATTTCACCTGTGCCATTAATATGTTTATAAGCAGCTGAAAAAAACACAGATGTCAGGGCATGTCAGAACCTCTCAAGGACCCCAAATACACCTTGGTCCCCAGGGGGTTATCTTCTTAGCTACAGTTTTGTAGTTATGTTACATGTCTGTACTTTCTTATAACCTCAAATATTTAATAAAATATTTTAATCAAATCACTGTCATCTTTATACAGAAACACAGAGATCAATAATCAGCCTGTCTATCTCATCCGTGGTGACATGTTGCCACCAATCACAACTCATTAATGTCTCCCATCATGCATTGCGGTATGAATAAATTATGATCAGAATTGTCTATGTAATTTACTTTTCCTAGTTGAATATTCTACTCGTCACCGTTGTTGAGAAGCTTTGACTGAATCTTGAGGTCTGTGTGTGCCTTAAAGAAAGATTTTTTTTAAAAAACAACTTCTGAGAAATTACATTATATTTAACATTCCAGATGTTTAATCTCAGTTATACACTAACCAACAAAATAAATCATAGACATACATTTTAAATGATGAAAGTCATTATGTAACTAACATCATTTTATAATTGTTTATCTTTGTTCATCTGACAGGATTAACTCAGATGCAATAGCAAATTAAATATAAAATTTTTAATATAAGGGTCAAGAAGCCCAACTAAAGCAAACACTCACCTCCATAACGGTGGCTTAAATTTTTTGATTTTTTCCTTGTGATTCTGCTTTAGGTGTCTTCAATAATGCTCAATCATCACTCATTTAATCACATAATTATCTCATTAACTTTAACGCTCTTGAGTGTGGACTTATACACCCCCAGGTGTATTAGTTTAACACGGGAGATTTTGTCGTGACGAAGAGCCGTAATTAACTGACCAGTTGAGCCATATCGCATTAAATATCACTATCGATATGTCCTCGATATTAACGCGATTTGGCTCAGCTTGTCAGTGATCTACGGCTCTTTGTAGTGAATGCCGCTCCATCTGAAAGCAGGTGAAGGTGATTTACTGCTAATCAATGAACCGGCTTTACTGATTAGATGCGCATACAATATCGTGCGATATTATCGCCCAGCCCTATAAGAGTTTAGGAGTATTTCAGTATTAATATTATTATTAGTGTTTTTGTTGTTATTAATTGCTTAGACTTGAAAATGTTTGACACATGGCACTGACAATTCAACCAAATACAAAGTATTTATTCAATTTCAGAGAGAGAGAGAGAGAGAGAGATTATGACTGGTTTTGTTTGTTTTGTTCATTTGTGGTGTTGGCTCCAATTTAAAACACTTCGGTTCAAGCCCAGCCATTTTAGGGGGCTTTCCTCTCAGGGCGAATGAGAGGATGCTTGTTTGCTTTTTTCCTGACATCTTTGAAAGACAGATGCAATGATTAATGCATCCATGGCCAGGATAATAAAATATGATTCTCTAACAGCAGTCATTCTCTAACAGCAGTCAGTTGTCATTGTTTGTGTCAAACGATTTGTAAATTTGTTGTAACATTAAAACAGGAGATCATGACTTACTCTGCTCAAAGTGATACTCGGAGCTCCAGTCGTTTCCTCTGCGGGTGAACGAAACTTTTGGAAGATATCTTGTTGCAGAATCACGTGAACAATTCCAGGATATGCTTTTTTTATTGGTTGTTGCGTTAAATCTTTCCCAGATACCATAGTGCTATTTTCTGATTGGCTAGCCTTTGTGTAGCCCTTCCTTTTTTTGATTGGCTGATAAGTGGCAGGCTCGAGAGCAGGGGAGACGTGCACGCTTGTTTCCTGCCAGTTCCACAGTGAGAGTGACGCGGCCAGAGACAATTTGGGCGCTGCGGCATATTAAATATATTATAATTAGTTTTTCTGCGTGAGAAATACAATGTGCGGCGTGAGTGCGTGACAAAAGACCGAAATGAGTGACTGTCACGCTCAATGCGTGATGCTTGAGAGCCTTGCTCACACACAGACTCGTGTCTGACCACACAACAGCAGACGCTGTACATGTGTGCGGAGTGAGAGATGGCCACACACACACTCGTGTCTGACAACACAACAGCAGACGCTTCACGTGTGTGCAGAGGGAGAGATGATCACACACACACACACTCATGTCTGACCGCAGTAACTTTCCCATTGTAAACTCATGTTCTACATATTAAAGGATATATTAAGAAATGCAGCGGAGAGCTCAGGGCTCTTTTCTGTATTCAGATTAGCCCGTGTGGTTGAGGGTCTCGTGACACTCAGCTCACGTAGCATACAATGTTGGGTTCACATCTTTCCCTCTTATTCTAGACCATTTGATTATATGTATTGATTATCTTTGAACTGATTTTGAAATTGAATTGACATGACACATTTACCTGACATAATATTTTGTTATATTTGATTATTCTAACAGACTTTGACTTAATTTTCATTAGAGTTAAAAGGAATAGTCATTAATCAGATCAAATATTTATTAGACCAAATAGTTGTTTTAGTATATTCTATTTAGGCCTTTGTTTATTTAATTACAAGGTACTTTTGATTAATTGTGTTTTGTGATGTGTGTGATAGTACTGTGTATGTGAGCCTTTTAGCCTTTTAACCCAAGATAACTTTCTATCACTGGTGGAATTTCTTTTGTTGAATTGTGAATTGAATTTGTTCTCTCTCTCTCTCTCTCTCTCTCTCTCTCTCTCTCTCTCTCTCTCTCTCTCTCTCTCTCTCTGTGTGTGTGTATGTGTGTGTGTGTGTGTGTGTGTGTGTGTATTTATTTGATTTTTATTGAATATACAGGCATCAATTTAAGACATTAGATTCAGATGTTCAGACTCACAAGAATTTCAAAGACGATCTCCTAGGAGTCTTTCAGGTAGGAGCACACATTTTTATAAATGTTTAATATTTAAAATAAAAGAAAGGTATCATAATTCCTCCAGATCACTATTGGTCCTTTTAAGCCTTTTCTCTTACTATTGTTTGTAGGATCTCGAGAGCAAAATAATCACATTTCTGAAGAATGAGCTGGAGAAGTTAAAGAAAATATTACAACACGAGAACACACAACACTTTGTGAAGGACTTTAATGAGAACAGATCCAGGATCAGAGAAGCAGCTCTTGATCTCACACTACATTACCTGAGAGAGATGAAGCAAGATGAAGCTGCTGATGCTCTAGAAGGCAAGAGACTCGTCATCATCTGTCTGATTGTCTCTTATAAATGTAGGAGAGAAAATGAAGACTGAAACTATCTATTTTCTTTTCCTGTTTAGATGAGCTATTCTTCATTCATCAGCTGAAATGTGGCCTAAAGAAGAAGTATCAATGTGTGTTTGAAGGAATGGCGAAGCAAGGTGACTCCACACTCCTGAATAACATCTACACAGATCTCTACATCACTCAGGGTGGCAGTGAACAGGTCAATACTGAACATGAGGTCAGACAGATTGAAGTTGCTTCCAGACGTCATGAAGCACAAGAGATACAGGTTGAATGCACACATCTGTTTGAAGCGCCTGAACAAGGCGAGGAGATCCGAACTGTACTGACAAAAGGAGTCGCTGGCATCGGGAAATCAGTCTCTGTGCAAAAGTTTGTTCTGGACTGGGCTGAAGGAAAAGAAAATCAAGATATCCGCTTCATATTTCCTCTTCCATTCAGAGAGATAAACTTAAAGTACAAGGAAAAACTAAGTTTGATGGACCTTATAACTCAGTTTTTCCCAGAGACAAAAGGACTGAACCTTACAAGAAGGAATCAGTTCAAAGTGCTGTTCATCCTTGATGGACTGGACGAATGTCGCCTTCCTCTGAAGTTTGATTGTAATGAGACGTGGCGTGATGTATGGTCACCAGCCTCTCTGGATGTTCTCCTAACGAACCTCATGAAGGGAAATCTGCTTCCTTCTGCTCTCGTCTGGATCACCAGCAGACCAGCAGCGGCCAGTAAGATTCCTCCTGACTGTATCGACCGGCTGACAGAGATACGAGGATTCAGCGACGCACAAAAGCAAGAGTACTTCAGAAAAAGATTCAAAGATGATCTTCAAGCCAACACAATCATAGATCATGTTAAACAATCAAAGAGTCTCTTTATCATGTGCCACATCCCAGTCTTCTGCTGGATTTCAGCCACTGTTCTCCAGAACATTCTGGAGGAGAAGAGAAATAATGATGTGAGAAACACTCAGGCTGATGAGATCTCTAAAACACTGCAGGAATCAAACACTGAAGACACTCCCAAGACTCTGACACAAATGTACACACACTTTCTCCGCTTCCAGATCCAGCAGAGCCGTCGGAAATATGATGGAGAATACACACCGGATGTTTCCTGGGATAAAGAAGCCATCCTTTCACTGGGGAAACTGGCATTTCATCATCTGGAAAGAAACAACCTGATCTTCTATGACACAGACCTGGAAGCCTGTGGTCTTGATGTCTATAAGGCATCAGTGTACTCAGGCATGTGTACCCAGATCTTTAAGGAGGAAACAGGGATCGTTCTTGGTACCATGTACTGCTTTGTTCACTTGAGCATTCAAGAGTTTATTGCAGCCCTTTATGCACATCTGTTTCTAGACATCAAGAAGACAAGTGTGTTTGATCATGAGTCTACAGAACAGGAAAACAGAAATGAAACCATGATTGATTTTCTCAAGACTGCAGTGGACAAGGCGCTGGAGAGTGACAATGGACACCTGGACCTTTTCCTTCGATTCCTCCTCGGTCTGTCACTCCAGTCCAATCGAAGACTCTTACGAGGTCTGTTGACACAGCGAGACGGCACTGACCAGAGCAACAAAAGGATAGTTCAACGTCTCTTACGAGGTCTGTTGAAACAGCGAGAGAGCACTGACCAGAGCAACAAGGAAATAGTTCAGTGCAACAAGGAAATAGTTCAGTACATCAAGCAGAAATTAGAAGACAATCTTCCTGCAGAGAGATCCATCAATCTGTTCTACTGTCTGAATGAACTGAACGACCAAACTCTGGTGAACGAGATTCAGACCCACCTTAGCAAAGAAAGTCTCTCATCTGGTGACCTTTCACCTGCCCAGTGGTCTGCTTTAGCCTTTGTGTTGTTGACCTCACAGGAAGAGCTGGAGGAGTTTGAGCTTCAGAAATTCAAGAAATCAGACGAGTGTCTCATTAAATTATCAGCAGTCATTAAAGCCTCCAGAAGAGCTCTGTAAGTCTTTTTATGTATTTTGTCATGTTTTACTCTCATGTGAAAAATGCATTTATCTACGTTACTCAATAGTGATTTTCCATCATAAACATGAACCATCCCTGTAAAGCCTGACATTCAAATAATAGTTTTGACAGTTTTTACTACTTTTTAATGGGGACAGTTTATCAAACCTTTAGACAAAATGTAAACTTTGAACGTCCCTGGTTACGCATGTAACCTTAGTTCCCTGAAGGGAACGAGACGCTGCGTGTAACCGCAATGGGAGTAACCTCTGCGTGAGTGCGTATGAAGCACATATGAAATCAGTCCAATGGCGAAACGGAACGTCATAGGTGGGGTGACTTATCGACCAGGAAACTATAAAGCATCCCAAAAACACAAGCGCGACAGCTTCTGATAAAACTGAAGCAAGCGCTCACAGGCATGCTTGGAGTATGGCATGTACACGCAGCGTCTCGTCCCCTTCAGGGATCTAAGGTTACATGCGTAACCAGAGACGTTCCCATTCAGGGAACTTCGAGCTGCGTGTAACCGCAATGGGAACGCTAATACCAATGGCGCAATGCGAGCGGGTGTCCGTCGTATGAAAATCAGGGCGCACATTCGGACAAAAACACCTGCGCCCCTGGAGTGGAGCTAAAGTCGAGATGATAGAACTTCACAAACGTGCAGTGATGACCATCCTGCTGCATCACAAATATCGTTAATATGAACTCCTGACAAAAATGCCTTAGAGGCAGCCATACCCCTAGTTGAATGAGCACGGACAGCCAAACGGGAAGGCTGACCGGCCGACTCATATGCAAGTGAGATGGCCTCGACCACCCACTTACTCAGCCTCTGCTTAGCTGCAGGACAACCTTTCTTAGGACGTCCAAAACAGACAAACAATTGCTCAGATTTCCTCCACAGGGCAGCTCTGTGGACATACACATCCAGGGCCCTCACAGGGCAAAGCAGATTTAGTCTCCTGGTCTGAAGTCCGGAACGGAGGAGGACAGAAGTCCTTCAGCACAATAGGTCTAACGACGTTAGTAGGAACCTTAGGGACATATCCCGGTCTAGGGAGGAGAAAAGCCTTCGCCATACTGGGAGCAAACTCTAGACATGAGGGAGAAACCGACAGAGCTTGAATATCTCCTATTCTCTTTAAGAAAGACATAGCTAGAACAAAGATAGTCTTTAGAGTGACAAACTTCTCAGGAACCTCCTCAATGGGCTCAAACGGTGCTAGACAGAGCCCTTCTAGAACGACTGCTAGGTCCCAAGTTGGCACCCTCGTGCACACTGCTGGCTTTAGCCTCAGCATACCACGAAGGAAACGAATTACAAGTGGCTGTCTCCCGAGAGAAGCCTCGGCCCCTGCCTCGACAGGATGTCTGCTCCCTGATTCAAATATCCTGGGATATACATTGCCCTCAATGACAGAAGTTTCCCCTGGGACCACAAAAGGATCTGATAAGCTAGCTTTTATAATGGGCGTGAGCGCAGACCCCCTTGATGATTTCTGTAAGAGACCACCAATGTGTTGTCTGACTGGACAAGAACATGGTGACCTCTTAGGTCTGGGAGAAATTGTTTCAGAGCCCGAAACACCGCCATCATCTCTAAACAATTTATGTGCAAATGAAGATGATGGTCCTGCCACAGACCTCAGGCCGAGCAACCACTCATGGTCGCTCCCCAGCCCGTGAGAGAGGCGTCCGTCGTTAAAATTAGCCAATGACACGGAGCTCCCAACACCGGTTCCAGGGACAGGAACCAAGATTCTTTCCACATAGCCAGGGCACGGAGATCCCGTCGCGTGACCCTGATCTTCCGGAGCGGGTTTCCCCTCGTGGAGAACCCCTTGGCCCTGAGCCACCACTGCAGAGGTCTCATGTACAACAGGCCATATGGTATAATGTTGGACGCTGCCGCCATCAGACCTAGAATTCTCTGATATTCTTTCACCGTGAGTGACTGGCCTAGCTTTGCTTGTTTGACAGTAGAGAGAATCGAAGCTATACGAACAGGCGACAGACGTGCCTGCATCATCATCGAGTCCCAAACCACGCACAGAAAAGTGGTTCTCTGTACTGGAGAAAGCACACTCTTCTTGGCGTTGAGTCTCAACCCCAACTTTTTCATATGGGCGAGGACGACATCTTGATGCCGAACTGCCTGATGCTCCGACTGAGCCAGAATCAACCAATCGTCGATATAGTTCAGAATGCGAATGCCCTGGAGTCGCAGCGTAGCCAGAGCTGTGTCCATGCATTTCGTAAAGGTTCGAGGAGACCGAGCCAGGCCGAACGGAAGAACCCCATATTGGTACGCTTCGCCCCCGAAAGCGAACCTCAGGAACTTCCGATGTTGTGGAAGGATAGAAATGTGAAAGTATGCGTCTTTAAGGTCTATCGTGACAAACCAGTCCTCGGATCTGATTTGTGACACGATCTGCTTGAGAGTGAGCATTTTGAATTTGAGCTTCCCCACTGAGCGATTTAGCTGGCACAGATCTAAAATTGGGCGTAACCCCCCATCCTTTTTTGGAACGATGAAGTAATAACCCTGGTCTCTGTGGGGAGGAAGTACTCGTTCTATCGCCCCCTTCAGTTACAGAGTTTTCACCTCCTGTTCCATAACCAGAGCCTGCTCGGGGCCCACCGCAGTGGGTAAGATCCCCCGAAAGCGAGGCGGGCGCGACCTGAACTGGATTGCGTATATGTGCTCGATAGTCGGCAGGACCCAATGAGATACGTTCGGAAGACTTTTCCACTCCACCAAAAATTCTACTAAGGGTACCAGTCTCTCGAGACTTGCCTCTGGAGATGTTTGAATGACAGACACAGTGCCCTGTAATGGCTCAGAAACCTGAAACCAGTGGCGTCAGGGCTTCTTCGACGAGGACTTCCTGGCGACAATAACCGTCCTCTGATCGGTTTTGCCCCTGGAAGCCTTCGCCTGAGAGCGCCGCGTCTCGGTCCAGTTTTGCTAGTGTAGGGAAACTACACTATAATAATATACATAAAATGTATTAAGGGGGCCGGAACGGCTAATTTAGCTCAAAGGGAAATGATTCATTGATTTTCAATGAATCTATGGAACCGAATCACTGAACCGAGCAAATGACTTGTTTAGAGTTCATTTGAACGGGCCGTAATTATAACCTTTGCAAGGATATAAATACCAAATCTATAGTGAAACACTATGTCTTAGCAAGGTAACTTTAGATCGAACAGTACAAGACATTAAATGTGCAAACACAACACAAGGCAATTTATCTTTTCAAATATATGGAAGACTTTATTAGCTATTCTAAACACAAATCTAAAATCTAAACACGATTACACATACACACATTCATTCATACTGTTGCGGAGAGGGAAAGAGTGAGAGAGAAAGTTTCAACTTTCTATATGCACGTAAGACATGACCTGAAAGAACCAACAAGCATTAATTTAAACCTTTGTTTTTTAGCTAGGTTATTTAATTTACATTAAAGCACCAGTTCAGCTAAGAGTCTGGAGTACTTGCGCTTGTCTTTGCGGGGCTCAGAGAATTCCTTTGTTGCGTTGCATCGTAGGGTTTCCCGGCCGGGTCCGTTGCGTGGTTGGTTGTCTTTGAAGTGCAGGAATGGAAGTTTCGCCGCTGGTCACGTTTGATTAGCAAGCGAATGAGAGTCTTTTCCAATTCGAAGCACCTTGCAAACTTAACTTTGAAACGAGACTTTTATGAAAAAGGAAATAAAGGAAAGAAATGAAAGTAAGGTGAGTCGGATGGCTTAAATGAAGCTGTTTTAACCCCAATCTGGATGGGTTATTGTGTCTGCTGGTCTAAGCGTGCAAACACGCTCTTTGTTTCAGAGAGAAGCACGAACAGAACACTCTCTTGCTGTTTAGAGAGAGGCGCAAACTTAAGGTTATCTGAGCTGAACAGAACTAAACTGAACCCCGAACGAACATAAAACTCACAGAACTGAACATGAGGTCCTTTGTTCAGATCTTTAACTTAAACTCAGTCCAACCTCTTAGAAAACTTCTGACCAATGAGAAAATGGCATCATTTTAGGAGGTGGATCTAACTTCTTATCATAATTTATGGATGGTCTGTTAGCTGCTTGGTCTCCAGCATTTAACAGAGAAACAAGAGAACACAGTTTAAGATTATATATTTTAATCATAAAACAAAGCATTTAACACAGATTTCAATCAAGCCATCTTTTGAATTAAGAGAATACGATTCGTTTGAGAGTAAACGAGGCATTCACACTTCTAATGGTTGTATAACAATTATAAGAGTTACTAGTTAAACACAATTACATGATTAATATGTAATCTAAGCATTAACAGACTACAAACAAATTGTAGAAAGCATAATATCCACACGCACATATTTTGTAGGAATATTATCAAACATAACATTAAATGTTTGAGTAGCAGTCCATTGAAAATGGTTCTGAAGTGAGTTTGATTTTATGTGGGAGATGTCAATCATAGATCATAGAGGGGTCAACTCATGGGGGAAGAGGAAAGATGTTCTGTGGAACATCTTTGTCAGGGGATCAAAGGAGTGCCCCTTTCTGTGGCATTCTGTTGGTCTGCAGAACCATAAAAGTCTTCTGAGGGGGGGTTTATTGTCCCCCAAAGCAAAACTTTTGCCGCCATTCAGTCGATGGAATGTGAGCTCCAGAAACTGAAGAGCTGGATCACATTTGAATTACTTCCATGAGAGATGAATTTGATTAATCTGTGTTTGATTCGTCTCAAAGTCTCTACACTGGGGAGGGGCACGAGACGCCACACTCCTCTTCTGTTGCGCTCTGTGTGAGGAGCTACTCGACGGCCAGGGCTGCTCCCGCCCAGCAGTCCCGGGGACATGCACTTGGAGGGAGAAGAACTTCTGGAGCGCTGCCTGCTTTTTCTCTTCCTGGAACCTCTCGATGACAGAATTTACGGAGTCACCGAAGAACCCACGGTTGACAGCGGCGCGTCCAGAAGGAAGGATTTCTCTCTTTCCTTCATATTGGAGAGATCTAGCCATAAAAACCTCTCCATGGCCACTAGGGCTGCCATAGAACGGCCGACTGATCTGGCCGTCTCCTTAGTGGCACGGAGAGAAAGATCGGCTGCCTGACGTAACTCTCTCAATACATCAGAATTCACCCCCCCCCCCCCCCCCACAAATATATTTTAATAAATCTGCTTGATATACCTGCAGAACAGACATAGTGTGAAGACATGAAGCTGCTTGTCCTGCCGCCGAGTAAGCTTTGCCCACCAAAGCCGAAGTTTTTCTGAGTGGCTTGGTGGGCAACGCCGGTGTTTTAAAGGACGATGCCGTTTCAGGAGAAAGAAGGCTCACCAAAACTTCCTCCATCCTCGGCATCGCCCCATAACCGTGCGCTTTAGACCCGGCAATATTAGAATAGGTCGATGTCTGCTGCGTAAAAATTCTAGCAGACACCGGCCTATTCCATGATCTTATCACTTTTTTATGAACGTCAGGGAAAAAAGGCAAACACTGGCGTGGAGGTAATGAGTGTGATGCAAATATCTCTCGTCTAATTTGCCCTTAACTCTGGTCTCTTATTTTTCAACTGGCCATTCAATACTCAATTTCTCAACAGCGCGAATCAAAACCTCCATAAGCTCCTCACTGGCCGGAGACTGAAGTGACGAGTCCCCAGTCTCTGCCGTATCCACACTAACAATATCCAGTTCCTCAGAACTGGATAGTTGAAGTGATGGAGCCTCAGCCCGGTCAGGAGAAACCGCAGCGCGGACCCCCAAACCCAGATCTGAGGCGCTGGATCTGTCAGGTAAGGGCAGAGATAAGGCGGAACCCTTCTCCATCCCCGCTGACAGAGCCATCTGCTATCCCCACGATTGAAGCCTTCGCTGTGCCTCGGCAGCAGCGGGACCCGAACCACGGAGAGAGCGAACCGAACCACTCTCCTCGAAGAGGGCACGGCGGGAGCGGAGCGTCTTCATAGACAAACGCTCACAATGCTCACAGCCAGTCCACTCGAGAGCTGACTGGGCATGCTGCACTCCTATACAAACAACACACAGATTGTGTATATGCCCACCCGTGATGTAGCGTGGGCAGGGATGAACTGCTGTTCGCTCACCATATTCATGTGTCAAATACAGTTTTCTTTTTAAGTGAAAAACTCCTGCCTAGCCAAAACTAAGGATGGACAAAAACACTTTTGGGACACAGATATTGTTTCTCAATGTGTGTTTGAAAATTGTTTGCTCTCTGTGTGTGATATTTCTCTTTCACACACAGAGAGCGCTTGCTGAAGATTATACAAGACAAGCTGTCACACTTGTGTTTTTGGGGTGCTTTATAGTTTCCTGGTCGATAAGTCACCCCGCCTATGACGTTCCGTTTCGCCATTGAACTGATTTCATACGTGCTTCATACGCACTCACGCAGAGGTGTTCCCATTGCGGTTACACGCAGTTCGAAGTTCCCTGAATGGGAACATTAATTATAACAATTAACCATTAACCCCCTGGGGACCAAAAACGCGCCCCCGCGTTTTGATCGTTTTTTTTCACACAGCTGCAACATATACTTAAAATACTCCGTCATTGATGGTCATATAAATAAAATCGATACATGATTATAAACTATAGAGGGTCTTCTTTTTTATGTACACTCTTATTAATATCAAAACCTTGTGTTTTTGTAAAATAAATAAATTAAACAGGGTGCGCTTTCAGCTCACACTCCGCAAAAATCTTTCTGAAACGCGTCCGAAAAAAGAGCTGTAACTCATTAAATACTTATCACAGACACACGAAAGATCTCTCTTTATGAAGCTGAGATTTTCTTCTTTTAATTGAAGTTATTTATATAAAAAGCAACTATTCTCAGTTGATGTAATCTGTATGAAAAGAAAGAGATGTCAGGATTTTCCCTTTCACCTCATTACAGCAAATGAGGTGCTAATGTAACCGCGCCCACTGGGAGCGCGTGCTATTCAAATTCTAATGTTGAGGCAAGCCATGAAAACGCCCTCATCGCAGTGAGGAGATCCTGGAAAAAAAGTTACCTTATAGTTTCATTTTAAGGAGCACGCACGGATTCAGCTGATGCAGTAAGTCATTTATTATAAGTGCTTTGTTCGAATCGCGTTATTGAATAATAGTGTCTACAAAGACTGTGTAAATATCAAATGCGCGTCTGATAGGGAAGAATAGACGAATTCACTGACGCGCGCTGTGCGTTAATTCACTTTCGCTTTCATTTGAACAAGAATCTCATGAGACATCCTTACATTAGTAAGATAACATTATTTATCTGTACCTATAACCAAAAAGTGTGTTTAAATATGATTCGTGTGGACGGATGTACGAACGAACATTCATTTAGTTAGACTGTTAGAGTTCTGCTCATATTATTTTATTAGCCAAACACACGAATCATATTTAAACACACTTTTGGTTAGAGGTAACATCTTGATGTTTGAAACTCTAACTCTGAACCAATTCTACATGGCCCATATAAAAATTGACCAGGATTTGTTTCCAGGTATGACAAAAAATGGGTTTTGACTTTCATTTATACTTTGATTTTATACATACATGTATATATTTGAAGCATTCAGATGCAAAAGCCTCTAAGTGCCATTTGAATTTTTTCTAGAATGATCATTTTTATCAAGCTTGTATATATAAGTTCAGTAATTTCACATAATGGCAATGAAGATTACCTATTAATTGTCATTTAAGTGAAATTACTGAACTTAAATATACAAGCTTGATAAAAATGATCATTCTAGAAGAGTTTAAAATGGAACTTAGAGGCTTTTGCATCTGACCTTCTGTTATATATATATATATATATATATATATATATATATATGTTGTCCTTTCATTTTTTTCTTGTCTGACTCACCTGAATGAAAGGCTCATTATTATGCATGTCTTTGTCTCTCTCAGGTGTGAATCACCTAATTATACATGATGGGGCTGGCCTGTTCACGCCCATTCGCATATTGCCTTGGCAAACAAAAAAATCTTTTTCACAATATAACCCAATTCACAGTTTTATGTGAATGATTAGGGGGATGATTTTCAGATCATTGTGAAGAAAAAACCCTAGGCAACAACATCAATTAGTCAAAAGTCTTGTGGACGCATATTTAGTATGTGTTTTGTGGCCTTATTTCAGAAACTTTCATTTTTAGTTTTTACAATAACCACGCATAAACAATATTCTCTCAAAAATGCAAACATGTACAAACATGTTGCCCATATGTCATGGTTTCCCTGTTTCTGCTAAATATAGTGTAATTTCACCTGTGCCATTAATATGTTTATAAGCAGCTGAAAAAAACACAGATGTCAGGGCATGTCAGAACCTCTCAAGGACCCCAAATACACCTTGGTCCCCAGGGGGTTAAAGTGAAACTGACAGCTATACATGTTATATATATATATATATATGTATATATATATATATATATATATATATATATATATTGTCATATATATATTGTCATATTATCGCGATATTGACATGTATGATTATCATATCGTGCACATTTGCTTATCCGCGGTTTAAAAAAAAAAAATTCACCGGCACTGCCGCATGCAACTTCTTTCAGCTTGACTGGACTCCATACCTGTACAGCGCTGAAAATGTCAGAGACAGAGACTGCGAATCTCTATCTCCCACCCAAAAAATAAATAAAATCTGCAGTATGGGAATATTTTGTATATCCGAAAATCGATCGTCGTGTCGTCCTTGAAGATAGATCTCCAGTTTGCAAGATATGTGGATAAAGGAGTGGCTGCAAAAGGAGTAAACACGTCGAACATGTTCTCCCATATTCAGAAACACCATCCCTCCGTGAAGATAAAGGTTAGGTCTTTAACAGACATGCACTTTATAATTGTTTTTTAAAAGAATAATATAATACACTGACTGAAACTCATAGGTGTTCAGTACAATCTGTAAAAAGAAAGTTTGGTTTAGCCTATGACTAAAATAATGACTGAAATATATTACTATTGTGTATAGTTTTTTTGTCCATGTTTTAATTTAGTAAACCTCTCTTGTGTAGACAAACTAAAGTTGTTACATTTTTATCTGATTGCATTTTCAAAAATACATTTTGTTATTCAATCACAGAATCCAGACCAGTTGTTTCAGACAACCCAGAATTTCTGAGGAAATAAATATACGTTTCATAAAGACTCTATTGAAAAAACTTTGTTACAATAAACCATGTTCAACCAAAAAACATATCTGTTTTTATTCATTTAAGGGCCATTGTAGCTGATGACGATTTTAATAATGATAGTTTAATATCGTATAACGTGAAACCGTGATATTTTCTGAGACGATTATCATACCGTGAAAATCTCATACCGTTACAACCCTAGCCTGCACTGAATTAGATTAAATATCGACTAATCCTTTTTAAAGCTACAAACGTTGTTTAGTCAAGAGCAGGGAGTAATTGTCTCTGTTCCCTTTGTTCTTTGATTAACTTTATAGACAGAAAGCTTTATTGGCAGCTGTCCCTTTAAAACAGCTGACAGAGACACAGACCTCACATGCGCCTCATTCTCTCACAGCTCTTTACGTTCATTTAAGACTTTATTTAACTAATTTAAACTGCTGTTGTGTTATACGGTTATTCACCAAAACAGACAGTTTGGCATAATTGTGTTATTGGTCGCTCAAGTGTGTAAGAGAACTGTATTCTGATGCACTGTCTGTGCACATGATACTGGCGAGGTCCTTTCTGTGTGTTGTGTGTGTCACATAGACAGGATATTCACAGGCAGCTCGTTCTCTTTTGTCTTGTCACTCTTGAATAATTTAAAGCATTCGCATAAATAAGAGCGGGATCATAAATGTAACGCTAGTCAAAGGATGACGGAAAAAAAACAAAAACCGGATGCTTAAATTAAATTGCATGTGTTAACTTGTTAACATTAACAGTTCTAAATATAAAACATTGATATTTTTAGGCTACTGAAAGGTGGTATCAGTAGTTCCCTTTCAAGAGAACTCGAGCTGTGTCAAACGCTGTGGGAACAACCCTGCATGATTGGGTCATGAAGCACATATGGAATCAGTCGAATGGAGTGTCGGAACGTCATAGGCGGGTGACGTCATCGACCAGGAAACTATAAAGCAACCCGAAAACACAACCATGGCAGCTTCTGTGCCTTCAACCAGTGCTCTGTGAATCATTTTCTCAAGTGTTTTTGTCTGTCCTTAGTTTATACTATACATAGTTCCCACAGGGAAAAAAATTGTCACGTGACCTCCCCGGAGACGCCATCTTTGAGGGCAAAACCGCTTTGTTTACCATAGGTTTTTACAGAGTTTTATCAGAGAATGTCGTTTTACAAACAAATATTTCTTTCTGTTTATATTGTTATGCAAATCGTGAAAAGACAAAGTGAAATAGATTATAAAGAGACTATTAAAACAAGACGGAGAGAGGTACAATGAGAAAATTTCATTCATAAATGGTGTGGATCCGTATGCAGTAACGAAGGAAGCACTGAGCAATCATTATGCAGCTTTGCCTCAGACACAGTATGTTCATGTGTACCATTATCTGGTATTGGTGAGGAGTTTTTACACATTGTGAGCAATTCCGAGTCTGGAAATCACTGGAGGCGTACGATCAGATTGCCGTAGGGTTGGTTCGGTGATGTTTGCTCAAGTGCAATCAATGGAAAAGTAACTTAGTCATCATAGCGAAGTAGCATGATGCCAATCTGTCTATTAAAAAGCCATAGCCTGCACAACTTAATTCCTATGTTCCCCTTAAAACAGTTACCTGTGCTTTCTGTAATATGCATGTACTAATGCGGGCGTCATGGTTCGGTGCATGAATATACAAATAAATAACTCGCGTGCAATTTAATTCATGTAATGCGGAACTACATTATACGCGGGTTCTTTAGGGACATAATCTGAAATTGCAATGCTGGAATGTGAGATAAAACAGTGGAAACAATGTTGTTTTGTATGTTTTTAATACCTCGTCATTTTGTTCATACAGGACATTATTCAAACTGCAATCTGTTAACTTATATTTGTTTACACTGGCAATAAAACAGAACATTGTGCTTTTGTCAAACAAAGTCTTGCGTGTTTTGAGTGAGTTTCTTTCCTGTTTATCCTCGCCAGCCGTAATCTCCGTCGTTGTTCAGACAAAAGCTTAGTCTTCTCACATCCATGGAGTCTAATGACGGGTATAGTGTAAACTCCCGATTTTACTGAACCTCCGGCACGATTTTATCATCCATTGACCCAGCAGGAGATGGCCATTTTCACTTTATAGCACGATACTAATTTCAATTCGTTCAACTCCTGTTGCTTCTTCTAATGTTTTGCCCGCAGCAATGGCGCCGGGTCGGCAAATGCCCGTATGTTGTGACGTCATGTGGGAACTATGTATTCAGGAGTTTTCTCACATATATTTCCAATGTATAAAAAACTATATACACTCACCTAAAGGATTATTAGGAACACCTGTTCAATTTATCATTAATGCAATTATCCAATCAAACAATCACATGGCAGTTGCTTCAATGCATTTAGGGGTGTGGTCCTGGTCAAGACAATCTCCTGAACTCCAAACTGAATGTCAGAATGGAAAAGAAAGATGATTTAAGCAATTTTGATCGTGGCATGGTTGTTGGTGCCAGACGGGTCTGAGTATTTCACAATCTGCTCAGTTACTGGGATTTTCATGCACCATTTAGGAAAAAGAGGCTACAAATTGCAAGAGCTCACCAAAATTAGACATTTGAAGACTGGAAAAATGTTGTCTAGTCTGATGAGTCTCGATTTCTGTTGAGACATTCAGAATGTAGAGTCAGAATTTGGCGTAAACAGAATGAGAACATGGATCCATCATGCCTTGTTACCACTGTGCAGGCTGGTGGTGGTAGTGTAATGGTGTGGGGATGTTTTCTTGGCATACTTTAAGCCCGTTAGTGCCAATAGTGCATCGTTTAAATGCCATGGCCTACCTGAGCATTGTTTCTGACCATGTCCATCCCTTTATGGCCACCACGTCCCCATCCTCTGTATGACCAGAAATGATGGAGTACTTTAAGTCTATTTTTCTGCTATGTGAAAAAAATCTGCCAAAACACGTCGCCGTGTTTGTCGACCTCTTGGGGTTAAAGTTTTTTTTTTGTGTGTGTCAAGACCCTCGTGTGTATTTCCATCATATTAAATATGCAATGCATATGTTATATTTTTCTAATGTCTGGACTCCTATATTAATGGAGTATTAATGGAGTATGATATATAAACAGAGTTTTCAATAGCCTAAATGCATTTTCTGAGAATTTATATTTCAGGTTTTGACTGCAAAGGTCACTTCCATAACGATGGAATCGCCCAATTTTAATCAATTTATCCTCAACTAGTTTTGTGGTGTTGGTCTTTGAATTTTATAATGTTAACTTCAAATAATACAAATAGTAAAGATATGGTAGCTATATTGGATCTGGACTGGAAGGATATCTTTGGAAGTTGTAAGGGGTGTGTTGTGATTCCGCTTTCCCTGACCGCGACACAGGTTCGCTGTATTTTTTCTTTATTTTTCATTATTCTTTTTTTTTTATTATTATTTAGGAACAAATGAGGGTCTCTGTTTAAAGAAACGCTGGCTCGCAGCTGCAGTCCAGAGCACAGCAGCGTATATCTTCAAGTTAAGCCATAACCGAACGTCCAGATTAACTGCCACAAGTTGATCTTGAAATAAAGAACTAATCATGGAAAATCACGTTATATTTTTGTATTTTCATTGCATTTTCAATTGATAAAATGTTAAACAAATTAAATAATACATTTTAGTATAAATATTAATGATTAATCGATAGTTGAATGAATGAATGATTGTCACGTCTCGCTTGTTTACTTCGAACCGGAAGACACGCAAGGAAACTTGTGGATAGCTATAAAGGCTATAAATCTTTAAACATTTTTTTCAAACATGCTTTATTGTATCTATAAAAATACTAATGTACAGCAAGTAGTAGTTTTTAATGAGTAATGTTAGTTTAACTCAGCGTCTTTACTATGCTGTTTATGTAAAAAAAAACAAAAATTTAAGTATGTAAAAAAATGTATGTGTTCCATCTAATTATGTGATGTGATTAATTTCCCTTGTAGGTTAAATGATTGTAACTTAACAGACAAAAGCTGTTCAGCTCTGGCTGCAGTTCTAGGATCAGACACCAATCTGAAAGAGCTGAACATGAACAATAATAATCTGCAGGATTCAGGAGTGAAGCTGCTCTGCACTGGACTGAAGAATATAAAGTGTAAATTGGAGATACTGAGGTAAGTTGAGCCACAGGAATCACATGACTAGTGAGGTGCAATGATGATGTGGCAATGAAGAGGATCTGTGCCATGAGTCCCGATGTTGTTTTGTTTACTTTCACGTTTGCGCAAAGGGGTGGAGTATGTTAATTAACGCTAATCAAGGAAGGAAATTGAATATAAGGGTGTGTGTACTACCTGGGAAAATGCGCGTCACCCGTTTGTGCATTGAGAAGTTTGCAGTGAAATCGTGATGGATTGTTGGGGAGAGACGGCTGCTTGTCGATCTGTTGTTTCCTGTGGTTGAAGTCTGGTGCATTGAAGAAAGTTGTTGCATTCCCAGACAAACTAACATTGAGCTGTTTTAAAGACAAGCCAAAGCTGCCTTATCCACCTATCTTAGTGTTGAAGAGGACACTCGATACTCACCAATCTGTTTCTTGCCTGCAAATGTGTGACGCGCGCGAGGTTGTCTGCATGGATTTAAAATCAGAGATTAGATCTGTTTCTGAAACTTGGACTGAGGAACTTCTGAGAACTTATTCTGTGTTATTAGTATTGTTGTGAATAAATATTCTTTGTGAAATAATTTTCTTTTTTGATTATTTCTATAAATTTGTTGTGTAACAGGTGGTTACATTTTGGCTATCCTGGGTTAATTTAAATTTTGACAGGTTTTATCCTGTTTGGCGCTCAAAGTTTTTTCTTTAAGCGATTTATTTGTGATAGGGCGCCGACCACCGTTACAATGAGATGATGATTGTAGAAGCAAAAGCATAAAAGAACTTTAGTGAATAAAAGTTGCATTTCTTTGTTTAATATAAGTGAGTGAGTCTTTCTTCTATTGTTGTTGTGTTTTTCATTCAAAATAATTTTGAACCACAAACTCAGCATATGTTTTAAAATTCAAAGATCTTTTATTTATTTGTTAAAACGTGGGTATACCATATCATTCTTCTTATTCATTTTGTTAATAAAAGGCCAAAGTTAATTATAAGCAAATTTGTCACTGGACTATTTTATTATAGATGTAGTTCCATTAATAATAATGAACTACAAGCTACACATTTCTTTTAAAATAAGGTTAAAATCCAAAGATCTTTCATTTATGGAAGATAAATGTAATATATATATATATATATATATATATATATATATATATATATATATAAATGTATGTGTTCCATCTAATTATGTGATGTGATTAATTTCCCTTGTAGGTTAAATGATTGTAACTTAACAGACAAAAGCTGTTCAGCTCTGGCTGCAGTTCTTGGATCAGACACCAATCTGAAAGAGTTGAACATGAACAATAATAATCTGCAGGATTCAGGAGTGAAGCTGCTCTGCACTGGACTGAAGAATATAAAGTGTAAATTGGAGATACTGAGGTAAGTTGAGCCAAAGGAGTCACATGACTAGAAAAGAATCTTTGTGAATAAAAGTTGCATTTCTTTGTTTAATATTAGTGAGTGAGTCTTTGTTCTATTGTTGTTATGTTAAAGGTCCTATATGTAACTATTTTTTTTATAAAATGAATCATTTTTTTATTGCCTGTGTTTGAAGGGGTTGTAATCACACATTGCAGTGATCCACTTTTCGGGTTTTGCTATTACCTCTGTATTCATATTTATATGTGAGGTCTCCGGGTCTGATTTCCTGCGAAATCCATCAGATGCGACGTGCATGCGCGCTCCCAAGGCTATCTATCTTACAGTCTTTGCGACCGACGGCACTTCAGCTTACGACACGGAGTCTGATAACCCCCCAAAACGTCCTGCCTCTAGCACAACACAGACTCAAACACAAACTCCATATAAATATAAAAAACAAAAAAAGTTTTATCTGCTCAAGCTCGTCAGGCAAAATGTTAATCTGATCGACTCCGGACGAAAATGCGGATCAACATCGGCAACATTTTAGAACAGCATATTAGTAAACTCCAGTGAAATAGCAAAGTAAACTATATGAAACATGAAATTAATACAAAAGAATGTTCCAGGATAACAAAAAGTAGGTGCTTTAGGATGTAACTTATTTTATTTACTAGATCTACGGACTAACGTCACTCATCCCACTACTACCATATTGTTTATACACATTTCCAGACACGTTCAGTACAGTAATGTTAATTCCTACAATCTTACTGTTACACTGAAATTGTTCAGTTTAGTTCATTAAAGGGTCACTTCACCCATTTGCATTAAGCTTTGTATCTTTAGAAACCCAGTCATAGTTTTGAATGGTCATGGTTTATTCCCTTATTTTCCCCTGAGATGGGAGAAATATGGATTTAAGTGTTTTACTTCCTGCTTATCGTGACGTAAAAATCGTCATTTTGCCTCACGATAACCAGGAAGTAATATATCATTCAAATCTGTAGAACTACAAACATTAGCTCATTATTATGCCAGGGTGTTGGACCCATTCAACCTACAAGCCTAATACAGATCAGTGGGTGGGACTTCACTTGCAGATACTGAATCAATATCCGCCATCTTGTTTGGAAGCTAAGCTAACAAGTGCTGTGGAGATAGAAAGTTATGACAATGACGGAAGAAACTAAATATAATATGGAAGAAGAGGATTTTTAAGTTCTGCTGCTCGAATCCGATGTTCGTGGCTATCTTTACGAGTCGCAGTATAGTTTAGAGCAGCTTAGGCTGATGGAGGAGCAGGAGACGGCTGCCTGTCGGTCGAGTAGCCCAGACTGACTCTGGCGCTGGGCGGACTGCTGGTGCCCGTGCTCTCGCTGCGTGCTACGGCCTACAGACACAGAGTCCGTCTGCTGCAGAGGATTTCAACGATGGCAATTTCTCCTGGAGGAAATCTCTGAATCAGAGGGGCACACGGACATTTGTGTTATGATGTGAAAGCTCCTGCTCGCCACAGCCAACTAGACATTTTGTGTGAAATGAATTTCAAACTCTGGTAGAATAGAATAGAATAAATCTTTATTGTCCACCAGGGTGGAAATTTTTCTTTGGCTCACTGCCACATACATTACGAAAACAGATAAAAACATTCAAGTAATGTCTCAGGCATAATAAAGAAACTTTTCTAGATTAATAAAATAAAATTAAAAAGTAAAAAAAACTTGTTAAGAATAAATATACTTATACATTAAAATTGCAGCTCATTTGTTACTGTTGTTTTGTTTTGTTAAGGATACTAATGGCATTTGGAATAAAATATTTTTTGAAGGAACTTTTAGCCAGAGGCACTCTAAAGCACCTCCCAGACTTCATTAATTCAAACTCGCTGGAAAGGGGGTGAGTACTATCTGCAGTGATTTTTCTAGCCTTATTCCTCGTTCTGTCAATGTATATTTGGGACAGTGGTTTTTGTGGTTTTCCTACAATTTTGCTAGCCATTGACACTATACTGTTGAGCTTTTTCTTTACCTTGCCGTTTAAGTGGTCAAACCAAGCAGAGAGGTGAAAAGTTAAAACACTTTCAATATGTGTAATATACACTAGTTGAGTAATCTGAGCACTGACACCCAGGCAGTTCTGTCTTCTAAGAAGAGTCATTGTGAGCATTTCTTGAAGATAAATTCTGTATTATCAGTAAAACTCAGGTGGTTATCAAGAACCATACCTAGATATTTAAAATTTCCACAATTTCAACTACTTGACCATTTAGTAAAATTGGCTCTGTTATTATGTGTAATGATTCACGTAACACAGAGGAATCCATTTGCAGCTTTATTGATCGTAGTCGTACAGGCAGGGTCAAGACGGGCAGACAGGGCAATGAGGGCTAGACAAAAGGGTAATCCAAATAACAGGCAGAGATCGGGGCAGGCAGCAATAATCACAGTCCAGGAAACAGTTCAGAAGTCAGGCCAGGCAGAGATCAATCACAGAATCAGAGACAGTCCAAGTTCACAACCAGAATACCAGAAACAGGGAATAACGCTTAGAAATGATCACCGGGGCAAATCAAGACTTCGCACTGGTGTGGTGTGTGGACGTGGCTTTTATGTGTGTGTGTTAATGGCGTGCAGGTGTGTGACGCAATCAGTCCCAGGTACGAGGCATGATGGGAATTTGAGTTTAACGCCAATGATCAATACTCGGGTGAAGGCTCCCTCTGGTGGCGGAGAGGAGGCGGAACGGAAGCTTCCACTGTAACAGAGCCCCCCCCCCCCTGCGAGCGGCTCCTGACGCGAGGAGGCAATTGACGTCGAGGTCTCCTACGAGGTCTCCCACGAGGTCTGGGGGCCGGTTTCTCCGGGTGTGTCCTATGAAACTCTTCCGTGAGAGTGGGGTCCAGGATATCACTCGCATTGACCCAGGACTGTTCCTCCGGACCGTAACCCTCCCAATCGACCAGATACTGGAGAACGTTACCCCGACGTCTGGAGTCAAGCAACTGGTGCACACGGTACGCCTCCTCGCCGTCGACCAGGATGGGTGGAGGACTCTGAGAAGTGGGTCCCTCATCCGCTTCTCCTCTCGGACCACCAGCGGGTTTCAGCAGAGATACATGGAAAGTGGGAGAGATACGATAGTTAGCGGGCAGGTCTAAACGGTATGACACAGGGGAAATTCTTCTAATAATTTGGAATGGACCAACATACCTGGGACTGAGTTTGCGACATGGAAGTCTGAGTCGGAGGTCTCTGGTGGAAAGCCATACCCATTGCCCATTCTGGTACTCTGGAGCTGGACGACGATGGCGGTTAGCTTGCTGTTCCTGGCGTCGGACTGCGTGCCTTAAATGCGTGTGTGCTTGATCCCAAACCTCTTCACTCTTCTGTAGCCACTCAGTGACGGAGGGTAGTTCGGTGGGTTCACCTGACCAAGGAAACAGAGGAGGCTGGAAACCCAGGATACATTTGAAGGGAGTGATGCCAGTGGATGGTTTGACCAGGGAGTTCTGGGCGTACTCGGCCCAGAACAAATATCTGCTCCACTCGTTCTGTTGTTGTTGGCAGTATGATCGGAGGAAGCGAATTACGTCCTGGTTGAGACGTTCCGTTTGACCATTGGATTGTGGGTGATAACCGGATGTGAGACTGATGTTGATATTGAGATGTTTGAAGAATGCCGACCATACACGTGAGGTGAACTGAGGTCCTCTATCAGAGACAATATCTTCGGGTAGTCCGTAGAAACGGAACACCTGATTGCACAGCAACTCGGCGGTTTCGAAAGCAGTGGGGAGTTTGTTCAAAGGTATCAGACGGCAGGCTTTGGAGAAACGATCTACTATGGTGAGAATAGTGGTGTGACCATGAGAGTTGGGAAGGTCAGTTATGAAGTCGATGGCGATGTGGGACCAGGGTCGTTGTGGAGTTGGCAGTGGGCACAAAAGACCGGCTGGTAGTTTCCGGGTTGATTTTGAGGTTTGACAGTTGTCACAGTTTTGTACATGATTGATGGTATCGGCGGTTAGAGTGGGCCACCAGAACCTGTTTCTGAGCAATTGGATGGTGGCATTGATTCCTGGATGACCGGAGCTTGGAGCTGAATGCACATGATCGAGGAGACGGGGTCGTAGTGTTTCTGGGACAAAGAGTAGCTCTGCAGGACATTCAACGGGACCGGGAGTTTGATGGTTAGACTGTTGGATCTCTGTTATTATATCCCACTGGACGGGAGCTATGAGTAGGCTTTCTTGAAGAATACTTTCCGGGTTGTGATTCGGGAGTGCTTCTTCTGACTGGCGAGAGAGTGCATCGGCCTTGGTGTTCTTGGAGCCGGGTCGATATGAGACAGTAAAGTTAAATCTAGTGAAGAACAGGGACCATCTGGCTTGACGGGGATTGAGTCGTTTGGCTGATCGTAAATATTCCAGATTCTTATGGTCAGTTAGAATGATGAAAGGTTCAGATGCTCCCTCCAGCCAATGCCGCCATTCCTCTAAAGCCAGCTTCATGGCTAACAGTTCACGATTTCCCACGTCGTAGTTGCGTTCGGCTAGGGACAGCTTCGGAGAAAAGAAGGCACAGGGATACATTTTGGCTGGGTTCCCTTGACGTTGTGACAGAACAGCCCCTACCCCAGTGTTAGAGGCGTCTACTTCCACAATGAATTGACGATTGGGGTCAGGGTGTCGTAGAATAGGTGCGGTGGTGAATCGAGTTTTCAGCTCTTGGAAAGCTTGTTGTGCTTCGGGGTTCCATGAGATACGTGAGCTGTGACGTTTGGTAAGGGCAGTTAAGGGAGCCGCTACAAGACGGAAGTTTTGAATGAACCGACGATAAAAATTGGCAAATCCCAGGAATCTTTGCAGCTCTTTGAGGGTTTTTGGTACTGGCCAGTCTACTACTCCCCTCACCTTCTTGTCGTCCATCGCGACCCCTTCATGGCTGATGACGTAGCCCAGGAAAGAGGTGCTGGTTTTGTGGAACTCGCATTTCTCCATTTTGGCGTACAGGTGACATTGAATGAGACGTTGGAGGACTGCTCTGACGTGGTGGATATGTTCTTCAAGTGAGTTGGAATAGATCAGGATATCGTCGATGTAAACAATCACCCACTTGTCCAGCATGTCACGGAAGACGTCATTCATGTAAGCTTGGAACACGGAAGGACTGTTGGACAGACCGAAAGGCATGACAAGGTATTCGTAGTGCCCACTGGTGGTAGAAAAGGCAGTTTTCCACTCATCACCTTCTCGTATGCGAATCAAGTTGTAGGCATTGCGTAGATCAAGTTTGGTGTAGTATCTCGCCTGACGAAGCTGTTCAAGGGCGGCTGGAACTAGTGGCAGGGGATAGCGGTACTTGATTGTAATGTCATTTAACCCTCGATAATCGATGCATGGTCTTAGACTGCCATCTTTCTTCTTCACAAAGAAGAAACCTGCTGCTGCTGGAGAGGTCGAAGGTCGAATGAAACCCTTAGCAAGTTCCTCCTCGATATATTGGTTCATAGCCTCGGATTCTGGTTTTGACAAGGGGAAAATTCTCCCTCTAGGGGGAGTGGAACCGGGAATAAGATCTATAGCACAGTCTGTGGGTCGGTGTTCAGGGAGTTGCGCTGCCTTCTCCTTACTGAATGCCTCGATTAAATCAGTATACTCTTCGGGTAGATTGGTCGTCTCTGATATGGCTGTGAAGGCTACTGATGCTGGACTGGATACACGGGTGACCTTGGAGAGACAATGGGTGCTGCAGTTCTCATCCCAGCGGATAATCTGGCCTTCTCTCTATGAAATTTGAGGGTTGTGGGTTTGTAGCCAGGGGTGACCCAAAATGATGGAGTGACGTGGAGCATGAATGACATAAAACTGGAGCATTTCTGAATGAAGAGATCCGACCTGCATACGAACCTCCTCTGTTACGCTCTTGACCTTCCCCTCTCCGATGGGGTGTCCATCTAGCGCCTCCACTGTGAGAGAGGATTGACAGGGTTGTAATTTTATGTTGTATTGTTTAGCGAAAGTTTGTGAAATGAAATTTCCGGCAGCTCCGGAATCAATGAATGCGGTTGTGTCTATGGTTTGGTCTTGCAGAGTGATGCGAACAGGGAGAGTGAGGCTTGAAGTGGTAGACCGGGATTTATCTTGTGAATTCACCACTGGGTTGCGAGTGGATGGTCTAATTGGACAGGATAGCTTCATGTGTCCGGGTTGACCACAGTACAGGCACAATCTGAGTTGAAGTCGTCGATCTCGTTCCTCGGGGGTGAGATGAGTGAATCCTAACTGCATGGGTTCTTGAACGTTAACTGCTTCGGACATTACTGGGATTGGTGCCCGGGATCTGCGTCTGGAGCGCATCAGATTGTCGATTGAAATGGCCAGTGAAATGTATTCATTTAGACTTCTCCCCTCGTCGCGGCAGGCTAACTCGGACTGAAGTTCAATGGTAAGTCCACGTCTGAAAATGGTCTTCAAAGTATCCTCCACCCAGTTGGTCTGTGCAGCGAGCGTTCGAAATGTCAGAGCATACTCAGCAGCGGTTTCTTTCTTTTGAGTGAGGTTTAAGAGTTGATCGCCTGCTTCTCCCTTCTCAGTGGTATGCTCGAAAACTTGACGAAACTGCTGAGTGAACTCTTGAAAAGTCGCGAAAGTGTTGCCCTCTGATCTCCAGACTGCTGTAGCCCACTCTAATGCTCTGCCGGTGAGGAGAGAACAAACAAACGCTATGCGACTGTTGTGACTGGCGTACAGTGCGGGTTGTTGTTCCAAAAAGAGTGTGCATTGTAGCAGAAAGACCTTACATTTAGAGGGGGTACCGTCAAACTTGTCCGGAAATGCTAGTCTGGGATTTACAGCGGTACTCACTGGAGCCGGAGAAACTGCTGGTGCCGGAGGGGCGACAGGTGGACTCGGTGTGACGCCCACAGCAGTACGAAGCTCTTGCATACCCTGTACCAGCCGCTCGGTCAACGTAGTCAGATGACTCAACTGGTGGTGGTGAAGATCAAGACGTGACGCTTGATTGGTGAGTTCACTGGTTAACTGCAGGACAGCTGCTGGATTTGTTGTTGGCGAAGTCTTCTGTAATGATTCACGTAACACAGAGGAATCCATTTGCAGCTTTATTGATCATAGTCGTACAGGCAGGGTCAAGACGGGCAGACAGGGCAATGAGGGCTAGACAAAAGGGTAATCCAAATAACAGGCAGAGATCGGGGCAGGCAGCAATAATCACAGTCCAGGAAACAGTTCAGAAGTCAGGCCAGGCAGAGATCAATCACAGAATCAGAGACAGTCCAAGTTCACAACCAGAATACCAGAAACAGGGAATAACGCTTAGAAATGATCACCGGGGCAAATCAAGACTTCGCACTGGTGTGGTGTGTGGACGTGGCTTTTATGTGTGTGTGTTAATGGCGTGCAGGTGTGTGACGCAATCAGTCCCAGGTACGAGGCATGATGGGAATTTGAGTTTAACGCCAATGATCAATACTCCGGTGAAGGCTCCCTCTGGTGGCGGAGAGGAGGCGGAACGGAAGCTTCCACTGTAACATTATGTCTTGTTTTTTTGCCAAAAATCAGCTCATTTGTCTTTGCCACATTAATTTCTAGCTCGCTTTCTTTGCACCATGCTTTAAGAGCCTATACATGTGCTAGATAAGAAGCTTCATCCGAGGAATTAGTTCTTTGGAAAAGTCCTACTAAGTTAATATCATTTGCATATTTGATCAATTTAAACGTGCTATTGTTTATTTTAAAATCATTTGTAAATAAGGAAAAAAGCATAGGTGAATGAACGCTGCCTTGTGGGCAGCCTGTACTAATAGTACGTTAGCAGTTTACACTTACCCTCTGAGGGTGACAAGAGAGAAAGTCTCTGATCCAGAGAATCAGGCTGTATTAATATTAACTAGTCTTTGCAGGAGAATATGTAGCTTCATAGAATTAAATGCTGCACTAAAATCTATAAATAAAACTCTTTTGGGAGTGCAAGCTGTTTTGAAATAGAGTCTAAAAGGACCAGCACAGCATCATCTGTCCCTCTATTACTTCTATAAGCGAACTGCAGCTGATCTATCACGCTGGTTACTTGGGAGGTCAAGAGATCTACCAGAACTCTCTCCATTGTTTTACATAATATAGAGTTGATGGCTATAGGTAGAAAATCTTCAGGCTTACTTGCACCAGGCTTTTTAGGTATCGGCCTTATTAAAGAAAATTTCCAAGATGTGGGTACACCTGTAACTAGAAGAAAGTTAAAAAGCCTTAAAAAAGACCTTTTAATTGAGGGGCACAGTCTTTCAGTAAGCGGGCTTTTAGGCCATCGGGGCCGGTGGTCGTATTCGGCTTTAATTTAGTGAGGCTTTTTGCAACAGCATCTTCTGTGATAAGTATTGGTGAGCCTATAGGAAGATTTTTACAGATGTCATCACACTCACTCTTATCATCAAACAACATCAACCTGCAGAAGAATGTGTTCATTTCATCTACAAGACTTTGACTGCAGACTACAGGACTGTTGCTTTTGTTGCAATTTTTTCCCATTAAAATATTTAAGCCCTGCCAAGCCTGTTTTATATTCCCGCTAAAAAAAATACTCTCTATTGTGTTTTTATATTCAATTTTATATATTTATATATATGTTAGCCTTGTAGACGGAAGAGTGAATTCTCTGTTTGCGCTGTTCCGGATTAGTGGGTGTGGCTTGCGGAGCTGTGCAATGCGGTGCATTGTGGGACCTGTTGTCTTTCACACAAATGCGCCCCATGGTTATTTTCTCTTTTCTCGGTCAAGAGGGCACCAAATTAAAAAAAATTCTTTTACATTTCGATTACATATATGATCAGTGTTGTGCAAGTTACTTCCAAACTGTAATACATTAGGTATTACTTGTTAATGTTATTTAGAAGTAAGTCATTACCTTACTGTCTCACAATTGTAATATGTTACATTACACATGTATTACTTTTGAGTTACTTTCACCAAAATAACTATACAGAAGTAGAACTTAACATTGGGGCTGTAACGAAATACAATATGGGTCGAAATCGCGATTCGCCACACTCAGATCCACGAACCTACAGAATCGCGACACACCTTCCAACTCCAGCGTTATTCTACTCACCGTCCAGATCTAATGCTACCACATCTTCAAATTAGGCTAGTATTATTCGAAGTTAACATTATAAAATACGTAGACCTACACCACAAAACTAGTTGAGGATAAATTATTTGAAATTGGGGAAGTCCAGCATTATGGACATGACATTTACAGTCAAAATTTTAAATATATATTCTCAGAAAATACATAATGTATTGAAACATATGTTTATCCATATAGGCTACTTAAAAGACTCCAGACATTAGACAAATATCAGTGTACGGTTTATTTTTAATTTTAGGGAAATAGACACGCATTCATGCGTGACAAAAAATAGGAGGCAAAATATATTTTTTGTAATTCTGTGAATTACACTGCACAAATTGGATGAGGAAGGGTTGGCTCTCCATAGAACTTAAAATATTCATTTTATTTTAGTTTTTGTGTTCACATTTATGAGGAAAAACAATGTTACAGATGCGACCGCTCTGAACCGGCACTAAAAGACTGCTTTAAAACTTTTACATTGTCTATTGCCTTTAAGAAGTAAAAGCAGACAATCTTAGATAAGGCACGGGGGTGTGCTGGTGCGCGTCTCATAAATAGCCTATAGGCTATACCGAAACTCAGCGTATAAGTATAGCCTACTCCACAGACCTGAAAAATATATCTATATTGAAATGTCTACTTGTAAACGGAACAATTCAAAATGAAAGAAAACAGACCGCACTCTGCTTATGAAATGAAATGTGATTTTCTCTCTGGCGCATTCACAAGCCTACAGCGAAGATCGCGAGTCAGCATCGTCAACTTCATCTTTATTATTAGCTTCATCTTTATTATCATTAGTAAACAATTCAAATGTCTCCTTGCTATAGGCATATTTGACATATTCATAATCTTTGCTTTTTCATCAGCTTTTTGGAGCTTTATTATCGCCACCCTTACTACACCACCGCATCAAAAACATGATTGTGTGAGGAAAACATGTAAAATACCACCTAAACATGGCCTAACTGTTTAGAAAGAAAACCCAGAACGGATAGCCTAATGCGCATAATTCCATCTCACGAATGTGGTCTTCTTCATGCCATCCTCACCCATTAGGCGCTTTTCCACTGGCCATGCAGCACGAGCACAGAGGCCGAAATCATGCCTCACGGCACTCCTGTAAAAAATAAATCAGAATACAGATACAGGTACTTCTAAAAAAATAGCATATTGTGACAAAGTTAATTAATTTCCATAATGTAATGATAAAAATTAAACTTTCATATATTTTAGATTCATTGCACACCAACTGAAATATTTTTTAGGTGTTTTATTGTTTTAATACTGATGATTTTGGCATACAGCGCATGAAAACCCAAAATTCCTATCTCAAAAAATTAGCATATCATGAAAAGGTTCTCTAAACAAGCTATTAACCTAATCATCTGAATCAACTAATTAACTCTAAACACCTGCAATAGATTCCTGGGGCTTTTAAAAACTCCCAGTCTGTTTCATTACTCAAAACTGCAATCATGGGTAATACTGCCGACCTGACTGCTGTCCAGAAGGCCATCATTGACACCCTCAAGCAAGAGGGTAAGACACAGAAAGACATTTCTGAACAAATAGGCTGTTCCCAGAGTGCTGTATCAAGGCACCTCAGTGGGAAGTCTGTGAGAAGGAAAAAGTGTGTCAAAAAACGCTGCACAACGAGAAGAGGTGACCGGACTCTGAGGAAGATTGTGGAGAAGGACCGATTCCAGACCTTGGGGGACCTGCGGAAGCAGTGGACTGAGTCTGGAGTAGAAACATCCAGAGCCACTGTGCACAGGCGTGTGCAGGAAATGGGCTACAGGTGCCGCATTCCCCAGGTCAAGCCACTTTTGAACCAGAAACAGCAGCAGAAGCGCCTGATCTGGGCTACAGAGAAGCAGCACTGGACTGTTGTTTAGTGGTCTAAAGTACTTTTTTCGGATGAAAACAAATTTTGCATGTCATTCGGAAATCAAGGTGCCAGAGTATGGAGCAAGACTGGGGAGAAAGAAATGCCAAAATGCCTGAAGTCCAGTGTCAAGTACCCACAGTCAGTGTTGGTCTGGGGTGCCATGTCAGCTGCTGGTGTTGGTCCACTGTGTTTTATCAAGGGCAGGGTCAATGCAGCTAGCTATCAGGAGATTTTGGAGCACTTCATGCTTCCATCTGCTGAAAAGCTTTATGGAGATGAAGATTTCATTTTCCAGCGCGACCTGGCACCTGCTCACAGTGCCAAAACCACTGGTAAATGGTTTACTGACCATGGTATTACTGTGCTCAATTGGCCTGTCAACTCTCCTGACCTGAACCCCATAGAGAATCTGTGGCATATTGTGAAGAGAAAGTTGAGAGACACAAGGCCCAACACTCTGATGGGCTTAAGGCCGCTATCGAAGCATCCTGGGCCTCCATAACACCTCAGCAGTGCCACAGGCTGATTGCCTCCATTCCACGCCGCATTGAAGCAGTCATTTCTGCAAAAGGATTCCCGACCAAGTATTGAGTGCATAACGGAACATAATTATTTGAAGGTTGACTCTTTTTTTGTATTAAAAACACTTCTTTTATTGGTCGGATGAAATATGCTAATTTTTTGAGAATTTGGGGTTTTCCTGAGCTGTATCCCAAAATCATTAGTATTAAAACAATAAAAGACCTGAAATATTTCAGTTGGTGTACAATGAATCTAAAATAAATGAAAGTTAAATTTTTATCATTACATTATGGAAAATAATGAACTTTATCACAATATGCTAATTTTTTGAGAAGGACCTGTATATCAGACGCTGCCATTTAGTCTTTATTCACAAACTTGGACACCACACGCGGCTAGTATTGACTGACCACGAACAGGTAACGTAGCGTACTTGCATTTTCCGTTCGTTAATGTCTCGCGGTCTTGCTGTTTTTTTTGTTTTTTTTTGTTTTTTACAATTAAAACTAAAAGTCTGTTGTAATGCAAGCCTCACTGAACATGTAACGAGTAAAATGTTACTGAAAATTGATTAGTAATGCCTTACACTACTGCGTTACAGCAAAAAGTAATATGTTACTATAATGTATCTTTTGTAATGCGTTACTCCCAACACTGTATATGATCCACTTTCAATAAAGATTTATGTTGCAATGGGTGAAATGCTCCTTTAACCGTTTTCGTTATCATATTATACACAAATAGTTAGTGAAATGTCTTATGCTATTTAACATCACTTGTCGGCTAAAAGCAGTTTATTGTTACATTATAGTACGAGCACAGAGCATTAGTTCAAAGTCAAGCTGATAACAGTAGGCTATTATTGTAACTAGGGCTGGGCGATAATATCGCACGATATTGTATGCGCGTCTAATCAGTAAAGCCGGTTCCTTGATTAGTAGTAAATCACATTCACATGCTTTCAGATGGACGATATGAGTGTTAAAGTTAATGAGATAATTAAGTGATTAATTTAGTGATGATTGAGCATTATTGAAGACACCTGATGATAACAAGCAGAATCACTGTAGGACAATCACAAATTTTCAGCCACCGTTATGGAGATCATTGTCTGCTTTAGTTGGGCTCTTGACAATTATATTTACACTTTAATTTTTGTTTGCCTGGTGATTTTGACTTATAACAGTCAAATGAACAAAGGCAACTTGATCTGATAGTGTCGGCTATGTTTTGACATAGTCTAATCATGCAATGATCTGAAAAATATAAATATTCAGATGATTTGGTTAACTTCTTAGCTACAGTTTCATAGTTATGTTACATATCTGTACTTTCTTATAACCTCAAATATTTAATAAAATATTTTAATCAAATCACTGTCATCTTTATACAGAAACACAGAGATCAATAATCAGCTTGTCTATCTCATCCGTGGTGACATGCTGCCACCAATCACAACTCATTAATGTCTCCCATCATGCATTGCGGTATGAATAAATTATGATCTGAATTGTCTATGTAATTTACTTTTCCTACTTGAATATTCTACTCGTCACCGTTGTTGAGAAGCTTTGACTGAATCTTGAGGTCTGTGTATGCCTTAAAGAAAGATTTTTTTAAACAACTTTTGAGAAATTACATTATATTTAACATTCCAGATGTTTATGCAGGATCTTAGTTATACACTAACCAACAAAATAAATCATAGACATAAATTTTAAACGATGAAAGTTATTATGTAACTATCATCATTTTATAATTGCTTATCTTTGTTTGTAATCCTTTGACAGGATTAACTCAGATGCAATAGCAAATTACTTATAAAATTTTTAACATAAGGGTCAAGAACACCAACTAAAGCAAACACTCACCTCCATAACGGTGGCTTAATTTTTTTGTTTTTTTCCTTGTGATTCTGCTTTAGGTGTCTTCAATAATGCTCAATCATCACTCATTTAATCACATAATTATCTCATTAACTTTAACGCTCTTGAGTGTGGACTTATATACACCCCCAGGTGTGTTAGTTTAACACGGGAGATTTTGTCGTGACGAAGAGCCGTAATTAACTGACCAGTTGAGCCATATCGCATTAAATATCGCTATCGATATGTCCTCGATATTAACGCGATTTGGCTCAGCTTGTCAGTGATCTACGGCTCTTTGTAGTGAATGCCGCTCCATCTGAAAGCAGGTGAAGGTGATTTACTGCTAATCAATGAACCGGCTTTACTGATTAGATGCGCAGACAATATCGTGCGATATTATCGCCCAGCCCTAATTGTAACTGCAGTGGGAGTTTACATTAGTTTCCAGCATGTTGTGTGATGCTTTCGCCATTGCGTTGAAAGCCTCCGTGAGTCCGTGTGGCCGGTAGTGAATTCTCACTCTTAAAATCGAGCATGCACAAGAGCACGAGCTCTCTTGTTGCATTCTGAAACATCACCGCTAGAGGCTGCTAAAAAATGCATAGAGCACCTTTAACCACAAACTCAGCATTTGTTTTAAAATTCACAAATCTTTTATTTATTTGTTAAAACGTGGGTATACCATATCATCATTCTCATTCATTTTTTTAAATAAAAGGTCAATGTTTAATATAAGCAAATTTGTCATTGTACTATTTTATTGTTGATGTATTTATTATTGATATATTTCCATTAATAATAATGAACTACAAACTAAGCATTTGTTTCAAATTAAGGGGGAAATCGAAAGAGCTTTCATTTATTAGTATTACAGTGGGGGTATAGCATGGCATTAGTCCTATTTGTTTGGTTGATAAAAGTTTGATGTTTTTTTTATCAGCGAGTTGGTCATTGTGCTATTTTATTGTTGTTGTTTTTTTTTCATCATAAAATTTGATGTGACTTTAAGCAATCATTTTGTCCCAAGAAAAGGAAAGATCTAACATTAAAGATCAGAATAAAAGCTACAGATCCATTGACAAATATATTTTCCTGTAAAATATGTGGTGTAATTAGTAACATCTTCACTGGTACTTAAAAGGATAGTTCACCCAAAAATTCAAATTAGCCCATCAAGTCAACTCAGTTGACTGGCAGTGATTGGCTGTATATTATTTTAAATGGAAAAAAAAATCTATCCATGATTAAAGCGCTCCACGCAGCTCTGGAGTGTTAATAAAATATCCATATTTAAAAGCTAGGATCTTAATTAGGTCATTCTCAATTTAATTTTCTCATTTTCAGGTGACGTGTTGTGTATCATTCAGATCAAAGACTTTCAGAACTGTAAAGTTTTAGATAATTGCAATCTCGAAAGTGATGTTGATGTCTAACATATGAGTTTTTTTATGTTAGACATAAGTGCCTTTTGGTTTCCTCTATATTCAGTTGTCAGTTTTTTAAACTAACTTTCAATGCATTTGTACAAAGAACAAAATAAAATTCAAGTTTAAGGATTTATGTTGTTCAGGTTTAACTGATTAATCAACTTAATGTTTTCCTGTCTGTTCTAGACTCTCTAACTGCAGTGTGACAGAAGAAGGTTATAAAGCTCTGGCTTCAGCTCTGAGATCAAACCCTTCACACCTGATAGAGTTGGATCTCATAGGAAATGATCCTGGAGAATCAGGAGTGAAGCAGCTCAATGATTTACTGCAGGATCCAGACTGTCAACTGAAGACGCTGTGGTGAGACGGGATCAAATAATTAACAAAATTAGCTATACGCAGGCTAAATATTCATAACAAATACCTTATTTTAATTACATAATAAGCTGGACAATTTGTTGCATCAAAATGATCAAGATTAGCTTGCTCTTTGCCATCGCGGAAAATGGGCAAATACCAGTCTATCTGGGTTCCCAAAACCATTCAGTCACGGAGTCAGTACGATGAACACCACTGTATGTACACGGAGATATATCATCCATTATAGGACAGTTTCTGACTGCTAAAATGAGCTTCTCGTTCAACTTGTCTCGGTCAGACACAGCACTGAAGAGTGACGCGCGCCACTGACTTCACTGCTATTGGTTGTCGCTCGCGAAAATCGCCCTTCATTTGCATAAAGGTAAACATTTCTCAACTTTGTCACATCGCTGGACACGCCCCACTGGTCGCTGTCGCGCTTGTCGCCGGAAGTCGCCCGCTCACCATGATACTGAATGGTATCGTGTCGCTTGGTCACGTGTACTGTGAACAGGGCTTTAGTAGTTGCGCTACAAGCTACAGGTTAAAGGCTGCATTTACACTGCAAGTCTTAAAGGGGGGGTTGACTGCGATTTCACTTTTTTGATTTGAAATAGTGTGTAATGTTGCTGATGGTGCATTAACAGTATCTGCAAAGTTGCAGCGCTGAAAGTTCAATGTAAGCAGAGATATCGTCTTTTAAAAACAGGAAGTGTAAACGCCTACAAAAACGACTTGATTGGGACTACAACGGGTTATGGTACGTCACTAACCCGCACATTTGCATCAACCCCTCCCTTCGGAATATGCAGGAAAGGGCATGTGCATATTTCTGCAGCACGTCGAGTGAGTTGTGTTCACGCAGCTGTCAGGTCTTCTGTGTTTCGGACTTCCCACGGATGCTGTACTTCATCAACAATGGATACAATTTATGTTTGATTATATTCCTGAAAGTGACGATCGTAATCTAGCTCTCTGTGCTGCGCATTTTACGGAAGACAGCTTCCAGAATCTCCACGAGTTCAATGCAGCAAGAAACTGTTAATAAACAATGAAGCAGATCCAACTTTAAAACCAGAGGCAGCAGTTGTTGGACCACAACCTGTAAGTAGGCTAAGACTTAATCGTTTTAAATGTATTTGCATGTATAATTCCAGACGTAACATTAGCTTGTGTTTTATTTACTTATTTTTCCAAATGCCAGCGATGGCTTTATAGCCACTAGTCTACTAGTTATGCTAGTATTTTGTGTCTACGACAAACGCGTACAAACATTATGGACCTGAATTTTGTATAAGTACTAATGTTGTAAACGTATTTTTCATGTATATATGCTTTATGACGTTATTTTCGATTTGATTAAGAACGTAAACTTGCCAACGCTGTTTGTGTTTAACATTAGTAGCCAGTCAGTTGCTATCGTTGCCAGTAGGGACGGGCATGATTAATCGACGATCGATTATTGATCATTAAGAATTTCGTCGATCACGTTAATTTGTTATCGGTTATCATTAAACTAATGCTGCTGCGTTGCGTAGCGCGGAGGTACCTGTGCATCCCGCCGACAAAGTCGGTTCCCTCATCAGAGCGGTGTGTTCAGCGGCTGGACTGAAGCATTTGTTTACATTTGACGTGTCCGCACGAGCGTGAAGGTGCAAGCGGCAAAAATATAAAACACCTCGTCCGTTTGTGGAGGTGCGCGCGCTGCGCGCAGTTTGCAGAGACTCGCGCTGAAGAGCCAGGCGAAAGTGTAAACAAGGCTTGATGGTCACCATGCAGGTTGCGGTCGCGTCTTACCCCAGATCATGTCATCAACATGCTTATCTTTCTCAACAAAAGACAGTAGACTGGAGTAGAAGCTTATATGCGAGTTATTTTTTATGAGGCTCTAAGTAGCCTAGCCTAATTGATTGGTAGGCTAATCTCCCTCATCCTTTCTCGACTCCGTGCCTTGGATAGTAGAGTTACATTTTGACAAAACCAGTCACATCTAAATATTATTATGTTTTTGGTCAAGTTATTTTTTTATTATTATTTATTATTTTGGAATAAACGAGGGTCTCACGAGAGCCAACTCGAAGCTGCAGCAGGTTCAGTTGCGTTAGATTAGAGCACCGCCGCGCATATCTTCAAATTTAGCCTAACCGAGTTCAAAGCCCAGTTTAACTACCACAAGTTGATCATCTTGTAATAAAGATCTAATCGAGGAAAAACACGCTGTATTTTTGTATTTTATTTAACTTATAAAGAGTTAAATAAATAATACATTTGAATATAAAAATATTAATGATTAATCGATAGTCGATCGTTAATTCTTCCAACGATCGACTAAGACAATTTAATCGAATGCCCATCCCTAGTTGCCAGTCAGATGCTATTGTGTAAAACAATTGTGTATATGGTTAAAAAATGTGGCAAATTATCATTCAGAAACGTTTAGTAAGAGCCGTGTGTGGTGTGGTTCTGTTTGACTCGCTTCATCGCGGCTTTCTCGGTCTGATTCTGCCTCAAACTGATACTGCAGTTCGACACCATTATTTACATCTGGACCGGAGCTGGCGTTTCCCCGTAAGGTAATAGGCGTTAACCTTCCGGACAACGTGAGCGACAGTTTAGCCAATCACAACACACCCGCCCAAACTAACCAATCTGAGCCCACGACGTGTTTCTGAGGGAGTGTTTTCATAGAATCAGGAAGTAAACCGCTCGTTCAGGGGACAGAGGAGAGCGCGGCTGACGATAAAGGTGAAGTTTATGAAAAATAAGACTTTTTAAAAATGAAAAACCACGAATACATGTTATATTGCACCCAATAAACACAATCATGCAAAGAATAAAAGCAATCAACCACCCCTTTAATGCACAGATTCGATCTTTTGACCATATCTGATTTTTCTGGGTCGTCTGTTTACATTAACTTTAGAGAGTGTTCAATATCTGTTTTTACATTAATGCCCACCCAAAATGATTTTCGGTGATTGTTTTACTATGCACATGGTAGACCCTTGTTTTGAATGGCCATGCTATATACAATTGCAGTGAAGTTATCACCTCATTGCTGAGAAATATAATGTTTCCAGTTGCGAAGCTGTTTTGTTTATAAAAGTCACGGGCAGAGGTTGAACATCAGCTCCTGAATATTTCTGTGTTCGCGCTATTTCTTTACAACGGTTGTAACGGTTCACAAAATTCACGGTTCGATACGATACACTTGTGTCACGGTTCGGTTCGGTTCGGTACGTTTCAAATAGGGCTGTAGTCAAGACCGCCTTTGTCGAGTCCAAGACAAGTCCAAGACCAGGACTAGTCGAGTCCAAGTCAAGACCGAGTCCAAAGAGGTTCGAGTCCAAGTCAAGACCGAGTCCAAAAAGGTTCGAGTCCGAGTCAAGACCGAGTCCAGGTGTAATGACTCACGGTACACAGAGGAATCCATTTGCAGCTTTATTAAACAATGTCGTACAGGCAGGGTCAAAACGGGCAAACAGAGCAATGCAGACAAGACGATAGGGAAATCCAGATAACAGGCTGAGTTCGGGGCAGGCAGCAATAATCACAGTCCAAAGACAGTCCAAGATCAGGCCAGGCAGATATCACTCGTAGAATAGTCAAACAGTCCAAAGTCGAAAACCAGAAACAGGGAATAAACGCTCAGAGATGATCACCGGGGCAAATCAAGACTTCGCACTGGTGTGGTGTGTTGACGTGGCTTTTATGTGTGTGTGTTAATGGCGTGCAGGTGTGTGACGCCATCAGTCCCAGGTACGAGGCATGATGGGAATTTGAGTTTAACGCCAATGATCAATACTCGGGTGAAGGCTCCCTCTGGTGGCGGAGAGGAGGCGGAACGGGAGCTTCCACTGTAACAGAGCCCCCCTCCTGTGAGCGGCTCCTGACGCGAGGAGGCAATTGACGTCGGGGTCTCCTACGAGGTCTCCCACGAGGTCTGGGGGCCGGTTTCTCCGGGTGTGTCCTATGAAACTCTTCCGTGAGAGCGGGGTCCAGGATATCTCTCGCATTGACCCAGGACTGTTCCTCCGGACCGTAACCCTCCCAATCGACCAGATACTGGAGAACGTTACCCCGACGTCTGGAGTCAAGCAACTGGTGCACACGGTACGCCTCCTCGCCATCGACCAGGATGGGTGGAGGACTCTGAGAAGTGGATCCCTCCTCCGCTTCTCCTCTCGGGCCACCAGCGGGTTTCAGCAGAGACACATGAAAAGTGGGAGAGATACGGTAATTAGCGGGCAGGTCTAAACGGAAAGATACTGGAGAAAGTTGCTTAATAATTTGAAAGGGACCAACATACCTGGGACTGAGTTTGCGACATGGAAGTCTGAGTCGAAGATCTCTGGTGGATAGCCAAACCCATTGACCGATCTGGTATTCTGGAGCGGGGCGTCGGTGATGATTGGCCTGCTGTTCTTGGCGTCTTACGGCGTGTCTTAGGTGTGTGTGTGCCTGATCCCAGACCTCCTCGCTCTTGTGTAGCCATTCTGTGACCGATGGGAGTTCTGTGGGTTCGCCCAACCAGGGGAAGAGAGGAGGTTGAAAACCAAGAATGCATTTAAACGGAGTGATGCCAGTGGATGGTTTGACCAGGGAGTTTTGGGCGTACTCGGCCCAGAACAAATATCTGCTCCATTCATGTTGGTGTTGTTGACAGTAGGTTCGCAGATAACGGATAACATCTTGATTCAGACGCTCTGTCTGTCCATTCGACTGTGGATGATAACCTGAAGTGAGACTGATATTGACGTTGAGATTCTTGAAGAAAGCGGACCACACTCGTGACGTGAACTGGGGTCCCCTGTCCGACACAATGTCCTCTGGTAGTCCATAAAATCTAAAGAATTGGTTGCACAGGATCTCGGCTGTTTCAAAGGCAGTGGGGAGTTTAGTGAGAGGAATAAGACGACATGCTTTCGAGAATCGGTCCACAATGGTGAAAATGGTGGTGTGACCCTGAGAGTTGGGAAGATCTGTAATAAAGTCGACTGCAATGTGAGACCATGGGCGTTGAGGAGTGGGTAGTGGACAGAGTAAACCAGCGGGTAGTTTTCGGGGTGTTTTCGAGGTCTGACAGTAGGAGCAGTTCTGGACGTGACGGATGGTATCGGAGGAGAGCGTGGGCCACCAGAATCGGTTTTGCAGAAGTTGGATTGTGGCATTGATTCCAGGATGACCAGAGCTGGGGTTTGAGTGGACTTGATCGATGAGACGCGGACGTAATGTTTCAGGTACAAATAAGAGATCGTCTGGGCATTCGGCTGGAACGGGTGATTGTAGGTTAGTTTGTTGGATCTCCCTGACGCTGTGATAATATGGCCCCTACCCCTGTATTTGAAGCATCAACTTCAACAATGAATTGTCGTTCAGGATCCGGATGATGTAAAATGGGTGCAGTTGTGAATCGTGTCTTCAGATCTTGGAAGGCTTGCTGTGCTTCGGGGTTCCATGAAAGACGATGGCTGTGACGTTTGGTGAGGGCAGTCAAGGGAGCGGCGATGAGGCTGAAGTTACGGATGAATCTCCGGTAGAAATTGGCAAATCCCAGGAATCTCTGCAGTTCTTTTACGGTTTGCGGTAATGGCCAGTCGACTACCTCCTTTACCTTTCTCTCATCCATGGCAACGCCCTCTGGACTGATGATGTAACCCAGGAAGGAGATGCTTGTTTGATGGAATTCACATTTCTCCCTCTTTGCGTACAGATGAAACTGGATCAGGCGTTGTAGGACTGTACGGACGTGTTGAATGTGTTCTTCGAGTGAATTAGAGTAAATCAGGATTTCGTCAATGTACACAATTACCCATTTATCCAGCATATCACGAAACACATCATTCATGAAAGCCTGGAAGACAGAAGGACTGTTGGACAAGCCGAAAGGCATGACAAGATACTCATAGTGCCCACTAGTGGTGGAAAAGGCAGTCTTCCACTCATCACCCTCTCGTATGCGGATTAAGTTGTAAGCATTGCGTAGATCGAGCTTGGTATAGTATCTGGCCTGACGGAGCTGTTTCTGTGCAGCTGGAACCAGAGGTAAAGGGTAGCGATATTTTACGGTGATATCATTTAAGCCTCGATAATCAATGCAGGGTCGGAGTCCTCCATCCTTCTTCTTCACGAAGAAGAATCCGGCGGATGCTGGTGAGGTTGAAGGACGAATGAAGCCTTTAGCGAGTTCTTCCTCAATGTACTGTTTCATAGCATCAGATTCAGGCTTTGACAGGGGGAAAATTCTTCCTTTAGGAGGCGTTGTACCAGGGATTAATTCTATAGCGCAGTCCGTGGACCGATGTTCGGGGAGTTGTGCAGCTTTTTCTTTGCTGAAGGCTTCAGTCAAATCCGCATAAACAGACGGGAGATCTTCCCGCTCGGGCTCTGGGGCAATGGACTCTGGTTTGGAACTGCTTACTCGAGTGACTCTGGACAGACAATGATTGTTACAAGCCTCACCCCAACGAATGATCTGGCCCTCCTTCCAGGAGATGTGTGGGTTATGAGTCTGTAACCAGGGGTGTCCCAGAATAATGTTGTGATGTAACGAGTGGATGACATAAAACTGGATATTCTCAGAGTGAAGAGACCCGACGTGCAAACGAATCATCTCTGTGATGTGTTGAATCTTGCCCGCTCCGATGGGGTGCCCATCTAGCGCCTCCACTGTCAGGGAAGAAGGACACGGATTGAGTTGAATATTGTGTTGTTTGGCAAAAGTCTGTGAAATAAAGTTCCCTGCGGCTCCAGAGTCGATGAGAGCAGAGGTGTCAACGGGTTGATCTTGGACAATTAAACGAACTGGGAGTGAGAAACTGGTGATGGGAGTTTTGGAAATGACTGGTAGACTCACCGATGTGTTGCGGCTGGAGGGTCGAACGGGACAGACAATCTTCATGTGTCCAGATTGACCGCAATACATGCACAAGCGGTGCTGAACTCGACGCTCACGTTCCTCGGGGGTGATGTGAGTGGCCCCTAGCTGCATGGGTTCCGGATGACTGGACGCTGCGAAGGGGGACTGGACTGGTAGCCGGGGTTTGCGTCTGGATCGCAGGAGATTGTCGACTTGAATGGCCAGGGCGATATATTCGTTCAAGTTCTTTCCCTCATCACGACAGGCCAGCTCTGACTGAAGCTCATTAGTAAGTCCTCTTCTGAACAGTGTCTTTAAAGTGTCTTCTACCCAGTTGGTTTGTGCCGCCAGCGTGCGAAACGTGAGAGCATAATCAGCGGCGGTTTCTTTTCCTTGAGTGAGTGTTAACAGTTGATCGCCTGCATTACCCCTCTCAGTCGAGTGTTCAAATACTTGACGAAACTGCTGCGTGAACTCTTGAAATGTGGAAAAGGTATTGCCCTCCGATCTCCAGATTGCCGTAGCCCAGTCTAATGCTCTGCCGGTTAGTAATGAACAAACGAAGGCAATGCGGCTCTCATGACTGGCGTATAACGTGGGTTGTTGTTCGACGAAGAGTGTACATTGCAACAGGAACCCCTTGCATTTCGTTGGCGTACCATCAAATTTATCAGGGAAAGCGAGTCTGGGATTGACTGTTGTACTCACAGTGGCTGGGGACGCACTCGATGGTGGTGGTGCGGCAGGTGCGCTAGGTACCGTCCCGACAGCGGTGCGAAGCTCCTGTATCCCCTGTACAAGCTGCTCAGTGAGAGTAGTCAGGTGGCTGAGCTGTTGATGGTGTAAATCCAATCGGGATGCTTGGGAGGTGAGTTCGGTGGTCAATTGCATGACAGCTGCTGGATTAGTTGACGGCGAAGTCTTCTGTAATGACACACGGTACACAGAGGAATCCATTTGCAGCTTTATTAAACAATGTCGTACAGGCAGGGTCAAAACGGGCAAACAGAGCAATGCAGACAAGACGATAGGGAAATCCAGATAACAGGCTGAGTTTGGGGCAGGCAGCAATAATCACAGTCCAAAGACAGTCCAAGATCAGGCCAGGCAGATATCACTCATAGAATAGTCAAACAGTCCAAAGTCGAAAACCAGAAAACCAGAAACAGGGAATAAACGCTCAGAGATGATCACCGGGGCAAATCAAGACTTCGCACTGGTGTGGTGTGTGGACGTGGCTTTTATGTGTGTGTGTTAATGGCGTGCAGGTGTGTGACGCCATCAGTCCCAGGTAAGAGGCATGATGGGAATTTGAGTTTAACGCCAATGATCAATACTCGGGTGAAGGCTCCCTTTGGTGGCGGAGAGGAGGCGGAACGGGAGCTTCCACTGTAACACCAGGACAGGGAAAAAAAGTCTTCAGGGCCTGAATTTCGTTTTTGCCAAACAAAATTTTTAAATTTATCTTGCCTATATGTTTGTGCTCATTGCATTTTTTTTCAATGGGGTAATGTTGTTAAGAATTTACACAACACAAGGCTTGATTTAGATTGTTCAATTAAATTGAAAAAAGTAACACAAATAAAAACAATGAAGATACAAATAAAGACAAATAAAGAGAAACGTTTTTGAATAGGTCTAACACTAGTATTCAAAGACAGAAACTGAATAAACTAATCAAATGGAAAATAACACCGGATAGTATTTTAGTCCTGAATAAATTAAACACATAGGCTATTAATCCTGATTCCTTTAACCTAAAGCTCTCTTTTGTTGTATTGACGTCAAAATTAATTGACACATATGGTTACTGTCACTTTAAGAGCTAGTGCATGGATTCTCTCTTCTTTTATACAAGCATGCGTTTTATGCTTATTAAAGACAAAACCAACTATGTTTAGACCATTATACTCACGAAGACCGAAATTGACACAGTTTTGAGTGTTAAAGCAATATAGCTAATCCGTAAAAAATAACTTTTGTTACTGCCCAGCTGTTCTTGAGGTGGATTTTCTATAAATGCGCATAGTCATCCCAGAGAGCGCACAAGGACTGATAGTTTAAAATTGCTTAAATGTTAAACTGGTAAGACTTAAAAGGACGTGCAAATGGTAAGCTTTATTCACGATGCACTACTGGCCCGAATGCAAGTGAATATTCTGTCCCGACTCCTGAACGCTATTATCGCAGCAGCGCTTGACGCGCCTTCCAACACATGAGAGAAGAGAAGACGCGGCACCGTTGAACGCTCATGCTGTTTGTGAAATTGCGTCTGGCAGATAGTTATTAAAAGAATGATTTGATTTTATAATCTGTGTGGATTACGATTGCGGGAATATCCCACATTATAAATGGGAGACCTGCAGAAATCATTAGAATTGTGCGCAACACCCAGTAACCATAGTAACAGCATGAGAAGACGCGCTCCGTTGTAGTGAGCACTTGGTCGGTTAATTTGGACATTTTCTAAGTTAACGTCACCCTGATAGGCTAGTAATAAATGAACACACATACAAAAATGTTGGACTCGGTCGAGACCAAAAGCCATATTTGGCAAGACCAGTGGCCGAGACCGAGACAAGTCCGAGTCCAAATACCAGCGAGTCCGAGACCATAGAAAAACGGTCTCGAGTCCGGACTCGAGTCCAAGACCGGACTCGAGTACTACAGCCCTGGTTTCAAATACAGCAAAAAGAAAGAAATGGCAGAGAAATTTCCTTGATTTAATTTTTCTAATTATATTTTTATTAAAACTAACATCATAAAGTATGATATTTTTAACTTTGAGCAAATGACTATACTTGTCTTTTCTTAGGAGAGTTTAAAACAAAACAGTTCCTTGGACAAAATGAAATGTAATATTGTAGTAGTTAAAAACAAAGGTTTATTTTAGTTTAGATTAACATTTTAGGGCAGCAATTGTGTTGATATTGTCAAAATACAACCGAAGTGATGTTACTTGAAAGCATTATAGCCTACTATTCCTGCCAAACTTACAGATAGTAGTGTTATACAGTAAATCCATGGTGAATGTTGCTGATCTGTGGACACTGGATAGTTCATTCACGGCACAATGTTTCTTCCTGGTTTCCACGTCAGCGCTGTTTGGTCCGTTAATAATGGAGAAATGTGAATGTTTCTCACTCTCGCAGCGATGTTAACTTCAGTGGCGAATTCAAATGTTTTCTTTACTGGATTTGGCTGCGTGGTACAAGTGCTGATCAAGATCGGCTCGCGCTGCATTGGTCCAAACTGATAAACGGTCCGTCATCCAAACAACCTCACAATAACGAGCAGCTCACTTTCGTTTCCGCCTACATTACAATTGCCATTTGATGTTGGGCAATGTTGTGGTCACGCCAGCGTCTCTTACATTATGAACGTGCTTGCCACGCACGAGTCGCCTACATTTGAGTAACGAAATGTTGGTCTGCAGGAAAAATGAACCCAACGAACCGTTTGGTTCAAAGATGCGCACCGAAAACCGAACCGAAAGCCTCGTAACGAACGGTTCAGTACGAATACGTGTATCGTTACACCCCTAATATACATATTAGTTCCCAACTCTATAAAAAGCTGTGAGCGAGTGCATGCACGGCGACTCATAATTAAACTTTAAAAAGCTATCTTTTTGAATAAACGTGTCATCCTCGCCTAGTGGTGGCATGGAATTCAAAGGAGAATGTGTGTGTAGACGGAGGTCGGATGTCCAGATATAGGATATGTATCTGATTTAAATCCACATTTGGAAGCGGCTCAGATTGGATACGAAAATCAGATCTATGTTTACATGTATTTATGTTTACACGTATGCAACAAATTCTGACCTGTGTCAGATGTGAGTAAAAGATTTTTTTTGTGCTGCTATTCTACTGTATTCCTTGATAATTAACATGCACAATTGTGTTTTTGTGCACACTTCCCATTAAAAAAATTCTAGATAATCTTTTAGTGAAATAGTTTCCTGAACAGAACAGTTTTCCATCAAACCCAGATTCACTGCATCTCTCTGTATCAGGTCTATGAGTCTCCAGATTAGGGTTGGGTATCGGTTGGGTTTAATCCGATACCAGTACCTACTCGGTATTTTATAAATGGTTCCGGTGCCTAAACAGTTCTTGAAACGGTACTTAAGAAAACAAAACCACACACACTTTGTCAAAAAATTAATAATACCCCTTTATTTACAGGGCCAAACTGGACACAATATTAACTTACAATATAAATACAAGTAACATATGGTAATAATAAATAAACCAATATAAAATAAAAGTTCATATTTAAATAATATCAAATAAAACAATATTTTATTAAACAATGTAATTATACTGGAGATTAATAGAGATTACTACCAGGGTAATATAATATCGACATGGCTACAGGTTCCCATGTTTTGTCTGCTTTAACTAGTCATGTAAGTTATTTTGTCATTTACTAGTTAAGCTCTTAGCCAGTTTGATATTTCGTTCCCACTGCGTCTTATACGCAGCTTTGAGTAAACACATGAAAGAGAACGTCTCTGTGTAACCCATGTTCTCTGAATAGGGAACAAGACGCTGCATACGCTGCTAAATATCTCGCGCTGCCGACAAGCTTCCTTTTTCGGCAGAGAACTCTGAGGAGCAGCTGATGCGCGCGCCAATATAATATGACGACGTGAGCGTCAAGGCGGCGCGAATGGTGATTCTATATCCATATACAATCGTTATTCTGACGCGTAATTTTACATGTGAAATGCAGCCAAACATTTTACGTGTACATTTCACATGTGTTTAATCTCCTCACTATCAGCAGACGTTCCGGGAGTCTTCCGCATATTGATAACGGCTCCCGGATGATCGCAAATTAGTTCAAATCTCCCGGAATCTAGAGCGAGCGAGCAAGAGCGCGCGTGTGAGACAGATCAGACAGTGCTTCAATAAACCGTATAGTGCGCGCACGTCGGAGAGGGAGACAGCGAGAGACCGCTTGTGTGCGCCTCATGCCATAGACTCAGGAATCGAAATCAGGCACCGAAATGTTCATTCTAATTCGGTCTGGATACTACCGTTTATGTCAGAACCGGTTCCCTCTTGGCACCGAGTTTCGGTACCCAACCCTACTCCAGATCAGGGCTGGATTAAGAGTTCAGAGGGCCCTGGGCACAATGTCTTGTAGGGCCCCTCTTAAGCAGGCCAAATGTATATTTTGTCCAAGGACATTTTAATATGACATTTATAGTTTAACTGACTTAACTTTGTTGAACTATGCTGGAGTAAAGTTCATAAATGGTTGTTCTTTCCTATATGAATTTGTAAAAGTATGTTGGGTGGACCCTTAATTTAGCCTTTACAGTTTTACTGATTTACTGTTCCTCTAGGGGGGTTCGGGGGCATGCTCCCCCGCAAGAATTTTTTTTACATTTTAAGGTTAAATGCAACAATCTTGTGCTCTCTGAGAGATCAAAATTAAGATCTACCCATAAACTGCTCGTTGAACAAAGAAAACGCATTGATTTGTACCAGGACAATAAACAGGGCTCAAACATCTTTTTAGTTGAGTCTCAGTCTACATAACATTATCAATGGTGTTTTAGGATCCCAAACAATTATAATAATGTAATAATGATTTATATAATTATTCCAATGACGTAAAATCCATAAATCTTTTAAATGTACTATATAAATGAAAATTAATATTTCAAAAGTAGCCTATGTTTTAGTCTACATTACACTAATATAGGAAAATTAAAATAATTTTGTACTTATTTCTTCACTTGCAAGAAATAAACCCTTTAGCTTGTATTTAGGAGAAAACACCAGATGACCATCCTGATCGCATGAGCAAAGTGCACGCTTTTCTTTAATTCACCCAGCACTAGGATGCCTATTCTTAAAGTCTTGTGCTGTTTTATAAAGGCAAAAATCCATATCATGGTTCGATTTTAGTTCGTTGGCAAAATATAACACTAGAGACCTATGTTAAGTTATACATTTTACATCTCATGTGTTGGGAAAAGGGAGAAGAGACTTCGCCAAAAGGCGGACCCGAACTCGCGTCAAACGCAACAGAATCAGATTCTCGCGCTTAGCGTGCTACGACCTACGCCACTGCTGTTGTGACGCCAACGGCGTCTTTTTTCAGACAAGAAAGGCACTAAATGCAAACATACATTCCGTTTTATCAAACCGTTCCTCGCGGCCTCGAAACACTACCGGTCCACCTGGGAAACTCCCGACTCTCCCGATTGTCACTGGTGTCCAGGGCCCCTTAGACGTCGTGGGCCCCTGGGCAAGTGCCCAGTTGCCCTAATGGTTAATCCGGCCCTGCTCCAGATGTTCACAAACATTCAGTTTCTCAAGCCAGTTTTGTCTGTGCTGACGTTTCTCACTTCTCCTGTTTAAAGGCCAGAAAGATCTTAATTTCACACTCTGGATTCACTCTGAAAACCATGATCTAGTGAGATTTTGCCCCTCTGTTCATGAGACGTTTCTATTCTTATGAGTTTGTTTTAGGACTGAGTGTTGCTTCAGTTTATTTAAAATGTATATTTATTTGTGTATTTAAATGATCAAAGAAAAATTTTAAATCCAAATAACTAACTAAAGCTTGTCTTTAGAGTAATAATTAAATGAAGCTGAATTGACTGTTCTTCAGGTTTTTGAGTCCTGCTGCAGAGGAAGCCTGTCAGTATGTGAATAGAGTTGATGGTGTAATCCCGTTTCTCCAGAGAAAGCTGAATCTGAGTAGACATGAACTAGGAGACACAGGAGTGAATCAGATCGCTGCTCTACTGCAAGATAAACACTGTCAACTCAACACACTGATGTGAGTATTGCTCATTTATTTATAATATTACTTTATTACTAATGTTAGCTGATGATAATATACCCTGACTTCTTTGATTCAGAGCAGTTTTTCCTCAGTGTCACACAGAGCCACAACAATGTGAAGTAAAAATAAATAAACAGTGAATTAAAAACATAATTAACACGTGATTTCAAGGTTCACATATTTGACAAAGACGAACATTTTGATCATTTGTGAATAATTATTTCAGTTTCTGTAGAGGCAGAGCAAAACTGTTCATAAGTGTTTTCAATTCAATGTTTGTATTTCCCAAAATGCAAATGTCTAATTTTGGTGCAGCATATACTGTAACTTGTAAACACTGAACAAGTGCATTTTAAAAGTCTGTGATCAGTTTCTGCCTGTAATAAGATCCACTGAACACTAGTGATGGGCGCTTTCGAAACACACTTTATGAAGGTATAAATTCCGAATGTTTTGTTTTGAATCAGTGGTTCGGAGTGAGTATCAAACTGCCAAAGTCACATGATCTCAGGAAACGAGGATTAGTTACGTCATAACTGTTTCAAAACTTTTGGAAATGACAAAGGTTTACCAATGGAGCTGATAATCTCTGTGAACCCATGAATCATGCAGATTTACTGAGATTGAACAAATGTCTGTGGGTTTAACCTGATCTCAGATCAGTTTTATACATTTGTAGATTTTTTAATGAGACATTAGCATAATTAAAGGAATAATAGTTAATAGTCTCTTATTGGCCTGTTTAGCTGAGCCACCCATAAAAAAAAATAAACAAGCCCTGAAAATTGATAGAAGAGCACATATTATACAGACACTTGATATTTAATCGTATTGGAAGATCAGTTGCATTGAATTGATCTGACTTTCAATAAAACAATAGAATGTGTTTGTAGAAGGTGTTTTTATGCAGTTCTTGGCCAGTGTGTGTCGTTTCAAACGCTTCATAACTGAATAATTTTGCGTAGGATGTGTTTAATTGATTTGAAGCCGTACGCAGAATTTTATAAAAAAAAAACAACTGAGGTACCAAAATTGATGTTGCTGGGGGCTTCGGGGGGAAATTAGATTATCCTGATCTACACATGTGCAATTTAAGGTGTTTGATGGACAACGCAATTGGATATCAATATCTTTAAAAGCACATCAGTGGGCAGTAGCTTACATTATTTGTCAAGCAGAAAACAGACTCTTAAACATGAAAATCAGTTTTTTTTATTTAACCCTTATTTAACCAGGGAAATCCTTTGAGTACAAGGTTAAATGTTGAAATGGATGACACTAAAAATTGAAATGCAGAAATGTTGTTCTTATTGTTGACAAAACACAATCACTTATTCGAAACAAGAATGAGAAATGGTTCGATGATTATTTTGCATAGATGTCACATTTAAGTCAAATGCCAATGCAATTCTTCTGTGCCCAGAGGCATATGAGCTATCCATATGAGCATCAAAGATCAGTTTCAGCAACTTGTTTATTTCCTGAATTAATCAATGTTTTTTAACTAATCAGTTCAGTGCTCGAAGTGGGGCGGTACTCCCCGGTACGCAGTACAACAATTCTATTATGGAAATATATTTAATAGGTACTTGTTCTGTTAAATTGGATTCATATTTAACACAGATAAATGTTCTTCGCTATTACAGTGGAAACTTTAAGCTCATTGTAATAATGTTAATCTCACCCTGGGCACAGTATGCAATGCCTGATCTTCTCTCTTTTCTCCATCACATTGGTCCTCATTTATCAAAAGTGCGTACAACAAATTTCCAGCGTACACTTGGTGTACACCCAAAACCACGGTGCCGAATGGCACCGCCGGTGTGTGTACCGGAGAATAATGTGTTCGAATTTTAAAGATATAGCGCTGCGCTTCTCGTCCGATGTGTGACCCCTATGAAATGGACAGTGGCCGACACGAATACACACACACACACCTGTTTACTTGATGATAAAGCCGTAAAGTAGGCTATCTTTCAACCCAGGACAGCACCACTTCTCACAGACAGGATTGGAGATCAGAAGTTTTACTGACATGTAATGTAATTGCCACCAGAGAGGTGTTTTCATCCGAGAAATGCTGTGATTGGTTGATAGGATATGGAGCAGGAGACATAACCAATCACAGTGTGACAGACGCTTCACATAGCACCAACTGCAATGTTTAGTTAAATTTTAAATGAATGTATCCTACTGGCAGTCTGGCACACGTGGGTTCTCGGTATTTTCGGTGCATATTCGGTGCAAAGACACCTGTCCGCCTACTGTTATTTGACTGGCCATCTCAAACATTTTGTAAAACATTGACGTTAGTCCGCTGAAGCAGTTAATATGAGGTTGTTTATCGTGGTGATGTGCAATTTCATTACAGCACCAAAGTAGAGTTAATATTAGGCAATTATTTCACAACCTTCGTTATATACATTTCAAAAAAAATAATTAATGTTATGTATGGCCCCAGGGGCGTAGAATTTAGTAGGGATGCTAGCCAATCCTACCAATATCCAGTGACACTGATATATCCCTAGCAATAATTTCGATCTAACCTTAAAATATATTTATAAATTGATTAGGGCTAGGCAAAAAATGATTCTCAACAGCCAAGAATGATGTATTTTTCTACAATCTCGCGGTGATTTCTACAAACTCACGGGCTCGCGGTGCTACGTCAATTCTCTCTTGGCAACAAGCACTCAGCGCAGCAGTCGTCGATACACACTCGCATTTAGGAGTCGGAACATGACGGAATTCACTTGCAAAGTCGAGCCAGCGTTGCATCGTAACGTATGATCATAACTAACATTTATCATTTTATCATTATCAGTAGTTACTGTATCTACTGTCAATTATAGAAAACAAGAATGAACGAATTAATTTAAACAAAGTTAGTTAATTAATGAAAAAATAATAATATTGACTCCCATGCTTTTCTGTCTCATTATTAGTTCAACATCTCTCTCTCTTCCTCTCTCTAATAACTGCATTAATATCTGCATAAAGCCTGGACATATGTTATGAATTAAATTTGATACTTATGACTGATCATGCCCTAAGTAACGCATGTTCAGCGCGTTCAGTCTGGGTTCGTTCACAGTTGGTGTTTAAGACCTGCTACATCCGATGGAAACAGTCGGTCTTCGAATATTTCAGTGATTCGTAAGTTTGTCCTGCATCAATAGTCTGCTATAAGTGTCTCAAACCTCAGTTCCTAACTCTAAAATGATGTTTTAGAATTAGCAACGGAGGCATGGGATTAGATGTATAAGAAATTAGTCATACAAGAGCGTTTTAATGACAAAAACTTGACAAACGTCTTGATATGCATCATCTGAACAATGTTTTGAGGTGCGGTAACTGTAGTATAAGCGGAATAATTGGCTTCAGGCCGTTGAATTATTTGAAAAATAATGCACACCATAATGATAATTTTTCTAACAATTCAACGGCCTGTCGTCAATTATTCCTTACTTATTCATCAGCAAAAGTCTGCTGGATGAAGCTGAACACATATGGTGGGGCCAAAAAGTATTTATTCAGCCACTGATTGTGCAAGTTCTCCTACTTAGAATAAGGAGAGAGGTCTGTTATTTTCATTATAGGTACACTTCAACTACAGTATGAAAAACAAAATGAGGGGGAAAAAATCCAGGAAATCACATTGTAGGATTTTAAAACAATTTATTTGTAAATTATGTTGGAAAATAAGTATTTGGTCACTCACAAACCAGCAATATTTCTGGCTCTCACAGACCTGTAACTTTTTCTTTAAGAAGCTCTTCTGTCCTCCACTCGTTACATATGTTATTGGCACCTGTTTGAACCTGTTATCTGTATAAAAGACACCTGTCCACAGCCACAAACAGTCACACTCCAAACTCAACCATGGCCAAGACCAAAGAGCTGTCGAAGGACACCAGGAAGAAAATTGTAGACCTGCACCAGGCTGGGAAGAGTGAACCTACAATAGGCAAGCAACTTGGTGTGATAAAAATCAACTGTGGGAACAATTGTAAGAAAATGGAAGACATACAAGACCACTGATAATCTCCCTCGATCTGGGGCTCCACGCAAGATCTCATCCCGTGGGGTCAAAATGATCATGAGAACGGGGAGCAAAAATCCCAGAACTACACGGAGGGACCTGATGAATGATCTGCAGAGAGCTGGGACCAAGGTAACAAAGGCTACTAGGGGTGTGACAAGACGCTTATCTCACGAGACGAGACCGGAACCGAGATTGGGTTCACGAGAATGAGACGAGACGAGACGAGATTTTTGCACAATTTTTCAGAAATCCTCAATGACAAAATTCATGACTGGAAAAATAGTATACAGGTGCATTTTGCAATCTTTTAACTAATAATGCACTAATGCATGTCATTTCAGGTCTACTTTATGAGTATGAATTACCAAATGCATTGAAAGAAAACAATATACAAGCACTGCAAAAGGTTTTAATTGACTGGTGTTTCTCCTGTTTGATTTCACACGAGTCTCTTTAGACCGTACTGTACATTTAGGAGCTTCCAGAACTTCTGATTGAGGCTGTGTGTGACCTCCTAACTGAACTCATTGAAGTCTGAAGTGCCAACATGACATCACGACTTTTGCGTAAACATACACGCCACTTTCGAGTCAAGTGGCGTGTTATCTCTACGCATTTTGAGCTATCTGCGTGTATCCGCGTGTATGCGTGTATGTCTACGCCATTAACGTCCGCGTCATTCCGCGTGGCTGTACACGCGCGTCAAATGTCCAGTCATAAATGCCATTAACCCCAGTGACGGTTAAGTTTAGGGATAGGGTTGAGGTAAGTCATACCTTTTTTTTCACTAGGATGGTAAGGGAACAGTCATAAATGCCATTAACCCCAGTGACGGTTAAGTTTAGGGACAGGGTTGAGGTAAGTCATATATTTATATAACGTTAAGTCAACGGCGTTCATAAACACGCTGAAAAGCGATTATGCGTCTTGATAGCACGCCAAAAATGCAAATACGAATTGGCGTGTCATACACACGCTACTTCATGAGATCAGTCTGGAAGTGCAAACAATAAGTACAAGTGCAACCATAATCAAAGTTAGCACACAGACTCTTAATAATTGTTTTGAAATTTTTATGCTGTTTTATTTTGCACCGGCAGTTATAGGGTTAATGTGGCGAGTCCGGAAAAAGCCAGCTAGAGAGAAACAAGGCTGGTGTGTTTTTCTCTATATTGTTCTTGTGGTCTGATTATAATTTCAGAAACAGAGCCTCCCTTGTCTGTTGTCCTTAAAACATTACAGTACTCTCAATATTCGAAGCATAGCTGTCAACATTGAACATTGAAAATAAGGGAGAAAATTCCATCCCCAAAATGAGGGCATTTTTTTACACGATACTTACCCACAAACTTTAAAAATAAAGCACTAATCATTAAAAGTCTAAAGAGTTTATAACTAGCCCACATGTGTGTGAGAGAGAAAGAGACAGTGTGTCATTTATATATAAATGATATATATATGTATATATATATATATCATAGAGAATGTTTAAATACTCTAATATCAGCTTATGACGGAAACCGACGGGCTTTGGGGAAACGGAGGGGGAGTTAGTGGTGCTTCGGAGGCCGAGTGCGGGAGATGATTGGGAGAGGTCTGTGCACCCGATCAGAGTACGCGCTGACACGGAGTTGCCTTTATACTCGACGCGTCTGCATGAGCGTGGCAAAAATGACAAGTTGGGTGCGCATGACCGGCAAGACAAAGTTTTGCATAGATGTGTAAAGCTTTTTTTTGTGACAGCGCGTGTGGCGCCATTTTACTTTCAGATTGGTGATTGCGCTACTCTGTGTATAAGGAGCAGCGGTGCTGAGGGTGCATTATACAAGATAAGACATTTATCAGATGTTTAGTCTATGTTGCGCAACGAATCCTCCGCCATCGTCACGCGACCAGTGAACTGTGATTTGTGCTGCACTGATTGCAACGGCAACTCGTAATGGATAAGCAGAGCAGACTTTTACATTAGTTTATAATTGTTATTATTTATTATAAAAACAGCAAAACGATAGTTTAAGCGAATGTGAGTGTACAGTAGTGGTGGAATATTCTATTGTAATCTCACCCTCATAGTCATGGCGATATCGCGAGACAGCTTTTCACTCAACGGGAAATAGTCTCGCAAGATCTTGTGGCACAAGATCTCGGCACACCCCTAAAGGCCATAGATATCATATAGAGACTAGATACCCTATTGGCCGCTGGAAAACGAGAAATCCGGCCGCCATCTTGAATCGGTCGTATTCCTAGTCTCGTTGCGTGGCAGCAGATGAGATACCAGAGCACTGTGGAGCATTTTGCTGTTCTAATCGCCGGACCACCGAAAATAGTGTTTTTCACAAGTAAGTCTTAACATTACCGTACTATTGGTTGTATTTTGTGAATAGAATATTACCAGATAATTGAGAATGAGCAAGGATATTTGCTATTACTGTACTGAAATCGTTGTGAAATGCTGTTTACTGCTTCAGCCTGTGTTCACCCAGCATGGAGAGGCGGGGTAACTGTTAAATTAATAGTTACAAGAGCTTCTAGGTTATCAGATAAGCATTCAACTGCCCTGTTGTATAGGTTATTTGTGTTTGCGCACATCAGGAAGCAACGTAATGTACACGTATGACAGCGATGGGCAAATTGAGTTACCCCTCCAACTTCTAGTTTTAGATAAATCTTATCACATGCTATTTGGCTATTGATATTACAGAAGTCCTGTGGTAAAATTACATTATTAACTTACTCTATCTACCTTTGTAATGTTAATCCGAATAGGGCTTTAGTCTCGTCATTTTACCCTCCCACATCCACATAGCCTACAATAAAAAAGGTATAGGCTTAATTTTGTCAGAATTTAATTTTTTAGAAATTACTGATGCAAACACGTTGAAAAGCTTCTTCTCAATTTTTATTACAGGTGGCTGCGTTTGGTGGATTCGGTGGCTGCGTTCTCTCTCTCTCTCTCTCTCTCTCTCTCTCTCTCTCTCTCTGTCTGTCTGTGTATGTGTGCAGGCTAAGTGTGTGAGAGAGAGCGAGAGAGTGTGTGTGTCTGTTCGTGTGTATGTATGTGCGTGTGTATGTGCGTGTGTCAATCATAAATTGTTTCTTCAACTTATTAAAATATCTTCCTTTACTGCTACTATCTGTTTCTGCTTCTTTATTATATTTATAGTGTGTGATTTATAAAATACATTATATCCTCCTTCGTCACATATATTGTCTGGTCACTTTATATCTTATATCAGAATATTATATTACTGTTAAAACTACAATGTATATTAAAATACGCCGAACCATGTGTCCTGTATCATAGCTACATGAATGACCTTTGCAGCAAAAAAATCTGCGTGAAAATCAGTTCAGTATTCAGTGAGATATGATTAATTTAATGCGCTGACAGCTCATTTCACCTGCCATTCAGATTACACTGAGCGGAGCGGATGACCGGTTTAAGATGGCGGCTCCAATTCTCGTCCGTGCCAATAGGCAGTAGCGGTCGATAGGGCGTCTACCTATATGATGTCTATGCTAAAGGCTACCATAAGTAACACACTACACCGAGAGGGACTCAAATCCTGCAGTGCCAGGCTTGTCCCCCTGCTTAAGCCAGTAGATGTCCAGGCCCGTCTGAAGTTTGCCAGAGAGCATATGGATGATCCAGAAGAAGATTGGGAGAATATCATGTGGTCAGATGAAACCAAACTAGAACTTTTTTGTAAAAACTCAACTCCTCGTGTTTGGAGGAAGAAGAATGCAGAGTTGCATCCCAAGAACACCATACCTACTGTGAAGCATAGAGGAGGAAACATCATGCTTTGGGGCTGTTTTTCCTCAAAGGGGACAAGAAAACTGATCCGTGTTGAGGGAAGAATGAACGGGGTCATGTATCGTGAGATTTTAAGCCAAAACCTCCTTCCATCAGTGAGAGTCTTGAAGATGAAACGTGGGTGGATCTTCCAGCATGACAATGATCCCAAACATACCACCTGGGCAACGAAGGAGTGGCTCCGTAAAAAGCATTTCAAGGTCCTGTAGTGGCCAAGCCAGTCTCCAGACCTCAACCCCGTAGAACATTTGTGGAGTCCGTGTTGCCCAGCGACAGCCCCGAAACATCACTGCTCTAGAGGAGATCTGCATGGAGGAATGGGCCAAAATACCAGCTACAGTGTGTGCAAACCTGGTGAAGACTTACAGGAAACGTTTGACCTCTGTCATTGCCAACAAAGGTTATGTTACAAAGTATTGAGTTGAGCTTTTGTTATTGACCAAATACTGTACCTATTTTCCACCATAATCTACAAATAAATTCTTTAAAAATCCTACAATGTGATTTCCTGGATTTAGTTGTCTCTCATAGTTGAACTGTGTCTATGATGACATTTACAGACCTCTCTTGTCATTCTAAATAGGAGAACTTGCACAATCAGTGGCTGTCTAAATACTTTTTGGCCACACTGTAGATCATTCTCTGAGAGTCATTCTCTCTCTCTCTCTCTCTTTCTCTCTCTCTCTCTCTCTCTCTCTCAAATTTTCACTTGTCAATTGTTGAATTTCATCTTAGGGCAAGCAAAAATTGCTATTTATATTAGCAGGAAAAATAGAGTGGAACAAGAGGGTAGCAATGATGTAAATGTTTGTTTTGTAACTTTGGTCAAATCAAGAGTTTTGATTGATTTTCGGTTTTATAAAACTATGAGTGATCTCTCAACTTTTAATTTGATATGGTGCAGTCATGGTGCTTTATGTACAGTTTGTGAAGGTGATTTAGTTTTTTATTTCTGATATTTTTTTAAAGTCGTTAATATTGTGCAGAGTTTTTGTTAATATTTATTGATAAGAGTTACTGTTGAAAATTGTAATTAAAGTTTTTTTCAAAATTCTCTCTCTCTCTCTCTCTTGGACTGTTTTTTGGGACTGAACAGTGTATGGACAAAAATTGCGAAGGTCTTTTAGAAAAAGTGACAGGCAAGCTCCAGAGATGGAAATGGATTCAAGCCCAGCTTTCGTTCAGAGGCAGAGTGTTAGTAGTGAACAATCTAGCCGCCTCAATGCTGTGGCATCGTCTAACAGTGTTGGACCCTCCCAAAGAGCTTTTATTGCAACTTCAAAAAGCCTTTGTTGACTTTTTTTGGGTAGGTCATTATTGGCTCCCTCCAGGAGTTTTGTGTCTACCAGTTATTGAGGGCTGTCAAGGACTAATTCATTTAGCCTCTAAGGTGAAAGCCATGAGGTTACAGACTGCCCAAAAACTACTTTATTCTTCTGACTCAGTACCATGGATCAAGTTTGGTCTTGCCATTCTACAAGAGAAAAACAAGATGGGTTTGGATAAACAAATATTTCTGAACTCAGCAAATGTTGTAAAGGACATGTTTAAGATCAAGTTTTATGGATCTGTGTTTGAAGCCTGGAGTTATTTCAAATCAGAGCGAAAAGAACATTTTGGCTTTAATGAACCACTTTTTCATAATCCTTGGTTTTCCTATACTTATAATATGTCTTGCATTGATTTTTCTAGCTTTGTTTTAGCCAGTGTAACTAAAGTTGGAGATTTGATTGACTTGGATAGAGAGTGTTTTTCAGTACAACATTTAACTACAAAGATTGGAGGTAGATCAGAGAGAATTGTTGGGAATATATTGAAGAATTTGAAAACACATTTTCCTACATCTTTGTGGGAATATATAGACAATTTTATGTCTGGTACAAATTTTTCAGAAGTTCTTTTTCCTGTACTGTATATAACATCACAGGTAGACCAAGATGACAACAATGACAATAATGCGAACTTGTTGCTTTCATTTAAAGGTTTACAAGGTCTTCCTTTTTTCAGTTGTGAACAAGCAAAATTTATATAATGTTTGTGTAAAGTATTTTTTTGCTGGATAGTTAAGAGAGAGGGGAGATACCAAATGGAGATCTCATCTTTCATTGACCGAGAATAAATCACCTTCATGGCGATTACTGTATAAAAACCCCCTAACAAAAAGGTCTGGCGATTTACAGTGGTGGATTTTGCATTGCGTATTACCAACAAAAGTTTTTTTTTGTTTAAATGTGAATATTCAGATCTTTCTTTTTGTAATTTATGTAATGAACCTGACAGTTTTTCATGTTTTTGTGAATGTTGTAAATTATCTCCACTTTTTATTGTTTTGGACAGAATTTTGAGCAGTTTAGGGATAATTTTTTCAAAAACAGTGTTTATTTTTGGTTGTAAGTATTCTCGCAATATGTGGGAAATCTGTACTTTTTCGAATTTTTTGTTTGGTCAAGCAAAATTAGCCATTTGGAAAGCTTATAGAAGTGAAATGGAAGGACAAGTAGTTAACATGGTTAATTTATTCAGGGCCTTAGTTGAATCCAGAATAAGATTAGAATATGAATTTAATAAAATGAATTGTAATCTTCCAATGTTTGAGAGGAAATGGTGACTAAACAAGAGTTTAATTTTTATAGAAGGCCAAGATCTCTTTTTTAAATGGTAATGTTTTGATGAATTATGTTTTAATGATGTTAAGGTTTTTTTAATGATAGAATAAATTGCTTTAAAAGTCAAAAGTCTCTCTCTCTCTCTCTCTCTCTCTCTCTCTCTCTCTCTCTCTCTCTCTCTTCTCTCGTGTAATGTTGCATGCTGGGAGTGAGTGCAGTGTGTGAGAGGCACGTGCGTGAGAGTGTGAAGTTCCCATTCAGGGGAAGTTCCCGTTCACGCGCTCTGTGTGTGAAATATATCAGTCTGTGTCCAATAAGTGTTTTTGTCTGTCCTTAGAAAATTCTAGGCAGGAGTTTTTCACATTTAAAAAACTGAAAAGACATGATATAGCAATGGCGAGCGAACAGCAATTCAGGGAGTGTTTTCATCCCTGCCCACGCTACATCACGGGTGGGGGTACACACGATCTGTGTGTTGTTTATATGGGAGTGCAGCATGCCCAGTCAGCTCTCGAGGGGGCTGGCTGTGAGCATTGCGAGCGTTTGCCCATGAAGACGCTCCGCTCCCGCCGTGTCCTCTTCGAGGATAGTGGTTCCGTTCGCATTCCCCGTGGTTCGGGTCCCGCTGCTGCCGAGGCACGGCGAAGGCTTCAATCGTGTGGATCGCAGATCTGTCAGCGGGGATGGCCCTATTTCTCCGATAGGGCTATATCAGTAATATTGCATGAAAGGTTTAACGATTAAAAGTTTGAGCAAAATACTGAAATTCATCATGAGTAGGATTACAAGAAGTAATTGCTCTGATAAAAGAACATTTAGACAAAAACTGCATTAATAAATATAATTCGACCAGGTCGAATGGCCTTACATGTTTGCATCATTACAAAGGTTTGGATTTGGCGAGACATTTATATCATGGGTCAGATTAATATACGCCAGGCCAATGTGTTCAGTTTTAACCAACACAGATAGGTCACCTATGTTTCCCTTGCATCGCTCAGTGCAGCAGGGTTTTCCCCTCTCGCCTGCCCTTTTTGCCATTGCAATAGAGCCTCTCACCCTAAGTATTCGGCGCCATACAGATATCACGGGTCTTGTTGTGGGGGGCAGGGAAGCTCTTATTAGTCTGTATGCTGACGACATAATATTGTATTTGTGGAACTCTGAGAGATCAGTTCCCACTCTCTTAGATTTAATTACTTCTTTTGGGAGACTATCAGGATATAAAATCAATTGGTCAAAGAGTACCTTTATGCCTCTCTCTGAAACATACAGGCCTGGTTTTTTGGAGAGTATTCCGTTTAAGATAGTTAGAGATCACCTTACATATCTCGGACTGACAGTCCCCAAAGATCCCAAATTAATATTTAAGTTAAATTTTACGGAGTTTCTTTCTAAGCTCAAAAGTAATATAAGGAATTGGAAAGTTTTACCTTTGTCTATGATTGGCCGTATAAATTCGATTAAAATGGTTTATCTTCCTAGATTTCTATGTCTGTGTCAAAATCTCCCTATTTTTCTTACTTCTGCTTTCTTTAAGGAACTGGATTCTATAATTCTATTTTACTGTTGGAATTATAAGACCTAGCCTCGCGAGACCATCCTGATCTCGCGAGCTTTCAAGGTTTCACTCGCAGATCAGTCTGGACACTCTCCGTTAAAGAAAATTTGGGAGCAGTTCACCAAACGAACGTCCAATCAGCGTTGGCTTTGAGGCGGGTTGAGGTATGACGCAACGAGAAGCGCGACAGTTCAGTCTAAAGAACATGACGGCTTCAGCGGATGAAACTAGCATCAGCGTGGCTATCGAGCAAGTTTTATTGGAATTACAGAGTATTTCTTCACTGAAAGAAGAGCAAAACACTGCTCTGGAGGCTTTACTCAGAGGAAAAGATGTTTTTGCTCTCCTCCCGACTGGTTTCGGCAAGAGTTACGGTACGTCATATGCTTCGTTGATCTGATTGGCTGATTTGGCCCGTCTATCACCAACATAGGCCAATCAGCTAACCAGTATTTTCGCCCCTTACCAAAATTACTTCAACGGAAGGTTTCCAGATGGATATGCGGGGCAAATCCATCTGGCGGAGTCAGGTTATATAAGACCCACCGGATTTCTAAAAATCATCTACAAAACTCCAAGTCTTCAGGTGGTCTGGGCATGCCAGTATGTAAGCATTATTATTTGGCTGCCAATATTAGGGATTTAATGTTCTGGCTGAAGGAGACACCGGGTAATCGGACCCCTGAGGCCCCCTTATGGGTACAAATGGAGACTAACCTGGCTGTTGGAGCCTCCTTAACGGCACTACTGTTCTCCAAATTGGATAAACCTAAAGAATTGAATAAATTAAGCTTTGTTTTGAAAAAGTCTGTAAAAATTTTAAATCAGGTGAGAAAAGCTTTGGCCTTGCCAGAGACCTCTGTTCATATGCCAATTTACTACCAGTCCTTTCTACCCCCATGGTCTGATATAACTTACCACGTCTGGAGGGAGAAGGGTTTGGGTTCCATCAAAGATCTTTATATTATTGGGTGGTTTGCATCTTTTAATCAGTTAAGGGAGAAGTTCGATTTGCCTCATGCACGTTATTTTCATTTATTTGCAAATTAGACATTATGTTAAGCCCAAAAATAGTAATTTTGAACTTCTCCCGGAAGCATGTTTTTTTTATATATTGTTACGTCCCTAAAACGGCTCAGGGAATGAAAGGACACAACATAAAGTTTTTAATTTTTAATTTTTTAATCCTCCTGATTCTAGGCATCTTATTTCTAAATTTGTTTGTTTATTTGGAAGCTGTGCCTCAGCTCCTACTGTAAGGTTTAAAGAGGCCTTGGAGGAAAACCTAGGAGTAGGAAAACCTCTCCGATGACACGTGGGACAGATGCTTGGCTACGATATGCCTGTTCAATCAACAGCGGACACCAACTGATCCAATTTAAAGTTATTTACCGTTTGCATTATACTAAAGCTAAATTGCATAAAATGTACCCCTCTGTTTCACCAATGTGCGACAGGTGTAAGGTGGCAGAGAATACAGCTTCCCATGCTTTCTGGTTTTTCCCTTTACTGTCTGGATTTTGGTCAAGCATTTTTGACTGGTTCTCCAAGGCTTACAACACGCCCCTTTTACTGGACGCTGAACTTGCCATCTTTGGCTTTTCGCAGCATACCTCTCGCCTTTCAGGCGCATTACAACAGTCCTTAATGCTAGGTATGGTTGTGGCTAAGAAACTAGTGCTTAAAAACTGGAAGTCACCCTCGCCCCCTTCTTTCCGGATGTGGATTATGGACATGGTCTCTGTCATACAGATGGAAAGGCTTCGACATTTGAGGTCTGATTCTATGGAAAAGTTTTCCGCTGCTTGGGATTCATTTCTGGGACACTTGGACAAGTTAGCAACCTAGTCGGCCTCCAGTGACTCCTCTAAGATTTAGGCTGCATATTCCCTCTGGGCACCTAGTCTGATCTGCTGCCTTTTACTAATGTACTAATGTTTGTTTGTTTGTTTTTTTCCCCCTGTGAGTGTGTGTAGTCCAAGCCATTGTTTGTTTTGTGTTGAAAAATCCTTTAAAATAAAGTAAAAAAAGCTTTTGTATCTGCGAGGATTAAAGCAGAATTTGCTTTTTTTTTAATTAACAAAAAATGTGGTAGCATTCAGTGAGTTTTGGGGACAGGCAGAAGTGTGTGTGGTTGACCAAGAAGAATTTTTATTCCTTAATTTGTAATGTATTTGTTTGTTTGTTTTTTAGTTTGTTTTTGATTTTTTTGTGAATGTACATGTATTTGATGTCAATCATGTACACATGTTATATGTGATGAGGCCAAATTATGTCTATTTGTCTGGCAATTTGTTTGGATTTTACTAATCTTAGTAAATAAAGAGTTGTTAAAGTCAAAGTCTCTCTGCTAATGTAGATTAAATAATGTAGTTTTGAAACTAAATGCTGCTGAAGCTCTTCAATAAGATGATCATCATAGGTGTGAACTATTGTTATTTTTCTGTCTTCAGTCTGAGCTATTGCAGTATTACAGAGAAACAGAGTCTCATCCTGACTTCAGCTCTGAAATCAAACCCATCACACCTGAGAGATCTGGACCTGAGCGTAAATAATCTAGGAAACTCAGGAGTGAAGCAGTTATGTGCCGTACTGAATGATTCACACTGTAAACTGGAGAGATTGAGGTCAGTCACATTCACATACAAGAATCTAAATGCTTAAAATCACTTCAGCAGTTTAAACTAGAACACATTAACATTATATTTAAACAAACATTTCACCTTAGTATTTTGTGTTCTGGTGAAATAAAGATGAAGATCTCTCTTCCTCTATCTGTTTTATTTGCTGATGAAGATGATGTGACTTTACAGATTAAGAAGTCTCTTATTTTCTTCTCTCTCTCTCTCTCTCTCTCTCTGCTAATGTAGGTTAAGATGCTGTGTTATGACAGATGAAGGTTGTTCTGATGTGACTTCAGCTCTGAAATCAAACCCGCCACACATGAGAGAACTGGACCTCAGCGAGAATAAACTAGGAGACTCTGGAGTGAAGCACCTCAGTGATCTACTGATGAACCCACAATTCAAGCTGGAGAAACTACAGTTAGTATAATTATACTGTACAGCAATTACAGTGTGACTGAAGTTTATTTATTTAAAGACAGCAGGGATTATGTGTCATTGGTTATAGCAGTGCACTCTCTGGGTTTCCCTATTGCTCACATTTTTATGTGTTTTTATCTAGTTAGTAACTGTTTAATTTCCTGCATCGGTTGATGACAAAAATAAATAAATTGCCTAAATAAAACACACATCGGCAAACCTGATCTTACTTAGCCTAGGCTACTGTACTATTTTATCATTGTAATAAAAAACGCAATTTGGCATAATTTTAACATGCTGCTATTTATCTTACTACTAATTAATGCCTATTGCACTTTATTTTTTTGCAAAAAGAAAGAAAGCTAGAATAAAGTAAGTCATTCACATTATAGGCTAATTAACTCACTGTCATGTCAGGATGACGACTAGGACGAGTCTGTTCTGAAGACTCCCGTTAATTATCACATGTGAAGAGAACGAGTCTTTTTCAGGCAGACAGTGCAATTCATTTTATACCAGCAGGCGTAATGATAATACAAGAAACTAACTATGGAGCCTCGATATTACAGAGACACCGACTGTATTCATTCTGAAATTCGCTGCAAGTCCCCCGCACAACAGTGCAACGTGCATGTTCACATTTTTAATTGTCCATAACAACCCTACTATTTTTCTTACCTTCTTTTTTCCTGTGGATGTTCTTGAGCTTGTAGAAGTTCAGCTCTTGCGTTTTTCTGAACATCCTCAACATGAAGATGTCAGTTTAACATCCATTCTAAATCATTACATCTTAAAGACATCTCCTAAAAGTGTATTTGACATCTGACAGGAAACGTCATATAGACGTCTTCCAGATGTAAACACACACATCAAATAGACGTCTCTGTGATGTACGTGTGCTATCAGATAAACACAAATTAACTATAGGTGTGTTGAAACGTACATTACAACTTACCAAAAATGTTTATGCCTTATAGTAGGCTATATAACTATTGTTTATTGTTAGGTCATTTCATCTAATGTTATCTAACTATTGTAAAGTGTTTTTAATACTACAGTTTCCATCTTTGTAATCGTGATATACACTTTAACTACAACAAAAACTACCAGCTTAATTAATGTGAATTTAAAACATTATTTGAAAAAAGCAAGCAGTCGGTAATAAAATAAGAACACATAATCAAATTACAAATAGCACAAATAAATGCAATATAACAAAAAAGCTACAAATGAAACAAACAGTGTTTTTGGAGTTTTTTCAAGTAGATCTAACAGTAATTCCCTTTCGTAGTCACTCCGAGTTACGTCGGATGACGGAGAATGGGGGTTTCGCCTAGAAAGCCAATCCTCTTTGAGTATTAAAAAAACGAGCCAATGGCAAAGAAATGCCATGGGTCTGCGGAATTTGCATAGCGTATCCACGCCTCACCACGTGGGTATAAAGGGAGGATGCGGACGCAAACGCAGCTATGTTTTCGCTTCGGAGCCAAGAGAACTTCTTCACTCCACAAGCCGCACAATCTGAGTACTACTGTGACTCACCTCTTCGAGACGAGGGAACTCTCCAGTGTTGGTGTGACGGCGGTACCCGGCAAGTTTCTACATTTCCTGCGATCTGTGCAGTGGTCTGCCAGACTTTGTGTTTCTCCCTGGTCGCCTCAGCGTTGCAGAGTTTTTTCTCCTCTTCTAAAAGAGCTGCACGCGGCACGTCTTTTTAAAGACGCGTCTTTTTAAAGATGATCTGCCCGTGTATTTCTGAGTGCGGTATTCTGATAGATTCAGCTGATGGGCATGAGCGCTGTTTTACGTGTTTGGGCTTTGATCGTGCTCGGACAGCACTCGTGGGTGTGTCACGTTCTCTCAGTGGGAACGTGACCATCGCAATGTATAACGGTCGAGACTCAATGAGCTCAATAGAGTGAGAGTCCCCTCATCCACTGAACTATTTTTCATCACGTGAGATAATACTTCGGCTGGTAGCCAGGGTGACCTAAGACGTCAGGTCTGGAACTAACCGACGAAAATTCCTTGGTCCACACTCCGTCTTTCACGTTGCAACCCACGTGGTCCCGAGTGAGTTCTCATTCGGTCCCCCAGCTCAACATGACATCATGACTTTTGCGTAAACATACACGCCACTTTCGAGTCAAGTGGCGTGTTCTCTCTACGCATTTTGAGCTATCCGCGTGTATCCGCGTGTGTGCGTGTTTGTCTACGCCATTAACGTTCGCGTCATTCCGCGTGTCCACACACGCCGTCAAATGTCCAGTCATAAATGCCATTAACCCCAGTGACGGTTAAGTTTAGGGATGGGGTTGAGGTAAGTCATATATTTTTTTTTTACCTAGGAATCTAGGATGGTAAGGGAACAGTAATAAATGCCATTAACCCCAGTGACGGTTAAGTTTAGGGATAGGGTTGAGGTAAGTCATATATTTATATAACGTTAAATCAACGGCATTCATAAACACGCTGAAAAGCGATTATGCGTCTTGATAGCACGCCAAAAATGGAAATAGGTATTGGCGTGTCATACACACGCTACTTCATGAGATCAGTCTGCCCAGCTGATGAAATCATGTTTTTCGCCACATCACAAGGTGAGCTGGAGTCCTCTGGAGATGGCTCGTCTGTGCTGCTGTCCTCGGATGTGCTAGCATAGGGAGTTTGATTCAAAGTTCACAGCTATCCTTCCCGGGCTGCCACGGGTATCGGGTTTGTGTGGAAAATTCTGCAATGTCCCAAGCACTTAAGGCTGATGATTGGCTTTTGGGGGTGGCGAACCCAAATCCTTTCTAGCCGGATGTGCATGAAGAGGCCATGAGATCGTGGAAGTCTCCTTTGACTTTTCATGACCGCTCAGCGGCCTCTTCCACCTTCTCTGCCCTCGTAGAGGCCGCAGTCTAGGGTACACTGGGGTTCCCTCCTGTGGAGTGCTCTGTGGCAACACTTATGTTTCCCCACAGCGCCTCCACCTGGCGTGGCAACCCTAAGCACCCCTCCAATGCCTCTAGGTTCTTGTCTACTCTGGTGGCGGGGACCTATAGAGCAGCGGGGCAGGCTGCCACCTCACTGTGTGTTATTGCCATCCCTCTGGGTGTTCAGTGACATGCACGAGGGTAGGGCTGATTCAGGGCTCATCCTTGATCTGCCTGCCGTCACTGGCCTTGCTCTGCGACGAAGTTGACCGCATGCTCCCTGAGTCAGGTGATGTCCTCATGCGTGGTCAGACATTTCTGGCTTAACTTGGTTCATGTGCGCAAGGCTGAGTGAACCAGCTTCCTCAACTTCCCCATATCCCAGGCTGGCCTTTTCCGCGGTGCGGTCGAGAACTCTGCCCAAAAGTTCTCGCCCGGCCCGAAGTGGACTGTGGCTTTTTTGTCTGACCCTGCGGCCTTCTGCTGCCAAAACCAGACGCTAGCTCAGACGCCTCAGTCCGCTTGCCACCGAATGCACCCTCCTGCTACTTCCGCCCCCTCCCACCCGGCCCCAGCAGCACTGGGCCGTGCCGTGGAGGTGGTCGCAGTGAGGCGCCCCTGCCCGTAGCCCGCTGCGGCGCTCCCGTTAAGGGCAGCTCAGATATGGCTGGCAGTTCTTTCAGGGAGTAGTCGCAGGCCCACTCCTTCCCCCGGTGGAGATTCAGTTTGCACGATCTCCTCCCCATTTCCGGGGAGTCCACTTTACAATGGTTGGTGGCAATGGTTGCCACCGTGCTGGCGAAGGGTGCAATCGAGACTGTCCCTCCAGCCGAGATGAGGTCGGGGTTCTACAGCCCCTACTTCATTGTCCCCAAGAAGACCGGTGGGTTACGACCAATCAACGATCTTCGCGATTTGAAACGCACTCTTCATCGACTGCCATTCAAGATGCTTATGGCCAAACGCATTTTCGATTCTGTTCGGTTCGAACGATTGGCTAATCTTAGCTCACTCTCGAGACCAGGTCTGTGAACATAGAGACCTTGTGCTCCAGCACCTAGCCCGTCTGGGCCTTCAGGTCAACTGGGAGAAGAGCAAACTTTGCCCCGTACAGAGGATTTCTTTTCTCGGTATGGAGATAGACTCGGTCGCCATGTCCGCGCAGCTTACGAGCAAGCGCTCACACTCACTGCTGACTTGTCCTCGACAGTTCGAGGGCAAGAGCGCGGTTCCACTGAAACTTTTTCAGAGGCTCCTGGGGCATATGGCATCCACAGCCGCAGCAACGCCACTCGGATTGCTTCATATGAGACCGCTTCAGCTGTGGCTTCGCGATCGAGTCCCGAGGTGGGCATGGCATCGCGGCACGCTCAGAGTTATAGTAACTCCGACCTGCTGTCAGACCTTCCCGTGGACGAACCTCAGCTTTTGTGGGCCGGTGCCCTGCAGCGAGTTTCCAGGCATGTTGTTGTCTCCACAGATGCCTCTGCCACGGGTTGGGGTGCCATGTGCAATAGACATGAAGCCGTGGGTTCCTGGACAGGACCCCAGTGCCTCATGCATGTAAATTGCCTCGAGTTGCTTGCAGTACACCTTGCCCTGCACCGCTTCGTGCGTTGCTCAGGGGTCAACACGTACTAGTCCGTTCAGACAATACTGCGACAGTAGCGTACATCAACCGTCAGGGTGGTCTACGCTCGCGCCGAATGTCGCAACTCGCATGCCACCTCCTCTTATGGAGTCAGAAGCACCTGAGGTCCCTTCGTGCTATTTACATTTGAGGAGAGTGGAACCTGGCAGCCGACGAGCTGTCGCGGATCCGTCCAATCTCTGGTGATTGGCGACTCCATCCCCAGTCGGTTCAGCTGATATGGGACCAGTTCGGGGATGCACAGATAGATCTGTTCGCCTCCCATGACTCATCCCATTGTGCCCTGTATTATTCTCTGGCCGAGGGCGCTCGGCACAGATGCTTTGGCGCACAGCTGGCCGCGGGGCTTACGCAAGTATGCGTTTCCCCCAATGAGCCTTCTCGCACGGACTCTGTGCAAGATCAAGGAGGACGAGGAGCAGGTCATTTTGGTCACCCCATATTGGCCACCAAGACCTGGTTCTCCGAACTGATACTCCTCGCGACAGCACCTCCTCGGCCAATTCCTCTGAGGAAGGACCTCCTTTCTCAGAGACTTGGCACCCTATGGCACTCTCGTCCTGATCTCTGGAGACTCCAGGTATGGCTCCTGGACCGGACGAGGCAGGTTTGAGTACCCTGCCACCTGTGGTGGCGGCTACCATCACCTCCGCTAGAGCTTCGTCCACGAGACACGTCTACGCGTTGAAGTGGAACCTCTTCGTCAACTGGTGCTCTTCTCGCTGAGAAGACTCCCGAAGATGCTCGATCAGTGTCATGCTTTCCTTCTTGCAAGAAGTGGTTGGAGCGAAGGCTGTCTCCCTCAACCCTGAAGTTGTATGTGGCCGCCATTGCTGCATATCATGAAGCAGTTAAAGGTAAGTCCTTAGGAAAGCACAACCTGATCATCAGGTTCCTGAGAGGAATGAGGAGACTGAATCCTCCTCGTCCTCTCCTACCCTCTTGGGACCTCTCAGTGGTTTTAAGTGCCCTGCAGAGACCTCCCTTTGACCCTCTGCAATCAGTTGAGATTTAATTCCTGTCAATGAAGACAGTGCTCCTGGTTGCACTGGCCTCCATCAAGAGGGTGGGGGACCTTCACGCATTCTCCATTGACGAAGCGTGCCTGGAATTCAGGCCGGGTCACTCTCACGTGATCCTGAGACCCTGGCCTGGATATGTGCCCAAGGTTCCTACCACTCCCTTCCGGGATCAGGTGGTGACCCTGCAAGCGCTGCCCCTGGAGAAGGCAGACCCAGCCTTGGCACTGTTCTGTCCAGTACGCGCCCTCCGGGCTTACGTTGACAGAATGCAGTGTTTCAGGACCTCAGACCAGCTCTTTGTCTGTTATGGTGGGAGCCAGAAGGGAAGGGCTCTCTCAAAGCAGAGGTTGTCTCACTGGATAGTGGACACCATTGCTTTGGCTTACCAGCAGCAAGGTCGACTGTGCCCCCTTGGTGTGACAGCCCACTCCACCCGGAGTGTGGCTTCTTCTTGGGCTCTAGCGCATGGTGCATCGCTAACAGACATCTGCAGAGCTGCAGGCTGGGCGACACCCAACACATTCGCCAGATTCTATAATCTCTGAGTGGAGTCTGTGTCCTGTCTGGTACTCGCTCACCCGGCCAGTACTGGACCTGCTCAGGTGTCTTCGCTTCCTCGCCATTCCACTCCATGGACTGTATAAGCACGATTATTCCTCAGCTGAGCCTTCTATTGAAGCCCTGAGTTCCTCCAGCACTGTTGATGCTCGCGCCAGTGTCTGTTGCCTGGATGTCGGCTAGGTGCCTCTGTGTGCATGGTTCATCCTCTGAGTAACCCCCACATGTGTATTTCCACTGTAAGCCTCTCTGAGCATGTGCCTTCCCTCGGCAAGCCAGCTTGCCACTCCTGGAGTTAAAATTCTAGCCACCCTACAGGATGGTGACTCCAGTGTTCCTCCATATGAAGCCCCCTTGGGCCAAATGTGTATTCTTAAGTCCTCTCTACGGGTAGGCGTACTACGGCATATTTCCTCTGAAATATGCTCCCCAGTGTACCTTGGTATTCCTGTGCTAAGTAGGACTCCTCGTCCGTGCTAAGTTTTCACGACAGGGGGTGAGACTTTCGCAGGGCACTGGAAGCCAGCTGTGAAGGTGGCGTGATTACACGGGGGACCCCCATTCTCCGTCATCCGACGTAACTCGAAGTGACTACGAAAGGGAACGTCTCGGTTACGTATGAAACCCTCATTCCCTCGTTACGTCTCCCTGCCACTTCCGCTGGACCGCTGGGTAGACGCCTGAGTTCAGTCTCGGCTCCTCAGCGAAGACATAGCTGCATTTGCATCCGCATCCTCCCTTTATACCCACGTGGTGAGGCGGGGATACATTATGCAAATTTCCCAGACCCATGGCATTTCTTTTCCATTGGCTCGTTTTTTTAATACTCGATGAGGATTGGCTTTCTAGGCAAAACCCCCATTCTCCGTCATACGACGTAATGTCTCTGTTCCCTACTCAGGGAAATTTGAATAAAGAAATTTAAATAAATAATCAAATGTGAAATAGCACTGCATATTTATTACTGTATAAATTAAATATAGACTTTTTGTAAAGGTAGGCTTTTTAGTGAAGAGCAGTGATAATTCCCCATCAGAATATATGTTCACTTGATATATAACCCACTTTGTTTACTAGAGGATACTCGCCAAGATGGGCGTTTTTCATAATTTTGTGTGAATTTGTCCATACAAGCACAAGACGTGTAAGAGAATTCAGTTCATTATTCCTGCACAGTCTGAGACTGGTTTTTGGGGCGCGCGCTTTGGATTTTTGTGTTAATGAAACTTGATCCCCAAACGTCCTGTAAAGATGTAGAGAACCACTCGCTATACATAAACCAGGTAACAGTTCATGTTTTACTCACATATAAGATTTAGTATCTCTCTCTCATCAGTGAAAGTTAATAATAATCTACGTACCTCGTTTTACTTTCTTTGCCACTGACGTCCGACTGAACTACAATGAAAAGGGGTGTGCTGGATAAGCTCACGCACCACAGCTATATAGGCCTTACTATATTTCCTTTAATATTCCACTAATGAGATACATTTACTTCATACACAGCCTTCTTTATTGTCGCATTATACTCTCTGTTGTCAGTGTTTCTTTGTCTGGACACACACACTCTACACACACTAACTGGTATCGGTTGCTGGTATCAGAACATTTAAATGAGTACGAGTACATGAGCTCAGTATCGGTGCATCCCTGATCTCTCTTCCTCTGTCTGCTTTATTTGCTGATGAAGATGATGATGTGACTTAACAGAATAAAGAGTCTCTTATTTTCTGCTCTCTCTCTGTCTGTCTCTCTCTCTCTCTCTCTCTGCTAATGTAGGTTAAGATGCTGTGATATGACAGATGAAGGTTGTTCTGATGTGACTTCAGCTCTGAAATCAAACCTGTCACACCTGAGAGAGCTGGACCTGAGCGGGAATAAATTAGGAGACTCTGGAGTGAAAAACCTCAGTGATCTACTGATGAACCCACAATTCAAGCTGGAGAAACTACAGTTAGTATCATTATACTGTACAGCAATTACAGTGTGACTGAAGTTTATCTATTTGAAGACAGCAGGGCTTATGTTTCATTGGTTATAGCAGTGCACTTTCTGGGTTTATTAAACTAAAACATTTTATTCTCAAATCCCCAGTGTTAAATTAACACTGAGAGTGTTAAATTAACACTGAGAAGTGAGAATTATATAAACTCTGAGCAGAGTGTTAAATGAACACTGAAGCAGTGTTAAAGTTAATGAGATAATTAAGGGAATAATCAAGTGATGATTGAGCATTATTGAAGACACCTGATGTTAACAAGCAGAATCACTGAAGCACAAAACCGGAAAGTTTAAGTCACCATTATGGAGATGAGTGTTTGCTTTAGTTGGGCTCTTGACCCTTAAATCTTTAAAATTATATTTTGTTTGGCTGCTGTACATGAGTTATAACAGCCAGATGAACAAATAGAAAAGGTGATCTGATGGTGATGGTGGTGTTTTTAATACAATCATTAATTGACCTGAATTGTTGAACTCATCAAGAGCATAAATTCTGAGATATATTTACCTTAAGGATTTTAGCAGCATGGTCATTTTAGGACATGACATTTTTAGCCTTTTCAATGAAAAATGATAAAAAAAAAATAAAAAAAAAATCCCAAAAATATTTTATATAGGCATACATAGACATCAAGAATTAACACACTAATCTCAGCAATGGTGACAAACAAATCACCTCTGAACATAAGATCATTATTTATTCATACAGCAATGCATGATGGGAGCCATGAATGGGTTTTGATTAGGGCTGGGCGATAATTCGCACGATATTGTTATGCGCATCTAATCAGTAAAGCCGGTTCCTTGATTAGTAGTAAATCACTTTCACATGCTTTCACGATATGAGTGTTAAATTAAACTGTTATTTAGATAATTAAGTGATTAATTTAGTGATGATTGAGCATTATTGAAGACACCTGATGATCACAAGCAGAATCGCTGAAGGACAAAATCACAAATTGTAAGTCACCGTAATGGAGATCAGTGTTTGCTTTAGTTGGGCTCTTGACCCTTATATTTTCATTTTATATTTTGTTTGCCTGGTGATATTGACTTATAACAGTCAAATGAACAAAGGCAACTGTGATCTGATAGTGTTGGTTATGTTTTAACATAATCATGCAATGATCTGAAAAATGAAACTTATTCAGATGATTTGGTTAACTTGTTAGCTAAATTTTTGTGGTTATGCTGCATATCTGTACTTTCTTAAAACCTCAAATATTTAATAAAATATTCTGATCAAATCACTGTCATCTTTATACAGAAACACAGAGATCAATAATCAGCCTGTCTATCTCATCCGTGGTGACATTTTGCCACCAATCACAACTCATTAATGTCTCCCATCATGCATTGCGGTATGAATAAATTATGATCAGAATTGTTATGTAATTTACTTTTCCTAGTTGAATATTCTACTCGTCACCGTTGTTGAGGAGCTTTGACTGAATCTTGACGTCTGTGTGTGCCTTAAAGAAAGATTTTTTTAAACAACTTTTGAGAAATTACATTATATTTAACATTCTGGATGTTTATGCAGAATCTCAGTTATACACTAACCAACAAAATAAATCACAGACATAAATTTAGAATGACAAAAGTCATTACATAACCAACATCATTTTATAATTGTTTATCTTTGTTCATCTGACAGGAGTAACTCAGATGCAATAGCAAATTAATTATAAAATTTTTAATATAAGGGTCAAGAAGCCCAACTAAAGCAAACACTCACCTCCATAACGGTGGCTTAAAATTTTAGATTTTTTCCTTATGATTTTGCTTTAGGTGTCTTCAATAATGCTCAATCATCACTCATTTAATCACATAATTATCTCATTAACTTTAACGCTCTTGAGTGTGGACTCATATACATCCCCAGGTGTGTTAATTTAACACGGGAGATTTTGTCGTGACGAAGAGCCGTAATTAACTGACCAGTTGAGCCATATCGCATTAAATATCGCTATCGATATGTCCTCGATATTAACGCGATTTGGCTCAGCTTGTCAGTGATCTACGGCTCTTTGTAGTAAATGCCGCTCCATCTGAAAACAGGTGAAGGTGATTTACTGCTAATCAATGAACCGGCTTTACTGATTAGATGCGCATACAATATCGTGCGATATTATCGGCCAGCCCTAGTTTTGATTGGTGGCACCCAGAATGCAATGCAACATGCTCTATAACTCTTACCATTGTTGAGATTCACAGGCTAATTATTGATGTCTGTGTGTCTTAAAATTAAAGGGAAGTAAAAAAAATGTATTAGAAAAGCTTTTAGGAAATTATTTTGAATACATTGTAGCCATTCAGAATAATATGCTGTACAAGGTCACTGCTGCTATAATTAATAATGTAAACCTAACTCAGAAATTTGAATCTATATGAATTCAGTGATTCAGGTCAAATGATTGTGAATTAATGATTATGTTAAAGGGTTAGTTCATCCAAAAATGAAAATTAAGCCATTAATTACTCACCCCCATGCTGTACTAACCCCGTAAGACCTTCGTTCATCTCCGGAACACAAATAAAGATATTTTTGATTTAATCTGAGAGCTGGATCACTCCTCCATAGACTGCCTAAGGGACTGACTCTTGACAGCCCATAAAAGTCATTAAAGAAAAGGTTTAAATATCCCATGTGCCTACAGCGGCTCAATTATAAGTTTATCAAGCGTCGAGACTACTTTTTGTGCGAAAAAAAACATAAATAACGACTTTATTCGACCATTCCATTACTTCCTTATGGGCGCATGCGCGAGAACTGAGAGGAGGACGTTCTCTTTCAAGTACTTCTTTTTCCGGCTGCTCACCGCTTAGGAGTATTAGCGCCACCTACCGTATGAGATGATGATCCATATATATCGTTTTTTGAGAAGATTAAAGGCTTTTAAGTGCACCTTATAGTGCGGAAAATACGCTAATTGAAAACCTTATGTACACCGTGCATCTTACTCTGCTTGTAAACAGAAAGTTTTGCGCTTCCAGCTATATCAGCACATCATCTCATACGGTAGGTGGCGCTAATACTCCTGCGGTGAGGAGCCGGTAAACAAGCCGAAGGAGAACGGGCTCGTCTCAGTTCTCGCGCATGCGCCCATAAGGAAGTAATGGAATAGTCGAATAAAGTCGTTATTTATCTTTTTTTCGTACAAAAAGTAGTCTCGACGCTTGATAAACTTATAATTGAGCTGCTATAGGCACATGGGATATTTAAACCTTTTCTTTAATGACTTTTATGGGCTGTCAAGAGCTAGTCCCTTAGGCAGTCTATGGAGGGCTGATCCAGCTCTCAGATTAAATAAAAAATATCTTTATTTGTGTTCCGGAGATGAACGAAGGTCTTACGGGGTTAGTACAGCATGGGGGTGAGTAATTAATGACTTAATTTTCATTTTTGGGTGAACTAACGCTTTAAAACACAAAAATCACCATCAGATCACCTTTTCTATTTGTTCAACTGGCTGTTATAAATCATGTATAGCAGCCAAACAAAACATAATGATAAAGAAATAAGGGTCAAGAGCCCAACTAAAGCAAACACTCATCTCCATAATGGTGACTTAATTTCCGGTTTTGTTCTTCAGTGATTCTGCTTGTTAACATCAGGTGTCTTCAATAATGCTCAATCACTCAATTATTCCCTTAATTATCTCATTAACTTTTAACACTGCTTCAGTGTTCATTTAACACTCTGCTCAGAGTTTATATAATCCACACTCTCAGTGTTAATTTAACACAGGGGATTTTGCTGTGTATCTGACAGTGAGTCTCAGTTCACATTATATTTGTGTAAAATTCTTCACATTCATGATTTGTTTGTAAGATAATCTCTCTTCCGTTGTTTGTGTCTCTCTAGTCTATATCGCTGTGGCATTACAGATGTTTCTTCTTTAACTCAGTCTTTGACTAACTCAAAAGCTCTGCAGTTTTTAAAAGAGCTTGAGCTGAGAGGCAATAAGATCGGAGACTCAAAGCGGCGGCTCAGAGACAAGCTACGAAACTCAAACTGTGACCTGAGGTGAGGAAACATCACTGAGATATTAAAGACATCTTCATTTACCTCTGATATGTGAACAATCCTTTCAAACATTTGTGAAAGTATATTATCATTAAGCTTCATTGCAACAAAGGGTTTGTGTGAGAACATAATGTGAAGTTATTGAAATGTTGAACACAAAGGAGGAAAGGGAAGAAAAGCTCACTGTCACAGCTTTATCCATCAACACCTGCTTTATGAAGTGTGTCAGTAGAAGTGAATGATTTGAGTGTGAAACAGACTTGGTCAGATTGTAGGAAACGCTGCACTCCTGCTAAAATCAGTGCAGTTCAGCTTCAGCTCACAGCGTCCAGCTCATATCAGCAATGTCTCTGTCTCTAGTGTGTTTTTACTGTGACAAGCAACATGTTACTCTACTCTACACTTACTTTACTCTCAGTTATTTACTAAGAGCCTACAAACCAACCATGGCGCTACCATTGGGCCATTTTAGGTCCGGGCCCACCCAGGCGTACGGATTTCCATTCTGTCAGTTCATCCAATAAGCAGCCAGAGGAAAGCTTTGAGTGAAAGCCTCTCAACCAATCAGCGGCTTCTACCCCACATGTGGACTCTTAAGCCTGCCCACAGGCTGCATCGTCACCAGCAAGTGATCCAATGAAATGAATGACGTTGGCACGCAAGATTTTCAATGAGACAGAAACAAACGGTAGCTATTAGCTAAAATGAAGCGTAATATGGCAAAGCAGCTTGTTTTCATTTAAATTTAGCAAAAAACGCTCCGAGGAGCAGGAGGAGGTAACTCCTGCCATTTTTAGTAACACGGTTACAAATGAAGAGTTACCATCCTGCTCGGCCGCCCTCTCTGCATCAAGCCCTCCCGTAGCCACCCCGTCACACCGGCAAGCAAGTAGGCTAACAGTTAGGCTAACGCAGGGGTTTTCAAAGTCTAAGACAGTGGTCCTCCCTTCGACGCAACTTACCCAATGGGTAATTTTTTGCTCATGTAATTGTGTCATTGTGACAGATCGGATGTGTTCTGTGACCATGTAAACAAGAAAAAAAACGCATGCATTCGGATATTTCGAGATCGGTTTCAGACCTCATTCATATGTGGAAATAAATTAGAAATAAATCAGATATGTGTCAATGCATTTAGACCACTTCTCTGCGGTTTAATAACTAGAGAAACCCCGACGCGCATCTGCAAAGGGATGGATTGCCCGACAAAATGTCGTTGAGAAAACGTGAATGTGGACGAACGTTGACACATATCAACATATCAAAAAAGGTTGGCTTGCTCGTCCTAAAATTTCGGACCCACTGCTCCTCGTTAAAGCCTATATTTAAACATAATATGCTTCCACCAGTCCTGAGATTTCTCTCGCACACAATAGGGACTTTAAGCAACAGCTGTTGATAGAACGGCGACGGCAGCCGAAAATAAACAGTTAACTGCCATAGCTAAAGAGCGCAAAAATCACTAAGCAACAGTAAAGAGCACGGCATAGAGAATAATTTAATCATCAGACAAAATACAAAAAGAAAGTGATTTTAAAAAGAAAGAGAAGGGTTGATTTTAGCACTTAATGATATACAGAAACGATTTCAATGCCACATAACCTAAAACATAACATTAACTGTCTTAATCTGTCACGTAGTAACGACTACGGCAAATCAGCTGTTCTCCCGTAGTAGACGGTTACAGTAGAACGTCAAGAAGTAGCAGTTAATGTCGCGCAATAGAACGCCAGTTGCCGTTGCCGTTCCAACAGAGGCTGTTGCTTAAAGTCCCTATCAACTGAAGCGCATGCGGCCATGTGCAGGCAGCAATGATGGCATTTTTCGTCCTCCTCCTCCTCAAAATCATGGTGATGTTTGGAGAACTTTGCATAAATTGTAGATTTAGCATCAAGCATGTTTTGCGATTGTCTATGTGTAAAAAAGAGAATTAAACCCTTTAAGCTAGGGTGACCAAACGTCCTGTTTTCCCAGGACATGTCCTGCTTTCACGTCTTGTCCTGGCTGTTTTTTATAAAGTGATGAAAATGTCCTAGTTTTAATTATTTTTCATTGGGCCATTAAAAAAAAACATGATAAAGAGGAAGAAGAAAACTAAAGATACAAACAACTTTTGTTAGTTCGTTTTTTGTTAAGTTTGTGAGAGCCATTTTGGTTCAACTTGGATGTAGGCTATTTTTTTCTAATACAGAAGAGACATTATTTCTATCATTATTTCATTCATTATTTTTGAAACCTGTCATAATAAAACATCTTGAGTAGAGTATAACCTCTGAGAAGCCTATCTGAATTTGTTTCTTTGGTTATAGATATTTTGTAATGTAACAATTTTATATCCATACAGAGGAGGCCGGGCCGATTGTCCTGGTTTTCGATAATCAAAATATGGTCACCCTTTAAGTAAGCGTGATGTTTTAAATATGGCTATATGCCAAGTGTAAACACATGACTCGGATACAGTTGAAAGAACTTGTAAACGGACGGTAAAAAAAAAAAAATCGGATAAATGTAACAAATTAGAATTGGGCATCAAGACCTGCAGTGTAATCGAGGCCTTATTTTCAGAATAATAACAATTTAACTTTTTATTTAATCTAATTATTAGACTATCATTTTTACCACTCTCCATGCCTCCCATGGCATGCTCTGGCTCCCCAGTCCCCAACACTTTGGTTGGATTGTTCATTTAATTATTTTATATTGATACAGTTCTTCTATCATTCTGAATAAGTAAAAAAAAAACAGTTAAATAATTTTGTATCGTTTTCCTGCTGTTTTTGTTTAGCAGCTGTGTCAGATTCAATGGTGCTGTTAATTCATGTCAATACAGTTCTTCTGTCATTCTAACTTTATAAGAAACAGTTAAATAATTTTGAACAGTTCCCTGCCCGTCGTGCTGGGTAAATAACTGGAGAGAAAAACAGAGACAGACCCTCCAAATACATAATTCTGTTTCAGTCTTTTTGTGTATTGAACATCCAAAAGAGATAAATCAAGTGATAGGCTTACTGCCGTCTTTGTACTAAGCTGAGGACAGCGACACAAGAGCCGCACAGGTAGGCTACTCAGTCGCTGTCCACAGTGCCGCAGAAAAGCGCTGAAACGGAGATGAAGGGGAACCCGTTTTTTTTTCTTTGCCTTATTTTAACGGGCCCATCCAGTTTTCTGGAGGCCCACCTACAATCAAAATCCTGCCGCTGCTAGTGCTACAAATATGTTTAAACTAGAGGACAAACGGCTTTAACTAAAGGTTTGTGTTTAACTCAAAATAACATTAGTATTTGGGTAACGCTTCCTTTTACAGTACAGTACTTACAGTGAACTTACCTAGAAAGTACGAGCTAATAAAAGGTAAGTACATGGAACAGGGTTAGGTTTAGGGGTAGGTTCAGGGTTAGCACTAGTTATTACCCAGTAATTGTAGTTACTAAAATAAGTACAAAGTATTTACATGGGTAACTGGACTGTAAAAGGAAGCGTTACCACTACCAGTATTTGCTCACTGTGGTTTATTCCATACGCCGTACACTCATTAGTTTCTCCTTTACAGAGACTCAATAGGAGTCGCAACGATACACACACACACACACATGAACATGACTCAGGCTTTACATCTATTATATTTAAAAACACAACTATCTATGTAAGATCATGTAAAGTCAATAATTAATCTGATTACAGGAATTCAATTTAACTTATTTTTACTCAAAACAGTAATTGAAATAAAATAATTTGCACTTTGTTCCACTGAACACTGATTGTTTTGTATTCTGTTCCACTTTACAGAGTAGATTAAGATCGATCTTAAAACGTCAGTGGATTTCCATCAAGGTTTAAATCTGTGAAACGGAGATGAGAGGAGCAGAAACCATCAGGTGATCCACAGAAGAGTCTCACTGCTGTCTATGAGGAGAAATACATGTGTAAATGTGTTTCATACAGGTGGAAGAGACTCAGACTTCACTGTTAAATAAAGCAGCGTGTATGTGAGCATGCATATTAGAAACATGTGATATTGAATGATTAATGTTGGTTTATTATTCAGCCAAATGATGGTTTAGTTGTAATTAAAGGTGGAACAGAGGAAGAAGCTCAGATGAGTGTCTGCAGAAATCTTCACTATCAGGCCTGCAAATATAATAATGTTTAGACTAAACTCATCCATAATTATTCAAATATTTCTAATCATGAACGTGATTGTCAAGTAAAGCACATACATTTTTGAATTACATATTTTTGAATAATACATTTTGAATTTGAATTTTTAAATTATCTCTAACATTTTATACACAGAATATGTTTATTATTATTGTTTTATTGTATATGAAGTTAGTTGTGTGTGTGTGTGTGTGTTTCTGTTGCACAGATGTACAGTATATTCACTCGCTCCTCAGATAGCAGACGGATGTGGGCCACTTCAGGTGATGATGCGGCACTGCAGGCCTATTTATGGCCTGACAAAATGTATGTGAGCCTGAAGTAGCCCACATGTAAAATGGCAAATATGGCCCAAATATTTTAAATGTGGACCTTTTTAGGCAAAGATCCAGCACTCATGGCAATGTGTAATCTGAATGTGGGCCTAAAGTGGCCCATATGATAAATAATGAATATGGCCCAAATATCACACACCAAATGTGGACCACCTATGGCAAAAATGTTGCACAATCAACAATGACTAATCTGGGTGTAAACCAAATATGGCCCACATATGTTGCAGCAAATGTGACCCAGTTATCTTAAAACAAATCAGAGCCAGTTTTGGCAAAGATGAAGGACAGTAAACAGTGTGAATCTGAATGTGAACCCATGGGCGTCAGTGTGGTCTGAAATGTGCTGGGGACAGAGACACATTCATTATTTTTGTCTCTTTCGCGCAGGTCATGTTTTGAAAGACGATGTCCATAGTTTACTAATGTAAATGAATAAAAATGTATACAAAAATGTGACGATGTCCGGCACCTATGTGTGAACCTAATGTGGCCAAATAAACGAAAAATGAAGGAAAATGAACGAATTATTGTCCGAGTCTTTTGGTTTGTTCAACGAATGAAATGAACGAATTGACTCAGAAAAGGATTTGTTCATTTTGATAAACAAGTTCAAACAGGAGAGACATGAACACGCATCACAGAACAGAGCAAGATGAGCATTTGAGCTTATAAAACTTAAACTTTGTTATTTATTTAAGACCCTTAACCCAAGAAATTTGTAAAAATCTAAAGGATATCAATCCATTTTTGGATTGTCTAAAAATAAAAGATGCACAGGACTTAAACCAACAGTTTACACCTCTGAAGCACCAATACCTCCAGTGTGTGGCAATTCCTCCATTTACACTATGTACACTACTACAGCTTCAGCTCTTACGAGATTTGCAAAAGGACACAAACCTTTTTTTCTATCTAGATGCCACAGGACGTGTTGTGACAAAATCACAAAGATGCAAAAGTGTATTGTATTGTATTATGAACTTTGCTGGCCAGTTCAGTCCACTTCAACAACAATAGTTGCTGGATCTGAGATGCTCTCATCAGATCAGAGCACACCGACAATTCAGAACTGGTTGAACTGCCTGTCCCGTGATTTTATGTACATGTACAAACAAAGCCTCCAACCACAAAAAGTGTAAACCGAATTTAGTTGTGTAATCATTCATGCAATACATTCTGTCAGTGTAATATACACAAGTATCTGCAACAGTGTCTTGAGGTATGTCTGGAAGGAAAACCATGTGCATTCACTGTGCTGTGCACATGATAAAATTGCAGTGAAAGGCTAAAATTGGAAAGGCTAAGTGCACCAAAGAAATTAAGAACTTGTTTCTGCATTCATTTACACTAATACAGAATGCCACCACACTGGCTGAGATCAAATCTGTGTTGCAAGACATTTGCATAGTTTTTTTCCCAAAGAGATGCTTTGTCCATCCTTGATTGTCTGATGACACTGCAGATTAAAATACATAATCAGCCTGTCTTTGCTGATGTTGATGTCGATGAAACACCCCTGGAAGGATTAGTTAATGAAACAACTCCAAAAACAATTGTTCATGACTCCCCATTTGCAAAACTCTTTGAAAAAATACTAGTAGATGCACAAAACGTGCACAGTGATACAGCTCAAGCCAATCCATTTAAGTGTCCAAGCTTGAGACAAATTCTTAAGCCGTACGTACTTGACAACAGTGAAACATCTGGGAAAAACTCGAGACACAAATGCACAGGTTGAGAACTGGTTTCGAACAACAAAGCGCATCATGCTGAAGAACAAACTCCACAGAAGACCAGAAACGCGTGGTGTCACCGCTTATGCAATTCGGCAAAACACAGTAAATGAGAAAGAAACAAACGGCAGCAAAATCAAACCACCTCTTAGTCAAGAGGAGAAATGGCAGACAGGCAGACAGAAGAAGAAGGCAAAATACTACAACCCACCAACAAATATGACATGCATGTGCGGGAAGGGCCAAATAGCAAAAGAAAAAAAAACATAAAAAAAAAACAAATCTATAGAATTGGCTAACACCTGCACAGTTGATAACCTGCTGTACTTCATTTTCTTAGCAACGAAGACCAGACCTTCATTCTTAGGTGAAATTGAGAGTAAGCAGGCCCATGACAAATGTTTCAAGCTATTATTGAAGGTCTATCAGCATTTCATGCTTCAACAGTGGCCCCAGGGAAATATAGCTTGGCTTCGAGAAACATCAAAATGTTTCCATGGAAATGTTCCCATTTGGACTACGTACATCAGACCAAAAGGCAATATATATGTAATGGGCATGATTGTCCTAACCTGACAAAAGAGTACCCCGATGATACTGTTGTTGCTGTCCTGTGAGTACTGTGAAGTGTACATTTATAATGAATTGTAAGAGCAGTCTACAGCACTGTATTGACATTTGTCATTTAACAATTTCTTTTGCCATTACAGGTGCAATGACTTCTCTACATTACAACAGTCATTACAAAACTGGTCTTTGCCAAGTCACAGTCGTCCATGGACAGAATCTAGGTAACACAAAAGTAAAAATCTGTACAATAACTATATGAAATTAACAATTTGTTATTGTTTACTAAAATGTAAACCGTTCATGTGAGATATTAAAGTGGTGAAAATAATGTCTGAAACAAATGTACATGTTTTCAACAAACCAAAAATGTGTTTTCAAAGGCAAGAGCTGGGGTCTCATTTATAAAGCGTGCGTATGCACTTAACGGGTCTGGAAACGTACGTACGCCAGTTTCCACGTAAAGGTAGTGATCTATAAAAAACTTGACGGGAGAATGTGCGCACCTTTAAGCAAACTTTGAGCCGATTACATGAATGTGTATTGTATTGTTATCTTGCTAAATAGCTAGTAAATCAAATCGCTAATTAATGATCATTCTACGTTAACTTCGTAAACAAACTCACCTGGTTTACACTATTTTTAAACGAAATGCCAAAAATATTTTTTGATTTAGATAGTTTCACTCCTTATTTAGTGTGTATTGAGCTAGTTTCTACCTTTGCTCTAGCTAGCCTCAAAGCACCTGAAGAGTACTGCTTGTTCATCATGTACAACCTCCTGCACAACTTTCACCTAACGTTAGTATGCATGGAAGGTGGCAACTCTTAAGCTAACTAGTTAGACAGTGATTGATATACGGTTTGAAAGTGTGACCTAGTTGTGTTTAAAATGGTCTTTGTAATATGGTTGTTGCACTACACGGTTAGCTTGCAAACTCAGCTACACAGGGCTCCAGATATGTTTACCATATAGCCGAGGTCTAAAGCTGACAAGGTGAATTGCAGGTCTAGGACTAACTCTTACAATAGCAACCCACAAATATGTGTGTGTCTGTACAGGTAATTATTTTTTCTTTTAAATCAGAGCATGGAAAACCGACCACAGGTAAGCCATTGAAAATGAATGATTTAGTATTTCACTATAATTTCATTTAAACTTACATTTAAGTACAAGATAGTTATATTAATCGATTAGATTGATTGATTGATTGATTGATTGAAAAGGCTGCACAAGAGTGAACGGTACTTTAACATTTATGATGGAGAATGAGGAGCAGTCATTGTCTCTGTCAAACTCTGTCCTTGGCCAATTCCTCAAGGGTGAGTGCAATCTTGATTTAATGGACAATCAAGAAATTGAAGAACTTCTACTTTCTGCTGGACCTGTATCTGTTGAGTACAGTCCTGAAAATGTAATCACCTGCATTGTGAAACTAAATGAGATTGATCAGGAGAAGGCTATGGAAGACAGCGACGAAGAACTGTTGGCTGCAGGTGATTTTCCTATGACTGTTACCCCATTAGCGAACCGACACAAATTAGATTGCTCAGCTTCCACTGCTCCTGCCCCCCCACCAGCTTCCACTGCTACCCCACCAGCTGTACCAGTGTATAAAGAGCAGAAACGTTTTTCATCAAGAAAAAATCTAAAGACCACATGTAATGATTCACGATGCACAGAGGAATCCATTTGCTGCTTTATTAGACAAGGTCGTACAGGCAGGGTCAGAACGGGCAAACAGAACAATGCAGGCAAGGCAATAGGGAAATCCAGGAAACAGGCAGAGTTCAGGGCAGGCAGCAATAATCACAAAACTAAGACAGTCCGAGTTCAGGCCAGGCAGAGATCAATCGTAGATGAGAACACAGTCCAAAGTCAAAACCAGAATCAGGATATAAACGCTCAGAAATGATCACCGGGGCAAATCAAGACTTCGCACTGGTGTGGTGTGTGGACGTGGCTTTTATGTGTGTGTGCAAATGGCGTGCAGGTGTGTGACGCAATCAGTCCCAGGTAAGAGGCATGATGGGAATTTGAGTTCAAAGCCAATGATCAATACTCGGGTGAAGGCTCCCTCTGGTGGCGGAGAGGAGGCGGAACGGGAGCTTCCACTGTAACACCACACAAGAAAAGTCACCCGACGCAACTGTTGATGTTGCAGGTATCCCTAATGATTTTGAAAGTGTCTTGTTGTCCTAAATGATGCATGACAAGTTTTTTTTTGTTATATACAAGTACAAAATAAGTTTTGTTAAGCCTTTATTTTCTATATATATTTTAGTAACTCAACAGTACAGAATATTTTGATGAAATTATACCTTTTTTGTTTAAGATTGAAAAAGTGTTCACTTTTAAATGCAAAATTTTCTTTTGTGTATAAATGTTCTGTTTCTTACTGTTGTGTGTGTACAGCAAAATCCCCAGTGTTAAATTAACACTGAGAGTGTGGATTATATAAACTCTGAGCAGAGTGTTAAATGAACACTGAAGCAGTGTTAAAGTTAATGAGATAATTAAGTGAATAATTGAGTGATGATTGAGCATTATTGAAGACACCTGTGTAAAAAGGGCCACGAAATCGATCCAAATTGCGGAATTCGATTTGTGGTGAAGGTCTCAAGCGTGTTCCGTCTTTTCCATGGCAAAGTAATGTTTAATTAAATGCAACACATTTAATCTTATGTATTAACTCGTTTCATCTGACTCCATAATATGAAAAGGGTTTATCAATGATATCTGTGCATCATTTAATATGTTAATGCTTAACTATTCCTTTTAACTCTAATGAAAATAAAGTCAAAGTCTGTTAGAATAGCCAAATATAACAATTTATTATGTCAGGTAAATGTATCATTAGAATTCCACAAGATAATCAATGCAAATCATCAAATGTTTCAAAGAACAAAGAACTTTACCCAACATATTAGGCTACATGAGCTGAGAAGAACACAAAACATCATGGGCTGATCTGAATACAGAATGGCAGCCACGAACTCTAGTTACATCTCCCTTTATAATCAGACCTCACCTGATATGTAAATCACCAGGATACAGTCGAAAGTTACTGAACTGAATCCCCCTACCATGTTTATTGGGGGCAGACCATTTGTTTGGTTGTAAGTTGCACTCAGACAAAAGGCCAGAAGGTGTGAAGTCAAAGCCACCTCCTTCTTTGTGTGCAAGATATTTCTATATTCTTAAAACCCTTATTACCTTTTCTTTTATTACTTTGGGAATGAGACATTAGGTTACCTCTCCTCAGACAGACGAAAATGAGTTCCCCTCATGTCTAAAAATACACAGGCTACTGTCAAACAACTCATTGAAAATATTTACTACGAGAACATAAAACAGTCAGTTAATAATTCTCCGCCGCCAATTTCTGTCATCCGTATCGAAAACATTTCTCAGAAAACTCGACGTTTTCTAACAAAATTACATTTTTCAATAAAAAAAATAAGTACATAAATCAAAACAAACACTTACTGGCCTGAAAATTGTGTGTTTGAAGAGGATAAACATACTCACACAGTCCGTTAGACTTTAGCTGTAGGCTGTAGACGATGCTGAGATCACTCACGCATACCTCATAAAAATGTGTGCACGCGCGTGAAGATCATGATGTGGACCAACGGTTGCGCAGATATTATTTATTTGAAAAAAAGAAGCGGGATCGGCAAAATGGTTCATCACGGTTCCTCCACCGATCTCCGGAGTTGTGCATGAAGTGGCTATTCATCCCGCGGCCCGCCGATGGTTTACCCACCAAAGTTTTTTAGTTGTGCAGGGGAAAATCCCCTCCCGATACTTTGCCGCTGGTGCCCTCCAATTGCCAACGTTGGCAAGACGTTCAGTGCTATCTGGGTATATATATATAATTATTATTTTTTTTTTTCTTTTTTAAGAGAATTAAAATTACCAAGTTATTATGATTAGAGGACGTACTGACGACGTTGTGGGCAAATCTAAATGTGGGCTACCTAAACTAAATCCGCATGGGCCCAAAGGTGCAAAACCTGCTCATTGGCCCGAATGGGATGGCCCACAGTGGGCCATCATGGGCTTAATGTGGGCAGCCCGCTAGTGTGGGCTGCTCACTGATAGCCCGCAGTGAGCCCAAAGCTGTGGGCCTCGCCTGGGCAACCCGCATTGGGCCTGTTTAGGTTTGGCGTGGGCTGGCCCTAGCCCACTGTGCCCACAAAAAGCCAGCGTGGGCCCCGCAGGGGCATGTTTGCAGGGCCGGTTATCAACTCTGCCTTTTTTCATCAACACCACCAAGCCTCTTTTCATTTATAAATGAACATAATAAACATATAAATATACATATAAATGGCCACACAAATGTGGTTCAGGCAACGCACATTGATTATCATATATTTATAACAACACAAAATATACACAAACCTGCTTCTTTTTGTTTTCATTTTAAAAATATGAAACATTAGTTATCATTAAAACTGACATTTAACAACCAGACAGGGTTGTATCGTTTAATTGTATTATGTGTACACATACAGTGAAGAGAATGCATAGTAATATAATATTTTATATATTTTAGAATATATAAAATTACACAACCATGTCTCTTTTTTGTTAAATGTCAGTTTTAATGATAATATCCCGTTCAAAAGTATAAGTAGCCTAATAGGTAGGCTATAATAAGCTATACAATGAGAAATAAAGCAAACTATTCAGTTAAACATAAGTCAGCTCTCTAATAGGCTACAAAGTTAGCAAAGTTAAATATTATAATAAATAATAAAGTTATAGAACTTCACTTTGCCCTCAGCCAAAACGATTTGCCATGGCACAAACTATATATTAATATAGTTTAGCATTGTTTGGTCTCATAAGATAAATAACATGCACTGAAAAGTTATGTATATGGTTGATTATTTGTCAAGATAAGTAATTGTTTTTCATAGATTAAAATGGCTTTTAAATTACGCAAACTGGCAATATTAGATCGGTTTTAAACATCTCCCCTTAAAACGCTATTGGTCTCGACAATTTAAATAAAGTTACAGGAATATGACTTGGCCTGAAAAAAATTTCAGTCAGAAGAATTTTTTTCACTTTAAGCCCTGCGTTTGGCTGTCGAAAGCGCGCTTTTGACCTGTCAATGTGCACATCGGACGCCCGACCAGACGTTTGTGAACACTTTGGCTTGCCATAGTCACAAAAAACAGCCATGTCATTTGAAACGTCTAGCGCGTCTTGCGCACCCAACTTGTCGGACGCGTCCAGTCCGTGTTAGCGCCCGCTCTGATCGGGCACAGATCTGCACTCGGCCTCCGAACTGAAGCACCACTATCTCCCCCTCCGTTTCCCCAAAGCCCGTCGGTTTCCCTCATACGCTGATATTAGAGTATTTAAACATTCTCTATGGTATTTTTTTTAATGACACACTGTTTCTTTCTCTCTCTTACATATGTAGGCTAGTTATAAACTCTTTAGACTTTTAATGATTAGTGCTTTATTTTTAAAGTTTGTGGGAAAGAATTGTGTAAAAAAATCCCTCATTTTGGGGATGGAATCCGGGAAATCTCTCTTATTTTAACTGTTCAATGTTGACAGCTATGGTTCGAATATTGACAGTACTGTAATGTCTTAAGGACAACAGATGAGGGAGGCTCTGTTTCTGAACTTATAATCAGACCACAAGAACAAATAGAGACAAAACACACCAGCCTCGTTTCTCTCTGCCATTTCCAAACTCACAGCATTAACCCTGTAACTGCCGGTGCAAAATAAAACAGCAATTTCAAAACATTTATAAAGAGTCTGTGTGCTAACTTTGATTATCGTTGCACTTGCACTTCACTGAGTTCAGTCAGGAGGTCACACACAGCCTCAATCAGAAGTTCTGGAAGCTCTTAAATGTACAGAAAGGTCTGAAGAGACTCGAGTGAAATCAAACAGCACAAAAAGCCAGGCAATAAAAACCTTTTTACAGTGCTTGTATATTGATTTCTTTCAATGCATTTTTAATTTTTACTCAAAGTTGACCTGAAATGACATGCATTAGTGCATTATTAGTTAAAAGATTGCAAAATGCACCTGCATACTATTTTTCCATTTTTCCAGTCATGAATTTTGTCATTGAGGATTTCTGAAAAAATGTGCAAAAATCTCGTCTCGTTCTCGTGAACCCAATCTCGTTTCCGGTCTCGTCTCGTGAGATAGGCGTCTCGTTACACCCCTACTACTAATCAATGAACCGGCTGAAGAGATGCGCATAACAATATCACGTGATATCTCGTCCAGCCCTGTTTCAAATACAGATTACAGTCCCTCAAAGTATTTAATTACAAATGACCAATTACATGTATTTGAAATACTTATTTAATTACTTTTGAGTATTTTGTAATTCAAATACTGCCCATCTCTGCTGATAATACACAATCCAAAAAAAACAATTAGTGGATACATTCATGACGTTTCACCTCTGAAAACGTCCAGAACAAATTTCAAATTTTTCAACGCTCTATTCCAAAACGACAGGGATGAATACCATCATACTGTAGTTTTCGCAGAAGAGAAACACAACTCATGGACCAGCGCAGCACTGAAGAAAACACCTGTGAAATTGACACCAATACAAAAACCAGTCAGTAAGTTTGCCTTTTTTGTCATTTCCATTTTATGGTCAGTTAAAACATTATCTATGCAAGTGACTGCACAATAATCTTTCATAATACCTGTAATAATACCTTTGTAATAATCAACATGTACAAAGGATTACAAAGATTTGCCAACATGTACAAAATTTTAGCACTGAAAAAAATCCGTTTTGAGTATGGAAGGACCGATTATATGTCTTAAATGCATCCAATTGGCCATTGCGTTCAAAAATCATTACATGTCCTATGTGATTAGTTACATTGCCCAACACTGCAAAGTTTAAAAGGAAACGCCGAAGGCTTGTAAATTTGAAGGCTTGTAAAACCTTGTAAGGCTTCTATTTTGTTTGAGTTATTTTTTGGTGCTATTCAGCAACACATAAATAACACATTTATTAGTAGACCTATTTATTTACTTACATATTTGTAATTTACAAAACTCCCGCGAATCGTTTTATTCTTCCGCATCCCACACAAACACACGAGTGCAATGGGCTCTATGCACGGTGGTATTTCCGGTATAGGTGTAAGGATGCTCAATAACTTCCGACGATCGTAGAGTCCAATGCAATACCGAGAATTTATATTGAATTTTATACTCCATGGTTATACTAAAGAAACGTTAGTCACAAAAACAGATATATACATAACTATATATAAAATTACATCTAAACGTATGCACGTTTCATTTCAAAGACGGGAGGACAGTAAATTTTGAAGACTCTGCCATAATCCCATTTTCCTCGGTTTTCCTCCGCTTTAATCTCCACAACCGGAAATGGACGAGCATCCTTGCGTCAAATGCGGAATTTATGCGTGCATATAGCCCATACCGCCCTCGCTCGCACTTGATCATCATCTACTCCCGCGCCGCACTCTATTTGCGTTGAGTCCCATGTCCAGATCTCTACATGGATCTAAAACTAACCCCTACTTTGCTAACCCTAAACCTCATGCTAACCCCTAATATATATATATATATATATATATATATATATATATATATATATATATATATATATATATATATATATATATATACTGTATGAAGATACATGTAATTGACATAGCTATGACAAATTAACCCTGCAAAAACATGAAAATGATCCGTTTTTACGCAACAAATATGACAAGTTATCATGAAAATTTCTATTCAAATAGATTTCTCAACCCTTCACCACAGTCTTGTTTTGATAAAAAAATCTATTTATTTACCCACAATTTTACAAAAAATAACATTAAAATTAATAAAATGTAACAACATATTAACATACAACCATAACATTTATAAATGTGATAACAAAAGTGCAGTAAATAATAGGGCTGAGAAAAAAATCTACCCCCTCTTCATATTGCGTAGGCCTAAAGTTATATGCATTCACCAAATCTTCCTTCAGGGTTTCCGCAATTCCGACAGTCAACACTATGAAACTCTCTCTAAGATGATTCAATGTTACTATTATTATACTTGACCTGTAGATAAAGTTCTATGGTTTTGCATAAAACAACTTTATCTTGCTGGACTTTATTTTGAAAACTAAATCATCATGTTACTTTCTACCGGGCATCTGTCAGATCACAACAGAGTCAGAGCACTATTGTTCTTCAAGCGCACAGTAACTGACATTTAAAACTCTTAAAAGAAAAGGCTCAATAAACGATTACATAGATAGATACTGTATAATACACTGTCTATCAATATGTAATTTATTTCCATTGTGCTTTGACCTGTTCAGTTCCGACTCGACGCTGTGACTCCATGTTGCTTCAAGCACATCATTCTCCGTTCGAGATGCGCATAAGCGCTTTGTGCCGCGATGTATTGGAGCCTTTCATATCATAATACTTTTGCGCAATGAAAGATTATTAATAGCCTTCTTTGTTCTGTCCCATCTATCATATGCCTCATTAAACAGATGTGCTATACATTTAAAACATGCCTCAATTTTATAGTAGACTATGGTTTATAACTATTTGTAGTAAAGGCTATATTCAATGTTGTCCAGTAGAGGGCGGAAGGGGTTTGCTTGTGGGTTAACTCTGGTTTTGCACAGATATAGAGGGCAGGTGTGTGTGTCATTACGTTGGCTGTTGAACTGGTGTTTGCATGACACATTGTCCGCTCGGACATGCTATCAATAAAGAGCTTCATTGAATTAACCATGTTTCCTCATGTCTGACGCTTCCCAAAGGATATTACATAAATGGCGACGAGGATAAAAAGTCACTGAAGAACTAGGCTGAAAAGGAAAAGTGTATAGCCTAATAAGGAGGGCTGGCCGTGTGCAGAGAACAGCAGATTGTGGATAAACACGATGGGAACGGTGAACTCTTTTGACGGCGAGACACAACTATGGGTGGAATACAGTGAAATGTTGGATTTTTTCTTTCAAGCAAATGAGATTACCGACGAGGACAAAAAGAAAGCAGTGCTATTAAGTGGGGTAGGATGTTAAACATTATGGATTAGCTTGAAGCTTAAAATAAAATATTACAACTTAACCTTTATATGGTCTTATTATTCAACTAGCAAATTTGAGCATTTTAGGACAAGTGAAACAATTAATACTTTAAAATGAAAAACATTTTGTTCACCCACAATTAAAATGTATTGGCCAACAAAACACATTAACTTTCACTATTTCTACACTCCCTTAAATCCTCTACAGAAAAGAAACTCCAACATATAACCCAAACAAAATTGTGCATATGACATGTTTGATTAATCAAAACAATACATTTTTAATGACATGCACTTAATACTAAAATCATTTTTTAAATAAACATTTAAGTCGATGTTTTAATATATTTTTTAAAATTACAAATGTAAACAAATTACACAAAAACAATATTAAATTAGCAATGTGTATGTTTTAAAAAAAAACCTACAAATCATTTAAACCAACAACTTTATGTGCAATTTTTTTGCAGAGTCTTTTATTTTGGTTCATAGTTTAAAAACTGATGACCAGTTACATAAAACATTTCAATAATCGCCACTATTACATTCCTTATGTTCATTCATGTTATGTATTCACATTTTGTTAAAGTAAACTAAAAAGCATAAGTAAGCTTTTTATGAGCATAAAAAAGAATTACAAAGCCACATGTTGCAAGAATTAAAATGCATGCGGAAAATGTGTAATGCAGTTTAATAACCAATTTATAAACCCAGAAGATAAATGTAAACACCTATAGTGAAGTTTTCACATTACATCACAGATACAATTAACACAGACTTGAGTTAAACAAGCTTTTAATTTCTTTCTGTACACAAACTTTGGTTGAGAAAACCAAACTCTGAATCCAGAGTACATTACTTATTCAACAAATAAAAGAGAAGTCACTTTGTTATTTTCAAAATTAAACATTTTAGCAATGTACGGAGTATTTAAGAAAAAACATATAAATATGGTATAAAACAACTTCCAATTTGTGAGATGTCTTAAGTATTTACACTTCAGATATTTTACAACAACTTAAAGGCCTGTTCACACCGGGACGAATTTCGTGCGCGATATTCGTCGACGTTTAATGCCTCGTGACTAAACAATGGGCGCCAATGTGAGTGTTCACACCGACGCGAAAAACGCCACGCATAAAAGCGCCATTTTTAAAAAAACGCCTCGGGTTCGTTTTTTTGGTTTCACGCGCTGCGTCAAAACCTATCCAACCAACGAGATTGGTGAGTTTGCTCACGTGTCTGGCACTTCTGAAGTTACAGTAAAACACAACTTGGGGGCGCTCAAATGCAAAACGGTCTTGCCGGCGAAGAAGAGATAGCCTACAAGGGAAGATACCTATGGGCAAGATGAATGTTGAACTGCTGGTCTCGGAGCATAAAGAGCTATATGATAATATTTATATTAGTATTTCTGTAATAATAGTGTAGTATAGGGTGACCAACAGTCCTGTTTTCCTGGGATATGTGTAAAACGGTCACTTTGTGTTTTATAAAAATCTGAGTTGAGATGAGAACTGCGGATAGTGTGTGTAGTGTCAGTTAGATTTTGACAAGTGAGGAAAGGAGATAACCGCTCTGTCGACTCTTTGTATTCTTTCTTTTATTTTATTTTTCTATTGTGACCAGATATTTGTTTGTGTTTTTTTCCTCGCTCGAATCCCCATGTATGAGGACGAGTGTAAGGTTTGAGTGGTTTTATTAAACGCGGGGAAATACGACAACTCTCGTCTCTCATGCATCTGTTCATCCGACATCCAACTAGTGCGATGTTTTTTTTATCTCTGGGCAACATCTCAACTTTGCGTTACACATGTCCTGTTTCCACGTCCTGTCCTGGCTGTTATTAAGTGATGAAAATGTCCTGGTTTTCAAAAAAACTGCTTGGAAAGATCAGTTCTACAGCAAAAGATGGGCAAATAAGGTGGATGAGGAAGAAAAACAGGATATAGAAGATGAAAACTAAAGATATAAATAGATTTTGTTAGTTCGTTTTTGTAAGTTTGTGAGAGCTATTTTTTGTTACATTTGGAGGCATTTCTTTCAGTTATTTATTATTTATATATTTATTTTTGTAATAGACATTATTTCTATCATTATATTTCATTCATTTTTTTAATCTGTCATAATAAAACATTGAGACATGAATATGATCACCCTAGTATATTATTCTATTATTATTTCTGTTTTACATTAAGCGCCATCTAATGTCAGGGAATGAATTTGCATGTTCACTCAGCTCATCGTCAGCGAAAAATGCTTGGGTGTGAACACAAAAAACGCGTTGAAAAACGCTGACGAATAACGCGCGCTGATATTCGTCCCGGTGTGTACGGGCCTTAAGATACACATTCAAACACTCAGTATCCATTGTATTGTTGCATCCATTGGATTACTCAAGATCTGCAAAATCTAAATCGATCTCGTCAAAAACATCCTGCATTTGTTTGCCCTTTTCCTCTATTACACAGACACTTGCAGCAGAAGTACTATATGAGGCACACTGTCCTCCTCAGAGATTTTAGATAGCACATGTTCGCTACAACCAGGTTCACTGCTGCTTTTCACACAAGCACTCACAGCTGTGAAGTTCTTTCCTGATCAACATTGACATTTGACTGCACAGTTTTGCTACCTGCAGGTTCAGTACTGCTACTGGCCTCACAGAACTCTGACACTCTGACACCATCTGCGAACTGTACATTCATTATTATGTCACCCCACATTTCAAACATTACTTTGTCATGACTCTATTCTTAAAGCAAACTCATCACAATCATATTTTGCTACTCTTTCTAACCTAACAACTTGCAAAATGCATCATTGTCCATTGGAATTTTCTTTTCCGCTGCACCAGTATCAATTGTTATATGTCCACATAAATTTGACACTACTTTTGATGTTTTGCAAAAAGCTTTGCAGCTTGGACAGCGCATCATATTAGTTTCGAAGTTGACAAATTCCAAATTTTGAAAATGTGGACACAAGTATTCAACGCTTACTTCAGTGTCGACAATGTCTCCCACTATATTTCTCGATCACTTTTTTCTGGTTGCGCAACATTTCCACAATCATCTATAACAGAATATGTAGTCTGCAGAGTTATGCTTAAACATGGACGTTGTTTAAACAACTTGACTGACACATTTTGAAACTCATACCACTCTTCAATTTTCACTGAGATTTCACCCCAAACGGTTAGCAACATTGCTCTGGTGTGATCAGCAACTGTTGTCTGTTTCAGTCTCTGCCGGCTCTTAGTTAAGGTCTCCTATTGGAAAAGCAACTCCAAAATCGTCACCCTCACAGACACCTTAAAAGTAACAAATAAGCTTAAGATTAACAAACATGATAATTTCTCAAACTTTTCAACCCAACAAAAACCATGCATAAAAAGTATATACACCCCCCCCCCCCCAAAAAAAAAAAATCTAGATCTAGTTTTACACTCTGATATTCTCTGACATCTTGAAAGATGTCGTCCAACGTCTTCTGATCCACAACTTCATCAAAAGCAAAGGAAAGCTTATTTACGACAGACAGCTTAGACCTTCAATTAAATGTGATGTCAACCTTGTCACGAGAACGCTTGTGGGTAAAAATGTAAAAAAAAATTTACGGCTGTGCCTTTGGTTTACACGGCGACAGCGTTTTTGAGGCTCAAAAATGCAAAAAAAAGTGAGACCACCCTACAGAGTGGAAATCTTAAAAGCGCTCCACCGTTGCGTTACCTTGTAAACAGTAAAAACTCAAAAGTTTGCTTAACAGTGAAGATTGTACACAGGCGCGTGTACTATATCATTCCCCCAATTTCACAGACAAGGCTTAAGCCATATTATTAGGCTAATTCTGCTCACTAATATTGTTCTTCTTAAAACTTTGTTGTGTTTGTAAGCATATTTAATTGAGTTAACAAGAAAAATGTTAACACAATAATTTTTAAAATGGAGTAAGCCAGTGAGTGGTACTCTTATACCACCTGCTGGTTAAATAATAATTGCTAGTGGTAAATACTCACTAAAATAGTTCTCTTTTTCAGATGTAGACTTTATAAAATAACTATTTTAACATTTACAATCACTTTTTTTCAAAATTTATCACATCTTTTCTATTCAAATATTACTCTGGACAACATATGGCACATACAGTATCTTGTCTGTGTTGAGGTCACAGTAACAGATGAGAGTACCCTAAAAGCAGCAGTCCCATTTCAGGGAGATGAAGTGTGCCACAGCCTGGAAGAATTAAGACGGAGGCCTGTGCGGGCCGATAAAAGGCATCATTTTGCCAAGCAGTTAGAGTCCAAACTCCCAAGAACTCTACATTTACAAAAACCTTGAACAAATCAACAGCATGGTGTTTGAGTCAGGATGTAGAGATAATGCCCCTACACCTGCCGTGCTGAAAAACAGCATGGATCAGCAGAAAAAAAACTCGATGGCATCCAAATGAAATCTTGAGTCTTGCGAAGATGGTGGAGGAGAGAATCGATTCTGGAAAAATTCTCCAGGTGCTCCTGCATCCTCGAGGACAGATACTGTGGTCTCGTTCTACTTCAGGTTGTTTCCCTCACTTTCTTCAAAGTATCTCTGGGCCAGCTGCTCCAAATGTACAACGAAGTAGTCACTGGAAAGTTGAGGGACGAGGAATTGAATATGCCAATTCTGCACCGTAAGAAACAGTAAGTGTACACCAATACACCAGCTAGTTTCCTTAAATTTCATAAGCAATACATCAAACACCATATATTCTGTCTGTATTAAATCTTACCTTAACATCCTTACTATACAATACTTAAAAAGGTCTTTCTGAAATGTTTTTGCAGTTCCCCCTAAAACTACCAGCTGTCCATACAGGTTTTTGGCTTGTTGACATCTGCAGCTACATTTCTAGAGATGGAAGACATCCTAATTAGTATGGCAGTGATCTTTTCAAGCCCCCAGAGGGACGATAATGTTGAGGAACATTTCCAAAATCTCCTGAGCCAGATGTTGAACATAGGCATTTCTGGAGATATGACAGACATTATGAATGAATGAATGAATGAATTCAAATAGTAATTAGTCATTATGAAAAATATTATTAAAAAAACAACAACATAGTTTTCAGCTCAACATGGGACTCCCAAACCTTTTCAGAGGCACTTTGAACAAATCATTGCAGAGGCACCTATACAAGATGAAGGGGAGCCAAATAAATACCATTCTGCCATATTCATGCCCAGTCTGGAAAGTACTTCTTGCCTCAAGCCCCTCTCTGGTCTACACTAATGCTGGGTGAGTATATGATTTATGTTTCAATAAGTACCATGTCAAGTTGTTTATTTGCCATTTTTACAGCTTGGGATCATGTCCAGGGATCAATATCAATCTATTTTAAACCATAGGGGTCTGCAATGAGCAACACTTGTAGCATGTGTCGAGGCTCATGCCACACTAACAAAGACATAGCTTAACAAAAATTACCAACTTTTCAGAAATAAATGAATGAATGCAATTTACCTGCCAAACCCTAATCCTAATCCTATAGTAAGCACATTACTTAAAGGGGTGGTTTAGTCCTCTTTTTCTTTGCATGATTGTGTTTATGGGGTGCAATATAACATGTATTCGTGGTTTTTCTTTTTTAAAAAGTCTTATTTTTCATAAACTTCACCTTTATTGTAAGCCGCGCTCTCCTCTGTGCCCTGAACGAGCGGTTTACTTCCTGATTCTATGAAAACACTCCCTCAGAAACATGTCGTGGGCTCAGATTGGTTAGTTTGGGCGGGTGTGTTGTGATTGGCTAAACTGTCGCTCACGTTGTCCGGAAGGTTAACGCCTATTACCTTAACGGGGAAACGCCAGCTCCGGTCCAGATGTAAATAATGGTGTCGAACTGCAGTATCAGTTTGAGGCAGAATCAGACCGAGAAAGCCGCGATGAAGCGAGTCAAACAGAACCACACCACACACGGCTCTTACTAAACGTTTCTGAATGATAATTTGCCACATTTTTAACCATATACACGTTTGTTTTACACAATAGCATCTGACTGGCAACGATAGCAACTGACTGGCTACTAATGTTATACACAAACAGCGTTGGCAAGTTTACGTTCTTGATCAAATCGAAAATAACGTCATAAAGCATATATACATGCAAAATACGTTTAAAACATTAGTACTTATACAAAATTCAGTTCCATAATGTTCGTACCCGTTTGTCGTAGACACAAAATACTAGCAAAACTAGTAGCCTAGTGGCTATAAAGCCAGCGCTGGCATTTTAGAAAAAAATAAAACATAAATAAAACACAGGCTAACGTTACGTCTGGAATTATACATGCAAACACATTTAAAACGATTAAGTCTTAGCCTACTTACAGGTTGTGGTCCAACAACTGCTGCCTCTGGTTTTAAAGTTGGATCTGCTTCATTGTTTATTAACAGTTTCTTGCTGTATTGAACTCGTGGAGATTCTGGAAGCTGTCTTCCGTAAAATGCGCAGCACAGAGAGCTAGATTACGATCGTCACTTTCAGGAATATAATCAAACATAAATTGTATCCATTGTTGATGAAGTATAGCATCCGTGGGAAGCTTGAAACACAGAAGACCTGACAGCTGCGTGAACACAACTCACTCGACGTGCTGCAGAAATATGCACATGCCCTTTCCTGCATATTCCGAAGGGAGTGGTTGATGCAAATGTGCGGGTTAGTGACGTACCATAACCCGTTGTAGTCCCAATCGAGTCGTTTTTGTAGGTGTTTACACTTCCTGGTTTTTAAAAGACGATATCTCTGCTTACATTGAACTTTCAGCGCTGCAACTTTGCAGATACTGTTAATGCACCATCAGCAACATTACACACTATTTAAAATCAAAAAAATGAAACTGGAATCAACCACCCCTTTAATATCAGAACTGCGTACATATCTTTGGTTGAAGGGAAACTGAGGAGAGCACCCCTCCTCAGTTCTATTGCTGCTAGGGTGGCCTGGTAGAGTGGATTATGTTGCGCCTTGAAAGGCCCTTGTCCGGTCATTGACCTTAGGGACAACTTGCTCCTTTCTCCTTGCGCAGTAAACTATATGCCTATTGGCATATTGCTCCCGAGGAAGATGCGATGCCGAATAGTACTCGCATCATGCCGGATGGCAGGGCTCCCGGCTTAACAAGCTGCCCTGTGGAAGCCTCTGGATTGGGTGACCACAGTATGACTAGATCCCCTCGTGATCCTGGAGCCAGGGATCGCGATGGTGGCGGTGGCTCAACGGTTTTATGAAATTATGCATTCGAATATGGCTTACGAGAATGCTCAGTTGCCCTGACTCGCATCAAGGTGGTGCAGTCAACGGTAACTGGGCAGGTTGATGCGGCAATAGACCAACTCGGTGGTCCAAACTCTGCCAGAGAGTCTCAGAGTGCGGGGGAACCCGCCACTGACCCTCGGGGGGACTCCCGCCAAGTCCCCCCATCGAATAGGGCACAGGGGAATGATTCAGGAGTGGTAATCATGTTGCCTCTCAGGGACTTCTCCTGCACCCTGTGTGGCGTATCGGTGGGCACATGGACCAAAGTGCAAAAACACTTTGAGTCCCAACATGGAAATGTGCTCGTTAGATACAGTTGTAGTACGTGTAAGAAAACCTCTCACCTGGGCCAGGCTATTGCTTGCCACATCCCGAAATGTAAAGGGCCGATGGCTCCCCAACCACGGGGGGCAGTAGGTTGTTCGGGATGTGCGGCTAGCTTCGGAACAAACAGAGCGCTTAGTATTCTCGAACTGGACGTCCACCCCGATATTCGCAATCGGAAACGGATTGAGGAAGCAAAAAAGAGGGAAGGTTCTGGAAGGGGCCAGACGGAAGAGGAGGCAGGAGCGCGGACTACCCTGAGGGCACGAAGGGCACTACCCCGATTCGGGGCAGCTCACTTGGGACTCACGAGTCCTACAGTGGGCCGTGGAACACCGTCTGAGCCTGTTGCGAGTTCATCGGTCCTTCCGTCAAGGCCCAACTTGCCAGAGGGAGGCCTCCTTCGTCTTTTGAAGGAGGCGGCCCGTCAAATGGTGAGCGAGGTGGAAGGCGATGGGACGGAGGATATCCGCACAATAAGAACCTGGCTAGAAGGCGGCGACCAGATACCCGAACTGGTTGAAGCGGCAACGCAAAGGATGCTCCGAGGCTGTAACCTTAGAGTGAGGGTACTTCCCACACATAGGCTCCGAAGGGCAAGACCAGCATCAAGGGCTGGCAGGCAGCGCCGACAAAAAGCACTCGCCAAATCTCGCGCATTTCATACCTGCCAGCTCCTCTACAAAAGAGACGGAGCCCACCTTGCAAAAAGAATTCTGGACGGTAGTAAGGAGGGGAACTGTCCAATTCCGATTGACACGGTGTACAACTCATATCGGGCAAAATGGGAGACCCCCGCTCCCTTCGGTGGGCTCGGTCGATTCGACGCGAGGGTGAGTGCGGACAACACACACCTGGTGGGAAGTATATCTCAAGGCGAGATCCAAGAAAGCCTACAGCAGGTCTCGAACGCATCCGCACCTGGCCCAGACGGGATTGGGAAACGGGACATTCTCAATTGGGATCCCAGGTGCGAGACCCTCACGCGGCTGTTCAACATGTGGTGGTACACAGGTGTCATACCTAACAGTCTGAAGAAAAGTGGTACAGTACTAATACCAAAGACCACGGACCCAGGAGCGATGATGGAGATTGGTATCTGGAGGCCGATCACCATCGGATCCATGGTTTTAAGGCTCTCCACTAGGGTGATCAATAAGTGATTACAACAAACTTGTCCGATCCACCCTAGACAAAGGGGGTTTCATCCCAGCCCCGGGTGCGCGGAGAACATCGAGGTACTGCAAAGCCTCATCCGCCACTGCAAAGAAGAGCGGAGCCAACTTGCAGTAGTATTTGTCGACTTTGCACAGGCTTTTGACACCGTCTCACATGAGCACATCCTGTCAGCTCTTGTGCGGATGAACGTGGACCCTCACATGGTAAATCTAATCCAGCAGATTTACACGAACAGTATGACCTTTGTCGAGGTCGGATGTGGGGTCACCTCTGATATTACAGTGAGGGTTGGTGTTAAGCAAGGGGCCCCCTTGTCACCCCTGCTTTTCAACCTGGCCTTGGACCCCCTTATCCAAGGTCTCGAATGCTTTGGCAAAGGTTACACCGTCATGGGTCATAAAATCACATCCATGGCCTTCGCTGATGACCTGGTGCGGATTGGAGGATCTTGGAGTGATATGGCGCATAACCTTAAAATTCTGGACGAATTTTGTCAAACCACCTCCTTAAGGGTAAACCAAAGGAAGTGTCATAGCTTCCTCGTCAGGCCCTGCAGCGGTGCGTTCACGGTAAATGACTGCGCCCCATGGGTTCTGGGGGGCATGGCCCTGCAGCAAACAAGTATTGATGACACGATTAAATATCTTGGTGTCAAATTCAACCCCTGGGGAGGGGTTGAAAAGCCTGACTTGGAGGTGGCTATTGAACAATGGTGCCAGAAGATCGGGAAATCACTACTTAAACCCACACAAAGGGTGGTCCTCCTAAATCAGTACACTATTCCCTGGCTCTTTTACCAGGCTGATCTCTGCGAGGTCAATGACGGTGTACTCCGGAGCCTCGATGGGACAATCAGGAGGTTTGTGAAGAAGTGGCTCCACCTTCCACAAAGCACCTGTGATGGGCTAATTTATGCAAGGAACCGGGATGGCGGCCTGGGAATATGCAGGCTCTCTCGGCAAATCCCATCAACTCAGGTGAGGAGGCTTTACAACCTCTTTCATTCTGAGGACCAGTTGGTTCGGACTATAATGGACAACTCTCGCTCGAAAACCAAGTTCAAGGGGGCGTGGCGGAGAGCCGGTGGAAATGATGATTCCCACCTCTGGGCGAGAGGGATTTGAACGTAGGAGGAGACACCACCGGCTCGTTGACTAGCCACCGCCGGGTGTGCCCAGTCCCGAGTGACTGGAGGAAGGACGAATTTCTGAAATGGGCAGGCCTTTCCTACTCAAGGAGTGGGAATATTTTGCTTTCATAACTCCACCGCCAGTAACCACTGGCTGGGTAATCCTACGGGATTCACCCAACGATCGTACATAGCAGCTCTGCAAGTTCGGGCGTGTGTATTCCCTACTCTAGAGTTCCGTTGCCGTGGCAGGGCCAAGACGGAGATGGCCTGCAGGCACTGCTCATACAGATCTGAGTCCTGTTCGCACATCTTATGCAATGCCTGGCTATGCAGGAAGCTAGGATTGCCCGGCACTCAAAATTGTGCCGTCTCCTCGGTGCCGAGGCTGAGCTTCATGGATGGGAAGTACACCGGGAATGGGAGTTCAGGACCCTCCAGGGGGAACTGCGGCAACTTGACCTGGTGCTCATCCGCGATTCGAAAGCCTTGGCCATTGACCTAACGGTGCGTTATGAGTATGCTCCTGACTCCCTCTCCAGGGCTGCACAGGAGAAACTCAACTACTACGGCCCTCATGGCGAGGTGATCAAGCGAGAGTTGAGGGTTGAAGAGGTGGAGGTCATTGGGTTTCCCTTAGGGGCAAGGGGCCTGTGGCACACTGGAAACTACAGGATATTGACGGTAATCGGACTCAGCCGGGCAAGGGTCAGGTCCTTCAGCAGGTTGATGAGTCGGAGGACTCTCCTCTACTTGCTGGATTTGTTGAGGGCCTTTCAACTGTCCCTGAGGACCTAAACGTGGCAAGAGAATAACTGAATTGTATTGATTATCATGTTATGGTTGTGATACCTAGACCCAAGGGGTCAACGGGGAGGCGGTTGAAGTTTGTGTGGTCAGGTTCATTGAAGGCAATGGCATTGAGTATTGATGCAAAGTTGGTTAGGATCCAAGTAGGTAATTGGGTCTGGCGTCCCAGTTGCCTACTATAATGATGGTACGGACAAGGACAACAATTTGCCACAATAATTGAAACCATCATCTTTAAAGCCAGCCGACCAGGCGCAGCAAGAGGGTCGTGTGAGGGTTACACCAGACCCTTCCGACACCAAAGCCTCCGTTGTCAGTTGTCAGGATCCATCTTGATGTGGCTGCACGGACCCGGGTCCAACCTTTCTGCATGATGGGCCAGGACAGCTGGCGCGGTCGGGCCCTGAGGGTCAGGTGAAACCCTTGGAAAACCCGATCAGTAGGAAAGATGCCTTTCCAAAAGTCGGACGTACCTTAGGAATTACCTCGCTCGATGGGAATTAAGCGGGAATCCTACCTTTCAAAATGTCTATGTTTTTGGCCTGGCGAAAAAACTGTCAGGGGGGTACTACCGGATGGGAGAACGACCCATCTGGTGATGCACTCCTGCCCAGTTGCGCGGGAAAGGGGAGGGTTGCCGAGCAGGGCTGCTGGCGCTCTACTGATCCGGGGCGGTGAGGGAATTGTGGAGTTGCCCCTCGTGAGATAAGCTCAGGCTGGTTAAGAAGGTGCCAAGGTGGAAGGTAAGGTGGGCCGAGTCGGTTGAGCGGGATCTAATTTTTCTGCTGTTCTGCTTTGTCATTATAGGTGCGGACAAGGACCGGAGCAGGTGCAATTAGGTGCGAGGGCGAAGGTTCCGTGATCCGGCAGTGGGACGGTGGGGCCCAAGTCTCGAAATGGTATGATCCACTGCCGCGACACGGAATGTAGTCTGAAAAATGGCTACAAATGACGAAAGAGTGCGGTCCTCGATTCATGCGCTTCTAGACGGTGACGTAAGTATTCCTCGGTCTTGACTGTTTAGTTATAGTCTGGCATTTTTTTAATGCCGCATCTCCGGATGCAATAGTATGGAGTACGGGGCTCCTCAACCTCAGAAAGTCGCCCCCCCGGATATCGTACCAGGCAACGATATCTGACTTGACTTTGGGGACGGCCAAACCGATAGCCAAATGCCTCGTCATCTAATTAGTGACGCGCATGAATGGATGAACGAGATTCCCACTGTCCCTACCTGCTATCTAGTGAAACCACAGCCAAGGGAACGGGCTTGGCAGAATCAGCGGGGAAAGAAGACCCTGTTGAGTATATATCATTGTCAGTAGATTTCTGTAGCCTGCATGCTAATTTCCTGATAAAAAATATGATTATAGTTGATACCACAATAGATAGGCCTATCTGTTTAATACATTGTAATATTTCTAATTTTTTCAGCTTTAAAATTGTAATATTAAAGGGTTTTTTTTTTGTTTTTCACCAGCTACTTGACAGCCTTGAAGGTCATAGTGCTGGCCACTTCAAAGAGCCACCGCTGATGTCCGGCGAAAGACTACTACCGCTGCAGCGCTAGGTGTGATCGACAGTCCGTGTGTGAGTATGTCATCGCAATTCCACAAGATTCATGTCAACCACATACTAGCAGAGGCTGCTGCGATTAACCCGCGTTTTAAGAGGATGGCCTTCCCTGATGGCAAAACAGCAGATGACACGTTTCAAAGGCTGTCAACTGCAGCTGCAAGAATTAGCAGTGGCACACCCATCCAACAGCAACCAGCTGTGGAAGGACTGGAAGGAGGAGGCAGTGGTGCTGGATAAATAGTTAGGAGCTATTTCCATGAGGAAGTAAGGGTGGCAACAATAATTCACATTTTTTCTATAAAAATCTCTAGAATGAAATTAGTTTGAACTTCATCTAAAACTTCATCTATTATTGTCACTTCTAATTAAATGCTAAACTGCATTTCATTACTCTGTTCTCTTACACTGTGTAATGACAAAAGCTGAATCTAATTTAATCTAATCACATAAAAATTGTATCTCCCATTGTTATATCTCCCACCCCTATGAGCAGGTAGCTGGAACAGTGGAGACCAAGAATCCAACTGCCGATGCTGTCATGGAGGTGCGGGCCTACCTGGAGGAGCCTCTTCTTCCAACACATGAGGATCCCCTCAAGTGGTGGGAGAGTCGAGCCCCTGTTTACCCCAGGCTTAGCAAGCTGATGGCCAAGAAGCTTTGTGTTGTGGCGAGTGCGACATCAGTTCCCTCTGCAGGGTATCCGTGGGGTCTTGAAAAGTATTAAAGGGTGATAAATCAATTTTGGGAAAATTAAGACCCTTAAAAAGTATTAAAAAGTGTTATCACGGCTTTATAAAGTCTTAAATTTTGAAAATTATTTTTTCTAGGGATGTAATGATTCACTCGCAACAGGTTGATAAAATCGATAAAAATGTTTGCCGATTCAAGTCGGTTGAAATGTTAAACGAATCGCGATAACTTACACATTTTAAACAGCGGGAGCGTTTACTGAATAGTCTACTGTGAAGTTGTGAACCTCGCTTTACAGGCAGTGAGAACACACTGCCGCCGCGCGAACCTAGCGAATGTTTTCACTTCATTTCTTTTTTTTTTTTTTTTTTTTTTTTTTTTTTTTTTTTATTTAACAGTCACACATACATACAAACAAACAAACAAACCAACATAGTGCAGTAGTGAGCAATCTTTTAAATCTATAATTCCAGCAGTGACAAGAGTGATTTAAGTGTTGATCTGAGTGTGTGTGTGTGAGTGGATGTGAGTGTGGGTATGTGTGTGTATACGTATACAAAGTGACCATTTATTATTTACCATTGTCATTGCAATCACCATCCCACTCCCCACTACCACCAAACTGTCCATATTGTGTTGATAAATTTTTATTTCCATCCTCCCTCCTATGTAACAATTGCCATTGTCAATCCTGTAAAAAATAAAATATGATATAATAATATAATATAAGATAATATAATATAAGATATCCTTCCCCCACATCTCATCAGTCCCTATCTTTCTTTTTTTTTTTTTTTTTTTTTTTTTTCTCTATTTTTTTTTTTTGTGTGTTATGTGCAATGTCTAAGGTGCATTAAAATAGGGAGTACAGTGCGAGAGGGGAGTACCAATTGAGGGGAGTTTTCACTTCATTTCTAAGGAACTTGAGCTTGTGTGAGCACTCATAGTAATGAACTGAAAACGTTTGGTTTGCTCCGCTCGCGATGCACAAGTGTGTGCCATTTGTGCACGCGCTGTCAAACACATGTCGACGGCAAGCTTAGATGTTTACTAATTCAAATCGGAGCTGTGGCTGCATTTTGACTCTTCATAGACTAATAATAATCACCACCGTGAGAAGCACATCACCTCCGTTTTCACGTAAAAGTCATGACAAGTGTGAGAGCTACGGAGACCACAAGGTGCGTCAGTGTTTACATGGCAACCATGTGTTGTATTTATTTTATCTCTTTCTCTCAATGTCGTGTACATGGATTTATTTAGTTTTAAAATAATTTGTTGAGGGTTATGGCATATTTTGATAAATGTGTTCTGTTTTTTTAACTCTTTCTATTTTAATGATACAAATTATGACAAAATTAAAATCTTTGTCATGATCCTGACTCTTCTCTCTTTCTCTGTCTCCCTCTTGTGGTCATTTACTTACACTCTCACTCACTCTGTCGTTCGCGCACCTGTTCTCGTACTCTCATTATCTCATCTCTCTCAGCTGTTTCCACTCTTCTCGTTCTCATTGCTGGGCTTCACCAGCTGTTGCCTAATCTTCCTCTGATTGTTTCTCCTTCTAGCGCTTTCTGTCCTTTGTTCTCTGTCAGATTATTGTATGTCATGGTAGTTGCTGTTACGCTCATTTGTCCTGTCCTGTCCTATCATGGTATGAGCTGATGTATTACCTGCAAGGATTTCCTTGGTATCTGCTCTCTGACTTGTGTTCAGTACTGGTTGCTGTGAGTCTCTGCCTCGCCACCACCCACCGCTGACCTCATCACTCTCTCCGAGAGGCGCAGGGAGTCATTGACCACTCCGGTCCAAGAAGCTGCCCAGAGGGGGATTTCTGTTCTCATTAAGAGCCGTGTGGCCGATCCTCTGTTCTCTGATTCTTCCCCTGAACTCTCGCCTATTTCTGGTGCTCAGCTGTATTTATATTAAAGACTGTTGTTTCTGTCACATCTCGCTGTTGGGTCCTCTTTCCATCACAACGTTACAGAATAATCTGACCACAACATGGACCCAGCGAGTAGCAGTCCCCTTCAAGCGGCCGTTGAGATGCAGGGCGCCTTGCTGGGCAGACACCACGAGGAGATCTTGTCTGCAAGGCAGGCGGTCGAATCACTGGCTGCTCAGATGACGGCTCTCTCTCAGCGGGTTCATCAGCTACACACAGCGCCGCCCGCTTCTTCAGAGTCCTGTGGAGTGTCTGAGCCCCGGATTAATAACCCACCTGTGTACTCTGGTGAGCCTTCTCAATGCCGCTCCTTTTTGACACAGTGCGAGATAATTTTTTCACTCCAGCCCTCAACTTATGCCACTGACCGGTCCAGGGTCGCTTTTGTCATCTCACTCCTCACGGGCCGGGCGCGAGAGTGGGGTGCGGCCAACTGGGAGGCTGAAACTAATTGTGTGTTTGAGTTTTCTCTTTTCAAACAAGAGATGATTAGAGTTTTTGATCGCTCTGCCTACGGAGAGGAGGCTTCGCGTTTGCTATCCATTCTTCGTCAAGGGAGTCGATCTGTAACTGATTTTTCCATCCAATTCCGGACCCTGTCTACTACCTGCGGGTGGAACAATACGGCTTTGGTGGCCCGTTTTCTGGAGGCTCTAGACCCTGAACTCCGGGATGAGATTCTTGCACGCGAAACACCTACCCAGCTCGACGCCCTCATCGATCTGGCCATTCGGGTAGAGAGACGCTTTGACTCCCGCCGCAGAGCACGCGGTTCGGAATCCGCCCGCCTCATTCCACCAGAGGTTACGTCCATTCAGCCTGCTGTCCCGAAGCCTGAGCCGATGCAACTCGGTGGTCTCCGTATCTCTTACAAGGAACGCGAACGACGAATCATGAATCGCCTGTGCATGTACTGTGCAGCCGCTGGACACTTTGTCGCAGACTGCCCAGTAAAAGCCAGAGCTCGTCAGTAGGTGGAGGGTTACTGGCGAGCGCGGTTTCAAGGATCTCTCCGTCCAGGTCCTGCACTAGTCTACCTGTTCTGCTCCGGTGGTCTTCAACATCAGTCTCCGGTACTGCCTTGGTCGACTCCGGTGCCGAGGGAAATTTCGTCGACGAGACGTGGGCTCGTGAGCAGGGTATTCCTCTCATAGACTTAGAAAGCTCCACCCCTCTGTTTGCCCTTGATGGCAGTTCCCTGCCTAGGGTGCAGAGAGAGACTGTTCCCCTGACTCTTTCCGTCTCAGGGAACCATAATGAGACTATTTCGTTTCTAATAATCCACTCCCCCTTCACTCCTGTGGTATTGGGCCATCCTTGGCTCGTTCAACACAGTCCCCACATTGACTGGTCTAACGGTCGTATATTGTCATGGAAATTGTCGTGTCATGTTAAGTGTTTGACCTCTGCTGTTCCTCCCGTGTCTTCTGTTTCTGTTTTCCAGGAAGAGCCGGGTGATTTGACTGGAGTACCGGAGGAGTATCACGATCTGCGGGAGGTCTTTAGCCGATCTCGGGCCACTTCTCTCCCCCCTCATCGCCAGTACGACTGTAGCATAGACCTTCTCCCGGGGACCACTCCTCCGCGGGGAAGGTTATATTCGCTGTCCCCCCCTGAACGTAAGGCGCTCGAGGAATATTTGACAGAATCCCTTAATGCCGGGTTAATTGTTCCGTCGTCGTCTCCTGCCGGAGCCGGCTTCTTTTTTGTCAAAAAGAAGGATGGCTCTTTGCGGCCGTGTATTGACTATCGAGGGCTGAACGAGATCACTGTCAAGAATCGATACCCCTTGCCACTGATGTCTTCAGCTTTTGAGGTCTTACAGGGAGCTAATATTTTTTCCAAACTCGATCTCCGGAACGCTTACCACTTGGTTAGGATAAAGGAGGGTGACGAATGGAAGACCGCATTTAACACTCCTCTGGGGCACTTCGAATATAAGGTCCTTCCTTTCGGTTTGGTCAACGCCCCCGCGGTTTTTCAGGCTCTCATTAATGACGTTCTCCGCGACATGCTCAACATTTTTGTCTTTGTCTATTTGGACGACATTCTGATATTCTCTCCGTCCCTCCAGGTCCATGTCCAACACGTTCGCCAAGTCCTTCAGCGGCTTTTAGAGAACCGACTTTTTGTTAAAGCTGAGAAGTGTTCTTTTCACGTGTCTTCGATTTCTTTCTTAGGTTCTATCGTCTCGGCAGAGGGGGTTAGTATGGATCCAGGCAAGGTGTCGGCGGTTATCGATTGGCCAATACCAGAGTCCCGTACCGCGTTGCAGCGATTTCTGGGGTTCTCAAATTTTTATCGGCGTTTCATAAGAAATTTCAGCCAGGTGGCTGCGCCTCTTACGGCTTTGACGTCCGTTAAGACCAACTTTAGATGGTCAGACGCCGCACAGGCGGCGTTTGATCGTCTAAAGGCCCTTTTCACTACTGCCCCGGTTCTTCTCACTCCTGACGTCTCGAGACAGTTTATCGTGGAGGTTGACGCTTCGGAGGTAGGGGTCGGGGCTGTGCTTTCCCAGCGCTCCGCCGCGGACGGAAAAGTACATCCCTGCGCCTTTTTCTCCCACCGCCTCTCGCCCGCTGAACGAAACTACGACGTCGGTAATCGGGAATTGCTCGCCATCCGCCTGGCGTTAGGAGAGTGGCGACAGTGGTTAGAGGGTTCCGCTGTTCCGTTTCTGGTTTGGACGGATCACCGAAACCTGGAGTATATTCGGTCGGCTAAGCGACTGAACGCGCGTCAGGCTCGTTGGGCTTTGTTTTTTACTCGCTTTGATTTCTCTATTTCCTATCGTCCGGGTTCTAAGAACGTTAAGCCGGACGCACTATCTCGTCTCTTCGACTCCTCGACTGCTCCCGCTAATCAAGAGGCGATTGTTCCTCCTGGTCGAGTTGTCGGGGCGGTTGGTTGGGGAATCGAGAGGCTGGTCAAGAGGGCGTCCGTTCGGGTCGTCGCACCACCTGAGTGTCCTCGGGGTCTTCTCTTTGTCCCCGCGTCGGCGCGACAGGCGGTCCTTAGATGGGGTCACGCTTCTAAATTGTCTGCTCATCCGGGGGTTCAGGGTTCGCTCGCCTCGATCCGTCAACGTTTCTGGTGGCCATCCTTAGTGAGTGACACGCGTCGCTTTGTTGCCTCTTGTGTGATATGTGCGCAGACTAAGTCTGGTCATTCGCCTCCGGCCGGTCTCCTTCGACCCTTGCCTGTGCCTGCTCGTCCGTGGTCGCACATAGCGCTTGATTTCATCACTGGGCTTCCCCCCTCTGCTGGGAATACGGTTATCCTAACCGTGGTCGATCGCTTTTCTAAGTCAGCACACTTTATTCCGCTCCCTAAACTTCCCTCTGCTAAAGAGACCGCTCAGATCATGGTAGACCAGGTCTTTAGACTTCATGGGTTGCCTATCGATGTTGTGTCCGATAGAGGTCCGCAATTCGCCTCCTTATTCTGGAAGGAATTCTGTCGTCTAATTGGGGCTACCGCCAGCCTTTCGTCGGGGTATCACCCTCAAACTAATGGACAGGCTGAACGGGCCAATCAGAGTATTGCTCGCATTCTCCGCAGTCTGGTCTCTCGTATTCCCGCGTCATGGTCAGAACAGCTCGCTTGGGCTGAATACGCTTTCAACTCTAGCCCATCCTCCGCCACAGGGCTTACTCCTTTTCAGGGTTGCCTTGGTTACCAGCCTCCTCTGTTTGCGTCGCAGGAGGTGGAATCTAGATGCCCGTCCGTTCAGACCTTTATTGCTCGTTGTAGACGCACCTGGAGGAGAGTTAGATCAGCACTTTGTCGTTCAAAGAGACGCATGAGAGCCGCAGCCAATAGACGCCGGGTTAAGAGTCCCCGTTATGTTCGTGGTCAGAGAGTGTGGCTCTCCACGGCTAATTTGCCTCTCCAATCGGAATCTCGTAAGCTAGCCCCCCGCTTCATTGGTCCTTTCCGAATTATTAAGATCATTAATCCTGTCACTGTCCGACTTCGCCTTTCGGCCAATCTCCGTCGAGTCCATCCAGTTTTTCACGTCTCGTGCATTAAGCCTGTCGTTCGCCCGCCCTCCCGCCCTTCTTGCCCCCCCGTTCGTGTTGAGGGCGTACCTGTCTATAGGGTCAGAAGGATTTTGGACAGACGCCGACGGGGTCGCGGGTACCAGTATTTAGTCGACTGGGAGGGGTATGGTCCGGAGGAGAGAAGCTGGATTCCTTCCCGGGACGTCTTGGACCCCTCGCTCATCGAGGATTTCCTCCGGTCTCATCGGTCTTCTGCCCTGGGAGCGCCAGGGGGCGCTCGTTGAGGGAGGGGTACTGTCATGATCCTGACTCTTCTCTCTTTCTCTGTCTCCCTCTTGTGGTCATTTACTTACACTCTCACTCACTCTGTCGTTCGCGCACCTGTTCTCGTACTCTCATTATCTCATCTCTCTCAGCTGTTTCCACTCTTCTCGTTCTCATTGCTGGGCTTCACCAGCTGTTGCCTAATCTTCCTCTGATTGTTTCTCCTTCTTCTAGCGCTTTCTGTCCTTTGTTCTCTGTCAGATTATTGTATGTCATGGTAGTTGCTGTTACGCTCATTTGTCCTGTCCTGTCCTATCATGGTATGAGCTGATGTATTACCTGCAAGGATTTCCTTGGTATCTGCTCTCTGACTTGTGTTCAGTACTGGTTGCTGTGAGTCTCTGCCTCGCCACCACCCACCGCTGACCTCATCACTCTCTCCGAGAGGCGCAGGGAGTCATTGACCACTCCGGTCCAAGAAGCTGCCCAGAGGGGGATTTCTGTTCTCATTAAGAGCCGTGTGGCCGATCCTCTGTTCTCTGATTCTTCCCCTGAACTCTCGCCTATTTCTGGTGCTCAGCTGTATTTATATTAAAGACTGTTGTTTCTGTCACATCTCGCTGTTGGGTCCTCTTTCCATCACAACGTTACAATCTTTCCCTTTATTACAATGTAAAACTCCTGTCAATGTGGTACAAATTTTACAGCCTTTTACTTAGTGTGCGAAGGTACCTGAGTGTCCAGCCTCTTGACCAGACAGACAGAAACAACCTTGAAGGGAATTTTATTTTTCAATGTTGTTTTATTATTTGACAAATATATTTCAAAATGAAAAAGAAATGTGCAGCATTTTGTTTGAGAAATTATAAAAGAGACACCTTTTCATTTATAATAATTTGTCTTAAATGTCATTTGTTTAAAAAACATTGTGAGAAAGTCGTATCGTGAAACCGATATCGTGAATCGTATCGCATCATGAGTTGAGTATCGTTACATCCCTAATTTTTTCTGAATTAGCTGTCCAACAGTTTGAAGTCCCAAAAACATCATAAAAGTGTGTGAATTTAGTCATTTTTGTTTAAAAAAAACCCCGAACAGATACTTAAAAAACTATTTTGGGCTATTGTGGGTGTGTTCGTAAATTGCCTCTGAGAGCACCAGTATTACAACGCACCAAAATGTTTTAAGAGAAGGTTGGTGAATGCATAAACAGAATGGGGAAGTTTTTTAGTAAACTTTGATTTGATTTATTATCCCAGCCTTTTTGATTTTTTGTATCAGAGTGGTCTATAGTCTTTATCACAAACTAAAACTCTTAAGTTAAAAGTATCACTAATGTAAATGGTTATAGCTTGAAGTGGCGGTGAGGTATTAAAAAATATTGAGAAGGTCTTGAAAAAGTCTTGAAAAGGTATTAAAATTAACTTCAAGATTCCTGCATATACCCTGCGCCATTATTCTTGGGAGCAAGATAAGTAATGAAACACTGGATCTGTGTGAATGCCTGTCCTGCACTGAGTTGAACAAGGAATTGTGAAGTGTATTGACCACCAGTATAATTGCCACTTAAGAGTGTGAAGTGAGTCATCATTGAAATTCTGTTATCTTCTCCTGAGTGTGAGAGAGTATTGAAGACGCTATTTTCCACGCTGTGAGAAGTCATCTACATCTCTTCATCTTCTGAGTGTTGATTCAGCGTAACAGTGGAAGGATAGATCACTGGGTGAGTGCCGGCCTTATTGCACTAAGATTTGAGAGTGGATTGCGGTGCCCGAATTGAAGTATCACACAATATTGGACTTGACGTGAAGTTGCAGTGTGTGTGGATACATGTTTATTTAACCGCCAGTATTCCCCAGTTCACGTTCTCACTCAGTGTATGCTGAACGAGACTCTCAGCGTTGAATGCGAGGTTCCCCTGCCTTCTTGTGTGCTGCCTGTCCGGAGGAGAGACACACCCCAGCATTAGTGCTGCCTGCTTAGAACGACCCAGTCCAGCCGTAAGCCCGTTCTCCATTATACGAAAGGAACATGCTTGCTCTTGTATCAAATGCTCTGTCTATTTAAATAGAAGATTCTTCTGCTACTGTGCTGCCCGTCTGGAAGAGGGACACACCCCAGCCTTAGGGCTGCCTGCTTGGAGCAACCCAGTCCAGCCAGTATTCTTCTGCCCCCTGCCTTCCTCGGCGCCGCCTGTTCAGAGGAGAGACACGAAGCCCACACTAAGACTTTTTAAGTGACTTTTATTAATAAAGCCTGTTGAATTTTTAAACAGTGTCTGTCTATCTGGTCTTTGGTACGCTCCTCGAGGTGGTCTTGGGTTTGAGGGGTGGGTGCAGTCTGGCCATGACTCACCCCGACCTGTGACATTTGAGCTTCAGCATGAACCAATGAGGTTCATTCTCGTGTAACGCATCACGTTTGAGCTTCAGCAAGAACCAATGAGGTTCATTCTCGTGTTACGCATCAAGTTTGAGCTTCAGCAAGAACCAATGAGGTTCATTCTCGTGTTACACATCACGTTTGAGCTTCACAAGAACCAATGAGGTTCATTCTTGTGTAACGCATCACGTTTGAGCTTCAGCAAGAACCAATGAGGTTCATTCTCACGTTACGCAGCACGTTTGAGCTTCACAAGAACCAATGAGGTTCATTCTCGTCTTACGCATCACGTTTGAGCTTCAGCAAGAACCAATGAGGTTCATTCTCGTGTAACGCATCACGTTTGAGCTTCAGCAAGAGCCAATGAGGTTCATTCTCATGTTACGTATCACGTTTGAGCTTCACAAGAACCAATGAGGTTCATTCTCATGTAACGCATCACATTTGAGCTTCAGAAAGAACCAATGAGGTTCATTCTCGTGTTACGCAGCACATTTGAGTATCAGCAAGAACCAATGAGGTTCATTCACATGTTACGCAGCACGTTTGAGCTTCAGCAAGAACCAATGAGGTTCGTTCTCGTGTAACGCATCACGTTTGAGCTTCAGCAAGAGCCAATGAGGTTCATTCTCATGTTACGCATCACGTTTGAGCTTCACAAGAACCAATGAGGTTCATTCTCGTGTAACGCATCACGTTTGAGCTTCAGAAAGAACCAATGAGGTTCATTCTCGTGTTACGCAGCACATTTGAGTATCAGCAAGAACCAATGAGGTTCATTTTCAAAGTTTAATCTGTTTATCACATTAAAGTGACCAAGTCTCTTTAGAAAATACATACTAAACCATGTGATTCAATTAGATTGGTTTAATGATCTCTTTTTAAAGCAACAAAAAGGTAGAAGCAGATACATATTTTCTGATGCCATTATAAATTGCTTAGAGAATTTTCCAAAGACACACAAAAAGAAAATTAATAGGGCCCCAAATCTGCATAACTTGTCATATTTCAATTTTTTTTCCAATTTCTTTTTTCACTTCGGAACATTACAATTACTTTTTTAGAATGTTAGCAATTGACGTTTCAAGTCTCTTTTTTACACCGAAGACAAGTGTAAGGGCTCTGTACAGTGTGAACTCTTGAATCTGAAACTCTTTCCACAGTGATTGCACATGACAGGCTTCTTTCTGGTGTGAGTTATGTCTGTTCAAAGATGATTCCTGTCTGTGAAGCTCCTTCCACACTGATGACATATATAAAAGTCTTTCTTTAGTGAATTTTCATGTGGGAATTGAGGGTTACTTTAAATCTGAAACACTGTCCACACTGTTGGCAGGCGAAAGGCATCTCTCCAGTGTGAATTCTCATGTGGACTTTAAGGCTTTTGTTTTGAGTGAACGTTTTTCCACACTGTTGGCAGGCGAATAGCTTCTCTCCAGTGTGAGTTATCATGTGGACTTTAAGGCTTTTGTTTTGAGTGAACGATTTTCCACACTGTTGGCAAGTGTAAGGCTTCTCTCCAGTGTGAGTTCTCATGTGGTTTTTAAGGTCTCCATTATGAGTGAAACTCTTTCCACACTGTTGACAGGTGTAAGGTTTCTCTCCAGTGTGAATTCTCATGTGGCCTTTAAGATGTACTTTTTGAGTGAAGCTCTTTCCACACAGTATGCAGGTGAAATCCTTCTCTCCAGTGTGACTTCTCATGTGGACTTTAAGATGTCCTTTATCAGAGAAACTTTTTCCACACAGTATGCAGGTGAAAGGCTTTTCTCCAGTGTGAATTATCATGTGTCTTTTAAGGTGTCCCTTTCCAGAGAAACCTTTTCCACACTGTTGGCAGGTGAAAAGAACCTCTTTAGTGTGAACTCTCATGTGGACTTTAAGTCTTTCGTTGTGAGTGAAACTCTTTCCACACTGTTGGCAAGTGTAAGGCTTCTCTCCAGTGTGAGTTCTCATGTGGATTTTAAGACTCCATTTTTCATTGAAACTCTTTCCACACTGAGAACAGGTGAAAGATCTAGTTCCTGTCTTATGAGCTGTTTTACGCGTGGAAGTCTTTTTAGTTTGTAAGCAACTAAAATATTTTTCTTTTGTTAGGTCTTCATGATCTTTCTCTTCCTTCTCATTCAATACTTGACTTTCCATTTTCAGCGGCATCAGGCCTAAAGTGAACAGAGACGCATACAAGATAACTCCAGTTTAATGAGATTGCATGACACATATAGCAACATTTATACCATTGGTTCACAAAGTGGTCCCAAACTTCCCCCAAAAAACATTTCCAGAGTTCATCATAATATTCCACAAGAATTACATTTATATTGTGTTATGTTATTTTACCATGTTTATTTTAACTATGTATTGTGTAATTTTATGTAAAGGCCCACTAGGGACTAACATTGAGAATTAGCCTCGGCTAAAATGTTGTGGTATGGAACATGAGCTTATGTGACATACTTGTCCCTATTCAAATAAACTTAAATAAAAAAAATAAAGGTTATTGATCACCAAATCTTTTTTTGTTTCATTTCATTTGCCATTATAGGAATAAATAACATTTTAAAATATATTAAAATAGAAACCATTGTATTAACATGTAATATTTCAGAGTGTTAACCCTAAAACAGGCAAAGTGTCTCATGAGATACATAGTTTTTATTGTATTTTGGGGGCATAAAAAAGATTTTTTTCATCAGATCTGAGAGTTGGCGTGGTTTCAGCGCAGCCAGCGGACACCCTCAGCGTTTGAGAACAGAGAATACTGCTCATTTTTTTCAAGATTTTGGTAGCTTATTTTATGTAGTTTCCGGCTTTTTTATCTTTCAAATTTGGCTGGGTGGAAAATAACACATTTTTCTGTGATGTGACAAACTCAGAACACATACTTAATTTTGACTTTACAGGAACTTTAAATGTTTTCACTTACTCAAATAGCTAGAGAAACCAGAGTTAAAAGCATAGACAGTGAAACGAAGGCTTTGATAGCTAGGACTGTAACTGTAGCTTGTTGGGATAAGTGACCACTGTGGTGCATCGGTAAGAATGCAACTGGATGCTCTGACTCTCTTCAAGGGTTTTATTAACAGCCAACAGATGATTGTCTGTCTTCTTAAATATACAGTATGTGTTTGTGTGTGGTTCTACAACAAACAATAAAGAAAAGAAAAAAAATAAGCATACAAGAAACAACAGTATTGTCAGAATGCAATTATTAAAGCTAATACATGTTATTTAGCATAATCTTCCCTTCAAGTATCTTTAGCTATTTGAATCAGATAACCAAAATAATGTAACAGCACACATTAGCTCCTTATTAAACTAAACAGCTTCCTTTCAGTAACAACAACGACCAAAAAATGTAATTCTCTAAACATTCAGTGTCAGATGAACACATAAGCACAATAATAGTGTATTACTAATAATAATAGGCATTAACGTGCTGTTAGCGAACTTTAAGCTAACAATACTGTATTTCACCTGAGTACCTCAGATTAAACAACACCCATAAATACCCTAATAAACGAAAAATACACATATGTAAAATATTCACCAGGGTACTCACATGTCTCTGAACGCACACATGCACGGATATCAGCGCAGATTACAACTTTTCTCCTCAGAAACATTTTACAATGGGCTTCCTGGCCACTCTCACTACCAACTCAAAAAACGAAACCTAACAGTCCGTGCAAAACGGGTGTCTTCTCCGTGACTCCAAAACAAAGGCGCTGATTGGCTGATCCCCGTTACCAAGACATTTTAATAACGAGTCCTTCTTTACAGCCGCCCCCAAATTTGCACAGTTAAATTTGCTGTCCCAGAGAAGGACTATTAGTCTCAGGTGCTGTTTCAGGTATGGCAGGAAGTGGAACAAGACGGGCAACTGGCCGGGTATAAGTTCTGTTGTTCACCTGAATCTCCGCTGTCCTTATCCTCCCATCTGCACCTGGGATAACCTTAGTGATGCGGCCAATAGGCCAAAGTGCCCTCGGGAGTTGTGGGTCAACAATCATGGCGACAGAACCAGATTGTAGTGGGGCCACTTCTTTCTGCCACTTGGTGCGCGTCTGCAGGGCAGGAAGATAGTGCCTAATAAATGTCCTCCAGAATTGGTCAGCGAGGACCTGTGTATGCCTCCAGCGGCGGCGGCTCAACAGCTCGGACTCTGGATACAACACTTGAGGCAGCGATGGGTCGGGCCGCCCCATCACAAGCAGATTAGGGGTTACTGGGTCAGGGTCTGCAACGTCACTGGATACATACCCCAAGGGCTTAGAGTTTAGGATTCCCTCTATCTCGATCAGAACCGTGCGCAGGACTTCTTCTGTCACAGTCTGCATCTGGATAGTAGCATACAGGGCAGCTTTGATAGATTTGATTTCCCTCTCCCATGCACCACCAAAGTGAGGCGCACTTGGAGGGTTGAATCTGAACTCTATCTGATGTTTGGCCAGTTCTGCTTGTAGAGTGGGGTGCAGTGCCTTGAAAGACTCGTGGATTTCCCTCTCTCCTCCTCTGAAATTTGTGCCCTGGTCCGACAGAAGCTCTGCGGGTTTTCCCCGGCGTGAGATGAATCTGCGGAGGGCCATCAGAAAGGAATCATGGTCTAAACTAGTCAGGACGTCTATGTAGATAGCTCGGGTTGTAAGGCACTTAAATAATATACCCCAACGCTTCTCATTACGGCGTCCGATTTTGACCATGAAGGGCCCGAAACAATCCGTTCCTGTAGAGAAGAAAGGTGGTTTCATTAACCGCAGGCGTGCAAGAGGTAAGTCTGCCATTTGTGGCACGGCAGGCTTCGCTCTCCATCTCCGACAATCAGGGCAGGAATGCTGGTGCCGCTTCACAGCTTCTCTTCCCCGAAGGATCCAGTACCGCCGGCGAAGTTCTGCAAAGAGTCGCTCTGAACCTGGATGACGAAGATCACGGTCAGTATCTTGAATGATGAGTTTAGTCACTTGGTGAGCTGGGTCCAGAACTATCGGATGAATGGTTTCTGTGTCCAGCAAGTCACTGCGACGCAATCTGCCTCCAACCCGGATCAGCTGTAATCGGTCATCATATTCAGGGGCTAATGTAACCAACCGACTGGTGGAAGGGACAGGTTTTCCTTCTGAGAGATGTTGAAAGTCCTCCCCGAAGCAGTCTAACTGGACTTGCCTCAGTAAATCTCTCTCAGAATCCCGATAGTCTTGTGCAGTTGGTGTTGACTGGTTACCTGCCGCCCCATGGCGGGACCTCACCACTGCCTCTAACATGTCCCTGAAACCATTGAATTGGCTGGCATCAAGTAAGGGCAGAAGAGGGGTGGTGGTGATAGAGCCGCAGAATGTGGCCTTGCGAAGCTCTGTGGCGTCCAACTGCTCAGCCTTAGGCTTAGTAGGCCAATGCTCAGATGACATGCGCAGAAATGGTGGGCCGTGCTTCCACCGGCTCTCCCCTCCCAGCTCCTTCAGGGTCTTTCCGCGCGTAATGTCATCTGCGGGATTATTTTCAGAATCCACGTACCTCCATGCTTGGGCCTCAGTCAGCTCCTGGATTTCGGAGACCCTGGTGCCCACAAACACCTTAAACCTGCAAGAGTCTGACTGAAGCCACGTCAGAACTGTGGTGGAGTCTGTCCAGAGCACCACTTCATGAAGTACCAGGGTGAGTTCACGCTGCAACAACTTTGCCAACTGAGCTCCAGTCACCGCCGCACATAGCTCTAATCTTGGTATTGACTGTTGGCGCTTAGGGGCCACTCTCGAACGTGCAGTCAGAAAGGCCACCTCCACTTTACCACCTGAACCCTCCGTACGAAGGTACGCAACTGATCCGTAAGCTTTCTCAGATGCGTCACAGAATATGTGGAGGCTCCTGACAGAACTTGGGTGATCCAGAGGGGGGCTTGAATAGCATCGTGGCAAGACAATCTCTGGAAGGTGCTGCAGCTCATTCTCCCAAGTTAACCAGGCCTTGAGGGTGTCATCTGGCAGTGACGGGTCATCCCACTCTCTCTCTTTGTTCCATAATTGCTGGACAATGATTTTGGCCCGCGTGACGAAGGGAACGAGAAAGCCTAGCGGATCAAAAAGACGTGCCAGTGTACTATAGATGTTCCTCATAGTCGGTGTGGGACGGTCAGTGAGGCTGCACTTGTATGCCAGAGTGTCTGAGGCACAAAGCCATCGGAGTCCAAGTGCGAGCTCCTGTGGATCCTCCATTGATTCTGTGAACCATAACTCACTGCTCTCGGATCTCGCCCCTTTTGGAAGGTGACTGATAACTTCTGGGATGTTACTAGTCCACTGACGCAGCTCGAAACCCCCTGAGGCTAACAACATCTTCAATTTGTCAACCAGCTGTCTTGCTGCTGTAGGGGATGAGAGGCTCTGTAAGTGGTTATCCACATAAAAATAACGCTCAACAGCCACCCTGACGTCCTCATCTGGCTGGCTATGGTCAGTCACATGCTTCTGTAATGCAAACGTTGCACAGCAGGGGCTGCATGTCGTTCCGAAGGGGAGGACCTGCCACTCATAAGTGCAGGGTGGCACCTCTTTGTTCAGGTTCCTCCAAACAAAACGAAGCAGGGATCTGTCTCCTGGCAGCAACCTGATCTGATGGAACATGCCTTTAATGTCACTACTTATAGCGACAGAATGCTCCCGAAATCTCAGCAGGACACCTAACAGGCTGGAGGTCAATGTGGGGCCTGGTAACAGAAGCTCATTCAGGTTATAGCCCTTGTATGCAAAGGAGCAGTTGAATACGAGTCTGTTTTTTCCATTATGACTCACCATGTGGTGAGGTATGAACCAGGACTCTGTCGACAAACTCAGCTCTTCTTCTGTTACCTTCTTCACATACCCTGCCTGTTCCAATTTCAGGATCTCTGCTGCATAGGCTGATGCTCGTATTGGGTCTTTCGTCAGACGTCTTTCGGTGCTCCGCAAACTCGCCAGTACAGCATCCTTGGAGGTTCGGAGACAGGGCATGTTCTTTACACGAAGCAAGGGGGTGGCGTAGCGATTGACTCCGTCGACTTCCACCCTCACTGTCCTGGTTTCCAGCATGCGAACTGCCTCTTGATCGAGCTTTGAGCGAATCACCATCTTCTCACTCCTATAAGGCAATACGTCCATTTGCCATAGCTTCTCAACATGATGAAGGAGCTCTGCAGAGGGTGACTGTGTGGCGATATGCAGACACTGTTGTGGCTGGAGATATTGTCGGAGGATTTTGGTTGGACCCTGAATAGTCCAGCCCAACTTGGTCTTTACAGCAGCTGGTCCTCCAGGCGGACCCATACGAACCGGTTCCACTGGCGTGATCAGATGCGTGTAGTCTGACCCAATAAGGACCATGGGATGAACACGTTCCAACGTTTGCAAAGGGAGTCCTTTCAGGTGTTTATATTTGCGCTGGAGCGTCTTCACCGGTTGTGAGTGTTCTGCCAGCCCCAACTGATCGGCAGTAAAGGCTCTCCGGATCTTGTAGGATTTTTGGGGGTGACTGGCAGGAGAAATAGAGAAGGAGACAGCCATACCCTGTAGAATTCTAAGATCCTGGCGCACAGTCCTTAAAGCGAGGCTCTCTGGTTCCCCTTTAAGTTTAAGCTCTTTAACAGCGGCTGGAAGTAACATAGTTCGCTCTGACCCGTCATCCAGTATCGCGTAGGTCTCCAGGGCCTGCTCTCCATTATGTAGCACAACCTTCGTTACCTTAAGGAGCACCTGACTGCAGCCAGACTGCCTATCCAAGTAGAGAACTTCATTGGCAGTACTCACTAAACAGGAGGTGTTCTCTGTGGCTGGTGTCACTATGGCTGGCCTAACGTTAAGGTCGTGGAGAGCTTCCAGATGTCTGCCATTACAATTCTTGCACCTGGCCTTTAGTTTGCACTGTGCGGCCTGGTGACAGCGACCACAACGCCAGCACCGCCTGTTTCTCTTGATCCAATCTCTCCGTTGCTCAGTTGTTAGCTGGCAAAATTTACTGCACTGGTTCAAGTAATGCAGGGAATCGGTACAGTATGGGCAGGGCAGAGTGACTTTGCCTTGTGGATTGGCACTGGTAGATGGGAATACTGGGACAGTCAGGCCACTTGAAGACTGTTCCGCTCCATGGAGGACTGTGGTTGGCCTGCCATACTTTGAGTCCTTCCGTCTCTCCCTTTTACCTTCTGGGTTCTCTCTGGGTCGAGATTCATATCCATACTCCTGAATCTGCAGCTCAAACTCCAGCCAGCTAGCGAAGTCTAACAGCGTAGGGACACGGATGCCGAGGGGTTGTAGGTGTCTCAGAAACCCAGACCGCATGTCTTGTGGGAGCTTGGACATAAGCCTAGTGACATGGGACCCACACTGAAGCTCAATATGGCCCTTCTCTCCAAGCTGATCGAGCATGCCAACCAGGGCTCTCACTCTGAGGGCAAATCCTTTAAAGGCAGCAATGTCCTGACTACGGATGTTAGGTGCCTCCATCAGATCGGCAATCCGCCTTAATGCTAGCTGGTGAGGTTGCCCATAGTGCTCTGTTAAGGAGGCCATAGTGTCAGTGTAGGGCTGGGTAGAGTTGGTGTATGAGTCTGCAATGAGGAGTGCTTCTTCAAATTTTAGATGGTCAACTAAAATCTGATATTTAAACCTCTCCGTAACATCCTTGGGGAGGAGATTTTCCAGGGAGGTCTTCAGCCTAGCAAACTCACGTGGGTCCCCTCTACTAAAGTCTGGGATGGTGGGTTGAGGACCCCGATATATATACTCTGTTGCTCGACGGGAGTGAAAGTCTTCAAGTCTCTGTCCATCAGCTGCGCCTGGCTCAGGAGGAATTACATGAGGTAAGATATGTGGACGGTCTTGTGGCTCTGTCGGCTGGTGTGACCTCACTGTCCGACCAGATGCAACCAGCTTACTGTTCCCTGATGCTGACATCTCAAGAAGCTGCTCCTGAGTGATCCCCATCTTCTTAAGGCATGTCATCAGCTCTACCACTAACTCTGTGGGCAGTGTGGTAGTGGGTAGCTGTGGTTTCTCATCATCATCTGCCACTGGAGGGGGGGGAAGGGGCCAGTCTTCATCATCCGCTTCTATTTTACTGGATACCTCCACAGGTGCTAATGTATTATGGGCCATAACCTGTGGTGTGGGTCTTAGTGAGCTAGTGGCAGCAGCGTGCACTGAAGGCTGAGCGTGCGGGCTGTACTCCGTGGAGGAGAGTGCAGTATGTTGTAATGGATCTGGACCCTTACTTAGATTAAGCTGTGTTTGCATCCCCATCACAATGAGTTGAAGCCTTTGGTTCTCCTCTCTTATCCTTTGCAGCTCATCTAATATTTCAGGTGAAGCCTCTGGGGTTACTCTGTGAGACAGTGGTCTAGCTGGGGTGCTCTCATAATGGGGTCCGGAAAACACTGACTCTCTGGAATACTTAGAGCGAGCACCAGTCCGGTTCCACTGATCAAGTAGCGGGGAAGTGCTTGACATCTGGTCAATCCTCTCACTACAGTAGTATGGCTCCTGCATCTGAAAGGGGGGCTGCATCTGACAGGGGTCCTGTGAAGAGAGTGCTACAGCCTGGGGGGGTCCCTCCACAACAGGCAGGGAAACTTCATAATCAGCAAACCAGGTTGGCGGACGGGTCTGACGTCTCGGACGGGTATTGGGAAGTGGCGTCGCCTCACCTCTACCATATGGAAACATCCTCCTTCACAGCAGTCACACACAATCCGGCTCGAAGGACCAATTTGAAACGAAGGCTTTGATAGCTAGGACTGTAACTGTAGCTTGTTGGGATAAGTGACCACTGTGGTGCATCGGTAAGAATGCAACTGGATGCTCTGACTCTCTTCAAGGGTTTTATTAACAGCCAACAGATGATTGTCTGTCTTCTTAAATATACAGTATGTGTTTGTGTGTGGTTCTACAACAAACAATAAAGAAAAGAAAAAAAATAAGCATACAAGAAACAACAGTATTGTCAGAATGCAATTATTAAAGCTAATACATGTTATTTAGCATAATCTTCCCTTCAAGTATCTTTAGCTATTTGAATCAGATAACCAAAATAATGTAACAGCACACATTAGCTCCTTATTAAACTAAACAGCTTCCTTTCAGTAACAACAACGACCAAAAAATGTAATTCTCTAAACATTCAGTGTCAGATGAACACATAAGCACAATAATAGTGTATTACTAATAATAATAGGCATTAACGTGCTGTTAGCGAACTTTAAGCTAACAATACTGTATTTCACCTGAGTACCTCAGATTAAACAACACCCATAAATACCCTAATAAACGAAAAATACACATATGTAAAATATTCACCAGGGTACTCACATGTCTCTGAACGCACACATGCACGGATATCAGCGCAGATTACAACTTTTCTCCTCAGAAACATTTTACAATGGGCTTCCTGGCCACTCTCACTACCAACTCAAAAAACGAAACCTAACAGTCCGTGCAAAACGGGTGTCTTCTCCGTGACTCCAAAACAAAGGCGCTGATTGGCTGATCCCCGTTACCAAGACATTTTAATAACGAGTCCTTCTTTACAGACAGTAAAAGAAATGGACAGAGCGATCTCATTGGAACTCCATTGAGACGATTGAAGCCCGTTTTTGGCGATTTTTTAGCACTTCCGTCCCTGACGCGCAGACTCATACAGAGCTAGTCTACGTAGATGTGACGTGAGTGACCCGTTTGATATCTAGTGCGGTGGCATGAGAAATCTGAATCATTCCCTTCCGAAACATGCGCAGAGGCAGAGAGTATGAATAGGAGCTGTCCACGGGCTAGGAGAAGGAGACAAGTTTGCTAGGTATTCTGATAAATTATTTTGTCATTCTGCCTCCACGTTTCCCGATTGCGCGCGAGCTTGTTCTCGTGTCCATACGGTAATCTCAAAACTATGCGACAGAGAGTCGCGTGGGTATGACGCAATCGTTAGCCTACTTTCACTAAAACTGCTTCTACGGGGCCATAACATAAGCTACAAGGTAATGGAGCTATTTATACATTGTCGAGTTTCTTTAGAAATTAATAAAGGGCAAATGGGGTCTTCAAACGCCTCAGATGTAAAGTTATTCACTGTCAAAGTGACGCCAAAATGAACGGGAGTCAATGGGAATGCTAACGCAAGTGAAGTTCTGCAACAAGATATCAGCTCCCGCGAGGCTTCAACTTCCGGTCGATTGATTACCCCCTTGGTTAAAAGGCACAAGTTTTTTTTTTCTTATTATTCATTTTAACTCATTCGTCACCATTATGTGGCTTTATTTGTCATGTGGAAACACGAAAAAACAACAACATACATTTCTGTACATTCTTTATTATTCATCATTTATTATTTTATGCAACTTTAAATGTGTAAATAAAATTCTGGGCTCTGGATATTGTTTATTTTTGTAATGGTATCTGAGTGTTTGAAAGGTTGATACATTTAAACTGTAGGTTATACTTTAGTGTAGTTTAATGTAAAATAATGCGTAGTGTTGCTGTCCTCTGAGGGCAAAAAAGTAGGCTACTTCACATTTGTACGTGAATCTTCAATGAAGTAGGCTATGAAGTTCCTTACATTCCTCCACTGGTTATTATGAAAATTAAAGTAAGAAAATGTAGATCTACTTTAAAAGTAGATCTTTAGATGGCAAAATATTTTTTTATTGATTATGTGAATTACATTGCGCAAACCAAAGTAATACTATCCAGTGGATGAAGAAGGGATAGCTCTCCGTACATAAAATATTCATTTTATTTTACTTTTTGTGTTCACATTTATAAGGGGAAAAAAAACAATGTTACGGACTTGAGCACTCTGAGAGTGGCACTGAAAGCTTTAAAACTCAGAGACATCAAACAGAAAGCACATAACCTTTCTTTAACCTGAATTTCTTTTTTTATTAATCGAATCTTAATTTTAAATCAATGTTTCATCAACCAATTGCCTGGATTTAATAAATAAGAAGTAAATATAGCAGACGATAGATAAGAAACGGAGGTGCCGGAGCGTGAACTGGAGCTCGTCTCATAAATGAACGAAACTCAGCATACAAGGTATCCTACTTGCCTCATAGACCTGAGAAATATATAGAAGGCTTGAAATGTCTACTTTTAAACAGAACAATTCAAAACGAATGAAAACACTGGCGCGTTCACTACTGAAGATTGCATCCGACAAAGAAAACACATGTTTATTAATAAACAATTAAAATATCATCTTTCATTATATTTATACATATTCATAATCATTACTTTCGCCGGTTCCAGCTTTTAGGTGCTTTATTGGCAGCGCCACTCTTTGGTTATGAGTTGCCACTGCATCCACCAGAAAAGGCCTGTATATATCAAATTCATGCTATATATATATATATATATATATATATATATAAATATATATACATATTTGTTGCCCCCTCATTTAAAGATTGGACCCGCCAAAAAATAAAATTCTGGCTAGAGGCGCCCACGCCATTGGATGTGCAGTTGCCGCAGCACAGCCTATGAGCAGGCCAGGCACTCAATGTGCCGCTAGCTGAGCTGTGCAGCTGCAAATGTGTTTTACATATAAGCTTCAGTAAATCGAGGAAAAGGAGTTTCCGAAGACATTTGTAGGCTATGATAAGAAGAACTACAAAATTAAAAATATTTAGCAAATGCAGTCTAGTTATAAAGTACACAAATCCATGATTAACTGTTGGCAAAATGATCAGGATAGCCCTTATATATCAAGCCTATGTGGTACAGTCATTGATTAGGCATACTTTGCTATTCTATAAATATAGGCCTAATAATTTGCATTATAATATGCCATAATGTATGAATTATGGCATATTATAATGCAATATATGATGGCATTATAATTATGGCATATTAAAAAGTTAGGGAAGTTTAAAACTTTATTTTTAACAATAAATGAAATATACTGTACTTATTATTTTTTATAAAATATGTATTATATAAAATATTTTTATTATAAAATTACTACAGAATCAAAGCCATTTATCTAACAAAGTTGTGTTCCAACTTTGAAGTTGATATCACAAAAATTGAAGTTCCCGTGAGATTTTGTTTAGGCATATCAAAAATAGTCACCGGGTGACTTACATTCCATTGAATTTAATTATTAAATAGTTAATTAAATTGAAATTAAAAAACTTCCAATTGAAATTAAAAATCACTGTCACAAAATATGGAATCTTGAACCTTGAGACTCAACCTTTTTTAATCTTGACAAAACACATTGTCAGAAAGGTCTTTTATCATGTATTATAAAACATGACAATGCCCAAAAGGGGAGGAGCCCATTAAAATAATTTAGAGTACCGTTTCTATGGTAACATAACATCCAATTTCAAAACGGGTTTCACAGGCTGAATCTTGAGTTCGTAAGCTTTTGAAAGATAAATAATTTGTCAATATTAGATCAGGTGAGGAATGAGATAATTGTTTTAAAGGGGTCATATAATAGTACATGCACTTGATTGATTGTGTTGCAATGTGTGTTGCCAGTGCCTGTACACAACCATCATTTAATGATAAAAATCCATCCAGTGGTTTTGTTTTAATCTCCTTTATTTCAACACAGACCCGCCCTGAGCGAGCTGTCATCATAGTCCGCCATTGTTGATTCACTGGAGCAGAATGGTGTCTAAGCGACTGTGTTGTTCTGTTCTTGGGTGCAATAACAAACACAGAAATCATTCTGATATTCCTAAATTTGAACTGCTGAAGACGCAGTGGCTGAGTTTTGTTTTCGAAGGGAATATTCCCCAAGATTAATGTCAATACTTTCATGTTTGTGCGAATCTTTTCTCACCAGACTTCTTTATAAATGAGGATCAGTATAAAACTGGTTTTGTTAAGAAGCTGCTCCTGAAAAAATAATGGGTACCAACTATATGTTCCCTCTGGACCTAAAGTTTTATTAATCTTTATATTAATCTTTGCAAATTGCGGGAAAAAAAGTTTTTCATGACCATTATTGTAACGTCAATCTGTCAATGAACTAACGTATACACCAGTAAACACACAGCGTTCGTACATGTCACTACTCTACCCTGCCAGTGCATACAGAGATATATCAAAGTGACATTACGTTAACCAACCATTCAGAAACGTCCTCAAGTCTTAATCGTCGAACTTCTTTGCGGCAGTCATCTTGTTCTGGTGCAACTCGGGTTCAAATTGATACGGTTGCACAGATGTTTGTCCTTTAGAGACTCGCGCTGCCATTCTTTCCCCAAATATCCCTCAACTGTTGTCAAGGCAACACTCCATGTGTGTTGTGTGTAAACGCCGCAGAACAAAGGGGCGGGGTTTATTATTTAAAGAGCATATTGCAGGTAAAAAATAATCTAATTTTGATAACCTTGTATGAAAATACCATATGAAAAGTTAATGCAGAATTTAAAATGTTTTAAAACAATATAATGGCACTAATTTAGTAGATAAAGTGAGTGTTTCTTGGACTGCTCGTAAAAACGGCTTTTTTTCCAACATCGCGTCATTTGACGTCATATCAGCAGTGGTGGAGGAAGTACTGAATCTCAGTACTTAAGTAAAAGTACAAATAACCAGATAAATATTTACTTTAGTAAAAGTAGAAGTGACACAATGACAACCATACTTAAGTAAAAAGTACCTGATTTTAAATGTACTTTAAGTATTAAAAGTACTTGCATAACAATTGATTCTCTTAATGACTATTTTCTAATGATTAATAAAACATTTAATTCTAACTCATTCAACCTAATACTCCTATAATGATGTTCAATAATGATGGGAAAAAAATTGTTGTCACCATTTCTGAAACAAGCTTGCAATTAGGCAATATAAACCATGCTTATCCTTACTATATGTTAATAACTGTGTTTGGCAGTAAACACAATTAATTTATGGTGTAATTCTGAACCTCTTGGCTTGCCATAATCCTAACCAAACGTATATTACACACGGTGTGTTTCCTATCCACGTAATAAAAACAAATTTTCGCGTATAAATTGCATGATCAACTGCGTGCGAGACGCATTTAGTTGATGTATCTATGGCAACCAAACGTCACCGGTGAGACAAACGTGCAACGAACGGACGGTCAGATTACGTTTGGCAGGGGAAAAACTGATCAGAAAATGTAACGAAAATGTAACAGAAGTTGTAGAAATGTAGTGGAGTAGAAAGTATAATAATTGCTGCAAAATGTAACGAAGTAAAAGTAAAAAGTAGGCACTATTTATTCTACTTAAGTAAAGTAAAGATATGTGAAAAATGTACTTAAGTAAAATAACAAAGTATTTGTACTTCGTTAAATTCCACCACTGCATATCAGGGAGCTTCGGCCTCAGCTCAGTGAAGAGTATGCTGGTATTCAGTGAGAGCGGTCATCAGTCAGTGTGCTTTCGGTACTTTTTGTATTTTAATTTATCATCGTCATGGTAAATTATTGTTTTTGTGGAGGCTCCAAAAACTCCGGCCTGTCAGGACTTCAAGATCGAGTCCACAAGTTTCCATTACAAGAAAAGGGACGGTTCTATAGTCTATCTTTCGTTCCTGGTGCGGTTTGTGCAGGTGAAGAGACGGGATTTCTCCTCTGCATCGGAAAATGCGGTCGTGTGTAGCGTTCACTTTAGATCAAATGATTATCATCCCGGCGATATGACGGAGTTCAACATGGGATGCCGAAGCAAGAATATTGATCGTCATATACTATATCAATGGCATCAAATAGTGTGATATAGGTAACTTAGTCATGCCCTAAATAAAGGCAACTTGTATTTGAAAAAAAAGGGTTGTTTAAATACTCAAATCTTTAATTTTCTGTTTGTTATAACCCAGGTGAAGAATATGTATTAAAAATTTACCTGTATACTGTTAGTATAATAGAAATAATCTCAAGTATAGTTTTTATACATTTAATAGTGTAAATCTACCCTAAAAATATAATGTCTACTGGCCTGTTATGGAATCATAATAATCTGTACAGTATTGTGAGCACAGTGTATATCATTAGCGAGCGTGTATATCTATAAGCACGTCTCTCACCAAAAGACACCTGTCCTGTTTCTCCTTACACCACAACTCAAAGTGTCTCAGACTGTTCTGTCTAACATTATCCTGGCCTGTCCCTGCTCTCTTTAGTATAGCAGGCTCATAACTTTATGGCTTAGTCCGTCATACGAGCATTTCCTCAGCGTCCGAAATGCCTTTGCGATCCATTGTTTTCTGTTGTTTGAATCAACTGCTCTCCCACTCATTGCGTAACGCCCGCCACGCCCATTTTCAGACACAGAAGTAAAATGTTCTCACAAATACGACTCCAGAAGCTTCTGTAGCATATTTATAAGTATATTTTAAAGAAAATCTTGTTTTTCTATGCATTGGGTCTTCTAACCTGCAATATGCCCTTTAAAGACATATGCACTGAAACGGCATGCTGAAAACAGAGCTGATGTTGATGAAATTAGTGTTGCCTTAAAACACTAATGAGAATTTTGAATAAAAGTACATTACAAAGATTTCATTTAGACCCTAAACATTCATATTAACTTGTAAAAAAATGGCAGTACATGACCCCTTTAGACATACAGTGGCAGTAACAGTTAACAGATTAATGACATGGTTTTATACAGTAATCAGGCAATGTATCTCAGGAGACAGAACTCATAAAATCCAAAATATATCACATTTTTAAAAATTCTTTTGGATATGTTTTATATAAGTCCAGATGATATAAAAAATTGAATTACATTTTTTTTTTGCTTAGCATTTTCCACTCTTGCCTGTTTAAGTGTGTTAGTTCACCCAAAAATGAAATTTCTGTCATTAATTCAGAGAAAGGTAGTAAATAAATCATTAAAGATGGTCCATGTGAGAGGACCATCAACAACTTCAACAACAATTTAAATATTTGTAGAAATAAGACAGTTTGCTGATTGCAGTAATGAGACGATTGCAATTCGCCAGTTTCACAAATAATTTTACTATATTTTAGGGGTGTAACAGTAACATGATGGTTCGGTATAGCAGGGAAGAAAAGTAAACATAAAATAGCTTATTTTTCTGTTTTTTTTTTATTAAACAAAGGTTTATTAAATACATTAAGTCTTTTAAAAAAAAAAATCAATTATAATTAACAATTAAATCTATAAAATATATACAGGAAGCCATTTATTGCACATTACTGCCATAATATTTATGGTTACAATTAACAACAGAGATTGAACAGACAATTAACAAGCTATTCAGCTAATATTTAAATAAATAATAAACATTTAAAGTGAGCATGAGGTAGGTTTAGTATTCATTTTAAAATCTATAAATCTATCATTTTAAGATTTATATAATTACTAAAAAAATAAATCATTTTTTTAAATATAATCATTTGCACAGTTACTCTCTTAATATCTTAACATGTCTGTCCACATGAGGTAAACCGCTCCATGTCAAATAAAACCACTTTTAATGAGTATCAAATGACTGAGATCAGCTTTGAGAATTAAACTGACCTGTTTCTTCCTCAGTTTCTTCTTGTTTCATACTGAACGTTTCTTCAATCCCGAAGTCTTCACTCTCCTCTTTAATAATCACAATCTTTATGTCCTCATTCTCCTCTTTAATATAATTCATCATTATTAAATTGTGTCGCGTGGATCTCTGCCGCTTCACCAGGAGGGTTTCCTCTGTTTATGCACACTTCTATCGTCCTATTTAAGATGAGAATTATTAACAGAAAGAAAAAACACACGAAACTAAATCTCAGTGCGTTTCTAAATCAGATCTAGTTCAATTCCCTGGTAATTCTGCATCAATCTTTCTTTTTTTAACGTTAGCTAACATATTTCAAGGCTAACAGCGAACTCACATTTCTTGAAAGGTGTGCTGCATGACCGCGAACACATGAAAGAAACTGTTCTATGAGCAACGTAATGATCACTGTGACTGACGTAAAAAAATAATCATTTGCTTTGACTTTTAAAGCAGCAGTGAATACTTATTGCACTCTAGTGGTTAATAAACAGAACTGCACGTTATCGTGCGGAAGAACATTGCAGCCGGAGCTACTTTTATCCATCATGTCTATGACGAGTCACGCGGGCACTGAGCTACTCCGCTGCGCAGCTGTTAACCCGACTGGCATAAAATAGTCCGAATATAAACACTGATTATAGATGTACCATGGTGATTCGGGATAAGACAAAAACACGGTTTGGAAAAATGATTCATGAAGTACTCGCTCAATGTATATTTTTTGTAAAATTTGAACACAAAAAAAGTTATGGACTCCAGCTTTAATTAACCAATTAACGTTACCTCACGCGGGCCGGTCAAGGACAGCCAGGGGGCCTGATGTGGCCCGGGGGCCGTACAATGCCCAGGTCTGTTCTAGGTAAAACTATATATATATATATATATATAATTGTATAAAATATAATGTTATATATATTGTTAAAAATAATTTTAATAAATAGTCAAATAAAAAATATATCCATCAATAAATAAATATTAAATCATACCATTATTAAATGCTTTTTATTTGCACGTCTGTGACCTTAGACACCTAGCTGAGGGGAGTGTGATTTCAACAGGCGACATTTTAATGCTGTGAAACACCCCCCCCTCCAAAAAATGGAGAGCTCTCCAGTCCCAGATTCACCAAATAACCAAAAAAGTTCACTTTGAAATGGGAGAGGTCTGCCTTTATTTTTTTTCATCCTAGCCAAAGCAAGACACTAAATTAATAATATAAAATAAAGAAACATATTACAAATAAATCCAAAAAACAAAACTACCTCGGGAGGAGGGCCCAATTCAAAAGAAAAACTAACCTTCTACCTAACATTAGATTAGGCTACCTATACAAAACAGAAAACAAAACAAAAGATATCTTCCCTCATTTCCTAACTAACCATTAAACAGGAGAAATGTTCTGGGTATCCTCCACCCTACATTAGGCTACCCACGAACTCTTAACTGATCATAAATGAAATAAATAAATAACAATAGTCACGTTAGAACACACATAGCGACCACACACAGCGCGACCAGTGGTCTTGGAGAGGTGAACAACCCCAAAACGCAGCGATGTCTCTCTCCTTCCTCAGCTCTGCTGCTACTCCTCAGGACACGTCAATCAGTGCGCGGACAACACTCAAGGGTTAAAGGACAACTCCGGACCAAAATGAACCTTTGGTCTAATTACACATTACTACCTAGTCAACCGTTATCTGAGATATGTTTTCATGATTGCCGAATGTAAATAGTTTTATCTCTAAAAACAGTTTAGCCTATAATGCTAGTATAATGCTAGTATATAGGGCATAGAGTAATGACTAATAAAAATCGCTTGTTATTAGTACCACTAACAAGGCTCAAAATAGCCTCATACTCACACGACAGCATAATAAAGGTCTCTACATTCAAACCGAAGCATTGAGAACTTTGTCAGTATCCATACAGTTTAATAAAAAGATATTTTATACACAGAGTGAACATCGCGAATACCGGAAGAAGCCATCTTGGAAAAATAGTCTCTACCAGTCGATCTACGAACGCCGATCCAAGTGCGCTGAACTGTGCAGAATATCATATGGTCCGTTGTTTTCGGAAGAAACACAAACTCGAACCGTTTTCTTCTCTTCAATATGTACACGCAGCCTACTGTTCGCGCTCACCTTATCACCTCATTCACATCTCACCGGTGCACATGGATCGGCGTTCGTGGATCGACTGGTAGAGACTATTTTTCCAAGATGGCTTCTTCCGGTATTCGCTATGTTCACTCTGTGTATAAAATATCTTTTATAAAAGATAAAATATCTTTTCAAATAGGCCATGTGTTCACATACGGAATGAGTAGGACGTTTTGTCGTTAAACTATTGTGAGTGTAAGCCTACATTACATGAAAACAGGCCTACCCCTTATACAGTTTTAAAAGATGATTTTATTAGGCCATTTGTTGTTTAAACGTGCGTGTTGCATATATACATATACTTAGGCGAATTATAGCATTGATTACTGTGGAGGGGGAAATACCCCAACGGCAAATCGCAACTTGCTTAGCTTGGCCTATGTTTTTTTTTTTTTGTTTTTTTTTTAATCTACATGGATTTTTTTTAACACAACTGCTTTTGAAGATGTAAATTCAGTCAATCTGTTGTAAGAGATTTGTTCCTTAATGTAAAAAAGAAATGCAAGGTAATTTAAATACATGTTTATGCGGGATTTGAACCAGTGTCATCAAAACGATTGTACCAAAGTTCTACCACTCGACCACGACCTTTTTAACTGATAACCCCCCAGAAGTTCGGTTGTTCAGCACGCGAGAGAGGCGCTCTTCAGTCTTCGCATTCCTCAATAGCGTCATTGAAAGCAGCACTTTATTTTCGCTGCCTATTTTAACTTTTGATGCATAAAATGTTCTCCTATAGCCTAAAAGTTTATATTCTAGTTAAAGCTATATTCTATTTAAAATGTAGACTACTTTTACATAATTACGTTTTGCTTTCGCTAAATGTCCCTTTGCGCCACCTGGTGGTCATTTCGCCACCAACTTTGAAATACGGCTGGTTTATTTTAGCCGCGGTAGATTTACCACGGCACTTGCCGTGGCGGTAAACGACATTCTGGTTGTCCACCTACTGTACTAGCATTATACTAGCATTATAGGCTAAACTGTTTTTAGAGATAAAACTATTTACATTCGGCAATCATGAAAATATATCTCAGATAACGGTTGACTAGTTAGCAATGTGTAATTAGACCAAGGTTCATTTTGCACCGGAGTTGTCCTTTAATGAGCACAGGTGAATGAACAATGAGCACAGGAAAGAAGAGAGAGAAAATACACATGCACAATGAATACGTCCTTATGAACTATATATAAAGCCTATATCGTCATGACAAAGGGTTGAATATTATTAAAGGTTAAATTGTTAATGGGCATTATGTGCAATGGGGGGATACAAGATTTTCCTATTAACCGCGTGGTGTTTAACACACAAAAGTTAAGTTCGTTGTAAGATTTAACATTTATTTATTAAATTGCATTAACAATTCTGTTTTGACAGCTGGTAGATTTATTCCTTACCCGTCGAAGTTTAAAATAATATCACATGTCTAATTTTAAATAAACAAAAAATAGAGATGAAAAAATTAACTTTTAGTTCAGTGATAGCCAAGATTTCGGAATTTTTCCGTATTTTTTTTTCTATATAGTGTTGAAATGGCAACTAGTATACACCAAGTTTCGTCATGCTAGCATGTGTGTATAAGTAGCCTATTTAAAACAAGAAGGCTATGTTACAACTAGCCCCGCGTTACGCACGTTCAGGCCATCCTTAAAAATATTTTTGTTTGCAGTAACAGCAATTTTTTTTTTTAAAAAGGGTCGGTAGGTAGGTCGATATTTTTTTTTCAAAATTCAATGTAAAAACAAAAAAGTACAATTTTGGTCAGGGTGATTATGAATTTTAAAAAATGTGCATATTGTGACGTCACTGACTGGGTCTACAAACCGTGCATCCACTGCTATGAATTAATGCAACCTACAAATCAGAGACACGTTTTAGGCCAGTCACTTGTGTGAAAAAAATGTGAAAATAGTTTTCATTGAATCGATTTTCCATGTCGACATTTCCATTTTCCATTTTTGTTTTTTTACATGAGATATAAGCAAAAACAAGTACAAACACATGGTCAAACAAAGATACAAATTAGCTTACAGGGGTTGGACAATGAAACTGAAACACTGGCCAATGTGAAACACTGTTGGAGGTTTCACATCTATATGCCTGGTGGCTAATCTTCAGAGTGAAGCACGGGTGGATCAGTGATGGTTTGCGCTGCAATATCATGACAATCCTGACTGTGTTTGATGGACACGAGTCAAAAATCATGAGCTGGAGGATCATGAGCACCTGACGCTCAAACCGCGTATCTGCATGATCATGCACCAACACACACAAGACTTGTGACAGAAGGGTTTGATGAAGATGAAAGTCTCCAGTCTCCATCTCCAAACCAAGATGTGGCAATAGCAGTAGTGTGGTGAGTCTGTGACCTTAAACACCTGTGCAGGTGAGGGGAGTGTGATTTCAACAGGCGACATTTTAATGCTGTGAAAATCCCACTGTGTGGTGAGTCTGTCACCTTTATACACCTCTAATTTACTTAATGAAGTTAAAGTGTAATTATTTTGAGGAAAAAAGGAGTGTGAAAAAGTAGATACAATATTTCCGTGGTGTTTAACAGACAAAAGTTAAGTTAAATTAAATTAACAGTTCTGTTTTGAAAGCTGATGGATTTATTCCTTACCCGTCAAAGTTTATAGTTTGAAACGATCTGCCATATGTTTTTGTTTGTTGATCTTTTATCTACACTAATTCACTTTCTGTTAGTGTATTTAAGTGTCTTTCATACAGGATCTTTATGCTTGCTGTGTGAAAAATCAATCGGAAAAAGCATTTGGCAAAGGAAGTGCATTTAAACTCTCTACAGCGCGTATTATAGTGGGAGGCGCGTGCACGCCAAGGGGAGTGCGATTTGTCCGGGAGTCGGAATTCGGTACAACACCGGCAACATACCGGCTCGATCACGTTAATTATCTCTCCTCTCTCGTTCGGCTTATGTTCCCACACCGGAGCTGAAGATTGTGGATTTGAAATCAATTCCATGTTGGACTCGTTCTTCCTAACAGGCGCGATGTAGATGTCACGAAATAGAACACTTTAAAATGCAGTTGGTTCACGCCTTCTCTTCACCTGACGGTGTCCGCTCTCCCTCTCTCTGTGTGTGTGTGCGCGTCTGTGTGTGTGTGTGTGTGTTAATGCTAAAATGATAATGCATGCTGATGACAAAATGGTGTATATTCATGGTAACACTGTTATGGATGTTGCTCAAACATTTTTTGGCTAAAAAAACTCTCATTTAACTTTGAATGTTGAAAAAGCGGTTTCTATGTTTTTCACAAGCTGTCTAAAGCACTCATTCACGAGTTCACACTTACATACAATTAAAGGAAATAAAGTATAATGCGTATTTGGCGGAGGGCTTCGAGCTCGGAATTCGGCCCGAACCCAGAGTACTCCCCCCTGTATGTAAAGTGGTTTAGGACTAGAAGAGTGGAGAAGGGCTGGAGGAGGGATGGTGCTAAACTGTCAGAGAAATTAGGTGAGACTGCTGAATCTATATATACATGCTTTAATCATGATTGCTGAGTGCTCTCCGCCTGTGTTAATTATCTGAATGTGCTTCTCCCGAACTTTGTTAATAAAACATCATTTATGTAAAACTGAACCAAAATCAGTTTTGAGGGTCAGGAAATTAAAATGGTTGACCAAATTAAATGTTTAGGAGTCATTCTAGACCCAAATCTAAATTTCAAAAAAACATAATAAAAAGATTACCAACACATGGAAAATTCATATAGCACATTTAGATATATTAGGAAATCTTTGACCAAGGGCGTAGGTTTGATTTTGAAATTGGTGGGGACGGGGACAACAATTTTAGGCTGAGTAGCCAATCGATTCACATGCTCAATTTTGATTCGATTTCTATTCGCAAGCTCTTAGATTGATTCGATTTCGATTCTCTATTAAATTTTCGATTCTCGATTCCTGATTTGATTCTCCATATTCCATACCATCCATACAATGAATAGACAGGATTTTGATGCAAGATGCAAAATTGATGCTGAAAATTGGACAAGTCAGAACAGTCGCACAGCTTAATCCAACAGGATCGGGTTATTTATTTTTATTTTAGATAAATATATAAATATTTTGACATTTTTTATTACATTGATTGTTTATGTAATTTTTTGTGAAGAGTTTATGCAACACATGGAAGCTTGATTTCAATCTTTGAATTAAATTGAAAAAAGTAGCGCAAATAAATACAATAGAATAAAGACACAAATAAAGAGACATTTTGGGGTAGTTTTTGGTATGTAAGAAATACTACAGAAACTGAATAAAGTAATCCAATGGATAGTCTTCCAGCCTGAATTAAATACATAGGCTATTAATTCTGATTGCATATAATTAATGCTATATTATGTTGTTATGACAACTGAATTAATGATAGACACAAATGGCTGCATTCACTTTAAGAACCGTCTAGCACAGATTCATTACTTTCTAATTAGTGTCTGACTGTCTCTAAGGCATTTAATTTAAGACATAACCGACTGTCTTTACGAGGTTATTCACCAAGACCAGAGTTTTAACATAATGTTGCGTGTTTTTAAGTGTTAAAGCGATATGATCCAGGGATAAAACTTTTGTTTCTGGCGAGCTGTTTGTGAGGCGGATTTAGGCTGTACTGTATATGTGCACGCAGTGAAAGACATCTCTGAGAGTGCGCGAACACGGGATGGTTTAACATTGCTTGAATCTTTAAACTAGTAAAACTTAAAAAGACGTGAAAATGATGAACGTTAGTTACGATCATGTTTACGCTACTGCAACGCTGTAACCTCTTTGTGTGTGGACTAATCAATTTAATATAATATTATGAATTTTAAAGATCCCTAACATTTGATGTTGTATGATTTGTTAATACAATAAACGAATTACAGTTTCAATGAAACAGAATCAGTGAATCAATGAATCAGTTCATGAAGAAAATGAGTCAATACATCATAATGAATCCTTTCTCTTATTGACAGAGCGCAGAATCATGTGAGATATATATATTTAATAATATTAAAATGATGTCTTCCTTTTTATCTTATGTCTTCTGTGATTCTGGTTATTGGATCAGAAGGGCATACATCTCACGCAATACACGTGATAGACTCCATCATCACTTCCCTAAACCAGACAGAAGTAACAATTAGTGGTGTTGACTGGTTATTAGATCAGAGAGGGCTGTTATAATCACTGTTTTGATTCAATGTCGCCCGTTTATTCATCACTTCATGATAACCAGCGCTGCGATCAAGGAAAGGACATTGATTTGATCCTATTGAAGCTGCAGGCTTTCTGTGCGCTGGTGACTAACTGAAGTCTGTTTTTCTTTAACATTTGATGCATATTGTTTGTTCAAATGTTAAAGGTGCTCTAGAATGTTTTTTAATTATTTTATGTTTCCGGGGTTGCCCTTATAATGTTAGTATGTTTTCTAGATAAAATAATAGTCATAATTTCTAGCCTGATTTGAGTCTCTGGTTTGAACACTCGGTTTGAAGGGGCGTGTCTGCTGTGTGTAACCGGCCTCTGCTGTGATTGGCTGACATGCTTGCATATGAAATAGCTACATATTACATGTGAAACTCTCTCGAATAATTTTACTACAGCTATTATACATTTTTACTGTTTCGAGATTAACTAATCGTGAGATGTTTTTGAAGATCTATTCCCATCACATAAAATGTTGCTGTGATGAGTAACGTTATTGAGCATCAGAGGACGGACAGTCTGTCGATCACGAGGATGAATATTGTCACTCTCTCTCCTTGCACCAATGCAGACACGATCATGTTAGTACTGTAAGAGCATATTGTACAGTGTAACGTGCATCAATATTTTCATAACGAAGTAAGTGTCCAGATAAACTCGCGCTGTGTGGAAAGATTGATCTTCAATGCTCTCTGAATTTATTTGCAAGTTAGAATTTGAGATTCATCTTTTAAAAGAAACGATGCAAAATTGGTTTGACTTACTGTTGCATAAACGGTATTGAACGATTCAAAGATTACCTGTCTGAACTTGAACAATTACACAGATTGCACGTTCAGTCTTGCCAACTTTGGCAATTGGAGGGCACCAGCGGCAAAGATCGGGAGGGGATTTCCCCCTGCACACCAAATAAACTTCGGTGGGTAAACCATCGGCGGGATGAATGTACAGTCACTCCAATTCATGCACAGCTCCGGAGATCGGTGGAGGAACCGTTATGAACCATTATGCCGATCCCGCTTCTTTTTTCAAATAATTAATATCTGCGCAAACGAAGGTGCACGTCAAGACCTTTACGCGCGTGCACACGTATTTAAGAGGGTGAGCTATGCGCGTGAGTGATCTCAGCATCGTCTACAGTTACAGCTGAAGTCTAGCATCGGTTCGCTGGCAATTAACGGACTCTGTGAGTATGTTTATCCTTTTCAAACACACAATTTTCAGGCCAGTAAGTGTTTATATTCTTGTGTGTACTTATTTTTTTATTGAAAAATATAATTTTGTTAGAAAACGTCGAGTTTTCGTCAGCTGAGTGCTGTAACGTTGCAAATTTTATGTTCATGTTGGTATCTATTTGTCCACTGTCTTTCACTGTCAATAAAAGTTTTATTTTTAGAGCTTATAGATTCTCTGCCCGAGCAAGGACTCGACCCGACCTGAGGCGACACTATCCTCGGGCCGGGCCTTTGATCTAGAGACGTGCACTCGCTGCAGGCGGTAATACACTCACTCTGTGTGTGTGCGGGTTGCGTGAGAATAAAACGATTCGTGGGACTCCCGCAAACAAGAAATATCTATTTATAAAACATATGAAAACGAATAGATTTTTAGTCATCTGCAAGAACAACTAAAACAAAATAGTAACGATTTACAGGCCAGAGTTTCTATTGATATCATGTTTGCATTATTGAGCGATGTAGCCAATCACAACAGACATGTTGAGATTGCAATGGCCAATCAGAAGTATTTAAGATAAACTTCCCTCACTGCTCAAAACAGACTTTTTTATTCAGTGCTGAATTCTGTATCCTGGTGGCAAATCCTCTAATTATAACAAACAAAGTGTAGATATGAGATTGATTGTGCAGTCAGCTTCATTGGTAATAACAGAGATGTGTGAGATCGAGATGAACTGTCAGCTTTTTTGGAATTATTAAAGGGGGGGTTGACTGCGATTTCACTTTTTTGATTTTAAATAGTGTGTAATGTTGCTGATGGTGCATTAACAGTATCTGCAAAGTTGCAGCACTGAAAGTTCAATGTAAGCAGAGATATCGTCTTTTAAAAACCAGGAAGTGTAAACGCCTAAAAAACTTTTTTTTTTTAACTTTTTTTCAGTTTATGAAAAATAAGACTTTTAAAAAAAAAAAAAAACACGAATACATGTTATATTGCACCCCATAAACACAATCATGCAAAGAAAAAGAGGAGTAAACCACCCCTTTAATTAAACGGTTGTGAGTGTATCGGATGTGCATCAGTGCATATCCGCTATGTCATTGGACATAGTCACAGTTAAATCTGTATCTGTATTGAATGTTCAAACTTAAAAATCATTAATATTAAAAGGTTCATAGATGTTTTCTCCGGGAATAAATGGGTTTGGACATTTTAGAGAAATTCTAAATCAACCAGGTTAATAATATTTATAACCTAATAATAAATAAATAATTTCAGGTATTTATTTCAGTCACAATGGTTGAATTTAGTCCGAGAGCTTTCTGTCCCTCCATTGGAATTGTATATATGGTATACTGTCCTTGTCCAGAAAGGAAATAAAGACATCATCAAAGTAGTTCATGTGACATTTAGTGGGTTAGTTAAATACATTTTGGTCCAAAAGTAATAAAAACTACGACTTTATTCAGCATTGTATTGTCTTCCGATTCTGTCCGCAATGACGCAAGTTGTAGTTTTTGTTATTTTTGTACCAAAATATTTTCTATTCTTCAAAACATTTTAACTGACCCACGGATGTCACATAGACTACTTTGATGATGTCTTTATTTCCTTTCTGGACAAGGACAGTATACCGTACACACATTTCCAATGGAGGGACAGAAAGCACTTGAACTAAATCTAAAATATCTTAAACTGTGTTCTGTAGATGAACGGTCGTCTGACGGGCTTGGGATGACATGAGGGAGAGTCATTAATGACATTTTCATTTTTGGGTGAACTAACCCTTTAATGTTATCTGTGTATAATCTATATAATTAATTTCCTTACCCTTATTTAATTAAACCTGTGTGAATTACATTGTTACGATAATAACTCTTCAGGAACATAGTAGCTGACCGCTTTGTAAATGTGCCTTATCGACAACTTGTGATTTTTCTCATTTAAAATGCATTTTAATTATAGTTCTGAATATGAGCAAAGTTACATGAGTTTATAACATGGATACAAGTCATTGACAATACTTCAAAACAGTTGGCATTTTGACCTACTTAATGTTTCTTTGATTTTGCAGATAATCGTGCAACTGTGTCAACAGCAAACATCTGATACTGACCCAGAAGATGGTGTGGTGGTCCCTGAGATCCAATGCCCTTTATCTGAACAGAGCTTTGCTGTTCTGCAGAGATTAATTGATCCCCTGACATCATCTCTGAACTACCGTGAGCTCTATGTCCAGTCACTTGATATTATTCAAAGACTGAGCTTTACTAACATTTGACTTTTTTTTTATTTATTTTTTTTTATTGCAAGTTAACGAAGCATTACAAAAATAAGAGATCAGTGGATTATGTATACATACAAAGGAGAGAAGGACGTACATGGAATACATACAAGGTAGACAGGACAGAAGTAAGGAAAAGAGAAAAAAAAAAGAGAAAGAAAGAAAAAAAAAGAGCAAAGACAAAAACATGTATGCGAGTATATTGTTATGTTTTAAGCAATGGGATATTTGAGAGATTTAGATTGAAGCAATATTGAGATATTCCTGGTAGTTGTGATAGAATTCTAGTAGAAGTACAGGCAGTATTCGTATTAATAATAACTAGATTAAAAATCAATCATTCAAAATAAAAGTCAGAAATTCGAAGAAATTTGATAAAACAGTCTTTAATAATATGTAAAGTAATTATAACATTTAGAAATAGAAAACAGAACTTAATCAAACAAAATAAAAGTCAATCATGACAAACACATTTTAAGCCTCTGTGTTTTCAACATCCAGGGATTCTGCGGCCACGATGAATTCCAGGGATTCTGCATCCTCGGCTGTATCCAGGGATTTTGTCGCCTCAGTTGGATCCACGGCCTCAAGTTTCAGCACACGATGACGGATGTGATGGACTTTTAATTGGCAGCTGCTGTACCAAGTCATTTATATTGCCCTGGTAAAAATGACTTGGTACAGCATAGTCTTCTAGTTCACTGTCCAAAAGGATGATCATATTATCCTCTTCAGACACTCCAATTACTGTAAGCACTGCTTCACAGATCTGCCGCTCTACGATCTGGTAGAAAAAAAACCATCCACACTTAGGGTTAAAGGAGTAGTTCACTTTTCCTGTGCTTCCTCTCCGTTCTGTAATTGGTTCCCTATTTCAGGGGAAAATGTGGTTCATGGTATCCAGACTGCCTAGCCGCGCAAATAAAATCGTGCTGCGGCAAGGAAAAATGGGGAAACCCAGCCTACGTCAGTGGTAACCAAATGGTTCAAGGTCCAAAAAGACATTTTCAGTGCAAACTGTTCAAAGGACTTTAAACGATTCCAGACGATGAAAAAAAATTCAAATAAATAACAAAGTTTAAAGTGCAACTTGCAGGTTGGACACCCCTATATAGCATAGTGTAAGTTGACGATAAAACAACAAGATTTTCTGAACTGGAGTAATATATATTTAGCCATTAACGATATTTTGAGAAAAATTGTGATAAAATAACTCCCGCGTCTACAACGCACTAACCGGAAGTGACGATTGGCGAGGCAGTCTGTTCAAGTTCAGGCTCAGGTTACAATGGATGCGAACGACGAAACCGCGTTCTCCGATGTTGACGAATATGCCTTTGATGACCCACAGGCAAATAATTATGAGCCTTCTAGGCGAGATAGAAGTCAGGGGGAGATCGGGAGACGAACAATGGGCAGAGGAAAGAAGTAACGTTAGAGTTGTGGTGTCGAGAAAACCAGTGGCGAATACAGGGCAAGTGAGTTCATGTAAGTTAGCACCGCGGCTAACGCTGATTCATCTACTGTATGGCTATACCTTGGTGTTTTGCAATAAATCTGCTTTAGCAAACATACATTTCACTTTGTTCTTGATTAAATATCTATTTAGATTGTCTTAATTTAAGCCAGCAACATTTTGTCTTCTCATATTCTACACTGACAGTGATTATGCAGACCATCCAAGCTGGTTAGCACTATCCACATTGACTAATGATCATGCCATAACAACAAATAAATAATGCTTTTCAAATGCAGTTTGTGATACCATTTAAAGCGAGTGAAATGTGCGCCACAAACGACCGAGTGTGTGTGTTAACAGACGCGGCAGTGAAGTCTGCTCTATTCACCTGCACATAACGCACCCAAGACCAAAAAGCCTTGTTCTTCCTTGAAGGAAAATGATGGATATGATGTCCTGACAGGCTGGAATTCGTGCAACAACCACAAACACAATAATTTACCATTATGGCTTCGATCTAAAACTATATGTCTCTCGCTACTAGGGGTGTGCATTGGCACTGCCCTCACAATTCGATTCGATTACGATTCACCAGGTAACGATTCAATTCAATTCTACGATGCATTGCGATGCATCAAAATTCTACAGTAAACAACAAGGCAAAATTTTCATCAGTCATGACTCATGAGGCAATACAAGCAGTTAGATATTGAACAGAGGATTTTATTGGCTATGTGTGTATTGTAACTCTCCTCCTGTATCTTTGACATAAATGTCATTAAATAAAATAAATTGACTGGTACAGGGTATTGGATAATGGATATATGGCATATTCAAACCTGAAAAAGAAAATATAAATCACTGCTTTCAGTGATGTGTTTTTTTTTGTTTGTTTTTTTTTACACACAGTAAAATAACAGCTCTAAGACAGGGCCCTTTCTGAACTCCTGTGCAAAATGCAAATATTAATCAGTGATCACAGTCACACTATTGTAACAACAACCAACCAGGCACCCAGCAATAAACATATTCAGTGCAACACACACAGTAACCACCACCACTTACTTACTATGAAACTTTTTTCAAGTATTAAAGTCAAGTGCAACTATTCTCAACAAAACAGCAGCTTAACAGTTTTAAGACAATGACAACAATTATATATGTGATCCTACCAATCACATCAGCTGCATACAACAAAATATCAAGATGTGAAATACATTGTAATGTAAACCAAAAATAAAGTGTGTAGGCTTGGCCTAAAACCAAATTGTGCAAACAACTTTTTGCGTCTGAGTTCAACATCACCATCATCAACAATTCGTTTCAGAGTGAGGAAATATAACTTTGACCTAAGCCTACATCATACCTTCTCACTGTTCAACATTTGGGAATTTCAAGGTTCTTGTGTAAGAATACAAGCTGATCGACATGGTCCGGTTTGAGAGCGCTTCTTTTTGCAGTGATAACATCTCCTGCAGTGGAGAACACTCTCTCTGCTGACACGCTTGTCCCTGGGATGCACAAGTATCTCTTTGCCAACCTAGAGAGGAGAGGAAATGTGCCCTTATGGCGATGCCACCAGTCCAAGGGATCCTCAGAGAGAGGCACAGCTGGGGATCTACAGTACAAGTCCATTTCCTCCTCAGCACTGGCATTGGCGGTCTTACTTTGTACTGCAGGTTCACTGATGTCATTGAAAGCAGGTCCCAGCAAACTCACAAGCAGCGATGATGAGGCCCTTCTTTTGGGAGTGGAGGGGCCCCCTGAGTCTGACACATTGTCATCCACGGACAGCAACTCTTCCTTGGTTCCTGAACTTCCTGTTCCGCCAGGCGCTTCATCTGCTTCTGTCCTACGTCTCCTCTCATACTGTGTTTGAACAAAATAAATAAGAGCAAAAAACAGCAGTTAGCAGCACTTTCTCAGCCAATGCTGCAGCTCACATGACAACAGATAACTATTTTTCTCAGTCTTAACATTTTACTGACTATGTAGCTGCTTATTTAACATTACATTGTTATATTACAATTAAATTAATAGTTATTCCATTCCAAGTTTTATAAGTAAAAATTAAACTACCTCCAGGGATGCAGCCTCTGAAGTCACTCCTGCGTAGACATCCAATCTCTCCTCCTCTGTCAGGAAAGGTAACCCCTTAAAGCGAGGATCCAGGGCAGAGGATGTATGAAGGATCTTCTTCTCTGCACCACTGTTGTACCTCTTAAGGAGATCTGTTTTGATGGCATTCTTCACATCGCGGATGAGTGGTGGTTGGTCTCCAATAGTGTCTGACGACATGCTCTGGAGGAGTTGGGCATATACTGGTCCAATGACTGTAGGACTGCTCTCCTCTGACATAAAAACAGTGGCATCCTTCACTGGTTTTAATGTCTTCACTAGTTCCTCCACGTTAGCCAGATCTGCTCTGCTGAGAGTGATGATGTCACTTTCATCTATATTTAGGGCAGGCGACAGCAGGGTGGCATGCACTGCAGCTTGCAGTTGCAAAAACCTCTCCATCATATCATGAGCACTATTCCACCTTGTAGCGACATCAGTGATCAGTTTAAGTGGACTTGTCAGTTTAAGAACAACTCTCTGGTTTTCTTCAAACAGGTGCTTTGCCTTTGTGCTGCGGTGGAAGTATGCTGAGATACGTCGGACTCTGCCCAGAAGCCTGGAGACCGTCGGTAGCTTAAGCGCCCGCTGCGCAGCGAGGTTCAACGTATGCGCGAAACATTTAACATGAGGGAACTTCCCAATTTCAGCAGCACTTACCATATTCGCGGCATTGTCCGTCACCAGCACAACACTTTTATCTGTTAGCTGCCATTCCTCCACAACATCCAAGAGTAGCCTCGCCATATGAGCACCAGTGTGGCTCTCATAAACTGCTCTAGTCTGCAGCACATGTGATACAATCTGCCAGTCCTCGCTAATATAATGTGCCGTTATGGTTACAAAGGACTCTGTTGCGACTGAAGTCCAGGCGTCACTTGTAATGGCTACACGACTGGCTTTACTCATTGATTCCATTACCTTTGCTTTGGTTTCTTTGTACAATGCGGGAAGCGCAGAATCAGTGAAGGTAGCTCTTGTCGGTAGCTTATACCGGGGCTCAAGTGTTTTAAGCATGTGGCGAAACCCCGCATTTTCTACCACAGAATAGGGCCGTAAATCCTTCGCTATGAAACATGCCACCGATCGTGTGATCCTCTTTGCTCTCTCGGAGTTGTGTGGCAACGTTGACAATAGCGACTCGTCAATTCTTGGCTGGGATGTGTCGACTTTTTGTGTTGTTGTTGAAGCCAACTCAGGATGCCAACGATCAACATGGTTCGTGAAGTTCGTAGTATTGCCAACATGCTTGATTTTAGTGTGGCATATTTTACACACCGCGTACGTCTTATCTAGTTTCCCATTAACTTCATAAAACCCGAAATGTGCCCAGATGTCCGCTTTCCAAGATTTGGGTGCGTTTTTGATTACCCGTCTATCACGGTCATCTCCCTCCGCCTCAGCCATCTTTATTGTTGTCATTACTGTGTATTCCCCCGGAAGGATTAAGCCCCCGGGCCGGAAGGATAGGATTATGCTCCCGGCCAAAAAATAAACAGTGACATAATCGATTTTGGCCCTTTGCCGCATCGATGCTGCATCGTGCATTTCCCGCATTGCGATGCATCGCTGAATCGATTATTGTTGACACCACTACTCGCTACTGCTCTAACTACATCAACACCCAGCAATGAGAAAGCGGCCGCGAGCTGATTTGTTTTCCTCGGGCCACGTCATATGACGCGTTGCTTGCTGGAAAGGCGTTATTCCAGAGCCCAGCGCATTTTCATCAAAATCTCTACATCAAATGAGATTTCATTAGTAATTTTTACATAAGTGTTTTTAAAAGACCTCTGCAGACAATTTAAAGTATTAATTCAGAAATAAAATCAACCTGCATGTTGCACTTTAAGTTTAATAAGCTCAAATGCTCGCCTTGCTCTGTTCTGTGACGCACGTTTGTGACTGTCCTGTTTGAACTCATTCATTAAAATGAAAAATCTTTTTCTGAGTCAATTTGTTCATTTGATTTGTTAATTTTGATGAATGAGTTTGAAGAGGAGAGTCACAAATGTGTGTCACAGAGCAAGGCAAGAGTTTGTGCTTATAAAACTTAAACTTTATTATTTATTTATTAACTGAGCGATCGTTTCGCTTGATAAGACCCTTATTCATCGTCTGGAATCGTTGGAAAAGCCCTTTGAACAGTTTGCACTGAAACTGTCTTTTGGACCTTGAACTGTTTGGTTCCCACTGAAGTCCATTATATGGAGAAAATCCTGGAATGTTTTCATCAAAACCTTAATTTCTTTTCGACTGAAGAAAGAAAGACATGGATATTTTGGATGACATGGGGGTGAGGAAATTATCAGCAAAAGCTTTTTCAAAAGTGAACTACACCTTTAAGGTTAATGTTTCAGTTAGAATATTATAAACAGTCAAAATTTATAGATTACGATTCACAAGATCTCAATGCTTGCAGTTTAATTATTTTCATTTGTTTTATTAATGATTGTTTACTTGTCTTCGATAACTTTTGGAATTTATATTTGATTACCTTGACAGTGGTATAGTTTGAGGAGTCAAATTTGCCTCCTCCATTGGGCCGAATATTTGCCCTTAGGTGACTGACCTCAACCTTATCCCCGACATACAGGTCCATCAATGCCTCATCTCGCCATAAAGTGACCTCCAGAAGCTTTGTTGCAGACCTCAAAGTAAGGTCCAGGAGGGGATACTGGCCCCGAGTCATCCTTGCCACTTGCACCTGGAAAATAACAGTCCATTGTCACAGATGAGTCTTTCCCAGTCCTGGTCCAGGTATCCCCAACACTGAATATTTTCTATGTAACCTATTCCCAATCAAGGTTAATTCACCTAAATGTGTATCTCAAATAACAGTGTAAGGGGACTCCAGGACTGTGATTGGCAAACACACTTATAATCGTTTACATTTACCTAGGTTATCTAAACCAGGATAATGTACTAGATATTCTATTGTGCATTTAAATTCACTCACTTTTTCAATTTCTCCCCGCAGACTCAGGTACCCAGGGCTTGAGAAGACATCCTTTTCTTCCCCGGTTACAAATGGGGAAGGAGGATAGAGGACCTCTTTGGCAGCTCTCTCTGCCTCTTCGCTAATGGCCAATGGAGAGGTTTTAAATTTCCTTGTTGAACTGTTTAAAAAGATGCACTGCCGGCCATACTTTTTTGAGAGGGTGTAATTTTTTATGATATACAAGCCACCCTCTTCAAAATCTGGGTCACTTCCACTCCTAACAGAGGTGTAGCATGTCTGACCATCAGATAGCACTGACTGTGTGGTTACTTTGTATAATCCAACGTCAATTATGTTGTCATTGGAGACAAAATTTAGAGCCTTTTGGCACTTTCTTGTGGCAACACACTTTACTTTTAGCGGTGCTTGCCGGCTGTACGGGGTTGACATCCTAAGGATAATACAAAAAAAGGAATGGTTACTTTCAAAATGTTTTCAATGACTTTCTAAAATATGAAAATTTATAATTTTATTTATAGCATATAGAAATGATTTTAAACGTATTGATATATTTTTCTTTCTTATCTGTACTTTATTGCATAATATTTTTTCATTTTCTTTATATTGTCATTTAATCTTTTTTCCCATTTAATTTGTATTTTATATTACTTCATATTTCACAGGAATTTATTTATTCATTAATGTTGTTTTATTTATAGTTTAAGTTTAGATTTATTTATTGAAAGTCAATGATAACATTTCTAATGCAGTAAAGTTTTACCTCAGAAAATGAACTCAACCTTATAGTCCAGTCATTTTATGAAAAAAGGTTGAACAAATTGCAACAGAAGCAAACTCAACTGATTTAGTATCTTCAATATGTCCTGAGTAAGGAAAAAAAGAACAAAATTCTACAAGACATTTACACCTGCTATATACCCAATGTTCAGATCTGTTTAGTATTTATGCAAATTAGCACATATGTAATTAGATTATAAACCATTTGTCCATGTTAACAAACTATTGCGAAAAACTTGTAATACATTTTTTGTTTGTCTTGATGTAAGTAATCAACTCAGTGATTTTCATGATGATATCATAAGGTTAAAATTTTTTCCCTATTCACATGAGAAAAAGAATGAATAGCTAGGTGTATGAATGGGATCTATTTGGGTCTTTTTCTAAACTTTCCCCTAATGGGATTCTTCGGGGCTTTTTTTTCCTTACCCAGGACATATTGAGCATACAAAATCAGTTGAGTTTGCTTCTGTTGCAGTTTGTTCAAGGTTGACTCCTATTTTGGCTTAAAGGGTTAGTTCACCCAAAAATGAAAATTCTGTCAGTATTTCCTCACCCTCATGTTGTTCCAAACCTCTATGTGTTTATTTGTTCTGCCGAACACAAAGGAAGATATTTGAAAGAATGTTTTAATCAAACCGATCTCATTCCCCATTGACTACCAGTAGGAAATACTACGTTAGTCAATGTGGAATTAGATCTGTTTGATTAAAACATTCTTTCAAATATCTTCCTTTGTGTTTAGCAGAACAAATAAACACATAGAGGTTTGGAACAACATGAGGGTGAGTAAATACTGAAAGAATTTCCATTTTTGGGTGAACTAACCCTTAAAATGACTGGACTATTAGCCTTAGGGCCTGTGGCCTGTAGACCGCCCTTTTTCCAATCATTAATTAAATTCAAGAATTAATTTCACAAGAAATGGGATTGAACTTTCAATTAATAAATTAATTGCGTAAATGCATTTCTTGTGAAGTAAAAAATTACCTCAGAAAATTATAATTCCTGCCTAAAAGTGGTAGACTACAAGAGGAGCCTCTGACAGGATTCATTTTTTAAACTTCATACTCTGACAGGATTTCTCTGTTTTTTTAGCTAATATTTCACAGGAATTTATTTATTTATTCATGTGGTTGATTTATATATTAAAAGTCATTGATAACATTTTTAATGAAGTAAAGTTTTACCTCAGAAAATGAAAATTCCTGTCATCTAATAGAAAGGGCAACTTTCTGACTTTTTTTTATTTGTATTTATTTGTAAATTAACATTTCTACATAGACAGTGTTTCAAACACATCAATACATGTTATATCTTCCGTCTCACCTTAAAATTCGTCAGGGGAACAATAGCGCCTTCGCTGGTAAGCGGTGGAGTAAGCGGTGGAGAACTGCTGCGGACTGAAGACTCGGCTCGCCTGTGCAACTCTTTCAAGCGGGACTCCTTCTGCGCGCACCCTTTGTGTGTGTGCGCGCGCGTGTGCGGTCCGTTTTGATAAATATTTTAAATTGTAGTTATTTTTATTTATTGTAATAAATATTGTTAACTTGTAATTAATTGTATGTATTGTAATAGATATTTTTAACTTGAAATTAATTTGATTTTAAAAAAGGCTTACTTTGCACAGCTTTTGATTAATATTTTTAATTCATTTTATTGTAATTAATATTTTTAACTTTATTTAAAAATAAAGTTTTAAGATTAAGATTAATAAGATTAATTCTTATTATTAAAATTAATATTTTTTATGAATGAATTTTATTTAAAATAAATCCCTATTAAATCGATTCTGCCTGAAATTGTTTTTATTAAATTAATTATGGTTTAAAAACGATCTACATGGATTTCCTATGTATCAAAATGATGATTCAGATGGAAAAACAATGTTTATTCGATGTTGGCTTGCTGTCTGGGATGATTCGTTTTGAAGACTTTTAACTTGTTGCCTAATGTATTAATTAAACCTTTCCGCTTTGTATCACGGACAAGCCCCCATTTGTTACTATGGTTATGCGCAGCTTTTAACAGATTCTGGGTGAGCGCGGGCACGTTTTGATAAATATTTTTAACATTATTATTTTTACTTATCGTAATAAGTATTTTTTTATTGAAATGACTTTTAAATGTATTTTGACTAATTCAACTTTTATTATTAGGGTATTAGGTTTTGTTATTAAAACTAATATAGCAGCTGGCCAATTAGACTTTTCAATGCTGCATAACTAATGAGCGGTCATTCTCAATTTTTCCGGGATTGCTGTTTTGCGTCGGGTGAGTAAGAAAATCTGTCTGGGGTAAATAAAATGTATGTGGCTCAACGAGTTGAATGCAGTTAAACTTTTTTTTATTTTAAAGGACAAGTTCGGTATTTTACAATTAAAGCCCTGTTTTAAGATCGTCCCTGATGAAATAGAATAGTTAAGATTGTTTTTGAGACAAATGCTCCTGTCACGAGAATTTTTGGATTGTGTGATAGTACCCCCCCCACCTTTATAATGAAAGCATAGGTGCACTCGAACAATCATTCATCAAAACACATAAAACTTTAGTTTACAAAGACGTGAAACTCACCGAGTGGTCTAGGGTGTTCACTGATATGCTCACACAAAAATCGCTGCAAAAGATGCTTTCCAACAGGTTTTATCATAGTTTTGTCCAAGTCCGTGTTTCTTCCTGTTTTTGGTTGAAGTCCACATTAGTCAATTGTCGAGTTTGCGTGCGCGATCCTTAGTTATCTAGTTACCAATGATCGCGCAAGTGAACTCGACAATTGACTACTGTGGACTTCAAACGAAAACAGGAAGAAACACGGACTTGGACAAAACTATGATAAAACCTGTTGGAAAGCATCTTTTGCAGCGATTTTTGTGTGAGCATATCAGTGAACACCCCAGACCACTCGGTGAGTTTCACGTCTTTGTAAACTAAAGTTTTATGCGTTTTGATGAATGATTGTTCGAGTGCACCTATGCTTTCATTATAAAGGTGGGGGGGTACTATCACACAATCCAAAAATTCTCGTGACAGGAGCATTTGTCTCAAAAACAATCTTAACTATTCTATTTCATCAGGGACGATCTTAAAACAGGGCTTTAATTGTAAAATACCGAACTTGTCCTTTAAATGTTTATAATAGATGAAAGATGAATAATAATTCATTTCCATTAAGCATTACGATAATAATCGTCGATGTCTTGTGAGGAGATTGTGCTAACGGTTCTGTCTTCCGTCTAACTTAATTGGTTCGTTTTGTTAAAAACATTCACTTATATCTTTTTTTTTTTTTTTTTTTTTTTTTTTTTTTTATTTAACAGTCAGACATACATACAAACAAACAAACAAACCAACATAGTGCAGTAGTGAGCAATCTTGTAAATCTATAATTCCAGCAGTGACAAGAGTGATTTAAGTGTTGATCTGAGTGTGTGTGTGTGAGCGGATGTGAGTGTGGGTATGTGTGTGTATGCGTATACAAAGTGACCATTTATTATTTACCATTGTCATTGCAATCACCATCCCACTCCCCACTACCACCATACTGTCCATATTGTGTTGGTAAATTTTTATTTCCATCCTCCCTCCTATGTAACAATTGCCATTGTCAATCCTGTAAAAAATAAAATATGATATAATAATATAATATAAGATAATATAATATAAGATATCCTTCCCCCACATCTCATCAGTCCCTATCTTTCTTTTTTTTTCTTTTTTTTTTTTTTTCTTTTTTTTTTTTTTTTTTTTGTGTGTTATGTGCAATGTCTAAGGTGCATTAAAATAGGGAGTACAGTGCGAGAGGGGGACTGTACCCGCACTGTACCCTCTCGCATTCACTTATATCTTAAGTATTCGTTATTTTGGTATGAAATTGGGCTTTTTGTCCCTGTATACATGAAATATGGTAAACCTAAGTTAACCCTATATCGGGTGCGTAACGTTCCGGAAGTGGACTGCGAAGTGGACTTCACAGGGTATTTTGGAATCTTAAGTGAGATTCCAATTCAAAGGGAACGAACATGTTCAGTTCGAAGGTCACTGCAAACGCCATAGGGAACATCTATTCATCACTTCACAGGAAGTCAGTAAAGTCCACTTCAACTGATATACCGTGTTCAGGTAGTAGGGAGCAGTTGTGTAGGAACCCTGTCGAATGGAACGCACCCAAACTAATAGCCTAGGCCTAAGTTAATGCTAACGCTACTTTTATTAATAGAAACGCATGTCCATCCATCTGACCTATTTACCCATTTTGTTTGAGTGTAAACAGATCGTTGTTGCTGTTGTGTAAGTATTTGATTGACATCTTGACAGATTCTCAGCATTTGCTTTGGTTATGGTTAAAGTTAGTTATGGTAAAAACTTTACCTTCACTAGATCACTGATAAATTGTATAACAGCAGAATGATTGGCAGATTACAGAGATGAAGAACAGACATAAAGGGAAACGTTTTTCCTTCATACATTTATCTTTATGGCCATCTAACTTTTGATATATGTAATAAATAATACCAATTTGTTCATCAATTTCAAATTTACATATTCATTTGATTCAGATTAGTCAGTGAATCATATATGTGATTTTTTATTTTTCTCCCTTTTACTTTTATGTGAACACATGTCTTTAAAAATGTTGCCAGTTTTGCATCATTATTGTAATTTCGCTTTAGATTGTGTAAATAATCTGTATTGACTAAGATATTCAGTGATGCTTTTTTCTTCTTCCTTTTTTCACTTTAGAAAACGGTCATTGCCTCTGCTTTGTAAGTATTCTTTTTGATTCACGATTTCCAAATTCTCACACACCTATGTAATATGTAAGATGGTTATTTTTTTTTTGGTGATTATTTTTTTCATCCGTTTTGTTTTTCTCTTAACAGCTAAAATAATCCCAAAGGCTCTTTTAAGAGCCATCTGCCATCACAGGTGCGTACATATGTGTTGCTGTCACTCAAGTTACTTTTGATTCACATGCCCTGCTCATCCACTCAGAAGAGGCAAGCTTCACATTCTGCTGGTTTCATGCAGTTTCTTTATTATTTTATTTTAATATGGATCAAATTTAATTTTTTTCTTGCATTCACTTTTATGGCTATCTAAATTTGTTATATGTAATAAATAATACCAATTTGTTCATCAATTTTAAATTTACATTATCATATGATTCAAATTAGCCAATGATATTTTAATGCCAAGTTCTCCCGAAAGGGCCGTCATTTTTATTTATTGAATTGTCTTTAATGATTTTAGCTGATTCATGTGTGTTTTTATATCCTTTCCCAGCTAGTAAAAATTGTGCGGACCAAAAGCGGCCCGATTAACGATAAAACACTTGGCCGATCCTCGGCATGAATCTAGGTCCGATTCGAGGTGTTTATACTTGACGCGCTCTCCGTTGTCCTATTCCTTGAAACGACAGGGGACGACTCAAGTAACTGTCCTCTATCCATCAGGAATCAGTGAGAAGAAGAAACGCATGACAATGTTTATTTTTAGTATTCCACCACCAATACAAAAATAATCATGTAAAACCCAGTAAACTCTGAGATTATTACTTGTGACATTACAAAAAAATAAGTATATGGGATTGGGAACTATGTATATGTATGCATAGAACTAATTATGCTCTCTTAAATATTTAAATACATTCACTAAACATGTTTCATTAAGTTTCATGTACATTAGTATTAAACATGGACCATTGTTCATTTAAAAGGCTTTTTTTGCTATTGTATGCTAAATTTTTAAAATGTAACTAATTTAGACGTGCAAACTGGGTGCTGGTGTGATGAGAAGTTTGCACTCGGCTTTGTTTTTGAGAGAACATTTCATTTTAAAACCTTTCTGCAGGCCAGTAGATTATTATTTAGTGTACACATGAGTGGGGTCAAGTTAAACATTTTAGTTTGAATTTTATTTTATACTGTGCATTGTGCTAAATAAATATTTGCATAATTTGTAATTGATTTATTCTTTGAAAATGTTATATTAATTTATGCAATTGCAATGCCTTGATTTTAGTAAAGTTTGTACACAGTCATAGCCATAAATGCAATGATACTAATAACCCACAGGGCCTCCCCACACCCGGAGTTTCGAGGTCCAACTCGGTTTGGTTCCCGAGATAGACCCCGTTATATTTAAGGAACTTTTGGACAAAACGGTCAATATCTCGGAAATGACGAGTCCCAGCGGACCGTCCTTTGGGGTGGTGAGTGGCCCCTAGGGGCCCTCTCAGACCCCAGAGTCCCGAGGTCCTGGGACCCTTCCTTCTGAAGTGACCCCTTTTGTGTTGGGCCCCATATTTCGGCCCGTGGGGGCGCTAGAGCCTCGGGCTAGGGCCCGTTGGATAGGGCCCCTAGGGGCTCCAAGCTGACCCGAGTTTGGTGCATCTGGGCTGCTTGGTCACAGAGTTATAGCAGTTCAAAGTTCAGAGTGCTTGCATTGAAACATGTTGCAATTGGACACATAGTGGGTTCGTGGACAGTGGAATTATGGGATGGCACTTGGCTCTATGGATTCAGGGGCCCCATCTGAGTTCAGATACATGTTTGTCACCATGACAGGAACTTTAATTCATTGTCAATCAAACACACATTTCTGATAAAAATACAAAGGAGCAGCAACGTAACGTTTTATTTATTTATGAAGCCCCACTTGCTCCTAGGGACACCAAATTTGAATCACATTTAGAACGGGCTGAGACCTTTCCAGGGAGACCATCCACGGCCCCGTGGGCCCCCGGGGTCAGAGCTAGAGATTAAAACGTTAATTTCTATTGTCGAAAACTCAACGGATCCAGACGTGGGCTCTTTGGAAGCGTCTATTTGAGCTGAAAAGAATGGTAAAAAAAATCGTCCCGATTGGCCGCGTTTTCGCGGAGATATGAGACAAAAACCGTCGGGGATTTTCAAAAATGGCGGCCGAATTCCAAAATGGCGGCCCTCATGTCGCGGGACAAAATCGTCCGTATCTCGGGGACCCGGGCGAGTTGGACATCGTGGGTGGGCTCTTTGGAAAGGCCTTATCCGCCACTCTAATCTATTAAAGTGTGGGGAACGTGGAGAAAGTGGCTCCTGAATAAATGACCTTTTCCCCTCCACCATGTGCTTGTACATTAGGTTATTGGACACCTTGTGGGTTCGTGGACAGTGGAATTATGGGATGGCACTTGGCTCTATGGATTCAGGGGCCCCAGCTGAGTGCAGAAAAGTAGTTTTCATCCAAATATTTTGAAAGCTATGCTTAAAACCACGTGTCCAAAAACCCACTAAGTGTCCAATAACCCACTATTTTTCATATGTACTAACCCCGACCTTAAAGGTCAGTGTTAGTACATTTGAAAAATAGTGGGTTATTGTACAAATAGTGTGTTTTTGGACACGTGGTTTTAAGCATAGCTTTCAAAATATTTGGATGAAAACTATTTGTCTGCACTCAGCTGGGGCCCCTGAAATCCATAGCACCAAGTGCCATCCCATAATTCCACTGTCCACGAACCCACTATGTTTTGCAATGTAATAAATGGTACGTGGGTCATCCCACGAACACACTATTTGTCAAATAACCCTCTATATTTGAAAAGTACTTAACCCGGCCTTCATGCAGTCGACCCCTGAGCGTGGTCCAATAAGCATCAAAAAAGACAAGACAAGTGAAACTTTTAAAAGATTTATTTATGAACTGATTTGAATAACTGGACTCCTCCTCCTATTCAGTGTAGGGCGATGCCCTCATGTTGGGTTGGCCTCTCCTGCAAAAAAAGAGAAAGAGACAAAGAGTCAGCAAACCCCACACCCACTCAAACTTAAACAGACCCACCAAAAGATGTACTTACTGAGTGGGATGTGTCCTCTTTTGCATCCTCCGTGCCCTCGAGTGCCTCCTCCTCCTGAAGTCGAGGGCATGGAGGACCCGCGCCTCCTGAGCTCCCGCGGTTGTCAGGGGTGGAGGTGGCAGCGGCTCCTGTTGCCGCCTCTCACTGAACCTCCTCAGGGTCGCGTAGCGCCGTCTCATGGTGCCGAGGGCCCTTCGGAGGTCAGCCACCTCCCTTGTCATCTCCGCCAGGACAAGCTTAAGGTTCACCCCCGGTACTGGTCCTGGTCCGGGTGGTGCTCCTCCTGCTCGCCGCCCCCATCATCCACCAAAAACTCCTCCTCCGAGTCTACGTAGTCCATGCCGTTAAAGTGGTAAACCAAAATTGTGTCCTCCATCATTGCAAATTAAAGTTTGACCTGTGTGGGGCTCTTTTATAAACTTTTTGAGAACACTGTCCAGAGTGGACTGGGAGTGGTCGTCCAATCAGCAGGCAGGCCACTCTCAACTGAAAGGACCGTCCAAAGTGGACTGGGACTGAGGACTGTCCAAAGTGGACTGGCACTTTTTTAGACTAATATTACATAATTTATGGCTGTAATGTAGATTAATGTGTGGATTTTAATTGAGACACAATGATCAAATCTAGTTTGATGTGTTCAAACGAGTGTGCTTAGTACAGTAGAGGTGAAAACTCACTCACTGTACTCAAGTTGTGTGAAAGAAAGTGCTCATTACAAAGCAGATGACACTTTGTTGACCCATTAAAGACAAGAACACAATGAATACACACGCACACTGAAGAAAAGAACGTTAAAACTTTATAAAACTGTATAAAAACTGTAAAACACAACAAAAACTCAAAAATAATTAAAATTTAGAAGGAAGTCAGGGAGGAGATCTTCTGAAAAACAAAACGAAACATCGTTTTAGTGGAACGCTTATCGAGTAACCACGGCAACATTAAGAATCGTGCTGACAAACGGACTCTTACCGGTGTCCACACTCTGGTGCTCCGGTGCCAGCGCTGTGGACCCGACGGCGGTCAGCTCCGCCGTTCCCGGAGTGTTTTCTTCTGAAAAACAAAGCGTCGACTTAGTGGACCACTCGTGTATTATGTGCAGCGCTATCAGAACCGCGATGACACGGGGGATTCATACCTGTGGTGGTGAACTCCAGGTCAAAGGGGGTCCACAGCGCTGGCACCGGATTTGCATATGCAAATAGCTCATCTGAAAGACAAACCGTCTGTTTTAGTCATCAACAATCATCGATGATCACCGTTATCAGGATTGTGACGATCGACGGATCCATACCAATAAGTTCCTGTACGTCAGGGTCGTGCCCAGACTCGGGTGGCGGCACCTAAAGGAACGCCGGCTCCAGGGACCGGGCCTCGGCCGGGAAAACCAACAACAAACAGACAGCTGTATCCCACACCAATTTAAAACACGGGGCCAGTTTTAATGCCGACTTACCGTCAGGTCCCTGTGACCCTTGATCAGGTGTTTTTCTGGGTACCTGACGACCTTGCCGCAGAGCAAACAAGCTAAATCCATTAGCTTTACTCTGCGGCGGGCATACCTCATGATTATTGCCCTTTGCTCGAGGTTGAGCATGGCGTGGACGTCCCTCAAGTGCTCGCCGATGTATGCCACCCGAGCTGGGCACATGGTGCATTGTACAGCTGTGAGAAAAAATGTGCCAAAAAAGTCAAACACGCACACACACATTTTAACTATTTATTTAAGTCCACTTGATAAATAAATTCTAACTAAAGAAAATTAAAAAATTAAAAAAGAAATGAATTACAGCACAAACACGCACACACACACCTACACACACACACACACACACATTTTAACTATTTATTTAAGTCCACTTGATAAATAAATTCTAACTAAAGAAAATAAAAAAAATTAAAAAAGAAATGATTTACAGCACAAACACGCACACACACACCTACACACACACCGATACACACACACCGATACACACACACACACACACACACACACACACACACACACACACACACACACACACAAGTTTTCAGTACAAACACAACATTTTACTGTTTTGCATTTCTATTAGGGCTGGGCGATAATATCACACGATATTGTATGCGCGTCTAATCAGTAAAGCCGGTTCATTGATTAGTAGTATCGATCTGTGTTGTACTACTTTCATGTTATCACTGTGAAGCTGCTTTGATACAATCTGTATTGTGAAAAGCGCTATATAAATAAATGTGACTTGACTTGACTCTTCCATGTTGATTTCTTCTCTCGGTGAAATATTCACTAAAGTTGGACAAATACATGGAATCAGTTTTGGGATAGTTTCTCAAAGTGATATGATAAATCTGAATATACACCGGTTGATGAAAAACAACAACAACAACAAGGCAATGTACCCAAATCTGCAACATGCATGTGAGGCATCATCCATTTCCATGGCACCACTTTGTGGGTCAAGCACAAAGATTGTTTCAGATTTAGCATCCAGGTACTAGGATAAATAAATAATACATTGATCTTCTTAATCTTCTTATTTCTGTTCACAATAATAATAATAAAAAAAAATAATAATACAGTGTCGTTCTAACATTCGTATCTGAATGCTAATGGAGTAGAATAATACACAGTCGCTTTTACCTACCACAAACTTCCAGTGCACATTGTTTACATTTACAAAAGTAATTGCCCCATCATATTTCTCAAAGTTTACCTATAGGACAGAAAATTGAACTGTTATTTTTGCATAGATGTAAAGACTCAAAAACATTCTGGAATTACTTACTTTTCGTAAACCTTGTCGTGCCAGTTGCTGCTCTGTACCATGCAGAATTACATATGTGGTATAATGACTCAACTGGTATAGGGGAGTAGTTGAACCCTTTGTGTTGAGAATGGCCCGAATGTAACTCTCTATTGCTTGAATCCATCAGCAAGTAGAAAAAAATTGCAACATTGACACTGAAATTACACATATTCTGTCCCAAAAGCTATACTGTCTTACTTTTTAATAAAATAACTTGTCATAATGAGGTTACCTCTCCAAAGACCCATTTATGGGGCTTCAATGTCTGGAATGTTTTATGATGGAGCAGGTATTCGTTTTTTTCTTCTGTGTCCTGCATAATAGCTACAAGTAGCTCCATCGGTTTATTTGTCCACAGCACGTCAACCGGCAATGACATAAACATGAATAATTTGTCTTAAATTATATATTACAATTTAAATTAAAATGCTAAAATGCACTTTTTATGCTATGTTATTATTATTCTTACTTCTTTCTCTGAAGGGGTGACGTCTGCTGGAACATTACAGGGATCATGTGCTGACCCTTGTACCTCTTCCTTCGTAGTTGTTGGAGGAACAGATATTGTGTGGCTTTTTTTTCCTTTTCTTTTTGTGGGGGACTGGCACTGTGTGTGGAGCAGAGTAAAATTTTGACTTTCTAACTGGGAATCTTGCCTCTTTCCTCTTCCTTTCCTCTGTGCAGCAGTTTTTGCGCATGCGCGTGCGACCGGTATTTGTGTTTGTAGCTCCGGAGAATTTCTTCATCAATCCTTGATTTGCTTCTTTTCCACTCATTTATAAACAAGCACCTTCGATTTTTATATCATGTGAACTTATCCTCGATACTATTCCTCATAAAAAACAATTCGATTGCTCTGACATCGCTACTTATTTCCAAACTTCCGAATCTCGGCTACTAGCCTTTAGCCCGCTAGCATTTCACGCGTGGTCTCTCGCCTATCGGCCGTCTCCTTACACACCCGTTTCACTAAGGATACTGGTTATATCCGGCATTTTGTCCTAAATTAGTAGTGATATTTGTAGTATCACTACTAATTTACTGTTCATCCGTTATAATGGCGAACGAATCAGATGCGTGTCTAACCTTACCTTTGAGTGCAGGTGAAGACACATTCGAGCTCTTCTCGGTGAAGCAGGAGCTGGAATACGTCGAGAAACAGATCCGTGGTCTGCTGGTGAAGAAAGCCGAGCTGTTGGATCGGCGCTCAACGCTTGAAGCATCACGCGCCGACGCTCACAAATCAGTGGTTAGTAATATTAACTCTTTGAACCCGACTTCCTCGACTCCGTGTGTTCATCTGCCCAGAAGGACGCGACCATCTCTGGCTTCATTCACCCCGGCACCGACACAACACCATGGACCATGGATCACACAGCGGAAGACTCGAGCCAGGACCAGAGCTGCCTCTCCGCCCCTCCCGGTCTTCGAGATCTCCACTCGGAACCGCTTCTCCCCTCTTCGCGAGCCGGAACGCGACGACGCCGTGATCATCGGCACGTCCATGATCCGTCATGTCCACGCTACCTCGGATAAAGGTAAGGTGTGGACTCACTGCTTTCCTGGTGCTCGTGTTCTTGATGTCGTTGCACAGGTTCCCGAGATCCTGAACGATAAGCGCGTCGGAGCTGTTGTGCTGCACGCGGGAGTGAACGATATCAGGCTGCGGCAGACTGAGGTACTGAAGAAGGACTACATGTCCCTGATCAACTCGGTACGCAGCACAGCTCCTGAAGCAACGATCATCGTGTCTGGACCGCTCCCCACGTACCGACAAGGACAGGAAAGGTTTAGTAGATTATTTGCATTAAATGAATGGTTAATGTCACTGTGTAATGACCAGAAACTGCTCTTTGTAAATAATTGGAATCTGTTTTGGGAGAGACCCAGGTTGTATAGTTCAGATGGTCTCCACCCCAGCAGAATCGGAGCGGCTGTTCTGTCGGACAACATCTCCAAGATGTTACAGACCAGATGACTAAGTCAAAGTCCAAAACACACCCTTTGTTGCCCAAACTTAACTAATTTGCACAGTGTGGAACATTATATAGAAACCGTGTCTATTCCTCGTTTAGTGAAACCAAACAATAAATGTAGTGCAGGATCTAGCAAAAATCTTATTCTAATTAAACCAGAAAATCTAAATATCAGTGAACAAAAACAATCTCTAAAGTTAGGTCTTCTAAACATTAGATCGCTCACACCTAAGGCGGTTATTGTAAATGAAATGGTCACAGATAATAATTTCGATGTTCTGTGCCTTACTGAAACCTGGCTTAAACCAAATGAATATTTCGGTCTAAATGAATCTACTCCACCAGGATACTGTTATAAACATGAGCCCCGTCTGATCGGTCGTGGCGGCGGTGTTGCAACAATTTATAAAGATATTTTTAATGTTATTCAGAAAACAGGTCACAGGTTTAATTCATTTGAAGTACTTGTGCTAAATGTTACGCTCTTAGATGTAAGAAGGAAATCCATATTATCTCTAGCCTTGGCTACTGTATATAGACCTCCAGGGCCATATGCAGATTTCCTAAAAGAGTTTGCAGACTTTCTCTCAGATCTATTGGTGAATGTCGATAAAGCAGTAATTGTTGGAGATTTTAACATTCACGTAGATAATACAAATGATGCTTTAGGTGCTGTGTTTACAGACTTATTAAACTCCTTTGGGGTCAAACAAAACGTCAGTGGCCCCACTCATCGTCTAAATCATACACTAGATTTAATTATATCGTACGGAACCGATCCAACTGACATAGATATTATACCGCAAAGCGATGACATCACTGATCATTACATGGTGACTTGCATAATACGCACTGCTGAAATATGTCATGTTGCACCACGTTATAGACCAGGCAGAACAATCCTTCCAACCACTATAGATAGATTCTCAAATACCTTACCTGATCTATCTAAATTGCTAAGTGAACCCAAACAAACAGATGAATTAGAGGAAATGACTAGCAGTTTGAGCACCATTCTCTCTAGTACATTAGATATTGTTGCACCAATTAGACTAAAAAAGGTTAGAGAGAAAACTAAAGCACCCTGGTACAACAGTGATACGCACGCTATCAAGAGAGAAACCCGTAAGTTAGAGCGTAAATGCAAACAAACTAACTTAGAGGTCTTTAGAATCGCGTGGAAAGACAGTATGTCACGTTATAAAAAGGCTCTAAAAACAGCCAGGGCTGAACATCTCCGCAAACTAATCGAAAATAACCAAAATAACCCAAGGTTTTTATTTAACACCATGGCTAGACTAACAAACAAACAGACATCACCAGAGCAAAATATACCGTTACAGTTAAGCAGTAATGACTTTATGAATTACTTCAACGAGAAAATAGAAAGCATCCGAAACACAATTATAAATGTACAATCCTCTATGGTGTCTTATGATTCAGCCGCACTTATGGCCCCTCTAGAACAACTACACCGCTTTACAACGATAGGACAGGAGGAGCTAAATAAACTTATCACTGCATCTAAACCCACAACATGTTTATTGGATCCAATACCCACTAAACTACTAAAAGAACTATTACCTGCAGTAGAAGAGCCTCTCCTCAATATTATTAACTCGTCTCTATCTCTAGGTCATGTTCCAAAAATATTCAAGCAGGCAGTAATAAAACCTCTCATTAAGAAACCGCAATTAGACCCAAAAAAGTTAGCGAATTACAGACCCATTTCAAATCTTCCATTTATGTCCAAAATATTAGAAAAAGTTGTGTCCGCTCAACTATGCTCTTTTTTGCAAGAAAATGATATCTATGAAAAATTCCAGTCAGGATTCAGACCGCATCATAGCACTGAAACTGCGCTAGTTAAAATTACAAATGATTTACTTTTAGCTTCTGACCAAGGCTGTATCTCAGTACTAGTCCTACTTGATCTCAGCGCTGCGTTCGACACTATAGATCATAAAATACTCTTGGATCGACTACAAAACTACACTGGTGTTCAAGGACAGGCATTAAGCTGGTTCAGATCGTATTTATCGGACCGTTATCATTTTGTCTGTTTAAACGGGGAAAAATCAAAGATAACGTCAGTAGACTATGGAGTACCGCAAGGATCAGTTTTAGGCCCTCTGCTATTCTCAATATATATGCTGCCACTTGGTAATATTATAAGAAAACATGGAATTAATTTCCACTGTTATGCTGACGACACTCAATTATATATTTCATCACGACCAGACGAAAACACTAACTCCTCTAAATTGACAGAGTGTCTCAAAGATGTAAAATGCTGGATGACGCGTAACTTCCTGCTATTAAATTCAGATAAAACGGAGGTATTACTTATTGGTCCAAAAAACCACCCACAAAATCTCTTACAACAAAACCTTAGTATAGACGGATGTCCTGTTACCTTATCCACTACAGTAAAAGACCTGGGTGTTATACTAGACCGCAACTTATCTTTCGAAAATCATGTTTCATATGTTACAAGGACAGCCTTTTTCCACCTTAGAAACATTGCTAAGCTACGTAACATGCTATCTCTCTCTGATGCAGAAAAGTTAGTTCATGCATTCATGACCTCGAGACTAGATTACTGTAATGCTTTATTAGCCGGTTGTCCTGCATCCTCAATAAACAAGCTACAGTTAGTCCAAAATGCAGCTGCTAGAGTTCTTACTAGGTCAAGAAAATATGATCATATAACACCGATTTTATCATCTCTGCACTGGTTACCTATTAAGTTCCGTATCAACTACAAAGTATTACTACTGACCTATAAAGCCCTAAATGGTTTAGCTCCTATGTACTTAACAGACCTTCTCTCGCCCTACAATCCACCGCGTTCCTTAACCCCCTGGGGTCGACCATATCGCCCGCGATATAAGCACACTTTTTTCCTTATCAGTGCAAAAAAGACTCAAATTACTCTGTTGATTTTTATCTTACATATAAGTGTTATACATCATTCGATCCTGTGAAGTGTGTATTTTTTTTGTGGAACCTCACAATAAAAACAAAGTGTTGTGTTTTTCGCCAAATAAACAATAATAAACATGATGCACGTTCGGCGTTCTCTCTTTTAGTGAAGTCCATTCTAAAACGCGTCCGAAAAATACACTGTTACTCACTCAATACTTGTCACAGAGACACGAGACATATGTCTTTTTAAAGCTTGTGTTCTCTTCTTTTAAATGAAGTAATTTATTAAAAAAAATAAATATTTCCAGTTTATGTAATCCGTTTGAAACCAAGGAGAGGCACAGTTTTTTCGTTCTCAGTTCATTATCTTTAATTAGCTGAGACCGCCACGCCTCCAGCGCTTTTCACATGGTAAAATGGGAGATCTAATGTTATGCAAAGCATACGCCCACCGATCAGTGGCATAAAAACACAAAGTTTTTGGCACGCTACTCCGCCGAAAAGGTCCTTCAGATGATTCTACACAGCGAGGAAGATTTCACCTTTTCCTCTGAGGAAGATTCCTGCAACTCGGACGACGAACGGCTGCATTTTGAAGAACGCGTTGACCCCGCCGAGGATTTCATTTCGGAGTAAGTTGTTTAGTGTTGTATAATTCATTTTCTGATCATATAGAGCTCATATGAATTTTCCGACTATTTTGAAAAGATTGCCTCACATCATTCGGGCATAGTATAGGCTACCTAGCCTACGCTTGTATATGTTTTGAATGTGATATAGCCTGTTACTCTCTAAACAAATTTGTTGGGTTATTATATTATCTAATACTATGCGTTATGTATTTTGTTAACAATTACATGTTTAGGTTATATAGCCTACTGATTACGTTAAATATGTTTCAGCCTCCGGTAAAATATGTGATCTCTAGCCTGTCTAAATACAATACATTTTTATATATAACTGTTCATAATGTATTTAGTTTGCTAATAACTGCTTATGTTAATGTGTTTGAGAGAGATATATTTCAGGCTCCGGTAATTAGGTCTAAATACAATATATCTTGGCCTATAATTGTTCAGCTTTGGTTACCCTAGACACTATATCATGCGTAAATAACTTAGGCGTGCCTTATGCACAGATGTTTGTGAATACAGGTGTAAATGTTTGAAATGCGTTCGCAAACGGGCCATCCACTAAATGCGTGCATCAACAGCCTACTCGCGGTGACGCGACGCGTCGGCCCATTAATATTTCTCCGTCCCATATGGCCCATCAACAGATATAAATGTTCGGTTAGCCTATGACACTATCATGGCCTCGTGAATACAGGTGTAAATGTTTGAAATGTAGTGATGTGTCATTCACGAACTATCCGTTCATTGAGTAGGCTATTTCATGTATGGCCCATCTATAGATATTTCGCCTTTTTGTGTTTACAGAATAATAATGTAAAAGTTGTATTTTGTTTACTTTTAATAATGTAAAAGTTCCCATTCTTGAGTGAAACTACAAAAAACTTATTTTTTTTATCCATACCCATTATTTTTCCATCAGTTTACTTTGGATAATGCTAACAGTTTATTTTATTTTAATTTCTCAGGAATGTCTCAGCATCCCGTTCTCCTTCGCCAGCACCACGCAGAGGGACACGCAGGTGTCGTTCAGTTCTCGGTGCGATGGACAATTTCTACACAAGCCCAAAGCTCCTAAAAGACTTGTTTGCAATGAAGTTTGGTGCATGTGGGACTTACAGGGACAACAGGAAGGACTGCCCTAAGAATGCAGCTAATTCACTCTCTAAAAAATCTGCCAGAGGATCCATCAGGTGGATTCGGGATGGACCTCTTGTTTTTGTGAAGTGGATGGACACTCGAGAGGTATCTGTCTGTTCTACCATCCATCCTGCTTATACGGGAGACACTGTGCAGAGGAGGGTGAAAACACAAGATACATGGAGGACAAAGACATTTCCATGTCCTGCACCTGTGACTGCATACAATCAGAACATGGGCGGTGTTGACCTGTCTGATCAGCTGTTACAGTACTACACTGCACAACACAAAACAATGAAGTGGTACAGAAAGATTTTTCTACACTTCTTGGGCATTGTTTCCACCAACTCTTTCATTGTGCACAAAGAGCTACATGGTAACATGTCACATAAAGAGTTTATGGAGCAACTGATCACAGAGCTCTGTGGTGTGTCACAGAAAACTGCATAATAGTGACCATGTACCAGTTCCAGGAGCTGAGCTGACATCAGATGAAAGGAATGTTGCCACACTTGGTCGCCGGACATGTGTTCATTGCAAAGCAGTGCGTGGTAAAACGCAATTAACACCATGGAAATGCCAGGCATGTGATGTTCACTTATGTCTTCAGTTGAAAAGGAACTGTTTTCAAGAGTGGCATAAAGATGTGTGACTGTGTTACTCTTAATTTATTATTATTATTTTAAATATTAAAAATAGGAATGTGTCCAAACTTTTCACCTGTACTATGTTTATGTATGTAGCACTCTGGTCTTGTGAGGCACAATATTTAGTTCCTCCACATGGAGGAATTACAATAAAACAGAAAACATAACCTTTGAATCTCCTCTCATTCTTAGTTCAGGCTGCCTCACAGCAGCTTGATGGGCCATTAGCCGCTGGGGGAGTGTCTTCTGTCTCCCCTGGTGTAAATCTCACTTAATATTCATGGCCATTGACACTCCCACGCATACAGCAGTGCTGACACAAAAACTGACTTGCAATATTTAAATTGTTATATTGTGGTTTGTGAAAGTGTGGTCAGAATGATTTTCACATCATTTTGTAGTAAAAATTCTAGCCTACAAGAATAGTGAGTCAAAAGTCTTGTGAACAACTGTTCAGTATTTGTTAAATGGCCTTATTGCAGTGACAATTTTTTTCCTAAAACTAACTTACCACGCATAATATTTTTTTTCTATAAAATGCAAACATGTACATCTATTTTGCTCATGTATTATTGTAGCAGTGTTTGTGCTGAATATAGCATAATTATATGTTGGCCAATGGTATGTTGTAAGTAGCTGAAATAAGCAAAAATGTCAGGGCATGTCAAAACTTCTCAAGGGCCCCAAACACACCTCAGACCCCAGGGGGTTAAAGTGAAAATATAAGTGTCAAGAGCCCAACTAAAGCAGACAATGATCTCCATAACGGTGGCTGAAAATTTGTGATTGTCCTTCAGTGATTCTGCTTGTTATCATCAGGTGTCTTCAATAATGCTCAATCATCACTAAATTAATCACTTAATTATCTCATTAACTTTAACACTCATATCGTCCATCTGAAAGCATGTGAATGTGATTTACTACTAATCAATGAACCGGCTTTACTGATTAGATGCGCAGACAATATCGTGCGATATTATCGCCCAGCCCTATAAAGGATATATAATATAATTAGGGCTGGGCGATAATATCGCACGATATTGTTATGTGCATCTAATCAGTAAAGCCGGTTCATTTATTAGTAGTAAATCACCTTCACCTGCTTTCAGATGGAGCGGCATTCACTACAAAGAGCCGTAGATCACTGACAAGCTGAGCCAAATCGCGTTAATATCGAGGACATATCGATAGCGATATTTAATGCGATATGGCTCAACTGGTCAGTTAATTACGGCTCTTCGTCACGACAAAATCTCCCGTGTTAAACTAATCCACCTGGGGGTGTATATAAGTCCACACTCAAGAGTGTTAAAGTTAATGAGATAATTATGTGATTAAATGAGTGATGATTGAGCATTATTGAAGACACCTAAAGCAGAATCACAAGGAAAAAATCAAAAAAAATTTAAGCCACCGTTATTGAGATGAGTGTTTGCTTAAGTTGGTCTTCTTGACCCTTATATCAAAAATTTTATATTTAATTTGCTATTGCATCTGAGTTAATCCTGTCAGATGAACAAAGATAAACAATTATAAAATGATGTTAGTTACATAATGACTTTCATCATTTAAAATTTATGTCTATGATTTATTTTGTTGGTTAGTGTATAATAACTAGGGATGAGCGAGTACAGCATTATCTGTATCTGTATCTGTATCTGTTAACCATATGAATTATCTGTATCTGTATCTGTACTCGGACTGGGCGGGGCCTAAACCCGGAAGTGGGTCGGATAGTCTTGAAATGGGCGGGGCTTTAACTGGTATGTTATTTTAAGCATGCAATTGATATGGGTTGATCAGAAATTGTTATATTTATTGCTGATAAGAAAACTATTTACATGACAGCATCAATATTGAGCTTCAGATCAATTGTTTTGATCACGATAACAAACAAACTACAGAACAAGTTTTGCAACAATGAATACAACACATGTGGCTGCAATTATGAAGTAAAATGTAATGAACAAGAGTTTTCATCTCAACTAAGGCTGGGTGATATGGACCCAAAAGTCATATCCCATAGGCTGAATTTCGATATACAAAATATAGCCTATCCCGATATTTTTTCTGCAAAGTGAGAGCAAATGTTCAGTCAAAGCCAAATATGACATGTCACAAGTAGTTTTATTGAAACATGAACATTTGCTAAATCAAATGAATAAATAATAAACAGGTTTCTTCACCTTAGAGCTGCATGATTATGACAAAAATCTAAATTGCAGATTATTCCCTTGGAAGTGGAATTGTGATTTATTAATTGGTTTATTTATTTTGTTAATACAAAGTTGGTATGAGCCATTACAGTCATTTAAAGAAAAATAGGGGCATTACGGGGTTAATATGGAAACGAAATTACCATGGTGAATAGTGAATACACAATACTAACAAGAACTGTTTATGAAACATGGAAACTGCTCCTGGTGAATAGAATGAAAATCATAACTGCATTGCTTTTATTTCGTGTAATTTACAACGTAACGGTGTTGCATGCTCATATAGTTTCTTTTAGTGAGGCGATCCAACGTGCGGCCGCGCGCCGCCGCATTTGCGCGTGCAATTGAGTGTGCGCTACGACCAACGTTACAGTATAACGGCTGACAGGACAGAAAGTCCGTTTTGCTGAGATGAAAGACTTTATTTCATAACATACATGCTTTAATCAAGCACGCAAAGTGGAAAAGGAGTGGCTGGGGCGCGGGGAGCAGTGCAGAGAGCTCTGGGTCAGCAGCACTCAGCAGCTTGCTTGGAGCAAAGGATCACAGCGCAACCTGAACCGTTATGCAATATGATCTAATTACATATCACATTTAATATATATATATATATTCTTTATTTTGATATATCGCTCAGCCTTAATCTCAACCTAACTTTTTTTTTTTTTTTTTTTTTTATCCGAGCACAGATATTGACTCGTATTACTCGTATAATGTTCGTACTCAACAAAAGTGCTTTATCCGTACCGGATACTCGTTTCAGCCGAGTATCCGGCTCAACTCTAATAATAACTGAGATTCTGCATAAACATCCGGAATGATAAATATAATGTAATTTCTCAAAAGTTGTTTAAAAAAAATCTTTCTTTAAGGCACACACAGACCTCAAGATTCAGTCAAAGCTTCTCAACAACGGTGACGAATGGAATATTCAAGTAGGAAAAGTAAATTACATCGACAATTCAGATCATAATTTATTCATACAGCAATGCATGATGGGAGACATTAATGAGTTGTGATTGGTGGCAACATGTCACCACGGATGAGATAGACAGGCTGGTTATTGATCTCTGTGTTTCTGTATAATGATGACAATGATTTGATTAGAATATTTTATTAAATATTTGAGATTATAAGAAAGTACAGATATGTAGCATAACTACAAAACTGTAGCTAACAAGTTAACCAAATCATCTGAATACGTATATTTTTCTGATCATTGCATGATTAGGCTATGTCAAAACATAACCAACACTATCAGATCAAGTTGCCTTTGTTCATTTGACTGTTATAAGTCAAAATCACCAGGCAATCAAAAATTAAAGTGAGAATATAAGTGTCAAGAGCCCAACTAAAGCAGACAATGATCTCCATAACGGTGGCTAATAATTTGTGATTGTCCTTCAGTGATTCTGCTTGTTATCATCAGGTGTCTTCAATAATGCTCAATCATCACTAAATTAATCACTTAATTATCTCATTAACTTTAACACTCATATCGTCCATCTGAAAGCATGTGAATGTGATTTACTACTAATCAAGGAACCGGCTTTACTGATTAGACGCGCATACAATATTGTGCGATATTATCGCCCAGCCCTAAATATAATATAATATAATATAATGTGACTCAGCCGTAGAGTATTGTTTAACAACACTGGTGTGTGTTTACTCATGGTTTATGAGGACATTATTCGGTTAATGTCGCCTCATATGACTATGGTTCACTCATGGTACGGTTAACACACACACAAGTGTTTTTAACAATAGTGTACAGCTAAATCACATTTAGTAGCAATAACATAATTCTAATTCAGATCATGTTATAACGCATGTGAAACTTAATTGTCAAAAATATTAACAAACCTCTTCAGGAGATGTGACTTCACTTCCTGTCAAAGCTGGAACGACAGGCTCATGGACAAGCTGGAAGACAAGGAGAAAGGAGCTAAACAAGGAGAAAGGAGCTAAAATGTGACTCAGTGGTAGACTATTGTTTTACAACAATTGTGTGTATTTACTCATGGTTTATGAGGACATTATTCGGTTATTGAGGACTCATATGACTATTGTATGTGACTCAGCAGTAGACTACTGTTTTACAACACTTGTGTGAGTTTACTCATGGTTTATGAGGACATTATTCAATTAATGTGGACTTATTTGACTATTGTATGTGACTCAGCAGTAGACTATTGTTTTACAACACTTGTGTGTATTTACTCAGGGTTCTCTCATGGTAGAGTTAACACACACAAGTGTTTTTAACAATGCTGTACAGCTAAATCACGTTTAATACCAACAACATAATTTCAATTCAGATCATGTTATAACGCGTGTGAAACTTAATTGTCAAAAGTATTAACAAACCTCTTCAGGAGATGTGACTTCACTTCCTGTCAAGGCAGGAACAACAGGCTCATGGACAAGCTGGAAGACAGAAAAAATCTGAAGCAACTTGATGATGACAGTATAAATTTTTTAATAACATTTGGAAATATTCTACCTTGCACTTGCACCTCGAACGCCATGGCAAGTCATGTCCTCCATAATCATAGATTATCTCTTCTCCCTCATTTATGTCTCTCAGAGCAAATAAACAAAGATGAGGCTTTCCTTGTACTTCAATTTTTCTCATTTTGCCATTTGGCTTTTGACTGTCGTTTACCAATCTACCTAGTGAACCGTCATCAAAGGAGGCATCAATGCTATATGATTAAAAAAAAAATTGTTACAAATTTTCACCAAAGTTATGCTCTAAAAAGGAATACATAAGTAGCAATCACTTTAATCTTCCCCAAAACTGTGTGTGGTATTTGGTTTCAGGGTTGAGAAACACATTTCAAAGGATGACAGGGTTTTACATACAGAAAAATACAGTCTACTTACTAGTAGTCCAGCCCTCGGTGTTTAAAGTGGTATGTATATTCATTTGTTTTTAACTTATGTTTGTCCAATAATGTTCCTTTATAATGAACAATAAAGGAACCTCTTAATATAAATTTTGTGGCAAACACACCCTGACCTAAATGAAACAAAAATCAAGAAGAAACTGTTAAACAATTTAAACTACCGTATTTTCCGCACTTAAAAGCATTTGAAGTTCATTTTCTCAAAAAACGACAGTGCGCCTTATAATACGGAGCGCCTTATATATGGATCAATTTGTTAATTGGATCAATTGGTTTGCCTGCGAACTCACACTCGTGTCCATCTTATGCCCGCTCTTTGACACGGCCAGTTCAACCTTGTATAAATCAGGTTATGTGTTTAAGTCACGTGCCTTATAATCCGGTGGAAAATACGGTAAGGAAAGGTAGGGTAGGCAATTTTGGAAATGCTGGCAAAAGGGCTCGAGACTAACGGCATCCTATTGTCCTGGGGACGATAGAAAATGTGTTTAGGACGAACAGAAATATTCTCCAGGACGCATAAAGTATGAAAGATATTTTGTATGTGTGTTACAGGGCTCGAATTTCGGCGCGGGTATTGCGCATAATTCTAATCATTCTCGCAGGTCTCGGATTTAAAATGCAGGATATTCCCGCAATTGTAATCCACACAGATTCTAAAATCAAATCATTCTTTTAATAATTATCTTCCATGCGCAATTTCACAAACAGCGTTAGTGTTCAACATTGCCAAGTCTTCTCTTCTCTCAAAATGTGTTGTGGAAGGCAAGGATCAAGCGCTGCTGCGATAATACACACTCGCTTTCAGGAGAAGGGACATGACGGAATATACACTTGCACAATTGGGCCTGCAGTGCATCGTGAATTAAGTTTACCATTTGCACGTCTTTTAAGTCTTACCAGTTTAAACATTCAAGCGATTTTAAACTAATCAGTGCTCGCGCGCACTCTGGGAGGACTATGCCGATTATAAATACAATGGGATCTTTTTTGATCAGAGGTGCCTTTCTTTTACACGGCGACAGCGTTTTTGGGGCTTAAAAACTCAAAAAAGTGAAACCACCCTCTTGGAGTGCATACTACATTGAATGGGCTATATGCACGCATAAGTTCCGCATTTGACGCAAGGATGCTCGTCTATTTCCGGTTGTGGAGATTAAAGCGGAGGAAAACCGGAGAAAACGGGATTATGGCAGAGTCTTCAATATTTACTGTCCTCTCGTCTTTGAAACTAAACGTACATACGTTTAGATGCAAATTTTTATATAGTTATGTTTATTTAAAGGGGTGGTTGATTCCAGGTTCACTTTTTGATTTTAAATAGTGTGTAATGTTGCTGATGGTGCATTAACAGTATCTGCAAAGTTGCAGCGCTGAAAGTTCAATGTAAGCTGAGATATCTTTTAAAAAGAGAGTCTTTTAAAAACCAGGAAGTGTAAACGCCTACAAAAACGACTCAATTGGGACTACAACGGGTTATGGTACGTCACTAACCCGCACATTTGCATCAACCACTCCCTTCGGAATATGCATGAAAGGGCATGTGCATATTTCTGCAGCACGTCGAGTGAGTTGTGTTCGCGCAGCTGTCAGGTCTTCTGTGTTTCGAGCTTCCCACGGATGCTATACTTCATCAACAATGGATACAATTTATGTTTGATTATATTCCTGAAAGTGACGATCGTAATCTAGCTCTCTGTGCTGCGCATTTTACGGAAGACAGCTTCCAGAATCTCCACGAGTTCAATGCAGCAAGAAACTGTTAATAAACAATGAAGCAGATCCAACCTTAAAACCAGAGGCAGCAGTTGTTGGACCACAACCTGTAAGTAGGCTAAGACTAAATCGTTTTAAATGTATTTGCATGTATAATTCCAGACGTAACATTAGCCTGTGTTGTATTTATTTATTTATTTTTCAAATGCCAGCGCTGGCTTTATAGCCACTATATGCTACTAGTTATGCTAGTATTTTGTGTCTACGACAAACGGGTACAAAGATTATGGACCTGAATTTTGTATAAGTACTAATGTTTTAAACATATTTTTCATGTATATATGCTTTATGACGTTATTTTCGATTTGATCAAGAACGTAAACTTGCCAACGCTGTTTGTGCTTAACATTAGTAGCCAGTCAGTTGCTATCGTTGCCAGTCAGATGCTATTGCGTAAAACAAACGTGTATATGGTTAAAAAAATATGGCAAATTATCATTCAGAAACGTTTAGCAAGAGCCGTGTGTGGTGTGGTTCTGTTTTACTCTCTTCATCGCGGCTTTCTCGGTCTGATTCTGCCTCAAACTGCTACTGCAGTTCGACACCATTATTTACATCTGGACCGGAGCTGGCGTTTCCCGTAAGGTAATAGGCGTTAACCTTCCGGACAACGTGAGCGACAGTTTAGCCAATCACAACTAGGGCTGGGCGATAATATCGCACAATATTGTATGCGCGTCTAATCAGTAAAGCCGGTTCCTTGATTAGTAGTAAATCACATTCACATGCTTTCAGATGGCCGATATGAGTGTTAAAGTTAATGAGATAATTAAGTGATTAATTTAGTGATGATTGAGCATTATTGAAGACACCTGATGATAACAAGAAGAATCACTGAAAGACAATCACAAATTATTAGCCACCGTTATGGAGATCAGTGTCTGCTTTAGTTGGGCTCTTGACACTTATATTCTCACTTTAATTTTTGATTGCCTGGTGATTTTGACTTATAACAGTCAAATGAACAAAGGCAGCTTGATCTGATAGTGTTGGCTATGGTTTGACATAGCCTAATCATGCAATGATCAGAAAAATAAACATATTCAGATGATTTGGTTAACTTGTTAGCTACAGGTTTGTAGTTATGTTACATATCTGTACTTATTTTTGAGCCAGGAGATCAGGTTCTTGTGTCACGTCTTTTACTTTCTTCTCCTTTCGAGGCGAAATTTGAAGGCCCGTATGTCGTGAAACGTAAACTGAGTGATGAAAATTATGAGATTGCTACTCCGCATAGGAGAAAGTCAACCCAGTTATATCATGTGAACTTACTGAAACCATATTATGAGAAGTCTAGTGAAGATGTCCACCCTGTTCATTCTGCTCTCTGTGCTGTTTCAGATGTTAAAGATGGCTTTTGTTCTGGGCAAAGGGAGAGTGAGGGTATAGACCCAGATGATGGTATTCTACGTGGACGATTAAATAATTCTGACACTTTGAAAAAATTGAACGTTGCTCTTGCCCATTTGTCTCCTTTGCAGATAGCAGAGTTGAGTACTCTTTTGCAGAGTTTCCCGGAGTTATTTGGAGATACGCTGTCTCGAACAGACTGGGCTGAGCATGATATTGATGTGGGTGATGCTTCCCCTATAAAACAGCGTTATTATCGTGTGTCACCAGAAAAACGAGAGTTGATGGAAGCAGAAATTAAGTACATGCAGGAAAATGACATTGCTGTTCCTTCATGTTCAGAATGGGCATCTCCTTGTCTGTTAGTCGGAAAACCTGATGGCTCAGTAAGGTTTTGTACAGACTTTCGAAAAGTTAATACTGTGACAAGACCTGATTGTTTTCCACTACCTCGGGTGGAAGACTGTGTTGACCAGGTAGGTTCCGCTAAGTATGTGACTAAACTTGACTTGCTAAGAGGTTACTGGCAAGTGCCTTTGACCCGGCGAGCTCAAGAAATATCCTCCTTTGTCACTCCATCAGGCCTCTATTCTTACAAAGTTAGGAGTTTTGGACTGCGAAATGCGCCTGCCACCTTTCAACGTCTAATGAACCGTGTGGTATCAGGCCTTGACGGGTGTGCTCTGTATTTAGACGATCTTGTCGTGTTTAGTGACAGTTGGGACTTGCATTTAAAACGTCTGCATGCAGTTTTGAGTCGTCTGTCAGAAGCCAAATTGACTGTGAACTTGGCAAAGTGTAACTTTGCTCAGGCCACGGTTACATACCTTGGTAAAGTGGTCGGAAATGGTGAGGTCCGACCGTTGAATGCAAAAATCCAAGCTGTTCAAAAGTATCCTGCACCTACTACCAAAAAAGAGCTTATGCGTTTTTTGGGTTTAGTGGGTTATTACCGTTCTTTTTGTCGTAACTTTTCCTCAGTTGTCGCACCACTTACCGATCTTTTAAAAGCTAAGACAAAGTTCATATGGTCTTCCAATTGTGTGCTAGCTTTTGAAAATGTTAAATCTTTATTGTGTTCATCTTCTGTCCTTTCTGCTCCTTGCTTTGTAAGGCCCTTCTCTTTGCAGGTTGATGCGAGTAAGGTTGGAGCTGGAGCTGTTCTCCAACAGGCTGATGAGCAGGGGGTGGTTCGGCCTGTCAGTTTCTTTTCGCGCAAGTTTAATTCATACCAACTTAATTATTCTGTGGTGGAAAAAGAGGCTTTGGCGTTGATTTGGGCATTACAACATTTTGACATCTATGTTGGATCAAGTCAACCTGTTGTCATTTATACCGACCATAATCCCCTGACGTTTTTGAACTCTCTTCACTGCCCGAACCAAAGGCTGATACGTTGGTCCTTGTTTCTCCAGGCCTATTGCCTTGATATTCGCCACATCAGAGGGTCTGAGAATGTTGTGGCAGATGCGCTGTCACGGGCCCTATGAATGATGCTTAATGTGTAGTGTAACTTATTAATTTTTTTTTTGCCCTGGCTGCTGTCCTTGGTCAGCTTCTTGGAAGTTATTGGGTTTTCTTTTTGGCTCAAATTGTTTTGTCTATTTGCAGGGATTCTTGACAGACCCCTGTTTTAAGGGGAGGAGTGTGACGACCCGGGTCTTTAGTGTGGTTTTCACCTGCATTGGATGGATTTCTCCGCCCTCCACCTGATTGCATCAGGGACACCTGTTGCCAACTTCCCTTTTCCCCTTTTAAGAGAAGCAAGACGGATGGCAGAGGGCGGGCGACCTATTTGATACTATGATTTGATTCTTGTTTCTTTTGCATGCATCACGACACTACAGCACATTACATTTCCATCCATTTACTCAGCATGCCACTACTGATACCTGACTGCTACATTAAACAGTTTTTGTATAATTTTCTTTATGTTAATAAATAACTTTCTTTAAAAGTTCGGCTTTCTCGTGTGTCCCAATTTTGTTGCGTCCCTTTTGAGCCACGGGGCGTAACATTAGGGAATGCATGTTACGTGTAATACATTACTTTACTCGAAACATTAAAACGAATCTGATTATGTAATGCATGTTACTTCTAACACATTACTTTACTTGTAACATCAACCAAGTAATCTGAATGTGTTATGCCTGGCCCAACACTGCTCATTTCATATGAGATTTAAAAAAATGTATCACTAGGTTTACTCAGAAGAGGGGCTATGCTAGAAATGTGTCCATCTCTAACATAATCAAAATTATCAGCTAATAAGGGTAAATTGACATACTCTGGCACACTGGAGGGAGCATCTGAGTGTTTCCACAGTTGTACATTGACAGGCTGTAGACATTTCTGATGGAATCACATCATCATGTTCTGATATCCAAGATACACGAAGTGCAACTTCTATGCAGGTCAATTGCCTTTGCAATATTTCGGATTTATATATATATTTTCATATATTTTATAGTTTTCACATGATTTGATGTAATTGTATTGATTAGTTTGTTAAATACACATAATTTATCTATTTGATTATTGTATTATGTTTAATACAGTATCTCTTCAGTTTAAACTATAAATGCATGCTGTCCACTCAAGTGGACATCTGGAAATCTCTTTGAAAAATTTGTTTAAAAAAAAAAATCAAATCAAATCTGGTTTTTCATGCCCCAAGAGCAATAAAAACACAAAGGAAAAAAATCCTGACTGAGGATATCATAATTCATGCATGAAAGGGTTAAACATATTTCCTCAACTAGGATTTCTTAGGACTTTTAGTATGTTGTTCTGGACACCTCATAGAAATGATCTATGCTGAAAAAAATTCTTTTACAATTAGTTCTATTTTTAGCTCCAAAATGGGCTACTTTGCCTGGACTATACCTTATACTTTCATTTTGAGGAGCACGGATTCAGCTGATGCAGTAAGTCATTTATTATAAGTGCTTTGTTCTAATCGCGTTATTGAATAGTGTCCACAAAGACTGTTTAAATATCAAATGCGCGTCTGATAGGAAAGAATAGACGAATTCACAGACGCGCGCTGTGCGTTAATTCACTTTCGCTTTCATTTGAACAAGAATCTCATGTGACATCCTTACATTAGTAAGATAACATTATTTATCGATCAAATATCATTTACACTGAAAAATTACAATTGTATAAAATAATGTTATGAAATTTATTTACATTTACATAAGAAACTTGGAAAGAATGATATTACTTTTAAACATTTAACACTAAATCGCCAGTAGGTGGCGGCAGGCGACCGTCTTAATGAGTGAGTCATTGATTCATTCATTCAAACGATTCGTTCAAACGGCTGATCATTCAAGAATGAGAATGATGTTTATGAATGGGTCTTTGAATCTTTGACTCAATCGATTCGTTCAAAATGCTGAATCATTCAGTAATGAAAACAGGTCGAGTGTTCCTGTGACGTGCGCCGTGGTTCTGCTGTGATTATTGTTTGGAACTATTTTCGCTGCTGAAACAGAACAAAAACAGCCATTATAGGCTCTATGAACAACTGCACTACTTCCTGAACTTCAGCCAGCTCCTTGTTTCCTGTATACCATTATTGGACAATTTGATTAATTCAGGTGTGCTTGACCTCAGTAGTCACGGCAACAATAATCAAACACACCTGAATTAATCAATGTGTCCAACAATGCCAGACAGGAAACAAGAAGCTGGCTGAAGTTCAGGAAGTAGTGGAGCTGTGCATAAAGCCTATTGCATCTAAAAGGTAAGTGATTTAATTTTTACTGTTTATTGAACTGTTGTAGGGAATCAATGTCACATTTTCAATCGTGATGGTGTTCAGGAAAAATAATTGAGGTTGTTTAACATATGTTAGAATTATAAACTCTATTTAGATTTTTATAGGCAGTAGCCTATGTTAACTGAGTGTGTTCTGCGCTCATTTGTGTAGATTTCAGGCAGCGTGAACATCAACAGTGTAACCTTACCGTCAGTAATAGTCAACAACACTGACAGTAATGCAGCGCAATATGAAAGAGTTCGTCTTAAGTTTAACAACCTATGAAACTAATACTGAACAATATGAAACTAAAACAACAGAAGCTTAATTTTAAAATGTCTTAGGAACTACATGCAGGATATTTAGAGGTGGATAAACGCAATTGAGAGGTGGATAAACGCACTTTGGAGGTGGGTAAACGCTATTTCCGAATTTGGGAGGTGCGTGAACGGCTTTTATGTGCGTTTACATTCCACTACATCCCTGATCATAGTCCTGAAACTGCAGCCTCGGTTGTGTTCTCTCTATGGCTCTGGGAAACAGTTGAGGAGCCGACCAATCAAAAGTTCTCAGCATGAATATGGTTAAATACTTGCTAACTACATTATATATTCATATATATATACACTACTATCATTACATATAGAGAAGCTAACTTACATTACTTAAATACATAAGTAATGTAAGTTAGTTTCTCTGCTTTTTTTTTTTAACATTTGATGCATATTGTTTGTCATAACTAACCAGCTCACAGAAAGCCTGTAGCTTGAATAGGATCGAATCAATGTTCATTCTATAAATGGCAGATCTGGTTATTATGAAGTGATGAATAGGCCATTCGGCATCTGACTGTGCTGTGATCATATCACCTTTCTGATCTAATAACCAGTATTGTCATTTCTTATACTGCTTCTGTCTGGTTTCGTGAAGTGATGATAGGTTAAATCACGTGCTGTACGTGAGATATCCTATCTCTGATCTAAAAACCAGAATAACAGAAGACATATTTAAAAAGAAAGATTACATTGTTATGAATTAATTCTATATTAATAAATATATAGATACACATGACTCTGGCAATACGAGAAAACATTCTGTTTGATGTATTGACTCATTTGCTTCATGAACTGATTTACTGATTCTTACAGAAGTTTTACCTTTCACTAAACATATTTAGATATATTGAAATTGTCTTCCATTGTGATTTCCTGTATATCTAAATATGATTAGAGCTTCACAGTGAAAGGTAAAATTCCGAAATCTCTGTGTAAACAATGAGTGACGTTGACGCTTCCGGCGGAGCGTTGGACATTGTTCAGTTGGACATTAGATAACTGATTCAGATCACTTGGATATGGCTGTGGTTACAAGAGGTAAAAACGATATAAATACTGTTCGTTTTCTCACACAAACCGTTCGTTTCGTGTCTTAGGCCATCAACGTGTACTTGCATTTACGAGTCATTAAATCATGTTTAATTTGGACTTCTCTGTCCATGCTCTTTGAGGTGGTGACCATAGACCTCCATTAAATGACTGACAGATAAGAACGGTTTGACCGAAAAATGTCAAAATTGAAAATGCTGTGGAAACAAAGACACCTCCATCTTGGATGCCCTTGAGGTAAGATAAAACATATCAAACATTAATTTCAAAGTGAACTATCCCTTTAAGCTCATTGATAATCTCTAATTGTAAACTAACAGTTACAGGACGTGATTGTGTACACAGTTACTTGGAATCATTATACATGAAGAGAAAAAATAAAATAAAAATAATTATAATAAATATAAAAAAGAAACAAATACATTATATATATATATATAATATATATATATATATATATATGTATATATATATATATATATATATATATATATATATATATAACAGAGTTTTAAATAATGTTTATAAATTCATGCCTTAAATGGGCAAACTTGCAATTGGTTGTTGCGTCTCTCGCATCTGTGTGCGTGATATTGTGGGCGGAGTTATGTTACCAGCAAGCAGAGTTTCACATCTCTCCTGCTGGTGAGTCGCATCAAAAAGTGCTGCGTCATTAAAAACAGAGTTTTATGTTTTAAAGTGCAAAGATGGACTGTAATACTGCACACAAGTTCACTTCATGTATCTGTCAGTCCCTAGCTCTGTCAGTTGAGTCAAATATGTTATTTGCGATGGTGAAATGTGTAGGGCTGGGCGATAATATCGCACGATATTGTCTGCGCATCTAATCAGTAAAGCCGGTTCATTGATTAGTAGTAAATCACATTCACATGCTTTCAGATGGACGATATGAGTGTTAAAGTTAATGAGATAATTAAGTGATTAATTTAGTGATGATTGAGCATTATTGAAGACACCTGATGATAACAAGCAGAATCACTGAAGGACAATCACAAATTTTCAGCCACCGTTATGGAGATCATTGTCTGCTTTAGTTGGGCTCTTGACACTTATATTTTCACTTTAATTTTTATTTGCCTGGTGATTTTGACTTATAACAGTCAAATGAACAAAGGGAAGTTGATTTGATAGTGTTGGCTATGTTTTGACATAGCCTAATCATGCAATAATCTGAAAAATATAAGTATTCAGATGATATGGTTAACTTCTTAGCTACAGTTTTGTAGTTATGTTACATGTCTGTACTTTCTTATAACCTCAAATATTTAATAAAATATTTTAATCAAATCACTGTCATCTTTATACAGAAACACAGTTATCAATAATCAGCCTGTCTATCTCATCCGTGGTTACATGGTGCCACCAATCACAACTCATTAATGTCTCCCATCATGCATTGCGGTATGAATAAATTATGATCTGAATTGTCTATGTAATTTACTTTTCCTACTTGAATATTCTACTCGTCACCGTTGTTGAGAAGCTTTGACTGAATCTTGAGGTCTGTGTGTGCCTTAAAGAAAGATTTTTTTAAACAACTTTTGAGAAATTACATTATATTTAACATTCCAGATGTTTATGCAAAATCTTAGTTATACACTAACCAACAAAATAAATCATAGACATAAATTTAAACGATGAAAGTCATTATGTAACTATCATCATTTTATAATTGCTTCTTTTTGTTTGTAATCCTTTGACAGGATTAACTCAGATGCAGTAGCAAATTACATATATAATTTTTAACTGAAAGGTCAAGAAGACCAACTAAAGCAAACACTCACCTCCATAACGGTGGCTTAATTTTTTTTGATTTTTTCCTTGTGATTCTGCTTTAGGTGTCTTCAATAATGCTCAATCATCACTCATTTAATCACATAATTATCTCATTAACTTTAACGCTCTTGAGTGTGGACTTATATACACCCCCAGGTGGATTAGTTTAACACGGGAGATTTTGTCCTGACGAAGAGCCGTAATTAACTGACCAGTTGAGCCATATCGCATTAAATATCGCTATCGATATGTCCTCGATATTAACGCGATTTGGCTCAGCTTGTCAGTGATCTACGGCTCTTTGTAGTGAATGCCGCTCCATCTGAAAGCAGGTGAAGGTGATTTACTGCTAATCAATGAACCGGCTTTACTGATTAGATGCGCAGACAATATCGTGCGATATTATCGCCCAGCCCTAGAAATGTGATGACTGTGAATGTTAATCTGTTTGTGAACTCCGATTCTCTGTTGATTCCATTTAAGATCTGTGAGCATTGAGCAACATTAAGATGCGTGAATGCACTGCCCACTAACCAGTTGTTGGTCGTATGTCTCCAGGTATGTTTTTATATTCGAATTTTTCATGTTCTGTGTATAAATGTATTCGCTGAGTTAGCATTAGCACACGTGCTGTGTGCTCACATGTGCTGAACAGAGTGACTGCGCCATTTTAGGTGCCTGTTCTTTTCTTTCTGTTTTTCATTTTATACCAAAAATATGAAAATTATGGTTGCTTAAATTTATTGTGTGTGTACTTTATTTCTTTAATGAATGTCTTATTTTTAGTTTAATTCCACTATACGATCACTTTATAAAATGTAAAAGCAGAGTTTCACATAGGGCTGGGCGATAATATCGCATGATATTGTCTGCGCATCTAATCAGTAAAGCCGGTTCATTGATTAGCAGTAAATCACCTTCACCTGCTTTCAGATGGAGCGGCATTTACTACAAAGAGCCGTAGATCACTGACAAGCTGAGCCAAATCGCGTTAATATCGAGGACATATCGATAGCGATATTTAATGCGATATGGCTCAACTGGTCAGTTAATTACGGCTCTTCGTCACGACAAAATCTCCCGTGTTAAACTAATACACCTGGGGGTGTATATAAGTCCACACTCAAGAGCGTTCAAGTTAATGAGATAATTATGTGATTAAATGAGTGATGATTGAGCATTATTGAAGACACCTAAAGCAGAATCACAAGGAAAAAATCAAAAAAATTAAGCCACCGTTATGGAGGTGAGTGTTTGCTTTAGTTGGGCTTATTGACTCTTATATTAAAAATTTTATATTTTAATTTGCTATTGCATCTGAATTAATCCTGTCAGATGAACAAAAATGAACAATAAAAATATAAAATGTATATAAAATTATAAATTGATGTTGGTTATATAATGACTTTCATCATTTAAAATTTATGCCTGTGATTTATTTTGTTGGTTACTATATAACTGAGATTCTGCATAAACATCCAGAATGTTAAATATAATGTAATGGATTTCTCAAAAGTTGTTTTTCTAAAAAAAAAAAAAAAAATCTTTCTTTAAGGCACACTCAGACCTCAAGATTCAGTCAAAGCTTCTCAACAACTGTGACGAGTAGAATATTCAACTAGGAAAAGTAAATTACATAGACAATTCAGATCATAATTTATTCATACCGCAATGCATGATGGGAAACATTAATGAGTTGTGATTGGTGGCAACATATCACCACGGATGAGATAGACAGGCTGATTATTGATCTCTGTGTTTCTGTATAATGATGACAGTGATTTGATTAGAATATTTATATATGAAATATTTAAGATATAAGTAAAATACAGATATGCAGCAGATCCACAACACTGTAGTTAACAAGTTAACCAAATCATCTGAATAAGTTCCACTTTTCAGATCACAGCCTGATTATGTCTAAACATAGCCAACACTGTTAGATCACAGATATCTTTGTTAAATTGACTGTTATAAATCAACAACCATACCTGCAAACTTGTCGCTTTTCGGCGATAATCGCCGTTTTCTTGGTCAATTGGGTCATTTACGTGAATCGCGTAGAACCACAGAGTTTTTTATGGGGGGGGGGGGGACAGTGGAGACATAAAAACATCCATTATTTTGTACAACATTCAGTCTGCAAAGTGTTTACTTATATGTGTGTAGGCCTATATTCGCATTAAAACAGTTTTAAAATCAAAACATATCCAACCCATTAGAAACAGTCCGTGTGTTGTAACGTCTGCCCTGATGAAGAATAGGAAGACAGTGTAAACGAACTGGTAGGTCCACGAGTCCTTTTATTTGCTTTCTTTCAGTTAAGCACACTCTTCACATACATTTCGAAAGAGATGTAAACAGGTTAAAGAAAACACTCTGTAAAACGCTACAAATCAAAGTGGAAGTAAATGCATTTTAATAAAACAAACCCGCGATAGATCGGTTACCTTCCTCTTTGCGCAAGCATTCTCACTGAGTGCGCGCGCTCACATAACATCACGCATACAATAACGAACACCATAGAAGAAGTCATCTTAAAGGCATATCAACATGTCATGAACACTTCTAAACACTAGGTGGTTACAGAGTTACAGAGTTCCATCTTTTGGACATTAATCATACCGCATTGGTTTTCATTTCTTGTCCTCAAAACAGAGCACTAATCTCTTTATTTTTAAGTGTTTGTAGTATTATTTTATATGGAATTATTTATAATTCTGATGAGAATACAGTAAGGTTTAATTAAAATTAAGGAAAACAAATATATTGATCTGAAATATAGCAAGTTAACTTTAAATTCATTCAGGTAAAATTACCAAACTCAAAGTCTTGTTATTAGTTTAATTAATAAAATAATTATATGAAACTATTATCAGTGCACTATAACTAAACTGATTCTATGCCTTTATTATTAAAACGTATTGATTTTAACCCCCCACTGACCGCCCCACTGTCACCTTTTTTACGCTGAGGAGTTTGCAGGTATGAACAACAGCAGACAAACAAAATTAAAGTGAAGGTATAAGTGTCAAGAGCCAAACTAAAGTAAACACTGATCTCCATTACAGTGACCTACAATTTGTGATTTTGTCCTTCAGCGATTCTGCTTGTGATCATCAGGTGTCTTCAATAATGCTCAATCATCACTAAATTAATCACTTTAATTATCTAAATTACAGTTTAATTTAACACTCATATCGTCCATTTGAAAGCATGTGAAGGTGATTTACTACTAATCAATGAACCGGTTTTACTGATTAGATGCGCATAACAATATCGTGCGATATATCGCCCAGCCCTAGTTTCACATCTCTCCTGCTGATCTGTGAGCAACATTAAGATGCCTGAATGCACTGCCCACTATAATTAAATATTTTTTATGAAACATGATTGTGCGTTTCATAAATGTTTAATAAGTGATATGTTAATTATTTTATGTATGTTTCGTAGATTCAGTTATAAGTCATTTACAATTGTTTATTTAATGATTAACTAATCATTTACAAAACATGAGTTTAGTAAATGTTAAATAAAGGTTTTTATTTTCTTTCTACTTCTACACAATTACAAACAACCCAGCCTGAAAAACACATGTTGTATGAAGACTGTTTAAAGGGTACCTATTTTGGATTTTTGAAAATTGCCCTTCATATAGTGTTTAACATAGATCTAAGTGAACGAAAACATCCTGCAAAGTTTTAAACATGAAAGTTCATCGTATACAAAGTTATTATCTCTCAAAAACAAGAGTCGACTCTGAGTCGCTGATATGAATCGTTAGAAGAACGATGCTTTTCTTTTGTCTGATTGACGTCAACTTGACAAGTTATTTGAATAAGAAACGCCCACTTAAGGGGGTCGCACACCGGACGCGCAGCGCCGTGACGCGTCGCGTCTAGGACAACTCAAGGTATCGCACACCGGACGCGCACTTTCTCATTAGTGTATGGTCAGCAATATTGTAATGTTTAATGACAGGAAATGAAGATAATATCTGTTCTATGTTATTATTGTACTGCACAATTAAATACAATCGCTGCTGAGTCTGCAATCTGAAAACTTTACCTCAGAGCATCCGTTAAAGGAGAACTCCGGCGAACAATGAACCTTTGGTCTAATAAAACATCGGTACCTAGTCAATCGTTCTCTGAGATTTGTTTTCATGATAATTGAATGTAAAGAGTTTTATCTCTAAAAACTGTTTAGCTTATAATGCTAGTACTGGGGGCATTGACCAACTAAAATGAAATCGCTAGTTTATACCACTAACAAGGCTCAAAAGAGCCCCACACTAACACAGTAACATAACAAGGCTCCATACATGCAAAACGAAGCATTGACAACTTTGTAAGTGTACAGACCGTTTAATAAGAACATAAGTTATAAAGACCGTTTACTTTGTGTATACATACAGAAGCCATCTTAGGAAATAGTCTCGATAAGTCGATCCCAGAATGCCGTTCATACAGTTCAGAAGTTCGCTGAACTTCATACAGTTCAGCTCACTCAGCACGACGTTCGGGGATCGACTTATCGAGACTATTTCCTAAGATGGCTTCTGTATGTATAGACGAAGTGAAAGTGGCTTTATAACTTATCTTCTTATTAAATGGTCTGTACATTTACAAAGTTGTCAATGCTTCGTTTTGCATGTATGGAGCCTCATTATGTTACTGTTATGTTACTGCGTTAGTGTGGGGCTTTTTTGAGTCTTGTTAGTGGTATAAACTAGCGATTTCTTTTTACATAGTCAATGCCCCCAGTACTAGCATTATACACTAACAGTTTTTAGAGATAAAACTCTTTACATTCGATTATCATAAAACAAATCTCAGACAACGATTGACTAGGTACCGAGGATTTATTAGACCAAAGGTTCATTGTTCGCCGGAGTTCTCCTTTAACTGAATGAATTGAGAATCTCACCTGAAAAATCCAATAACATTCATCCATTGTCATTCAAGCAGCTGATTTCTGTAAATGAATGCAAAACCAAATGTATATTGCAGCATAGTGCGAAGTCAGGATCCATCAGCAACGATTTGAGTCAAAAATAATTAAAATTTTATATAAACTATGTAAATGGCGCTCTGTGGCGCTGCAGGGTTTTGAACACGATCCTGAGCCATTGATGGGCGAATGGCGCCGCCGGTGTGTGTACACTCATAGAGAATAATGTGTTCGAATTTTAAAGACGTGGCGCTGCGCGGCGCGTCCGGTGTGCGACCCCCTTTATTACGCTCGGAGACGCCAGGGAAAACCGGAGCTCCAGGGGTGGCGGGCAAATCTGAAACTGGCCCAGGACGGGCCACCCTGCCTGGGCTGGCCAGGGAGGTCTGAGAGCATGGAGGTTTGGACCCACCGCACCTTTTTGGACTTTGTCGTTTTTCGAGATCTGGGCTTCGGAAAACAATCATGTCGACGAGACGCTGTGTTTTGAAGTGCGACGCAAAAGCGAACTTTTTTCACCTGCCAAGTGAGGAGTATTTGAAGACTAAGTGGCTGCAGTTCATATATACAAGTACTGCTATACCACACAAGTATAGCCCAAACCTTGATCTGTGTTTGCGTCATTTTGAAGATGATTGCTTCCCAAACCTAAACGCTATAAAGTATGGATTCGCGAGCCGGCTCTATCCTAACGAGCTGAGGATCTGAGGTGTGTTAAATGAGGGAGACATACACAATATGCAGAGCAGTGGGTCGCGAGGACTGGAGTTGAGAACCCATTTAAGGTAATAAGAGTTCCGTTTTTCTGCACAGAGAATACCAATCACAACTGACTAGGTCATCTGACCAATCACCGCAGATTAGCGTCACGCAAAGGCGGGTTTTGGACAAAGGACTCGCTAAAACGATTCATATGGGAGTCGGTGGGCAATTCAGGTAAAAATAAATGCATATTAAAAGACAACAAAAGTGTTTTTTTGTCATTGCATGCTTGTAAAACTGTTGTTGGGGACTCCCAGAACAATATTAGGAACATTTTAAATGACATAATAGGTACTCTTTAAAATATCCCTCCTAATCCTCACAGAATTTGTAAGACAATGTCTATAATAAATAGTGTGTGTAATTTTTTCAGTACCGTCAGCAGAACTGATAACATCTGGGCTTATCGATACTGCGGTCTTCCTTAATTTGGCCCCGGGCCCGTTTAATGTTTAATACAGGGTTTTGGTTACTTACCCAACATATGGGTGAGTTCATATGGATGAAGGCCTGTTGTGTTCGGTCTCTTGGTTTGTGGTAGTGGCAGCTACCTATTCTGCTTGTGATCATCAGGTGTCTTCAGTAATGCTCAATCATCACTACATTAATCACTTAATTACCTCAATATCTTTAACACACTTGATTGTTATTTTAACACTCATATCTGCATCATATCTTCCATCTGAAAGCAGGTGAAGGTGATTTACTACTAATCAATGGACCAGCTTTACTGAAGAGATGCGCATAACAATATCATGCGATATATCGCCCAGCCCTAACTCCCTCAAAGTATTTAATTACAAATGACAAATTACATGTGTATTCCTCCATAATGGTGGCTTACAATTTTAGATTTTCTTGTGATTCTGCTTTAGGTGTCTAGCCTGACTTTGTCATAATCATATTCTAATGAGAATATGAGTCTGAAATCACTCAATTGAACTTTAATTATGAGGCGTGTCGTAACCGAACCAGGACAAAAAAAAACCTCTGCACTCAATTGGATAGTCGGTAGACCTACAACCAATCAGAGCAACGCATAAGTCAACTCCTTTGTATAGCGCAGTTTTCAAATACAGAACGTAGCCTACTTTATTTATTTTAGAAGTTAAATAACGAGTGTTACTTCTTTTACTTACTTCTCCATGAGTGCCACCAAAAGAGAAACCACAACGACCACAGGCTTTTCATTACGTCCCGTCTTCTTAACGACCGTCAGAGCCAGCTGATAAGTTACACTATTCCTGAATCATGTAGGAAGGACGCCAAAAATATATTTCCGATCGACAAATGCCTTGATTGCAGTTCTCTGTTTGTTTATTAAAATGAATGCGCTGTCGATTTATTTTACAAAAGACGCGAGAGCGGAATCTATACATCTCAATTCTCCAGCTGCACTCATCTTTGACAAGCACTCTTTGACGACGTGAGGATTACGTTACTGAAGACCACCTGTCAATCATCGTATAAAGCCCGCCCTGGCAATTTGATTGGCCCGATGATCTCTGAACCGTTCATAATTACTCCTCAATGGATTGAGTCCAGACCGAACTTCCCGTCCAAAAAATGCTGTGGGCGGAGTTCGGGCTGGCATCCAGGCTATTAGGTGTCTTCAATAATGCTCAATCATCACTCAATTATTCACTTAATTATCTCATTAACTTTAACGCTCTTGAGTGTGGACTTATATACACTCCCAGGTGTGTTAATTTAACACGGGAGATTTTGTTGTGACGAAGAGCCGTAGTTAACTGACCAGTTGAGCCATATCGCATTAAAGGGGTGGTTTACTCCTCTTTTTCTTTGCATGATTGTGTTTATGGGGTGCAATATAACATGTATTCGTGGTTTTTCATTTTTAAAGTATTATTTTTCATAAACTTCACCTTTATCGTCAGCCGCGCTCTCCTCTGTCCCCTGAACGAGCGGTTTACTTCCTGATTCTATGAAAACACTCCCTCAGAAACACGTCGTGGGCTCAGATTGGTTAGTTTGGGCGGGTGTGTTGTGATTGGCTAAACTGTCGCTCACGTTGTCCGGAAGGTTAACGCCTATTACCTTACGGGAAACGCCAGCTCCGGTCCAGATGTAAATAATGGTGTCGAACTGCAGTATCAGTTTGAGGCAGAATCAGACCGAGAAAGCCGCGATGAAGCGAGTCAAACAGAACCACACCACACACGGTTCTTACTAAACGTTTCTGAATGATAATTTGCCATATTTTTTAACCATATACACGTTTGTTTTACACAATAGCATCTGACTGGCAACGATAGCAACTGACTAGCTACTAATGTTAAGCACAAACAGCGTTGGCAAGTTTACGTTCTTGATCAAATCGAAAATAACGTCATAAAGCATATACATGAAAAATACGTTTAAAACATTAGTACTTATACAAAATTCAGGTCCATAATGTTTGTACGCGTTTGTCGTAGACACAAAATACTAGCATAACTAGTAGCCTAGTGGCTATAAAGCCAGCGCTTGCATTTTGAAAAAATAAAACATAAATAAAACACAGGCTAATGTTACGTCTGAAATTATACATGCAAATACATTTAAAACGATTAAGTCTTAGCCTACTTACAGGTTGTGGTCCAACAACTGCTGCCTCTGGTTTTAAAGTTGGATCTGCTTCATTGTTTATTAACAGTTTCTTGCTGCATTGAACTCGTGGAGATTCTGGAAGCTGTCTTCCGTAAAATGCGCAGCACAGAGAGCTAGATTACGATCGTCACTTTCAGGAATATAATCAACCATAAATTGTATCCATTGTTGATGAAGTATAGCATCCGTGGAAAGCTTGAAACACAGAAGACCTGACAGCTGCGTGAACACAACTCACTCGACGTGCTGCAGAAATATGCACATGCCATTTCCTGCATATTCCGAAGGGAGTGGTTGATGCAAATGTGCGGGTTAGTGACGTACCATAACCCGTTGTAGTCCCAATCGAGTCGTTTTTGTAGGCGTTTACATTTCCTGGTTTTTAAAAGACGATATCTCTGCTTACATTGAACTTTCAGCGCTGCAACTTTGCAGATACTGTTAATGCACCATCAGCAACATTACACACTATTTAAAATCAAAAAAGTGAAACTGGAATCAACCACCCCTTTAACATAGCACATTTAGAATTTTTATTTTATTTATTCAATTAGTTAATTGCATGATTTGTTTTCCAAATAAGGGAAAAATCCAAAGTATGCGGTGTTGAGGTTTCCTGAATGTGTTTTTAAATCACAATGCCATAGTGAATGACGGATAAAGACAGTCACATGGATAGACAGATAGTAAATCTGGGGGTGAAAAGGCATGGTGTCAACAGTCTTACTCAACTGTTATGTCCTGTTAATTTGTATGTTCACATTTTCTTATAACTTTGAATCCCCCATTAGATGCACAACCTATTTCAAAATAAATATAATACAATGGTGTAATGTATTTTGTATGTTTTTGAGACTATCCAGCAAAATACAAAATGTATTATTCACAAATACAAAATTAGCAATATAATTGAATTTGGCACAGGTATTGCAGAACACTGTCATTATCACTTTATCACAGTTCATTTTAGGCAACTTGGAATTGGATGAAGAGGAGGTAATGTTGTCAAGTTAGTAAATTATATTTGGTGTAAAGCTTAAATAATTAGTTTAACATAGCTAAATGTATTAGATGGATAGATGGATTTACTCACTTCTTTGATCTTCCCCTGGAGGGTGAGGTATCCACCCTTCGCGAAGATGTCCTCTTCTTTGCCGCTCATCACCGGAGAAGGTGGACACAGGGCATGTTTGGCCTCAATCTCTGCCTCCGCTGAGATGTCTTGTTGGACAGTTTTGAATTTAAGGGGTCCAGGGCCAACAAATAAATACATCTGTCCAATACAACAGGACAGGGTGTATTTCTGCAAGATGTAGCTAACCCCCCTCTTCAAATTCCGGGGTAAACCCATCCTTTTTATTAATGTAACACTTGAAACCAATCACAGACTGCACTAAGAGATTCAGTTTTAAACTTTGCTATGTCAATTTTTTTGCCTTTTGTGTAGCTGAGGGCTTTGTGGTTTACCCTTGTTGCAACGCACTTGCAACGTAGAAATGTTGATGAAGTTGCCATGCTGAAGAGAAGAAAAGGCAGAGAAAGGTACATGTAAAAACTCTGACAACTATTATTTACTTTTGTTTTATTCATAAAATTGAAATCAAAGCAAATTTTGAGGGAAAATGTGTTAAGTTTCAAAGGAATGATTCACCCAAAAATTAAACAATGATTTCTCCTTTCTCATAAAAACATTAATTTAATTTGAAAAATGTATTTCTGAAGTTATTTATCCACTTATTTGGGTCGGAACCCTTCCTCTGAAATCAAATCCTGTCAGAATATAACAATAAAAATCATGAATTTAATTTGAAATAAGTAGAAAATTACTTCAGAAAATACATTTTTCAGTCAGAACCCCTACTCTGAGACAAAATCCTGTCAGAAAATATTTTATTATACTGTCATTTCACAATCAATCATGTATTTAATTTGAATTAGCCCAAGTGGAAAAAGTTTGTTGAGAAGTAAAAAGGGTCTCACCTGACTTGTAGGCCTAGTTGTTGAAGAATGGTCAAGTAGGGAGGAGGACAGTGGTCTTGAACTTGGCGCCAGTCCAATCAGCGAATCAAAAGATATCACCAAGGCACATGACGAAGGACAGTAACCTTTTGACCAATGGTTTTGTTTTTTCTCTTATTTTCACCTTTTCTATTGTCTCTCTCTCTTTCTCTATTTTCTCCTCCCCCAGTGTGTGGACAGGAGAGACAGTACTGGAAGAGACACCAGCTTAATGTATGTGTCTTACCTCTGTGTGTCCACAGATGTATGTGTGTGTGTGTGTGTGTGTGTGTGTGTGTGTGTGTGTGTGACCTGGTGAATAAGTGTAGCATTTTAATTGGTGTGTTTGGAAAAGCATAGCAAGACAATTCCTTCTAGATGTTTTGTGTTTTAGGAAGAGAATTGTGTAAAAAGTGTTTTATGCAATTGAAAACTGAGTCAAAGGTTGAGATATAGCTTATGGTTTTGGAGATTTGGTGTGTAGGTTTGGACTTTGAGTGAGACGTTTCAGGGCTGGAGTGGGACTCATTTTACCCACATGCCCACTTTAGTTCCCCACTGACTACAGTTTTTTACAATCACTTTGCTACTATTTTCAGAAACTTGATGTCATTTTTCAAAACTCTAGACACAAAACTCAAAATCAAAACTCCAAAAAAAAAATTTACTGTGAAACACCATTAAAACATAACTTTAGACACACACAAGCAACTGATAGTTTCACTGTGTCATTGTTCATACAATCATTATATATATTGTAGAACAAAATAGGTGATAAAAGTTTCATTATAATACTACATGTACAGTAAATAAATATACATCTTTGTAAAAGTACTGCAGTAGTAGAGAGAATACACACATAGTGGAATCATTGAACAAATTTTGTAATATAATGGTGCAAAGCACTACAGCTAGTACGAGTAACATAGATAGGTTTATTGGAATCAAGGCAAAAACCTAAAATATTACAGTAGGCTACAACCATGGATATTGTTGTCTAATTGGTTCATGCTAATTGGTGACAATGAATCTCGTAATCTTGAAACTTTCATGACTTACTGTAAACATGGAAGGTTGTGTGTCTGTTTCCATACAACTATTAAGAGTACAGCAACAGTTACTTATCATTTTGAGCAGTTGTATCAATTGATTGTTAGATCATTGTAAGGAAATGAATAGACACTCATTTGAGATGTAATGTGTGAATTGCCTTTTGAAATAGTAGTACTGTGAAGTTAAGTTGTGTCAGTTTGTGTTTGTGTATTGTATCCAAGCAATTGAGAAAATGGTTTGAGTTTTGAAAAATGTGCATTTTGATCATTGGTTGTGAGTTTTGAAAACATGACATCAAGGTACTGAAAACAGTAACAAAGTGATTGTAAAAAAAAATGTAATTAAAAATGTAATTAAATATATAAGTATACAAGTCTACAGTGTACGCTTCTGTACAGCCTTGTAATTCATTGTATTTTGCAAAAATATAATTTTCTATTCAGTGCAAAAGCAGTACACAGGGTTTTATAAATACAGAGTTCCCAAAACTGATCTTGCGGCGGTTCAGGGCATATTATTTTTCCACTGTAATTGTCAAAGAACTTAGGCTATGTATATTTGTGTTAAATAGGAATCCATTGCAATAAAGTCATTCTTATTCAGATGAATTACAAGGCTGTACAGAAGAGTACACTATTGCAGACTTATACTGAGGTTTTAATTATATTATTATTACTGTAATATAGTCAGTGGGGAACTAAAGTGGGCATGTGGGTAAAATGAGTCCCACTCTGGCCCTGAAACCTCTCAATCAAAGTGCAAACCTACACATCAAATCTCCAAATCCATAAGCTATTTCTCAGCCTTTGACTAAAACACAAAACATCTAGCAGGAATTGACTTGCTTTTCTTTTCCAACCAATCAAAATGCTACAATTATTCACCAGGTCACGCAAACACTCCTCATATGTGCAAACTCTAATTGTTTTTCTGCTCACTAACCAATCACTGCTTTACTGTAGTATAAGCCTATAATAGGTCAAAGGTCAGATTACCTGTTTTGAACAATAGATGCCAACAATGGACAGAGACCCCCACAGACTCACTCAATAGTGTCCTTTACTGTATTATAAAGAATATACTTTTGGTTTACATATGTTTATGATTTTGTTGTATACTGTACACACCAGTAATGTTTGGTCTAATGAATATTTTCTACACTGCACTGGTGAATAGTGTCAGTGTACTTGTTACCCCTCTCAGAAGATTACTTTCACTGTAGAACATTGTATTTAAATGTAGACATAAGCGTATGGAAGACCAAAGAGCTTTAGATTTAGAAAAAAAACAATGTTTAGATTGTGTATTAAAAAATGCACTATTATGAAATAAGTGTTTGCCATTTGATGCAAATGCTTCATTCTGACATGTGTTTATGGCATTTTGAATGCAGTTACATTTTTGAAGGAGATGTGAGGCATTTTGTTTTGGGAATTGTGTGTAAAGTTTTGGAAAAAAAGGTGAAATAGTTTTGAAAATGTGTGAAAGTTTCTAAAGACTGCTGCACAGTGGCGGCAACTATTGTCTTGAGCTCAAACAACACTAAGAGAGAGCTTACGAATGGTCCAGACCAACCTTACGAAAGTGTGACTTACAGAAGATATACTTACTGTACGAACGTTTCAGGAACCGTGCCATAAGGTTAAGAGAGAGGTTAAGGAATAGGTTAAGAACTACTTAGAGATAAGAACTTTTTGGGGAACCGGGCCCTGTCTCCTTACGATGCACTTGGGAATGTACGATTATTCCAGAGCACTCGTAGTTCTACGAAGATTTTCAAGTGCTACTTAAGTTACGATGCTTTTGGGAAACAGAAAATAATATTAAGATCATTCTTAATATATTATACAACGCTCAAAACGATATTTTTACGTTCAATTTAGGCTTACGATGCTTTTGGGAAACGCAGCCCTGATCATAATATCATGGTCTGTTTCCCAAAAGCATCGTAACAAGTAGCACTTGAAAATCTTCGTACAACTACGAGTGCTCTGGAATAATCAAATTATGAGGTCAACAGATTTCACAGGTTTTACAGATTACAGTGCAACAAATATAATATAAGGTGTTGTACTTTTGTTGTCGTGTTTTTGTTTAGTTGACTTTATAAATGAAATAATTAAAAAGGGAAGAAAAAATAGAAATACACATCTAAATTAAATTAATGAAAAAAAATCATAAATGAAGTAATGTGGGAATCATGTTTTAAAATCTGGGCAAAATAGGGATGAATTAAAAAAAATCTGTCAATGACTTGATAACGTGCACGAAAACCAGCCATGCTTTGCGGACCTTCAGTTCCCTGATCTTTGAACGCCGCTGGTTGCAGTTAGTTTGCAATGTCCTCCCTGATGTTTTGTTTTTCCTTTGTATGGTGTACTTTAAATCTGTTAAAAATAAAGTCTTTGTTTCGCTCCATCTCCTCTAAAAGAACATAAATTTTACCTTTTTGAAAGGTGTCTTCACTTGTTTTTTTTATTGTTTTTTATGAAGTTTTATTAACTAAGTTCGGGTAATTGACATGAGTGGACAGCAATCAGCGGTCATTTAATAAATTTGATAACTGGCGTGAGTGCTCTGAAAGCGGCACCAAGACTGCTTTAAACCTTTCACATAGACCTCAAACAGAAACTAAAAAAATCCTTTCATTAATGTGAATTTCGTTTTGTATTAATTGTATCTTAAAGTCCCCGTGAACCGGAAGTTGCAAACGATTTTTCTCCAGTACTGTGACGTATTTCCAAGTGAAACGGAATATTGAACAGAGGGCAGGGTTTTACTCTAGCGCTCCTCCTCTCCATCTCTCGCTCATAGCAAACTAACGGTTTGAGGGGAGTGGTTAAGCGTTTCCCCACCCAAGTTGTGAAACCTATACGTCATCAGAAAAAGAAACCATTACAGACTGGAAGTAACTTTTCAGATTTTGATTAAAGATTACCAAGGTAAAACATTTTTTTAATATATATTTAGTTGCACGGATTAATTGTTCACCACAAGACCAATAATATGCGCTAAAAAAGTAAATAGGTTCAATTTTGATTTCACGGGGACTTTAAGTTTAATAAATGTTTCTTCAACAAATTGCCTGGATTGAATAAATAAGAAGTACTTGTTACTAAAATGTTTTTGTATTTATCTAGGTCTACACATTATGATTGAATTAGAATGGCAGCCTATTGTGATAATTAACATCAAAATCCCAATTACGTTTAATAGAATTACAGTTTTTACTATTTGAAATTAAATTTTTGATGTGTATTTCCACAAGTCATTTCCCAATACCAAAAATGCACATGTTTACTAGTCAAATTCCTTTACTGATATCAAGATTGATCATTTTATCTATTGAATTTTTTATTGATTATTGATTATATAGTTGATAATTAATATTCAAATGTTTTTAACATTTTAGAATTCCAGAAATGTGTCCTAAAAAAGCTGGTGGCGATCATGCAGGAGGTTCAAAGAATTGGAAATGCAGAACCTAAAAATTCCTCTTTCCACATCAAAAGAATGGATCTGATAGAGGAGCTGGATAACCTGGAGGAGAAGCTCCAAAATAATGAAGAGAGAGAGATGTTCTGGTAAAATATAATTATTTACCAGTTTACTTATTCTTTTCTTCTTTATAAAAAAAATGCTTAGCTTAATGAAAACGAATTACTTTTAGTAGGCTACTGTATGCAATTAATTTAATCAGTCCTGGATTTTGTTTTATATAGGGCAGCCTAGAATGGCCTAGCCTGACTTCGTCATACTCATATTCAAGAAAGAAAAAAATGTTGTGGGCGGAGTTCGTGCTGGCATCCAGGCTAAGACTGGCCTATTTTGCTGCAGCTTTTCTCAAAATGTTTCAATATTTGCAGCAGAATTGTTTTATTTTATTCACATTGAAAACCCACAAATAATAATATTAATATGTAATACGTGTTAGTGACAGTTAATTACAAATAGTTTTTTTACATATTGTATTTCAATTTTTGTGTTTAAATTGTATCCCTGGTTCCTCATGCAAAAATGCAATGATGACAATAGTAGAGAAATACTCATAAGTCTACTTAATACAGAACTGTGTTTACTTTAACACTATAGTATTTACACACATTTTGGACTTGTCCTTAATACAATTAAGTTTAATTGATTAGGTCAATGCAAGGACTGAAAATGTGTATTACTATTGTATGATATTTACCTTTTTTCCTCTTAGATTACCCAGTTAAGTAAAGTCGGGGGCAAAAACATCAGGGACTGCTCAACAAAGATTTTGGACAGGTCAAATCACAAGCATTAATATCTTTCATCATAAAATATTTTATTTCTGATAATAAAAGAAATGCCTGTTGTTACCTTGAATCGTCCTTTCATCCCTTCTCACATCTCACATCTGCTCTTTGCACCAAGGAGGTGTAGATACACTTATGAACTCATGAATTTATACACTAATATCTAATCATCTTTTCTCCATCTCCATTTCCCTCCACTTTCAGGCTGATGACCAACAATCTAATGGCACGGCTCAAAAAAAGCCTTTCAGGCAACAGCACTGTTCACCACTGTGATAGGTATTTTCTGATTTTTATGGATTTTATGTGTGTTTTATGGATTTCAAAGTGATGGGAAGAGAAGAAGAAGAGGAGAAACAAAGCATGTTTTTTGTTGTTTGGTTTTTTTGCATTTTTATTAGACAAATAAAATAAATTAAATTATAATTAAAATATTTTTTGAATAATCATTTTATTATGATAAAATAATTGAATAAAAATAAAAAAAATATTCAAACAAAAATAAAAACTAGATTTAAATTGATAAAAAATACAAATTTCTCTCATTTCATGTCATGTTATAAGCTAAATACACAAATATATATATATATGTGTGTGTGTGTGTGTGTGTGTGTGTAGCTTTGTATGTAGGCCTATGTCTCATGTCTGTGAGAGGCTACAGTAGCGTATGTTTTTCATTTTGGAGACGCGCTTCAGAAGAAGAAAACGCGCCTGTTTTATTTTATTTTACTAAAGCACGTTTTCTTGTTATTGTGAGTTTAAATAAAAGTAGTTGCGAATAATGTATTATTATTTTTTGTATGGTCAAAAATTAATATTTGTTTCCACTGTTGAAATACAAGTGACCTCGCTGGCGCCGTATCAGTCAGTGCGCATTCCACAAACACTTGGATATGCGCCTAATAATAGCGAATGTTTATAGGTTATAGCGCCAGAGTGAGCGTCCTCTTCATGTCGTCTTCATGTTTAACAAATAAGAATTTCTTTGTGATTGTGATTCGACAGGAGTCAACTGAAAGAACATCGAATTAGCCTAAGCCATATTATAATAAATAATAATAATTGTATAATTTCTGCTGGTGCAGTGGTTAAAACATCACTGCAATCATGCGAAAAAGCGAACGAACTATTAATTGCGATTAGATGCGAACTCTAATTAATTCTTTTGAGTAACAAACTGAGCAGAACACAAATGTTTTTCTTTGTCATCATTACAGATGCAATCAAAAAGTGGAATAGCAAGGCCACTGATCACGAGATCTACAAAGCCGTGGGAGACCACCTTAAACATGCCCCTGGACGATCTGGCGGTGGGGGATATGTGGCCGCAAACCAATGAATTTTTCATGTGTTTGTCAATAAATACATATTTTTTAACAATAAATGTTTAATGTTATTTTTTTGTCAGTTGTTCTATTTTGAGAGTAACTACTACTACTACTACTACTACTAATAATAATAATAATAATATAATGATGGATATATTACATAATATTGAATTTATGCTTTAAATTAGGCTAAAGTCAAGCCTGAAGAAGACGATTTACAACAAATTTTTGACTTAAGAAGGGCATCTTTTTATAGAAAATTACGTCTTTCCCCTTTCACTTTTCAACCAAATTTAGACGTAAAATGTACGTCTTTTTATAGACGTCTTTTCAACGACATGAAAAAGACGTCTTTTCACCTTTCACTTTTCAACCAAAATGGAACGTTGTTTAGACGTCTGGCAAAGTCGTCTTTTCAACGTCTTTTCAACGAGTTTTTGCTGGGTGGGAGCCACTTTGTAACACAGTGCTTTTGAATTAACAGTTTTTATTTTTTTTAATGAATAAAAAATCGATTACATAGTTAATGTAATTGATGCTTGATGGGTATTTAAACACACAGATGGTGTTCATACCAGGGGATTTGATGAGCTGGGCAATGCTTTTGGGTGTTGTTCTCCCTATCTCCCAAGACTCAGCTGGATGCCGATACCCAGCAAGCAATAGCCCTCATTTCACCGTCTAGGTTAATATAGACCTGATATAGTCCAGCTATGTGTAACCCACTTCTAGCCAAAATAACATTGAATCATGGCTAAATGTATTTTTTTTTCCAAAATAACTTGCAAAATGTATTATATTCCATCATGTAAGCAAAGTCAACTGTGATTACAAGGTGTTTGGTTTGATTTCTTTGACATTTTCTATGTGTAGGCTGTGTGTAGACGCGATCTAGCTCGTATAGTCTGCCCGGCTATTTATAGCCCACTTCTAGTCGAAACTGATTAATTGTCGTTTTAATGAATTGTTGGGCAGGCAACGCATGAGATAGTTGATATCCCATCATGTTCGCATTGGTAAACATATCTACAAGGTGCCAGTGTCATATCATGACATGGTCGATCTGTAGTCACGATCCTCTGAATTGGATGGGCTATGTACAGTCTGCTTTTAGCCCACCGGCGAAATCGAGGCAATCAGTCTGCGTTTAACGGCTTGCTATAGCCCTGGTTTAGACCAGCGATTAGTATAGCCAAAATAAAATCTTAAAATTGTTTACTTGTTTTTCACCCACGCAGCTTCATGTTTGCTGTCACAGTCACACATTAATAAAAAATCTATGGTTTTATTTGACTGTCTTTCATTTTAAATTAATTAAAAATGCAATTATATTTCTCAACCGCTAGATGGCAACAGCCCCACTGAGACCGACTGAGACATGACTGCTGACAACGCGAGACTTGATAGCACAGATCACCGGTCACGCGATCGACATGATGGGATATCAACTATCTCATGCGTTGCATGCCCAACAATTCATTAAAACGACAATTAATCAGTTTCGACTAGAAGTGGGCTATAAATAGCTGGGCAGACTATACGAGCTAGATTGCGTCTACACACAGCCTACACATAGAAAATGTCAAAGAAATCAAACCAAACACCTTGTAATCACAGTTGACTTTGCTTACATGATGGAATATAATACATTTTGCAAGTTATTTTGGAAAAAAAATACATTTAGCCACGATTCAATGTTATTTTGGCTAGAAGTGGGTTACACATAGCCGGACTATATCGGGTCTATATTTAACCTAGACGGTTAAATTAGGGCTATTGCTTGCTGGGATACCTTTTTGAGTTGCCTCGGGCATTGACTTCGGTTTGTTTTACCCTTCGCGGCTGGTTGCTATGCAGGTCACATAGACATAGACGCCCTATTGGCCACTGGAGCGTACGTCAACGGCGGCGCCATATTGGGGAGAGCAACTTTCACATACCTCTCATACCGGGAATTGAGAAAAATGTCTGTTTTGTGTGCTGCTTGGGGCTGTAAAAATCGCCACACAACTGAAAACAGCTTTCGAGGAAGTACCGTTCACAAGCAAGATTGAACGTTTGTTTTTGGTTGTATTTGGTCATGATTTAATTAGTAAGTAATGTTTAGAGATTAAATATACTGTATTTGTGTCACGAAATGTAGTTTTAATAGTTTTTCAGTCGACACTGTAGTTGTTTAAAGCTCAAATATGTGGTTTGTTTATAAAGATAGCGCCTATTTAAAATTTTATCTGAAGTTTTCGGAGTTGCTGCGCCCCCGCCCAGCGCTCGTCTCCCCCGCCTGGAACAGCTGTACCTCGGCCAGTGCTTCTGACGGTTGCCGCTGGCTCGGATGTCTCTAGTCTAGAGGTTAAACATGAGATATAATTCATATAGTTTGTGTTTATCTTTGGTCTCATTAATCTATAAATGGTTCCCTGGTAAATAGTTTTGGCAGAGGGCAAAGTAAAGTTTCATAACTTTACATTTAGGCTATTTTAACATTGTATGTTTGACTGAAGCTTCTGTTATAATGGCTAGCCTATTCATTAAAACTGAAATTTAACACAAAGAGCTAAATATTAAATATATTTTTGTGTGTGTGTATATTCTGTAGTTGAAATGTCTTATTCTATTGCTATTATTATAGAATTATTAATAAACTGTTATCAATATTTTTACATGTATTCATTACCATTTTATTTGCTGTATACTATTTGTTTATTTTATTGACTAAACTATTTACTATTACTTTTCACTTTATGTTATAATTACTATTTGCATTGCATTGTATGCCTAGTTGTACCACAATATATGTATTATCATAAATGATCCATCAGTTATCAATGTTGCTAAAATCTGGTCAATCACATAATGCTTTTTCCACAATGAGCAACCTTCAAATCTCAGTATGGGGATCTTCACCATTCTTATCCAAGAATGTTTTTATGCAGAAAAACGCAGCTCACCCGTTTACTTACATTTAATTACAATGCAGTCTTGACCTCCGCAAAATGGCGGACCCGTTGACGTATCGCAGCAAAGTTCCAAAGCGGCCAATAGGGCGTCTATGTATATATTATGTCTATGTGCAGGTCACATGATTAGTGACGTAACACCGACCGAGAGAATAGACGAATTCGACGAGCGTTATGCGCTGGTATGTAAACAAACCGTCGCTTTTGAATCAGGGTAGCCTTCGTCGTGCTGCAATGACGCAACCGGCCTTCGAATACGGCCTTCGGAGGATGCATAACTGAATTGGGACAGCCTTCACCCCACCGCGATGACGCAATCTGCCTTCAAATGCGGCCTTCACGGATGCAGCCTTTGAATTGGGACGTCCTTCGTCACACGGCTATGGCGCAATCGGCCTTCAAATATGATCCTTTAGAGGATGCAGCCTTCACATTGGGACACAGCTCTTGTGTGTGTTGTAGTAGTGCTGGATATCAGTCATGTGATCATCACGGCCCAATCACAGCAGCCGTACTGATACTCAGATCAACAGCACTCTTACTCATGAAACATGATGAAAGCAGGAAGATCCAGAACTACAGGAGTCACTTCACTGAGTGTTGACCGGTAAGATCCTCAGAGAGGGATAACACCAGAAGAACGGGAAGAGTGTGTGAGTGAAGGTGTCTGTGAGTGTGTGTAGATGTGTGTTAGTTGCTGGATCAGAGAACGACACCGTTCCTCCGTCATAATCCAGATTCACTCTCACACGATCGAACTTCTGTTCATCAGGAAAACCAGAACCTGGAGTCAATCTGTACGATACACTCCAGATATCAGTGTTGAAGAAAACACCTCCCTTCCGCTGGTTTGATGCTGTAGTTACTCCTAGAGTCCAGTCCTCACTCTCTTTAACCTCCACATCCCAGCAGTGTGTTCCTGAGTTAAAACCCTCTGACCCCAGAACACAGAGATAATCGTCAAATCTCTCTGGATTATCAGGAAGAGTTTGATTGATCCCGCTGTATCTCACACTGGTCAGATCATCAGACAGGACGAGGCGTGGATCTGCAGTGTTTGGATCCAGAATCACAGGAGCTGATGAGACACAGTCAACACATGCTTTTATTCTGAGCTTCATATAATGATCAACAGTGAACCCAACACAGATTATTATGAATTACGACACTCGTCCTGTTGATCAAACTCATTTTCCTCTGATCACTGTCAGTGCTGTTATTAGTTTCACACTTGTTTTGTCATCTATCTATCTATCTATCTATCTATCTATCTATCTATCTATCTATCTATCTATCTATCTATCTATCTATCCATCTATCTATCTATCTATCTATCCATCTATCCATCTATCTATCCATCAATCCATCTATCATCCATCCATCCATCTATCATCCATCCATCCATCCATCTATCATCCATCCATCCATCTATCATCCATCCATCCATCTATCATCCAACCATCCATCCATCTATCATCCATCCATCCATCCATCTATAATCCATCCATCCATCCATCTATCATCCATCCATCATCCATCCGTCCATCCATCCATCATCCATCCATCATCCATCCATCCATCCATCTATCATCCATCCATCCATCCATCCATCCATCCATCCATCTATCATCCATCCATCATCCATCCATCCATCATCCATCCATCCATCTATCATCCATCCATCATCCATCCATCCATCCATCATCCATCCATCCATCATCCATCCATCCATCCATCCATCTATCCATCCATCCATCCATCCATCTATCATCCAACCATCCATCTATGTATCATCCATCCATCCATCCATCCATCCATCCATCTATCATCCATCCATCCATTTATCTATCCATCCATCCATCTATCTATCATCCATCCATCCATCCATCCATCCATCCATCCATCAATCCATCCATTTATCTATCCATCCATCTATCTATCATCCATCCATCCATCCATCATCCATCCATCCATCCATCCATCCATCCATCCATCCATCCATCTATCCATCCATCCATCCATCTATCATCCAACCATCCATCATCCATCTATCATCCATCCATCCATCATCCATCCATCCATCCATCATCCATCCATCATCCATCCATCCATCCATCCATCCATCCATCCATCCATCCATCTATCATCCATCCATCCATCCATTTATCTATCCATCCATCCATCTATCTATCATCCATCCATCCATCCATCTATCTATCTATCTATCTATCTATCTATCTATCTATCTATCTATCTATCTATCTATCTATCTATCTATCTATCTATCTATCCATCTATCCCTCCATCCATCCATCATCCACCCATCCATCCATCCATCCATCCATCATCCATCCATCTATCATCCATCTATCATCCATCCATCCATCACCCATCCATCCATCTATCATCCATCCATCCATCCATCCATCCATCTATCTATCTTGCTGTCACCGGTGAAGGCCGGGGCGGACTCGGATGACCCGTCGCCCCTCTGACCAGACACCACCGTAAGGAGCCGACACCACTAAACCTATGTTGTGATTGTAGTGTTTTGCATCAATATATCACACACTTTGTTCAATGATTCAACTATGTGTGTATTCTCTCTACTACTGCAGTACTGCTTTACAGAGATGTGTTTACATGTAATGCCATAATGAAACCTGTATCACCTATTTTGTTCTACAACATTTAATGATTGTACGAAAAATGACAGTGAAACTATCGGTTGCTTGTGTGTGGGTAAGCTATAGTTTTGTTTAGGCCTATTTCACAGTAAATTTGTTTATTTGAACCAATGATTGTGCAAGTGCAAGATTTCTTTAAAGATGTGAATGCACTATGCAATGTTTTGAACATTAGACAGCCTTTGTTACAAGAGATAACTGTTTTGAGTTTTGTGTCTAGAGTTGTGAAAAATCACATCAAGGTTCTGAAAATAGTAGCAAAGTGATTGTAAAAAAAAACTGTAAATTATAGACCCATCTTTTGAATTGACATCGAATCTTAGCTCATCGTTTAGAAATAATCAATATTGTATCAGTACAATTCAATCAAAAACAATAACTTTAGCAGATTATTTAAAATACCTCAATTCATGTCGCTTCTAGAAGGTCTGATGCTATAGATCTGTAATGAAATAGGAGTAGTCTCATATAACGTCACTAGTCACAACGTCCCCAAGCGAACTTGAATCCCAATACGACTCCAAGTAAACCGGCACTTTTTCCGGTAAACCGTCAATGTTTCCGTCCTACCCGGAACCGGAGTGGGATGTGTCGCACGCTTATCGCTCCCTCTGGAAACTCATGTCATATGAAGGGAGGGGTTCTGCTCGCTGAACGTTTTTGTCACCCGTGACATATCTATCTATCTATCTATCTATCTATCTATCTATCTATCTATCTATCTATCTATCTATCTATCTATCTATCTATCTATCTATCGCTCAGATCTCCTGCCGTCAGACTCACTGTATCGGACGATGTCCTGCATCTTCTTCCAGACTCTGAACGGCAGGTTGCCCAAGTATCGAGGCACATGAATCAAAGCTCCATACACCATCTGTGGATCCGGCCGTGAGCTCTGGACTCTGGAAGAACATTCAGGAGTCAGAACTGCAGTGGCTTTGGATCAGAACCAGAGAGACCAGAGACAGGAGCAGATCACTCACCTTTCCATTGAGACTGGAAACTCCTGCAGAACAAACACCCCATTATCATCAAGAACTCAATCAATCAACCAATGATCTGAAATCAGACCTTCAGAAAGCAGACGTCACTGGCTTTCATCATCTCCTCCATGTCTTTGAGTGTGTGTGAAAGAGCTGAGATGTGTGTGTTCATCTCCTCCAGCTTCTCCTTCATCTTCTGCTTCTTCTGCTCCTCTTCCTCCCTCAGTGCAGTGACTGTAGCTTCTTCTTCATCTCTGAGAAACTGATGAAGCTTCTCAAACTGCAGTTTAATCTGACGCTCTGTGTGCTCAGCTTGAGCCTGAAATCACATCACATTCACTTCAATCATCTCAATCGACACACATCAACACTTCACATCATTCATATCAGAGATAAACTCCATCCCGACATATAACGGATCAACTATATCAGATCATACAGTGATCCTACAGCTGTAATGAAGATAACTCCTGATTGTGTTTCCTCACCTCTATGTGTTGAACTGTTTTCTCAAACTCTCCTTTAATGTTTTCATTGTGTTTCAGTTTCTCTTGTAAGGACTTCAGTGCTGTATTGACCTCCTCCTAGAATTGGACAACAAATACAGAGGAAGAGAAGACGATACAGTGATATAATCAATGATCGAAATAATATTTGCACTCGTCCTGATTTCTTTTATTTTTGTCTCATGCTAACTAAATAGATTCAGAAATTAAAACAAAACAAAGGCAACCTGAGTAAACACAAAGTAGCCTACAGTTTGTGAAAGACAAGTTCATATATTTTAAAACCACTTAAAGCTTAATAATTTTGCTATGTTCTTACACAAAGTACTCCAAAAATGTATGTTTAAGTAAGAGCAACGTAAGTATGTTTTCTTTAAATGCACTAAAACTTCACTAAAATTATGCTTGTGTTTAGCATATTTTTTAAAAATATAATGAAGCATGTATTTATTACCAATGTACTTCTAGTGCATTTGTTAGAAATATGTTAAAAGTATACTTGTGTTGAGCATATTTCTTAAAAGTGTAACAAAGCATATATTTGGAACCAATGCACTTATACTGCACTTTTTAGAAATATGTTAAAAGCATGCTTGTTTTCAATATACTTTTACAAAATATACTTAAGCGCAATTATTTTCAAGTGCGTTTAAAGTTGTATTGTGAAAATAGGTAAAAAGCATGATGCTAATATACTTTTAATGTATTTAAATATAGTAATTTTTTGTTAGTATATTTGCGATGTACTATTGAAAAAGGGAATATATTTCAAATACAATAAAGTATACTTTTTTTTCACTAGGGTTACACATTTACCCAAATTATTATATGCATGTTTAAAGGGGACATATCATGCAAAATCCACTTTTTTAGCCCTTAAATGCATTTTGTTGTATGTTTGGAGTGTTTATAAGTACAGAAAAGATTAAATTATTCTCTTCAGGTGCTTCGTTTGTATCTTTATATTCTGTTTTGGTCATATTTTTCAACCTGTTCAGATTATTCTGTTTTCTATGACGTTTTTTGAACCATCACGTCACCGTATTTGCAGCGGAACTGCCAAATAAGGAGATCGACTACCGGCCCAACACTTCGAGCAATCCGCCATTATTATTTCTCGCTCCGATTTTGTAGTCCGAGCTCAATGATGCAGAAGTTACGAGAGGGCAAGTCAAAATGTACGCTTTTAGTACCTTGTCTTTCTTTGTTTTTGTTTTGAAGTAACGTTACATGTCTGCAGTATTATGTTCTTGAGTTTCATCACTGGTCATTTAGCTGCTGTGTTTTCTGATGCTTTTTTAAACGTGTCATATGATCAATACAGATTTTTTTGTGGTAAGATCAGACCAGTCATTTATCTTGTCAGTGTGCTTGTTTTATCAAGAGAAATAGTCGACTTTCACTAATAACACAAAACAGTTAATGTTAATTCACATATGAAAAGGTTGTCCTGCAGGTTCGTCGTCGTCTTCATCGTCCTCGCTCTCGCTCGAATATACGGCTTGATGGAAGTCTTCAGTTGTTGACATTTTATTAACGTATAAATAAAAATGTTCTTTGAAGGTATCGTATATAATCGTATATCTCGAATCAAACTACAATTATGGCCGAACGGGGGAGTTGAACCGACCGTGAACTCATCGACCTGGAGAGCGGGCGGGGCATGACGCATCTCCTTTTTATTTAAAGGGGCCGCTTTGACTTCAGAAAAGGCGTAGAAAAGGGGCTTGTTGAGCTATAATAATGAGGAATTCAGACCCAAGCATTGCAGTTATGTTTTATATAGACCACAATGGTATGATTTATATGTAAAAATGAATGATTTAAAAGCATGATATGTACCCTTTAACCGAAGCTAATTTGGGTGGGTTTGTCTCATCCTCAATGTCCCTTCTCTTTTTTTACGGCCCTGACGAGCACATCGATCTCCTCGGCTGTGAACCGATTGAAGTGCGTCTGGTAAATGCACCGTTATAATAGTATTCCGCCACAGAACAAGTGCACCTCGTTAATCACGCTCTTAAAGGGAATGTGATATGACGCTCTTATTGGTTTGTTTCCCGTTACGCCCAAACCACACCTATGAATAATGAAGCTACTCCAGACCAACCCCTTTTAGATTTGTGCCAGGCGCAAGAGGCATTTATCCCGCCGGTTAAATAGCAACAGCGCCGGGATCCGCCCACAAAGTTACTTGCGCTTTGACACTTGCGTTTCAGATGGTTAAAATAGGGCCCATAGAGGTTTGGAACAACTTGAGGGTGAGTAAACGATGATAGAATTTTCATTTTTGGGTGAACTATCCCTTTAAGATGTAAATTAAAAAAATGATTTAAATTAGTAGCCTACGAGACACAAAAACAAGAAATGAGGATAGGGGCACATACTATTTCACAGCACAGTAAATGAGGGTTGCTTTCACTTACATGTGACACAAGAGACATTTGTCTTACCTTATATGATGAAACCACTTCACTGATGGGTCTGACTGTGTGATTGACGTGTTTCTGTGAAGTAAAGCACACTCTACACACAGGCTGTTTGTCCTCCAGACAGAAGAGTTTGAGTTTCTCACTGTGTAAACTGCAGATCTCCTCAGATCCTGATGAACGAGTCTCGTTTCTCTCCGTCAGGAACGACTCGCACAAGTTTTTTAGCACACGGTTAAATGGAGGTTCTTCTTTTGAGGATCTTATGCAGACAGGACACTCCTGAGTTTTCTTGGTTCTCCAGAACTGTTGAAGACACTCTTTACAGACACTGTGACTACATGATAACAGAACAGGAGCCTTGAAAATGTCACAGCACACGGGACAAGAAAGCTCTTCTGCAGATACATTTAGTGAAGCCATTTTCACAGTTTCACTTTCTAAACGATGGGTTTAAGAATGAATCCCCTTGAGAATCACAACGATCTGCTCTCTGTTCAGAAACAAATGTCTCACAAATCCTTCTTGAAAGTGTTTCTCTTTATTCTCCACTGATCGCTGCTTCTCTGCTTTTGTCGAGAGAGAGAGAGAGAGGAGAGTCATCATGACAGAAGCGAGAAATAAGTCAGTCTCTTCCTGGTGAGTGTTGTAAGAGGGTGGTGTTTATGAGGGAGGAGTTTATGATCGCCTTTGGTTCAAAGAACAACATCAGGATTTCTTCAGGTTAAATTTTAACAAAACATGCATTGAAGCTCCCTCGGGTATAATACTATAGAACCTTGAATCAAACACTAAAGAACAATAAAAAAATACTGACAATAAAAATACTCAAACACACTTTATTTGTGTGTTTTATTTATTGCTCTTTATTTGTACATATTTTATTTAAGTGTCCAATGACTTATCTGAGTTTTATTTGTTTAATAAATTCTTTTGTTATTTAATCCAATTTGTAACTTTATCATCATCGGACTAAAATGTTCTATGTCAATTCACAGCTGCTCTTGTGTCACTGTTCTTACAGTAATGTTGTGTTTTTAAAGAACAAATGTAGTTGATTTACATCACTCTTTAATTTACAGGCTTGCTGGCAACCTAAATTTCGCATCTCGCTGAACTATGACATCTGAAGATCTGGCTCATCTGATCAACTTTAGCCACATCTTGTGCTGTGTCCATAATTAAGGAGAAAAATGGAGCCGATCGTATAGTCTAGAATGTCTTTCTGAGTTTTTTTTTTTTTTTTTTTTTTTTGCTAGAATTTCGATTAGCTTATTTTGTTCCGGTGGGCTTAGGTACTTGATCGAGCGAGCAGGGCGGCTAATCAGATCTTTAAGCACGGGGTCGTACATTGCCAGGAGCTCAATGACAGAAAGGAAATTACCATTGTTAATTTAACCTATTTTTTCCTATGTCCTCTAAACGGAATATTGTTCGTAGCTAAAGTGAGCGAAACATTAACCTCTCCGTATCCTTATCCATAGTTCTGTTCTGACACCAAAGGTCGCATATAACAGCTTTATGTAGAGTGGATGACTCGTGCTGTTGAATTTTCTTTGATAAATTACACCAGGTATTTGTTTTCCATGTTGAATTGGCAAAAAGCCAACAGGGCTCGCAGTAGGCTACATCTAGTGTGGGGAGTAGCAGAGCCATGTCCTCGGTATCTCCAAACCAGACTTTATCACAAGGAAGAAGCCTCATATTTATACACAAGATTAAGCAGAATCATTAACCATGACGTCCTTTCCATCCAAATCATAATACTCAAACATCAGCCCCTACCATATGTGGCATATGATGTTTTATTAACAAAGTTCGGAGGAGCACGTTCAGATAATTAACCCTAATTAAACACATGTGCAGCACATTCAGATAATCAAACCTTATTAACCATGAGTGGAGCACATTCAGTTATCTCATATCTCTATTAAGTCATATATATGTAGATTATCACGCTGTAAGTAACCCCTAAAATCTAGAAGCCAGATCGAGGGTTCGTGAAGCGATGAAACAGTTGAAGCAAATGTGCCATATTGTGTCGAGGCGGCGACACCTAGTGGTCACTTGTAGGAGTTGATCTGAAACAACCTTGACAACAAACGAATAAAAATGTTTTTATTTCTTATTATTGAAGCTGTTTTTCTAATATGTGAAGCTTGTAACCTGTATGCTCCTCACTGTGCAGAATGTTATTTTGGTCCTCCTGACAAATGAATAATAAAAGAAATCAAGCCACAATGTCTCACTTTTTAGAGATTCTTATTAAAAATATTAATTTCTCTTCTTTGGAAGGCTGGAAAATATTCTTTGGTCTCACCAGACCTAAACAACACCACTATAGCCTACAAACATAAACATAACCAACATCAAATCATTATCAGTGCCCTAAATCACATCACTGCAGTTTAGCCTACCCCACACACACTGTCGATACAATACACTCTCTCTCCAGAGATCACCATTTAGTGTGGTCAGAACAGTGGAACTGCAACAAAAACCAGGGCCAAACATGCATAAAAACACCTTTTACAAATATATTGCTTTTTTTGCAATTATCTAATCATCTAATCAGATTATCAAGAGTCTATATGTTATTTTATTAGTTGTTGGGGTTTGTTTAGTTTCTTGTTTAATAGCTCAGCAAAACAGGCCAAGAGACTATTGACCACCATCATTCATTTAAATTATACTAATATCTATAAACGTCTTCAAATGTATAAAACTGATCGGAGATCAGGTAAAACCCACAGATCATCGCCCCCAGCGTTTACTGGCAACAGCTTAAATGAAAATTAAACATTAACAAGTCTTTGTCTTTACAGAATAAAACTCAAAAATAACAATCTAATGCAAAGCATTCTGGGAACCAGAAATCTTCATTACCCTTTTTCTGCTGTTTTTTTTTTCCCTTCAGATTTTGGTTCCCAGAATGCTTTGCATGACGCAGTTATTTTAGTTTTATTCTGTAAAGATAAAGACTTAGTTGTTAACGTTCATTTAACTTTGAACAAACTGTTGACAGTAAATAACAGTAAATTAAATCTACAGTGTTACTGGCAAACTAATACTGTAATTTCTACAGATTTTTTTTTTTTTACAGCGCAGGCTTAAAGGGATAGTTGATTTATTGATTTACTCACCCTGAAGCCATTCTAGGTGTATATGACTTTCTTTTTTCAAACAAATTCAAATCAGAGCTATATAAAACATTTCCGGGATCTTTCAAGCTTTACAATGGCAGTGAGTGAATGGCCATAGAAATGCATTTTCCATGATAAAAAGTGCATCGGTCCATCATAAGTGCACAAAATGCATTCATGTAAGAGAAAGTTCGGTTTGTGATATTTACAAGCTTCTCAAATATTAAAATGAGGTTTGAATTTGTTTTGCATTAAAGCATTTTCTGAATATGCATTGTGCCATTTTAGCTAAACATATGAAAGGGAAGAGGTTTAGGACAACAGGATTGAAATGTAATGTATTGTTCCTGTAGAGTATGCTGGTTTTTCCTCAAGGAATGGATGAACTGTTAAGACAATTACTGTGAACGCAATAGAAGTCACTTCAGAGAATCTGCCACATGCACTAATGTGATGACCGATCTGATGTCAAGTGTTGTGCAAAACAATGTCAAACTTCAAGGTTCAGTTTAGAAAGTCTTTATTGCTGATATGACAACTGTCGTTCAGGGGTCTTCAGAAGAATCACTACACTCTTAAAAAAATTGTGCTAAATAGCACTAAAAGTGGTTCATTGGCTTGTCATCATTGGGGAACCACTTATCTTTGTCATATGGTGCGATGTAGAACCATAAGAGGTGCCATAGAGCACGTAAACCACCCCAGAGAACCTTTTTCTTTAAAGAGTGTAACCTACAACTACACACAGGTATGTAAACTCCAAGAATAAGCAGAGAGCAAATGCCACATCCAGTTAGGCTTTATTATTGTGATAATGACCGTCTGACTTTACAGATTTAAATCACAAAACTGTTAGTTTATCATAATATGATGAATAATTACAACACATTTGATCTTCTTACGGTTCTTGTCTTCCTCGTACAGCTGATTTAGTTGATCTGTGTGTTTTCGGTTGAGATCACGTCACCTTAATCACAGCAGAGCATGATCACATCATTGAGAGCGGTGTCGTCTCCACTTCCCTGTGGGTCTTCCACCCGTGTCCTGAAGCCACAGATTCCTTTTCCTGGACACGTCGGGCTCCAGTCGCCCCATTTGCCCCAGTCGCCCACGTGGCTCGGAAAGGTATTCCACAGCTCATCACCACTGCTGCACTTAAACCTGGAAAATTCAGATGTGACAATATTGAGATACGTTATTGTGCCGTCACATGATCACCTACAGCAATCACAATCTCCAACAGCTAATCTGATCTTAACTAAACTACTGATAGGGGTGAACCGGAGTCCTTCAATTGCAAAAAAAAAAAAGTGAAATAAAGATGGTAGGCCCTATACAGGTTACAACTTACAGCGCCACACACTCACTTGATGTTGTTTGCGGCCGTATCATCTCTACTTCCTTGGTAAGGTTCAACTTTCAGCTGGAAAGCGTTCAAGTATCCAGCAGGACACCATTTTGGTAGTGCCCAATGACCCCATCTGAAGAAAACACAAGGTGGCCTGATGAAATCTATTACTATTCAAGAAAATCCTCAATTTGCTTAGCTTAAATGCAAGAATTATTAGTAATCCTTTACCTTCCTGCTTTAGACTCAATTGGGGTGTCACACGATCCTGTGAAACCTTTGGACCGATCAATACAACAAAGCTGAATGGAGTTGAGGGCTGTATCATCACCGGCAAGCTGCATTCGTTCAATCTAAAAACAACAGTGAGACAATCAGTAAACGCTAACCCACGGGTCCTCGAGCTCGGACGCCACACGGGCCCTCATTTAAAACACATCAAACATGAAGGACCACAAATTACAGCTTGTATCGTAAGACTTTGACATTACAGGTTTTACTTATTTAGAAACGCAGTTTAATACCCCTCTTGCTAGTCTTTATGCTAATTAAAGTAATCGAATACTGATTGTGAAAATTAAAAAAAAAACCTAGAAGAGTGGATTGACAGTTTAAAATAATAATGAGATTTATATGACATGTTTTATACTCAGGGTCGCTTTACAAAGTTATTATTCTTAGTCTACAACTAATACTAGGCCCACTATTAGCCCTGTACATCTAACTCTAACTTGAGTAACATTAACCTTCATGCTCTTTAGTATTACTCAGACACTTTAAAGAGCTTAATTAAATGACAAACAGCAACTGCACAGTTTTGATCCTCTGATGCGCTCATCCCCTCAATATTAGCAAAACTAGAGACAATGCTCAACTTACCTTCAAATTAAACCCTGCGGCATACTGTCCACTTGGACACATGGTATAACTGGTCGCCCACGATCCCCAGCCCCCTCCATTCGACACCTTCAGCTCAGTCTGACCGCTCACAGTCCCAATAATGGCTAGCAGTGAAAACAGCATGAACAAGAAGTGATGCATTGCTACAACACTGGCCTGAACACTGACTTATATTAAATTAAATTGAAGTTTACTATCTGCAGAGCTCAATTAAACAGGTTTCACGGCATTGTCAAGTTCATTAAGGAAGAGGCTTCATATTTATACACATAATTAAGCAGAATCATTAACCATGACGTCCTTTCCATCCAATCATAATACTCAAACATCAACCCCTACCATATGTGGCATATTAAGAAATGATGTTAACAAAGTTCGGAGGAGCACGTTCAGATAATTAACCCTAATTAAACACATGTGCAGCACATTCAGATAATCAAACCTGATTAACCATGAGTGGAGCACATTATCTCATATCTCTATTCAGTCATATGTCATATATATATATGATGAGTTCAGAAGCAAAAGCCTCTAAATGCCATTTGAAATTTTCTTCTAAAATGATCATTTTTATCAAGCTTGTATATTTAAGTTCAATAATTTCACTTAAATGACAATTAATAGGTAATCTTCTTTGCAATTTAAGTGAAATTACTGAACTTAAATATACAAGCTTGATAAAAATGATCATTTTAGAAGAAAATTTCAAATGGCACTTAGAGGCTTTTGCATCTGAACTCTTCATAGATATATATATGTATATATATATATATATATATATATAGGCCTGTATATATATGATAATCACGCTGTAACCCCTAAAATCTAGAAGCCAGATCGAGGCTTCGTGAAGCGATGAAACAGTTGAAGCAAATGCGCCATATTGTGTCGAGGCTTCGAATCTCAGCGGTGACACCTAGTGGTCACTTTTAGGAGTTGATCTGAAACAACCTTGACAACAAACGAATTTAAAAATGTTTTTATTTCTTATTATAGAAGCTGTTTTTTTCTAATACATGGAGCTTGTAACCTGTATGCTCATCACTGTGTAAAATGTTATTTTGGTCCTGACAAATGAATAATAAAAGAAATCAAGCCACAATGTCTCACTTTTTAGAGATTCTTATTAAAAGTATGAATTTTCTCTTCTTTGAAAGGCAAATATTCCTCATCAGATCTATAAAACACCACTATAACATAAACATACCAACATCAAATCATTATCAGTGCCCTGCTATATCACATCACTGCACTTTATGCCAGGTTCAGACTGCATGATTTTCAAAGTAGTCGGGTCGCTGTTCTTTTCACACTCATGACTATCTTGGCCAGCATTCAGTCACTGCTGTGTTCACACTGGACGATGGATCGACGCCAGAATTGGTTTCACACTGCATGTGTTGCACACACAGAAGAGGCTGTTGTCTGGTGGCACATATAGTTTTTATTGCTGTCACACACACGTTCTGAAAATCTGCAAATTCAACAAAGACAACAGTATCATTAGTTTCTGTATCACAGTGTTGAATACTTTGGCAGTGTGACTTCTTCATGTAAACAAGTGAAACAACACTCTCTTTCCAATTAAAGGACAACTCCGGTGCAAAATGAACCTTGGTCTAATTACACATTGCTACCTAGTCAACCGTTATCTGAGATATATTTTCATGATTGCCGAATGTAAATAGTTTTATCTCTAAAAACAGTTTAGCCTATAATGCTAGTATAATGCTAGTATATAGGGTATAGAGTAATGACTAATAAAAATCGCTTGTTATTACCACTAACAAGACTCAAAATAGCCCCATACTCACACGACAGCATAATAAAGGTCCCTACATTCAAACCGAAGCATTGAGAACTTTGTCAGTATCCATACAGTTTAATAAAAAGATATTTTATACACAGAGTAAACATCGCGAATACCGGAAGAAGCCATCTTGGAAAAATAGTCTCTACCAGTCGATCTACGAACGCCGATCCAAGTGCGCTGAACTGTGCAGAATATCATATGGTCCGTTGTTTTCGGAAGAAACACAAACTCGAACCGTTTTCTTCTCTTCAATATGTACACGCAGCCTACTGTTCGCGCTCACCTTATCACCTTATTCACATCTCACCGGTGCACATGGATCGGCGTTCGTGGATCGACTGGTAGAGACTATTTTTCCAAGATGGCATCTTCCGGTATTCGCGATGTTCACTCTGTGTATAAAATATCTTTTTATTAAACTGTATGGATACTGAAAAAGTTCTCAATGCTTCGGTTTGAATGTAGGGACCTTTATTATGCTGTCGTGTGAGTATGGGGCTATTTTGAGCCTTGTTAGTGGTAAAAACAAGCGATTTTTATTTGTCATTACTCTATGCCCTATATACTAGCATTATACTAGCATTATAGGCTAAACTGTTTTTAGAGATAAAACTATTTACATTCGGCAATCATGAAAACATATCTCAGATAACGGTTGACTAGGTAGTAATGTGTAATTAGACCAAAGGTTCATTTTGCTCCGGAGTTGTCCTTTAACTCATTACAAATGCATCTGTTTTACAGTATGATCGCAGCAAATTAAAACTGAAATTAAAACTGTGTATTCCACCAAATAAAACATATACTGACATTAACATTTCAGCTTATAAAGCTCAATATGCATATTCAAGCACTTTAAGTTGCGATTAAACTCTCTTTACTAAAACATTTAACACTGTAAGGCCGCGATCTCCCGCCCGACATCGCGGCCGCGGACATCCGTCTACGCAGCGCGGGCAAACACATCCGCCAACGCGGTCGAGTCGGCCGCTCACCAGCCGCGGGAGCGTCGATGCGGTTCTCATCAATTCCATTAAACAAGCGCAAACTAAAACATTTAATGCCCTCTAGGGCTGACTACTAATGGTCGAGGATTCTACGAATCGACTATAGTAATATACGGTTTTTCTTTTTTATTATGAGAGCCAGTAATTGCAGATCTGGTGATCGATGGCGGCCCGCCCCTTCTCCAGTTTGAATACGATTTTTCCGAAGTGAATTAATTCGTTTTTTGCTGTTTCTTCTCACTTCTGGGACTGTTCGATTGACAGATGAAACTGCATTAACTGCATCTGTAACATGCTGCCAAGCTTCCCTTTTTTAGGACCTGATAGGCCACTAGAACGCTTGAAAATAAAATGTGGCGTTTTAATGTGAGTGGGAGTTCTCCCCATAGTTAAGAGCCCGCTGTCTCCGGTCTGTTCATTACGGATAATCGAATAGTGTTAAAGGCCAAAGGATCATCCACAAACACCCAGACAAACTTTCACAGTCTGCCCGGAGATATTAGGGGCTCCCTTAATTGATCAACTTTTAATGTATTTTTTTATGATTAATCTTTTTCTGTTTGAAAGTCACAACACGGTAAAACAAAAATCTTGCACACGAAAACAAGTCCACAACTTTACTGGTATGCCAATCTTTGATGAAGAGGCAGTGTTGAGTCTATACTGTCTCTTCATCAAAATATCTATTTAACAGATAAATTAAAAATCATTACAAAGAAAGAACATGATGTTTGTTGGATGTGTTGAATTTTAAATGTGTTTAGCGCATGTGTGGAACAGGATTATACAGTAAACTGAGAAAGCTATTTGAATTTCCTGAATATTAATTGAATTTGAGGTAAAGACGAAGCTTCATGCTTTTTTATTATTATTGTACATATTCATTAAAAATCACACAAAATTAAAATGAACTAAATAAATAGCTGTTATTTTTTTATCATTGAAAAGCAACTGTGTACACGTGGAGAATTATTTTTAATAAAATGACTTTTGTGGTCCAGAACACTTCATTTACCACAGTGGTCACCTGTGTTGAATTTTTTTAATAGCAGGATTCTTTATTTTTATTTATTTTTTTATTTTATCCTCCTCCGTCATAGCCTATTTAATCAAGACATTGTAATGTCCGTTTAAAAATTGATCACTGAGACGAACCATGTCTTGCACAGTGCCTGAAAACATAACATTTCTGGACTTCTGGAAATAGAAGAAATACATAAACAATGAACGTGAAAGATAAATACACGTTTCTTAATAAAGAAGTTGCCCCTGTGCTCAGCTCATAAACTGCTCTTTTGTCCATTCCGGATCAACACTGTTCGGATATAAAACCCAGTTGAATATAAGAAGTCCAGTGCAAACGTTATAACCAACTCGTCATCAGCAGACATGGGCAGTATTTTAATTACATGTAGCCTATTTGAGAACTAGTATTTTCCTTAAGAATAAAATTAATGAAATGCAATTTGTAATTAAATATTTGTGACTGTAATTTGTATTTAAAAAACTTAAAATAATTTAAGTTCGCACATTAACTTTCATCACCAGGCTTAAAGGGATAGTTGATTTACTCACCCTGAAGTCATCCTAGGTGTATGACTTTCTTCTTTCAAATGAACACAATCAGAGTTATTTTAAACATTTCCGGGCTCTTCCAAGCTTTACAACGGCCGTAGAGGTGTATTTTCAATGATAAAAATTTATCCATCATCATAAAAGTGCATCATAAGTGCACAAAACGCGTTCATGTAAGATATTTCCATAGCGACTAAAATAACGAGCTTTCAGGAGACAATCTGGAAACAAAAGGCATTCAGGCCTCAGCAAACGAGCCCCGTGTGATAGAATCCATTTGTGACCAGCTAGGAGAAAACATCCAAACACAAGAACTCAGACCATAACAGTATTTGAGCACAGATTCAGAACTGCTTCTTGATTCTGGCATGGTTTGTGATATTTACAAGCTTCTCAAATATTAAAATGAGGTTTGAATGCGTTGTGCATTAACGCATTTTCTGAATATGCATTATGCCATTTTAGCTAAACAGCTTTAGAAAGGGAAAAGGTTTAGAACAGGATTGAAATGTAATGTATTGTTCCTGTAGAGTACGCTGTTTTTTCCTCAGGGAACGCATGAACTGATAAAACATTTACTGTGAACGCAATAGAAGTCACTTTAGACAATCTGCCACATGCACTAATGTGATCACCGATTTGATGTCGAGTGTTGTGGAAAACAAAGTCAAACTTCAAGGTTCAGTTTAAAAAGTCTTTATTGCTGATATTTGACAACTGTACCCTGCTGGAAAAACCAGCATAGACCAGCATAATTCTCATGCTGGTCTATGCTGGTTAGGTGCTGGTTTAGCTGGGGGACCAGCATCGTCTTGCTGGTGAAGCTGTTCCACCAGCAAGGCCTCATAAATTATGCTGGTCCACCAGCACGATGATGCTGGGGGAGCTGGTCCACCAGCAAGGCCTCATAAATTATGCTGGTCCACCAGCACGATGATGCTGGGGGAGCTGGTCCACCAGCAAGGCCTCATAAATTAGTCCTTGTAGGTAGTCCTTGTACATAGTCCTTGTAGGTAGAAATAAACAAAGTTGTAACTAGTAACTATACTAGTAACTAAGTATAGATGAAGTGAAATACAAGACAATGAAATAGAAATAAGGCTAGCAATGTCCAGATCTTTAAAAGGGAGTAAATTAATGTTAAAATTTGGCATGCTGCACAACACATTTTCATACAAATTAATTACAATAAATGATAAAACTGAACATTAACATCTGTTTGGAATACGTTTTATTATCACGATATATTTGCAAATTATATTCGCATCACAGGACTTACTTGATAGCATCGCTACCATGGCAATATATACAGTACATTTATTATTCACGTAAAAATGATCATGCTTCATCTCCCTTGCTACTTAACATGTCAGATGAATACACATCGCCTTCAACATCTATATTTTCTAGGCTTTGTGGCAATATGGCCTGTAATAGTCGACAAACATTGTACAGCAGTATAAGAAATAAAAAAGATTAACACGGTTCCTATAAGCATTCTATAGTGATGTTTAGAGTAAAGCACTGAATTGTGGGAGGAGTCATTTTAGATATACCTAGTTCTGAAAGTAAAAATTGCCTTAATTTTCAACAAAGGCATTGTTAGGTGACTGACAGTTGGAGCATGAAACTCTTGGGCGAATCATCAGTACAAAGGATGAACTATTGAACATCTTGATCTATAATAATTCATATGTACAAGCACATCGACATAAAAACTTCAGAGTACTTAAAGACTTATTACTACTTACTAATACTACTAGAACCAGTAGTAGTGTTAAACCCAATATAAGAGGGGAACAGGTGTCATCTTAATCATTCTTTATGAAGTGGCAACTTCATATACATCCCACCATAGTTCTTAATAACTTCAACCTGAAAAGAGGTCTAATCAGCCAAAATAACTTAAAGTACCTGTAGGAGGTGTCCTATAAAACATGTGTGCATACGTCGCTTGTCTCTGTCCCTGATTCAAATGAACGGGTCGGGAAAGGAATTTTTTTGAGGACTACTTTTGCATTACCTCACAATATGTTTTACGTTCCCTCGCAATGCTTCTCTTCTTCCTTCCTTCTGAGCCATAGCTGTGTCCAGTTATAGTAGTATAGAGGAAAGGCCCGGTTCAAAGTTTAAAAAGCTGGGGCGTTGTGCGGAGAGCAGCTGAGTGGACACAAAAGGAAGGAAGAGAAGTATTGCGAGGTAACACAAAAGAAGTCCTCCCAAAAAAAAACAACCAATAACTCTTTTGACCCTTACTAGCCAGCGTATAGTATATAACACATACATATATTTAATAGGGGAAGAATGCTGCCTGAGCACAACCCCCTGGTTAAGCGGTGAGCACAACAAACCAATAACAAAGCCCTTATAACATCAACCATATAACATACACATTGCCTGGGGCTCATCAGGCATAAAAACCTTTACATTGTCAGATGTGACTTTCCAGCAGTTAGTTTTATTTACCATCTTCATAAGTAGACAATTGCAATAAAAAATGTTTAAAGAATCCCTAAGAAAACCTCAGCAACACATCCGTTTGAATCAACAGTGAGGAGAACCCTCCTACACAGAACAAAATATCTCGTCAATGAGGAGGAGGAGGATACAGAGAGGAAGGTGCAGCAGGTGTGAGTGTCACTCAGGGCAATCAAATACAATAATAATAATGGATAATTAGAATACTGACTTGACGTAAGGCCAGGATGGACCATCCTAACTTAGGCACAACCAGAAGCAGTCCAGCAACAAGTATGAGGTTCCGACAACATAGACAGTCAAAACATCTAGCCAGTGTCTTCCAGCCACAAAACACTTAACCACTTCTACTTAAGATCTCAGATGAGATACCCTCAAGCAACGATCGCCCCTGAGAGGAAGAATGGAGTATGACACCACGTGACACCACTGGCAAACACTACATCGCGGACACATCGCGGACGCTTAGAGAAGAAGCTCAAAGAATATCTGGAAATAGATATCAAGACCAAAACCATTCTCAGCATCGACTGCAAAGGGGTCAAAGGCAATTTAATTTAACAACCTGTAGTCAGCGAAGGGCCATAGAAAGGTAAAGAAGGACATTCACACCCAAAGCCAGAGATCACCTTTAAAGAGACAGGGCTTACCAACCACCAACAACTTACCCCGATTGTACAATAACTTATCATGTGAACACACTTGTGCCAGCTCCATTTACTGAATCAAGATTGTGTTCAACAGCTCTGAGCTGGTCAGTGAAGCTTAGAACTAAACTGATTTAATAACACATTTACTTTTGTTAATAAATATGTTGATTTTCATGGTTCATTTTAAGTGCTTAACTGTTTGTTCTTAAAAGTATGCCACAATAGTAAAACATAAAGCTAATTGTGTTTTTTCAAAGAAAGAAAATAGAAGAGAGCTAATCAAAGTTTTAGTCAGTAGCGGATACTTCAGATTGCTAAGCTACAGAATGACCTATGAAAGACTAGTCTCTCTCATGTGCATTTGGAAAGTCACAAATGTACATCTGATCACCTGTTTTTAAAACCATGCATTTCTGCTCTAACCTGTCTACTGAAATCAGACACACTGGTGTAAAAACCCTTTCATTTACAAGTCTGATATGTGACACAAACCCATAACCTTGTGTTAAAGGAAAAGAGGCTTGTGTATAAAGATTTTTGAAAAGGACAGCAATTTCTGGACCCCTTTCTGAAGGAAAGGAAATTATATTCTGAATTTCTCCATAAACACCATCCCTCAGCTTTGCAAAACAGTCTCTGCGTCTCTTACTGAGGCCATAGCCTTTGCTGGTATAAACCAGTCCTTTATGCACCATTCTTCTGTGCACTACCATTTCATCTGGTGCGGGTTTCTGTGCAGAAATGAAGGCCCTTTTTTCATCATCTGTAGTCTCTGTCACCCTGCCATTATCCAGAACAGTTGTGTCTTGATATTTTGTGAAACTCTTCACTCTTCTGTCATTTGTCAGTTCCAAACAGAACTCTGTCACTTGCTCACTAACTGCATATCTTGTGGTAAAGAGTGGTATTGCTCTGTGCAAGAGGAATTTGTTCACAATCTGCAGAGCTACACACTTTGTTCCATGAACCAGTTTCAACAGACCACCATTTGCATTTTCAAACACAAATGCTGAGTGTGCCCAGAGAGGCCCCCACAACTTAACTGATTTTGCAAGGTGAGTTAGCAGGTGTACATTAAATGTCATGGATGCCTCCCCATACAGCAACTGAAACCTTGCCACAAACTCGAAAAGCATCTCATCTGCTTTGTTGATGTCCTGGAAGGTAATGTTCTCTTTCAGAAGTAGAAATACTGCAGACACCAGAAGGCCAAGGTGCTTCACGTAGCGTGGTTGAAGTATATCATTCAGAACTGGCAAGCTATAAAACAGGAGCCATGCTCGCCACTCTGAGGCTTTCCAGTACTTGAAGTCTGCAAGGGGTCTGGGTAGTCGTGTTATCAGGTGTGGTGGCTTTATGTCCCTGATCCTGTTTTCTAGCACCCTCATAGTGTTGGGACTCCCAATGTAGTAGGGTTGCTCACTACTGTTCAAAAGAAGCTCTGTGAGCTGTCTAATAACACCAAGTAAGACAGCGTGCATATAGTCTGGAACAAAACCCCACACTATGTCAAAGTAAGGCATGTTTATGAGTGGTGATGGACCTTTTACTCCTCTGACACTTCTGTTTTGAGCTACTGCTTGCTCCATATCTCCCAGCATTGTCTTTGCCTCTCTGTCAGGATATTCTGTGGCAGTCACAGTGTATTTCACCTGTTTCTCTACTAGAGTACCAGGATGTAAACAGAAGCCACAACCGAAGTATCCATTGAACTGTGTGGTGTTTTGCATGGCTGGTCTTGCCTTTGAGTCTACACAACAACATAAACCGACAATTTTGCTGCACACACATGTTCCATTTTTTCTCCAAGAGACACCTTTGGATGCCAGTGTTTTGGCCTGTTCAACAAAGGGTCTGAGAAAAATGGGCATAACTGGCTCTTGAGCACCAAACCAAAGACCTGCAAGCACTACATTCTGGAATCTCATTTTGGGAGGGAGCTCGTTCAAATGTAGCTGTATGGGCCATATTGAAAATTTGGAAGACTTGTATACAGGTGAGCCATCAGAATTGAAATTGAATGACAAATTGTTTGGATCTGACAAAATTCCACCTGGTTTTGACAAGTTTTGATACTTTTCACCATCATATATGTCAGAGATGATGTGTTCATTCTGTGGCCTTTGGTGTCTGTAGCTCATGCTGTTTTGAATCTGAGGACTTTCAAGCATTGTCTGGATTTGAGGTGCAACTGGTATGTTGATAAAAAAGCTTGCACTGTTCAAGGAACTGATTTCAATGGGAGCACTACAGATTGCACACTGAGCAATGTTTTTGTTATCTATGTCTTCTTGTGTGCCAATGTATACTTTACAGGTTTTGCAGTAGAAGTGGAACTCCACTATGTCTGAGTTGTTCTTAAAGACCTTATTGAACAAATATTGTCCAGTAATATGGGTATTACCTCTTTTCCAAACAGAGTATTTATGAGCTTTAACAAATCATCAAGTTGTGTTCCTGTTATATTATGCCTTGCTGCATGACTCATCACCATGAGCAGTGCCTCAGCCTTTGTCGTTGTACCTGCTGACATTAGTACCGAATCCATGTCTGTGTCAAAACCTATCTGTCTGAATGGATCATCTTCTGGAAGATCTGGAATTTCTGAATCAACTCCAGAAACACTGCCTTCAGATGATGAATCACAATTAAACTGCTGGGCCATCTCACTTGGTTGCAGCTCAGATGTAAGCAGAAGGTGATCAGACAAAGACATAGGCTACAAAATGACAGGAAAACACATTCATGAGTGTATGTCTACATACAATGACAGAAAACTTATGACTGACCAGTGTCACACTAACAGTTGCGCCCTGCCCTGACCTCATCATTAGCGCTGCTTGAACCTTGTCTGACTTCACTTTCATTTTCTCTCCAGTTGGCAGCAAAAGGTAGAATCTGAAAGCACAAAGAAACATTTAGAAAAAATTTCAACAAAACATACACCAAGTGAACTATGTATCCCAGTTAGAGCGTAACATCTGCATCAGCATTTAAAAACAGCGAAATATAAGAATTAAAAAAATAAAAAACAGTGTGGCAGTACAAGTTCATTACTTATAATTTTCTAACATTGCTTACAGCAGCTAACGCTGCATATTGCAAAACTAGCCACAAAGCTAATGCCGTGTTTATTAATGGCAGAGCACTAACATTGTAATGAGCTAGTTAAACTATAGTGTTTAACTTATTCTAAATATATCAGTAGTTATAGTCGGTGTGTCAGAATTGATTAAACCACAGCTTCCTGCCAAACAAATTTATCTAGTTCCTTTTGTGAAAGTGAATGTGTAATGTTGTAGTTACAGAAAAAGAAAATCTTGAAGTTGCAAATCCTTGTCGTAGACAGTCATGTAGTATTAAATGCATTCACCAGCAGGTCACTGCATCATAGACGGCGTGATTTATAGTGATGGTGGTTAAATAGTTTCTTGTAGAATTCTTAGAATTAACGAGTGCTGGTAAGGGGATAAACTAGATGTGAATTAAATACATTTGAAAGAAGCCATTGAGGCAGATTATGTTTAATATAAAATACACATGCTCATTATCTCTCACTCGCTCTGTTTACAGACAGCTGAAAATGTTGCACCTTCCAGCAGAAAGTATGTATTGATGTGCAATTTTTTACATGTTCAGTTGTAGAGACTGTAATCTATTTTATTAGCATAATCCATTTAGGAAAAGGTTTTATAGCCCACATACATACCAGTTTTCAATATCGGTCTGTTCTAAGTGTAGTATATACAGTAAAGGGGTCTGCTATCCAAATCATTCTTAAAATCAAAATATTGGCTCAAATCTGCTTTTTTCACTTCTTCTTTCGGCCTCAAAAACCCATATTGGTCTAGCTCTAATCCCAGAATGACCAATAAATGCTCCGTACTTGTATAGCGCCTTTCTAGTCTTTTCGACTACTCAAAGCGCTTTTTACACTACTTCTGCATTCACCTTTCACACACACATTCATTCATTGAGTCTAACCGCTCAAACGGAAACTAACATTCACACACATTCATACACTGGCGTAACAACCACCAGGGGCAATTTAGGATTCAGTATCTTGCCCAAGGACACTTCGACATGCAGCCTGGGGGGAGCCGGGGATTGAACCGCCGACCTTCCGATTAACAGCCAACTTGCTCTACCTCCCGAGCCACAGCCGCCCCAATAACTAATCCATACCTCTATATACTATCACACATTGCACCAATATATAAAAAATTTGTCATGTTGATTTGGCGCATTTTAATTGTGCAACAGCAATGACTTAACTAGACAGTGCAATTTCTGGAGAAATTGCGGTGTGAAAGGGTTAAAAGGCAAATGCTAACCTTGATTGCTAAACTTCATACAAGCTCTCATTTCAGCCTCTCTCTTAAACAAGCAGTAGATGTTCCTGTCTCTTTATGCTCCCCCCCATTTAATGTGTGTGTGTGTGCGCACACATTGCTGTGCAAAAATGTGTACTGTGTGTGCATAACACACAGTTATGCATACATGTGTTCTCCAATGCAGTAAAGCTTAAACCTTCTTGTTTTTAGGGCTTGGTGTGTGTGTGTGTGTGTATGTGTGTTCAGTGAAGAGGACACAGACAGGTGTTCAGGAAAATAGCTTAACTTCAGTCCACCAATCAGAACACAGGACCATGCCTCTGCCCTCTTGGAGGAGCTACAGGTCCTTGTCCAATCCAGTTTAAAAACAGCTTCTTTTCCTGCTGCTATAAGGAATCTCAATTCTGCTTCCTATTCAAATCCTTGCAACTTGTATGATTTGATCCACGGAACTCTTCACAAGGAAGAAATTGGAATATGGAGTGTCATACTGGTCTACTGCTGGTAGATTGTTGCATTGGATGAGTCTGAAGTGAAGCTAAGCCTCAAAACTAGCTTGACCAGGATTAGACTAGTCCAAATAATACTTTTCCATGGAATCTATGGTCAGTCAACCTACTTAATGAAGAAGAATTTGAAATAAAGATGGCTTAACAGGCAATCTTTTTTAAACAACCCTCAGATGTGGTTGGTTTAAGAGCTCACCTGATCAGTTGTGTCATCTGGATCAAACTGAAGATCAAGACGGCCAGATGGAGACATGGTCTGTACAGGATAAAGAAGAGATGGCACAATCACAGAGTGAAAAAACAATATTAAAAGTAGGAAAGCCCAGTGGGAAATTACCTCTTTCCACAAATTTTAAGAGAATATTACTCTCTCACCTCAACATCTGCAGTGTGTGAATCTGATCCAGCAGCATCATCTTCTTCTCTGCTGCATTCTGCATAGGGCAAGGCCTAAACACACAGAAGTATGATTTAGAAAAACATGTTGGCAGCATCTGACAACCTCGCACCCACGGTTTGGTTGTAGAGCTCACCTGATCCAGGGTACCCCCAGGATTCTCCAATTTTAATTTAATTTAACTTTCTAAGACCTTTTGTAATACCACCTAGGAATTAGAAATTCAGTGCTGTATAATGGAAAATACGTATTTTAAGGCCAACAAAATTATTATTTACGAAGTTACCTGAATTTAATAAAAGACTTTATTATAATACTCACATTCATATTTAATACACAATTGCTTTTTGGGGTGCGTTTCTACTGTGATAACATAAAAATAATACAATATTTGTTGCACTAAGCACTCTTATGTGAAACTAAAAACACAAAATAAATAGTGCAGTATGAGTTGTTACAATCAGTAACACCTTGGCTAAATAAGATATAATGTGCCAGTTGCTTCAGTGATTATTCATCCTGTTCTGTGTTTGCATCTAAAGGCTGTTTGAAATATAGGATTATATAGTATTGGCTTGAAAGCAGCGGGGATAAGGAGTTGGGCTCGGGTGTGTTTTTTCCTCGTCCCGGTGATCAGCACGTCGGGTGATGTAAGTTTAATGTGCGTTAGCATGCTGGATGTTTACATTCACATAACGTTAGCCTACAACAGTGGCGCAAAGCCGACACGCAGACAGCGTCCCACTCCTATACACAACTGTCTGTCCGATGCTGTTGTAATGCTAATTGACCAGTAACCTGCAGCGGGTCTTCTGCGCACACCAATCTGCTTGTTGTGCTAACCTCAACACCACTGCCCTCAACCTTGTCTGCCAACTTGTCTGCATCTTTGGCCTTCTGAACTTCAGACATTTGCCCATTCCGTGTCAAACAGCTAACATTAGCTTGTTAGTAGCACGTCAGAAAAGTTTTGTTTTCTTTATCAACAACTGGCTGACTCGCACCACAGCTGGATGCCAGAGCTCATGCACTGCGAACACTCCACAGTCTAGAGCAGGGGTGTCAAACTCATTTCACCACGGGCCGCATAAGCATTTTGGTTACCCTCAAAGGGCCAGTTGGAACTGTAAGACTGTATAAACATACTTTACTGCAACGCTTCCTTAACATTTTGTAAAATAACTTTATTTGATTATTTAGCCTATTCAAGTTAAGGACATTTAACCCATCAGATGCAAAAATATAAGCAGGCACGTTTACTGTATCTGTTATTATCATACATTAATTAATTTTTCAGGTTTAGAAACACAAAATACTCCATTAATCTTTGTTATGTACTTGAAAAGTATATAACAAAAAACTATTAAATTAACTTTTCCACAGATGACAGGGGAAGAACCATTGTAAAACAAATAATTGTGAGCTGCTAATAACGTGTGACAGAAACATCCAACCAATGACAGATAGTTTTATTACCTGGAAAAATGCCGACGTGTATTGTAGCTACTCCTTTATACCGACACCGGCTCAAAACCAGAGCTTAAAGTGGACAAAAGTATTTAGATTCAGCCATTCAGATTCTGACCTGTCCCCAGCGTCCCCAGTGTAAATGACACCTGTCTGTCAATATTTTTAAATGTCCCGCCCCACCCAGGCTGTGATTGGTCGGTTTACGACAAGTGACATTGACGAGCTTCATTCAGCACACGGCTGCTTGAAAGGCACCGAGCTTCTCTTCTCCCTCGTCTCTCTGCGCCGAGTTTAACAGGCAGAGAGAACGGGAACAGGTGAGCGTCACGTAGCGCCCAGAGAACCTGATCTGGAGAGGGCAGAGGAGAGGACCGGCAGCTCGGGAGAAGTCCCGGTACGCCAAAGAGTAAAATGTCGTGGTGCCGGGGGGCAAACCGGCGCACTTCAAGCACTGCTCAAAACACAAAAGACACCGGTTTATGTCCTTGAAACACAAACATGTTCACTTTCCCATCGTTCATGAAACTGCCTTCCTTCTGCGTATTTTTATTGGACATTTTGGGATGTTTCTATACATTTCTTATCTCCACTTGTCAAAAATCCGTAGGTCTAGTTAAACGCGAATGTGGAAAGACTGCAATCTAGAGGGGGATGCCGTCAATTCGCAGGTCATAAAATCGCCATGCATTGTGGGAGATGTAGTTTATTGTTCATGAATGCTTTAAAGCAGCGTAAACTTTTATTTTGGGACAACCATGAATTTTATAAGCTTTCGCGGGCCACATAAAATGACGTGGCGGGCCGGATGCGGCCCGCGGGCCTTGAGTTTGACACATGTGGTCTAGAGCATAAAGCTGAACACTGACATACACGGTAACGTTACTTGTAATGCCATAAAACATCCAAGTCGCACACAAAGTATTTATTTATGAGGTTACAGAATTCATTTAATCGTATGAAAGGTCAAGAAAAGACATAAGAAGAAATTTGATAATTTGTAAACTAAATCTTATACTAAGTTCTTCTTTTTCAGCCAGTGTTTCCCATACGTTCATTTACAGATTGATTTTCAATTTTTTTTACTAAGCCTATATAAAATCGTATGTGATTGCAGAGCGCCGCAGCGCGTTCGCGCAGCACTACCTCTCACCCATCCCTCCCTCTGTCTCTCTTACAGCTGCACAAATCTGTCCAACACAATGCTGTCAATGTCGGAGACCCAGCTTTAAGTGGTTATTACCGGAGCCAAGCTAATAAGGAGAGCTAAGTTAATGTTAGCAAACACCTGGGTTTTCGACGCTAGGTCATTCCTCAGGAAACACTGTTAGAATATTAAATTTAAGACTTTTTTAACCCCCTGGGGTCGACCATATCGCCCGCGATATAAGCACACTTTTTTCCTTATCAGTGCAAAAAAGACTCAAATTACTCTGTTGATTTTTATCTCACATATAAGTGTTATACATCATTCGATCCTGTGAAGTGTGTATTTTTTTTGTGGAACCTCACAATAAAAACAAAGTGTTGTGTTTTTCGCCAAATAAACAATAATAAACATGATGCGCGTTCTGCGTTCTCTCTTTTAGTGAAGTCCATTCTAAAACGCGTCCGAAAAATACACTGTTACTCACTCAATACTTGTCACAGAGACACGAGACATATGTCTTTTTAAAGCTTGTGTTCTCTTCTTTTAAATGAAGTAATTTATTAAAAAAATAAATATTTCCAGTTTATGTAATCCGTTTGAAACCAAGGAGAGGCACAGTTTTTTCGTTCTCAGTTCATTATCTTTAATTAGCTGAGACCGCCACGCCCCCAGCGCTTTTCACATGGTAAAATGGGAGATCTAATGTTATGCAAAGCATACGCCCACCGAACAGTGGCATAACAACACAAAGTTTTTGGCACGCTACTCCGCCGAAAAGGTCCTTCAGATGATTCTACACAGCGAGGAAGATTTCACCTTTTCCTCTGAGGAAGATTCCTGCAACTCGGACGACGAACGGCTGCATTTTGAAGAACGCGTTGACCCCGCCGAGGATTTCATTTCGGAGTAAGTTGTTTAGTGTTGTATAATTCATTTTCTGATCATATAGAGCTCATATGAATTTTCCGACTATTTTGAAAAGATTGCCTCACATCATTCGGGCATAGTATAGGCTACCTAGCCTACGCTTGTATATGTTTTGAATGTGATATAGCCTGTTACTCTCTAAACAAATTTGTTGGGCTATTATATTATCTAATACTATGCGTTATGTATTTTGTTAACAATTACATGTTTAGGTTATATAGCCTACTGATTACGTTAAATATGTTTCAGCCTCCGGTAAAATATGTGATCTCTAGCCTGTCTAAATACAATACATTTTTATATATAACTGTTCATAATGTATTTAGTTTGCTAATAACTGCTTATGTTAATGTGTTTGAGAGAAATATATTTCAGGCTCCGGTAATTAGGTCTAAATACAATATATATTGGCCTATAATTGTTCAGCTTTGGTTACCCTAGACACTATATCATGCGTAAATAACTTAGGCGTGCCTTATGCACAGATGTTTGTGAATACAGGTGTAAATCTTTGAAATGCGTTCGCAAACGGGCCATCCACTAAATGCGTGCATCAACAGCCTACTCGCGGTGACGCGACGCGTCGGCCCATTAATATTTCTCCGTCCCATATGGCCCATCAACAGATATAAATGTTCGGTTAGCCTATGACACTATCATGGCCTCGTGAATACAGGTGTAAATGTTTGAAATGTAGTGATGTGTCATTCACGAACTATCCGTTCATTGAGTAGGCTATTTCATGTGGCCCATCTATAGATATTTCGCCTTTTTGTGTTTACAGAATAATAATGTAAAAGTTGTATTTTGTTTACTTTTAATAATGTAAAAGTTCCCATTCTTGAGTGAAACTACAAAAAACTTATTTTTTTTATCCATACCCATTATTTTTCCATCAGTTTACTTTGGATAATGCTAACAGTTTATTTTATTTTAATTTCTCAGGAATGTCTCAGCATCCCGTTCTCCTTCGCCAGCACCACGCAGAGGGACACGCAGGTGTCGTTCAGTTCTCGGTGCGATGGACAATTTCTACACAAGCCCAAAGCTCCTAAAAGACTTGTTTGCCATGAAGTTTGGTGCATGTGGGACTTACAGGGACAACAGGAAGGACTGCCCTAAGAATGCAGCTAATTCACTCTCTAAAAAATCTGCCAGAGGAGAGGATCCATCAGGTGGATTCGGGATGGACCTCTTGTTTTTGTGAAGTGGATGGACACTCGAGAGGTATCTGTCTGTTCTACCATCCATCCTGCTTATACGGGAGACACTGTGCAGAGGAGGGTGAAAACACAAGATACATGGAGGACAAAGACATTTCCATGTCCTGCACCTGTGACTGCATACAATCAGAACATGGGCGGTGTTGACCTGTCTGATCAGCTGTTACAGTACTACACTGCACAACACAAAACAATGAAGTGGTACAGAAAGATTTTTCTACACTTCTTGGGCATTGTTTCCACCAACTCTTTCATTGTGCACAAAGAGCTACATGGTAACATGTCACATAAAGAGTTTATGGAGCAACTGATCACAGAGCTCTGTGGTGTGTCACAGAAAACTGCACCAAAACGGACCAATAGTGACCATGTACCAGTTCCAGGAGCTGAGCTGACATCAGATGAAAGGAATGTTGCCACACTTGGTCGCCGGACATGTGTTCATTGCAAAGCAGTGCGTGGTAAAACGCAATTAACACCATGGAAATGCCAGGCATGTGATGTTCACTTATGTCTTCAGTTGAAAAGGAACTGTTTTCAAGAGTGGCATAAAGATGTGTGACTGTGTTACTCTTAATTTATTATTATTATTATTATTTTAAATATTAAAAATAGGAATGTGTCCAAACTTTTCACCTGTACTATGTTTATGTATGTAGCACTCTGGTCTTGTGAGGCACAATATTTAGTTCCTCCACATGGAGGAATTACAATAAAACAGAAAACATAACCTTTGAATCTCCTCTCATTCTTAGTTCAGGCTGCCTCACAGCAGCTTGATGGGCCATTAGCCGCTGGGGGAGTGTCTTCTGTCTCCCCTGGTGTAAATCTCACTTAATATTCATGGCCATTGACACTCCCACGCATACAGCAGTGCTGACACAAAAACTGACTTGCAATATTTAAATTGTTATATTGTGGTTTGTGAAAGTGTGGTCAGAATGATTTTCACATCATTTTGTAGTAAAAATTCTAGCCTACAAGAATAGTGAGTCAAAAGTCTTGTGAACAACTGTTCAGTATTTGTTAAATGGCCTTATTGCAGTGACAATTTTTTTCCTAAAACTAACTTACCACGCATAATATTTTTTTTCTATAAAATGCAAACATGTACATCTATTTTGCTCATGTATTATTGTAGCAGTGTTTGTGCTGAATATAGCATAATTATATGTTGGCCAATGGTATGTTGTAAGTAGCTGAAATAAGCAAAAATGTCAGGGCATGTCAAAACTTCTCAAGGGCCCCAAACACACCTCAGACCCCAGGGGGTTAAAGGAGAACTCCGGGCAATTTTTAAGTTAATCTTGATCGTTATACCTTTGTGAGTTCTGTCTATAGAAAAAAAAACGAGCCGGATCGGTGCTTGCAACACGGAGCTGCTACAGCTAATGCCCAGAGCTCCTATGTAGCTAAAACGGCAGTTATGGGGGCATTTACATAAAGAGTGTCTTTGTGCCTCTTAACAGACACAAAATGCAATTAAAATGTCTGTCCAACATGAACAGGGCTCTTACATGACAACACGATGCTTTAAGCAACTTAGCCATTGTTTAAATTCACCTAAATAGTGTTTTATACGGCGAGCTGTAGTCTCGCGCTAAAGTCCCGTGGGAACTCCGTTTGTTGTTGCCGGAAAAAGGTAAATAGCAGTGTGCAGATGAGAGGAGCGTAATGTGTGAAGAATGATGATCGGAGCTCACAGGTGAAGAAGACATGGTTCACGGAATTCACAACGGCACAAACGCGAACCATTTCTTCTTCACTTTTGAGCAACTCCGATGCTATTTACCTTTTTCTGGCAACAACAAACGTCTGCACAGGATGAAGAAAAGACTTCACAAGCACAATGATAACAATATATATATATAGCCCAGTCAGAAATTACTTCCATTGAGTGTATAAAACCATTACCTCAAACTCTGCAGTACTCAGGTGTGTACTGATTCTATCACCTTGATCCCTGTGGTCACCAGTGAAAGCCAAAGCCTGAAAACCCAGAACTAACATTTAGACTACAATTTCAACAAGATGCCACAACCCTCAGATGTGGTTGGTTTAAGAGCTCACCTGATCAGTTGTGTCATCTGGATCAAACTGAAGATCAAGACGGCCAGATGGAGACATGGTCTGTACAGGATAAAGAAGAGATGGCACAATCAAAAACAAAAAAAACAGTATCAAATGTAGTAAGGCCCAGTTGAAAATGACCACTTACAATAAATTTTAAGAGAATATTACTCTCTCACCTCAACATCTGCAGTGTGTGAATCTGATCCAGCAGCATCATCTTCTTCTCTGCTGTATTCTGCATAGGGCAAGGCCTAAACACACAGAAGTATGATTTAGAAAAACATGTTGGCAGCATCTGACAACCTCGCACCCACGGTTTGGTTGTAGAGCTCACCTGATCAGTCGTGTGATCTGGATCAGATTGATGTGTAAGCAAGTGGCCAGAAGTAGACATGGTCTGCACAATATGAAGAAAAGATGTCACAAACAAAATTAGAGATGCACAATTTTGGAAAATGACACTGCAATATACATTGCGATATGAAAACATACAGGAATTCTCACCTGAACATCTGCAGTGTGTGATCCTCCTTGATCAAGATCAAGTTTGCAGTCATCTGTGAAGAGCAATGCCTGAAAAAATAAAACTATTTTAACCATCTATCATCTTTAAAGAAGATCATCAGGTAAGAGACTGAAGTTATAAATCCTTTGAGTAATTATTATCCTATACATTACAATAATTATTTCTCATGGAATTACTTACATTATGTCCTCTTTTTAGTCTTGCATGGGGTAATTTAATTGTGCTGTTAGGCTCTAAGTACAATTTGTACTTGCGTTTTTTGACATTCTAAAATTAAAAAAGAACATTGACATCATTATTAACAGACATATGAATAACAGAATGTTGAATTTAAACTATAATTAAGTTACTAAAAGCTGAGCCTCACATGTCCCTTAAAAAACTCACTGGAAACATTGCTGGAAATGTCTTCTAATCCTCCTACTGCATGTACAAACTGAACTAGTTAGTTTAAATTAACCATCCATTTGCGGACTAGGGTTGTGGCACTAATAAAAATTGTATATACTCTCAGTTGCCAGATTATTTTGTACAACTGCAGCCCAATATTACAGTCCGGTAAAAATCCTCCTACTGGAAGGGTACAATACTGTCACTGTGTAAAAGGGCTGTGTTATACAGATGTGTTTAAGTTTAATCAACCCCAGTACTTTATCTGATAAATAGTAGTAGAATACGCCTTATTCACGGCAGCGCCATCTTTGATTTTTAATGAGAATGAAAGCGAGGCTGTGAGGGATAGACATGCATCTCTTCAATGGGCTGTACTGTTATTTAATGTGTTTTCGGACTGTTCTGCTTATGAAACACTGGAAAAATATCTTTCCAAGAAATTTCAGTTGACAATAAACTCCCGACAATGTAAGCAGTGGAAAATTGTAAGTAATTTATGAGCTTTATTCAGCTTTTTACAGCGGATGCCATAGGAAACACGGAAAGTCTATCCCTCACAGCCTCACTGTCATACCTGTCATGGCGCTGCTCTGAATAAGGTCTATAGTGTGTCTTAGACATCTAAGACTGTATCCAAGGCAACAGGGCATCTCACTCGCGCGCTTCCCGCCGTTGAAGTTACTTGGTTAACGTTACGTTAGTTACTTGGTACTTTTCTATTAGGATTTAACAAGATAGATTTAGAATAACATTACTTATCAACTTTGAAAATATAATTATACCATAACTCTATAAATATCACTAACAAATATGTTTGCTTATGTAAGATATATAGAAGACGGGTGTAAAGAAATCGTCCCTATTTCCTACATTAAGGATTTTGACAGCAACTGTGACAACAGTAATAAGATCTACTGGGTGCGCTGGCAGGAGGACTATTTTAAAGGCCAAATATTGTTCCTGAAGGGTAAGTAATTACCCCCAATAGTTCGGAACATAATAAGAGTACTTAAATGGCAAACTTGGATACCTTTATCTAAAGGCCCGTTCACACCGGGACGAATTTCGCGCGCGATATTCGTCGACGTTTAACGCCTCGTGACTAAACAATGAGCGCCAATGTGAGTGTTCACACCGACGCGAAAAACGCCACGCGTAAAAGCGTCATTTTTTAAAAAACGCCTCGGGTTCGTTTTTTTGGTTTGACGCGCCGCGTCAAAACCTATCCGACCAACGAGATTGGCGGGTTTGCTCACGTGTCTGGTGCTTCTGAAGTTACAGTAAAACACAACTTGGGGGCGCTCAAACACAAAACGGTCTTGCCGAGCACACATACGGTGAAGAAGAGATAGCCTATAAGGCAAGTTGAGCTGCTGGTCTCGGAGCATAAAGAGCTATATGATAATATTTATATTAGTATTTCTGTAATAATAGTATAGTATAGGGTGACCAACAGTACTGTTTTCCCGGGACATGTGTAAAACGGTCACTTTGTGCTTTATAGAAATCTGAGTTGAGATGAGAACTGCGCATAGTGTGCGTGTCAGTTAGATTTTGACAAGTGAGGAAAGGAGATAACCGCTCTGTCGACTCTTTATATTCTTTCTTTTATTTTATTTTTCTATTGTGACCAGATATTTGTTTGTGTATTTTTCCTCGCTCGATCCCCATGTATGAGGACGAGTGTAACGTTTGAGTGGTTTTATTAAACGCGGGGAAATACAACAACTCTCGTCTCTCGTGCATCTGTTCATCCGACAACTAGTGCTATGTTTTTATCTCTGGGCAACATCTCAACTTTGTGTTAAACATGTCCTGTTTTCACGTCCTGTCCTGGCTGTTTTTAAGTGATGAAAATGTCCTGGTTTTCAAAAAAACTGCTGGGAAAGATCAGTTCTACAGCAAAATATAGATGGGCAAACAAGGTGGATGAGGAAGAAAAACAGGATAAAGAGGATGAAAACTAAAGATATAAATAGATTTTGTTAGTTCGTTTTTGTAAGTTTGTGAGAGCTATTTTTTGTTACATTTGGAGGCATTTCTTTCAGTTATTTATTATTTATATATTTATTTTTGTAATAGACATTATTTCTATCATTATATTTCATTCATTTTTTTAATCTGTCATAATAAAACATTGAGACATGAATATGATCACCCTAGTATAGTATTCTATTATCTGTTCTGTTTTACATTAAGCGCCATCTAATGTCAGGGAATGAATTTGCATGTTCACTCAGCTCATCGTCCGCGAAAAACGCTTGGGTGTGAACACAAAAAACGCGTTGAAAAACGCTGACGAATAACGCCCGCTGATATTCGTCCCGGTGTGAACAGGCCTTAATGCTAACATTTTTAACTGATGTGAGTTTTGGCTAACGCGTTTAGCCGTTCTAGCTAACGTTAGCTAGCTAACGGTGGCAAGCTAACGTTAGTGCCTCTGAGTTCAACACTTTAGGACAGCAAACGGAGTGGCTGAGGCAACTATTATTATCACATGACAGTATGTAACATTATAGCATTATAGTAGGTGATTTCAAGTACTTACATCCAGTGCGATTTACATTCCAGAGTCGAGAGAAGAAGTGGAAGAGGAGCTTTCCAAGGGAAAACGCGTCCGTGTGAGACGGCTGAAGGAGACCACACCCCCACCGGCACTCTCCGAGAAAGAGGAAGCCAAAAAAATAAATGTAACTATGGCTTCAAATAATACAGCTATTGCCATCTTCTGGTACTTGGATGTAACTAACAGTTACAAAATACAACTTTGACATGAACTTTAACCATTTCTGTAATGCAATGTGTTTTTGCGTCTCTAACCTTCATATGGTAATAATATCATACTCCAATCATGGTATTAATCTATCCATTAACCATATATTGTTTTTTACATTGCTTTGTTTGTTGGTTTGTTTGTATGGGACTCTTATATTACACTGTAATCCCTTTTTATATTTATGCTTTTATCCATGTTTCCAGACAAATCAGAAAAAAGCAGCACAAGAGGCCAAAAAAAACAACCTCTTGGCCTTACTTAAGGAAAGAAAAATGAAAAAAAAACTGTCTCCGCTCTGCCCATCTCCGAGCAAGAAAATGAGAGAGCATATCTTATCAGATACGTTCTCTGAAGCAGACGACGACGACGATGATGATGAAGATGATGGTGGGGTTGTTCCTCAAAAACTTTTTGAGGACGCAAAACAAAAACAACGCCTCTACCTCAAGAAATATAATGATGTGTCCCGTCAACTGCAGGAAACCAAAAACAAGTAAGGGAGTTCTGAACAACATTAAGAATGTTTTTTTGTTAATGTAATGGTTTGAAATTTGATATTTAGCCCAGTATTTTGTTTAACCTACTTGCAAACTTTAAACATTCACTTGCCGTTGGCTGGTAGACAAACAGTTAATTTTGCAGATAACTTCAACTTATATATTTTACAAAATATAATTTTTATTGTTTCTTCCAATCACAGGTAGTTATGACATATTTGCCTCTGTAACAGGTTGTTGGAGCAGGAGAAGATCACAGCAGCAGTCAAGGCTGAGAATAGCACACTACGAGCCCTAAACATACAACTACAGCAGCATTTGCTGAAGTCACTGAACTCTGTGCAATGCAATGGTGAGGACAGATTTTTTCCCCCCTCATTTTTCCTAAGTTCTGAGGATGCCATTCAAACAAAAATGCAATTTGTCAGCCAAAAATGTAGCTTCTTAATGACATGATTTATTTTGTAATTTAGTGGTATTTTTATCTGTGGCACAATTTCATAACTAATGATCAATGTTCTATTTTGCACACAATTTTGCCCCATAACCTGATTCCATAGGAACGACTACATTCAGATAAAGTGCAGTACGCTGAAATCGTGAAAACATGATATAAAAACCTTCTCTGATCATGAAGCCTAATGTAAAATCAACAGTTCTGTGGTTTATCAGTAAAGTGTCTGAACTCCATTGCAGACAGGTCTCTGTTAACAGAAGTGGTCGTGGTTCACGTCTCTCCCTCTTCATCTCTTGCAGTTCTCATACAGTCAGCAACTACTCTTACTGACTGCTGTGGCTACTTAGACATGCAGTATGTCGATGTTTAAGTGTGCTGTCTGCTGAGGTGTAAACACAGGAACGCACTATAGAAAATTACTATAGTATTATTATAGAGTTGGCTTTGGTAATCTTAAAGTAAAGTTATTGTCATACTATAGTATTTATATAGTATCTCTATAGTATTTCACATAGTATTACTGGGTTTTTTTTTTTTCAGGAAATGACTATAGTAAACTACAAATTCACTTTAACATCATCAAAATATTACAATAAGAATGTTCTATAGTGTCCCCGTGACCCGATAGCGGATGAAGATGGATGGATGTTCTAGAGTGTGTTTAAAAAATATATATCCAAACACTACATTATATACTACATACTACATACATATATACTATACTAATACTTTTTAAAATAATATAGGAATACTGCAAAGATCTAGGTACATAAGTATTACATTTGAAATATTATAGGGCTGCGACAGCTAATAAAACAAAACTAAAAAAAATATAGCGATACCATAGCTGGATAAAAAATATTATTGAACATTAGAAACTTACTACAGCACACTTTATAATTCTTATAGTATATTATAGTAAGACTATGGTTCATTTTTGTAAAGAGTGGGGCTGATTGGTACACATTTTACTCTGTTGTCTCAGGATTTTGAGAACGCAGGTATCAGGTTTGGTTTTTCAAGCACATTCAACTTTTGAGAGACCATGGGGTAGACCCAGAACACTTTGGAGGAATTATAAATCTTACCTGGCCTGGGAATGCCTCGGTATCCAGATTGAACCAGGAAATGAAGCCAAAACATTAACATTCAAGGAATAGCAGCTATGCATAAAGCAAATTCAAATTTTAGCACACTGCTTTTGATATGCAATTTGGGGAAGCCTATATCTGGGGGATTTACATGTTTTTCATCATCTCTCAAATTTGTAATATATGTGTTCTTTTTCTCTTGAAGATCCTGTATCACAAAGCCCAGAGAAGGCCTTAAAAAGTAAGTGCAACAAATACATTGCTCGCAGATCTATGAAAACTTTTGAGGCATATATTAAACAAAGTACAGGGTTGCAAATGGATGAATTTGCAGGTTGTATATGTTTACGTTATGCTTTATATAGTTGCAGAGTCTGGTTGTGCAGATGAGGTGGGACCCTCTGCTTCTCCCAAAGGAGACGAGGTACAGGATTTGTCCTGTTTGCAACATGTTTACATTGCCCTCAGCATCTGTGTGCATGGGTTAATGTAAGAACCCCAACTACACTTCAAGTGTTTCTGACTTCTGTATGTAAGTACAATCTAATACCTTGATTATTTCTGTTTTGGATTTTTGGTAGATTCACTTGGGAGGAGACGTGACCATTAGAAAAGAGACGTGGTCCAGGATCCAAAATAGCACCAGGGATTCCTTATTTGTAAAGGAGTTGGCGGTGGCGATGTGGGGCACTAAAACCCTGGGGGAAAGGAGCCTCACGGGGAAAGAATGCCCCACCACCAAAACCACCAGGCAGCCTTTAACCCCACAGAAGTTACACACATTAAAAGGTAGGAGTAGCCACAAGGTCTTTGTGGGATGCCAAGTGCTGGGTTATTTGATTTACATTTTTCTTGGTTCAGGTGTGACACTGTGTCTGTGTATTTCTTTTCAGTCTGTTACAAGGAGTGGCTGCGCCGTAAGAATCTGGAGGAGACGGAGATGCAGGCCAGATGGGGAAAGGCTGGACGGTTCATTACTGAAAAGATTATGGACATTAACAAACAATCAAAAAAAAAAGCCACTTCAGTGAGAGCATTCAAAGTGCAATGTAAGGGTACTTAAGTTTAGTTCAGGTTGACGATGTAATTGTTTATTGGTTCTTGTTATTATTAAATGAAAATACTGTTTTGAAAACATTTATGTCTTTATTTGGTGGTTACTAATATACATGAAACAAATAAGCATAATATTTACATCATTTTCATTATACAAAAATTCAATGTGGTTGTCCAGCATCCCTCCCTGGTGAAGCTACTATCCTCAACATCTTTAGTAACCAGCATACCAGCACCAGCATCCTATGCTGGTATATTTAATGCTGGTGCTGGCATGCTGGGGACCAGCATCCCATGCTGGTGCTGGCATGCTGGTGCTGGTATGCTGGGCACCAGCTGGGCACCAGCATACCAGCACCAAAACACAACATATGCTGGTCTTGCTGGTATAACCAGCATGCATTATACTGGTTATGTTTATGACCAGCTATGCTTGTGTATTCTGGTTTTTCCAGCAGGGTTGGTATCTCTGATATTCTGACATGACTAAAACTAGGCATATTTAAATTCACTACCAATCTGCAAGTTCTTTTTATTTATAATTTTTAAAATACATGTGTGTTTATGTAAGCTTTTAAATAGAAGAGTCCAGATATTCCCAGGCCCACCTATTCATAATGGTGTCCTTTTAGTAAGCTAACATATAAGCTAACATTATCTTATTCAGCTGATTAATTTAAATTAATTGAGGAACTTACTTTACTTCAAAGTAAACATGATAATTGGTAGTAGTAAATTGGTAATGTTATAATTTTACTCTGGTTACGTGGAATATGTGAATTACAGTAGGCTAATTCTAAACTAGCTTCAATAGTTTGTTTATGAAAACGTTTTTTTTTTTTGTTTTTTTTTTATTTTATTATGATTGAAACCAATGACTCAAATCATACAACAATCATCACAACAGCATATGATAAGAATGCTTCACATGATAGATATCACATATCTTTCAAACTAACAAGTCATAAATAAAGAACAACAATCATAAATCGTGGTTATGAAAACGTACAATATGAGGACCCGTTGAGTGTGCCGTCAATGTGTGTTAAAAGTGTGTTAAAGTTCCAAATCTGGCCACTAGTTGGCGTATGCGCAAATGAGCAAAAAACATTAACACACTTAAACACTTCATGTCATAAAATTGTGATGTTTCAGGACTTTGGAGATTTTTGGTTTAGAGGCATTCTGGGAGCATCTACAACTGTCTAGTGAGCTCGGAAAAATGAGGACCTCCAAAATGTCCTCATTTTTGTCCTCATATTGTCGGTGTGTTATCATAAAAATGTCCTCATTTGTCATGAAAACAAGAGCACACGCACACACACACATTCTGACGCAGGCCCCCTAATGGGGCCCACAAGTTTTTTTATGCGTTGTGGGATCCACCCTTTGCAGTGGTCCTACACTGCTGTAAAAAATAACATTAGATCTAAAAAAAAATCTAAATCATTAAAATCACTTCAATTTGACAAATTTCTAATTGTTTTTATTTTTTACTTGGAAGCTTATTTCGGTCATTGCTGCGACTAACACGGTCCTTTGATGTTCGGTCCTCACAACATACCAGTTTGGTCACTGAGACGTAATCATCACGTTCTTGCGACATACCGCTATAACGTCGCCACGACGATTATGGGAATCACAAAGTTACGTCGCTGGAACGTTATGTGGTACGTCGCTGCGACTTACACGGTCCCTTGACGTTACGTCCTCACAACATTCCAGTTTGGTCATTGAGACGTAATCATCACATTCTTGCGACGTATCAATATAACGTCGCCACGACGATTATGGGAATCACAAAGTTACGTCGCTGGAACGTTATGTGGTACATCGCTGCGACGAATATGGTCTGGTCCGGTTACGTCTTCACAACGTAACTGTGTTAGCTGGGTAGCTAGTTTGAACTACAGAACTTAAAGATCTCCCTCTTTTCGTTTTTATTTTATTTTTGCCGCAGATGAAATGGTTAAACTTCTGTTTTCGCACAGGTGCAGTGAGGGAAAAAACACTGAGTTTAGGGCAATCTCGGTTCGTAGCTTTGCTTCAACAGTGCGATATAGTCACGAGGAGCGACCAAAATTTCTGACATGACAGAAATTCATCCGACCATCCGATTGTCGATCGTGAGAGGTTAATTGCCTCTCATTTCTCCCTGTACACTGCACGAACACTGCACGACAAACAACGCAGGACAAAGCTGAAAATCGGTCCGACATGAAAAAGAGTCGCACGAGTAAGAATTCGGCTCAAAATCGGACGAAAATCGCACAGTGTATGCCCGCCTTTAATGAGTGTGTCTCTCTCATTTCCTTGTTGTCTAGGGTTTTTGAATGGCAAAAAGTAAAAATTTTGAATGTACGACTGCAGCTACTCTTCATCAAGAGTTCATTAACGTGCTAACGAATTCAACTCGGGTGTCGCGAAAATCACCAGAGATTGCCCCACCTATTTCCAGTGCCATAAGAGGTGAATTAATCATGGAGAGCATAATACATACGTTTACCCAAGTCAAAGTTTGTGGAATACAACCGTCTTTGCAGGTATATACAAACTGTAAAGACATCCAAGATGCGCCAGAGCTCCACATGGGGTGGTGCCAACCCCACCATTAACCGTAGCTTCGAGCCAATCAACAGATCATGCAGACCTCGATCATGTTGATTATTTGACTAAGATGGAGGAGAAGAGAAAGGCAACACGAAGTGGGGAGAAATTTACCAATAAAACCCGAAAATACAGCTCTGATGAATATGGTAAGTACATATCTGTTTATTGTGGTTGATGTTAGGGATTAGAGATTTTCCCCTATAAGAGGCTACGCAGTACTCGTTCACTCTTCTAGAAAGAACCATTGTTACTAGGGGTGGCACGGTACATGAAAAAACACCCGAACCGTTCGGTTCGCTTGTCTCGGTCACGGTTCGATGCATGCGCAATGTAGCCTCGTGCTCAGAGAGTTTCACCTCAGACAGTTTCGCGCGAACATACAAAGACACAGTAAAAGTTTGCTGCAGAAATGGCAAGTGGAGGAGATAATGAAGGCTGCCCGGAGTTGGCTGATGCGCCCGCGTCTTTCAGATCCAGTGTTTGGGAACATTTTGGATTTCCTATTTCTTACAATGACAACGGAAATAAAACAGTGGATAGAACTGTGACTGTTTGCAAGCATTGCACAAAATGCATTCAATATGCTAATGGCAACACTTCTAATATGACAGTTCATTTGAGAAGACATCACGCCAATGTGTCGGTGAGCATAAACAGGAGAGCCCTCAGCATTTAGGCAACCTCTCAGTGATAAGTCGGACAGGGCAGTAGCCATAACTAAAGCATTAGGGATGTTTATAACAAAAGATATGCAACCGTAAAGCGTGATTGAGAGTGAAGGATTTCATCAGCTGATGAATGTACTCGAGCCGCGGTATAATATTCCCTCCCGCCGTCACTTCAGCACCACTATAATGCCAAAACTGTATGATGAGACACGAGGAGAAATTGAAAAAGAATTGTCAGAAACAGCTCACGTAGAACTCACTACAGACGGATGGACCTCCAGGGCCACTGAAAGTTTCCTCATGGTGACCGCTCACTTTATAACTTCGGAGTGGGAGATGAGAAGCTGCGTTTTGCAAACATGCTCTATTTATGAAAGTCATACCAGTGAGCATCTCTCTGAAATGTTGACAGACGCTGTGGCGGAATGGAAACTGGAGAGGGTAAATACCATAATTCCTGTTACTAAAAATATAGTATAGTGAACTCTATCAATTTAGCAGCGGGACTTGGGCCACAGATCGGGTGCTTCGCACACACAGTTAACCTTGCAGCCAAGAGTGCAATCTCACTAAACCAAGTATCCCGACTCTTGGGGAAGGTTAGGAAGGTGGTTAGCTTCTTTCACCGAAGCACAACAGCTGCCCATCCTCTGAAAACTGTAAAAAGGGGCACGAAAATCGATCCAAATCGCGGAATTCGATTCATGGTGAAGGTCTCAAGGTCTTTCCGTCTTTTCCATGGCAAAGTAATGTTTAATTAAATGCAGCACATTTAATCTTATGTTTTAACTCGTTTCATCTGACTCCATAAAATGAAAAGGGTTTATCAATGATATCTGTGTATCATTAAATACACGTTAATGCTTGACTATTCCTTTTAACTCTAATGAAAATAAAGTCAAAGTCTGTTAGAATAGCCAAATGTAACAATTTATTATATCAGGTAAATGTATCATTGGAATTCCACAAGATAATCAATGCAAATCATCAAATGTTTCAAAGAACAAAGAACTTTACCCAACATATTACATGAGCTGAGCCTATAGACACAACATCATGGGATGATCTGAATACAGAATTGCAGCCACGAGCTCTCGCTGCATCTCTCTTTATAATCAGACCTCCTTTGATATGCAAGTTTCCAGTGGAAATTTACTGTATTCCCAGCCATGCTTACTGGGGGAAAGAGCTTAGAACAGTGGAAATTAGCATTTACACCTTTGGAGTCCCTAGAGAGCACACCTTTTGTGTAACAGTTTCTCCTAAACTTCTTAAAAACCTTATTATCTTTATCTTTTCTTTTATTACTTTGGGAAAGAGACATTATTACCAGTCACCCTGAGACCATCAAAATGACTCCAAACACTCCTAAAAGATCATCACATTCACATTAAAAACCATATTCTTGTGAGTTTTCAGTGTCATTGACTGAAAGAGAGGGAGAGAGGGATGTAGTTCAGAGAAAGGGGGTAGGGTGTTGAATGTTAATTTGCAAGCAATGCCATTTGTCTTCAGAGGGCATTGGTCAGATATTTTCTTGGTCAGATATTTTCTCTTTAACCAGTTTTCCAGTCTTACAGAGTGTTGCTGCCGATGGAGCGAACGTGCGTGCGTGTTTTGTGTATATTATTGAGAAGGGTGGGCCTGCTTATTCTGCATAATCTGGTCCCAAGCCGGTTTGCAGGACGAGAGGGCAACACGCATGTCAGGAGATGCATTCAATTTATTTCGTTGTTTCGTCTTCATTTTGGTTAAAACTGAGAATCCAGTTTCACACATATATGTAGTGGTGAAAGGTAGTAGCAAAGCAATGCTTGCTTTGCTCAGCATGGGGTACTTGGTGAAGAGGCCAACCCAGAACAATTTTTCTGTTTTGTGATGGGTTTTAAAAGTGCTGTCACTGGTTAGTTGGAGCATTTCTGATTCTTCACAAGAAGTTAAATTCAGTTCAGTAATTGAATCTGGAGTTTCAAAGTCAAAGGGATTTTTCACCCATCGCTTGTCTTTTAATTCATCAAACTTCTCCTGGGGAAAGTAGTGAGAACATTTCCCCATCAGTGCATCAAGATGTGACTGAATGAGACGCGTCAGGCCAGCGGCCGATTCCTTGGGCACGTCGTTTTCCTCAATGCGTTTCATCATTGTCGGGAACAAATAGCAGCTCGAGGTTTTGAGTCGCAGCTGCCAGAGTTCGAGTGATTTCTGGAAGGCCTGAATTTGTTCGCAATGTCTGAAAATGTTGTCATCTCGTCCTTGTAGTTTTAGATTCAGTTCGTTTAGAACAGAAAATATGTCAGCAAGATAAGACAGGGTTAAAAGCCATTTCTCATCACTGAATGAGCTTGCGAGAGGTGACAGTTTATCAGTAAGAAAAGCTTGTATTTCCTCCCTCAATCCGTAAACTCGCCTGAGCACCCTGCCCTTCGACAGCCATCTCACGTCTGTATGGAAGAGTAAATGTTTGTGCGCTACACAGTGCCTCGAAAAGACGGCTATTAAGAGCACTGCCTTTAATGTAGTTCACAACTTTGACAGTGTCTCTCATCACTGCTTCAAGCTCAGGTGGGATTCCTTTTGATGCCGAAGCTTCACGATGAATAAAACAATGATACCAAACAATATTCTGTCCTGCAGCATCCTTAATCCTTCTGACAACTCCGCTATTTTTGCCAGTGAGGTTGGCCGCGCCATCACTGGTGATGCCTTTTGCAATTGGCCCAATCAAGACTGCATTTTGTCATGAAAGCATTTAATTGTTCAAAAATATGTGCTCCTGAAGTGCTAGACGGCAATGTTAGGCAGCACAGAAGATCTTCAAGAAATTCACCTTGCCAAATGTACTGAACATAAACCAGTAATGTAGCGCTTGATGCAACGTCAGTGCTCTCGTCCAGCTGAATAGCAAAATCCCTCGCTGACTTCAGTCTCGCTATGAGCTGGTCTTCTAAATTCTGGGCAATATCTGTTGAGCCGGATACTCGGCTGAAACGAGTATCCGGTACGGATAAAGCACTTTTGTCGAGTACGAACATAATACGAGTAATACGAGTCAATATCTGTGCTCGGATAAAAAAAAAAAAAAAAACAGAATAAGAAAGTTATGTTGAGATTAAGGCTAAGCGATATATAAAGAATATATATATATATATATATATATATATATATATATATATTAAATGTGATATGTAATTAGATCATATTGCATAACGGTTCAGGTTGCCCTGTGATCCTTGCTCAAAGCAAGCTGCTGAGTGCTGCTGACCCAGAGCTCTCTGCACTGCTCCCCGCGCCCCCAGCCACTCCTTTTCCACTTTGCGTGCTTGATTAAAACATGTATGTTATGAAATAAAGTCTTTCACCTCAGCAAAACGGACTTTCTGTCCTGTCAGCCGTTAATACTGTAACGTTGGTCGTAGCGCACACTCAATTGCACGCGCAAATGCGGCGGCGCGCGGCCGCGTTTTGGATCGCCTCACTAAAGTGTACAAGAAACTATATGAGCATGCAACACCATTACGTTGTAAATTACACGAAATAAAAGCAATGCAGTTATGATTTTCATTCTATTCACCAGGAGCAGTTTCCATGTTTCATAAACAGTTCTTGTTAGTATTGTGTATTCACTATTCACCATGGTAACTGTCGTTTCCATTTTAACCCCGCAATGCCCCTATTTTTCTTTGTGTTATTTTTTATATTTTTTTAAATGACTGTAATGGCTCATACCAACTTTGTATCAACAAAATAAATAAACCAATTAATAAATCACAATTCCACTTCCAAGGGAATTAAGATTTTTGTCATAATCATGCAGCTCTAAGGTGAAGAAACCTGTTTACTATTTATTCATTTGATTTAGCAAATGTTCATGTTTCAGTAAAACTACTTGTGACATGTCATATTTGGCTCTGACTGAACATTTGCTCTCACTTTGCAGAAAAAATATTGGGATAGGCTATATTTTGTATATCGAAATTCAGCCTATGGGATAAGACTTTTGGGTCCATATCACCCAGCCCTAGTTGAGATGAAAACTCTTGTTCATTACATTTTACTTCATAATTGCAGCCATATGTGTTGTATTCATTGTTGCAAAACTTGTTCTGTAGTTTGTTTGTTATCGTGATCAAAACTATTGATCTGAAGCTCAATATTGATGCTGTCATGTAAATAGTTTTCTTATCAGCAATAAATATAACAATTTCTGATCAACCCATATCAATTGCATGCTTAAAATAACATACCAGTTAAAGCCCCGCCCATTTCAAGACTATCCGACCCACTTCCGGGTTTAGGCCCCGCCCAGTCCGAGTACAGATACAGATACAGATAATTCATATGGTTAACAGATACAGATACAGATAATGCTGTGCTCGCTCATCCCTATCGACGTGACACCGTATTGTCACTAAGAGGGATTAATTTTAGCTTTTCAGATGCCTTTTCATCAAGAACTGTGTTAACAATGTCAAGTGCAGCAGGCAATATTAATCTCTCTGCAATTGTATGTGGCGATTTTTCTTTGGCAACACAATACGAGACTTTATAAGATGCCAAGTGCAATTTGTGATTGTGTGTCACACTTCTGCTGAGTAACTGAGCTGATGAGTGAATTTCTTGAGACTTCCTCTGAAAAAAAGATAACGGTTTATCTGCAAGATCTGCATGGCGTGTACTTAAATGTCTTTCCAACTTCGCTGGTTTCAAACTTTCATTTGCTCTTTTTCTTGTGAAAAAATCATAAATGGTTTTTGACTTTGGTTTGCTCATGTTTAGCATAAAATAAATTCATTACGGGCTACTAATTTCATGGTAGCCTACCAAATACAGTAGTGATCAAAATTAGAGAACAACATACAATTTCCTAAATTTCAAAGTCACTGCTTAGTCCTAGTTAGAGTTAACCTAAAGGAGCAGAAAGGACGTTTGTTTTAGCATATTTCATAATTTAAATATATTTAACTACAGTATATAAAACTTAAACGAGAAAATTAAAAAAATATCTCTGGTCAAAATTAAAGAACTCTTTCAGATACCTGCAAGTTATTGGTGATTAATGTGGCAACTGGTGCTAATTTTCTTAATTATCTGCTACACCCTATTTAACTGGCAGCAAACTTTCCAATTTTAACTGACTTTGCAAGATGGCAAGCCGTTCTAAGGTGACTGAATCCCTAAGACACCAGGTTGTACAGATGAAGGCCAAAGGGGTGACCCTTTCAGCTATTGTAACAGAAATTGGACATTCCAAATCTGTGATTTATTGATGAATATTGATGCTATACAAAGACACTCATTCATTCAAGTCCCCTCAAAAGGCTGGTCGTCCACGTAAGACAAATGCACGAAAGGATAAGACGATGCGGCGACACTGCAGTTGGAATTGTTCGCCAGTTCAGAGCTGAACACAGTAAGGATATGTCTCAGCATAAAGTGTCTCGTCGTTTAAGAGAATTTGGACTGAAAGCTCACTCTGCAGTGACCAAGCCTCTCATCATCAGAAAGAATCAAAACTAAACTTTGCAGAGGAGCATGTTGTGAGGACAGAGGAGAACTGGTCAAAAGTTCACTTCAGCGATGAAAGTAAGTTTAATTTATTTGGGTCCGATGGAAACATTATGTTCGGTGTGAAATTGGGGAAAGATTGAACCCAAAGTGCGCAAAGAAGTCAGTCAGGGGTGGAGGAGGAAATGTCATGGTTTGGGGGATGTTTTCTGCCGCAGTAGTTGGGCCTATTATACAGCTAGATGGCAGGGTGAATGAAAATGTTTATCAGAATCTCCTTCGGCAACAATCCTTCGGTTCCTTCCCTGCAAGCATCTCCCAATCAGCCTGCAATTTTCATGCAAGACAATGCCCCGTGTCACACTGCAAAACGAGTAAAGCAGTTCCTTGAAGCTCAGAAAATTGAAATAATGAAATGGCCAGCCCAGAGTCCTGATCTAAACCCGATTGAAAATCTTTGGAAAATCCTTGGCGACCAAGTTATGGCTAAGAAACCCACTACAGTTATTGAACAGTGGAAAAAAACTGAAGAAGAGTTGACCAAGATCACACCAGAGCTGTGTGAGTATCTAGTGATGTCTTGTGGCCGCAGATGTGCTCAGGTCATTTAAAGCAAGGGCCTCTACACTTCCTATTAGATTTTGACTGCTGTAAGCCTCAAATTTGAGTTGTAATGCTTTCTTTTGTGCTGCAATGGTTATGATTCTCTAATTTTGATCGCTGTGTTTTCCACAAAATAAAGGTTTTTGTTGAAGTACCTTGGTTGTTTTGTAAAAAAAAGCTATTAGAACAAAGGTATACCCATAGGGAATATCCCTTCAAATTTCAAGCAATGAAGTAATAATATTTCTGAAATTAATCAAGTGTTTCTTAATTGTTCTCTAATTTTGATCTCTACTGTATTTCAATTTACATCCTTAAAATAAGCGGACTTTTGTTTTGTTTTGTTTTGTGTTGCCTAGGGCTATGAGTAGGTCGGTCAGTTGGTAAGGTGACGTGGATAATGTGGATTATTTATTTTGCATGAATGTGAATGTTTTTTTAGTGTATTTCTAATCAAAGCTATTTTTTTATTAATATTAATATTATTAAAAAACGAAATATATATATATTTTAAAATCACTGGCGACCCATTTTTTAATTCTCGTGACCCACCCGAGGGTCGCGACCCAGGGTTTGAAAACCACTGGTTTAGCTTACCTGTTTCTGGCAACATTTGATGGTAGAATAGTATAATCTTGAGGTAAATATCCCAATAACTTAGCTTATCCAAATAATGATCTTTTCCTTACTTAAACTGTTATTATTAATCAATGAACATGATGTATTTCAATTTTAAACATTTTATTCATTACAGATCACCAAATTGGAGGCGTCAGTGTACTCAATGGACGTCACAACTAGTAGAGTCACCATCCGTGAAAATGACTGTGAAGTGAAGACTTGCTGCCTAGCGGATGAAACTGGCATCATCTCACTTTCCTTGTAGAATACACAAATAGACTTGGTCAATGTTGGCAGGGCTTATAGCTTCTCCAACTTATCAACCAGGATCTTTAATGATAACATTACGCTAACCACAACACGCACCACCAGCATTACCTCAATACACAAAAAGATTACTACACCTACCACAACTGACAACCCGCAAACTCCTCCACCCACTCTTCACACCATAACGACAGATGTCACCGGTGCATCCATCACCATGAAAAAACAATGCCCCAAGTGTCATACCGCTCAGCAGGCCTTAACTAAAAATGACACTTCCATCGGTGCCCCACGTGCAAAATCTTGAGAAAAGGAACTAGTTACATCACTAAATGTAGCGGATTCCTCACAATTGAGCAACAGAACGAGGAAGTATCCTTAACCATTACAAATTCACTAATCACCAAATTCATCAACCAAGAAAACGACATCAATAGTATGGACAATCAAGACATTGAGGAGTACTTGATGTCCATTAGTCCACTGACAATCTAATTCACAGACAATAATTACATTGTCGATCTGAACAAACCAAAACCAATCACACCAGATGACAAACATGACAGTGATGACCAACTGACTGCAGTGATAATTGACATCCCTAAAGAAAGCAGTCAAATCCCCAACACTCCACAAGAAAACACTGAGACCCCCAACATGCCTCAAAAACACTAAAACGAACATCCCAAAAGAAAACGTTGAAACACCCAACATGCAGAAGAACAAAACAAAAACACACAAAGCAATCTAAATTCCCCACCACACGCACACACACACACACACACGCACGCACACACACTCCTTAAAATCTTTACAAATACATTAACCACACACACGTTGGTTGTCCATGTTTTATGGGGACTTTCCATAGAAAAAAAATGATACCGAACAAACTGTATATTCAATATTCAACCACTTATTCCTAACTGATGTATTTTAACAAAGTGAACTTATGAGTATTTCTATACATTTCATATTGACATTATTAAGTTATTTGTTGTTTAAGTGTTATGTTTATCTCTGTAAATAGGCTTAATGTGTGTCATTGTTCTCTACAGGTTGAGTGATTGTGGAGTCACAGATGAAGGTTGTGTTGATCTGACTTCAGCTCTGAGATCAAACCCCTCACACCTGAGAGAACTGAATATATATGGGAATAAACTAGGAGACTCAGGAATCAAGCAGCTTTCTGATCTACTGGCGAATCCTCACTGTAAACTGGAGATACTGGGGTAAGGTCATCTCTACTATGGTAGAGGTAGTGTAACGGTATGACTAATTTTATTTCACGGGAATGTCTTGGTTGAGTTGGGAATATAGACGTTACGTCTGATGACAACGAATGGGGTTTCGCTCGACATCGAGTATACAAAACAAGCCAATAGCACAGAATTGCCATGGCTCTGCAGAAATTGCATAGCGTATCTCCGCGTTACCTCGTGGATATAAAAGGAGGACGCCGGCAACATGCAGATATATTTCTTTGCTGATGATCCGAGACTGAACTCAGGCAATCCTCGCAGTACAGGTAGACCGAACGTCTCAGTTCCCTATTCAGGGAATGAGGGTTAGATCCGTAATCGAGACGTTCCTTTTCGTTGTCACTCCGGGTTACGTCGGATGATGACGAATGGGGTTACCAATGGGGGGGAACTTAGAGAATACACAGATGACTCGAAGGAATGCATATGGGGAACACTGGGGTATCCAACCACTGGTGGAATATTTCAACCCCAGGGGGGGCAAGGTGGCTTGCCAAGGAAAAGACACACGCTCAGAGAGGTTTACTGTGGAAATATACATGTGGGGGTCGCTCAGGAGAAGGACCATGCACATGAGACGCACCTAGCCTACGCGCAGTCAATATGATGCTGCCCCTGAAAGTGACACAAAAAAGAAGTGCTGCATTATAATAATAACAAATAATAAAAACAACATTTCATCTCGTCTCATTTTGGTCAACGATAATGAAGAGACATTTCAGCATAGTTTTTATTCTGTAAACCACATTTAGTCACGGTTTTTATTCATCAATAATATTATTGCATTGTACATTTAATTTTAGTCATCATCACATGACCAGCATTTACGTTGCATCTCGTCTCGTTTTCGTCATGTGATAAAGGTTCGTTGACGACGATATTTAGTCATAATTTTCGCTGACGAAAGCAACACTAGTGTCAAGGGAGAATGGACAAATGTACGTAGGCGTCCTTCAGGTTGATTACTACAACCACACACCTGGGGCCACACACATTCGAAAATGCGTTTGGCTGTGAGCATCTTGAACGGCAGCCTGTTCAGCACACGCAGGTCAAGGATTGGCCGTAACCCAAGCCGCATGATTGACATTCCGCAAAATCAGCATTACACATGCACACTGAACGCACACTTTTGAAATGATTTCACCCAAAAAGTGCCCAAAATGCACAGAATTTGCATGTCTAGTGTGTTTTAAAAATAATTGAAGTATGTCAAAAAAGAAAATGAAGACTCAAAAATTTTCCAGAAAATGTACCCATTTCAACTTGTTTTTATTATTTTCCAATTGTTTCCCTGCACTTACTCCAATTGCCCGAGCTTAGCGGTTGTTTAGCCTGGCTGGATGTTTAACTTGCTAAATATACCTAGTTGTTTAGTTAGAAACTGGATATAAATAGAAATAAATGTTTTTCCATAACTCAGCACTTTAGATGTGTGTGAATTTCCCACACTAGGAGTAATTTATTGACAGTAGTTCTATTTTATAGAAATGTTCTATGCAAAATGTTCTATTAAACAGAAGAAAGAAAATAAATATTTGTGTGTACTGTAAAGTGGTTAGAAAAATGAAATTGGAATCGGCTAAAATCGGTTTCGGCAGGTCAAACTCAGTGAAAAATCGGAATCGGCCTAGAAAATTTTAATCGGTGCTTCTCTAAGTGTTATGTTTATCTCTGGATATAGGCTTAATGTGTGTATTTGTTCTCTACAGGTTGGATGATTGTGGTATCACAGATGAAGGTTGTGCTGATCTGGCTTCAGCTCTGAAATCAAACCCCTCACACCTGAGAGAACTGGATCTGTCTGGGAATAAACTAGGAGACTCAGGAGTGAAGCAGCTTTCTTATATACTGCCGAATCCTCACTGTAAACTGGAGGAACTGAGGTAAGATCATCTCAAAGAGGAGACTGAGGTTTGACCAAAGAGGCCCTAATTTGTAAATGTATTTCATATTGACATGTTATGTTTATCTCTGGATATAGTGCTGAAGACAGGCGCACTCAACTCACAAAATGTTTGTGTGCGAGTAATAAAAAAAATAAATAAAATAAAAATGAAAAGCCGCACTCTCTAGTTATATCTCATACTTATTTATGCCATGTCCACACAGACATGTTTCAGCCAAAACACTGATGATAAGTAAATGTGAGATGTAACTAGAGAGTGCGGTTTTTCATCTTTACTTTGATGTCTCTAGATATAGGCTTAATGTGTGTATTTGTTCTCTACAGGTTGTATGATTGTGGTATCACAGATGAAGGTTGTGCTGATCTGGCTTCAGCTCTGAGATCAAACCCCTCACATCTGAGATATCTGGATCTGTCTAGGAATAAACTAGGAGACTCAGGAGTGAAGCAGCTTTCTTATATACTGGTGAATCCTCACTGTAAACTGGAGAAACTATGGTAAGATAATCTCTACCATAAAGAATCTTAATCACTTTGAGTAATTAAAGATTAATGTGCAAATAGTGTATAGAATATATGTTTGGCGTAAGCCCCATCCGGTGGTTCAGCGACAGATTCCTGCTTGAATCGTCAGATCCTGTCCGCGGTTGAAGACAGCGGGGAGGAGTCTCCCTGAAGGGGAACATTTACATCTCACTATATTATTATCCCACAAAACACAGTAAAACCAGCAGTTACATAAACCACATGAACTACAAACCAGACAACAGATGCAGGATACAGTGAAGAGGGGTTTTAAAGCACAAATGTTTGGTGTAAATCAACTTGTCTTGTAATGCTTGAGCAAACAGACCTTTGCAAAAGCGTGAGCATTTCCTCTAAATGTGTGTGTGCAGCTGAAAAGAGGGAAGTGGTGTGTGTTTCACCTGAACCAGGACTGACACTAGGGCTGGGCGATATGGCCAAAAAGTCATATCTCGGTATTTTTTTTGTTAAATGGCGATATATGATATATATCTCGGTACTTTCTACGTTTTCTATTTAGATAAAGAAAATCTTTATATTTAAATATATATATATATATATATATATTTCACATTCTGCCCAATGATATCCTACAAACAATGTTGATATTGAAGGATATGGAAACAAATATAATATAGGCTATGCAATATATTATGTGCAAAAAGCTTTTGTTTTTAAATTGACTAAAGGCTAAACTAAAAATGAAAACAAAAACAAAAGCACAAACTAATTATATTAGCCTGCATTTGATTACCCCATTATAATGGTCACTTTCATTAAAAATATATACTTGTAGGTTTAAAATTCCACATATGGCACATTTATTTTCTCCAACAACAAATATTTTAGCAATATGTTTATTTTAGTCAGAATTATTGCGTACTATAGTACGTAGTACTACTCAAGCGCTCGTTCAAGGAAGCTTGAATTTTAGCGGAGATTCACTTGCAGAAGCTCGTCCTCCTCTGACATGGACATATTTGTTGTGAAATGGACATATGTGACCCGCTCTGGGGGAAGTTGCAATGTTCTATTTTAAGATATGGGCCGATTATGTGGAAAAACATCGAAATAACAAAATTTTTTTTTTGCTAATTTCAAAGAACAGACATTCAAAAATAATCTCCCAAAGTTTTGTAGTCCAAATAATTGAGTAAAGGTATTCAAATGACGATTAAAGTTGTCAAAGCTTTAAATTCGCTGAAATAAACATTGCTCTTCTCAACTCCCCTCGTCACCTCTGAGCATTTCCCGGGTATCCCCTGAAACGTTGAACTCACTGGAGGCTGCTAACCTAAGCTGTGAGTATATTTTCTGCAAGAAGAATATAAGGCTGTAACGATCGTGACACTCAGATCCACGAACCTGTGTCACAGTGTAAGAATCACAACACCGACACGTCCATTCAACTCCCCGAAGTTATTATTCACGTCCAGACCCAATGCTATACCACATCTGTAAATTACTATTAGTATTATTTGAAGTTAACATTATAAAATACGTAGACTTACACTACAAAACTAGTTAAATTATTACTAAATTGTTTAACATTGAGTAATTTCAGCGTTATGGAGGAGATCCATAATTCCCAGATAATTAAATCTTTTAATCAATTGGCCTATGTGAACCACACTGCACAAACCAAAAGTAATACCCACCAGATGAAGAAGGGTTGACTCTCTCCAGAACATAAAATCTTCATTTTATTTTATTTTCCGTGTTCGCATTTATGAGGAAAAAAACTATCTGAAAGTGACCGTTCTCTGGAAGCAGCACTAAAACTTTCACCGAGCTTAAAAAGAAAGCAAGCACAAAGCCTTTCTTTAAAGTGAATTTCGTTTTAAAATAATTATCTTAATTTAAATCAATGTTTCATCAACCAATTACTAGGATTTAACAATAAGAAATAAATTGCAGACAATAAAGGCTAGGCGTAATCACGACGCGGAGGCGGCGGCATGTGAACTGAAGCTCGTCTCATGAACCGAAAGTCAGCGTATAAGGTATCCTAGCCTCACATACCTGAGAAATATATATATTGAAATGTCTACTTTTAAACAGACCCATTAAAAACGAGAGAAAACAGACTGCTCTCTGCTTATGTGGACTAATCCGTATGAAAAGTGAATTACTCTCTGACTCCTCTTCAATCTTTCTGATTTTAGAACATTTTTGTAAAAGTGCCTTTTTAATTATTTATTTCTAAAAAACTTAAAAATAATTTGAGCTTCAGCCTGGTTAAATCACATTTATATGTATATATATATATTAATGTAATTGGTCAAATTAAGCTATAAAATAAATAGTTTATCCCTTTAAATGCAATGGATTTTGAAAGATATCAACAAAAATACGGGCAAAAAAACTTTAACCCTCTGGGCTTCTTCGGTCAAAAATGACCGAAAACTGTTACGTTTTGAAATGTTTAATTTTTTTGCTTGATCGGATGGGGCTGAAACTTGGTGACTTTTGTTGTATTACCTATATGAACACACAAAAAAATCAAGGAGATGATTCTGATTTGTTAAAGGGTCGTAAAAAAAAAAGTCACACTTAGCTTCCTCCCGGTCAAAAATGACCGACATAGGAAATGAATGGGAAACACGAAAAAACAGGAAAAATCAGAGAAACTTTTGGTGGTACAAGCTACAAATCAGCAACTGTGCCGAAAAAAAGTGTACAGCAATGAAGGGGTGACACTCTAAAATATCAAGAGTGCAAATAAGACCACCCCCCCCCCACACACACACACCCACGCGCACAAACACACACACATACACAGATAAACTGGCAAGACTGTAACAGCAAATTTGTACAATATGCAAAATAAAATCAACAAATGAAAAAAAAACTTTCTCAAATGTGAACACGGACACACACGCACGCACACACACGCACACACGCGCACACACACACTCACACACACACACACACACACACACACACATAGAGAGAGATAGAGAGAGATTCAATGGTAAGACCGTAACAGCAAATTTGCAAATTTACAAATGAAAAAAAAAAAATCTTGCTCAAATGCACACACGAACACACACGCACACGCACACGCACACACACACACACACACACACAGACAGAGAGAGAGAGAGAGAGAGAGAGAGTCACTGGGAAGACTGCAACAGCAAATTTTGAGAATATGCAAAATAAAATCAACAAATGAAAAAAAAATTTGCCACGCACACACACACACACACACACACACACACACACAGAGAGAGAGAGAGAGAGAGAGAGAGAGAGAGAGAGAGAGAGAGAGAGAGATTCACTGGGAAGACTGCAACAGCTAATTTTGAGAATATGCAAAATAAAATCAACAAATGAAAAAAAAAATCTTGCTCAAATGCACACACACACACACACACACAGAGAGAGAGAGAGAGAGAGAGAGAGAGAGAGGAAAAGAGATTCACTGGTAAGACTGCAACACCAAATTTTGAGAGTATGCAAAAATAAATAAATAAAAAATACAAAAGAGACTCTCGCTCAAATGCATGTCCACACACACACACACACACACACCGAGAGAGAGAGAGAAAATTAACTTAATTAGCATTATTTTATGTTTATTTCTGTTCGATCATAATTGCTGTTCTCTTACGAAGTTTTTATTACTTATTGAATAAAAAAATTATAAAAAATACCAATTTATTGCAAAATATCTGTAAAGTGTTTTGAATTATCACTAACCATCACTTATTTTGTTCAATTATTTGAATGATCAAATACTGAGTAACAAAAATGTTTGCATTGTGTTTCCTTTCTAACCAAATGATATTGTTCGATTGTAATCATAATGCAAAACCTGATACACTTATATAAAAAAATGAAAAAAAAATTAATTAGTTGTCTTTTAGAATATCTAAATGTATATCTAAATTAAAAAAAACGAATAAGATAGAGAAATCATGTCTAAAACAAGAACAGGAATTAAAAAGCCTTTCTATGTATTTACATAGGAAGCTATGGGCAGCCTGCAGGCTGTGCAGGACATTGCACACATTTAACTATGTTTTAAAGCCACAAGGTGGCGCTCTTCTACTGGAACATTTTTTTTTATTAAGCTGGCACTCTATTTTGATGTGAATTGTTGCATTTATTGAAAAAAAATAAAAAGAAATATAAAATAAAAAATATATATATTAATTCTAATGAAACAAATAGCTCTTAAAAATTATATAATTAAAGCAAAGTATCATAAAAAACTCTGAAAATTCTAAATAATAATCAGAAAATATTATAGAACAAAAATATATTTGAACGGTTATCGTGGGAAAAAGTAAAGTTAAATTTTAAGGCTTCGTCCGTTTTTGACCGGGAGGAAGCTAAGTGTAACCCATTTACGAAGAAGCCCAGAGGGTTAAAAGCGATTTTCTCAGGTTTTCAATCGGAAAAAAGGGGCAGACGACCAGAATTCAAATGTGTATATCTTTACAACCATTCAAGGTATGACTTTGACCAAGGTATCATTTGAAAGCTTACAGTGTCCTCTTTCCATTAATATCAAAATCTCAATTTTTAAATTTGGGTCACTGTGACTCATTTTGCTGGATCAGGTCACATATTTGCTTAACTTTCTAACATTTACAGATGGAGAATATACCTGTGAAATGTAAGTTGAGCACTGAGGAAAGCACCACATCTCAAACGCATTAAACAGCGCATCTGTCAGTCAGCAACAGTGTCTGTCAGAGCATCTGACAGGGCGGCAAGCTGCTTTAAACTTGTTAACTATATCTTATCAGTTATTTTGAAGCAATTAATATAAGCTTGTGTCATGTTTAGGACAAATTGTACTATGTAGCCTAGCTCACACTGCAACCTCCGCTATTTTTCAGATGTGCTCATATCAAACTACTGTATCGATATAAACGGTATTGCCTCATTCCATATCGTTTCAAAAAAATATAACGATACATCGTACAAACTCGATATACCGCCCAGCCCTAATCAGATTACCATACACTAGGGATGAGCGAGTACAGCATTATCTGTATCTGTATCTGTATCTGTTAACCATATGAATTATCTGTATCTGTATCTGTACTCGGACTGGGCGGGGCCTAAACCCGGAAGTGGGTCGGATAGTCTTGAAATGGGCGGGGCTTTAACTGGTATGTTATTTTAAGCATACAATTGATATGGGTTGATCAGAAATTGTTATATTTATTGCTGATAAGAAAACTATTTACATGACAGCATCAATATTGAGCTTCAGATCAATGGTTTTGATCACGATAACAAACAAACTACAGAACAAGTTTTGCAACAATGAATACAACACATATGGCTGCAATTATGAAGTAAAATGTAATGAACAAGAGTTTTCATCTCAACGAGGGCTGGGTGATATGGACCCAAAAGTCATATCCCATAGGCTGAATTTCGATATACAAAATATAGCCTATCCCGATATTTTTTCTGCAAAGTGAGAGCAAATGTTCAGTCAAAGCCAAATATGACATGTCACAAGTAGTTTTATTGAAACATGAACATTTGCTAAATCAAATGAATAAATAATAAACAGGTTTCTTCACCTTAGAGCTGCATGATTATGACAAAAATCTTAATTGCAGATTATTCCCTTGGAAGTGGAATTGTGATTTATTATTTGGTTTATTATTATTATTATTATTTTGTTAATACAAAGTTGGTATGAGCCATTACAGTCATTTAAAAAAATATAAAAAATAACACAAAGAAAAATAGGGGCATTACGGGGTTAATATGGAAACGACAGTTACCATGGTGAATAGTGAATACACAATACTAAAAAGAACTGTTTATGAAACATGGAAACTGCTCCTGGTGAATAGAATGAAAATCATTACTGCATTGCTTTTATTTCGTGTAATTTACAACGTAACGGTGTTGCATGCTCATATAGTTTCTTTTACACTTGTGAGGCGATCCAACGCGCGGCCGCGCGCCGCCGCATTTGCGCGTGCAATTGAGTGTGCGCTACGACCAACGTTACAGTATAACGGCTGACAGGACAGAAAGTCCGTTTTGCTGAGGTGAAAGACTTTATTTCATAACATACATGCTTTAATCAAGCACGTAAAGTGGAAAAGGAGTGGCTGGGGCGCGGGGAGCAGTGCAGAGAGCTCTGGGTCAGCAGCACTCAGCAGCTTGCTTGGAGCAAGGATCACAGCGCAACCTGAACCGTTATGCAATATGATCTAGTAATTACATATCACATTTAATATATATATATTCTTTATATTGATATATCGCTCAGCCTTAATCTCAACATAACTTTCTTATTCTTTTTTTTTTCTTTTTTTTTATCCGAGCACAGATATTGACTCGTATTACTCGTATAATGTTCGTACTCGACAAAAGTGCTTTATCTGTACCGGATACTCGTTTCAGCCGAGTATCCGGCTCAACTCTACCATACACCATACACCATATCAGATTTATCACTACATGATTATCATGGCCAAAATAACACACAATAACAACATATCACCATAACTATAGAAATCTTAAAAATAATAATGCTATCAGTCAAATATATCTTTACTTTGTTTATTTTGTGTTATTTTTGAGTGGCAACAAAGGTTTGAATATTGCAATATGATTTTGTCAAGGGTTTAATAGACAGAGGAATTGGAAGAAGATTGTTTGAATGGAGGTCGCAGTATTTTAAAAATGAATCGTGCAGCTCTACTTCTCATCTCTCTCTCAGCATTTGATTAGCGCTCATATGCTTCTCCCAGCCCTAACACACACAAATGCATCACACACACACACACGTTCCTTGAAATGTTTACTAACACATCAAGCACTCACACACACGCTGGGTTTCCATGTTTTATGGGTACTTATAGAAATAATGACTTGTATACTGTACAAACTGTATGCCTATATTCAATTCCATAAATTGATGTAATTTATAGATTTCATATTGATAGCATTATGTTATTTATTGTTTAAGTGTCATGCTTATCTTTGGATAAAGGCTTTAATGTGTGTCATTGTTCTCTACAGGTTGAGTGATTGTGGTGTCACAGATGAAGGTTGTGTTGCTCTGATTTCAGCTCTGAGATCAAACCCCTCACACCTGAGAGAACTGATTTTGTCTGGGAATAATCTAGGAGACTCAGGAGTGAAGCTGCTAAAGGATCTGAAGGATGATCCACATTACAACCTGGAGTCACTAGACTAAGAATAGTTCAATCTTCATGTGTGTGTGTACGCTTGTGTGTGTTGGCATATGTGGTTTATGAGACCAATTTTCAGATTTACATACCAGCATTACAAGACCAATTGGTTTATGAGACCACTTTTAGTGATCATGTAATTCTGAATTCTTTATTGTAATAATTATTGACTTCTAATAATAAATAAAACCGTAATGCTTGTGTGTTTTCTTTATTATTACTTGTTAATTAATGTTTCTATTTCAGTGTTACGACACTCCCTACCTCTTTTATAACCTTTACAAACACTGTCCTCTTAAACCATGATGTGTCTGTGTATACTCGGAACAGTGCCCCTGTAGGTGGGAATAGGTATTGCAAGGTACACACATTGGTGCCAAATTACACACACATTGGCGCCAAATTAACGCAGCTTACGTCAAAGAAGATTTGCAGCGCTTCAGTGAACACCACAGCAGCTGAATCTAAGGTGACATAGTAAGTAAGATAATATATTTTGTTTATTTTTACATAAATATGAAATCCGCGATTCCTCAGAGTTAGTTTCAGTTGTCAAATGTATATTTGATGTAATTTAATTAACTGCATCTCAAGCGCCATTAAACTGTGAATGCCGCATGAGAGGAGCACTGCTTGTAGAATCAGCTCTGAGACGCAAACATGATTTAGGTAGCAGCGAATGTGGTAATCATAAAAAATACAATTTAAATTAAATATATTGTGAAATAAAGTGGCCTTGGGCAGAGCACACTGCTAAAAGGTCATTTTGTACAATAAGAAAATACTTCTATACATATTTTATGGCGTGGTTAGAAACACTCAAGTTTCACAAGAATCCTCTTATAATCCTGAGGAAGATGCAGGCAATCAAGATGACTCTGCAGTTGAAGGAGACAGTGCATGTTCAAATAGTGATGTAGATGTAACCAATAACTTGCCTAAAGTAACTGAGAATAATTTTGCAGCAGCGTTGCTCAAGTTAGAGCATTTTGCACATGTCCAAGAAGTATTTCAGTCTTCAAACCCTCGACAAATCCATCCTGCACTTCCCTTACAAGTGGGCCGACAAGACAAATAGGCCAAATGTGATCCCACACACCTTTTCAACCAGGGCAACAATAGGTGGAAATGCCCATGAAAATTGAGCTCTACTAAGACTACTCCTATTCATAATTGGACACCTGGCGCCTGAGGGTGAAATGGCATGGCAAATACTGTTGGACTTAAAAGACATTGTAGAGCTTGTGGTTGCTCCAACACACACAGATGAGTCCATTGCCTATCTTGAGGGAAAAATTTCTGAGCACAGGCAAAAGTACCAAGAACACTCTCAAAACATCATTATTTGGAGCACTATCCTCAACTGATAAGGATGTTTGGGCCTCTTGTGTGCCTCTGGACAATGCGTTTTGAGGCCAAACACAGTTTTTTTAAGCAGGTTGTGCGACACACCAATTGCTTTAAAAATGTGCCCCTCTCGCTAGCCACTAAGCATCAGCTCATGATTTCATATCACTTGAGATCATCCAGTTTTGAAGAAACATCCCTAGAGGTTACAAACGTCTCAACAGTCCCTCTGGATTGACAGACACTCACTTAGTGACACGCACCTTACTGTAGTGCAATCCCAAACCGCCCCCTACCTGCTACAACTTTACTACTTTACTACAACTTAAATTGTCACTCCAAATCACTGACTTTAGAGAAGTCCTCACCTTTCTCAGACAGAGACAGGAAATAATTGGATAATGATGGATGTCGCAATTTTGGGCAATGTAGCTTTTGCTGTGGTGATGTTGCTGGGTCTTGTCTACGCACTAAACTTGAGCTACCCCCAAGAGCTCAAGTACACTTTTGAGGTTCTGCAGAAGATCATTATGGAATTGAATGGAAACAAACTATCCAACAAAGTGCAAGTTCTCAAAACACTGCTTTCCCCTTAAGAAACTTAGCCATAGCAAAAGCTACACCATTTATGATCAGTTCTTAAAGACCCTGTGCAAGCCAAAACAGGATTTAAAAGTACTTATAGTTCTAATAGTTGAGCAAATTTACTGATATTTTTTTTTACTCATATTTATATTTGGAATTTGAATTTCTATACTAAAAACAGTGCCCACCCACAAGTGGCTAAAAAACAATAAGATAACTTGTACCTTCTGTTTTGTTGTTTAGGTACACCACACATTAAACTACTGGTGTTAGTAAGAGCAGATCTTTAGAGGAATGTGAGTGTAAAGACAGGGCCCCATTTTCCAATATATCAGTGTTCAGCTCATCTGGGTTATATTTTGTACTCTGTTTTTATTAAAAAAATGTTCTCTGTGTTACAAGATCCAGTCTATTGGCATTTAAGGAAAGGAAACTTAATTTTTCAGTTTATCATAAAATTAAGACTAACATATTTTTTTTAAGTTTAAACATTTACCTATTTCGGGAGTTAAACTTGATGGATTTACATTCCATTTCCAATGATAAAGTCTCAAAAACAATTGTTCTAAACTCAGGAGTACCACAGGGAACTATATTATCACCTTTATTATTCTCACTGTATATAAATGAATTTAAAATTCACAACTCATATTTTAGTTTACTTAAATACGCTGATGATTTGGCACTTGTCGGCCTTTTGTACAAGGGTGGAACTGAAAGAGAGAAATCGTATCATAATTATATAAATTCCATACAAAAATGGTGCAAACTGAGTGCACTTGAGATAAATTTGCACAAAACTAAGGAATTAGTGATTAGAAGAAATAAAAGTGAACTCTCTGAACAATTGAAACCCGTGACACTCAGTGGACACCAGGTAGAAATAGTAAATAGTTTCAAATACCTGGGAACATTCATAGATAGTAACTTGAGTTTTGCTGGAAATGTGGATTATGTATTTCAAAAAGGAATGCAGAGATTGCATCTTCTTCGGAGGCTAAAACACTTTGGTGTGAGTAAAAATATTTTAGAAATGGTTTATAAGAATTTCGTAGAGAGCATTATGTCTTTTAATATGACTATGTGGTATGGAGTCCTGACTGTTAAATCCAAGCAGAAATTGTCTATGGTGGTTAACATAGCTAGCGCAATCGTAGGTAAGACACAAAGACAATTGAATGAGATATGTATTGAAAGTTAAAGAGAAGGCACGGGTCATTATAGAGGATTTATCTCACCCCTTACACTCTAGTTTTCAGTTGCTTCCATCAAGGAGAAGGTTTAGACAACCTAGGGCAAGTAAAAATGTGTACCAGATGTCATTTGTGCCAACTGCCATTCGATTTTTAAATGCAGAGAAGACATAAATACGAGTAGGGGTGGATATATGTAAGCTAAGTATAGCTGCATGGTAATGTTACTGTTTTTAATTTATGTATTTTTCTCTTATGTTTTTGTGTTGGTGTACTTGTGTGTCATGTAAAGTGAAGCCAAAGACAAATTTCCACTTGTGGATAATAAAGGAACTAAACTAAACTAAACTTGACATGATGTTGTATTTGGTAGTAGTGTCATTTTTAATGATTGCTCTTTTATGAAGTGTGATCAAGGCCGTATTGGTGGTTGTTCACCGTTCTTACCGATCGTACCGAGGGTCAGTCAGTTGTCAGTAAGTTTATATAGTATTTTGTGAGTTGATTTTTTTAACGGAAGATGTAATTTTACATTGTGTATATGGGGTTAATGGATAAATTGGGTAATTAGTTTATAGATATCTGGCCGCTGTTGTTTTGCTGCTGTGTGGCGGCTCGTTGGGGCTACCAGTGGGGTTGTGCTGTGGAGACTGGAGAAGTTGTGCACTCAAGTCCTACTGATTACTGTGATAGACGCACACGGTTATGTGTGCAGGGGTTTCTGTGAATGTGTGTTGTTTGAGAGCACGTGGTTGTATGTGGACGAGTCCGAAGACGAACAAAGGTCTTACGGGGTTGGAACAACATGAGGGTGAGTAAATACTGACAGAATTTTCATTTTTGCAGAACTATCGCTTTAACACTTTCATGCATAGTGTCCACATTTGTGAACAGTTAATTTAACTCCATTTAAGGTGCATTTATCATGGTAATTGTCTCTAAACCACTTTAGGGCAGTGTCAATAGAATGACAGCAATATTGTAACAGTGGCTACTGTCTTGCAATCCAAATATTCCATATATATATTGGCTTAAACAGACGATCTGACAGGTTTTGGAAGATTAAATACAACCCGAAACTAAAAAACAGACAGGGCCTCTATTTGAGACTGGCCTTTATTTATCCACACCAAGCGTGTAAAAGAAACAGGCGTCTATTTGTGTATATGTATTTGTAAGTGTGATGTTTTTAATACACTTATCACTATGGAATTGTTTTTCTGCAAGATGACTGCTAAAATTTATACTTTTTCGAAACCTCGTCACACCGAGGAAAAGGGCAGTTTCTTTTCAGAATGAGTTTGCGAATGCCGTTTCAGGTTTGAGTGATATGAGAAACTCTTCTCACACTGAAGACACTTGTACGGCTTCTCTCCAGCGTGAATTCTCATGTGATGATTGAGGTATGATTTATCTCTTAAGCTCTTCCCACACAGTTTGCAAGTGTATGGCTTCTCTCCAGAGTGATTCATTATGTGGACACCAAGTTCTTTTTTTTTGTTTAAAACTCTTCCCACACTGAGAGCATGTGAATGGCTTTTCTCCTGTGTGAATTCTCATGTGCATCTTAAGATTTCCTTGTAGTGAGAAGCTCTTCCCACACTGTTGGCAGGTGTAAGGCTTTTCTCCAGTGTGAACTCTCAAGTGGGCATCATGGGTTTTTTTCTGTGTGAATCTCTTTCCACACTGAGGGCATATGAATGGCTTCTCTCCAGTGTGGATGTCTAATTGGACTACAAGTTTTTTTTTCTGTGTAAATCTCTTTCCACACTGAGGGCATATGAACGGCTTCTCTCCAGTATGGATTTTCAAGTGGGCATTGAGATTTCTTTTATGATTGAAACTCTTTTCACACTGAGGGCATATGAACGGCTTCTCTCCAGTGTGAACTCTCATATGAAGGTTTCTGTTTTCTGTTTCACGTGTCTGTGAGTAAGATCTTTCAACTGAAAAAGATTTCTCATTATGATCTTTCTCTTCCATTTCTTTCAGTTTTTGACTCTCCTCTTTCAGCTCCATCAAGCCTAAGGTGAAAAGATTTTTAAAAAGTTACACTATTTTGATATTTAAAACATCAAATCCAACAAGTATTCTAGATCCTATACCCACAAAACAAATGAAAAAGGTGAAACCTATAATCTCAAAATGTCTTCTAGTTTTGAATGTCAAAATTCTTTAGGACACATATCACATACTTCAAGCTGTCATTTATCAAAGCCTTTATAAAAACTAAAGTAGAGCACTGGATAAGGATCCCACTCGTCCTAACACAAATCTAGCAGAATCAGTCAGCGGGTTTACCTTTGTTGCACGTGGGAGTGGGAGGTCAAAAATATACACAAGGTACCGGGATATAATGAGACGAATGGCATCAAATTTTCATTTCAAAACATTAACCCCCTGGGGTCGACCATATCGCCCGCGATATAAGCACACTTTTTTCCTTATCAGTGCAAAAAAGACTCAAATTACTCTGTTGTTTTTGATCTTACATATAAGTGTTATACATCATTCGATCCTGTGAAGTGTGTATTTTTTTTTTGTGGAACCTCACAATAAAAACAAAGTGTTGTGTTCTTCGCCAAATAAACAATAATAAACATGATGCACGTTCTGCGTTCTCTCTTTTAGTGAAGTCCATTCTTAAACGCGTCCGAAAAATACACTGTTACTCACTCAATACTTGTCACAGAGACACGAGACATATGTCTTTTTAAAGCTTGTGTTCTCTTCTTTTAAATGAAGTAATTTATTAAAAAAATAAATATTTCCAGTTTATGTAATCCGTTTGAAACCAAGGAGAGGCACAGTTTTTTCGTTCTCAGTTCATTATCTTTAATTAGCTGAGACCGCCACGCCCATTTCACATGGTAAAATGGGGGTTCTAATGTTATGCAAAGCATACACCCACCGATCAGTGGCATAAAAACACAAAGTTTCTTCATCAGATTCACTGATAGCTCATCGCATTTTGAGAATGTCACGCTACTCCGCCGAAGAGGTCCTTCAGATGATCCTGGACAGCGAGGAAGAATTCACCTTTTCCTCTGAGGAAGATTCCTGCAACTCGGACGACGAACGGCTGCATTTTGAAGAACGCGTTGACCCCGCCGAGGATTTAATTTCGGAGTAAGTTGTTTAGTGTTGTATAATTCATTTTCTGATCATATAGAGCTCATATGAATTTTCCGACTATATTTTGAAAAGATTGCCTCACATCATTCGGGCATAGTACCTAGCCTACGCTCGTGTATATGTTTTGAATGTGATATAGCCTGTTACTCTCTAAACAAATTTGTATATTAGGCTATTATATTATCAAATACTATGCGTTATGTATTTTGTTAACAACTACATGTTTAGGTTATATAGCCTACTGATAATGTAACGGGTAAAAGAAATTTGTAATGAATTATGCCAAAATGTTTGTTCATGTTCTATAAAGTACTAAGTGCATCTAAGAAATGGATATGGGGACACCTACAGGCGAATAGAGTACCTATTAGTGTCATCCGCCATTTTCTCTTCAGTTTATGCGAGCTGTTGAGGAGAATGGTAGGTGAATAATCTCTCTCCGGTCAAACGGAAATAAAGTGTTGTCAGTGATGACTATTTCTCTTTTAAGAATAGAATTGTTCTTTTGAAAGTATTTTATTTCATAATTGAATCATAAGAGACAGAGTTTATGAATAATTTATCTTTTATTGAAACTCATTGTCGAGCTCATTATGAGCACATGGTTTTCGTTGTGTTTGCTTATATCCACATGTAATTTGCTTCATATTTATTTTGACAGTTATGTGACCGGATGAGCTGTATTACAAGTCTGTATGGTGTTATTTCATATACAGTATCTCCAGGTATGATGTACTGTTTGTATGTTATGTTTTCTGTGTTCTATGAAAAGAAAGAAAAGAGACTGAGCTTTTAATCGCGATAAAAACGTGATTTATTGTCTGTTGAATTGATAAAAGAGTTTATGCGAGCTGTTGAGGAGAATGTTATGTGACCGGATGAGCTGTATTACAAGTCTGTATGGTGTTATTTCATATATCTCCAGTAAACACGTGATGGGTGTTGATTCGTCTCGACTTCGTCTCCGTGTGGTCCTTTCCGGGAGGGTCGAAAGAATGAACCAGATAAGGGGGTTACAATTACGTGAAATATGTTTCAGCCTCCGGTAAAATATGTGATCTCTAGCCTACTGTCTAAATACAACACATTTTTTATATATAAATGTTCATGTATATGTAATGTATTTAGTTTGCTAATAACTGCTTATGTTAATGTGTTTGAGAGAAATATATTTCAGGCTCCGGTAATTAGGTCTAAATACAATATATCTAGGCATATTTATATAATTAAATATTCAGCTTTGGTTACCCTAGACACTATATCATGCGTAAATAACTTAGGTCTGCCTTGCACAGATGTTTGTGAATACAGGTGTAAATGTTTGAAATGCGCTCGCAAACGGTCCATCCACACTAAATGCGTGCAATGGGGCCATCAACAGCCTACTCGCGGTGATGCGACACGTCGGCCCATCAATATTTCTCCGTCCCATATGCCCATCAACGGATATATAAATGTTCGGTTAGCCTATGACACTATCATGGCCTCGTGAATACAGGTGTAAATGTTTGAAATTTAGTGATGTGTCATTCACGAACTATCCGTTCATTGAGTAGGCTATTTCATGTAGGCCTATATGGCCCATCAATAGATATTTCTCCGTCCCATGGACCATCAACAGACATACATTGTGCATCCATACCCATTAATTGTCCATCAGTTTACTTTGGTTAATGTATGCTAACAGTTTTTTTTTTTCATTCAGGAATGTGTCTGCATCATACTGGGTAAGTTTATAGATGTAATATTTTAAAGATGAAATGTAGCCTATTTGTGTTTACAGAATAATAATGTAAAAGTTCCCATTCTTGAGTGAAACTACAAAAAACTTATTTTTTTTTTATCCATACCCATTATTTTTCCATCAGTTTACTTTGGATAATGCTAACAGTTTATTTTATTTTAATTTCTCAGGAATGTCTCAGCATCCCGTTCTCCTTCGCCAGCACCACGCAGAGGGACACGCAGGTGTCGTTCAGTTCTCGGTGAGATGTACAATTTCTACACAAGCTCCTAAAAGACTTGTTTGCAATGAAGTTTGGTGCATGTGGGACTTACAGGGACAACAGGAAGGACTGCCCTAAGAATGCAGCTAATTCACTCTCTAAAAAATCTGCCAGAGGATCCATCAGGTGGATTCGGGATGGACCTCTTGTTTTTGTGAAGTGGATGGACACTCGAGAAGTATCTGTCTGTTCTACCATCCATCCTGCTTATACGGGAGACACTGTGCAGAGGAGGGTGCAAACACAAGATACATGGAGGACAAAGACATTTCCATGTCCTGCACCTGTGACTGCATACAATCAGAACATGGGCGGTGTTGACCTGTCTGATCAGCTGTTACAGTACTACACTGCACAACACAAAACAATGAAGTGGTACAGAAAGATTTTTCTACAATTCTTGGACATTGCTTCCACTAACTCTTTCATTGTGCACAAAGAGCTACATGGTAACATGTCACATAAAGAGTTTATGGAGTAACTGATCACAGAGCTCTGTGGTGAGTCACAGAAAACTGCACCAAAACGGACCAATAGTGACCATGTACCAGTTCCAGGAGCTGAGCTGACATCAGATGAAAGGAATGTTGCCACACTTGGTCACCGGACATGTGTTCATTGCAAAGCAGTGCGTGGTAAAACGCAATTAACACCATGGAAATGCCAGGCATGTGATGTTCACTTATGTCTTCAGTTGAAAAGGAACTGTTTTCAAGAGTGGCATAAAGATGTGTGACTGTGTTACTCTTAATTTATTATTATTATTATTTTTTTAAATATTAAAAATAGGAATGTGTCCAAACTTTTCACCTGTACTATGTTTATGTATGTAGCACTCTGGTCTTGTGAGGCACAATATTTAGTTCCTCCACATGGAGGAATTACAATAAAACAGAAAACATAACCTTTGAATCTCCTCTCATTCTTAGTTCAGGCTGCCTCACAGCAGCTTGATGGGCCATTAGCCGCTGGGGGAGTGTCTTTTGTCTCCCCTGTTGTAAATCTCACTTAATATTCATGGCCATTAACACTCCCACGCATACAGCAGTCCTGACACAAAAACTGACTTGCAATATTTAAATTGTTATATTGTGGTTTGTGAAAGTGTGGTCAGAATGATTTTCACATCATTTTGTAGTAAAAATTCTAGCCTACAAGAATGGTGAGTCAAAAGTCTTGTGAACAACTGTTCAGTATTTGTTAAATGGCCTTATTGCAGTGACAATTTTTTTCCTAAAACTAACTTACCACGCATAATATTTTATTTCTATAAAATGCAAACATGTACATCTATTTTGCTCATGTATTATTGTAGCAGTGTTTGTGCTGAATATAGCATAATTATATGTTGGCCAATGGTATGTTGTAAGTAGCTGAAATAAGCAAAAATGTCAGGGCATGTCAAAACTTCTCAAGGGCCCCAAACACACCTCAGAACCCAGGGGGTTAACTGCAGATCATTTGCTATGGCGGACTTTGTAGATGATTATGACTTCTTTGTAGCAGACCCAGAGCCATATCTGTTTGAACCTGAGTACAAGGAGGAGGAATTGGCTCTTTTGGACCGTGAGAGGGAAGAAAGATATGATCCAGAACAGACCAGAGCTGGCGAAAGACCATTCTTGTTCAAAGCAGCTAACCAAGCTCTCCGCTGTATGTGGTGTGTTGGAATTCGGTGAAAAATGACAGCACTATGTACATTCTGATAAAGTGATAAATAAGGCCTTGTTTACAGCTGTTGAAGGCCTTATTTACAGTTTTACCTTAAAACACTTCATTCTTGTCTAAAATCAACTCATTCTTCCAAAACACTAGTACAGGTTTCACCCAACAAACACACTTTGTCACTTATCAAATAAAAAAACACGCACATAACAGGAGCATTATAAAATATTTCTGTTGTTTACAGAAGTTTATATGACATGGTCACTATTTACATTACAGCACATATTTACCCCACAAGTTTGCCCTTAGATAGAGATGAAACTGAAAGATCAACACCTGTGTATGTGTTCAGCTACATCTAATTGTGTTGGTAGTATTTGATTTTTTAGATTCTGAATCTATTTTAATATGATTTTAGTGTAGAAGTTTTGCAAATGTCTGTTTTTAATGAGAAATCAATTTATTTAAACTGAAAGATCTCAGTTCAGCTGACAGTGACAAAGACCAACAGAACTTGATTTACCGTACAGGCCAACTTGCACATCCTTATATATTATTTCCAAGACGGTTATAGTAACCTATCACCACAAAAATGAATAAGCCAAAATTATTCTGAATCTAAAAAAAAAAAAAAAAAAAAACAATCGGAAAATTAAGATGTAACTAAAATGCTACACAAGTCTTAGTCTTTTTTTTCATCACCATCTAAACGAAAGGAAATACTTTTGTACATTAATGTCAACATAAACTGCATTGAATTCTGAACAGTGGAAAATAGTGAATATATTGTTTTATTGTTTTGTATATTTAATTGTGTTTGTTGGGTGAAACCTTTAATAGTGTTCTGGAAGAATGACTTAATTTGAGACATGATGTGTTTTGGTAGTTTTAATGCGTTTTGAATGTGAAATGTACTGCAGTGAAGCTGAAAGTGGGTTAAGACATCGGAGTGAAGAGTTTTGAAAAAAGTGATAAGTATTGAGAAATACATATTCTAATTTAATTTAATTAGAATATAACATTCTAATCATGTCAGTTAACGGATTATGATCGGGTTAAAAGCGCGTCCTGTCAGTCGGGGGAAAAGTGTAATGATGTAAAAAAAAAAAAAAAAAAAAAAAATCTTTTTTACTCATATTGGCCAATGTATGAGAGACCAGAACTCATAAGATCTGTGTTTCATTACAGAAAAGAGGGTCTCCACTTTGTTCCTTTCAAGTTGAAAATGTGTAATTGCTGCTAATATACAATATCAAATAATGTTATATCATTTTATAATTGTAAATTAGACGGCGAGAGATTTGTGGCTTGGAAATACCACAATACAATGAGTTGCCATAGTCTGAACTGGAAGTAATAAAAGCATGAACTTAAACGGGATGCGATTCAATGCAGTTCAATGCAATGGAGAAAAATATGATGCTATGCAATTCAATATTGTATAGATAGTTAACTTTTATTTATTTTTGTTCAGACATACAGCAAATCATAAAGTCGTTTAAGTGCCATCTGACTAGAAATGCATGGCTCTTTCACAAACAAAAGATTTGGTTTTCACAAATCCAAAAGATTAGGCTACAAATTAGGCTAAATAAAAACAGACATTCTTTTCCTGTCCACTGTTAACAGTGAAACAATCTAAGGATCTCAGGGATAAACAATGAAGAAAAGTTCCGTAACTTGCCAGCAGGCTAATGTGATTTCAGCAGCTAGGCTAACAGGGAGCAGAAAGCAGGTGCTGTTTTAACATAAACAATAATAAAAAAATAAATGATTAGCTTTCACAAACAGGTCTTTCATAACTGTATTCAAATGAGTGAATGCTCGAGCAACAGTTCAGAAAGGAGAAATCAATCTAGTCAAACTGGACGCAAAAAATCGCGTCTGTCGCGCCGCAAGACCTCCAGACCTGCGTCAACGTGTCTTTACATTGACTTAACATGGAAATCACTCACTACAGATGCTCTATCTGCATTCGGCGTGAACACAGCAGTTTCATAATATTTTTCACGAATGATTGGTCACTTTCTAAATAGTAAAAGTATAACGCATCTACTAATAATTATACTGTATATGAATAAATAGTTTACTACCGATGCAGAAATGTTAGAAACGATGCATCACTACAAATGCCAACTTGTATCCGATGCACACTTATTTATTAAATCGATTCTTTGCGTTGTTAACTTTTATGACGATGCGAATCGGTGAATCTTACCATCCCTAGTATTTATATTTGGGTGATGTCAGCATAAATGGAAGGAAACACCATATCTTCTTAAAACAGAAACCAATGGTAGCGTACAGCGAGTAAAGGGAGGCCGCCAAGATGGACCCTTGTGGGAGACCACAGGAGAGTGAGCGACAGAAGAGGAGACATTACCTCTCTCGACCATAACCTTTCTGTTCCATTAAAAAGACAGTTAAAAAGATAACTTATTATTTTAATTAAATAACTTAAGTTATTTTCAAACTAAAGTAGTACACTACACATATCAGTCAAAACTGTGTACAAAACAAATACGACTACAACATTGTTTTCAAACAAACTCTATAAACACTAAAATGGCTGTATTATGCAAGCCAGGCCAGTAGTTGATGTGGCTTTGTCAAAAAATAACCCCGGACGAACACGTAATACTAATGAACATGTGAACACGTGATCATAAGTACACATGTGAACATGTTATATGCTTGTGCATGACCAGCCTGATCTCATGAATATGCATCTCTATAGCACGCATTGTGTTTATTGTGCAATTTTGACCCACAAATTTTTTACATGCATATGATTCACACTTTATTGCGTGTAATACACATGCAACCCACAACACTAATCCTAAACATATAATACATATGTACCACACACCACCACTAAACCTATCCATGTGTATCATATGCACAAAAAACTTTTCACATTTAAACTGCATGATAAACACAATGTGTGCTATAGATACGCATTTAGTGTGACAGGGTTGGAATGACGTACCATTTTCATAAATTCATATTTATTTAGTTTACATGCAAATAGCAAAGGCATCGTTTTTCTTAGGACCGAAAGCTTGGTGATTAAATTTGCTTTAAGGATTTAAGTGTGGTGACAGTTTATTTATTTTTTAAAGGCATTGGTTTCAAAAGCTTGCCTTATCAGGACCCAAGATTGCATTTCCTTGTAAATGAACGGCCAAAACACATGACATGTTTTCAGTTAAAAATTGATGTTGTGTAAAGCTTATACTATTTTTTGCACTTTAGTTTTGTTCATTTGAGTAGGCCTATACACACCTTTATTCTGGTTTACTGTCAATATGCTAATGTTTCATATCTACGTCACTACGAAACGGCCATGACTCGTTTCAAAAACAATTCATTTCATAGACTCAGTCGACTCTCACTTTTGAAAGACAATAACTTTATATATACGGTGCACTTTCAGATATAAAACTTTGCAGGATGTTTTCATTCACTTAGAACTTTATTACACACTACACGAACAGTCATTTTCAAAAATCCATGATTAATGTGTCACAGACACTTATTTATTCAAATTCCATTTAATTTTAATCTAACTTTCAAATTGTGTCAGTTAACTGATGATGACTTGCTGAACTGAACCACCCGTTGTTAACCAGTCAACATAACATTTTAAGATTGACGTCCAAAATCTTTATAGTGTGTTTGTGAAAACAGCCAAACTGGTGTCGTTCTGAGCCATCCAACTAGGGTCCGGTTCATTTTGATTAATAAAATTATTATTCATTGTATAAAGTAGTGACTTGAAATCGTTACCTTGAAGAGCTATTTTCTGTCATATACCCTAAAGCATAACCAATCAGAGACAGTATCAATGAAGAGAGAAAAATAATAATGAAGACAGACATACACACAGTTCCATTGGAGGGTATATGAGTCCCCTCTTGTATAGGTACACATCGTTACATAAGTCCCCCGTTGGCCAGTGTAGAACGATACCCCTGTGTTAGTTATATAGACAGGTGTGTGTGTGTGTCTGCAATGGCACATAACAATGGCAAGTAAATTGTTAGGGACTCGTTTAACCAAGCATAGACAGTATCTATGAAGAGAGAGCGTTAAATAAGAAAAAAATAATATTATGAATGATAAGAGGCATCTTCTCGCCTCTACTTACGAACTGTTGCCGCCAGGTCATCTGTATTTTTTACTCCGTTGTATGAAAAACAGATTCAAATGCTCTTTACTCAAAACATTTTTTATAACTAACGGTTTGATCATTTTTTAAAACTGTATATTGTATATGTTTATCTAAGCATATTGTGATCTCTGATGCCTGTGTTAACACACATACAATGTAACTATATATATATTACAAAATGAAGACAGACTTCACTGCCAGTTTCCCTCTCTGTTCACACACACACACACACAGTTCCATTGCCAGCTATGAAAGTCCACTGTTAGATAGGTAGGCATCGTTTAAGTCCACTGTTAGATAGGTAGACATCGTTTAAGTCCACTGTTAGATAGGTAGGCATCGTTCAGAGTTGCAGGTCCTATCTTGGCATGTTCAATTTTTGTTGTTGCATATTTGAAGTTATATTATGAAAAAAGACCTTAAAAGAAAATTTTCTATGTCATTTACTTTTTTCTTAAAAATGAACAGATACAGCAAATCAATTAAAAGTTTTGAATTGACCTTCAGGAAAGGTCCCCTGATAGATGGTACTGAATGACTTATGTTTGGTTGCATTTAAAATTAGCAATATTTCAAACACTGACTATCTCTGCATCAACATCCTAGAAACAAAAGAAAAAAGGACATGTCTATTGATTTTATTAGAGTAGAAATTATGTTTTAAATAATAGGCAGCCAATACAGTATCAGTCGTATTATTAATATCTTGGTGTTCTTGACAATAAGCTTAAATGAGATATGTGGACCAATCATATACTGTAAGTATAAAGCCACAACAGAGAATTATTTTTTTAAAGCAATAACTCTCCTGTATTGTACACAACATAAAGCTTCTGATGTTTTACAGGGATTTCATCGAAAGTGTTATGATATTCTGTATTATTTGTTGGTATGGAATTGCTACTGAGGTACAGAAAAAATTATTAAGAATAGAAACAATGGCAAGTAAATTGTTAGGGCCTGGTTTAGCCAAGCATAGACAGTATCTATGAAGAGAGAGTGTTAAATAAGAAAAAAATAATATTATGAATGATAAGAGGCATCTTCTCGCCTCTGCTTTCGAACTGTTGCCGCCAGGCACTTCATAGTAACCGCATGCTATTAACCATTAGTTAATCATTAGTAAAGAGTTTTTTGTAATTTATAATGATTTAATAGACATTAATAAGAAGTTTATAAATACAGCTATAAATGCTCTATTCTTGCATAAATGCTTTATTCATTATTTAGAAGCATACCCATATTGTGTTTAATGATTGTATTTTCATAGTTTATTAATGATCAATTTATAATTTCCTAATGAAGAATAATATTATTTACAAACCAGTTATTTGGGAGTTGTCAGTGATTCATAATATCACTTAAGTGTAAGTAATTGTAGTAAATGCAGGTAGTTATTGTAACGGTGGCTTTACCAAACCAGTATGGGTTTTCACTTAGGCTAGGTTTGGTTTAAAATTATTCGGGCGCCAGACAAGATCAACTTATCACAAAAAACAATATATAATTATATCTCTCTGCTGGATAGCTCCAACCACTGTTACATACAAAAAAATAATAATAATAATAAACTGATGCTCACAATTCGATTTTCACAGAGTTTGTATTATTATTTTTTTTCACCTGACAAAACAAATGGAATAATTTCAAGTTCACATTTAGATTTTTACTCAAAGAGAAGTCAAAGTCATTGAATCACAAGTGTCCACAATTCCTCAGTCTTTCATGTTCCACTTCATCAACAACAATGAACAAAATATATATATATATATATATATATATATATATATATATAATAAAAAATAAACAAATGCAATAATCAAAACAACAACAAAAAAAATAAACAAATACAGTTATGTATTTGGTGTATGCGCGTGCGTTTTCGGAGCATGTATGTGTGTGCGTGTGTACAATTTCCACGTGAAACAGTCTGTGCAATGGCCGGGAATCTTTGGCCGGGACAATGAGCTTTGAGTTTTAACGTGAAGTTAAAAAGTTCGGAGAAGAGTTCGAAGCCTTTGCCGTGAGGTTATAAGTGATGGACCACAAGAACAGTACCTGAAGCAGGCGAATCAAACTGGATAGTGTTGTTCCATGCAACGCAACGGACCAGGAAGAGCGGTATTTCTCCGTCACTTTGGCCGTCACAGCCAACACCGCATACACAGGATTTCCAGCAGATAAGAGCAACAGCCCTTCAGGTAGCGTGAGAGTCTCACTTCAATATCCCAACGCAGGCGACCCAAACTGGATAGTGTGGCTCCGGGCAACGCAACGAACCAGGAAGAGCTCCATTTTTTTTCCATATCGCCACAGAATACTGAGAATTGTATCTACGCGATACAATGCGGGCGTTGTGGTAAACAGTACGTCGGGCAAACAAAAAATTCTATCCGGACTCGTTTATATCAGCACAGGTATATTGTTCGAAAGGGATTATTGAACACAAGTAGGCGTACTTTAGTGGAGCATTTCCAACAACATAAATTACACAATCTGCGGATAAGGGGTTTGGAACATAATCCGAAATGGACCTTAAGACAGAGATTGACCAAGGAATATACTTGGATAATGAGATTAGGTACTTGGATTCCGAATGGCCTCAACGAAAGGAGGGAGGTTATAAATACCTAGACGGTAGAGTTCCTCTTTGGGAGGCGGGAAGCCTGGATCGGAAAGAGTAACCGAGGTTATAACTTTTTACTCTCTTGGTGTGGGTTGATGTGAGGGGCAAGAGATGATGATGAGGAAGAATTTTGGAAAAATGGTTCTGAACTTCACTTCCTTTTCTGAGCCCCTTTCCAAACAGGTTAAAGGATAAACCTCTGGTAAAGGATAAAACCACCTGTAAAGGATAAACCTCTGGGGGGTGCGATGCCCGGGCCGGATTACTAAATCAATTGCCTTTGGGTTTTTGGTGAGGTTCGCGGTCCGGGAGTAAGTCCATTCGAAGACTTCGTACTCTCACTAAGTGGGTTAATTCCATTACTATAAAACCAAACAAGGTTGGAAGTTTTACATAGGGGAAGTTGGTGAAAGGATAAGAACAGCTTGGGAGAGCGATGCCTGGGCAGGATTACGGAATCAATTCCTTTTAGGTTTTGGTGAAGTTCGCTGTCCGGGAGTAAGTCCATTCGAAGACTTCGTACTCTCACTGGGTCTCATTCATGAAACATTCGTAAATATACGAGTAAATATGAGAGTGATTTGCGCGTAAAGAGAACTTCCCGAAAACTCTTCTCCTGATTCACAAATACTTCGTAAATGTCAGATGTGATAGTAAAATGTGTGTATGTGCTAATGAATTCCAACCAATCGTAAATGGAATGCGCGTGCACGTTCATTCTCAATTATACCATTAATCAGGCACATTATATCCGACTGACATTTATATGCATATAATAACATGAATGCGAATGAAAAAGAAAGATTTCTCGGATGCAGAAATTGAAGTTTTATTACCACAAGTTCATACAAAACGCCACATTTTTTTTAAGCGTAGCCTACATAGTGGCGGATCAGGTCCTAAAAAAGGAAGCAATTGGCAGCATATTACAGATGCAGTTAATGGAGTTTCATCTGTTAATCGGACAGTCCCAGAAGTGAGAAAAAAATGGTTTGACATTAAGCTTGACAGCAAAAAACAAATTAGTTGACTTCGGAAAAATCGTATTCAAACTGGAGAAGGACCGCCATCACCAGATCTGCTATTACTGACTCTCATAATAAAAGTAAAAAGAAAAACCGTATGTAATTACTATATAAAATATTTTTTTTCAAAATGCTGTTTAAATATGTACCCGATAAGGTGAATTAAAATGCAGCCTTATTAATGAGCAAAACGTTTGGATGTTAAGCGCACCATTTACGCGTGGCTGAGAGCAGGTGTAGATTTCTTGCGTACCAACTAACATTTGGAAAATACGAAAATTTTAATGAATCCGAAAATTTACTCCAGAACCGTTTTACACACGATTTACACACAAATTCGTTCTGCTCGTGTTTCATGAATGAGACCCACTAAGTGGGTTAAAATCCAACGGTATGACACCAAACAGGGTGGAGGTTCTACATAAGGGGGATTGATGGAAAGTTAAGAGCAGCTTTGGAGTGCGATGCTTGGGCAGGATTACGGAATCAATCCCTTTTAGGTTTTGGTGAAGTTCGCTGTCCGGGAGTAAGTCCATTCGAAGACTTCGTACTTTTTTAAAAAGAAAAAAAGGGGGAATCCATTGGTGTAAAACCAACGGAGGTGAAGTAAGGAATTAATTTGAAAAATATAAAGTAAGATGGGGTGGGAGGTAGGATTAAAATTAGTATATTAAATACCTGTGCTTGTTTGTGTGTTGTTTTTTGGTAGATGGAGGCACATGATGACTTTGGGAAGATGGTGCGTGGCTTACATAAATATATGAAAATCACGCACCACTTAGTGAATTTGGGGCAAGTAGAACAGGATCCGGGACCAAAGGCTTTACGTACAGTGGCGAGATGGCTGGGGACGGTTGTTAAACCGGCAGGACCAACACCCCAGGTCAGCCAACTGTTGGAGGAAAACTCGAAAAAATGGCTGGAAGAGAGTTTGCGGATTCTCAGGAGACACTACTTATCGACACTGGAGGAGACCACAACTCATTTAAGAGAAATGGACCCGCGGAATTTGGAGAGAGCATTGGAGGTGGCGGTGAAATGGGTTAGGAGGAATTTGAAGAACATCCTTCCGACGACTCTAACCACTGCGAAAGAGCAGATTAAGAAAATTTGGGAAGATCCTATCAGTACGGAAAGTTTCAAGGCGCAAGGAGAGGATGCAGCAACAACTAGTACGGTCCCACAGCCCAGGCAGAAATCAAAGGAGGAAAAGGCGGGCGGAAGTGGGCTCCAAAGAGAAGAGGAGAGGACAAAGGAACAGGAGAAGGCCAACAGCAATATAACAAGGAAAAGAGGGGCGGGGGTGTCAGTAAGACCTAACCTACGACCATATTCCCCAGTAATCAATTCCAAAGTACAGACTGACAGTTCAGAGGTATCAACGGATGAGGACATTATATGGATAACCAAAGATGAAATAATGGGCAGTAGGAGGTCGCAGGAAGAGAAAGATAGGATGGATGATGAAGAGGAGGAACAGTGGGAGGAACAAGGGCAGGAGGAAGAAGAGGTAGACGTGTGGGAACTGGAGACAAAAAGAAAAAAGAGAAAAACAGAGACTCCATTGGAGGGGGATGGATTCGAAAGGCAGGAACATGGAGGCCATAAGTTACAAAACTGGCATTTAAAACCAATGATACAGAGGACTGTGTTGTTTTTGGGAGATTCAAACATAGCCCGACTACCAAAAAACATAGACAAAAGAGTTCAAACGGTGTGTTACCCCAGGGCAAGATGGGTTCATATAAATGTATATGACATTATTATTCATATAAATGTATATGACAAAGTATAAATGAAAGTCAAAACCCATTTTTTGTCATACCTGGAAACAAATCCTGGTCAAATATTATATGGGCCATGTAGAATTGGTTCAGAGTTAGAGTTTAAAACATCAAGATGTTTTAAACGCTAACCGAAAAGTGTGTTTAAATATGATTCGTGTGTGTGGCTAAGAAAATAATATGAGCACAACTCTAACAGTCTCTAACTAAATGAACGTTCGTTCGTACGTCCGTCCACATGCCCGAATCATATTTAAACACACTTTTTGGTTATAGGTACAGATAAATAATGTTATCTTACTAATGAAAGGATGTCACATGAGATTCTTGTTCCAATGAAAGCGAAAGTGAATTAACGCACAGCGCGCGTCTGTGAATTCGTCTATTCTTTCCTATCAGACGCGCATTTGATATTTACACAGTCTTTGTAGACACTATTCAATAACGTGATTAGAACAAAGCACTTATAATAAATGACTTACTGCATCAGCTGAATCCGTGCTCCTCAAAATGAAAGTATAAGGTAACTTTTTTTTTCCAGGATCTCCTCACTGCGCATGCAAGACTAAAGAATAGGACGAGGTTATCCGTAATAAACTGTGTTTTTATCGATATGGGCATAAACTGTATGTTTTTATCCATGTGGGCGTTTTCATGGCTTGCCTCAACATTAGAATTTGAATAGCACGCGCTCCCAGTGGGCGCGGTCACATTAGTACCTCATTTGCTGTAATGAGGTGAAAGGGAAAATCCTGACATCTCTTTCTTTTCATACAGATTACATCAACTGAGAGTAGTTGCTTTTTATATAAATGACTTAAATTAAAAGAAGAAAACCTCAGCTTCATAAAGAGAGATTTTTCGTGTCTGTGACAAGTATTTAATGAGTTACAGCTTTTTTTCGGACGCGTTTCAGAAAGATTTTTGCGGAGACAGAGTGAGCTGAAAGCGCACCCTGTTTAATTTATTTAATTTACAAAAACACAAGGTTTTGATATTAATACGAGTGTACACAAAAAAAGAAGACCCTCTATAGTTTATAATCATGTATCAATTTTATTTATATGACCATCAATGACGGAGTATTTTAAGTTTGTGTTGCAGCTGTGTGAAAAAAAAAAACGATCAAAACGCGGGGGCGCGTTTTTGGTCCCCAGGGGGTTAATGGACAATACTACCTACAAATTAAGGGAACAGCAATGGGGAAAAGATTTGCCCCAGCCTACGCGAACATCTATATGGCAGAATGGGAGGAGACAGTATTTCCCAAGTGTCGGGTCTTACCCACTCAATATTTTAGGTACCTGGATGACATTTGGGGGGTATGGGAAGGGACTGATGAAGAGTGGACAGAATTCGTCCATACACTGAATACACACCACCCATCGATCCAAGTGAAATGGGAGTTGAAGGAAGATAGGATTGATTTCCTAGACATGACTTTATACAAAGGACCGGACTGGACAGTCACTGGAAGATTGGACTCTGAAGTATTTTTCAAAACTACGGATACACATGCCTTATTACATTGGAATAGTCACCATGACAAACATGTTTTTAAAGGAATAGTGAAAGCGCAACTGTTAAGATTCCGTAGGATTTGTACGAGGGAGGAAGATCGGAAAGAAGCGGCAAGAATCTTGATCAAGGCCCTTAAAGAGAGGGGCTATTCACAGAGTTTTTTAAGGAACGTGGCAAGGGAAGAAAAACAACAGAAAAAGAAAACCAACGTATCTCGTGGGAGGATCCTTCCGGTGATTCTAAGATATTCAAAAACGGCGAAAAAATTGGCTATGGGATTAAGAAGGAATTTTCAGAGGTTGGGTGGAGGAGAGGGATTGGGAGAGAGGTATAGAGTAATAGCAGCTTATAGGAGGGGGAGGAACTTGAAAGATATGTTGGTGCATAGTGGGTTGTGTCCAACAAACAGGAGGGCTCCAAAAAAGAACAAGGATATTTTTGTAAGGGGAAAAGGGAGGGTGGTTTATTGAGTGGGTCGGGCAATCCCATTGAATTGCGAGAATTGCGTATACCTCATTAGATGCCTGAGATGTGGGATCAGATATGTAGGTGAGACAAAAAATTCAATACTTACGAGGATGTGGGCCCACAGATACACGATAAGAAAGGGAACGCAGAGGAAGGGCCACATCGTTCCTCATTTTCAAAGGCACGGAGTGAAGAACTTGAGCATAATGGGATTGGAGCACAACCCGGAGTGGAGTAAAAAGGACAGATTGAAGAGGGAAAGATTCTGGGTCAAAAGATTGGATACCTGGTTTCCCAAGGGACTCAACATTAAATAAGATATATATATATATATATATATATATATATATAGATTTGTGATTGTATATAGTTAAGAAGAATAAAAGGTGTGTTTTGGATATGGCATGATTGGTGTCTTTTTTAAGGGGGGTTAGTGGTTTCGTAAGTAATAATTAACCAGTAATAATTATTGATTATAGGGGATTGATTGACTAATTAAAACTTAATTTTCTTTAAAATACACCTACCTTAACCTCACCCTAATTTTAACCCTAATTTTAACTCTTATCATAACCCCAACCTTAACTTTAACCATGGGCTTAAACTTAACTTAACCCTAACATGAACTCGATATCTAGCTTCAACCGAACCCTAATTTTAATTGTATTATAACTTTAACCCTTAACCTAAATTTTAATCTAACCTAATAAAATAATCCTAACCTTAAACCTAATCCTAACATTAACTCGAACCATAAATTTAACCTAACCTTAAATCCTAAATCTTAACCATAATGTATCTTAACCTTAATCTTAGCCCTAACTTTAAACTTAACCTTAGCCTTAATTCTAACCTTGACCTAATCCTGGCTCTAACCTTATCCTATCCTAACCCTAACCTTAACCCTAAACATAACCCTAACCTTAAACCTAACCCTAACCTTAGCTCTAACTTTAAACTTAATCGAAACCTAGCTCTAACCCTAACTTTATCCTAAACTTAACCCTAACCTTAACCCTAACCTAACCCGATTTATCCTAACCCTAACCTTGACCCTAACCTTAGACCTAACTTAATCCTAACCTTAATCCTAACATTAACCTAACCCTAACCTTAACCCGAAGTCCTAACCTTAATTCTAAACCTGAATTTACCTTAATTCGAGCCTGAATCTCTAAACCTAATCCTAATCCTAGCCTTAACCTAATTTTAACCTTAACCCTAACCCAAAACCTTAAACTTAACCTAACTCTAACTTTGGACCTTAACCTAGCCCTAATCTTAACCCTACATATCCTAGCCATAAACCTAACCTTAACCTTAACTCTAACCTTAACCTAACACTAGTTTAGGCCTTAATTAGACTTAATTCTAACGTTAACCTTAAACTAGCCCGAATTTTTATAAGGTTGGAAAATAGTTGTTTTAGTCGAACGGAGGGGGAAGAAAGGACAGGAAGAAGAGGAATAGAGGAGAGAGTGGATGACCCGGCGGACAGGGAGTTCAGGGCCTTGATTAAGGTGCTGAGCCAATTCCTGAAAGCATTTCACCATGTGGCGGAGCTGGACGCGGATAGAACAACGGGCACCACCGCTGGAAGGGTTGGCTCATCAGATGGTGTCGAGCGTCCAGCCAGCATTCCCGAGTATTGATACCAAATATCTACTATTCGGGAATGCCAAACAATGGTTTGACAATGGGATTGATATTGTCATAGACCATTACGATGAAGCCCTCAGGTAGACTAGTCGGGGGGTAGCCCAGGCCTCCAGGGTGCGTTGGAGGGAGGCATGGTAGATTGCCATCAGGTGGACCCGACGAGCAATCAGAAGTCTCCGGGAAGAAACCATTCGGCGGGCAGGGGAGATGGTGGCCCAGATGATGTCCCGAGAAGAACCGGGGCCACGGGAGGTAGTGGGAAACCGACCCCGAAGGGCAAAAATAGTCCATTTGGTCTGGGATAGAGAGAGGGCCCAATCCTCGGCTCAGGTTGGGGGCAAAGTTAGAGTCCTGGAGGGAGATGCTGGAGAGAACGAAGAACATCAGGAGCCACCGGAAGTGGTTCAGAGTGACTGGGAGGAGCCGGGGCGTTGGAAGGAACCAAGATCTAGAAAAGAAAGTACCCCAGGAGAGGAAGAAGAGGGGGGTAACCTAGGGTCAAGTCTGGACTTTTCTCTAGAGGAGATCGACCAGAGCTGGCTGGTCAGAAAATAGCTCCCCTAAAGAAGGCAACGGCCAGAAAGGGGATTGGCCCAAGTAGGAGGGCGGTGACAATGATACCAGCATCGACCCGGGCGCGGGTCTCAGCGGGTAAGGAAGCGGAAGCAGAGGAAAATATGGACTGGCTCCTGGAGGAGGATGACAGTCAGGGAGATCCCAGGGCCCCAGTGACCTCGGTAGCCACAGTAACCACCAAGATCCCGCCTCCAGTCTGGAGTCTGCATATTAGACATGAGGGGACACGGGATAAACTGAACATCTGGTGACTGGACCCGGAAAGAGAAATACTCATCCTGGGGTCTTCAAACTTGGCGGGTTTTAAAGCAATCAGACAGGGAAACCTGGAGGTGCACAGTTACCCGGGGGCAAATATCGAACATGGTACCCACATATTAAGAAACAAGACCCCGACCTTCCCTAGGGCTAGGCAGGTTATTCTTTCATTTGGACTAAATGATAGAATCCAAGGAGATCAAACATTGTTAGAAAACAATGTTAGGGGGCTACTGGAGGCTGCCAGTGCGACCTTCCCCAATGCAGTTATACACGTCCCGTTGATCAACTTTAATAAAGCATTACCGAAAGAACATGTCCAAAACTTGGTTAAGTTAAATACAGTGATCTTTAATTCGGGACATGGCATCCTGGCATTGCCTGAGGGGGAGTTTGAGACCGGGGCCGACAAGATTCATTGGTCCCCAGGGACGTCTTCGGCTATGCTTCAACATTGGCTGAAACATTTAAACGTTTAGGGGGTACCTTCTATCAGGGCCCCGTTGAGGGACAACATCATCACGAAGGAAGGAATAAATTCAAAGATTCTGTGATTAACTTGTCTCAGCGTTTTTCTCTTACACCCGCACAGATTAATTTATTAAATAAGGGGTTATCATTTATTCCTTCTCATTTAGTTAAAAGAATGGATAGACAGTCGTTGTTGGCGGATTTGGGGCAGTTCCACATTAAGATACAGAGAGCTTTCTTTTTTGGACCTAGTGAGGATTTAGGTGCCCAAATCCGGCCTTTTTTGTCAAAAATCTGAGTGGATACCTCCACCCCATAAGATACCGAAGGAGGTTGGTGATTTTATGGAGAGGAATGTGGAGGGGGCTGAGGCAGCTTTATCGGGAGCACAAGTTCCGACTCCTAATTTACCACCAGAAGAAATCAGGGCATTAGAAGAGTTGACGCAAAGACGGGATATTGTGATTAAACCGGCAGACAAGGGTAGTGCGGTGGTGATTATGGATAGAACACAATATGTGCAGGAGGCTTTAAGACAGTTGATGGACGAGTCCTTTTATCAAAAATTGATAGCTCCGATTTTTATGGATTCAATACCCCGTCTCGAAAAGGTGGTGAATACCTTGTTAAGTTCTGGATCAATTTGCAAGTGCCAGGCAGATTATTTATTAGGGGAGGTTAGGCCTAGACTTAGGAGATTTTACTTGCTTCCTAAGATTCACAAGCCTCCGCAAAAGTGGATTAACCCCTCAATGCCTCCGGGGCGACCGATAGTGTCTGATAGTGGGAGTGAGAGCCATAGGGTGGCAGAGTTTATTGATTTTCACCTTAATCCCTTATCCACTAAGCATGTTAGTTATATTAGGGATACCTATGATTTCCTAAAAAAGGTTAAACATTTGAAGGTACCAGCAGGGGCATTTTTGTTTTCACTGGATGTGGAAAGCCTTTATACTAATATTGAGACTCACTTGGGTTTGAAGGCAGTGCGGGATTGTTTTGCTAGATTCCCCGATGCTTCTCGACCAGAAGGGGCAATTCTGGAATTGTTAAAATTAACTCTGACTCGGAATGATTTTGGGTTTGAGGATGAGTATTTTTTACAGATCAAGGGCACAGCCATGGGGAAAAGGTTTGCACCGGCTTATGCAAATATTTATATGGCTCAATGGGAAGAAATGTGAGAATCCCTAAATGTGAGAAAATCCCTTTTTCCTACTTCCGTTTCCTAGATGATATCTGGGGGCTGTGGGTGTACAGTAAACAGGAGTTTGATACTTTTGTGGGGATCTTAAATTCTCACCATGGCTCTATTAAGGTTTCATGAGTATTCCAGGAACAGGCTATAGAGTTCTTGGATACAATAGTCTACAAAGGGCCCAGGTTTTGCACTACAGGCCAACTGGACTTTAAAATGTTCTTTAAGGAGACAGATACACATGCTCTTCTACACTATCAGAGCTATCATCCGAGACACACGTTTAGAGGTATAGTACTGTCTCAGCTTTTGAGGTTCAGGAGGATCTGTTCAAGGGAGGAGGATTTTCAGGAGGCCAAATGTACGCTGTTTAGAGCTCTCAGGGCTAGGGGTGTAAATCGGGGCCTTCATGACGATTCGATACGATACCGATTTCTTAAGCCAACGATTCGATTATTTTCGATACTTCAAAAATCCCCACGATACGATTCGATTCGATACGATTAATTCTCGATATTTTTACATGATGTATTAAGTTTCAAATAAATCAACAATAATTTATATTTTGCCTTTTATTGAGAATACAGAAACAGAATGTTGTGCTCAAAGCTCTGCAAATTGAACAGCATATGTAACAGTAACTGCATCTACAGTTACAATAAAGTGCCATCAGATACAAAATAACAAAAATGCATTTGCATTTTAGAAGAATGAGGTATTTAGAGGCATGGCTCATGGCTTGAGCTATAGCAAGGGCCTTGCAAATAGAACAGTTACTCAAAACAGTTTAAGTGCAGTAAGAATCAAAAGTAACAAAAGTCTATGACATGAGCCTAAAGCCCATTAATGGCAAAACAACCAAAAAACAAGGAGACTCTACAGTTCAATACTCTCAATGGTGCTCTTTGACCATGGCGTCTTTTCAGGTGTGCGGATAGATTTGATGTATTGCCGCAGTATCTTATCTCTGACTGACAGCCTTTCTCTTTACAAATGGCAACATCTCTTACCACTGCTCCTCCATCAGTTGTCCTGAAGCCAAAATGCTTCCACACCCATGACTTGACGCCGACTGGAGTGTGTAACAATTCAGTTTCATTGCCAGCGCGCTGTGACGGTTCCATGTTCTTTAAAGTTAGACTCAATAATGTGTGTGTGAACGTTAAGCGCAAGTAACGGGTGTGAATTACAACAATAATGAGGTGAGCGCCACCCGCAGCTAGTGAGTAGGTTGCGCGCACATGTCGGAGCAGATGCTGAAAATAGACAGGCGGCAAAATAAACGCATTAATCGATTCTCTTGCGGACGCATCGATGCATTGAATCGTCGGCTGTATAATCGATGCATCGATGCAAATCGATTAATATTTACACCCCTACTCAGGGCCAGGGGTTATTCTAGGTCTCGGCTCAGAACGATTTATAAGGAACATGAGAGGAGATATAGCTCACAGATGAGCCCGGGGCCCGGGCCCTTAAATGACGGGAAAGTTTTGGTTCCGGTCATATTCCCATTCTCGCCAGAAGCAGTTAGACTCTCGAAGGAGATTAGGGATAATTTTACAAGGACTGTGGCAGACATCCCGGGGGGACAGGATGTTAGGCTTTTAACAGCATACAGGAGAAACATAAATTTACGGGATCTGTTAGTCGACAGTCGACTCCCCAAGGAGAAAAAAAGAAAGAAGGAAAAGTCGGGATTAGTAAGAGGCCTCTAACCATTAAAGTTCAAGGTCAGCCCGTTGCATTTTCTCTCCTAAATATCTCATTGAATTGTAACGGTGGCTTTACCAAACCAGTATGGGTTTTCACTTAGGCTAGGTTTGGTTTAAAATTATTCGGGCGCCAGACAAGATCAACTTGTCACAAAAACAATATATAATTATATCTCTCTGCTGGATAGCTCCAACCACTGCTACATACAAAATAATAATGATAATAATAATAAACTGATGCTCACAATTCGATTTTCACAGAGTTTGTATTATTATTTTTTTTCCACCTGACAAATCAAATGGAACAATTTCAAGTTCACATTTAGATTTTTACTCAAAGAGAAGTCAAAGTCATTGAATCACAAGTGTCCACAATTCCTCAATCTTTCATGTTCCACTTCATCAACAACAATGAACAAAAATTATATATATATAATAAAAAATAAACAAATGCAATAATCAAAAAATAAAAAAATAAATAAACAAATACAGTTATGTATGTGGTGTATGTGCGTGCGTTTTCGGAGCGTGTATGTGTGTGCGTGTGTACAATTTCCACATGAAACAGTCTGTGCAATGGCCGGGAATCTTTGGCCGGGACAATGAGCTTTGAGTTTTTACGTGAAGTTAAAAAGTTCGGAGAAGAGTTCGAAGGCTTTGGCGTGAGGTTATAAGTGATGGACCACAAGAACAGTACCTGAAGCAGGCGAATCAAACTGGATAGTGTTGTTCCAGGCAACGCAACGGACCAGGAAGAGCGGTATTTCTCCGTCACTTTGGCCGTCACAGCCAACACCGCATACACCGGATTTCCAGCAGATAAGAGCAGCAACCCTTCAGGTAGCGTGAGAGTCTCACTTCAATATCCCAAGGCAGGCGACCCAAACTGGAGAGTGTGGCTCCGGGCAACGCAACGAACCAGGAAGAGCTCCATTTGTCAATCGCACCCAGCAGCGTACACACAGAATTTCCAGCAGGTAATAGCAGCAGCCTTTCAGGTAACTTGGGTCTCACTTCCAAACTCATACACGTGTGTTTCCTTCTCTCACTTCCGTTTTTTTTCTCTCTTCTCACTTCCGTTTTTAGCTCTCTTTTATTCTGCTATTTCCTCATTGGTTTCCGCCCATAAAGAAACATGGAACGCTGATATGGATTTTTTTTTTCCATATCGCCACAGAATACTGAGAATTGTATCTACGCGATACAATGCGGGCGTTGTGGTAAACAGTACGTCGGGCAAACAAAAAATTCTATCCGGACTCGTTTATACCAGCACAGGTATATTGTTCGAAAGGGATTATTGAACACAACTAGGCGTTCTTTAGTGGAGCATTTCCAACAACATAAATTACATAATCTGCGGATAAGGGGTTTGGAACATAATCCGAAATGGACCTTAAGACAGAGATTGACCAAGGAATATATTTGGATAATGAGATTAGGTACTTGGGTTCCGAATGGCCTCAACGAAAGGAGGGAGGTTATAAATACCTAGACGGTAGAGTTCCTCTTTGGGAGGCGGGAAGCCTGGATCGGAAAGAGTAACCGAGGTTATAACTTTTTACTCTCTTGGTGTGGGTTGATGTGAGGGGCAAGAGATGATGATGAGGAAGAATTTTGGAAAAATGGTTCTGAACTTCACTTCCTTTTCTGAGCCCCTTTCCAAACAGGTTTGTAAAGGATAAACCTCTGGGGGGTGCGATGCCCGGGCCAGATTACTAAATCAATTGCCTTTGGGTTTTTGGTGAGGTTCGCGGTCCGGGAGTAAGTCCATTCGAAGACTTCGTATTCTCACTAAGTGGGTTAATTCCATTACTATAAAACCAAACAAGGTTGGAAGTTTTACATAGGGGAAGTTGGTGAAAGGATAAGAACAGCTTGGGAGAGCGATGCCTGGGCAGGATTACAGAATCAATTCCTTTTGGGTTTTGGTGAAGTTCGCTGTCCGGGAGTAAGTCCATTCGAAGACTTCGTACTCTCACTAAGTGGGTTAAAATCCAACGGTATGACACCAAACAGGGTGGAGGTTCTACATATGGGGGATTGATGGAAAGTTAAGAACAGCTTTGGAGTGCGATGCTTGGGCAGGATTACGGAATCAATCCCTTTTAGGTTTTGGTGAAGTTCGCTGTCCGGGAGTAAGTCCATTCGAAGACTTCGTACTTTTTTAAAAAGAAAAAAAGGGGGGATCCATTGGTGTAAAACCAACGGAGGTGAAGTAAGGAATTAATTTGAAAAATATAAAGTAAGATGGGGTGGGAGGTAGGATTAGAATTAGTATATTAAATACCTGTGCTTGTTTGTGTGTTGTTTTTTGGTAGATGGAGACACATGATGACTTTGGGAAGATGGTGCGTGGCTTACATAAATATATGAAAATCACGCACCACTAGGGCTGGGTGATAATATCGCACGATATTGTATGCGCGTCTAATCAGTAAAGCTGGTTCCTTGATTAGTAGTAAATCACATTCACATGCTTTCAGATGGACGATATGAGTGTTAAAGTTAATGAGATAATTAAGTGATTAATTTAGTGATGATTGAGCATTATTGAAGACACCTGATGATAACAAGAAGAATCACTGAAAGACAATCACAAATTTTCAGCCACCGTCATGGAGATCATTGTCTGCTTTAGTTGGGCTCTTGACACTTATATTTTCACTTTAATTTTTATTTGCCTGATGATTTTGACTTATAACAGTCAAATGAACAAAGGCAGCTTGATCTGATAGTGTTGGCTATGTTTTGACATAGCCTAATCATGCAATGATCTGAAAAATATAAGTATTCAGATGACTTGGTTAACTTCTTAGCTACAGTTTTGTAGTTATGTTACATGTCTGTACTTTCTTATAACCTCAAATATTTAATAAAATATTTTAATCAAATCACTGTCATCTTTATACAGAAACACAGATATCAATAATCAGCCTGTCTATCTCATCCGTGGTGACATGCTGCCACCAATCACAACTCATTAATGTCTCCCATCATGCATTGCGGTATGAATAAATTATGATCTGAATTGTCTATGTAATTTACTTTTCCTACTTGAATATTCTACTCGTCACCGTTGTTGAGAAGCTTTGACTGAATCTTGAGGTCTGTGTGTGCCTTAAAGAAAGATTTTTTTAAACAACTTTTGAGAAACTACATTATATTTTACATTCCCGATGTTTATGCAGAATCTCAGTTATACACTAACCAACAAAATAAATCATAGACATTAATTTCAAACGATGAAAGTTATTATGTAACTATCATCATTTTATAATTGCTTATCTTTGTTTGTAATCCTTTGACAGGATTAACTCAGGTGCAATCGCATATTACATATCAACTTTTTAACATAAGGGTCAAGAAGACCAACTAAAGCAAACACTCACCTCCATAACGGTGGCTTAACTTTTTTTGATTTTTCCTTGTGATTCTGCTTTAGGTGTCTTCAATAATGCTCAATCATCACTCATTTAATCACTTAATTATCTCATTAACTTTAACGCTCTTGAGTGTGGACTTATATACACCCCCAGGCGTATTAGTTTAACACGGGAGATATTGTCGTGACGAAGAGCCGTAATTAACTGACCAGTTGAGCCATATCGCATTAAATATCGCTATCGATATGTCCTCGATATTAACGCGATTTGGCTCAGCTTGTCAGTGATCTACGGCTCTTTGTAGTGAATGCCGCTCCATCTGAAAGCAGGTGAAGGTGATTTACTACTAATCAATGAACCGGCTTTACTGATTAGATGCGCAGACAATATCGTGCGATATTATCGCCCAGCCCTACGCACCACTTAGTGAATTTGGGGCAAGTAGAACAGGATCCGGGACCAAAGGCTTTACGTACAGTGGCGAGATGGCTGGGGACGGTTGTTAAACCGGCAGGACCAACACCCCAGGTCAGCCAACTGTTGGAGGAAAACTCGAAAAAATGGCTGGAAGAGAGCTTGCGGATTCTCAGGAGACACTACTTATCGACACTGGAGGAGACCACAACTCACTTAAGAGAAATGGACCCACGGAATTTGGAGAGAGCATTGGAGGTGGCGGTGAAATGGGTTAGGAGGAATTTGAAGAACATCCTTCCGACGACTCTAACCACTGCGAAAGAGCAGATTAAGAAAATTTGGGTAGATCCTATCAGTACGGAAAGTTTCAAGGCGCAAGGAGAGGATGCAGCAACAACTAGTACGGTCCCACAGCCCAGGCAGAAATCAAAGGAGGAAAAGGCGGGCGGAAGTGGGCTCCAAAGAGAAGAGGAGAGGACAAAGGAACAGGAGAAGGCCAACAGCAATATAACAAGGAAAAGAGGGGCGGGGGTGTCAGTAAGACCTAACCTACGTCCATATTCCCCAGTAATCAATTCCAAAGTACAGACTGACAGTTCAGAGGAATCAATGGATGAGGACATTATATGGATAACCAAAGATGAAATAATGGGCAGTAGGAGGTCGCAGAAAGAGAAAGATAGGATGGATGATGAAGAGGAGGAACAAGGGCAGGAGGAAGAAGAGGTAGATGTGTGGGAATTGGAGACAAAAAGAAAAAAGAGAAAAATAGAGACTCCATTGGAGGGGGATGGATTCGAAAGGCAGGAACATGGAGGCCATAAGTTACAAAACTGGCATTTAAAACCAATGATACAGAGGACTGTGTTGTTTTTGGGAGATTCAAACATAGCCCGACTACCAAAAAACATAGACAAAAGAGTTCAAACGGTGTGTTACCCCGGGGCAAGATGGGTTCATATACACGAAATTCTGAGAAATAAAACGCCAACAACGGACTGGGTCACGAAGGTGATATTATCATTCGGGAACAATGACAGAGACTGTGAATCTACCATCTGGGTGGGGAAATGGATCCAGAGGACCTTGGAGGCAGCAGAGAACAGCTTTCCAAATGCACAAATTTTCATTCCGACTGTGAACTTTGACAAGGGGTTAACCCAGAATCAAATCTCCAAACTCAACCAAATCAATAACTTCATCCTAAAAACAGGCAAAACTATTGAAGCTCTTCCCTCTGAGCAATTTCGAACAGGAATGGACGGGATTCACTGGACGGCGGACACGGGCCGGGCGATGCTGAATCATTGGATGGAGCGTTTAAACTAGTCCGGGAGAGGTACTCGGTCAGACAAGAGTCTAGGACCGTGGTGAACCTCTCCCGGACAAAGATTTTAAGCAAAGCAGAATTATCGGTCTTAGAGAAAGGATCGACCTTTGTTCCGGTCGGGAAAAGGAATGGGAGGAAAAGGGTGGGATCGCCTAGAGACGGAGGCCGCAGTGACGGAGTACCATAGGAGATTAAAACTGGCGAGTTTTTTTGAAGATCAAGAAGAGGAATGGCAAAAAAGATTATTTACCACTAGTTCTGAATGGGAACCAGAGGAATCAGAGATACCGGCAACAGTGAAACGTATAATTAAGGAAGATCAAACAACACTCAAAGGTATGAAAGAATTTAAAGAAGAGGACAACCTGTCCAGAGAAGAATGGAAAGCTTTGAACGAATTAAGACGAAACACCTCCCTGATAATAAAACCGGCAGATAAAGGCAGTTTAGTGGTACTGATGGATAGGGCTCAGTATGTAAAAGAGGCAGATAGGCAATTAAGTAATCCAGAATTCTATCAAAGGCTACCAGCACCCATTTTCATGGAATCAGTAGAAAAAATTGAGAGAGAGATGGAGGAGCTGCAGAAAAAGCATGTGTTAAACAAAAAACAGATACAGTACATCAGGGGTAGTGCTCAACCAAGAGGAAGAAAATTCTATCTGTTACCCAAAGTTCACAAGGACAGGAACACTTGGCCCTCCCCTGATGTTCCGCCAGGGAGGCCTATTGTCTCAGATTGTGGGAGTGAGAGCTATGGGGTAGCGGAATTTATCACGGTTTTTCTTAATCCTATCTCAATAAAACACAGTAGCTACGTGAAAGACACGTATGATTTTTTGAGTAAAATCAAAGACTTGAAAATCAATCCCGGAGCAAGACTTTTCTCTATGGATGTGGAAAGTCTATATACGAACATAGATACCCAAAGAGGTCTACAGGCGGTGGCCAGAGCCCTGAAAAAATATCCTCAGGAAGGTAGACCGGACGAGAGCCTTTTGAGACTTTTGGAGTTAAGTTTAACACGAAATGACTTTGAGTTTAATGGACAATACTACCTACAAATTAAGGGAACAGCAATGGGGAAAAGATTTGCCCCAGCCTACACGAACATCTATATGGCAGAATGGGAGGAGACAGTATTTCCCAAGTGTCGGGTCTTACCCACTCAATATTTTAGGTACCTGGATGACATTTGGGGGGTATGGGAAGGGACTGATGAAGAGTGGACAGAATTCGTCCATACACTGAATACACACCACCCATCGATCCAAGTGAAATGGGAGTTGAAGGAAGATAGGATTGATTTCCTAGACATGACTTTATACAAAGGACCGGACTGGACAGTCACTGGAAGATTGGACTCTGAAGTATTTTTCAAAACTACGGATACACATGCCTTATTACATTGGAATAGTCACCATGACAAACATGTTTTTAAAGGAATAGTGAAAGCGCAACTGTTAAGATTCCGTAGGATTTGTACGAGGGAGGAAGATCGGAAAGAAGCGGCAAGAATCTTGATCAAGGCCCTTAAAGAGAGGGGCTATTCACGGAGTTTTTTAAGGAACGTGGCAAGGGAAGAAAAACAACAGAAAAAGAAAACCAACGTATCTCGTGGGAGGATCCTTCCGGTGATTCTAAGATATTCAAAAACGGTGAAAAAATTGGCTATGGGATTAAGAAGGAATTTTCAGAGGTTGGGTGGAGGAGAGGGATTGGGAGAGAGGTATAGAGTAATAGCAGCTTATAGGAGGGGGAGGAACTTGAAAGATATGTTGGTGCATAGTGGGTTGTGTCCAACAAACAGGAGGGCTCCAAAAAAGGGAGGGTGGTTTATAGAGTGGGTCGGGCAATCCCATTGAATTGCGAGAATTGCGTATACCTCATTAGATGCCTGAGATGTGGGATCAGATATGTAGGTGAGACAAAAAATTCAATACTTACGAGGATGTGGGCCCACAGATACACGATAAGAAAGGGAACGCAGAGGAAGGGCCACATCGTTCCTCATTTTCAAAGCCACGGAGTGAAGAACTTGAGCATAATGGGATTGGAGCACAACCCGGAGTGGAGTAAAAAGGACAGATTGAAGAGGGAAAGATTCTGGGTCAAAAGATTGGATACCTGGTTTCCCAAGGGACTCAACATTAAATAAGATATATATAAGTAGTGTTAGCATAAACGTTGTGTCACTTTTTATGATTTATGATGTGATTTATGGCATATACTCTTACATTGGATGTGTGCCTGTCACTCATGTCTGTCATGTGTACGTCTTCGTGAAGGAAAACAGCGCTGATTTACGACCGCGCACAGGCTGCAGAGTGACTAGACTGCGTGTCACCACGTGAATGTCATAGGTGTCAGTGCTTCCGACCTAATGTTGCAGTGCTCTATTGTATCTTGTGGGGTACTGGCCATAGGTGTTTAATGTGTTAATTAAGCAACAGCTGGTGATAGAACGGTGACGGCAGCCGAAAATAAACAGTTAACTGCCATAGCTAAAGAACGCAAAAATCACTAAGCAATAGTAAAGAGCACGGCATAGAGAATAATTTAATCAACACACAAAATACAAAAAGAAAGTGTTTTTAAAAAGAATGAGAATGGTTGATTTTAGCAATTAATGATATACAGAAACAATTTCAATGCCACAAAACCTAAAACATAACATTAACTGTCTTAATCTGTCACGTAGTAACGACTACGGCAAATCAGCTGTTCTCCCGTAGTAGACGGTTACTGTAAAACGTCAAGAAGTATCAGTTAATGTCGTGCAAAAGAACGCCAGTTGCCGTCGCCGTTCCACCAGAGGCTATTGCTTAAAGTCCCTATATGACAGCGACGACGGGTCTCGGTATGTCTTCATGAAGGAGACCAATGTTGATTTACGACCGAGTGCACGCAAAGGCGTCGTCGTGACTAGAGTGTGTGTCACCACAAGTGTTAGTGTCCGGAAGGTTCTTTTATGGCTTCCGACCGTATGTTTCCATGCTCTATTGTATCTTAGGTATTGGCCATAGGTGTTATAATGTCTTAATTGTGACGGCAACGGATGGTCTCGCCAGAGTTCGCACTTCTTTCACGTTTCACGTATAAAGCTGCGTAGAACGCAAACAGTCTGTTACAGAACCGAACAACGCTGTCACTCGTCTCTCTCATCGTTCTCAAAAACGTGTGTGGAAGAAAATGGATGCCTGTCATAACAGTAAGTTTGTTTAATTTCATCATGTGTTATTATTGTCACGGGGTAGACCAAGGAAGACGAGGAGGAAGGTAGCATAAACACTATATTTAATAAATGAAGCTCAGGAACAGGTAGACGGGTTGACAGCGTGTAAACACAAACAATACCGGACAAAGACTAGAAGACAGGCAGGAACTTAAATACACAGTGACGGTGATTACAAAATGACAGGCAGCTGTGCGGGAGGTGATGAGTGTCCATGGCAACAGATGAGGGCGGAGAACTCAGACGAGGGGAACACGTGGTGAATCAAAACACACAGACAGTCCGGGAATGGTGACAGATCGCCCCCCTCCGGCAAGGCGCGACCTCGCGCCGTAACAAAATGACGGAGGGGGGACCGGGGGAGGTTCTGGTGGCGGACGAGACGATGGTGAAACACAGAAGAGAGGCTGGAGTGATGGAGCGGTGAGGGATCGATGACGATTCCCTGGCGGCCTTGATGGAGATGGCACGGTGGCGCAGACCCAGAGCCTCCCAGTACCGACAGCCGATGGCAGAGAAGACGGAGGGAAGACACCAGATGGCGAAGGGACTGACGGTAGCTGGGGGGTGACCGACGGAGACTCGATGGCAGGATCTCTCGGCGCAGACGGAGAGCCGGTGGACTCAAACGACGTCGCCGGGATGGGAGACCCCGGCGACGTCGCGGCGACGAGCGCTGGAGCCGTAGCCAGAGTGCCCGAGAGCTGAGGTGGAGGTGGAGTGAGGGAGGACAGAGGAGAAACCGAAGGGAAGGAGGAGCCCGCTGAAGCCAAAGGGGTGGAGAGATCAAGCGTAGCGGATAGATCGTAAGTCTGTGGCGCAGGCAGAGTGACGACTGACCAAGGGGGAGCCGGCAGGACGAGGGAACCCACTGCAGCCGATGTCTTGAGGGTCTCTGGTGGAGGCGCAGGTGGGAGGAGCCAAGACGGAGCCGGCAGGTCGACAGGCCGAGATGGAGTGCAGAGGACCGAGGCTGGAGGCGAAGCCGTAGGATCCTCAAACACAGGCGCTGCGGATGGTGGGCTGACCTGCCGCTCGACGTCGGGGATTCCCCACGGAGATGGTGCAGGGCTGCGCACATCCAGCAGCGACGCGGCTGGAGGACTGACTGGAACAGGTGACGGGATGGTGTGAATCTGACAGATGGCAGGGCAGAAATCGTCACAGGATGGTTCAAAGTTCGAAGCAGATACAGATGACGGGTGGGATAGGGCGGGAACGATATCCTGGATCCTGAGGTTTACCGGCCAGTCCTCCAGTGCCAACGATCGAGTCCCCTCGTCCGTAGATCTTGTGGGCTCACACCCCTGGTCAGACTCCTGTAGGGGCTCCTCCTCCGGGGCGAGGGTCAGCTCTGTCCTCTTCGTCTCGGGCTCTGGCTGACGCATCGCGGCGGGTGGTAGCTCTCCGTCTGCGGGGGGCACGCACGAGATCTCCGCGGTCGCGGGTGTTGATCCTGGCTCTGGATCTGGCTGTGTTCTGGATCGGGCTTCGACGCTCTCCAGACACCTGAAGACAGCCTCCATCCAGTTCAGGTTAGAGGTGTCTGGGAGGTCGAAATGCTGGTGGAAGGTGGCCCCGATCCAGAACAGGGTCTTCAGGGTTTCGTCATCGAGGGGGCTGGAGAGTGCAAGTGCAACAAAGTCTCTAGAAAATGAAACAAAATCCGATGACGACTCAGCTAGAGAAATGAAATCAATATTCATCTTGAATTTTGGTCCGGTATTCTGTCACGGGGTAGACCAAGGAAGACGAGGAGGAAGGTAGCATAAACACTATATTTAATAAATGAAGCTCAGGAACAGGTAGACGGGTTGACAGCGTGTAAACACAAACAATACCGGACAAAGACTAGAAGACAGGCAGGAACTTAAATACACAGTGACGGTGATTACAAAATGACAGGCAGCTGTGCGGGAGGTGATGAGTGTCCATGGCAACAGATGAGGGCGGAGAACTCAGACGAGGGGAACACGTGGTGAATCAAAACACACAGACAGTCCGGGAATGGTGACAATTATTAGGGCTGTCAAACGATTAATCGCGATTAATCGCATTCAAAATAAAAGTTTGTGTTTACGTAATATATGTGGGAGTAGTGTGTATAATTATTTTGTATATATAAATACACATACATGCATGTATATATTTAAGAAAAATCTGAAAGTATATACTTTATATATATTTATACATAATTAATATTATGTATAAATATAAATATTTGATATATTAAGAACACATTTTTCTTAAATATATACATGCATGTGTGTCTATTTATATATACAAAATAATTATACACACTACGCCCACATATATTATGTAAACACAAACTTTTATTTTGGATGCGATTAATCGCGATTAATCGTTTGACAGCCCTAGTTATTATTATTATTACAAAGCTTTTTATCTGTTTTACATGCGTCATTTTGTTATGTTGCCTTACTTAAAGGTCTCTCTGCGCTGCAGGTCATGGCGATCTCAAAGATTTGATTGATGAAATTAGTTTCTTGAATCAGGCTAGTGGTGGTATGTATAATTACGTTTTTAAATGATACATACAGTTTTGTTTGTGTGTGTGTGTGGATAATAGCGTTTTGTTTGACAGGAGGTGTGTCTCATGGTGCAGGTCGTACTGTTTTAGCACCACTCAGCAATACTGATGGTTCGCGAGAGAATGAAGACAAGCATGCCACCGGTAAATTCAAATGTTGCTACATTCATAGTGTTTAAGTGAGTGTTTTTGGATGTGTGAAAAAAAAATGCTTTATCTTTTTGTCTTGTTATTACCAGGACCAAAAGGGAAAACTATCACGGCGTTAGTGCATGCTCCATCGAATGATCGAGCTAATTCAAACCCTCTCGGTAATGCACAATTTGACTTTTCAAACAAAATATTAGTATATGATGCGATGGTTTTTGTTGAAATTATTTTAATAATTTTAACATGTGTATTTTTACAGAAGGATTATCAAACGTAGTGAGAGCTATTGGTGCGTCTGACCCGGTTAAGGATGGCGTCAGTGGAATAAGACCGAAAAATAAGCTTAAACGCAAATCTACTGTGGACACCCGGACTTCGAGAGATTCGTACAACCACCACCAGCTCCGAAGAAACCTAGACGAAAGGCTTTTAAAAGTAGGTACCATACAAAATATAATTTTCTAATCAGTCTAAATAATATGTTGATATGCACAGAGTTCAAATTGATTTTATTTGACCGTAATGTTGCTATGTTATGTGCAAACGTACGTCAGTTTTAGTATGTTTTGTTAACATGCATTTTACATTTGTTTTTGAAAATCAGTCTCCGATGACATCTGTGTTGTAAAGATATGGGGCCCTATTTTAACGATCTGAAACGCAAGTGTCAAAGCGCAAGTAACTTTGTGGGCGGTTCCCGGCACTGATAAATGCCACTTGCGCCTGGCGCAAATCTAAAAGGGGTTGGTCTGGAGTAGCTTCATTATTCATAGGTGTGGTTTGGGCGTAACGGAAATAAACCAATAAGAGCGTCATATCACATTCCCTTTAAGAGTGTGATGAACGAGGTGCGCTTGTTCCATGGCGCAATTCTATTTTAACGGCGCATTTACCAGGCGCGCTTCAATTGGTTCACAGCCGAGGAGATCGATGTTCTCGTCAGGGCCGTAAAAGAAAGAGAATGGACATTGGGGATGGGACAAACCCACTCAAATTAACTTCGGTTAAACATGCATATAATAACTTGGGTAAATGTGTAAGTTTTATGCCTATTTTTCCCATCACCATGGACACAACAATGATTTCCCTCATGTTTATATATTTTTTCTTATAATAATGTATCATTTGCAAAAAGTAAAATGCATCTGTGTAGATGAGAGAATCATCTACAGTGTATGCGCATTGTTCACTCTCTGTATTATGGCCAAAAATGCACGCTTAAAATAGCATCTGAATGTACGCGCAACGCGCCACTGACTTTAGACCAGGTTTTTTCTGGTCATTGGCGCAATTGTTTTCTGGAACTGCAAAATAGCACCAGGGATTGTTTGCGCCGACACCCGCCTCCTTTTTGCGCCAACCCGCCCAGGGAGCGCAAGTTCATTTCCTAGTTTACCGACGTGCGTCTGTGGAGGAAAAAAACCCGCTTTGCACGCGTGCAAAATAGGAATGATAAATGCGTCAGTGTATAAAGTCATTTGCGCCGGGTGCAAGATAGAGCCCATGGTGTTTTTTAGCCTGTGGCACCCTCTATAAGCGTGATTTAGTATTAAATGCGGGGGCATTCACAGTCATTTATGTTTTTTTTGTTTGTTTGTTTGTTTGTTTTGATTATATGTGTAAATATATGTAGTTGTGACACTAACATTTAAAAACAGCATTAGTACTACCAGTCTGAATTTATATATATATATATATATATATATATATATATATATATATATATATTAGTCATGCAAATTATGTTAATAATGTAATATTTTTATTTTGTTTTTTCACACTGTTCTTTTTTTATCTCAACAGAAACTATAGAGAATGAAAACACTTTTCCTGATATAGACGATGTTCAGAAGTGGACAGACGATCTGATTCAATCGTGGGATGAATGTGTGTTTAACACATGTCCTAAAGAAGATCAACATCCTGTACAGGCCAACTATGATCCAGCATCTGTGACAGAATCTGATCCACATGAACTGCCTTCAAACCAGGAAGCTTTCAGGCGGGAATCACAACCCAATATAGACATTCAGCAGATAACAGGAGCGATACAGGACTCTGTCAAGACTGCATTGAATGACATCGAGGAGCGTCTAAACAGAAGATTTGATGCAATTGAGAGCTTGCAACAACAACAAGGTATTCAGATTAACAAGATTCTTAATGTATTTGATGCCACACAACAACAGAGTATTTGGATTAAACAAATCATTGCGTCGCATCGTTTGCTTAATGGAGCCGTCCAAAAAGTAGGCAGTGATCAGGGTATGACAATAGAGTTATTAAAGCGTATCGTGATCATGCTTAAAAAGAAATTTGGGTGAATTGTGAACTATTTTTTTTTTTTTTTTTTTGGTCACACTTACTGCGTGTAACTTTTACCATAACTGCATATTTGATTGTATGTATAAATCTTTTTTTTTTTTTTTCACTGTGTGTATACTGAGTTTATCATCCATAGTTGTTTTAAATGTACACCTAGCAGACATTTAAATAAAAAAAGATTGATTTAAAAAATGCCTAAACGTTGTCGGGAACCAGATGCTATTGAACAGGGTGATGTAGGAAGGTTTAGATGTGACAATGGCCTACCCATTGAACAGTGCAGTAGCACAGAAACATTGCAATATTTAATTCGTACAATGGGTCTCATTCATGAAACATTCGTAAATATAGGAGTAAATATGAGAGTGATTTGCGCGTAAAGAGAACTTCCCGAAAACTCTTCTCCTGATTCACAAATACTTCGTAAATGTCAGATGTGATAGTAAAATGTGTGTGTGTGCTAATGAATTCCAACCTATCGTAAAAGGGATGCGCGTGCACGTTCATTCTCAATTATACCATTAATTAGGCCCATATCCGACTGACATCTATATGAAGCATATAATAGCATGAATGCGAATGAAAAAGAAAGATTTCTCGGATGCAGAAATTGAAGTTTTATTATCACAAGTTCATAAAAGACGCCACATTTTATTTTCAAGCGTAGCCTACATAGTGGCGCATCAGGTCCTAACAAAGGAAGCAATTGGCAGCATATTACAGATGCAGTTAATGGAGTTTCATCTGTTAATAGAACAGTCCCAGAAGTGAGAAACAAATAGTTGACTTCGGAAAAATCGTATTAAAACTGGATCAAGGACCACCATCGATCACCAGATCTGCTAAATAATAAAAGTAAAAAGAAAAACCGTATGTAATTACTATATAAAATATTTTTTTTTCTAAATGCTGTTTAAATATGTACCCATTGGTGAAATAAAATGCAGCCTTATTAATGAGCAAAACGTTCGGATGTTAAGCGCACCATTTACGCGTGGCTGGGAGCAGGTGTAGATTTCTTGCGCACCAACTAACATTTGGAAAATACGAACATTTTAATGAATCCGAAAATTTACTCCTGAACCATTTTACACACGATTTACACACAAATTCGTTCTGCTCGTGTTTCATGAATGAGACCCAATGGACGATATGAACAGGACAGAATTTACTGCTACTACTACAACTACAACAGACACATTGCTAGATTTGATAAACATAGTGAGATCGATGTCAGATGAGGATCATGTGCTAAATACTGATTTTGAACATTTTGTAAATACGCAAAACACGGTAGAGGATACAGAAAATCCACCAGAATCAGATTTTGATTTTGAACATACTGTATCATCTTACCAGACCGGTGGAGGGTCACGGACCCACACACATCGCACACTCGATCTTAATGCACCGAACATGGGTCTCACAGATAGCGATATAGAATCGCTTGTCAGAGAGGGTGGTGATGTGAGTGGGTACACAGTAATGCCACGAAATCGGTTCAATGGTCTGGAAATCCATAGACTTATAAATCTGCGGGAGATACCTTCTACAGATTTATCAGCCTATGCTATATTTTTACATGATACACTTTCTGAAATTGTAGCGTTCTCCAGACTGTTAGGTGGTGATGATTGTTTAATCAGTATCACATTGAGGGGTCCGAGTCTGACATCTGATGTTAACACACTTTTGTCAGGTAGCAATGGTTACAGTGTAGATGTGTTTATAAACAATCTTGAAAAAATAATGCAGAGCAACTCCGACGTACAGTATGATGAGAGACTGAGTTTGAGAGTATCGATAGCTAGAAGTAAACGTGGTGGTGCTTATCGCAAGATACGTGATCTTGCACACAATGAAGTAATTGCGAGAAGCAGACTTAATCTGTTCTGCCCTACAAACATTTCAAACAATCTTTGTTTCGCAATCTGCCTGGCACACTTCCTAAACCCACAGAAACCACACACAGAGCTAGAGACTATAGCATCTACATTACAGGCGTCAGTTGGATATTCTGATCAACACAAAATCTCCTTTAATGACATCAGTCCGTTTGAACGCATGCTGAAGATTAAAATAGTTGTCTTCTATAGAACCGATACAGGTGTTTTGGAGAGATATACAAACACAGAAGATCCGCATCCTAAAACAGTGTTTTTGTACCTGCATGACAATCATTATTTTATGATTAAAAATCTATGCGCATTTATTGGCACACCATATGTGTGCGAGTTTTGCTACAGGGGGTTCACCTGCAAAAGAGACCACAGGTGTCGATACATATGTGATGTCTGTAATGCGCCAGAATGTCATAAACAGCCCAAAAAACCCAAACACTGTGAAGACTGTCTGCGGTACTGTAAATCTGACTATTGTTTCGAGATGCATAAAAAACCACCTCAAGGTATGCGTTTCGCTCAGTGTCAAGTCACCAAATACTGTGGAAAATGTAATAGGCATTACCATGTCAGCGGAGATAAACCCAAACCCCATAAATGCTCTGCAGATACTTGTGTGCACTGTGGTGAGAACTTGGTTACCGATGGTGAACATCAATGTTTTATTCAACCTGTTAAGCCGAAAGCTCCAAACGATCGTTACATTTTCTATGATTTCGAGACCCGTTATGAAAACGGCAAACACGTTGCGAACTTTGTATGTGCCATCACGTTTGATGGTCAAGAATTTGTGGCTGAAGGTCCCGATTGTGTGGACCTTCTCATCAAAAAATTCAGACAACCTCGTTACAGTAATTACACATGGATAGCCCACAATTCGTCCGCTTTTGACAACTACCTTCTTTTGGAATTCTTCACTAAGATGGGGATTGCTCCTAAAATTACAATGCGTGGATGTCGTCTAATCCTAATGTATGACAGTACGTTCAAACAAAGGTACATTGATTCGTATTCATTTATCCCAATGCGTCTTGCGAAAACGTCGAAAGCATTTAATCTGAATAATGCAGAGAAGGGATATTTTCCACATCACTTTAACCGTGCAGAAAATGACACCTACATAGGTCCGTATCCTGACAAGAAATTTTATGGATACGCAACAATGTCGAACGAAGACAGGGTAGCATTTGATGAATGGTACAACACAACCTCTGACAAAGTGTTTGATTTTAAAAAAGAACTTGCGATTTATGGTAAAAATGATGTTGTTTTGCTGAGGGAAGCATGCATGAAATACCGCGATGAATTCATTCATTGTACAGGTCTTGATCCATTTAATTACACCACTCTGGTAGCGACGTGTATGGCTATATATAAAACGCACTTCATTCCAAAAGACACGGTTGCTCTGACGCATAACAATGCGTATATCAATCAGAACAAGACTCATTCAAACATTTCGATTCAATGGCTCGAATTCATCCGCAAATCACGGGGATAGATGTTCAACATGCTTTAAACAGTGGTGAGATGTCTTTTGGGAAATACTATGTGGACGGATTCTATGACGATGGCAAGGTGAAAAAGGCATTCGAATTTCTCGGATGTTTTTTTCACGGTTGCGAACGATGTTATAACCCCAACGATCTAAACCCTTTATCAAAGGTGCCTTATGGCATTTTGAGAAGACAATGCGACGATAAGATTGAAATTCTGGAGCGGGCCTACGGCCTTCAGGTCGAAACGATGTGGGAATGTGATTGGTTATGTGCTAAACAGAATGATGCTACAGTGATAGATTTCATGTCCACTTACATTCACCCTGAAAGATTGAAACCACGGGATTCTCTTTTCGGGGGAAGGACTAATGCATTAAAACTGTACCACAAAGTCTCGGAGGGGGAACACATAAGGTTCATTGATTTTACATCGCTATACCCCTACTGTCAGGCTCGAAAATGCTACCCAATTGGCCATCCTGAAATAATATACAAGGCTTTTCAAAACATTGAAGATTATTACGGTTTAGTCAAGGCAACCGTCCTTCCGCCGCGGAAGTTGCTTCACCCCGTACTGCCGTATAGGAGCGGGGGTAAGTTAATGTTTCCACTCTGTAGGACATGTGCTGATCATCAGAATCAGACACAGGTGTGTACGCATACTAACGAGGAAAGATCCATTCATGGGACCTGGGTTAGTATCGAGCTAATGAAAGCTATTGAGAAGGGATATGTAGTGACAAAAATTTACGAAGTTTGGCATTTCCCCCAACGATCAGAGACATTGTTTTGTGATTATGTTAAAACATTTTTACAGTTCAAACAGGAGAGTTCAGGGTTTCCAAAAGATGTTGTGACCGATGCTGACAAAGAATCTTATGTAAAAGATTGCTTTGAGAGAGAGGGGGTTAAGCTTAATCTGGACAAGATCGAGTTTAATGCCGCACGCAGATCAATCATGAAGCTAATTTTGAACGCGCTTTGGGGGCGGTTCTCGATGAATGAACATTTGCCAACAACCAAAATACTCACAGACCCTGAACAGTTTGCCCGTTGCATTTTTGGCACAGAGTATGACATCAAACATTTCTCATTTGTGTCAGACACTGTTGCAATTGTTCAGTGGGCTTACGCCAATGGGAAAGGGGCACAGACTCGTGACATTAACGTCTTTCTCGGTGCTTTCACAACAGCCCATGCAAGGTTAGAACTTTACGATCTTATGGACAAGTTGGGTGAGAAATAGGGGGCGGAGACTACATTTTAGAATTTGCTTCTAGTGGTCCCAAAAGTTATGCATACATTACTGCTAACGGTGTAGTCTGTATGAAAGCCAAAGGTATCACATTGAATGCTGTGAACTCTGAGGCCATTAGGTTAGACTTGCTAATTGAACTTGTTAAACAGTATGTGCGAGGAAGGGATGATGACAATTACATTCTCGCACACACAGATAGTATAGTACGAAACAAAAAGCAGTTCACACTACACAATAAGTAAGTTGTGAAAAAATTCAAAGTTGTTAACAACAAACGTGTACTGCTACCTGATCTAACAACAATACCATATGGCTTCTGACAACGTTTTTGGGCACCGAGGGGTGCTAGACCCAAATGGTTTTGATTTCAGATTACAACATCCATTTTCATGTGTGTTAAGTGGTCCTTCTAACTCAGGAAAAACATTTTTTGTGAAAAAGTTGTTGGAGAATGCTAAAAGTGTATTTTCTAAAAATGTTGAAAACATTGTATATATCTATGATTGCTGGCAACCTTTATATGAAGAATTGTTGAAACTGTATGATATTAAATTTATTGAAGGTATACCACAGACTCTGAATGATGATCGATTGTTTCCTACCAACATGACAAATTTTGTAATATTGGATGATGTTATGAAAGACGCTAGTAGCAATTCAGAAGTTGAACGTTTGTTTACCAACTATGTACATCATAGAAACTTGAGTGCCATATATATTGTTCAAAACTTGTTTTTTCAAGGAAAATCCAGCTGGACCATCAGTTTGAATACTAATTATATGGTTTTGTTTAAAAACCCTCGAGACAATACTCAAATTAATGTGTTAGCACGCCAGATGTACCCCAGAAACACAAAATACTTTATGGAGTGTTATGAAAATGCAACCAGCATTCCTTTCGGCTATCTATTTATCGACTTTAAAGCGAAAACACCAGAACAGTACCGTCTCAGAACAGATATACTGTCACAGCATCCAGTTGTGTACATTCAGAAAAGAAAACATTGACATCGTGCGAGAGAGCGAATTGAAAAAAAAAATGTCTGCGAAACTTTTAAGAAATCTACCTCTTTTAAAACTGTTATTAAAAGCCACACCTAAACAAAGACGTGTTATTTTAGAAGCGGCCACAGATGAGCTCATTGTGACATTGTGTGAAGTGGCTCTCAACGTAGTCCATGGTAATATTCCACTAACACCGCAACAATATCAGAAACTGAAGAGGAGAAGAAGCGAGATCAAAATTGTTGCAGATAAAAAGATTGGTGTTAGACGTAAAAGACGGTTGATCAACCAGCAAGGTGTTTTTTTATTACCGTTATTATCAATAGCTATTCCGTATATATCAAGTTTGATTACATCTAAATAAGATTGGTAATGGAGTATGCTGAGAAGATGTTTTTAGTCCCACAACATCAGCTGGATAAACTGAAATCTACAAACACCCGAGAGTCTATACACCAGGTTGTAGAGAATGACTTGGATCTGACCATAAGAAATATTCTGCAAAGGTCTGATCTAGATCCTCATGAAAAAGCTAAGATGTACACTGGTGTTTTACAGAGGTTTTTAACTCTATCTAGACGAGGGGATAAAGAATCTGCCACAATAACATTAAGTCTACCACAGCATGACAGTTTTGAAAAAGAAGAAGACACTACATCTAAACGACATGTGAGTGATCGTAGCTATTTAAATGATGTTAAAGATGAGATTTTAAAGAATATACCACAGAGGAGTGTGAAAAACGTTCGTTACATTTTAGATAAAATGTCTTAAAACTAAAGACATCACATCATGGAGCGAGTCGGGTGAGTTTGTATTTAAATGAAGGATAATCCCTGGTTCACACATGCTTGATCTAGTAAAAAGCATTACAGCGCCTCAAAACATTGCTGACGGAGGCCCGGTGGTTGGTACGAGTTTTTGGAGGCTTTTGCTAGTTTAAATATGCCTTACTCTGTGGTACCAAATCACCACGTCAGAAATGCTGTTAATTCATTCAAATCCAAATCAACTCTGACTATAAACAAATCAGCTAAGAAGAATAAAAAACAGAAAGCGTATCCGACCACCCCAACACAATCAAAATATACAGAAGACATCGTATTCAAATCACCCACTCTTGACAAAAGCCAGTGGTTACATTTTTAATCGCACTGATTGTATGTATTATTATTGTCATTGTTATTATTATTATCATTTGAGAAACTTATTGACATATTGAATGTTATGCATGTGTAATAAAAGATGTTTTTTATAAAGAAAACACATTTCTGCTCAATAGTTTTTTGTTTTGTTATTTATTGTAAAAAAAAAGATTAAGCATGAGACATGAACATTTCACCAATTTGCACACACTGTAAACATTTGAAAACATTGTCATTACATCGAACTCGTTTCAGTTTTTTCACAAATAGTTTCACCTTTTTGTCGTTTTTAACAAGATTGTTGCTATACAATTTCATCACATATCCATAATCAAACCCCTTTGCCATGTGATAGAGAGAGAACACACAATGTTGTCCACATGTGTCTGATGAAAAATCTTGGACCTGCGTTGTTGAATGGTGTACTTCGTTAGAATTTACATTTAAAAAGTTCTTGATAATGGGAGGAAAACCTGGGTAATCTGGTTCATTACCAAAGCTGTCGAAAAAACAACCTACACGATCCTCGTTTATGTAGATAGCCAACCAATGTTCTCCTGGGAGTCCTGAAGGATGTGTGTTGATGACAACCATTGCAGGTAGTTTTGTTAAAGGGGATTTAGGTAGATGGTCACACGGTAGCACTCCAAGAAAATATGTATTGCATGAGACCTTATCCATGACGGCCGTAAGCTGCACAGTGTTCATTTTAATGTATCAATAGTAATCAATAAGGACCTGTCGGCGATTTGACACTTCAATCATGCTGTCAAATATTGAGTAAACAATTAAGTTTATCGTCCGCGGTAGTGGCTGTCTAAAACGGGCTTCTAGTCTAATATTCCCACTTTTGATAAGTGATACATGCTGACCACACTCCTCATCTGGTGTGAAATTGAATGCGTAAAGTGTATAGCCATGCAGAAAATCCTCCCTATCAATACACAGAGCTTGATTTTTTAGATGTCTTCCAGAAGTCAATACTAACTGGTAAAACTCCCGCACTGCAGAACCATTTTCATAATGTGGTTGCAATGGCTTTCCTGGTATTTGAACTCCCGCTGCATGAATAGATATATATATTCTAAATTAAAATTCTTAAAGGCAAAAGGGTTTTTATCATAAGCCCCAACAAATGCATCATTATCAACCATTCCTATAATCATTGATTTTGGTAGAGTCCCTAAAAATAAGTTTTCTTGATTGCATACACGTGAACCAGCGGGTATTGAGAAGTTTTTCAGACACACTCTGTCAATGGGGTATTTGGCAGTGGTTGTGAGTAGAGCTTGTGCATGAGCCAGTCTCACGGCTGGCGACACTGTCACTTTTTTCACAAATAGCGATGCATACACAATGTTCACTTTATAAGCTGTAGCATTACTCCTCATCAGACAGAATTCGTCTTTACCTCTTGTCATGCGAATTCTAATGTCCAATCCATTAAGCATAAGCTTCCCTTGAAAGAAGATATCACCGTGAATAGGTGCTAGTAGTTCAACCACATTACTAGCATTGGTGAATGCCGCTCTCTTCGTCAGACCAAGATTTCCTCCACTTGGGTCGGCATCATCCATCATTGAAGCTGTATCTTTATAAAACAGCCCTGCTGAGAAAAGCGTTTCAAGCGCATCTTTACCATAATTGGTAAGACATTCAATAATACAGCGATAGGGATAGCTACTGCTGCTCTGAGAAACCAATTGATCGCCAAGTGACACATCCACTTGCGAGAAAAGAGACGCTGACTGATAATTCACGAAACCTACAGGATCGCCGTCTGCCATGGGTGAGCCGTCTGGTTTGGTGATTTTGACACGCAAAAACACCATTGTGTTGTTTAGATCTATGTAATCCTCTCCATTCCCCGCAATAAAAAAACTCCAGTGGCGACGTGTCAGAAATCGCAGATAACGGTAAAACTTCTATATAAGTGTTTTTTTCAATCGATGTTTGTGTTAGCGGTACAGTAAACAGATCCAGTTCGGACTTTAACACTCTTTGGACATATTGTGTAGTAATGCCATGATCTAGAAAATTGTTTTAACAGATGTCCTTGATCTTTTTGAAGCAGCTCCCTTAGTTGTACCCTGGCGCTTACGCTTTACAACTGATGATTTCTTGGGAGGTCTTTTTGTTTTCTTCGGCTTCTGGCCACTCCTTCGCACACCCGGGGGCCTAGTTGCGCTTTTACGGGCCATTACCATTAGCCCCGATCCGTCTTGAGTATCGTGGTTGTTATTAAAAGACCGTGACAACGTATTACTAACAACGTCACTTAGTATGTTTTTGGGAGCCGATTTAAGATGCGGTTTGGCTATGTTAAATCCTCGTTTTAGTAACGGTATAGCCATTCTAAAGAGACCACGAAAAATGCCCCCCAAACCACCGCCATACATAACACCACCACCTACATAACCGGGCAGTCCGTTGCCCGCCTGGTTCTGGTAATAGGCAACATAACGCATAGGGTCGTCGTTGTGATTATTGTAATATACCATTTTTTTTTAAAAAAATATGTTTTACAGGCCTGAAGTGAAGTTTAATGCATACTTTCCCATAAGAAAATGGGACGTGCTGATTTTGATCGTCCTTCACTTCTATAACAATATCAGTGATGATGGATTTATTGACAGACGCGTAGTGGGGTTTGTCGTATCGAACACTGACTGTGTCGTTGTTACCACCTGTTATTTGTACACACTCCAGGAGTGGTACAAAGGCATCCCCCACAGTTTGGTAGCGTATAATATCCGTGTAGATATAAAGAGTATAGAAACCCCCGTGTATGTCTGACTGATGTATGGCGTTTGTTACAACATCCTTTTCAAAATTTGTTTTTTCTGGATTTGTTTTTTGCAGAATAGAATCTCCTGTAGGGACACCTGGTTTCAAACCTAAAATGATGGCTAGTTTACCATGGAATGTTATTGAAATGTTAGGTTTTACTTTCAAAAACACTTTGTTTTTTACACGGTCATAGCCGAATACACCATGCGGCGCCACTAAATTATTTATTGCACTAACTAGAGTTGTGACATCATCGTAATACCCTGTTCTTATTGGAATGCGTAGTTTCGATAAGCTGGTCTTCTTCACATCTATTCCATGGCGTATGTTATTAGCATATTTTTCACCGTCAGCAGTGGTAGGCCCTATGTTTATCTCAAAAACTGCATCGTTACTGTTAAAGGTGTACCAGCTCCTAGGATATTCAATTTGAACAAGTCCTACCTCCCATTCTCCTTTTATATTCATAGGGATAGCCAGTCTTGTTCTATAATTAGATATTTTATTATCAGGGTATACGGACTGTGACGCGTTGCAGGGTAGTGTAACGTAAAATCCTCCCTCTGCCATGTCTGCTTTTTATACATCTGTGTACATCTTGTGATTGTCATTTGTTTTATGGTGCCTGTATATCAACTAACTCTTTCTGATCGACCCATGATGCAAATTTCACAGGCCATCCGAGCCACTGCACCAGCACTAATGTTTTACGACCCTTCGTCTTCTTATCTAAAATTTTTTCAACTTTAAATGTCTTATTTTTACAGACACGTATTTTTTGTAACTCTTCTGCATAAAAAACGCCATATAAATCCTCCCCATCATAATTGCGCAGTTTGTAGACAGGGGGTTCTCTTGGGATACATGACGATATCGTAAAATATTCTTGTGTGTAGTTTTCCTCATACCCTTTTGCAAACGGTCCTCTGACTTTAGAAATCCAAACTATATCCCCAATTTTGAATTTAAATATAGGCTTAACACTGTGCGGTCTCGTACCCCCATATAGGTTATGTAGCACCAGAGATTCGTTTTCTTTACACACATCAATCGGTCTCATCTTGATGCTTCTGTGATAGCTCGCATTGTATCCTTGCGTAATGTCTTGAAGTATATCGATGTAACGTTTGGAGTTTGTAGCAGTTAAATATCGCCACATTCTACTTTTCAATGTTCGGTTAAACCGTCCGACCACAGAAGCTTTTAATTCTGTGGCGGTGGGAAAATGATGGATGTTGTACTTTTTTGTTAAGTTTTGAAAATGTTTGTTAAAAAACTCCTTTCCTTTATCTGTCTGTAATTTCTGTGGTACACGGCCCTCTTTCAGTATGGATTCAAAAGCTTTAGAGACCTCTAGACCACTCTTGTTTTTTAAAGCTCTTGTGTATGCAAACTTACTAAACAGATCGATGCATGTCAAAAGAAAATGATTATTGTCATTTAACTTGGCATAAGCGGACATATCAACTAGATCAGCCTGGTATTGCATATCAATGCCATAGACAAAAACCCGATTCCTTTTGTATTTTATTGGTGCTGTTCTGTGTAGTGTATATGCATCCTCGCCAGCAAGCCAGTCTGAAACTTCTTTATCGGTTAAACGAACACCTGTGTCTTTTAAAACGACTTCTTTTAAACATTTTTCCCCCCTAAAGAACCAGGATTAGATGGTGTGTAATATATCTTTTTAATTTCTTCGGACATATTGCCGCTTTACGCTCCACAAAAGAATAACACATATGTCTTAACCGTATCAGGTTTTTATTTCTTGAAACCGTGTAAAAACAATACAAAGCATAAGGTGTCATACAACATCGATGTAGTGTAAAAAATGTATACACACCACAGTGTTTTTCTCAATTACATAATCAACCAATGTTTCAATAATTTCACAAACATCCATGTGACTGTTTCTTGTTAACATGTCAACACAGATCAGTCACATATGTACACATACACAATATATCGGCTATTCTAATACTGCTGCCACATTCAGTTATCAAGTCTAAATTTTTTCTGATAGTTACACAAATTGGATTACCTGCATTAATACATATATGCATCATATCAGTCCATTCATTTGACATAGTTCTCACAACAGACATTTGTTTCTTGAGGTTTGTAAAACGTTTGGTATCAACAGAGCATTTGCTTACAGCAACAGATACATTGGCAGATTCATTAATAATCATATACAAAAAGCTGGTCATCTCACATCTAACACGTTGTTTAAAGGACAAGTTCAGTATTTTACAATTAAAGCCCTGTTTTAAGATCATCCCTGATGAAATAGAATAGTTAAGATTGTTTTTGAGACAAATGCTCCTGTCACAAGAATTTTAGGTTTCTGTGTTAGTACCCCCCCCCACCTTTACAATGAAAGCATAGGTGCACTCGAACAATCATTCATAAAAACGCATAAAACTTTAGTTTACAAAGACGTGAAACTCACCAAGTGGTCTGGGGTGTTCACTGATATGCTCACACAAAAATCGCTGCAAAATATGCTTTTCCAACAGGTTTTACCCTAGTTTTTGTCCAAGTCCATTTTCTTCCTGTTTTTGGTTGAAGTCCATATTAGTCAATTGTCGAGTTCACGTGCGTGATCATTGGTAACTAGATAACTAAGGATCGCGCACGCAAACTCGACAGTTGACTAATATGGACTTCAACCAAAAACAGGAAGAAAATAGACTTGGACAAAAACTAGGATAAAACCTGTTGGAAAACATATTTTACAGCGATTTTTGTGTGAGCATATCAGTGAACACCCCAGACCACTCGGTGAGTTTCACGTCTTTGTAAACTAAAGTTTTATGCGTTTTTATGAATGATTGTTCGAGTGCACCTATGCTTAGGTGGGGGGGGTACTAACACAGAAACCTAAAATTCTCGTGACAGGAGCATTTGTCTCAAAAACAATCTTAACTATTCTATTTCATCAGGGATGATCTTAAAACAGGGCTTAAATTGTAAAATACCGAACTTGTCCTTTAAGTAGACACTTTGCCAGTCCGGATGCAAAACACGTGTTCCCCATGTTGTTTTTAGAATCACACAGTTTGGATATTACCTTTCCAGCAGTCCACAGCGTCATAAACAATTTGTTCGCTGGTGCCGTCCACTACTTTCTCTCTGATCTCACGAAGTTTTTCCACAATGAAAACCTCGTCCCGCAATTCATGTAAAATAGCATCCACCGACCCCTGAATCCTCTGGGGATGAACCCTTAAACCACAACGGCTCAATGCTTGAGCAACAATATGCTTAAGGTCAGGTCTCACCAGATTACGGGTCAGTTCATCAAAGTATGCATCAAAGAAATAGGGACCTGGTTCAAACAAACAGGAGTGTCTAATCTGACTGGGGTGATCCACTTCACAACCCAAACAGATTTCTTTTAACTTTTTGTTAATGATGTGTTCCAGAAGGACGACGACTGTTGCTTTTATGATCTTGAATCCGTCAGTACGGATACAACTGTCTGTGTCGTCAATTCCAGCAAGGGTTGCTGCTCCAGCTATTGCACCAGTGTTACCATATGGAGTTGTAAGGAAGGTCAGGTTGTGATATCCAAGGTCCATACAAAATTTATTCAACCAGCTATTGTTGTAAGATTGGGGGTGGGGCTCACCCATTGTAGCATTGTCATCAGGCATCGCAGGGGTGGTAGACTCAGGGTTGTTGCTGTAGGAGTAGGAGGCAGTTGAAAGTTCTTGGGACATGTTGAATGAATGTAGCATTGTGACAATCCGCAGACTTATTTTAATGACTGTAATATGTGGGAGGGGTTAAGAGGTGGTCTTTGTTGGTGGTAACGCCTTGTTCCGGGTGAAACAATTTCATCTTTACAGAACTGTAACGATCGTACATGTTGCACCATCTAAACATCTTGTCTATGCATGTAAATATGCTGTCAAGCACATTTACATCTTTCCACTTAAACAGAAATGTCATATCATAGCAGCTGTGATGCGCAGATTCAATAATAGGCCAAGTAGGATCACTGAGCCTTGTCTTATTGTAGCAGCAAAAAATGTAAACACAATCCTCTGGTAGCTTTTTACTGTGATCCCCGACCACGCGAAATCTCGTGTTAGGAGCTATACCGTCCCACTCTGATATATACAACGGATCATTACCACAGTCGTTCAAATCTCTCGAAACATTGTTGAAAAACAGAGACCAGTCTTTGTCTTCAAAAATCAGATATGGAGTCTCCAATGTAAATTTGTCGCCAACTTCCGCCATGTAGAGTTTCACTGTACGCGACACTTTGTCAAATACATATCGCACCATACGTCCACCATCCAAAGAGAATTCGCGTTTCACATATCCACCGTCTTCATGAAGAAACTTTGTCAAGCTAACATGATGCTTCTTCCTTGGAGCAAATGTTAGATCATCTCTCAGTTCAACGCGTCCTCTTGTCCGCAAAATGCACATAACCTTTCTAGTGGTTTTAGGTGTTCTCGGGGTAGCCATTGTATCGGTAAATCTTGTAGAAGAATTGTCGTCTGTGTTCAGTAGCATGTGTCCTAACTGTATTTAAACAATCATCAGTATGATGTAGGTAGTGACGTATTTGTAGTAAGGTTGTTAGTCCAGGAAGGAATGTACTATAAAAACAAAAAGGGCCAATAGCAATTTGCACAGTGTGACACCATTAAAGAGTCATAAGATCTTACCGGACATAAAGGAACCTGTCACACAACCATAAATCAGAAAACACCGGTTACATGATACAAGAACACTATGATCGTTGTAACTGACACCTGTCAGTCATTAACTGATTTTTAAGGCCATAAATCACATCATAAAAAGTGACACAACGTTTATGCTAACACTACTAGGGCCCTCAGGGAGGAAAATGAAAGACTGCATGACCAGCAGAGCATCCAGCAGGATCTTCTGGAGCCAGTAAAGATCTTGAGACCCAAGTCAAGGCTTTACATAAGGAGAACAACAGGCTGTGAAAAATGGCAGTTAAAGGCAATTATCCTTTTTAGATTAAAATAATGATTCTTTTAGATTAAAGAAATCACTGTCTCTTGTTTTTGGTGTTATTGTTAGAGATGTATCTGTGTGTACATTTTTAGGGGATATCTAAAAAGTATCCCTTTAGTATCCCTATACTGATATAGTATAGGGTTTCCTTTCCTGTATGAAAAATTTAGCCTAGGGCTAAACACTGTATTGTCACTGAGGCAAAATTGGCCTGGCAGAAACCCTGTAATGCTTTCAGAACCCCTCACCAACACATTTTGCTACACTTTGAGACACCAAAAAATGGAGGTGTATTTTGTTTTTTTACATTTTATGTATTTACAACTTGTTTGGAGTCTGGTTGTGGTAAATTCGGTGGGCCATATTTTCCAGAAATTCCATCACTCTTAGCAGCTGTGAGGTCCCTCATTTCGGATAAGATCACAGAGAGCTCAAGCAATGGAGGTGAAAGCGAATATGAGGCCAGTGCTCCTCTATCATCACCTCCTCAACCCACATCTCCCAAACCAACACTAGTAAGTACATTTTTGTAATGGTCAAATAGAAACATAAAACATTCTGTCTGAAATAACCATGAAACCTGTTTCTGATTTGTGTCCACAGAAATCTTTCACCAGAGGCTCTTTCCATCAGGCAGCGAAGTGTTTTGGCCTCAATAGTGGCAGGCAATGTGCAGCAAACAGTTTAACTGCAATTTTGATGTGTAAGGTTAAAAGTATGTTGCAATGGACTCCCGAGTCACCTGAATGATGTTCTGATGCTTGGAGATAACCTGTACAGTGTCATGAGAAATGCTGGGAAAATCCATGATCCTGTGAACGACTACATAGAAGTTGCTGAGCTGCTTGAAACACACACACTGAATAATTGTTGTTTTTCAATGAAGTATGGACAATCATTTTCAGAGTTGTTTGGTCTCTATGAATATGATGAATGTCTGCAAGGTTTTGCAATGTCACTTGATGAAGCATTAAATCAAGCATTCGAGAGGTGTGATGCGTGTTTAGTAAACATTTGGCATACCATATGTGCAACTGTCCGACAAGGTTTGTGATATGCAGTAAAGGTGTAAACTCAGAAAGGGCAATTTGCAGTCACTCTTTGACTGATTTCATAAGCACAGATCAAATAGTTGTAAATGAAACATGTACAAAAGAGAACCTACGAAAGTCTTGGATTGGTAAATGAACTTGTTTCGCAAACTGACAGTGTTTCTTTGACTGAATTCATAAACACAGATTAAGGTGTGAATGAGACATGTACACAAAAGAAAAACGTAATGTCTTTATGCCCAAGAAACTAAAATGCAGATGATGTTTACTTTATATCACACAAACTAACACTGTTTCTTTTGTTCGCCGCAACAAAAGAGTGTTTGCTCAAAGCTGAACATTGTACGTGTTGTAAAATATCAAAGCAATCCAGATGAGATTGTTGAAATGGCAGAACCTTGTGAAACCAAAGATATTGTTGGGGATGGTAACTGCTTTTTCAGAGTGGTAGCTTATGCAGTAAGTGTAAGTGAACAAGAACATAGAGATGAGCTGTTGTAACACACATCCTCCAGAATGAAGGAAGGTACAGTCAGTATCTCAGACAAGAACACGCTTTTGTTGCAAACTACATTGACAGATTAAGAATGAAATATGTCAGAACTTGGGCAACAGAGCTGGAAATACAAGCAGCCAGTGATTTAATTGGTGTGGACATATTTACATTCAGTGAAGAGAAATGGCTTAAATATTCGGCCTTAACCGTTGCATCAAATAGACGTAGCTGTCAATTCAATGGGATTCACTTCAAACATGTAAATAGCTGTCACTATGAAGTTGTTGTATGTGTAAAACAAACTGACGGTAGCTGTGTTTCCATTTGTAAATCTTCATTTGAAGATTCAATGTTTCAAGAATAGTTAAATTCTAACTCAGACCCATGTACACTGTGTTACGTTCCGGCTTCAGGAAGTAACAAAATAAAGGGATCAGAGCCCAAAAATATATTTCAGCAAAATATTTAATTATGTCCAGGGGATGGATAATAAAGAAAACAGACTTCCAACAGTAAATAAACAAACAAACAATAAAGAAAAAAAAATGTGAAGGACCAGCTCCTGATGTGAACAGCTACAGGATAGGGATCAGAGCTATCTTCCACAGAGACCAGCAGCCATTATAAATAATGATTACCAAATTCCAGACAGGCGTAGATCCTTATCTAGCAACCTATAAAAGAAAAGAAGAACCAAAAACAAACATTGAACCGTAACAGCTGTATAAAGAGAGTCCAATACAGCAGTAATCATGACTTAAAAGAGAGGGAAAAAATCTATGTAAATGAAAGATATAAAATAAATGTAACTTACAAAAGGAAATTAATGACATCCCAATTAACGACATGACATTAATGACACATTAGCAAAAAACAAAAAAATACATAAAAGAAAAATACAGCGAACATACGGGGCACAGACTGTGAAAGTGTTGACGAATTAAAAAAAATGTTGATAGATTACAACAAACAGAAATATAAAAATGAAATTAGTTTTGCCAATAGTATTAAAATGAGAAATGGTGAAACTCGGTGTGAGGCGGAGGTCAGAAGGAAAGAGATTGACTTTGTAATTGAACAATTTAAAGACAAAATATCTACTGGTCCTGATTATGTGTGTTCAGTTTGTCATCATTGCTGCTTTAAAATGCAGGTCATTCACTGTGAAATAAATAAATATGTACAAAAAACAGTCCATGCTGGCTATATTGCAGACAAATGTATAATGCTGAATTATTTGCATAACTGTAATAAAGGCTGCAGTGAAGACTATAGTTATAAAAATACTCCAGCTGGAAGTGAAGGTAAAATGCTAGCTGAAAGTGTAGCAAATAATCTCACCCTGGATCCAATTCCTGTTGAATTGAGCTGTTTAAACTCTCTCCTATATTTCATTCATGAAGATGCTGGAGGAGGACAGAATGGTGTTCATGGACCAGTGACTTGTTTTCCATCTAATGTAGCAGATGTGGTAAATGTAGGGCTGGGCGATAATATCGCACGATATTGTATGCGCGTCTAATCAGTAAAGCCGGTTCATTGATTAGTAGTAAATCACCTTCACCTGCTTTCAGATGGAGCGGCATTTACTACAAAGAGCCGTAGATCACTGACAAGCTGAGCCAAATCGCGTTTATATCGAGGACATATCGATATAGCGATATTTAATGCGATATGGCTCAGCTGGTCAGTTAATTACGGCTCTTCTTCACGACAAAATCTCCCGTGTTAAATTAATACACCTGGGGGTGTATATAAGTCGACACTCAAGAGCGTTAAAGTTAATGAGATAATTATGTGATTAAATGAGTGATGATTGAGCATTATTAAAATATAAATAATTATAAAATGCAAACATGTACATCTATTCTGCTCATGTATTATTCAGGGCATGTCATATTGTCAGGGCATGTCAAAACTTCTCAAGGGCCCCAAACACACCTCAGACCCCAGGGGGTTAAGCATTTTGAGTTACCATCGTGTCAAATGTCTTTTATTCAGTCAAATCATGAGATGTTGTCATGTGTTTTGCTTCAAAATAAAGCTGAGTATGTGTCCTTTCATAATCCAACACTTATTTGGCTTTATCATGTTCATAGAGGGAATGAGAGGTCATCAAATTGCTGAAAATTTGGGAGCACTTTACAGCTTTTCAACTTTGATTCTCCTGTTAAACTGAATGCATGTCATTCAGTGTTTATGCTACAGACATGTTTTGCACATCTATTTAAAGCTTGAGACCTGCACTTCAATGTGTTTCTATTCAATTTTCTGTATCTAGTTCAGGGAGTTAACACTACAGACTAAAGTTCAGGACGGCATCGTTGAGCTCACCCGAGGCCCGTGTCCTCACTGTGTCTGCTGTTCTAAAATGAAAAAATAAAATTAAATAATTACATCGTCACAATTCAGAACTTTAAAGTGGCTATTCTAGTAAATTAAGTTTCCTAAATGTATTTTCCTTTTGTTACTCAATTTAATACACAGTTAAAATATCTTAAGGTTAGATATAGATATAGGGTTATACAGAAGAGTGAATTAATTCTTAAAGACTTGTTAGATCTTGTTCAGGGTCCCTGTTCATGTTGGACAGACATTTTAATTGCGTTTTTTGTCTGTTAAGAGGCACAAAAACGATCCTTATGTCCATGCCCCCATAGCTGCCATTATAGCTGGGTGGGAGCTCTGGGCATTCGCGGTCACAGCTCCGTGTAGCAAGCACAAATCCGGTTCATTTTTGTTTCTATAGTCAGTACTCACAAAGGTCTAACGATCAAGATTAACTAAAAAAAATACCCGGAGTTCTCCTTTAACGCTACAGACTAAAGTTCAGGACAGCGCCATTGAGCTCACCCGAGGCCTTTGTCTGCTGTTTAAAAATGTCTGTATTTAACTCAAATCTCAAGCGTTTTTTCTGCTTTTTGGATCAAATTTAACAGTGAGTACTGCATTTATTAGTGCCAACACTGATTATGCTGTATCTTGGTCAGAGAGGGGAAGAGACAGTGTTGCGCATGTCTAGGGCTGGGTACCAAAGTTCGGTACTTTTTAGGTACCGACCGAATTGCCTCGGTACTACCGAGTATCGAAACATGTCTTGTTTTTCGATACCAAATTTCGGTACCTAAGTGGTTAATCTCGTCAACGTCAGTGAAAAAATAAGCACGCAGCATGATAGGCTGTGGCGGAAAACTAGTTTACGCGGCTGCTCAGAGACAGCATGAGAGACAGCTCGTCGCACGTGAGTGTGTGTTCGTGCGTGTAAGCGTCCCAACCCAGATGGATAGAAAATATGTGGAAATGATCCAAAGTGTACCTGTGCCAGACTCGATACCAGAAGCACGCGATGCAATATTTCCGACAGAATAATTGCCGCCAAGAGTCAAGACCAGTAACACGGTAAATCTGATAAGCGCGCAGACACTTGTTAAGAGTACAAAGTCCATTTCAATGCATTCATTATTATGGAGGTGATAGTGTAATGCATTTCAATGAATTAGCTCATTGAAGTAAAGAAAACGTGTTGTTAAATTATTAGGAAACAGAGAAAACTTTAGCATTGGTGCTTTTTTACATACTCAAAATATGAGTGTGAAAAAGTCAACAACTGAAAAATAAAATAAAAGTTTAGGTAATATTATATTGGTAACACTGGTTACATATTGGTATCGAAAAAGGTATCGTTCAGGAACCGGTATCGAAGTCAAGGTATCGGTATCGGTATCGAATATTTTGTCACGATACCCAGCCCTACGCATGTCACTTGCAGCCGATAATGTCACCTGTTGCATCGCAACATGTCTTTAATTCAGTCTAACTTTGAGCTGTTGACATGTGTTTGGCTTCAAAATAAAGCTCAGTACGAGCACTTTACTAGTGTACTGATGATTTGACTGCATCATGTTCCTAGCGTGAATGGGAGGTCATTGATTTGGCTTTGTTGTGGTGAACATCTGGGAGCACTTTTCCAGTTTTCAACTTTGAATCTTCTGTTAAAATTAACGTCTTTCAGTCAATTTTTATGCAACAACAAGGTTTTGCACAGCTATTTAAAGCCTAAAACGTGTAGTTTAATGTGTGCCTAATACATTTTCTGTATCTCGTTCAGGGAGAATAATTAAAATTAAAGGAGAGAACAGGCTGGATGGTGACACTGCACAAAAACGACTGAACGAATTTCTTCATTGTTCATTAAAACAATGTCCAATCAGACTGTCAGGGTGTCCGCGGGGTTTTAAAAAGTATTAAAATGTGATAAATCAAAATTGTTAAATTTAAGGCCATTAAAAGTGTTAAATGTAGTCTGAGAGGTATTATTTTTTTAAAATTAGGTATTATTTTTTTCAGACCGTCAGGTGTCCTATTCTGTGTTTGCGTTAGTCCGTATAAATATGGGCTTTAGCTTATCTGGGCACAATCAAAGATCTTTCGTCTCTGTCTATGTTTGATGCCTGTGTCCTCACTGTGTCTGCTGTTCAAAAATGTCTATATTTAACTCAAATCTCAAGCGTTTTTTCTGCTTTTTGCATCAAATTAAACAGTGAGTACTGCACTTATTAGTGCTAACACTGATTATGCTGTATCTTGGTCAGAGAGGGGAAGAGACTGTGTTTCACATGTCACTTGCAGCCGTTAATGTCACCTGTTGCGTCGCAAAATGTCTTTAATTCAGTCTAACTTTGTGCTGTTAACATGTGTTTGGCTTCAAAATAAAGCTCAGTACGAACACTTTACTAGTGTACTGATGATTTGACTGCATCATGTTCCTAGCGTGAATGGGAGGTCGTTGATTTGGCCTTGTTGTGGTGAACATCTGGGAGCACTTTTCCAGTTTTCAACTTTGAATCTTCTGTTAAAATGAATGTCTTTCAGTCAATTTTTATGCAACAACAAGGTTTTGCACAGCTATTTAAAGCCTAAAACGTGTAGTTTAATGTGTGCCTAATACATTTTCTGTATCTCATTCAGGGAGAATAATTAAAAGTAAAGGAGAGAACAGGCTGGATGGTGACACTGCACAAAAACGACTGAACGAATTTCTTCATTGTTCATTAAAACAATGTCCAATCAGACTGTTCCTTACATCATTGGGAAGCTCATGAAAAGTGTATCATCTGCAGTTTCCAAATATATGAATGACTTTAGGGTATCTTGTTCATCAAGTGAAAGAGAACAGGTACGTTTGTCGTGAATCCAGGCAATGTCTAATCAGAGCAATCCTTATATTATTAGAAAGCTCATGTTTTGCCCTGTCACATGATCCCAAGCTGACTATTGTTCATTGTTCCTGGCCCGAGAGAACGGTCAAATTGCCGTTGATTTAGGCCTCTCTGCTGGGTGGTGAAAGCACAAAAATGGCTGTACGAATTTGTTCATTGTTTGTTAAGGCAATATCCTATCAGAATGAGCTTTGCATCATTGTAAAGGTTGTGTTTTGCATTTTCACATGAGTCTGAGCTCACTATTTCATATTGTTCCTGGCCCGAGAAAACAGGGATCAAATACGTGTCGATTTAGGCCTTTCTGCTGTATGGTGAAGGCACAAAAATGGCTGTATGAATGTCTTTATTGTTCAATAAGGCAATGTCCCACCAGATTGAGCCTCACATCATTGTAAAGCTCATGTTTTGTCATTTTACTTGAGGCCAAGCTCTCTTTCATGTGTTGTTCAAGGCCCGAGATAAAATGGGGTCACATCGGCCACCTTTAAGGGCACAAAACGCACAAAAACGCTGCTCTTACGGACAGTGTACATGTACACATACAAATCTTTATGTAATCATAAAGTTCATGTTATGCCGCTCGCAACGAGCCCAAGCATGTTGCTGTGTTTTATCCGCCGAGCGCGAAATCCCCCTTCAAACACGAACCGTCCTCACGTACCGATCAGTCCCTCTCGAAGAGAGTCAGGCCAAAATCGTAAAAACGTTCGTAAAAATTGACCCGAATATCGTACATCGAAACCAAAGGCACCGATGTTCTCAGTAGAGAGGGCCGGACGCTCCAATGTCAGACTCAGTGGGATCTGGCACTCTCATTCGTTTCTACAAATCCTCAGCTCACGGAGCGGTTTCCAATACGGTGAAGGGCCGCGCATGATTGTGAGCCTCGCACGCCTGGATAGTACGGGCCACGAGACCAATGAATCAGGAGGCGTTTCGCCATTCGAACACACCCACACTCTCTCAGGCTGTGCGCCACTCTGCTGGGGAGGTACCGATCAGTTCTTTTTTAGGCTTCACTCTGAAAAATTCGTTCTATACAAAAAATAAAAAAAAAAAGATTGGCGTCATCTCGATCCCGCCAAGACGGTCGCAACGATGTATTAATCACTTTTTGGACCTGGGACGAAGTCAGACTGGTTGAACTTGTTTAGTGTTTTGACTGATTTCAAAAGCACAAAAGAAAACAATAATGTCTTTATGCCCAAGAAATGAAAATGCAGATGATGTTGACTTTATTTCACAAACTAACACCATTTCTTTTCAGTTCAGTCCATTAACAGTACAGCAACAAACGAGTATTTGCTCGAAGCTGAACATTGTACATGTTGTAAAAGATCAAAGCAATCCAGATGAGATTGTTGAAATGGCTGAACCTTGTGAAACCAAAGATATTGTTGGGCATGGTAACTGCTTTTTCAGATCGGTAGATTATGCAGTAAGTGTAAGTGAACAAGAACATAGAAAACCGAGACGCGCTGTTGGAACACATCCTCCAGGATGAAATAAAAAAATGAAATATGTCAGAACTTGGGCAACAGAGCTAGAAAAACAAGCAGCCATTGATTTAATTGGTGTGGAAATATTTACATTCAGTGAAGAGAAATGGCTTAAATAGTCAGCCTGCGTTCCCACGTTTTGATAGTTTTTTTCTTATTTTTTTTTCACATGCATAGACTTAAAATACTCCATCATTAATGGTTATATAAATAATTCAATACATGATTATAAACTATAGAGGGTCTTCTTTTTTGTGTACACTTTTTTTTTGTTTTTTGTTTTTTGTTCAACCGATAATGTTCTGGGAGGCCATTGTTGCCATTGTAACGAACTACACTTTTACATGCCTCTGATTGACAGATAAATCATGCAATCTTATTTCACTGTTGTTGAGGTTTTTTCAGCTTTGTACAATATTTGCTTCATACGTTTACTGTAGTTCAATTGTATTGTTAAAGAGGGCAAGTTTTACCATTTAATTGAGCTGTGTATGAGTTTTAGACACATTGTTGTAGTGATTCTAGCAAAGTTGAATAATTTATATTTATTCTACTCAAGTAAGAGTAAAAGTATCATATTTTAATTATACTAAAGAAAGTAGAAAAAAGAAAAATCTACACAAGTGCTGTAACGAAAGTATTTGTAATGTTACTTTCCTCCTCTGATAGAAACACAACAATATATATCCCATTTCAATATTGTTAAGGTATGATGTTTGAATTAGGGATGTAAAAATGTTGTCAAAATAAGGTGTTATTTCTCTCTCTCACCCCCTTTTAAAATAGTTAGGGCAGCAGAAGTATGGCCATCTACTTGCACTCATAGTGTTCTCCCCAATAATTAACTATTGAACCATCCCACTGCTTTTCTGATAGTTCAATAGAGATGAGTATTTGAATAAGTATTTTTATAGTATTTAAGAGGACCATTTGTAAGAATAAGATAAATAATGGAATATTTTTGGTTTGGTCTAGTGTAGCTATTCACAATCTGAGAAAGATAAAAATAATCACAAAATTATCAGACATTGGCAAAAGCCAATTCCAGTTAAGATCTCCTAAAAAAAACAAATTCATTATAATTTAATCTTATTAATAACTCCCTCAATGAAGAAAGAGTGCCACCATCAGCCTAAGGGCTGAACAACCACCAACTGTAATGTGAAGAATCGTAGAAACATCAAGTTTCAACGTCAAGGGCCAACAATTCAAAATGTCTGCTTATTGACTGAGACAATCAGATTCACAACAAATGACTTTTTTCACATATATTTCAACACCACCCTTTTTAGTCAGTCTGTTCTGAATAAGTTGTACCCATCTACAGACACATCCTTATCAGAAATAGAGTTGTTAAGCCATGTTTCACTTCAAACAAAACCATAAGCATTGGTTGAAAGAGCCCAGATATGAACCACATCTATTTTGCCAACCAGACTATGAACATTCAAATGACTATCCTAATTAATGATCTTGCATCACCACATCTTAAACAATGTTTGACTTTCTGTAAGTACAATTCTAGGGAAAAATTCTAAGGGTGACTGTTGAGTTAAATTTAAGAAAACTGTCTTTGGGACAATCAGCTTTTTCCATTTAGAGCAACAGAAAGATGGAATTCAGTTCCTGTTCATATTAGAAAAACTACATCATCTAGCATTTTAATTAGAAATCATTTCTCCTAACAAAGCAAAGCCAACTTTTCCACCTTTTGTTGTTAATGTACACAGTGTTGAAAACTTTGAATAATGAACCATTTAATGATACAGCTGAGGAGAAAGCCTCAAAGCTTCATTTCACCATAACCAGTAGTTGCAGTGAAAATCAATTAAGTAAAAATAAATAAATAAACTATTATATGCACACAAGCTTTTAGCTATGCCAATAATTTGACATAAAATCTCTCTCTGTCCAACTCCCTCTAAGAGCTCCTAAAGCACTCTGAGAGGCCCTTTTAAAAAGGCTAAGCCCCTCCTATTTGGATTAAACCATTTAGTAATTAAAGGTAATTAAGAAATTCAAGAAAGATAAAAATAGGATTTAACAGTAACAGAGAGGTACACTGTTAAAAATATATAAACATTTGAATTAAAACAAAAACTATTAATTAATAATGTTCAATAATGTTCAAACTAGAATTAAATAGATCACCAATCTCCCCCTCATACATGAGAACAATGGACTGTGCCTTCTATTGGCGGGAATGAGATAGTGACGGGAAGTTCGGTTCTTTTCTACCAACTGGTAAAAAAAAAAAATTAAAAAAAAAAAACGGTTCACCAGTTCTTGTATGTAATGACGTGACTTCTTTCTCCAAGGTGGATAAACAATACATATACAATACATAATTAAAATAAAGTAATTTGTAATCATAAATTCGTTCCATCATTCTAGTCCTCAGTTCACCTGTGTTCATATTTTGTTCTATCACGCATGCTTAGTATCTTCAGCTCATCGGTTCTCCGTATCAAGCATGTCTGAAAGAAGTAGTAGTAGTGTGTGTAAGTCTGAGCTGAGAACTGCTGAAACCTGAATATACACAGTCGAGTCGACAAAGCTAAAGTCGAAGTTAACCAGTCTGAGACTTTATTCAATCCAGCAGTAAGTTACATGGTTTTACTTCGAGTATACTATATTATACTATACTCAACTATATTAATATAGTAGTAATGTACTATTTAACTATATTTACTGCTAACATCAGCCGCTTTCCGACCGGAGGGACTTTTGCAGTTCCTAGAACCTAACGTTCCTATAACCTTTTTTTTCTCGTGTTCCGACCGGACTAAATTGAGGATTTTTTTAGTTCCTCGGACCGTAGTTCCTATAACTCTTTTAGTACCTAGTCTAGAGCAAGGACTTTTTTAGTTCTCTTTCCCTAGGTCTACGTTGATTGGTTAAACTTATAAGTCATGCCCACTGTCAACACGGAACTTGTAGCGCGCTGTCTGCCATACGACGTGTGTTTTTGCAAAACACTACAACAAGGATTAAGACAAACATAACGCATTCAACCAGCTAATTGCTAATGCTAGATAAACTTACCCGTCGTTTTATTTGCCTCCTGCGCTCTGCTCTTTTATCTTCTTCCATCATATTACTTAATATCATATTACGCTGGAGCCTTCGACTTCTGTGTTTCTCTGTACAGAACTCAAGCATAACCTTTAAACGCCGCCGTTCGTTCTCCGTTATTAAGGTCCCGGCAAGGCAGAACAGGAACATTACAATCGGTCTTTTTTTTATTTTTTTTTTATAAGTACAATCTTAGTACAGACATTTATGTATACAGCAAAATTATCATACAATATATAAATTACAAAGTCTTTCATACTATGGGGGTATTGTGAACTTATATAAAGATATTATAACATTTGCATATTTTCAATGTTTTAAACGCTTTTTGCTTCATAGAAAATCGGAGTGAATCAATATAAACCTCAATTTCTTTCCTAAATAAAATAAAATTAGGCTTTTTACAGGAGAATTTGCATTTATGAACATAAAATTTTGCCATTAAAAGAATGAAATTATTTAAATAATTCTGATTGTGCTTAAATGCTGGTTTGTTGTTGTATGTGGCCGCGCTACGTCTAGTGATGACGCTTTAAAGACCGTCGCCGTGCTTGCGTTACCCCTCCTACCAGTTCCTATGGCCACTTGGCCAGTGCGAACGCAAGCAGCAAAACTGAGTTTGGGGGAGAGTAGTTCTTAGAACTGTTAAGAAGTGGACAGTTCCTATAACTAAGTTCCTATAACTACTTGGTCAGAAAGCGGCTATAGAGGAACAATTTCAAAAACTGGTACTAACAGCGATTGTGGGTAATGTCAGTTCTGTTTGTGTTTGAGGCGAGATCCCAAACGAAACAAGTTAGCTCGCCCCTCCCTCCCATTTCATGCATCATGAAAAAAACGATCATGCACGCGTATTTCTTAAAGCGACAAAAACACTATTTTCAGATTGACGGTCTGCCTCAATGATGTCTCATTCTGTGAATTTGGCTGCTTTGGATAACAATATAATATAAAATCTGCAGTCGAGCCATGTTGTACCATACGGCTAGTTTTGCTGGTGCTTCACTGGAAGCAGCTGTATGATAAAACGTAGCAGAATCAGTCATATAGCTACAGATCTAACATTATGGGGAAAACACAACAGCTATCTGGAATAATATTATAACAGCTTATTATTATTATTACTTATTATTATTATTTTTATATCACTAAATCCCGACAATCTGACATTCGCTAGAGCTAAGTTTAGTCGAGCTTCGCTCTCGTTTTTTTAAAGAATTATATTTTCCCACGCAGTTCACATAAAATAAAGTTAGCACTAGAAGCGACTCACCTGTCCAGAAGAAATAGTGCAACCTCGGCGTCTGATTGAAAAATGTTCAATTCATTGAGTTCTCTCCACCGTTCAAAAGCCTTCCTGATTATTATTTGTTTCTTTGACAAAAAACGACGGTATTCCCTCGCCCTAAAGGTGGGCATACACTGTGCGATTTTTGTCCGATTTTGAGCCGAATTCTGACTCGTGCGACTCTTTTTCGTGTCGGACCGATTTTCAGCTTTGTCGTGCGTCGTTTGTCGTGCAGTGTTCGTGCAGTGTACAGGGAGAAACGAGAGGCGATTAACCTCTCACGATCGACAATCGGATTGTTGGATGAATTTCTGGCATGTCAGAAATTTTGGTCGCTCCTCATTACTATATCGCACAGTTGAAGCAAAGCTACGAACCGATTGCCCTAAACTCAGTGTTTTTTCCCTCACTGCACCTGCGCGAAAACAGAAGTTTAACCATTTCATCTGCGGCAAAAATAAAATAAAAACGAAAAGAGGGAGATCTTTAAGTTCTGTAGTTCAAACTAGCTACAAATTACTGTTGCTTACCTCCAGTTCGTGTTGCAATATGGATAATATTACCCACGTCTTCCAAGCCACCTGCGATGTAACGCCTCTTTTCATTGATGATTAATTATGGCAATGTTCAGACATATTATAGACTGTGAATAGTTATTTTATATGCCTATAATTCATTGTAATCGACCTAAATGTTTTAGAAAATTTGTGTGAGTGTGAGTACATACCTTGCTGAAATCGCACAGTGTATGCCTGCCTTAAAGGGGTGCTGAACTGAGAAATCAAATTTTCCTTGAGCTTTTGACATCTAAGAGGTCATCATATTATAAAACTATCCTGTAAGTTTCAGAACTGAAAATATCCTTGTTAGTCCAATAAAAGCTTTTATTGACACCAGGCTCAGCAAACGACTCATTTTTCAAAGTGGGGAAGTATGACGACAAAGAGGATAAAACACCACCCCCGCAGAAGAAGATCAACGTCTGCTTCAACACCGCCGGTTTAGCCCCGCCCACCGATTCGCGCATTACACGCATAGCTAAGTAACATACATGTACATGCTTACCTCGTGATGACAAACTGGATCGAGCTACCGAGCAATACAGAATATTGTGCTGTGCCTGGTTGTGGAAGAAGTCTGCATAAGCTTCCTGTTGATTCCAATAGGACAGCATGGATAAACTTTATTTTTAATGACATTCCAGCTGATGAGGGTAAAACATCGTCGTCTGTTCGCTTCATTTGACTGAGGATTGTTTTGTAAACAAGACTGGATTTGCAGTCCGATTAAGAGTAAAGAACGGTGCTGTGCTGTCTATATTGGATCTGACAGGAATTGTGCAACACATGGGCTCTGGGTCGAACATGTATGGGCGAATTCGGTTGCCATTTTAAATTGGACGTTTTCCCCCATGTGCACTGATGGGTGAGTTAAACTCATTATAATATGCAAAACTGTTCTCCACTCGCAACAGTGGGTGTTTACTTCCAAGTCTTCAGTGCGATACGCCCATAAAAACCATAGGCTCACAACCTGGGTACAAAAGAGCCTATTACTTGTTCATTTTGATGTTTTTGAATGCAAAAACCAAGCGAACGTTACAAGTTGACCTCAGACAACAATATAATAAAAGTCATGACCCCTTTAATCCTCCTTCTCCTTTTGGGGATTGCCTCTTCCATATTAAAGGAGTAGTTCTAACCCTTTAAAACACTGCAGCCAGAAATAATTTATTCATTTAGAAATTATAATTCATGAAATGCATTATATTTCTATCAAGTCAGATTGTTTCAAAGCAGCTTTACAGAGATAAACATAATTTAAGGTAGCGGATTGGTTTGGTTTTTATAGCAGTTCTTGAATGTTATTTCCAGCTAAAGTTAGTTTTGATTGATCAGTCTCTGTCGAAATGGTTGTAGAAAACCTATTTCTTCTAAAGTGTAGCAAAGACCAGGAGACTCAGTTTGTATCTTTTTAAGCAGGATTCTTTTATTGCTGTTCTCACTTTTGTCTGCTTTGTAAAAAAAAAATCAAGTCTAACTAAAGCAGTTTATGTAGTGTTTTATGTACATTTCAAGATATAGAGGTGGAGACTAGTCAATGGGGATTGAGATCTGTTTGATTAAAACATTCTTCCAAACATCTTCCTTTGTGTTCAGCAGAAAAAATAAAGAACAACATGAACCGTTTAGAACAACATGAGGGTGAGTAAATACTGACAGAATTTTCATTTTTGGGTGAACTAACCCTTAAAGCCTACATATTTGAGATGCACCGATTACAGTTTTCAAGGCCGATCCCGATTTTTGTTTGACCTTTGTTTGACCTGCCGATACCGATTTTATCCAATACCGATTTCATTTTTTAAACCACTTTACAGCACACACTAAAATGTATTTTCTCTCTTTTCTTTAATAGAACAGTTTGCATAGAACATTTTGAACAGATAATTGCTATAAAACAGAACTATAAAAATTACTCCTGTTGTGGGAAATTCACACACAATTTCCTTTTCACATCCAATAACCAAAAAACAATTAGCAATTAAATTCAATAACATTTTATTTAAAATAAAAATAGCCTTATTTCTCAAACAGTTCAACTCTCATCTGATACTTGTCCAGTCGGGCTAAACAGGACAAGTGGAGCATGTGCAGGGAAACGATTGGGAAATGATAAAAAGTTTAAATGGGTACATTTTCTATAAATATTTTAAACAAGTCTTCATTTTCTTTTCTGACATAGCCTAGCCTACATCAGTTCTTGTTAAAACACACCAGAAATGCAATTTTTTTGATGAAATCACATTTATTTTGTCCATCGAAGTGTGCTTTCACTTTGAGTGCAGCAAAAACTAGACTGGGCGCCGAAAACCGCGCTTCACTGCTGCTCACGTGCCGCCCCGATTCGACGCTCACGCGCTGCTCCGGCTACCAGTGTGAAACGGCCTTAATTCACAAGGTTTACTACATGTGCGTTCCATGTGCAGTCTCATGCGGCGCCCGAGTGCATTTGACCGGCATAAATTGGTAAATGTCAGACTGACCGGCCGGTCGCCGATCATGGCCGATTCCGAACACCAGCCTATCAATCGGTGCATCTCTACTACATATAATAATCTATCTGATCAACTGCTTATATAAAAAACTAAAAACATTAACAGCAGCACTTATAATATGCTGAGGGGGAAGTAAAATGTACAACTTGTAACAAGTGGAAATAAGGTATGGCCCCTTTAAGAGCTGCGCGCTCCCTGTTGAACTATCGGCAGTGTTGTATTGAATGTGCCGTGCACCTCGAACACCCCTTTTGCTGTCTATGCGAAGTGAATACACCATGTATGTATGAATGTTCGGTTCTTTGAGTCAAGAGAAAAATATTGGTAAAAAAATAGTTATAAAACAGAAAGTAAAATAAGAATTAAAAAGTCTTCTTAAACATTGAGAACAGTAGAATTTATTAAGCTATTATTATATATACTATGTTATGATTATTTATTGCGTGAGTCATTTGGGATGAGCATGCGCAGCTGCGCTGTAAGCTTCATAGAAGGAGTGGAATGGCATCTGTTGTGGTTGATTCAGTGCGTTGATTCACAGCCCGTCGTCAGGAGCACACAGCCCGTTGGTATGTAGTGAATTCATAACTTTTTGAAATGTTTACCAGGAGGCATGTAATTGGGGGATGTTTAAAGTTTTGCGCGTGAATGATTGTCGACGTTTGCCGCGCTTAGTCCGTGCTGACCCAGATAGCAATTACATTTGGCCCGGATCCGTTTTAAGCCCCTTGCCTCCGTTCTCTCAGACGTTTTCTGATTGTGAACCAGATCCGTGCCAGATATAAGTTTCAGCTTAAACATTCTAACTGCCATCAGTTCAGTATTTATACCATTTTACAGATCTGGCCCAGAAAGCCTATTAAATTGTGGCTGGGATGATCCACTCCATTTACTGGTAAGTGTACATTGAATTACTTAAATTTGCTCTCCATTTTTAGGTAAGTGTACAATAAATTACTTTAAATTGCACTTCATTTTTATGTTAGTGTACATTGAATTTAAATTGAACTCCATTTACAGGTAAGTGTACAGGAAATTACGTCAAATTGAACTCCATTTACAGGTAAGTGTACAGTAAATTACTTTTAATGCCAGCTGAAACCTGCCCGCTTTGTTTGCGCTCGTATGCCCGGCTCGGGTAGCACCTGGTGGTCACCCAGGGGGTACAGGATGAAGCGCTCTGGTACTGTAAGAGGAGTGTGTGCCTTGAAAAGCTGACTGCCCTGAGGGCCTCCAACCCCACTCCTCCGATGGTGTCCACCCTCGACCTGGAGCAGCAACAGTTCATGGAGGAAGACCCGTCCAACCCCCCAGACCCAGAGAGCCTGGAGGAGGAGGAGTGTGAAAAGCCGGGCTGCAGGAACGCCAAGGAGCTCCTCAGGAACCAGGTGGTCGACCTGAGCAAGCAAGTCAACACCCTGAGCGAGACCCTCCGGATGGTCACCTGGAGGTATCGAATCCTGAAGAGGAGGTCGACCTCCTTGGGCTCGGCCCGAATCGGGCGGGTGGCCAAAAGGCTCCTCTCCTCTCTGGGTCCGGAGGAAGAGGAAGTCGCCCCCTTGGAAGAGGACGTCAAGTCTTCATCGGAGGCTCTCTCCACCCCTCAGCAGCAGCCCCACGCCTCGTCTGGCACCAGTGAGGAGAAGACTCCGGGCGAAGAAAAGCCTTCCACCAGCCAGCAGCCGGAGGACGTGGACGCGGAGGAACCCCACTACCCCGAGCACGTGGCCGTGCTAAGTGAGCATGACGCTTTCACCTGTTTCTCTATTTAACTCTTGCCCGTGCTAACGCTAACACTTTACTCTTTTGCCGTCGTCTCTTTTTTCTCTCTTTTATTTTTTTTTATTTACAGACGAGATCGTGGAGGAGTACAGGCGACACAGGGAAGGCCCGGACCCTGGCACTAAGCTCAAAGAAAAAGTCGACTGTCAGGTGTACCGAATCAAGAAATTTTTGGTGGCCATGGCGAGGGGAAAGCAGAACCTGGCAGACTTCCGTCTCCTGAACGACACTGCCGGGATACACGCGTGAGTGACGCGTCCCCCATCGTGGGCTCGGCCTTTAAGTGAGCCTTTAAGTTAGGGGTGTGCGATATGACGATTTTTAATCGTAAACGATTAAAATGTCTCCACGATCTGCTTTTGAAGAAATATCGTAGTATCATGTAACAGTGCATTCTGACTATCAGTTCAGTTCTGGCGCCCCGTCTCAACTGTACAACGCGACATAGCCTACACATCACACGTTAATGAATAGGCATGGGACACTGCAATTCACAAAAGTCCATTATTTGCATAATAAGCCTTGCCGGTTAAACATTTAATTCACGCGCTGATGTGCTGTTCTAACGTGCGCTTTCCTGACCGCATACCTCCGACACTCACAGGCACTAGAAGCCTGTCAAACAGCGCCAGAATACTGGACTTGGCTATCTTTCGAGTATTATTATGCTAATACTGTTAAATATACACAATGTTTACATAAACAGGCTATGTCTAAAGTGAAAGCAAACATTTGAGAGAATATCTGGTGTAACATGCGTCTATATTAAACGCGTCGCGTGCTGGTCAAGCGACAGGAATAAATAGCACTACCGACTACCGCACGTCCTTAAAGGGATAGTTCACAAAAAAAAAAAACTGTCATTATTAACTCACTCTAATGTTGTTACAAACCTGTATTAATTTCTTTCTTGTGCTGAACACAAAAGAACGATTTTTTTAATGTGGGTAACCAAACAGTTGCTGGTCCCCATTAACTTCCAGGAGAGAACCAATAAAAAACTATAGGGGGACCAGCAACTGTTCGGTTACCCACATTATTCAAAAGAACTTTTATTTTCAATAGAAGGGTTTATTCGGGTTTAAAACATATTGAGAGAGTAAATTAAGACCATTTTCATTTTTGAGGGAACTATCTCTTTAGTAAAAGAAAAAAAAAAACCACAAGGAGAAAATCACTCACTGACTGAAAACTTTAATAGTAGCTTTAATAAATTTAATAAGAATCAATTTATTCAGTGAAGTCTCTGTAGTGTTTTAATTTCATATTTGTTTAATTTAATTACTTTCTTCAATGCTGCTCCTAAATACACCTAGTGCATCTGAAAAATAAAGCACTATTTATTTAATTTGAATATTAATTTGTGCAATGTTTATCTTGTCTTATTTTTTTAATAACAAAGAAAATAATGACAAAGATTTTTATCTTCGCCACTGGCCTAAATGTATGCCTTTCTTTTTTATTTTGTTACCTAAGGCTTTGTTTTTAACATAAGGACATTAGTTTGGCTGTAATGAACAGCCACTTGCAAAATATTAAAACCAACTTGACAAAGAATCGTGATAAAAAATCGTGATCGTGATTTTCCTAAAAAAATCGTGATATGATATTTTTTTTCCATATCGCCCACCCCTACTTTAAGTAATCATTTTTGTCTTCTTGCAGTTGGGTCAGCTCCCTCCCACGGGCAAAGATGACGGAGACTACCATACAGCACTACGTCCTGAATGTCGGATGCTTCATGCGCTTCCTATCGGAAACCCCTTCGCAGTCCTACCGTCTGACCAACAAAGCCCTGGTCGGCCTTCGCAGGGAGATGGGGCGCTGTGAAAGTCGCTGAAGAGGGGCGTGGCCATCCACCAGACGCAGGTCAAGGAGGGCAAAGAGGTCAACATAATCCCAAAGGCCACCCTCCGCAGGTGCCGGGGGGGGGGGGGGGATGGGTGTTGAAAAACATAATCTTGCAGGAGGTTCTGGGGGCCCACAAATCGACTTCGGAGAAGGCATACCTGATCAATGTGAGCGTCTGACTCTTCTTTGCTGTGCCCGATGTGTTTGTATGTTTTTTTTTAATTGATTTATTATTTTCCTTGTGTGTCCACAGGTCACCAACCACAAGACGAACATGGCTTTCGGGTACGCCCAGATCATTTTGACGGAGGAGTTCGATTGGATCAATCGACTCCTCTGGGTCAAGGATTAGCTAACTGGCGGACCCACTGCCAAATTCTTGTTTTTCAACTTGACCCCAAACCCATGCAAAAACCTCAACTCGTACTTCCAGGAGGCCTGAAAGTCGATGGGCCTTCCCGACTGCCCCACCTTCACCGACATCCGCACGTCCATCGCCAGTCACGTGAGTGTTTGTTTCCGCTCTGGCACGCATTTCGGAGGTCCTCCCCGGTGGCAGCATTGGTTTTTACTTTTCTCTGTCTCTGTCCTTCCAGATTAAATTCACCCACTTGATAGACGACCGGGTCAAGCTGTCGAAGTTCATGTGCCACGACACGAGGACGGTGGACAAGCTTTACGTCGCCAACTTGACCTCCCAGCAGGCCATGGAGCACCAGAGGCTATTCGATGCACCTGGAGGGTGAAGAGAGGGGCTCCCCGTAAAAGGAGCCGACTTCCCTGAAGTGCAAGCAGCCTGCAAAGGGGAAGGGGAAGGAGCCCCTCAAAAAGAAGAAGAGTGCTCCAGAGTCCCCGGACGAGGAGCTAATGTCGGGCAGCACGACTCCAGAGGCGACCAAGACGCCGGAGTACCAGGAGTCTGGGACGTCCAGCACCGAGTCCAGTGAGGTAAGTTGGCTTCCTTTGACTGTAGAGTATTAAAATCCCTTTTGCAACATCACAACCGATCGCTTACCATGTCTTTGTGTGTGCTTGTTTGTTTTACTTTGCGCAGCACGGGGAGCAGCAGGAGGAGGAGGAGGAGCAGAAGGGTGAGTCAGACGGAGAAGCGGTGGTGGGATCCCAAGAAGGATTGGAGGGGGAGAAGGCCGAGTCAGGAGGAACGGCGGTGGGATCCAAAGAGGAGGAGAAGGCCACCCCCAAAAAGTATCCACGGTGGAGATTGAACGCTACGGTGCTCCTGACTCCCCTGAAATCTTTAGCGTCGACCCAGAGGCACGTGTCCCCACTAAAATTCAAAAAGGCCATCTTTTCTCCGACCTCCACGACCCTTGTCGGTCTAACCCGCCAAAAGAAGGTCTCAAAGAAGGTCAAGGAGGCCATAAAGAAGCGCAGAGAGCGCAAATAGACGTTGAGACTTTCAGTTCATGTTCAAGTGTTCGTGGTTTTTGGAGAGTGTTTGTTTAATGACAGATTTTTGTTCTTGTATTTTTTAACAGTTCAAGTGTTCGTGTTTTTTGGAGAGTGTTTGTGTTTTTTTCATGAGTGATTTTTTTTCTTTTATTTTTTAACAGTTCCCGTGTTCGATTTTTTAAAGACTTAGAGTTCCTTTTTACCGATCACCATCTTCATTTAAATTTCACTTTTTTTTCTGTGTATTTGTTCAAAATAAAGTCGTTTTTGTTGGTTGAAATTTTAACATATTGTCTGTCCTTTTTTCTAAGTATTGCTTAGATAATTCAAATTTAACTAGACACTTTATTAAAATGGTTTAAACTGGTCAAAGCGTCAATTGATCTGATCATCTAATCAAACCCTGTGTAATTAGTTTGTTATAACACCTATGTCCACCCACAGTGTCCACAAACAGCCTAAAGGTGCCCATCTGCAACTTATTTGACGGGACCTCTTTAGGCTGTTCATGGTCAATGCATTATTAGATTGTTATTCCTTATTTTTAATGGTTTATTACTTAAAGGAGCATTTCACCCATTACAACATTAATCTTTATTGAAAGTGGACCATATATGTAGTCGAAATGTAAAATAATTTTTTTATTTGGTGCCTTCTTGACCGAGAAAAGACAGAAAATAACCAAGGGGCGCATATGTATGAATAGACTACAGGTCCCAGAATGCTCCGCGTTGTACAGCTCCGCAAGCCACACCCTCTAATCCGAAACCGTGCAAACAGAGAATTCACTCTTCCGTCTACAAGGCTAACATTAGCTATCACCAGAGTTTGAAATTCATTTCACACAAAATGTCTAGTTGGCTGTGGCGAGCAGGACGATCGAGGGCGAGGCTCATAAGAGGATGCTGGTGGCGTGAGTGATAACAGACTAAACAGAGACTATTTAGTGATAATGAAAGACACCTGTGAGGCGCGCGCCGGTCCCGCGTCTTTCACGGAGAAGGGAAAGCATAAAAAGAAAGCAACAGGGAACGATGATTGCAGATCAAGAGAGAAACAGGCCTGATTTTATGAAGTTTTTTTCTGTTGTGTGTAACGTTACAGCAGTCGTCAATGAGGGGCTGCTGGCTTTGGCTTACACTTTCATTTTGTATTTGTTCATTTTACTATTAAAATGTTTAAATGTTCGCCGGTACCTGCCTCCTTCTTTCCACAACAACAGACCCCGTTCACGTTACATTGGCAAACTTTAAGTGAATTACTCCTCGTTTGTATTTATTTCTGTTTGGTGAATTGCTGCATGTTACCTGGATGTTTAGTCAGGCGAAACTATCACAACACAAACGTCCGTGTGCTTGTCTGATTCAGAGATTTCCTCCAGGAGAAATTGCCATGGTTGAAATTCTCTGCAGCAGACGGATTCTGTGTCCGTAGGCCGTAGCACGCAGCGAGAGCACGGGGACCAGCAAGCCGCCCAGCGCCAGAGTCAGTGCGGGGTCCTCGACCGTGACAGGCCACTGCCTCGGCGTCTCCTGCTCCTCCATCAGCCTCAGCTGCTCTAAACTATATTGGACTCGTAAAGATAGCCACGGACATCGGATTCGAGCAGCAGAACTTTAAAATTCTCTTCTTCCATATCATGTTTAGTTTCTTCTGTCATTGTCACAACTTAATATCTCCACAGCACTTGCGAAAAAAGGTCAAGTGTCCGGAATACCGTGACGTCCGGAATACAGTGAGTCTACGTTATAACGTTAACCTTAATAATTTACAAACCTATGCCAACAGAGGAGAATGCATCAGTGAAAGTGGTAAAATAGGAAACTATAATTCTTACATTTGTAAGAATTATACATTTTATAACATCTTACCCTCTTGCTTGAGTGTGTCAATGATGGCCTTCTTGACAGCAGTCAGGTCGGCAGTCTTACCCATGATTGCGGTTTTGAGTAATGAAACAGACTGGGAGTTTTTAAAAGCCTCAGGAATCTTTTGCAGGTGTTTAGAGTTAACTAGTTGATTCAGATGATTAGGTTAATAGCTCATTTAGAGAACCTTTTCATGATATGCTAATTTTTTGAGACAGGAATTTTAGGTTTTCATGAGCTTTATGGCAAAATCATCAGTAGTAAAGCAATAAAAGACCTGAAATATTTCATTTGGTGTGCAATGAATCTAAAATATATGAGAGTTTAATTTTTATATGTATATTTCAGCATTTTGTTAATCGACGGCCTGCTAAGTGTCTGAGGGGGGTTCTGCTGCTTGCAAACGGACTCTTTTGAGGAGACAGTGGATTTCCAAATGTGTTGCTCTGATTCCATGCTCAATGCACGAATACACTGCAGGCTCACTCTCGCTCGTATCCAAGGTAAATCATCCACACTATCATCCCGTACAAGTGTTTTATTTAACTGAATAAATCATAATACGCTAAAACGCATGCGCAGGATACTTTACTTCCTGAACAAGTGCGCACCCGAATCCGTGTTGATTTCACATTCACGCGAACCGCGGCACGGTTCGGAAGCAACCGAACTCAGACCACCTCCTCCAGGTAGTCTCGGGTTCGGTACCCCAGTGCGCACCCGGGTCCCATGACAGCTTTAACATTAGCGATTTTTCATGGGAACCGTGCTCCGTTCCGAACTAAACTGCCAGTGTAAAAAGCCCCCTGAGTATCTGTAAAACCAATCCGATCGCGGCTCTCCCGGTGTTAGTGTTATTGCACAAGATTTATGGATAAACTGTTTGATTTATAATTATTAGATTAGTTTCACATTTCATTTACCCTGCTATGCACTAGGGCTGGGCGATAATATCGCACGATATTGTATGCGCGTCTAATCAGTAAAGCCGGTTCCTTGATTAGTAGTAAATCACATTCACATGCTTTCAGATGGACGATATGAGTGTTAAAGTTAATGAGATAATTAAGTGATTAATTTAGTGATGATTGAGCATTATTGAAGACACCTGATGATAGCAAGCAGAATCACTGAAGGACAATCACAAATTTTCAGCCACCGTTATGGAGATCATTGTCTGCTTTAGTTGGGTTCTGGACACTTATAGTTTCACTTTAATTTTTGTTTGCCTGGTGATTTTGACTTATAACAGTCAAATGAACAAAGGCAACTTGATCTGATAGTGATGGCTATGTTTTGACATAGCCTAATCATGCAATGATCTGAAAAATATAAGTATTCAGATGATTTGGTTAACTTCTTAGCTACAGTTTTGTAGTTATGTAACATGTCTGTACTTTCTTATAACCTCAAATATTTAATAAAATATTTTAATCAAATCACTGTCATCTTTATACAGAAACAAAGAGATCAATAATCAGCCTGTCTATCTCATCCGTGGTGACATGTTGCCACCAATCACAACTCATTAATGTCTCCCATCATGCATTGCGGTATGAATAAATTATGATCTGAATTGTCTATGTAATTTACTTTTCCTACTTGAATATTCTACTCGTCACCGTTGTTGAGAAGCTTTGACTGAATCTTGAGGTCTGTGTGTGTCTTAAAGAGAGATTTTTTTAAACAACTTTTGAGAAATTAAATTATATTTAACATTCCAGATGTTTATGCAGAATCTCAGTTATACATTAACCAACAAAATAAATCATAGACATAAATTATAAACGATGAAAGTCATTATGTAATTATCATCATTTTATAATTGCTTATCTTTGTTTGTAATCTTTTCACAGGATTAACTCAGATGCAACAGCAAATTACATATAAAATTTTTAACATAAGGGTCAAGAAGACCAACTAAAGCAAACACTCACCTCCATAACGGTGGCTTAAATTTTTTGATTTTTTCCTTGTGATTCTGCTTTAGGTGTCTTCAATAATGCTCAATCATCACTCATTTAATCACATAATTATCTCATTAACTTTAACGCTCTTGAGTGTGGACTTTTATACACCCCCAGGTGTATTAGTTTAACACGGGAGATTTTGTCGTGACGAAGAGCCGTAATTAACTGACCAGTTGAGCCATATCGCATTAAATATCGCTATCGATATGTCCTCGATATTAACGCGATTTGGCTCAGCTTGTCAGTGATCTACGGCTCTTTGTAGTGAATGCCGCTCCATCTGAAAGCAGGTGAAGGTGATTTACTGCTAATCAATGAACCGGCTTTACTGATTAGATGCGCAGACAATATCGTGCGATATTATCGCCCAGCCCTACTATGCACAAACATCTCTGTTCCTCAATTTGTGTGTTTTCCATTTGAATGGTCAGCGAATGAGGTGCTGCTGCTTGCGCTGGGACTATAGGCTTTAGCTTAAATTTGTATGAAATTATTCTCTAATCGGTTGCATATTATGTTGTGGATATATCCCTCGAATGCATACTGCTGTCCCTTTTTGTCTTGCTCTCTCAGATATTTCACATGTTCGCCAAAAATTACTAATCTCATTGGGAATGTCTAACACTGGTGCATACACGCTTGAAGATATAATTGAAGGGGGCCGACGCCACAAGTCTAAACTAACTTAGCTAATGCTGTATCAGGTGCCATTAGCAAAAGCTACATAAAGTATACTAACTTACATATCTTTGTAGTTATGAATAAATGAGAAGGTTAAAAACTTAAATCCTTTGACTAACGGAGTACTCAGGGCACTGGACATCCGTTTAGTAATACGGTGCACATCTGAAATGTATAGTTTGGGTAGCTCTTGTAAACAACGGCTATAAAAGGTCGCCATTACTACCCTGTGTTTGCCTCAGTAGCTGACGGCTGGTAGTAGTTATACTCGTTTTGTAGAATCTGTAATAATGTTACGCTTATCCCGTATTGCAATTCATTACATTTTAAATCATGTCTAATTATTTTAGCAATTATTATTATAATTTTTTATTGATTCAAATACAGTTTTTGTGTGTGTGTATGTGTATTGTATAACTCTTACAAAATTAAGGATTGATGTTGTCTCCACTCTGCCTAGGGTGCTTCCAAATTTTTGGAGATTAATACACATTGACTAATAGAGAACAACTAATAAATGCACAGTGAATAATAAAGGCTTTTTTCTTGTTTTTAGGGAAAGGAACGAGCTGGCGCAATTAAAAGGTCGAAAAGGAATGAAATAATTGCCGAACTAAACACATTTTGACAGAGCAACCCTGACATATCTGTGCACTATCCTGGCCTTCACTCGGATAGTGCACAGGATGAGGGTTTGCTTAACCCAGCCGGAGAAGGACCAACAAAAAACTGCAATAAGTGCAATCTTTTGACAAAAGAACTAATAAAACAAAAGAACATAACAAAATCAATTAAAAGACGAGTTAAAATGTTGATAGAGCTGCAGGCCACCCGCAAAGAACACCAGCGGGTGGTCTGCAGCGAAAAAACGCCTGTTTATGGTATGTATAAATTATACATGACCTTATCTTACTTTATTTATTTATTTATTTATTTAACTTACCTTACTGTTCTCATATTATTTTTACAGAAAGAGTTCTTCATACTTGGTATGAGTGCATTTCCTCAGATAAAAAAAAGCAGCAAGTTAATTCTAAACAAAAAGTCAGGCACATCAAACATTTCCTTCAGTACATTGCTGCTCCCAACACCCCTACAATGGACTTAAAATGCCTTTGGAACCACAGCAAAATGAAAGAGTATGTATGTCTTTTATCAACAATAGTTTTTTTCAATTTGCTCTGATGCTTTTTTTCCACAAGTAAGGTGTACATTTAAAACCGGATCCCATGATTTCATTACAGTTATACACATTTTCAGTCCACATAATCATTGTTTCAGACAAAAGAATATTGTAATATGTAATGAGAGCATTTGGTTTAATCACTTAAAGACAACAGTATGATCTTTCAATTTAGTACTTTTAACAATCAGTTCATTTACATTTAGTCATTTAGCAGACACTTTTATCCAAAGCGACTTACAAAATAAGACAAGCACAAGCCAGACAAGGGATAGTGATATTTTTGCTCTGTGTGATGGTACCACGAGAACTGCTACCAGTGCAAGTCGTATATTACTACTGTTGTTATTATATATTACTGTTGCAAATTTGTCTAATAAACGAGTGTAAACTTTGCTCTGGCTCTTTTGAAAAATTTCTCAATTTTGTTTTGTTTGTTTGGCTCTTCTTGGTAAAAAGGTTCCCGACCCCTGGTTTAAAGGGATACTCTACTGGTTTTTCATATAAAACAATGTTATTCCCTTAACTAAGACGAGTTGATACATACCTCTCTCGTCTCAGTGCATGCACTTAATCGCTGTCTTGCTGCAAACCTTTGTTAGATCTTATCTCAGCCCAGTTCAGTCAATCCGTGCCAAGAAGAGAAGCGACCAAACACCTCCACGTTTTCCCTATTTAAATACAGTTACACAAGTAGTGTAACTCGACCTAGGACGGTGACACAAAATAAAACGTTGCGCTTTTCTAAGTGTGTAAAATGGATAACTATATTGTATGGCAGAATACCATAGCAAGTGCTAGGGAGCACTAGGGAGACTCCGCGCAGTAATATCACCTCTAGTGAAAAGTTCGCTCCCTCTCCTCCCTCTCATTTCAACGGGAGCAGCTGTTGTAAGTGTATTATATTCAAACGAGTTGTTATTGCATAGGGATGAGAGAGTTAACTATTTCCAATTGTTAGAAATTAAAAGACATGTACCCCCACCCCTCCCAGCCTGGCGAGGGCCGTGAGAGAAGGAGAAGCTGTTAGATAGAGCAGCAGGAGTTACTGAGTCCTCTGGATGAATCCCGGTCTCAGTCAAGCCCAAGATACTAAGGTTAGAATGAAATGCAAAGGCTGGAATTAAGTCAGCTTTATTGACTGCTGACTGATAATTCCATAGACCCAAAGAAAGAGAAAGAGGTGTGTGTGTGAGGATGAGAAAATGGGATGAAGATAAGCAGTATTGCGCTGCCATTTGAGTGATGTGTGTGATGAAAGAGCGTTATTGGGAGACAACAGGAATCTATTGGAAGCAGGAAAGGGGGGGAAAAATAGACTTTTTGTTTTGTTTATAAAAAGTTACTCAAGTGCCTTGCAGGTGTCCTTGCTCTGTGAATTTGCAGAGGTAGAGTCTAATGTCTTTACCGAGTCGGTCTACATATATGAGGAGGCTGAATACGAAACCTGGAAGCTTCAACGACAGCGCGTTCACTACATAGATATAATGCTTTCAATCATTTGAGTTAGGACAGCTGCCTCCAGAAAGAAATCACCAAAATTGGCTTTTTTTTTTTCTAAGTAAGAAAATTCAAGTTATATTTTCTCAAAACAAGCAAAATAATCTTTTGCTTTTAGTTCTAGGCTAGTTAATTTATCTTAGAAGAATAAAAATAAGAATTCTTGCCTTATTTTAAGATTTTTTAACTTGGCAAGATTTCATTTTTTGCAGTGTGGTTGTGCTGTTGCAGGTGGTATTGGTTTGACTTTTGCTAACGGGCCTGTGGCTTGACCAGTTGCTAGTTGTGCTGTTGCAGGTGGTATTGGTTGGACTCACTGCAAAAACTCAAAATCTTGCCAAGTATATTTTTCTAATTTCTAGTCAAAATATCTCAGCTCACTTAATATAAGACAAAATCACCTAAAGACGAAGATTTAAGTAAGATAAAGGAGCTTGTTTTTAGACAGTGCATCTTGAATATCTTGTTAAGTGAAACTGTCTTAAAAATATCTTGTTTTGAGCCATATTTCAGATGAAACAAGCTTTTTTTTTACATGTCATGAGTTTTTTAAGCTGCTGTGTTATTTGTAAAAGATGAATCGTCTTGTTTCAAGAAACAGACATAACTTGAATTGAGACAAATCTGCTTTCTTGAAAACTGCAGGTCAACATGCCTAACACACAACAACTCACAATTACATGACAGCAAAAAAAAACAAAAAAACAAAAACAAAACGTAATTTATTTACGTATAAACAACTTTACCAACATACAAATTTGTATGTATTCCTATTTAACTTATGCATATTAAAATTGTGGTTTAGACTCTATTGCATTCAATTGTCTTATCAAATACATTTTCAGTCTCATTTATTAATAGTTTAACATTACTCATAAATAATAAGATTTCGTTCTGTTCGTGACTTTTGCTGCAAACTCGCTTGGAGCATTAGCCTACATGGTGTTTAACAATAATATACTTTAAAACCTTCCCATATGGAAAAGGTTTGCAAAAAACTCCTGTGATTTGTATATGTTCCAACAGAATATTGTAAGGGACATATGCAAAAATAACATATATAAATTGCATAATATTAATGTATTTTTAATCATATTATGTAATGTCCTACAAACAACTAAAGCAATGTAGATTTTCATGAAGTAAAAACAAAAAAAAAATGCTAATTTAATATGAATTTCCAGCATGGACGTGTATAAACAGAGGACAAGATAAGAACCAGCATGAGTGAAGTACAGCCTTATACTGATTGATTTACTGCACTGAGTCGAGGCCTATCTATGCCTGTATCTATCATGGTTACATACTGTATAATCTGCCTTAAAAACACAACATTTAAACTACACACACAAGCGCACAATTTAATTACAAAATTATTTTATTAGAACGTGTTCTACAAGATGCAGTTCCATTTCACATATCAATATATTTTTCATTTTATATCCTGCATCGATTTCATTTTCATTTGTGACAATTTCTCTAAACTTTATCACAGTACTACTATGGTATATACAACCTACAAACAAAAAACTTTCCTAAATGTTGAAGTGTTAAGTGTCACTAATCACTTATCACTACTTTATTAACTAAAATTTCTGATTATAATTTACTCAATAGTTTGAGTTGAACATACCGAAATAAATGACTAAAACTCCAACAATTAGTTTTGTCTGAAATTTACAGTTATATTTAAGTTTTTCACTAAAATAGGCTAATTTAGTTTTTGACTAACCAATTATTGATTTAAAATACACTTAGCTGTGAAATTTCCATCACAATATTTGAGACTGGATAGTTAAACTGATGTCTCAAGAACCACAAAAATTTCTAAAACAAAATCAATATTATTATTTAACACGCATATGAAATTAATTAAGTTTACTCAACTAAAATGTATTTTACTGTCTATGATTACAACAACGCACCCCTCCCCCACCCTCTGACGTGACGACAACTCAACGGTTGAACTTGAGTGAGCTCGCGGTTGCGCCCTGTTTGAACTCTCCCAGTCCAGAACAGATCTCTTCTCCTCTTCTCTTCTCAGTGGCGCGGAATTGGAGCATTTCCACCTGAAATTAAGGTTTGTTTGTTTTATTTTATCTGTATAATCATTAATGTGCTTTAAATAATTTTATTTAATGCAAAAGAACATACAGATACGCAATGTTACTCACCTTAAAGGGTTAGTTCACCCAAAAATGAAAATTAAGTCATTATTTACTCACCCCCATGCTGTACTAACCCCGTAAGACCTTCGTTCATGTCCGGAACACAAATAAAGATATTTTTGATTTAATCTGAGAGCTGGATCAGCCCTCCATAGACTACCTAAGGGACTGGCTCTTGACAGCCCATAAAAGTCATTAAAGAAAAGGTTTAAATATCCCATGTGCCTACAGTGGCTCAATTATAAGTTTATCAAGCGACGACACTACTTTATTTGCGAAAAAATAAATAAATAACGACTTTATTCGACTGCTCCATTACTTCCTTATTTGTCTTGAGACGAGACTTGAAGAGATTTCCAGAACGCATGCGCGAGAACTGAGACGAGGCCTTTCTTCTTTGACTATTTCTTATTCCGGCTGCTCATCCCCTTTGGAGTATTATCGCCACCTACCGCATAAGATGACGTGCTGATATAGCCGGAAGCGCAAAACTTTCTGTTTACAAGCAGAGGAAGACGCGCGCTGTGCAAACGCTTTTCATTTAGACACTTCATGTGCTGTAATTCTCGCTATATTATATGCAATGGTTAAAAAGTGTGCGTTTCCAGGATGTACGAATCGTGAGAAACCAGTCAGTGAACGTAAAATTTCTTCAATTTTTCAAAATGAACGGATCAACTTTTTCAATTTCCCACTAAATGATGTTGAGCGACTGAAGCTATGGATGCTGGCTGTTCAGCGGGATGTTAATTTACCATTGAAAGTCGTCAAACGAATGAGGTTGTGCAGTGAACATTTTACACCTGACGACTTCAAGCCAGTTGACAAAAACGGACGACGATTACTGAAATCAGCTGCTGTGCCAAGCTTGGTTATACAGAACTACACGGTAAGTGTAAGCGCAATGTTTTTTTTAAAAAAATAACTTTACTTTGTATTAGTTATATTAGTTTTTTTGCTCTCTCTCTCTCTCTCTCTCTCTCTCTATATATATATATATATATATATATATATATATATATATATGCTAAAATGTATTTGAAATAAATTGCACATGGTATAAAATTATTACATCTGAATTACAACAGTGATTTTTTTCCTTTTTTTTCTCTTTTTTTTAATTCAGGAGACAAAAGAAACATCTCAGCGCAGTCAGGACCTAGATTCACCAGATCCAGTCCCCAAAAGTTTTCTTCCACAAACTGATCTAAGTGAAAACATTGTAACAGATGAATTATTCTCGGCATCATATTTGAATACTGTTCCCCAGTCAACCCCAGTTAAACAACATAGCATCCGTAGTTCTATGCAAGAACCGGACTACACCCTGACGTCAAGTCTTCGTCTGGTTTTATCAAGTCCAGCTACAGCTGTAAAGTGTTCAAATTCATTAACATCTGGGACGTACTACGCCTTCCCTGCAGCAAAGTCCTATCAATTTGTAAGTTTACTTTATAAATAAGATTTTACTTTGCAAACATTTTTTTTTAATTTAAACAATTTAAAAGTTATGTATTTTTAATGTGCTGTATTATTTTTTTGGATTCTTTGTAATTATTTCAAACACAAATTTAAATTTATTATTAAGACATTAATGAGTTGTGATTGGTGGCAGCATGTAACCACGGATGAGATAGACAGGCTGATTATTGATAACTGTGTTTCTGTATAAAGATGACAGTGATTTGATTAAAATATTTTATTAAATATTTGAGGTTATAAGAAAGTACAGACATGCAACATAATTACAAGACGGTAGCTAAGAACTTAACCAAATCATCTGAATACTTATATTTTTCAGATCATTGCATGATTAGGCTATGTCAAAACATAGCCAACACCATGAGATCAATTAGCCTTTGTTCATTTGACTGTTATAAGTCAAAATCACCAGGCAAATAAAAATTAAAGTGAGAATATAAGTGTCAAGAGCCCAACTAAAGCAGACACTGATCTCCATAACGGTGGCTGAAAATTTGTGATTGTCCTTCAGTGATTCTGCTTGTTATCATCAGGTGTCTTCAATAATGCTCAATCATCACTAAATTAATCACTTAATTATCTCATTAACTTTAACACTCATATCGTCCATCTGAAAGCATGTGAATGTGATTTACTACTAATCAATGAACCGGCTTTACTGATTAGACGCGCTGACAATATCGAGTTAAACAGACATCTTTAAGATGTTTTCTTTACATGTGAAATAAAGAAAACAGTTTCAAACTGAAACAGGAAGTGCTTCTGGGCCAGTGTTGTTTACATCTTGTGAAATGGTCTATACATAGTCATGGAAGTGCTGAAAACAACCACATATCCCAGTACTGAAAACAGGGAAACATCCTGAACAGGTGGCGAGTAACAACAAACGGAGGTGCATTTTCCGCAGCCAACAAATCAACAAAACTTGCGACCGACCGTAATTGGCTAACAATGCTTTTGGGAAATGCATCGATGTTCAGTTAAAGCAGGGGTGGTTAACATTGATCCTGGAGGGCCATTGCCCTGCAGGGTTTAGGCCCAACCCTGAAAAAAAAAAAACTCGCATGTCTGAACTTTTGTAATCCTGAAGACCTTGATTAGCTTCAGGTGTGTTTGATTAGGGTTGAAGCTAAACTCTGCAGGACAACAGCCCTCTAGGATCAACGTTCCCCACCCCTGAGTTAATGGGATAGTTAAATAAAAAAATCATGTCATTTACTCATGTTTCAAAATCTGTTTTTACTTTAAAAGAAAAAAAGTTCTCTCTATAATGACAGTGAAGAAGAATGCCTTTTGTGCAATATTTTCCTAAATTAATTTAAATTCTCGCATAAAGAGGAAGACTTAGATTGCAGTTTAATAAGGAAAGTGGTGCAGAATTGTTTTGATACTTGCAAGCCCCTTGTCAGAATTCACTTTCATTGTATTGATAAGAGCAGCATGGAGCAGCACATTTTGTGTTCTATCTAAGCCATGCACGTTTAGAATGATGTGAAGGTGAGTAAATCACTATTTGTAACATTGCACATATCATGTCTTGAGTCCTCGGTCACTCAATCGATCAATATAATAAGTAAATAAAACACGGAATGGCATTTGACATGTTGTCTTTTTTATGAATGTTTTTGAGCTAGTTTATAATTTGCAACATAATTGAGCAAGGCGTAATAGGCATTCCCTCTCGGGAGCAAGTGTGTTGTGTTTGTGCATGTGCATTTTTTAAAAATATTGGAGAGGGCGGGACTTCTCTAAAATTCGGAAAGATCATCCGCTATACCTTTAAAGGTGTGGTGGTAGGCCTATCAGTAATATTTTATATAAATTCGCCGTTTCTGACACCCCCCACCACACACACCACAGTAATGTTAGGTAACGCATCACATTTACAAAAGATGAAAAACACAACAAGCTAAATAGCACAGACAGTTATCGCCAGAATAAAAATGAATAAAACCCAGATTCAATGTGATCAGCCTCTATGTGCTGTTTGGTTTAACAATGGACAATGGAGTTGCACATCTTTGACCAAACACATATATACGGTCACGATTATCATGTCTTCAATTCAATTTCACAATGTGCTGTCACAGATCTTATATTTTATGTGACTAATAATTACATATTGATAATATAATAATACAAGTACCAAGTAAAGCATGACGAGTCCCGCTCTTGACTTACAGAGACAGGGCAGAGCTACATAGAGCGTTTGGATTTTTTTTTTAATGGAAATAATTTTTTTGTAGACACCATTAAAAAAAACACAACAGCAGCATATTGATAAATGGCATCAGAAAAACAGCAGTAGGCTATAATCTCTTATGCTCTATTACTGCAGAAGTGTCCATGTCTGTATCACAAAAATATTTATTTTAGCACCTCTACATGCTAAATTCAATTTATTGTTTTTGTGTCTCTATAGATGGATAATACAACTAACAACAGATTAAAATACTAACAAGTAAGTATCTGGTTTTGACTGAGGTTGAAGCCAAAACTTCAGTATAGATTTTATTTATTATTTGTTAGTTAATTAATGATGGTGGTACGCCTATTCCTTACTGCTGAAATGCATGATAATTTGTTTTAATGTTTAACGAGTCATTTAGTAGCCGTCATTTCTGTCGCCTTTGTTTAATTGAGGGTGTACTCACACTAGCAGTTTGAACCGTGCCCGAGCGCGTTTGACCACCAAAGCGCGGTTCGTTTGACTAGTGTGAGTGCTCCGAACCGTGCCCGGGCGCGGCTCGATTAGCCGGCCCTGGCCCTTAGCGCTAACCGTGCTGGAGCACGGAACAGGACGTGTGAAGTCATGTTTTTTAGGAACTGTTGTCCGTAATCAAAGCTGCAAAGTCCTTTCTGCACTTCAGCTGGTACCTTGCAAACCTCCTCATACGAGCAGCACGATTACGTGAAAATTTCCGCGCCACAAAGGCGACACATCTGTTTAACAACAGGCTGTGAGAGGGCTGTTTACCACCGTGGACCAAACGACATAAAATTATCCACAAAGAAAACAGAGCGATGGACTCCAAAGTGTTCAGAGAGCGCCGCTGTTCTTGTTTATCCCGAAACCTATGGAAACCGGCGCACCATAATGATGACGTAAGCGTGCTCCGGCACGAATGCTGAAACCCAATGTGAGTGCAGGCCAGAGGGGGAGTGGGGAGGGGGGACAATCGTACTCGGGCCCGGTTCATGGCAATCGTGCCTAGTGTGAGTACACCCTAAAAAGCAGGATTCTCAAACAGTGTACAGTGAGGATGATCCTAAGGTGGTCCTTCGTGGAAGAGAAATCTTTGAAATGTAATGCCAGTCTCTCCAAGAAAACCCACAATTGAGGTCACTGTATGGTTTGAAAAACAATTCTACACTTAATACACTCAAGTATTTTCATGTTTGCGATAACTACTCGTTCGATATAATGCATGATCTTCTAGAGGGTGTGGCTCAGTACGAAATTAAATTGCTTTTTGGATCTCTCACACAAAACTTTATCTCTGAAGATGACTTGCTTTCAAGGATTTATTCTTTTGATTATGGGTTTTTAGAGCGTAAAAACCGCCCCACAAAGGTTATTTTGGATAGTGCTGGTAATAGCATTGGTTTAAATTCCATTCAGACATTATGCCTCGTAAAAAACCTTCCTCTTTTGTTTGGTGACATTGTTCCTCCAGGCCACAAACACTGGAGTTTGTTGTTATTGTTACTTCAAATAATGAACATTGTGTTTTCGCCTTGTCTCACTTTAGGCATGACAGTTTATTTGAAGCACTTGATTGCTGACCACCACAAATTATTTAAGTTCTTGTACCCACATAAAAATTTAATACCCAAGCATCACTTTATGATCCATTATCCCTCTTCAATAAGGAAAATTGGCCCATTATTATTTATGTGGTCGATGAGGTTTGAGGCCAAACACAAAATGTTCAAAGATTTTTTCAAAAATTTCAAAAACATAACAAAATCGTTGGCTAAAAGGCATCAGATGGCCATTGCTTATCATTGGGAATCGTTTACCCTCAAACATAATGAGTTTGGGCCGATAAAATCATTTACCCTTGAAAATGAGAATGTTGTCAGCAATCATATCCTTGAAATGATCTTGTCAAAAGATGTTTTCTCAACCAGTTGGGTTAAAGTTGATGGTGTCGAATATAGAGCTGGACTTGTTGTTTGCAGTGCAATGGAAAATGAAATGCCAGTCTTTTGTCAAATAAGTGATGTACTTTTGGTTGACAATCTCATTTATCTATTGGTAAACAAACTATTTACAGAGAATTTTGATGAGCATCTTCATGCATTCAGAGTACTACAAAGTGAGGAAAGGCATGTTATAAAAATGTCAGAGATTAAATTTTGTAAGCCATTTGATATTCAAAGCTCATACTGTGTTGAGGATGAAAGTTTGTATATCATACCCTCATTTGCAATGTTTTAAATCAACTTGAAATTGTTCTGCGAAAGAGAATTAAAGATAAACAAGTTGATGGAAATTATCTTGTGTGCTGGAGTTTTTTTTAACTGTTTAGTAGTTTATTTTTTATAGATTGTGTACAGATTGAAACAAATTCTATGTAAAACATGTAACTCTGAAGAGTATTGGTTTTTTTTTCCCTTTTAGTGTTATTTTTAACACATTATAGAGTCAAAGAAGGAACTCTGGCATAGTGTTAAATGTTTAACTATTGTGAAAGTGTTAATTTAACTCCAGAGAGTGTGGAGCTATATAAACTCTCAAAAAGTGTTGAAATCAACTCTGTGAGAGTTAATTCAACACTCGGCTTTTTGCTGTGTAGACATGAAGATATGATATGAAGATATGGTAGACATGTAGATATGATCTGCGCTTTTTTGAACTAAACAGGTCTTATCTACTTGTGTTTGTGTGTCATGTGAATAATACAGGGGTTGGACAATGAAACTGAAACACTGGCCAATGTTGGAGGTTTCACATCTATATGCCTGGTGGCCAATCTTCAGAGTGAAGCACGGGTGGATCAGTGATGGTTTGCGCTGCAATATCATGACAATCCTGACTGTGTTTGATGGACGCGAGTCAAAAATCATGAGCTGGAGGATCATGAGCACCTGACGCTCAAACCGCGTATCTGCATGATCATGCACCAACACACACAACACTTGTGACAGAAGGGTTTGATGAAGTTGAAAGTGATGTTGAACATCTCCCATGGTCTGCACAGTCACCAGATCTGAATATTATTGAGGTGTCAGAAAATGTTTTCCTCCACCAGCATCATATAGTGACCTGGACACTGTTCTGGAAGAGGAATGGCTCATAATCCCTCTGGTCACTGTGAAGGACTTCGATCTGTCATTCCCAAGATGAATTTGTGCTTTATTTGGATGCAAAATGAGGCCCTCACCATCCTAATAAATGATTGTGTTGTAAGACCAGGTGTTTCAGTTTCATTGTCCAACCCCTGTAAATGCCCCATACATGGAATCAGAGTGCCTGTATGTAGTAAGTTAAGTTGTTCAGCTGATAGCTGTTCATTTTCTTTAGAAAAATATAATCAGAAAGATTGATTTATTATAAATGAATGTAAATGGCATTTTCATCGTTTACTTACTGTGTACTTCCTTTTGAAGGTGTGAAAATGTGTTGGTTGAGTATTGCACATTGAGCAGGGTAAGCCCAAGCTAATTTGACATTACAGTACATGACTACTTTGGTCTGGTTTACATAGTTACTGCCGTTCAGAATATGCTGGATTTTTGTCAGTAGACTGATCTTTTCCCCATGAACCTGAATATACCTTTTTTAAGTCCTGGTTAATTTGGTTTATGCTGGCTAAATAAAAGTTTCGCTGAACACACAGTATACCTTGATTGCCCCTTAAATTTTCCAGTTTCTACATATCATGATTACACATTATTTAAGGGGTAAATATATTCTCCATCTCAACATTATTTTTTTCCTGGCTATAATAATTCTCTCTTGTTTATTGGTACAATCATTAGGGGCCAAGCACCGAAGGTGCAAAGGCACCTATTGTATCTGTTCCGGTTCTTATTAGGGGCCAAGCACCGAAGGTGCAAAGGCACCTATTGTATCTGTTCCGGTTCTTATTATTATTAGGGGCCAAGCACCGAAGGTGCGAGGCACCTATTGTATCTGTTCCGGTTCTTATTAGGGGCCAAGCACCGAAGGTGCGAGGCACCTATTGTATCTGTTCCGGTTCTTATTATTATTATTAGGGGCCAAGCACCGAAGGTGCGAGGCACCTATTGTATCTGTTCCGGTTCTTATTATTATTATTAGGGGCCAAGCACCGAAGGTGCGGAGGCACCTATTGTATCTGTTCCGGTTCTTATTATTAGGGGCCAAGCACCGAAGGTGCGGAGGCACCTATTGTATCTGTTCCGGTTCTTATTAGGGGCCAAGCACCGAAGGTGCGAGGCACCTATTGTATCTGTTCCGGTTCTTATTATTATTATTAGGGGCCAAGCACCGAAGGTGCGAGGCACCTATTGTATCTGTTCCGGTTCTTATTATTATTATTATTATTATTATTATTATTATTATTCTTCTTCCGACTGGGCGTCTATGGCAGCCCATAGACCGCTTTGCGGGAAAGTTGTTTTGGTTTGACATTCTGATAGAGGACAGTCCCACCATTAAATACACCAATTTTGGTATCTCTAACTCATTCCCTCTAGCGCCACCAACTGTCCAAAGTTTCACTTTTATTATGCTAATAACTTTTGAACCGTAAGGCCTATCAACGAAATTCTTTTTTCCTCTTGTTCCTGAACTCATGCCGATTTGATTGCATCCTATGACGTCATTTTGCGTCATTAAAAATGGCCGCCATTTTGAATTGTCCAAAAAACCTACTTTTGCGAACTCGTCCTAGGCCGTTTGTCCGATTTTCACCAAAATTGCACCGGATCATCTCCAGGCAGTGCTGACAAAAAGTTATGGAATTCAAGTTGATTCGATTAGCCGTTTTCGATAAACGCACAAACCAATTTTACGTAGCGCTTGCAAAAACAGACGTAAGGCTGTATCTCCGCAATGCTTCATCGTATTCAGACCAAACTTGGTACGTGTCGTCACAAGCATGACCTGAGGCTACATGCAGCGTTTCGGCGCAGCGCCACCTAGTGGTCCGGAGATATGAAAAATGGCTATTTTTGCTCGTAACTTCTGAACGGTTTGTCCAAAAATCATAAACTTGGTCTCGTTAGATTCAGGGCGTCATGCTGAGTCGACTGATATCCAATTTTCCCAGATCGGCCATTTTGGCTGTCGGCCATTTTGAATTATGTGCTAAAATGCTGTATTTTTTGAACGCATGAACGAATTGTTACGAAACTCGGTATGGTTCATCAGTACGATGCCCTAAAGGAGCCTGAGAAGTTTTGAAACAGCGCCACCTAGTGGTGAACTTTTTTTTTCAAACGCTTATAACTTTGGGTGTGGTACACTTATTTTCACGGGAGTCATCTTCTTGAAGTCCTGAATCGTTGCCGAGTCCAACGATACCAAACATGTTGGATTTCGTCTTACGGTTGGTGTAGCGTAGCGATTTAGCGCGAAAAAAACACTTGGCGATATCTTCGAAACCGCTGTTCCGATCGAGACGAAACCACCGCCAGAAACACGGAATCATAGCTTGTTAACTATACGCTAATGCCCAAATGCGAAAATATTGATTGTAAGGGGTAGTAAAATTCAAACAAAGTCATGTGTCGGTCATTTTTTATGTGTTCTTTCATATAAATGTTTATAACTCGGAAGCGAATTGAGATATTTTCACCAAAATTGACAGACATATGTATGGGCTCACTCTGAGGACACATGAAAAAAATTGTGGGACTGAGCCTCTTGGTGGCGCTATAATAGAACAAAACGTGAAATTCCCATTGACTTCAATACAGTTTTGTGATTTAAATGCTATATTAAACAAATGCATTGGTGTAATATTACGAAACTCAGTTTGTGCCATAAGCAGCATGCCCCGAAGGTACTCAAAAGATTTTGAGACAGCGCCACCTGTTGGTCAAATGTTATAATTAATTTCTGAAAATGCTAATATCTTTTGAATAAATTTGCCTATTGCAATGAAACTGATCTTAATAGATTCCTTGGGTTATGCCGAAAACATAGATATCAGGTTTTCCATAATCAGCCAAACTTCCTGTCCGCCATCTTTATTTCTTTGAAAAACCTTCTTTTTCGAACTCCTCCTAGACCGTGTGTCCGATTATCACGAAAATTGAATCGTATCATCTCCAGACCGTGCCGACTAAAAGTTATGGATTGCGTGACGATAGACAAAACTGTTTTTGTATACCACAGCATCAAAGTTGAGGCATGCAGCCAAAATGACTATTTAGGCTTTATCTCTGCAATGCCTTCAGATTTTGACACCAAACTTTGCATGTGTCATTGTCACCTCACTCTCACCACATCACATCTATTTCGTAACTGCGCCACCTATTGTTCGAAAGTGATAAGCCATTAAATCATCTTATAAGTCAATGTTTATGTGATTTTTTTAGCCATTTGCCCAAAGTTTTCTCAAAATGCCCTTAATTGCTCCTTGCTGCAGTTGTTCTGCCACTCCTTGCCATTTTGGCATATGTTGCATGGCAGCCCATAGACCGGTTTGCGGGAAAGTTGTTTTGGTTTGACATTCTGATAGAGGACAGTCCCACCATTAAATACACCAATTTTGGTGTCTCTAACTCATTCCCTCTAGCGCCACCAACTGTCCAAAGTTTCACTTTTATTATGCTAATAACTTTTGAACCGTAAGGCCTATCAACGAAATTCTTTTTTCCTCTTGTTCCTGAGCTCATGCCGATTTGATTGCACCCTACGACGTCATCTTGAGTCATTAAAAATGGCCGCCATTTTGAATTGTCTAAAAAAACTACTTTTGCGAACTCGTCCTAGGCCGTTTGTCCGATTTTCACCAAAATTGCACCGGATCATCTCCAGGCAGTGCTGACAAAAAGTTATGGAATTCAAGTTGATTCGATTAGCCGTTTTCGATAAACGCACAAACTAATTTTACGTAGCGCTTGCAAAAACAGACGTAAGGCTGTATCTCCGCAACGCTTCATCGTATTCAGACCAAACTTGGTACGTGTCGTCACAAGCATAACCTGAGGCTACATGCAGCGTTTCAGCGCAGCGCCACCTAGTGGTCCGGAGATATGAAAAATGGCTATTTTTGCTCGTAACTTCTGAACGGTTTGTCCAAAAATCATAAACTTGGTCTCGTTAGATTCAGGGCGTCATGCCGAGTCGACTGATATCAAATTTATCCAGATCGGCCATTTTGGCTGTCGGCCATTTTGAATTATGTGCTAAAATGCTGTAATTTTTGAACGCATGAACGAATTGTTACGAAACTCAGTATGGTTCATCAGTACGATGCCCTAAAGGAGCCTGAGAAGTTTCGAAACAGCGCCACCTAGTGGTGAACTTTTTTTTTCAAACGCTTATAACTTTGGGTGTGATACACTTATTTTCACGGGAGTCATCTTTTTGAGGTCCTGAATCGTTGCCGAGTCCAACGATACCAAATATGTTGGGTTTCGTCTTACGGTTGGTGTAGCGTAGCGATTTAGCGCGAAAAAAACACTTGGCGATATCTTCGAAACCGCTGTTCCGATCGAGACGAAACCACCGCCAGAAACACGCAATCATAGCTCGTTAACTATACGCTAATGCCCAAATGCAAAAATATTGATAGTAAGGGGTAGTAAAATTCAAACAAAGACATGTGTCGGTCATTTTTTATGTGTTCTTTCATATAAATGTTTATAACTCGGAAGCGAATTGAGATATTTTCACCAAAATCGACAGACATATGTATGGGCTCACTCTGAGGACACATGAAAAAAATTGTGGGACTGAGCCTCTTGGTGGCGCTATAATAGAACAAAACGTGAAATTCCCATTGACTTCAATACAGTTTTGTGATTTAAATGCTATATTAAACAAATGCATTGGTGTAATATTACGAAACTCAGTTTGTGCCATAAGCAGCATGCCCCGAAGGTACTCAAAAGATTTTGAGACAGCGCCACCTGTTGGTCAAATGTTATAATTAATTTCTGAAAATGCTAATATCTTTTGAATAAATTTGCCTATTGCAATGAAACTGATCTTAATAGATTCCTTGGGTTATGCCGAAAACATAGATATCAGGTTTTCCATAATCAGCCAAACTTCCTGTCCGCCATCTTTATTTCTTTGAAAAACCTTCTTTTTCGAACTCCTCCTAGACCGTGTGTCCGATTATCACGAAAATTGAATCGTATCATCTCCAGACCGTGCCGACTAAAAGTTATGGATTGCGTGACGATAGACAAAACCGTTTTTGTATACCACAGCATCAAAGTTGAGGCATGCAGCCAAAATGACTATTTAGGCTTTATCTCTGCAATGCCTTCAGATTTTGACACCAAACTTTGCATGTGTCATTGTCACCTCACTCTCACCACATCACATCTATTTCGTAACTGCGCCACCTATTGTTCGAAAGTGATAAGCCATTAAATCATCTTATAAGTCAATGTTTATGTGATTTTTTTTAGCCATTAGCCCAAAGTTTTCTCAAAATGCCCTTAATTGCTCCTTGCTGCAGTTGTTCTGCCACTCCTTGCCATTTTGGCATATGTTGCCGCTTCTTGCGCTTGGCCCCGGTAATGGCTGCTTGCAGCTATATTTATTATTATTATTATTATTCTTCTTCCGACTGGGCGTCTATGGCAGCCCATAGACCGCTTTGCGGGAAAGTTGTTTTGGTTTGACATTTTGATAGAGGACAGTCCCACCATTAAATACACCAATTTTGGTGTCTCTAACTCATTCCCTCTAGCGCCACCAACTGTCCAAAGTTTCACTTTTATTATGCTAATAACGTTTGAACCGTAAGGCCTATCAATGAAATTCTTTTTTCCTCTTGTTCCTGAGCTCATGCCGATTTGATTGCACCCTATGACGTCATTTTGCGTCATTAAAAATGGCCGCCATTTTGAATTGTCCAAAAAACCTACTTTTGCGAACTCGTCCTAGGCCGTTTGTCCGATTTTCACCAAAATTGCACCGGATCATCTCCAGGCAGTGCTGACAAAAAGTTATGGAATTCAAGTTGATTCGATTAGCCGTTTTTGATAAACGCACAAACTAATTTTACGTAGCGCTTGTAAAAACAGACGTAAGGCTGTATCTCCGCAACGCTTCATCGTATTCAGACCAAACTTGGTACGTGTTGTCACAAGCATGACCTGAGGCTACATGCAGCGTTTCAGCACAGCGCCACCTAGTGGTCCGGAGATATGAAAAATGGCTATTTTTGCTCGTAACTTCTGAACGGTTTGTCCAAAAATCATAAACTTGGTCTCGTTAGATTCAGGGCGTCATGCCGAGTCGACTGATATCCAATTTTCCCAGATCGGCCATTTTGGCTGTCGGCCATTTTGAATTATGTGCTAAAATGCTGTATTTTTTGAACGCATGAACGAATTGTTACGAAACTCGGTATGGTTCATCAGTACGATGCCCTAAAGGAGCCTGAGAAGTTTCGAAACAGCGCCACCTAGTGGTGAACTTTTTTTTTCAAACGCTTATAACTTTGGGTGTGATACACTTATTTTCACGGGAGTCATCTTTTTGAGGTCCTGAATCGTTGCCGAGTCCAACGATACCAAATATGTTGGGTTTCGTCTTACGATTGGTGTAGCGTAGCGATTTAGCGCGAAAAAAACACTTGGCGATATCTTCGAAACCGCTGTTCCGATCGAGACGAAACCACCGCCAGAAACACGGAATCATAGCTTGTTAACTAAATGGTAATGCCCAAATGCGAAAATATTGATAGTAAGGGGTAGTAAAATTCAAACAAAGTCATGTGTCGGTCATTTTTTATGTGTTCTTTCATATAAATGTTTATAACTTCGAAGCGAATTGAGATATTTTCACCAAAATTGACAGACATATGTATGGGCTCACTCTGAGGACACATGAAAAAAATTGTGGGACTGAGCCTCTTGGTGGCGCTATAATAGAACAAAACGTGAAATTCCCATTGACTTCAATACAGTTTTGTGATTTAAATGCTATATTAAACAAATGCATTGGTGTAATATTACGAAACTCAGTTTGTGCCATAAGCAGCATGCCCAGAAGGTACTAAAAATATTTTGAGACAGCGCCACCTGTTGGTCAAATGTTATAATTAATTTCTGAAAATGCTAATATCTTTTGAATAAATTTGCCTATTGCAATGAAACTGATCTTAATAGATTCCTTGGGTTATGCCGAAAACATAGATATCAGGTTTGCCATAATCAGCCAAACTTCCTGTCCACCATCTTTATTTCTTTGAAAAAACTTCTTTTTCGAACTCCTCCTAGACCGTTTGTCCGATTTTCACGAAAATTGAATCGTATCATCTCCAGACCGTGCCGACTAAAAGTTATGAATTGCATGATGATAGACAAAACCGTTTTCGTATACCACAGCATCAAAGTTTAGGCATGCTGCCAAAATTACTATTTAGGCTTTATCTCTGCAATGCCTTCACATTTTGACACCAAACTTTGCATGTGTCATTGTCACCTCACTCTGACCACATCACATCTATTTCGTAACTGCGGCACCTATTGTTCGAAAGTGATAACCCATTAAATCATCTTATAAGTTAATGTTTATGTGATTTTCTTAGCCATTTGCCCAAAGTTCTCTCAAAATGCCCTTAATTGCTCCTTGCTGCAGTTGGTCTGCCACTCCTTGCCATTTTGGCATATGTTGCCGCTTCTTGCGCTTGGCCCCGGTAATGGCTGCTTGCAGCTATATTTATTATTATTATTATTCTTCTTCCGACTGGGCGTCTATGGCAGCCCATAGACCGCTTTGCGGGAAAGTTGTTTTGGTTTGACATTCTGATAGAGGACAGTCCCACCATTAAATACACCAATTTTGGTGTCTCTAACTCATTCCCTCTAGCGCCACCAACTGTCCAAAGTTTCACTTTTATTATGCTAATAACGTTTGAACCGTAAGGCCTATCAACGAAATTCTTTTTTCCTCTTGTTCCTGAGCTCATACCGATTTGATCGCACCCTATGACGTCATTTTGCGTCATAAAAAATGGCCGCCATTTTGAATTGTCCAAAAAACCTACTTTTGCGAACTCGTCCTAGGCCGTTTGTCCGATTTTCATCAAAATCGCACCAGATCATCTCCAGGCAGTGCTGACAAAAAGTTATGGAATTCAAGTTGATTCGCTTAGCCGTTTTCGATAAACGCACAAACTAATTTTACGTAGCGCTTGCGAAAACAGACGTAAGGCTGTATCTCCGCAACGCTTCATCGTATTCAGACCAAACTTGGTACATGTCGTCACAAGCATGACCTGAGGCTACATGCAGCGTTTCGGCGCAGCGCCACCTAGTGGTCCGGAGATATGAAAAATGGCTATTTTTGCTCGTAACTTCTGAACGGTTTGTCCAAAAATCATAAACTTGGTCTCGTTAGATTCAGGGCGTCATGCCGAGTCGACTGATATCCAATTTTCCCAGATCGACCATTTTGGCTGTCGGCCATTTTGAATTATGTGCTAAAATGCTGTATTTTTTGAACGCATGAACGAATTGTTACGAAACTCGGTATGGTTCATCAGTACGATGCCCTAAAGGAGCCTGAGAAGTTTCGAAACAGCGCCACCTAGTGGTGAACTTTTTTTTTCAAACGCTTATAACTTTGGGTGTGATACACTTATTTTCACGGGACTCATCTTTTTGAGGTCCTGAATCGTTGCCGAGTCCAACGATACCAAATATGTTAGGTTTTGTCTTACAGTTGGTGTAGCGTAGCGATTTAGCGCGAAAAAAACACTTGGCGATATCTTCGAAACCGCTGTTCCGATCGAGACGAAACCACCGCCAGAAACACGGAATCATAGCTTGTTAACTACACGCTAATGCCCAAATGCGAAAATATTGATAGTAAGGGGTAGTAAAATTCAAACAAAGTCATGTGTCAGTCATTTTTTACGTGTTTCTTCAAATAAATGTTTATAACTCGGAAGCGAATTGAGATATTTGCACCAAAATTGACACACATATGTATGGGGTCACTCTGAGGACACATAAAAAAAATTGTAAGACTGAGCCTCTTGGTGGCGCTATAATAGAACAAAACGTAAAATTCCCATTGACTTCAATACAGTTTTGTGAAATACAATGCTATACTAAACAAATGCTTTGGTCTAACATTACGAAACTAAGTGTGTGCCATAAGCAGCATGCCCTGAAGGTACTGAAAAGATTTTGAGACAGCGCCACCTGTTGGTCAAAAGTTATAATTAATTTCTGAGAACGCTAATAACTTTTGAACAAATTTGCCTATTGCAATGAAACTGATCTTAATAGATTCCTTGGGTTATGCCGAAAACATAGATATCAGGTTTGCCATAATCAGCCAAACTTCCTGTCCGCCGTCTTTATTTCTTTGAAAAACCTTCTTTTTCGAACTCCTCCTAGACCGTTTGTCCGATTTTCACGAAAATTGAATCGTATCATCTCCAGACCGTGCCGACTAAAAGTTATGAATTGCATGATGATAGACAAAACCGTTTTCGTATACCACAGCATCAAAGTTTAGGCATGCTGCCAAAATTACTATTTAGGCTTTATCTCTGCAATGCCTTCACATTTTGACACCAAACTTTGCATGTGTCATTGTCACCTCACTCTGACCACATCACATCTATTTCGTAACTGCGGCACCTATTGTTCGAAAGTGATAACCCATTAAATCATCTTATAAGTTAATGTTTATGTGATTTTCTTAGCCATTTGCCCAAAGTTTTCTCAAAATGCCCTTAATTGCTCCTTGCTGCAGTTGTTATGCCACTCCTTGCCATTTTGGCATATGTTGCCGCTTCTTGCGCTTGGCCCCGGTAATGGCTGCTTGCAGCTATATTTATTATTATTCTTCTTCCGACTGGGCGTCTATGGCAGCCCATAGACCGCTTTGCGGGAAAGTTGTTTTGGTTTGACATTCTGATAGAGGACAGTCCCAACATTAAATACACCAATTTTGGTGTCTCTAACTCATTCCCTCTAGCGCCACCAACTGTCCAAAGTTTCACTTTTATTATGCTAATAACTTTTGAACCGTAAGGCCTATCAACGAAATTCTTTTTTCTTCTTGTTCCTGAGCTCATGCCGATTTGATCGCACCCTATGACGTCATTTTGCGTCATTAAAAATGGCCGCCATTTTGAATTGCCCAAAAAACCTACTTTTGCGAACTCGTCCTAGGCCGTTTGTCCGATTTTCACCAAAATCGCACCGGATCATCTCCAGGCAGTGCTGACAAAAAGTTATGGAATTCAAGTTGATTTGATTAGCCGTTTTCGATAAACGCACAAACTAATTTTACGTAGCGCTTGCGAAAACAGACGTAAGGCTGTATCTCCGCAACGCTTCATCGTATTCAGACCAAACTTGGTACGTGTTGTCACAAGCATGACCTGAGGCTACATGCAGCGTTTCGGCGCAGCGCCACCTAGTGGTCCGGAGATATGAAAAATGGCTATTTTTGCTCGTAACTTCTGAACGGTTTGTCCAAAAATCAAAAACTTGGTCTCGTTAAATTCAGGGCGTCATGCCGAGTCGACTGATATCAAATTTATCCAGATCGGCCATTTTGGCTGTCGGCCATTTTGAATTATGTGCTAAAATGCTGTATTTTTTGAACGCATGAACAAATTGTTACGAAACTCGGTATGGTTCATCAGTACGATGCCCTAAAGGAGCCTGAGAAGTTTCGAACCAGCGCCACCTAGTGGTGAACTTTTTTTTTCAAACGCTTATAACTTTGGGTGTGGTACACTTATTTTCACGGGAGTCATCTTTTTGAGGTCCTGAATCGTTGCCGAGTCCAACGATACCAAACATGTTGGATTTCGTCTTACGGTTGGTGTAGCGTAGCGATTTAGCGCGAAAAAAACACTTGGCGATATCTTCGAAACCGCTCTTCCGATCGAGACGAAACCACCGCCAGAAACACGGAATCATAGCTCGTTAACTATATGCTAATGCCCAAATGCGAAAATATTGATAGTAAGGGGTAGTAAAATTCAAACAAAGTCATGTGTCGGTCTGCAAAAACAGACGTAAGGCTGTATCTCCGCAACGCTTCATCCTATTCAGACCAAACTTGGTACATATAATCACAAGCATGACCTGAGGCTACATGCAGCGTTTCGGCGCAGCGCCACCTAGTGGTCCGGAGATATGAAAAATGGATGTTTTTGCTCGTAACTTCTGAACGGTTTGTCCAAAAATCATAAACTCGCTCTCGTTAGATTCAGGGCGTCATGCCGATTCGACTGATATCCAAGTTTCCCAGATCGGCCATTTTGGCTGTCGGCCATTTTGAATGATGTGCTAAAATGCTGTATTTTTTGAACGCATGAACGAATTGTTACGAAACTCGATATGGTTCATCAGTACGATAACCTAAAGGAGTCTGAGAAGTTTCGAAACAGCGCCACCTAGTGGTGAACTTTTTTTTTTCAAACGCTTGAAACTTTGGGTGTGGTACACTAATTTTCACTGGAGTCATCTTTTTGAGGTCCTGAATCGTTGCCGAGTCCAACGATACCAAACATGTTGGATTTCGTCTTACGGTTGGTGTAGCGTAGCGATTTAGCGCGAAAAAAACACTTGCCGATATCTTCGAAACCGCTGTTCCGATCGAGACGAAACCACCACCAGAAACACGGAATCATAGCTTGTTAACTAATCACTAATGCCCAAATGCGAAAATATTGATAGTAAGGGGTAGTAAAATTCAAACAAAGTCATGTGTCGGTCATTTTTTATGTGTTCTTTCATATAAATGTTTATAACTCGGAAGCGAATTGAGATATTTTCACCAAAATTGAAAGACATATGTATGGGCTCACTCTGAGGACACATGAAAAAAATTGTGGGACTGAGCCTCTTGGTGGCGCTATAATAGAACAAAACGTCAAATTCCCATTGACTTCAATACAGTTTTGTGATTTAAATGCTATATTAAACAAATGCATTGGTGTAAAATTACGAAACTCAGTTTGTGCCATAAGCAGCATGCCCCGAAGGTACTAAAAAGATTTTGAGACAGCGCCACCTGTTGGTCAAATGTTATAATTAATTTCTGAAAATGCTAATATCTTTTGAATAAATTTGCCTATTGCAATGAAACTGATCTTAATAGATTCCTTGGGTTATGCCGAAAACATAGATATCAGGTTTTCCATAATCAGCCAAACTTCCTGTCCGTCATCTTTATTTCTTTGAAAAACCTTCTTTTTCGAACTCCTCCTAGACCGTGTGTCCGATTATCACGAAAATTGAATCGTATCATCTCCAGACCGTGCCGACTAAAAGTTATGGATTGCGTGACGATAGACAAAACCGTTTTTGTATACCACAGCATCAAAGTTGAGGCATGCTGCCAAAATGACTATTTAGGCTTTATCTCTGCAATGCCTTCACATTTTGACACCAAACTTTGCATGTGTCATTGTCACCTCACTCTCACCACATCACATCTATTTCGTAACTGCGCCACCTATTGTTCGAAAGTGATAAGCCATTAAATCATCTTATAAGTCAATGTTTATGTGATTTTTTTAGCCATTTGCCCAAAGTTTTCTCAAAATGCCCTTAATTGCTCCTTGCTGCAGTTGTTATGCCACTCCTTGCCATTTTGGCATATGTTGCCGCTTCTTGCGCTTGGCCCCGGTAATGGCTGCTTGCAGCTATATTTAGGGGCCAAGCACCGAAGGTGCGAGGCACCTATTGTATCTGTTCCGGTTCTTATTATTATTATTATTATTATTATTAGGGGCCAAGCACCGAAGGTGCGAGGCACCTATTGTATCTGTTCCGGTTCTTATTATTATTATTATTATTATTATTATTATTCTTCTTCCGACTGGGCGTCTATGGCAGCCCATAGACCGCTTTGCGGGAAAGTTGTTTTGGTTTGACATTCTGATAGAGGACAGTCCCACCATTAAATACACCAATTTTGGTGTCTTTAACTCATTCCCTCTAGCGCCACCAACTGTCCAAAGTTTCACTTTTATTATGCTAATAACTTTTGAACCGTAAGGCCTATCAACGAAATTCTTTTTTCCTCTTGTTCCTGAGCTCATGCTTATTTGATTGCACCCTATGACGTCATTTTGCGTCATTAAAAATGGCCGCCATTTTGAATTGTCCAAAAAACCTACTTTTGCGAACTCGTCCTAGGCCGTTTGTCCGATTTTCACCAAAATTGCACCGGATCATCTCCAGGCAGTGCTGACAAAAAGTTATGGAATTCAAGTTGATTCGATTAGCCGTTTTCGATAAACGCACAAACAAATTTTATGTAGCGCTTGCAAAAACAGACGTAAGGCTGTATCTCCGCAACGCTTCATCATATTCAGACCAAACTTGGTACGTGTCGTCACAAGCATGACCTGAGGCTACATGCAGCGTTTCAGCGCAGCGCCACCTAGTGGTCCGGAGATATGAAAAATGGCTATTTTTGCTCGTAACTTCTGAACGGTTTGTCCAAAAATCATAAACTTGGTCTCGTTAGATTCAGGGCGTCATGCCGAGTCGACTGATATCAAATTTATCCAGATCGGCCATTTTGGCTGTCAGTCATTTTGAATTATGTGCTAAAATGCTGTATTTTTTGAACGCATGAACGAATTGTTACGAAACTCGGTATGGTTCATCAGTACGATGCCCTAAAGGAGCCTGAGAAGTTTCGAAACAGCGCCACCTAGTGGTGAACTTTTTTTTTCAAACGCTTATAACTTTGGGTGTGGTACACTTATTTTCAAGGGAGTCATCTTTTTGAGGTCCTGAATCGTTGTCGAGTCCAACGATACCAAATATGTTAGGTTTCGTCTTACGGTTGGTGTAGCGTAGCGATTTAGCGCAAAAAAAACACTTGGCGATATCTTCGAAACCGCTGTTCCGATCGAGACGAAACCACCGCCAGAAACACGGAATCATAGCTCGTTAACTATACGTTAATGCCCAAATGCGAAAATATTGATAGTAAGGGGTAGTAAAATTCAAACAAAGTCATGTGTCGGTCATTTTTTACGTGTTTCTTCAAATAAATGTTTATAACTCGGAAGCGAATTGAGATATTTGCACCAAAATTGACACACATATGTATGGGGTCACTCTGAGGACACATAAAAAAAATTGTAAGACTGAGCCTCTTGGTGGCGCTATAATAGAACAAAACGTGAAATTCCCATTGACTTCAATACAGTTTTGTGAAATACAATGCTATACTAAACAAATGCTTTGGTCTAACATTACGAAACTAAGTGTGTGCCATAATCAGCATGCCCTGAAGGTACTGAAAAGATTTTGAGACAGCGCCACCTGTTGGTCAAAAGTTCTAATTAATTTCTGAGAACGCTAATAACTTTTGAACAAATTTGCCTATTGCAATGAAACTGATCTTAATAGATTCCTTGGGTTATGCCGAAAACATAGATATCAGGTTTGCCATAATCAGCCAAACTTCCTGTCCGCCGTCATTATTTCTTTGAAAAACCTTCTTTTTCGAACTCCTCCTAGACCGTTTGTCCGATTTTCACGAAAAGTGAATCGTATCATCTCCAGACCGTGCCGACTAAAAGTTATGAATTGCATGATGATAGACAAAACCGTTTTCGTATACCACAGCATTAAAATTTAGGCATGCTGCCAAAATTACTATTTAGGCTTTCTCTCTGCAATGCCTTCACATTTTGACACCAAACTTTGCATGTGTCATTGTCACCTCACTCTGACCACATCACATCTATTTCGTAACTGCGGCACCTATTGTTCGAAAGTGATAACCCATTAAGTCATCTTATAAGTTAATGTTTATGTGATTTTCTTAGCCATTTGCCCAAAGTTCTCTCAAAATGCCCTTAATTGCTCCTTGCTGCAGTTGGTCTGCCACTCCTTGCCATTTTGGCATATGTTGCCGCTTCTTGCGCTTGGCCCCGGTAATGGCTGCTTGCAGCTATATTTATTATTATTATTCTTCTTCCGACTGGGCGTCTATGGCAGCCCATAGACCGCTTTGCGGGAAAGTTGTTTTGGTTTGACATTCTGATAGAGGACAGTCCCACCATTAAATACACCAATTTTGGTGTCTCTAACTCATTCCCTCTAGCGCCACCAACTGTCCAAAGTTTCACTTTTATTATGCTAATAACGTTTGAACCGTAAGGCCTATCAACGAAATTCTTTTTTCTTCTTGTTCCTGAGCTCATGCCGATTTGATTGCACCCTATGACGTCATTTTGCGTCATTAAAAATGGCCGCCATTTTGAATTGTCCAAAAAACCTACTTTTGCGAACTCGTCCTAGGCCGTTTGTCCGATTTTCACCAAAATTGCACCGGATCATCTCCAGGCAGTGTTGACAAAAAGTTATGGAATTCAAGTTGATTCGCTTAGCCGTTTTCGATAAACGCACAAACTAATTTTACGTAGCGCTTGCGAAAACAGACGTAAGGCTGTATCTCCGCAACGCTTCATCGTATTCAGACCAAACTTGGTACGTGTCGTCACAAGCATGACCTGAGGCTACATGCAGCGTTTCAGCGCAGCGCCACCTAGTGGTCCGGAGATATGAAAAATGTCTATTTTTGCTCGTAACTTCTGAACGGTTTGTCCAAAAATCATAAACTTGGTCTCGTTAGATTCAGGGCGTCATGCCGAGTCGACTGATATCAAATTTATCCAGATCGGCCATTTTGGCTGTCGGCCATTTTGAATTATGTGCTAAAATGCTGTATTTTTTGAACGCATGAACGAATTGTTACGAAACTCGGTATGGTTCATCAGTACGATGCCCTAAAGGAGCCTGAGAAGTTTCGAAACAGCGCCACCTAGTGGTGAACTTTTTTTTTCAAACGCTTATAACTTGGGTGTGGTACACTTATTTTCAAGGGAGTCATGTTTTTGAGGTCCTGAATCGTTGCCGAGTCCAACGATACCAAATATGTTAGGTATCGTCTTACGGTTGGTGTAGCGTAGCGATTTAGCGCGAAAAAAACACTTGGTGATATCTTCGAAACCGCTGTTCCGATCGAGACGAAACCACCGCCAGAAACACGGAATCATAGCTTGTTAACTATACACTAATGCCCAAATGCGAAAATATTGATAGTAAGGGGTAGTAAAATTCAAACAAAGTCATGTGTCAGTCATTTTTTACGTGTTTCTTCAAATAAATGTTTATAACTCGGAAGCGAATTGAGATATTTTCACCAAAATTGACACACATATGTATGGGGTCACTCTGAGGACACATAAAAAAAATTGTAAGACTGAGCCTCTTGGTGGCGCTATAATAGAACAAAACGTGAAATTCCCATTGACTTCAATACAGTTTTGTGAAATACAATGCTATACTAAACAAATGCTTTGGTCTAACATTACGAAACTAAGTGTGTGCCATAATCAGCATGCCCTGAAGGTACTGAAAAGATTTTGAGACAGCGCCACCTGTTGGTCAAAAGTTATAATTAATTTCTGAGAACGCTAATAACTTTTGAACAAATTTGCCTATTGCAATGAAACTGATCTTAATAGATTCCTTGGGTTATGCTGAAAACATAGATATCAGGTTTGCCATAATCAGCCAAATTTCCTGTCCGCCGTCTTTATTTCTTTGAAAAACCTTCTTTTTCGAACTCCTCCTAGACCGTTTGTCCGCTTTTCACGAAAATTGAATCGTATCATCTCCAGACCGTGCCGACTAAAAGTTATGAATTGCATGATGATAGACAAAACCGTTTTCGTATACCACAGCATCAAAGTTTAGGCATGCTGCCAAAATTACTATTTAGGCTTTATCTCTGCAATGCCTTCACATTTTGACACCAAACTTTGCATGTATCATTGTCACCTCACTCTGACCACATCACATCTATTTCGTAACTGCGCCACCTATTGTTCGAAAGTGATAACCCATTAAATCATCTTATAAGTTAATGTTTATGTGATTTTCTTAGCCATTTGCCCAAAGTTCTCTCAAAATGCCCTTAATTGCTCCTTGCTGCAGTTGGTCTGCCACTCCTTGCCATTTTGGCATATGTTGCCGCTTCTTGCGCTTGGCCCCGGTAATGGCTGCTTGCAGCTATATTTATTATTATTCTTCTTCCGACTGGGCGTCTATGGCAGCCCATAGACCGCTTTGCGGGAAAGTTGTTTTGGTTTGACATTCTGATAGAGGACAGTCCCACCATTAAATACACCAATTTTGGTGTCTCTAACTCATTCCCTCTAGCGCCACCAACTGTCCAAAGTTTCACTTTTATTATGCTAATAACGTTTGAACCGTAAGGCCTATCAACGAAATTCTTTTTTCCTCTTGTTCCTGAGCTCATACCGATTTGATCGCACCCTATGACGTCATTTTGCGTCATTAAAAATGGCCGCCATTTTGAATTGTCCAAAAAACCTACTTTTGCGAACTCGTCCTAGGCCGTTTGTCCGATTTTCACCAAAATTGCACCGGATCTTCTCCAGGCAGTGCTGACAAAAAGTTATGGAATTCAAGTTGATTCGATTAGCCGTTTTTGATAAACGCACAAACTAATTTTACGTAGCGCTTGCAAAAACAGACGTAAGGCTGTATCTCCGCAACGCTTCATCGTATTCAGACCAAACTTGGTACGTGTCGTCACAAGCATGACCTGAGGCTACATGCAGCGTTTCAGCGCAGCGCCACCTAGTGGTCCGGAGATATGAAAAATGGCTATTTTTGCTCGTAACTTCTGAACGGTTTGTCCAAAAATCATAAACTTGGTCTCGTTAGATTCAGGGCGTCATGCCGAGTCGACTGATATCCAATTTTCCCAGATCGACCATTTTGGCTGTCGGCCATTTTGAATTATGTGCTAAAATGCTGTATTTTTTGAACGCATGAACGAATTGTTACGAAACTCGGTATGGTTCATCAGTACGATGCCCTAAAGGAGCCTGAGAAGTTTCGAAACAGCGCCACCTAGTGGTGAACTTTTTTTTTCAAACGCTTATAACTTTGGGTGTGATACACTTATTTTCACGGGACTCATCTTTTTGAGGTCCTGAATCGTTGCCGAGTCCAACGATACCAAATATGTTAGGTTTTGTCTTACAGTTGGTGTAGCGTAGCGATTTAGCGCGAAAAAAACACTTGGCGATATCTTCGAAACCGCTGTTCCGATCGAGACGAAACCACCGCCAGAAACACGGAATCATAGCTTGTTAACTACACGCTAATGCCCAAATGCGAAAATATTGATAGTAAGGGGTAGTAAAATTCAAACAAAGTCATGTGTCAGTCATTTTTTACGTGTTTCTTCAAATAAATGTTTATAACTCGGAAGCGAATTGAGATATTTGCACCAAAATTGACACACATATGTATGGGGTCACTCTGAGGACACATAAAAAAAATTGTAAGACTGAGCCTCTTGGTGGCGCTATAATAGAACAAAACGTAAAATTCCCATTGACTTCAATACAGTTTTGTGAAATACAATGCTATACTAAACAAATGCTTTGGTCTAACATTACGAAACTAAGTGTGTGCCATAAGCAGCATGCCCTGAAGGTACTGAAAAGATTTTGAGACAGCGCCACCTGTTGGTCAAAAGTTATAATTAATTTCTGAGAACGCTAATAACTTTTGAACAAATTTGCCTATTGCAATGAAACTGATCTTAATAGATTCCTTGGGTTATGCCGAAAACATAGATATCAGGTTTGCCATAATCAGCCAAACTTCCTGTCCGCCGTCTTTATTTCTTTGAAAAACCTTCTTTTTCGAACTCCTCCTAGACCGTTTGTCCGATTTTCACGAAAATTGAATCGTATCATCTCCAGACCGTGCCGACTAAAAGTTATGAATTGCATGATGATAGACAAAACCGTTTTCGTATACCACAGCATCAAAGTTTAGGCATGCTGCCAAAATTACTATTTAGGCTTTATCTCTGCAATGCCTTCACATTTTGACACCAAACTTTGCATGTGTCATTGTCACCTCACTCTGACCACATCACATCTATTTCGTAACTGCGGCACCTATTGTTCGAAAGTGATAACCCATTAAATCATCTTATAAGTTAATGTTTATGTGATTTTCTTAGCCATTTGCCCAAAGTTTTCTCAAAATGCCCTTAATTGCTCCTTGCTGCAGTTGTTATGCCACTCCTTGCCATTTTGGCATATGTTGCCGCTTCTTGCGCTTGGCCCCGGTAATGGCTGCTTGCAGCTATATTTATTATTATTCTTCTTCCGACTGGGCGTCTATGGCAGCCCATAGACCGCTTTGCGGGAAAGTTGTTTTGGTTTGACATTCTGATAGAGGACAGTCCCAACATTAAATACACCAATTTTGGTGTCTCTAACTCATTCCCTCTAGCGCCACCAACTGTCCAAAGTTTCACTTTTATTATGCTAATAACTTTTGAACCGTAAGGCCTATCAACGAAATTCTTTTTTCTTCTTGTTCCTGAGCTCATGCCGATTTGATCGCACCCTATGACGTCATTTTGCGTCATTAAAAATGGCCGCCATTTTGAATTGCCCAAAAAACCTACTTTTGCGAACTCGTCCTAGGCCGTTTGTCCGATTTTCACCAAAATCGCACCGGATCATCTCCAGGCAGTGCTGACAAAAAGTTATGGAATTCAAGTTGATTTGATTAGCCGTTTTCGATAAACGCACAAACTAATTTTACGTAGCGCTTGCGAAAACAGACGTAAGGCTGTATCTCCGCAACGCTTCATCGTATTCAGACCAAACTTGGTACGTGTTGTCACAAGCATGACCTGAGGCTACATGCAGCGTTTCGGCGCAGCGCCACCTAGTGGTCCGGAGATATGAAAAATGGCTATTTTTGCTCGTAACTTCTGAACGGTTTGTCCAAAAATCAAAAACTTGGTCTCGTTAAATTCAGGGCGTCATGCCGAGTCGACTGATATCAAATTTATCCAGATCGGCCATTTTGGCTGTCGGCCATTTTGAATTATGTGCTAAAATGCTGTATTTTTTGAACGCATGAACAAATTGTTACGAAACTCGGTATGGTTCATCAGTACGATGCCCTAAAGGAGCCTGAGAAGTTTCGAACCAGCGCCACCTAGTGGTGAACTTTTTTTTTCAAACGCTTATAACTTTGGGTGTGGTACACTTATTTTCACGGGAGTCATCTTTTTGAGGTCCTGAATCGTTGCCGAGTCCAACGATACCAAACATGTTGGATTTCGTCTTACGGTTGGTGTAGCGTAGCGATTTAGCGCGAAAAAAACACTTGGCGATATCTTCGAAACCGCTCTTCCGATCGAGACGAAACCACCGCCAGAAACACGGAATCATAGCTCGTTAACTATATGCTAATGCCCAAATGCGAAAATATTGATAGTAAGGGGTAGTAAAATTCAAACAAAGTCATGTGTCGGTCTGCAAAAACAGACGTAAGGCTGTATCTCCGCAACGCTTCATCCTATTCAGACCAAACTTGGTACATATAATCACAAGCATGACCTGAGGCTACATGCAGCGTTTCGGCGCAGCGCCACCTAGTGGTCCGGAGATATGAAAAATGGATGTTTTTGCTCGTAACTTCTGAACGGTTTGTCCAAAAATCATAAACTCGCTCTCGTTAGATTCAGGGCGTCATGCCGATTCGACTGATATCCAAGTTTCCCAGATCGGCCATTTTGGCTGTCGGCCATTTTGAATGATGTGCTAAAATGCTGTATTTTTTGAACGCATGAACGAATTGTTACGAAACTCGATATGGTTCATCAGTACGATAACCTAAAGGAGTCTGAGAAGTTTCGAAACAGCGCCACCTAGTGGTGAACTTTTTTTTTTCAAACGCTTGAAACTTTGGGTGTGGTACACTAATTTTCACTGGAGTCATCTTTTTGAGGTCCTGAATCGTTGCCGAGTCCAACGATACCAAACATGTTGGATTTCGTCTTACGGTTGGTGTAGCGTAGCGATTTAGCGCGAAAAAAACACTTGCCGATATCTTCGAAACCGCTGTTCCGATCGAGACGAAACCACCACCAGAAACACGGAATCATAGCTTGTTAACTAATCACTAATGCCCAAATGCGAAAATATTGATAGTAAGGGGTAGTAAAATTCAAACAAAGTCATGTGTCGGTCATTTTTTATGTGTTCTTTCATATAAATGTTTATAACTCGGAAGCGAATTGAGATATTTTCACCAAAATTGAAAGACATATGTATGGGCTCACTCTGAGGACACATGAAAAAAATTGTGGGACTGAGCCTCTTGGTGGCGCTATAATAGAACAAAACGTCAAATTCCCATTGACTTCAATACAGTTTTGTGATTTAAATGCTATATTAAACAAATGCATTGGTGTAAAATTACGAAACTCAGTTTGTGCCATAAGCAGCATGCCCCGAAATTTTGGTGTCTCTAACTCATTCCCTCTAGCGCCACCAACTGTCCAAAGTTTCACTTTTATTATGCTAATAACTTTTGAACCGTAAGGCCTATCAACGAAATTCTTTTTTCTTCTTGTTCCTGAGCTCATGCCGATTTGATCGCACCCTATGACGTCATTTTGCGTCATTAAAAATGGCCGCCATTTTGAATTGCCCAAAAAACCTACTTTTGCGAACTCGTCCTAGGCCGTTTGTCCGATTTTCACCAAAATCGCACCGGATCATCTCCAGGCAGTGCTGACAAAAAGTTATGGAATTCAAGTTGATTTGATTAGCCGTTTTCGATAAACGCACAAACTAATTTTACGTAGCGCTTGCGAAAACAGACGTAAGGCTGTATCTCCGCAACGCTTCATCGTATTCAGACCAAACTTGGTACGTGTTGTCACAAGCATGACCTGAGGCTACATGCAGCGTTTCGGCGCAGCGCCACCTAGTGGTCCGGAGATATGAAAAATGGCTATTTTTGCTCGTAACTTCTGAACGGTTTGTCCAAAAATCAAAAACTTGGTCTCGTTAAATTCAGGGCGTCATGCCGAGTCGACTGATATCAAATTTATCCAGATCGGCCATTTTGGCTGTCGGCCATTTTGAATTATGTGCTAAAATGCTGTATTTTTTGAACGCATGAACAAATTGTTACGAAACTCGGTATGGTTCATCAGTACGATGCCCTAAAGGAGCCTGAGAAGTTTCGAACCAGCGCCACCTAGTGGTGAACTTTTTTTTTCAAACGCTTATAACTTTGGGTGTGGTACACTTATTTTCACGGGAGTCATCTTTTTGAGGTCCTGAATCGTTGCCGAGTCCAACGATACCAAACATGTTGGATTTCGTCTTACGGTTGGTGTAGCGTAGCGATTTAGCGCGAAAAAAACACTTGGCGATATCTTCGAAACCGCTCTTCCGATCGAGACGAAACCACCGCCAGAAACACGGAATCATAGCTCGTTAACTATATGCTAATGCCCAAATGCGAAAATATTGATAGTAAGGGGTAGTAAAATTCAAACAAAGTCATGTGTCGGTCTGCAAAAACAGACGTAAGGCTGTATCTCCGCAACGCTTCATCCTATTCAGACCAAACTTGGTACATATAATCACAAGCATGACCTGAGGCTACATGCAGCGTTTCGGCGCAGCGCCACCTAGTGGTCCGGAGATATGAAAAATGGATGTTTTTGCTCGTAACTTCTGAACGGTTTGTCCAAAAATCATAAACTCGCTCTCGTTAGATTCAGGGCGTCATGCCGATTCGACTGATATCCAAGTTTCCCAGATCGGCCATTTTGGCTGTCGGCCATTTTGAATGATGTGCTAAAATGCTGTATTTTTTGAACGCATGAACGAATTGTTACGAAACTCGATATGGTTCATCAGTACGATAACCTAAAGGAGTCTGAGAAGTTTCGAAACAGCGCCACCTAGTGGTGAACTTTTTTTTTTCAAACGCTTGAAACTTTGGGTGTGGTACACTAATTTTCACTGGAGTCATCTTTTTGAGGTCCTGAATCGTTGCCGAGTCCAACGATACCAAACATGTTGGATTTCGTCTTACGGTTGGTGTAGCGTAGCGATTTAGCGCGAAAAAAACACTTGCCGATATCTTCGAAACCGCTGTTCCGATCGAGACGAAACCACCACCAGAAACACGGAATCATAGCTTGTTAACTAATCACTAATGCCCAAATGCGAAAATATTGATAGTAAGGGGTAGTAAAATTCAAACAAAGTCATGTGTCGGTCATTTTTTATGTGTTCTTTCATATAAATGTTTATAACTCGGAAGCGAATTGAGATATTTTCACCAAAATTGAAAGACATATGTATGGGCTCACTCTGAGGACACATGAAAAAAATTGTGGGACTGAGCCTCTTGGTGGCGCTATAATAGAACAAAACGTCAAATTCCCATTGACTTCAATACAGTTTTGTGATTTAAATGCTATATTAAACAAATGCATTGGTGTAAAATTACGAAACTCAGTTTGTGCCATAAGCAGCATGCCCCGAAGGTACTAAAAAGATTTTGAGACAGCGCCACCTGTTGGTCAAATGTTATAATTAATTTCTGAAAATGCTAATATCTTTTGAATAAATTTGCCTATTGCAATGAAACTGATCTTAATAGATTCCTTGGGTTATGCCGAAAACATAGATATCAGGTTTTCCATAATCAGCCAAACTTCCTGTCCGTCATCTTTATTTCTTTGAAAAACCTTCTTTTTCGAACTCCTCCTAGACCGTGTGTCCGATTATCACGAAAATTGAATCGTATCATCTCCAGACCGTGCCGACTAAAAGTTATGGATTGCGTGACGATAGACAAAACCGTTTTTGTATACCACAGCATCAAAGTTGAGGCATGCTGCCAAAATGACTATTTAGGCTTTATCTCTGCAATGCCTTCACATTTTGACACCAAACTTTGCATGTGTCATTGTCACCTCACTCTCACCACATCACATCTATTTCGTAACTGCGCCACCTATTGTTCGAAAGTGATAAGCCATTAAATCATCTTATAAGTCAATGTTTATGTGATTTTTTTAGCCATTTGCCCAAAGTTTTCTCAAAATGCCCTTAATTGCTCCTTGCTGCAGTTGTTATGCCACTCCTTGCCATTTTGGCATATGTTGCCGCTTCTTGCGCTTGGCCCCGGTAATGGCTGCTTGCAGCTATATTTAGGGGCCAAGCACCGAAGGTGCGAGGCACCTATTGTATCTGTTCCGGTTCTTATTATTATTATTATTATTATTATTAGGGGCCAAGCACCGAAGGTGCGAGGCACCTATTGTATCTGTTCCGGTTCTTATTAGGGGCCAAGCACCGAAGGTGCGAGGCACCTATTGTATCTGTTCCGGTTCTTATTATTATTATTATTATTATTATTATTATTATTATTCTTCTTCCGACTGGGCGTCTATGGCAGCCCATAGACCGCTTTGCGGGAAAGTTGTTTTGGTTTGACATTCTGATAGAGGACAGTCCCACCATTAAATACACCAATTTTGGTGTCTCTTACTCATTCCCTCTAGCGCCACCAACTGTCCAAAGTTTCACTTTTATTATGCTAATAACGTTTGAACCGTAAGGCCTATCAACGAAATTCTTTTTTCCTCTTGTTCCTGAGCTGATGCCAATTTGATCGCACCCTATGACGTCATTTTGCGTCATAAAAAATGGCCGCCATTTTGAATTGTCCAAAAAACCTACTTTTGCGAACTCGTCCTAGGCCGTTTGTCCGATTTTCACCAAAATCGCAACGGATCATCTCCAGGCAGTGCTGACAAAAAGTTATGGAATTCAAGTTGATTCGATTAGCCGTTTTCGATAAACGCACAAACTAATTTTACGTAGCGCTTGCGAAAACAGACGTAAGGCTGTATCTCCGCAACGCTTCATCGTATTCAGACCAAACTTGGTACGTTTTGTCACAAGCATGACCTGAGACTACATGCAGCGTTTCGGCGCAGCGCCACCTAGTGGTCCGGAGATATGAAAAATGGCTATTTTTGCTCGTAACTTCTGAACGGTTTGTCCAAAAATCATAAACTTGATCTCGTTAGATTCAGGGCGTCATGCCGAGTCGACTGATATCCAATTTTCCCAGATCGACCATTTTGGCTGTCGGCCATTTTGAATTATGTGCTAAAATGCTGTATTTTTTGAACGCATGAACGAATTGTTACGAAACTCGGTATGGTTCATCAGTACGATGCCTTAAAGGAGCCTGAGAAGTTTCGAAACAGCGCCACCTAGTGGTGAACTTTTTTTTTTAAACGCTTATAACTTTGGGTGTGATACACTTATTTTCACGGGAGTCATCTTTTTGAGGTCCTGAATCGTTGCCGAGTCCAACGATACCAAATATGTTGGGTTTCGTCTTACGGTTGGTGTAGCGTAGCGATTTAGCGCGAAAAAAACACTTGGCGATATCTTCGAAACCGCTGTTCCGATCGAGACGAAACCACCGCCAGAAACACGGAATCATAGCTTGTTAACTAAACGCTAATGCCCAAATGCGAAAATATTGATAGTAAGGGGTAGTAAAATTCAAACAAAGTCATGTGTCAGTCATTTTTTACGTGTTTCTTCAAATAAATGTTTATAAATCGGAAGCGAATTGAGATATTTGCACCAAAATTGACACACATATGTATGGGGTCACTCTGAGGACACATAAAAAAAATTGTAAGACTGAGCCTCTTGGTGGCGCTATAATAGAACAAAACGTGAAATTCCCATTGACTTCAATACAGTTTTGTGAAATACAATGCTATACTAAACAAATGCTTTGGTCTAACAGTATGAAACTAAGTGTGTGCCATAATCAGCATGCCCTGAAGGTACTGAAAAGATTTTGAGACAGCGCCACCTGTTGGTCAAAAGTTATAATTAATTTCTGAGAACGCTAATAACTTTCGAACAAATTTGCCTATTGCAATGAAACTGATCTTAATAGATTCCTTGGGTTATGCCGAAAACATAGATATCAGGTTTGCCATAATCAGCCAAACTTCCTGTCCGCCGTCTTTATTTCTTTGAAAAACCTTCTTTTTCGAACTCCTCCTAGACCGTTTGTCCGATTTTCACGAAAATTGAATCGTATCATCTCCAGACCGTGCCGACTAAAAGTTATGAATTGCATGATGATAGACAAAACCGTTTTCGTATACCACAGCATCAAAATTTAGGCATGCTGCCAAAATACTATTTAGGCTTTATCTCTGCAATGCCTTCACATTTTGACACCAAACTTTGCATGTGTCATTGTCACCTCACTCTGACCACATCACATCTATTTCGTAACTGCGGCACCTATTGTTCGAAAGTGATAACCCATTAAATCATCTTATAAGTTAATGTTTATGTGATTTTCTTAGCCATTTGCCCAAAGTTCTCTCAAAATGCCCTTAATTGCTCCTTGCTGCAGTTGGTCTGCCACTCCTTGCCATTTTGGCATATGTTGCCGCTTCTTGCGCTTGGCCCCGGTAATGGCTGCTTGCAGCTATATTTATTATTATTATTATTCTTCTTCCGACTGGGCGTCTATGGCAGCCCATAGACCGCTTTGCGGGAAAGTTGTTTTGGTTTGACATTCTGATAGAGGACAGTCCCACCATTAAATACACCAATTTTGGTGTCTCTAACTCATTCCCTCTAGCGCCACCAACTGTCCAAAGTTTCACTTTTATTATGCTAATAACGTTTGAACCGTAAGGCCTATCAACGAAATTCTTTTTTCCTCTTGTTCCTGAGCTCATACCGATTTGATCGCACCCTATGACGTCATTTTGCGTCATAAAAAATGGCCGCCATTTTGAATTGTCCAAAAAACCTACTTTTGCGAACTCGTCCTAGGCCGTTTGTCCGATTTTCATCAAAATCGCACCGGATCATCTCCAGGCAGTGCTGACAAAAAGTTATGGAATTCAAGTTGATTCGCTTAGCCGTTTTCGATAAACGCACAAACTAATTTTACGTAGTGCTTGCGAAAACAGACGTAAGGCTGTATCTCCGCAACGCTTCATCGTATTCAGACCAAACTTGGTACGTGTCGTCACAAGTATGACCTGAGGCTACATGCAGCGTTTCGGCGCAGCGCCACCTAGTGGTCCGGAGATATGAAAAATGGCTATTTTTGCTCGTAACTTCTGAACGGTTTGTCCAAAAATCATAAACTTGGTCTCGTTAGATTCAGGGCGTCATGCCGAGTCGACTGATATCCAATTTTCCCAGATCGACCATTTTGGCTGTCGGCCATTTTGAATGATGTGCTAAAATGCTGTATTTTTTGAACGCATGAACGAATTGTTACGAAACTCGGTATGGTTCATCAGTACGATGCCCTAAAGGAGCCTGAGAAGTTTCGAAACAGCGCCACCTAGTGGTGAACTTTTTTTTTCAAACGCTTATAACTTTGGGTGTGATATACTTATTTTCACGGGAGTCATCTTTTTGAGGTCCTGAATCGTTGCCGAGTCCAACGATACCAAGTATGTTGGGTTTCGTCTTACGGTTGGTGTAGCGTAGCGATTTAGCGCGAAAAAAACACTTGGCGATATCTTCGAAACCGCTGTTCCGATCGAGACGAAACCACCGCCAGAAACACGCAATCATAGCTCGTTAACTATACGCTAATGCCCAAATGCGAAAATATTGATAGTAAGGGGTAGTAAAATTCAAACAAAGACATGTGTCGGTCATTTTTTATGTGTTCTTTCATATAAATGTTTATAACTCGGAAGCGAATTGAGATATTTTCACCAAAATTGACAGACATATGTATGGGCTCACTCTGAGGACACATGAAAAAAATTGTGGGACTGAGCCACTTGGTGGCGCTATAATAGAACAAAACGTGAAATTCCCATTGACTTCAATACAGTTTTGTGATTTAAATGCTATATTAAACAAATGCATTGGTGTAATATTACGAAACTCAGTTTGTGCCATAAGCAGCATGCCCCGAAGGTACTCAAAAGATTTTGAGACAGCGCCACCTGTTGGTCAAATGTTATAATTAATTTCTGAAAATGCTAATATCTTTTGAATAAATTTGCCTATTGCAATGAAACTGATCTTAATAGATTCCTTGGGTTATGCCGAAAACATAGATATCAGGTTTTCCATAATCAGCCAAACTTCCTGTCCGCCATCTTTATTTCTTTGAAAAACCTTCTTTTTCGAACTCCTCCTAGACCGTGTGTCCGATTATCACGAAAATTGAATCGTATCATCTCCAGACCGTGCCGACTAAAAGTTATGGATTGCGTGACGATAGACAAAACCGTTTTGGGCGTCTATGGCAGCCCATAGACCGCTTTGCGGGAAAGTTGTTTTGGTTTGACATTCTGATAGAGGACAGTCCCACCATTAAATACACCAATTTTGGTGTCTCTAACTCATTCCCTCTAGCGCCACCAACTGTCCAAAGTTTCACTTTTATTATGCTAATAACGTTTGAACCGTAAGGCCTATCAACGAAATTCTTTTTTCCTCTTGTTCCTGAGCTCATACCGATTTGATCGCACCCTATGACGTCATTTTGCGTCATTAAAAATGGCCGCCATTTTGAATTGTCCAAAAAACCTACTTTTGCGAACTCGTCCTAGGCCGTTTGTCCGATTTTCACCAAAATTGCACCGGATCTTCTCCAGGCAGTGCTGACAAAAAGTTATGGAATTCAAGTTGATTCGATTAGCCGTTTTTGATAAACGCACAAACTAATTTTACGTAGCGCTTGCAAAAACAGACGTAAGGCTGTATCTCCGCAACGCTTCATCGTATTCAGACCAAACTTGGTACGTGTCGTCACAAGCATGACCTGAGGCTACATGCAGCGTTTCAGCGCAGCGCCACCTAGTGGTCCGGAGATATGAAAAATGGCTATTTTTGCTCGTAACTTCTGAACGGTTTGTCCAAAAATCATAAACTTGGTCTCGTTAGATTCAGGGCGTCATGCCGAGTCGACTGATATCCAATTTTCCCAGATCGGCCATTTTGGCTGTCGGCCATTTTGAATTATGTGCTAAAATGCTGTATTTTTTGAACGCATGAACGAATTGTTACGAAACTCAGTATGGTTCATCAGTACGATGCCCTAAAGGAGCCTGAGAAGTTTCGAAACAGCGCCACCTAGTGGTAAACTTTTTTTTTCAAACGCTTATAACTTTGGGTGTGATATACTTATTTTCACGGGAGTCATCTTTTTGAGGTCCTGAATCGTTGCCGAGTCCAACGATACCAAGTATGTTGGGTTTCGTCTTACGGTTGGTGTAGCGTAGCGATTTAGCGCGAAAAAAACACTTGGCGATATCTTCGAAACCGCTGTTCCGATCGAGACGAAACCACCGCCAGAAACACGCAATCATAGCTCGTTAACTATACGCTAATGCCCAAATGCGAAAATATTGATAGTAAGGGGTAGTAAAATTCAAACAAAGACATGTGTCGGTCATTTTTTATGTGTTCTTTCATATAAATGTTTATAACTCGGAAGCGAATTGAGATATTTTCACCAAAATTGACAGACATATGTATGGGCTCACTCTGAGGACACATGAAAAAAATTGTGGGACTGAGCCACTTGGTGGCGCTATAATAGAACAAAACGTGAAATTCCCATTGACTTCAATACAGTTTTGTGATTTAAATGCTATATTAAACAAATGCATTGGTGTAATATTACGAAACTCAGTTTGTGCCATAAGCAGCATGCCCCGAAGGTACTCAAAAGATTTTGAGACAGCGCCACCTGTTGGTCAAATGTTATAATTAATTTCTGAAAATGCTAATATCTTTTGAATAAATTTGCCTATTGCAATGAAACTGATCTTAATAGATTCCTTGGGTTATGCCGAAAACATAGATATCAGGTTTTCCATAATCAGCCAAACTTCCTGTCCGCCATCTTTATTTCTTTGAAAAACCTTCTTTTTCGAACTCCTCCTAGACCGTGTGTCCGATTATCACGAAAATTGAATCGTATCATCTCCAGACCGTGCCGACTAAAAGTTATGGATTGCGTGACGATAGACAAAACCGTTTTTGTATACCACAGCATCAAAGTTGAGGCATGCAGCCAAAATGACTATTTAGGCTTTATCTCTGCAATGCCTTCAGATTTTGACACCAAACTTTGCATGTGTCATTGTCACCTCACTCTCACCACATCACATCTATTTCGTAACTGCGCCACCTATTGTTCGAAAGTGATAAGCCATTAAATCATCTTATAAGTCAATGTTTATGTGATTTTTTTAGCCATTAGCCCAAAGTTTTCTCAAAATGCCCTTAATTGCTCCTTGCTGCAGTTGTTCTGCCACTCCTTGCCATTTTGGCATATGTTGCCGCTTCTTGCGCTTGGCCCCGGTAATGGCTGCTTGCAGCTATATTTAGGGGCCAAGCACCGAAGGTGCGAGGCACCTATTGTATCTGTTCCGGTTCTTATTAGGGGCCAAGCACCGAAGGTGCGGAGGCACCTATTGTATCTGTTCCGGTTCTTATTAGGGGCCAAGCACCGAAGGTGCGAGGCACCTATTGTATCTGTTCCGGTTCTTATTATTATTATTATTATTATTATTATTATTATTATTCTTCTTCCGACTGGGCGTCTATGGCAGCCCATAGACCGGTTTGCGGGAAAGTTGTTTTGGTTTGACATTCTGATAGAGGACAGTCCCACCATTAAATACACCAATTTTGGTGTCTCTAACTCATTCCCTCTAGCGCCACCAACTGTCCAAAGTTTCACTTTTATTATGCTAATAACTTTTGAACCGTAAGGCCTATCAACGAAATTCTTTTTTCCTCTTGTTCCTGAGCTCATGCCGATTTGATCGCACCCTATGACGTCATTTTGCGTCATAAAAAATGGCCGCCATTTTGAATTGTCCAAAAAACCTACTTTTGCGAACTCGTCCTAGGCCGTTTGTCCGATTTTCATCAAAATCGCACCGGATCATCTCCAGGCAGTGCTGACAAAAAGTTATGGAATTCAAGTTGATTCGCTTAGCCGTTTTCGATAAACGCACAAACTAATTTTACGTAGTGCTTGCGAAAACAGACGTAAGGCTGTATCTCCGCAACGCTTCATCGTATTCAGACCAAACTTGGTACGTGTCGTCACAAGTATGACCTGAGGCTACATGCAGCGTTTCGGCGCAGCGCCACCTAGTGGTCCGGAGATATGAAAAATGGCTATTTTTGCTCGTAACTTCTGAACGGTTTGTCCAAAAATCATAAACTTGGTCTCGTTAGATTCAGGGCGTCATGCCGAGTCGACTGATATCCAATTTTCCCAGATCGACCATTTTGGCTGTCGGCCATTTTGAATGATGTGCTAAAATGCTGTATTTTTTGAACGCATGAACGAATTGTTACGAAACTCGGTATGGTTCATCAGTACGATGCCCTAAAGGAGCCTGAGAAGTTTCGAAACAGCGCCACCTAGTGGTGAACTTTTTTTTTCAAACGCTTATAACTTTGGGTGTGATACACTTATTTTCACGGGACTCATCTTTTTGAGGTCCTGAATCGTTGCTGAGTCCAACGATACCAAATATGTTAGGTTTCGTCTTACAGTTGGTGTAGCGTAGCGATTTAGCGCGAAAAAAACACTTGGCGATATCTTCGAAACCGCTGTTCCGATCGAGACGAAACCACCGCCAGAAACACGGAATCATAGCTTGTTAACTATATGTTAATGCCCAAATGCGAAAATATTGATAGTAAGGGGTAGTAAAATTCAAACAAAGTCATGTGTCAGTCATTTTTTACGTGTTTCTTCAAATAAATGTTTATAACTCGGAAGCGAATTGAGATATTTGCACCAAAATTGACACACATATGTATGGGGTCACTCTGAGGACACATAAAAAAAATTGTAAGACTGAGCCTCTTGGTGGCGCTATAATAGAACAAAACGTAAAATTCCCATTGACTTCAATACAGTTTTGTGAAATACAATGCTATACTAAACAAATGCTTTGGTCTAACATTACGAAACTAAGTGTGTGCCATAAGCAGCATGCCCTGAAGGTACTGAAAAGATTTTGAGACAGCGCCACCTGTTGGTCAAAAGTTATAATTAATTTCTGAGAACGCTAATAACTTTTGAACAAATTTGCCTATTGCAATGAAACTGATCTTAATAGATTCCTTGGGTTATGCCGAAAACATAGATATCAGGTTTGCCATAATCAGCCAAACTTCCTGTCCGCCGTCTTTATTTCTTTGAAAAACCTTCTTTTTCGAACTCCTCCTAGACCGTTTGTCCGATTTTCACGAAAATTGAATCGTATCATCTCCAGACCGTGCCGACTAAAAGTTATGAATTGCATGATGATAGACAAAACCGTTTTCGTATACCACAGCATCAAAGTTTAGGCATGCTGCCAAAATTACTATTTAGGCTTTATCTCTGCAATGCCTTCACATTTTGACACCAAACTTTGCATGTGTCATTGTCACCTCACTCTGACCACATCACATCTATTTCGTAACTGCGGCACCTATTGTTCGAAAGTGATAACCCATTAAATCATCTTATAAGTTAATGTTTATGTGATTTTCTTAGCCATTTGCCCAAAGTTCTCTCAAAATGCCCTTAATTGCTCCTTGCTGCAGTTGGTCTGCCACTCCTTGCCATTTTGGCATATGTTGCCGCTTCTTGCGCTTGGCCCCGGTAATGGCTGCTTGCAGCTATATTTATTATTAGGGGCCAAGCACCGAAGGTGCGAGGCACCTATTGTATCTGTTCCGGTTCTTATTATTATTATTATTATTATTATTATTATTATTATTCTTCTTCCGACTGGGCGTCTATGGCAGCCCATAGACCGCTTTGCGGGAAAGTTGTTTTGGTTTGACATTCTGATAGAGGACAGTCCCACCATTAAATACACCAATTTTGGTGTCTCTAACTCATTCCCTCTAGCGCCACCAACTGTCCAAAGTTTCACTTTTATTATGCTAATAACGTTTGAACCGTAAGGCCTATCAACGAAATTCTTTTTTCTTCTTGTTCCTGAGCTCATGCCGATTTGATTGCACCCTATGACGTCATTTTGCGTCATTAAAAATGGCCGCCATTTTGAATTGTCCAAAAAACCTACTTTTGCGAACTCGTCCTAGGCCGTTTGTCCGATTTTCACCAAAATTGCACCGGATCATCTCCAGGCAGTGTTGACAAAAAGTTATGGAATTCAAGTTGATTCGCTTAGCCGTTTTCGATAAACGCACAAACTAATTTTACGTAGCGCTTGCGAAAACAGACGTAAGGCTGTATCTCCGCAACGCTTCATCGTATTCAGACCAAACTTGGTACGTGTCGTCACAAGCATGACCTGAGGCTACATGCAGCGTTTCAGCGCAGCGCCACCTAGTGGTCCGGAGATATGAAAAATGTCTATTTTTGCTCGTAACTTCTGAACGGTTTGTCCAAAAATCATAAACTTGGTCTCGTTAGATTCAGGGCGTCATGCCGAGTCGACTGATATCAAATTTATCCAGATCGGCCATTTTGGCTGTCGGCCATTTTGAATTATGTGCTAAAATGCTGTATTTTTTGAACGCATGAACGAATTGTTACGAAACTCGGTATGGTTCATCAGTACGATGCCCTAAAGGAGCCTGAGAAGTTTCGAAACAGCGCCACCTAGTGGTGAACTTTTTTTTTCAAACGCTTATAACTTGGGTGTGGTACACTTATTTTCAAGGGAGTCATGTTTTTGAGGTCCTGAATCGTTGCCGAGTCCAACGATACCAAATATGTTAGGTATCGTCTTACGGTTGGTGTAGCGTAGCGATTTAGCGCGAAAAAAACACTTGGTGATATCTTCGAAACCGCTGTTCCGATCGAGACGAAACCACCGCCAGAAACACGGAATCATAGCTTGTTAACTATACACTAATGCCCAAATGCGAAAATATTGATAGTAAGGGGTAGTAAAATTCAAACAAAGTCATGTGTCAGTCATTTTTTACGTGTTTCTTCAAATAAATGTTTATAACTCGGAAGCGAATTGAGATATTTTCACCAAAATTGACACACATATGTATGGGGTCACTCTGAGGACACATAAAAAAAATTGTAAGACTGAGCCTCTTGGTGGCGCTATAATAGAACAAAACGTGAAATTCCCATTGACTTCAATACAGTTTTGTGAAATACAATGCTATACTAAACAAATGCTTTGGTCTAACATTACGAAACTAAGTGTGTGCCATAATCAGCATGCCCTGAAGGTACTGAAAAGATTTTGAGACAGCGCCACCTGTTGGTCAAAAGTTATAATTAATTTCTGAGAACGCTAATAACTTTTGAACAAATTTGCCTATTGCAATGAAACTGATCTTAATAGATTCCTTGGGTTATGCTGAAAACATAGATATCAGGTTTGCCATAATCAGCCAAATTTCCTGTCCGCCGTCTTTATTTCTTTGAAAAACCTTCTTTTTCGAACTCCTCCTAGACCGTTTGTCCGCTTTTCACGAAAATTGAATCGTATCATCTCCAGACCGTGCCGACTAAAAGTTATGAATTGCATGATGATAGACAAAACCGTTTTCGTATACCACAGCATCAAAGTTTAGGCATGCTGCCAAAATTACTATTTAGGCTTTATCTCTGCAATGCCTTCACATTTTGACACCAAACTTTGCATGTATCATTGTCACCTCACTCTGACCACATCACATCTATTTCGTAACTGCGCCACCTATTGTTCGAAAGTGATAACCCATTAAATCATCTTATAAGTTAATGTTTATGTGATTTTCTTAGCCATTTGCCCAAAGTTCTCTCAAAATGCCCTTAATTGCTCCTTGCTGCAGTTGGTCTGCCACTCCTTGCCATTTTGGCATATGTTGCCGCTTCTTGCGCTTGGCCCCGGTAATGGCTGCTTGCAGCTATATTTATTATTATTATTCTTCTTCCGACTGGGCGTCTATGGCAGCCCATAGACCGGTTTGCGGGAAAGTTGTTTTGGTTTGACATTCTGATAGAGGACAGTCCCACCATTAAATACACCAATTTTGGTGTCTCTAACTCATTCCCTCTAGCGCCACCAACTGTCCAAAGTTTCACTTTTTTTATGCTAATAACTTTTGAACCGTAAGGCCTATCAACGAAATTCTTTTTTCCTCTTGTTCCTGAGCTCATGCCGATTTGATTGCACCCTATGACGTCATTTTGCGTCATTAAAAATGGCCGCCATTTTGAATTGTCCAAAAAACCTACTTTTGCGAACTCGTCCTAGGCCGTTTGTCCGATTTTCACCAAAATTGCACCGGATCATCTCCAGGCAGTGTTGACAAAAAGTTATGGAATTCAAGTTGATTCGATTAGCCGTTTTCGATAAACGCACAAACTAATTTTACGTAGTGCTTGCAAAAACAGACGTAAGGCTGTATCTCCGCAACGCTTCATCGTATTCAGACCAAACTTGGTATGTGTTGTCACAAGCATGACCTAAGGCTACATGCAGCGTATCGGCGCAGCGCCACCTAGTGGTCCGGAGATATGAAAAATGGCTATTTTTGCTCGTAGCTTCTGAACGGTTTGTCCAAAAATCATAAACTTGGTCTCGTTAGATTCAGGGCATCATGCCGAGTCGACTGATATCAAATTTATCCAGATCGGCCATTTTGACTGTCGGCCATTTTGAATTATGTGCTAAAATGCTGTATTTTTTGAATGCATGAACGAATTGTTACGAAACTCGGTATGGTTCATCAGTACGATGCCTTAAAGGAGCCTGAGAAGTTTCGAAACAGCGCCACCTAGTGGTGAACTTTTTTTTTCAAACGCTTATAACTTTGGGTGTGGTACACTTATTTTCACGGGAGTCATCTTTTTGAGGTCCTGAATCGTTGCCGAGTTCAACGATACCAAATATGTTGGGTTTCGTCTTACGGTTGGTGTAGCGTAGCGATTTAGCGCGAAAAAAACACTTGGCGATATCTTCGAAACCGCTGTTCCGATCGAGACGAAACCACCGCCAGAAACACGGAATCATAGCTTGTTAACTATACGCTAATGCCCAAATGAGAAAATATTGATAGTAAGGGGTAGTAAAATTCAAACAAAGTCATGTGTCAGTCATTTTTTACGTGTTTCTTCAAATAAATGTTTATAACTCGGAAGCGAATTGAGATATTTGCACCAAAATTGACACACATATGTATGGGGTCACTCTGAGGACACATAAAAAAAATTGTAAGACTGAGCCTCTTGGTGGCGCTATAATAGAACAAAACGTGAAATTCCCATTGACTTCAATACAGTTTTGTGAAATACAATGCTATACTAAACAAATGCTTTGGTCTAACATTACGAAACTAAGTGTGTGCCATAATCAGCATGCCCTGAAGGTACTGAAAAGATTTTGAGACAGCGCCACCTGTTGGTCAAAAGTTATAATTAATTTCTGAGAACGCTAATAACTTTTGAACAAATTTGCATATTGCAATGAAACTGATCTTAATAGATTCCTTGGGTTATGCCGAAAACATAGATATCAGGTTTGCCATAATCAGCCAAACTTCCTGTCCACCATCTTTATTTCTTTGAAAAAACTTCTTTTTCGAACTCCTCCTAGACCGTTTGTCCGATTTTCACGAAAATTGAATCGTATCATCTCCAGACCGTGCCGACTAAAAGTTATGAATTGCATGATGATAGACAAAACCGTTTTCGTATACCACAGCATCAAAGTTTAGGCATGCTGCCAAAATTACTATTTAGGCTTTATCTCTGCAATGCCTTCACATTTTGACACCAAACTTTGCATGTGTCATTGTCACCTCACTCTGACCACATCACATCTATTTCGTAACTGCGGCACCTATTGTTCGAAAGTGATAACCCATTAAATCATCTTATAAGTTAATGTTTATGTGATTTTCTTAGCCATTTGCCCAAAGTTCTCTCAAAATGCCCTTAATTGCTCCTTGCTGCAGTTGGTCTGCCACTCCTTGCCATTTTGGCATATGTTGCCGCTTCTTGCGCTTGGCCCCGGTAATGGCTGCTTGCAGCTATATTTATTATTATTATTATTATTATTATTCTTCCGACTGGGCGTCTATGGCAGCCCATAGACCGCTTTGCGGGAAAGTTGTTTTGGTTTGACATTCTGATAGAGGACAGTCCCACCATTAAATACACCAATTTTGGTGTCTCTAACTCATTCCCTCTAGCGCCACCAACTGTCCAAAGTTTCACTTTTATTATGCTAATAACGTTTGAACCGTAAGGCCTATCAACGAAATTCTTTTTTCCTCTTGTTCCTGAGCTCATACCGATTTGATCGCACCCTATGACGTCATTTTGCGTCATTAAAAATGGCCGCCATTTTGAATTGTCCAAAAAACCTACTTTTGCGAACTCGTCCTAGGCCGTTTGTCCGATTTTCACCAAAATTGCACCGGATCATCTCCAGGCAGTGCTGACAAAAAGTTATGGAATTCAAGTTGATTCGCTTAGCCGTTTTCGATAAACGCACAAACTAATTTTACGTAGCGCTTGCGAAAACAGACGTAAGGCTGTATCTCCGCAACGCTTCATCGTATTCAGACCAAACTTGGTATGTGTTGTCACAAGCATGACTTGAGGCTACATGCAGCGTTTCGGCGCAGCGCCACCTAGTGGTCCGGAGATATGAAAAATTGCTATTTTTACTCGTAACTTCTGAACGGTTTGTCCAAAAATCATAAACTTGGTCTCGTTAGATTCAGGGCGTCATGCCGAGTCGACTGATATCAAATTTATCCAGATCGGCCATTTTGGCTGTCGGCCATTTTGAATTATGTGCTAAAATGCTGTATTTTTCGAACGCATGAACGAATTGTTACGAAACTCGGTATGGTTCATCAGTACGATGCCCTAAAGGAGCCTGAGAAGTTTCGAAACAGCGCCACCTAGTGGTGAAATTTTTTTTTCAAACGCTTAAAACTTTGGGTGTGGTACACTTATTTTCAAGGGAGTCATCTTTTTGAGGTCCTGAATCGTTGCCGAGTCCAACGATACCAAATATGTTAGGTTTCGTCTTACGGTTGGTGTAGCGTAGCGATTTAGCGCGAAAAAAACACTTGGCGATATCTTCGAAACCGCTGTTCCGATCGAGACGAAACCACCGCCAGAAACACGCAATCATAGCTCGTTAACTATACGCTAATGCCCAAATGCAAAAATATTGATAGTAAGGGGTAGTAAAATTCAAACAAAGACATGTGTCGGTCATTTTTTATGTGTTCTTTCATATAAATGTTTATAACTCGGAAGCGAATTGAGATATTTTCACCAAAATTGACAGACATATGTATGGGCTCACTCTGAGGACACATGAAAAAAATTGTGGGACTGAGCCTCTTGGTGGCGCTATAATAGAACAAAACGTGAAATTCCCATTGACTTCAATACAGTTTTGTGATTTAAATGCTATATTAAACAAATGCATTGGTGTAATATTACGAAACTCAGTTTGTGCCATAAGCAGCATGCCCCGAAGGTACTCAAAAGATTTTGAGACAGCGCCACCTGTTGGTCAAATGTTATAATTAATTTCTGAAAATGCTAATATCTTTTGAATAAATTTGCCTATTGCAATGAAACTGATCTTAATAGATTCCTTGGGTTATGCCGAAAACATAGATATCAGGTTTTCCATAATCAGCCAAACTTCCTGTCCGCCATCTTTATTTCTTTGAAAAACCTTCTTTTTCGAACTCCTCCTAGACCGTGTGTCCGATTATCACGAAAATTGAATCGTATCATCTCCAGACCGTGCCGACTAAAAGTTATGGATTGCGTGACGATAGACAAAACCGTTTTTGTATACCACAGCATCAAAGTTGAGGCATGCAGCCAAAATGACTATTTAGGCTTTATCTCTGCAATGCCTTCAGATTTTGACACCAAACTTTGCATGTGTCATTGTCACCTCACTCTCACCACATCACATCTATTTCGTAACTGCGCCACCTATTGTTCGAAAGTGATAAGCCATTAAATCATCTTATAAGTCAATGTTTATGTGATTTTTTTAGCCATTTGCCCAAAGTTTTCTCAAAATGCCCTTAATTGCTCCTTGCTGCAGTTGTTCTGCCACTCCTTGCCATTTTGGCATATGTTGCCGCTTCTTGCGCTTGGCCCCGGTAATGGCTGCTTGCAGCTATATTTATTATTATTATTATTATTCTTCCGACTGGGCGTCTATGGCAGCCCATAGACCGCTTTGCGGGAAAGTTGTTTTGGTTTGACATTCTGATAGAGGACAGTCCCACCATTAAATACACCAATTTTGGTGTCTCTAACTCATTCCCTCTAGCGCCACCAACTGTCCAAAGTTTCACTTTTATTATGCTAATAACGTTTGAACCGTAAGGCCTATCAACGAAATTCTTTTTTCCTCTTGTTCCTGAGCTCATACCGATTTGATCGCACCCTATGACGTCATTTTGCGTCATTAAAAATGGCCGCCATTTTGAATTGTCCAAAAAACCTACTTTTGCGAACTCGTCCTAGGCCGTTTGTCCGATTTTCACCAAAATTGCACCGGATCATCTCCAGGCAGTGCTGACAAAAAGTTATGGAATTCAAGTTGATTCGCTTAGCCGTTTTCGATAAACGCACAAACTAATTTTACGTAGCGCTTGCGAAAACAGACGTAAGGCTGTATCTCCGCAACGCTTCATCATATTCAGACCAAACTTGGTATGTGTTGTCACAAGCATGACTTGAGGTTACATGCAGCGTTTCGGCGCAGCGCCACCTAGTGGTCCGGAGATATGAAAAATTGCTATTTTTACTCGTAACTTCTGAACGGTTTGTCCAAAAATCATAAACTTGGTCTCGTTAGATTCAGGGCGTCATGCCGAGTCGACTGATATCAAATTTATCCAGATCGGCCATTTTGGCTGTCGGCCATTTTGAATTATGTGCTAAAATGCTGTATTTTTCGAACGCATGAACGAATTGTTACGAAACTCGGTATGGTTCATCAGTACGATGCCCTAAAGGAGCCTGAGAAGTTTCGAAACAGCGCCACCTAGTGGTGAACTTTTTTTTTCAAACGCTTAAAACTTTGGGTGTGGTACACTTATTTTCAAGGGAGTCATCTTTTTGAGGTCCTGAATCGTTGCCGAGTCCAACGATACCAAATATGTTAGGTTTCGTCTTACGGTTGGTGTAGCATAGCGATTTAGCGCGAAAAAAACACTTGGCGATATCTTCGAAACCGCTGTTCCGATCGAGACGAAACCACCGCCAGAAACACGCAATCATAGCTCGTTAACTATACGCTAATGCCCAAATGCAAAAATATTGATAGTAAGGGGTAGTAAAATTCAAACAAAGACATGTGTCGGTCATTTTTTATGTGTTCTTTCATATAAATGTTTATAACTCGGAAGCGAATTGAGATATTTTCACCAAAATTGACAGACATATGTATGGGCTCACTCTGAGGACACATGAAAAAAATTGTGGGACTGAGCCTCTTGGTGGCGCTATAATAGAACAAAACGTGAAATTCCCATTGACTTCAATACAGTTTTGTGATTTAAATGCTATATTAAACAAATGCATTGGTGTAATATTACGAAACTCAGTTTGTGCCATAAGCAGCATGCCCCGAAGGTACTCAAAAGATTTTGAGACAGCGCCACCTGTTGGTCAAATGTTATAATTAATTTCTGAAAATGCTAATATCTTTTGAATAAATTTGCCTATTGCAATGAAACTGATCTTAATAGATTCCTTGGGTTATGCCGAAAACATAGATATCAGGTTTTCCATAATCAGCCAAACTTCCTGTCCGCCATCTTTATTTCTTTGAAAAACCTTCTTTTTCGAACTCCTCCTAGACCGTGTGTCCGATTATCACGAAAATTGAATCGTATCATCTCCAGACCGTGCCGACTAAAAGTTATGGATTGCGTGACGATAGACAAAACCGTTTTTGTATACCACAGCATCAAAGTTGAGGCATGCAGCCAAAATGACTATTTAGGCTTTATCTCTGCAATGCCTTCAGATTTTGACACCAAACTTTGCATGTCATTGTCACCTCACTCTCACCACATCACATCTATTTCGTAACTGCGCCACCTATTGTTCGAAAGTGATAAGCCATTAAATCATCTTATAAGTCAATGTTTATGTGATTTTTTTAGCCATTTGCCCAAAGTTTTCTCAAAATGCCCTTAATTGCTCCTTGCTGCAGTTGTTCTGCCACTCCTTGCCATTTTGGCATATGTTGCCGCTTCTTGCGCTTGGCCCCGGTAATGGCTGCTTGCAGCTATATTTATTATTATTATTATTCTTCTTCCGACTGGGCGTCTATGGCAGCCCATAGACCGCTTTGCGGGAAAGTTGTTTTGGTTTGACATTCTGATAGAGGACAGTCCCACCATTAAATACACCAATTTTGGTGTCTCTAACTCATTCCCTCTAGCGCCACCAACTGTCCAAAGTTTCACTTTTATTATGCTAATAACGTTTGAACCGTAAGGCCTATCAACGAAATTCTTTTTTCCTCTTGTTCCTGAGCTCATGCCGATTTGATCGCACCCTATGACGTCATTTTGCGTCATAAAAGATGGCCGCCATTTTGAATTGTCCAAAAAAACTACTTTTGCGAACTCGTCCTAGGCCGTTTGTCCGATTTTCACCAAAATCGCACCGGATCATCTCCAGGCAGTGCTAACAAAAAGTTATGGAATTCAAGTTGATTCGATTAGCCGTTTTCGATAAACGCACAAACTAATTTTACGTAGCGCTTGCGAAAACAGACGTAAGGCTGTATCTCCGCAACGCTTCATCGTATTCAGACCAAACTTGGTATGTGTCGTCACAAGCATGACCTAAGGCTACATGCAGCGTATCGGCGCAGCGCCACCTAGTGGTCCGGAGATATGAAAAATGGCTATTTTTGCTCGTAACTTCTGAACGGTTTGTCCAAAAATCATAAACTTGGTCTCGTTAGATTCAGGGCGTCATGCCGAGTCGACTGATATCAAATTTATCCAGATCGGCCATTTTGACTGTCGGCCATTTTGAATTATGTGCTAAAATGCTGTATTTTTTGAACGCATGAACGAATTGTTACGAAACTCGGTATGGTTCATCAGTACGATGCCCTAAAGGAGCCTGAGAAGTTTCGAAACAGCGCCACCTAGTGGTGAACTTTTTTTTTCAAACGCTTATAACTTTGGGTGTGGTACACTTATTTTCAAGGGAGTCATCTTTTTGATGTCCTGAATCGTTGCCGAGTCCAACGATACCAAATATGTTGGGTTTCGTCTTACGGTTGGTGTAGCGTAGCGATTTAGCGCGAAAAAAACACTTGGCGATATCTTCGAAACCGCTGTTCCGATCGAGACGAAACCACCACCATAAACACGCAATCATAGCTTGTTAACTATACGCTAATGCCCAAATGCAAAAATATTGATAGTAAGGGGTAGTAAAATTCAAACAAAGACATGTGTCGGTCATTTTTTACGTGTTTCTTCAAATAAATGTTTATAACTCGGAAGCGAATTGAGATATTTTCACCAAAATTGACACACATATGTATGGGGTCACTCTGAGGACACATAAAAAAAATTGTAAGACTGAGCCTCTTGGTGGCGCTATAATAGAACAAAACGTGAAATTCCCATTGACTTCAATACAGTTTTGTGATTTAAATGCTATATTAAACAAATGCATTGGTGTAATATTACGAAACTCAGTTTGTGCCATAAGCAGCATGCCCCGAAGGTACTAAAAAGATTTTGAGACAGCGCCACCTGTTGGTCAAATGTTATAATTAATTTCTGAAAATGCTAATATCTTTTGAATAAATTTGCCTATTGCAATGAAACTGATCTTAATAGATTCCTTGGGTTATGCCGAAAACATAGATATCAGGTTTTCCATAATCAGCCAAACTTCCTGTCCGCCATCTTTATTTCTTTGAAAAACCTTCTTTTTCGAACTCCTCCTAGACCGTGTGTCCGATTATCACGAAAATTGAATCATATCATCTCCAGACCGTGCCGACTAAAAGTTATGGATTGCGTGACAATAGACAAAACCGTTTTTGTATACCACAGCATCAAAGTTGAGGCATGCAGCCAAAATGACTATTTAGGCTTTATCTCTGCAATGCCTTCAGATTTTGACACCAAACTTTGCATGTGTCATTGTCACCTCACTCTCACCACATCACATCTATTTCGTAACTGCGCCACCTATTGTTCGAAAGTGATAAGCCATTAAATCATCTTATAAGTCAATGTTTATGTGATTTTTTTAGCCATTTGCCCAAAGTTTTCTCAAAATGCCCTTAATTGCTCCTTGCTGCAGTTGTTCTGCCACTCCTTGCCATTTTGGCATATGTTGCCGCTTCTTGCGCTTGGCCCCGGTAATGGCTGCTTGCAGCTATATTTATTATTATTATTATTCTTCTTCCGACTGGGCGTCTATGGCAGCCCATAGACCGCTTTGCGGGAAAGTTGTTTTGGTTTGATAATCTGATAGAAGACAGTCCCACCATTAAATACACCAATTTTGGTGTCTCTAACTCATTCCCTCTAGCGCCACCAACTGTCCAAAGTTTCACTCTTATTATGCTAATAACGTTTGAACCGTAAGGCCTATCAACGAAATTCTTTTTTCCTCTTGTTCCTGAGCTCATGCCGATTTGATCGCACCCTATGACGTCATTTTGCGTCATAAAAAATGGCCGCCATTTTGAATTGTCCAAAAAACCTACTTTTGCGAACTCGTCCTAGGCCGTTTGTCCGATTTTCACCAAAATCGCACCGGATCATCTCCAGGCAGTGCTGACAAAAAGTTATGGAATTCAAGTTGATTCGATTAGCCGTTTTCGATAAACGCACAAACTAATTTTACGTAGCGCTTGCAAAAACAGACGTAAGGCTGTATCTCCGCAACGCTTCATCGTATTCAGACCAAACTTGGTACGTGTCGTCACAAGCATGACTTGAGGCTACATGCAGCGTTTCGGCGCAGCGCCACCTAGTGGTCCGGAGATATGAAAAATGGCTATTTTTGCTCGTAACTTCTGAACGGTTTGTCCAAAAATCATAAACTTGGTCTCGTTAGATTCAGGGCGTCATGCCGAGTCGACTGATATCCAATTTTCCCAGATCGGCCATTTTGGCTGTCAGCCATTTTGAATTATGTGCTAAAATGCTGTATTTTTTGAACGCATGAACGAATTGTTACGAAACTCGGTATGGTTCATCAGTACGATGCCCTAAAGGAGCCTGAGAAGTTTCGAAACAGCGCCACCTAGTGGTGAACTTTTTTTTTCAAACGCTTATAACTTTGGGTGTGATACACTGATTTTCACGGGAGTCATCTTTTTTAGGTCCTGAATCGTTGCCGAGTCCAACGATACCAAATATGTTGGGTTTCGTCTTACGGTTGGTGTAGCGTAGCGATTTAGCGCGAAAAAAACACTTGGCGATATCTTCGAAACCGCTGTTCCGATCGAGACGAAACCACCGCCAGAAACACGGAATCATAGCTTGTTAACTATACGCTAATGCCCAAATGCGAAAATATTGATAGTAAGGGGTAGTAAAATTCAAACAAAGTCATGTGTCGGTCATTTTTTATGTGTTCTTTCATATAAATGTTTATAACTCGGAAGCGAATTGAGATATTTTCACCAAAATTGACAGACATATGTATGGGCTCACTTTGAGGACACATGAAAAAAATTGTGGGACTGAGCCTCTTGGTGGCGCTATAATAGAACAAAACGTGAAATTCCCATTGACTTCAATACAGTTTTGTGATTTAAATGCTATATTAAACAAATGCATTGGTGTAATATTACGAAACTCAGTTTGTGAGATAAGCAGCATACCCCGAAGGTACTAAAAAGATTTTGAGACAGCGCCACCTGTTGGTCAAATGTTATAATTAATTTCTGAAAATGCTAATATCTTTTGAATAAATGTGCCTATTGCAATGAAACTGATCTTAATAGATTCCTTGGGTTATGCCGAAAACATAGATATCAGGTTTTCCATAATCAGCCAAACTTCCTGTCCGTCATCTTTATTTCTTTGAAAAACCTTCTTTTTCGAACTCCTCCTAGACCGTGTGTCCGATTATCACGAAAATTGAATCGTATCATCTCCAGACCGTGCCGACTAAAAGTTATGGATTGCGTGACGATAGACAAAACCGTTTTTGTATACCACAGCATCAAATTTGAGGCATGCTGCCAAAATGACTATTTAGGCTTTATCTCTGCAATGCTTTCACATTTTGACACCAAACTTTGCATGTGTCATTGTCACCTCACTCTCACCACATCACATCTATTTCATAACTGCGCCACCTATTGTTCGAAAGTGATAAGCCATTAAATCATCTTATAAGTCAATGTTTATGTGATTTTTTTAGCCATTTGCCCAAAGTTTTCTCAAAATGCCCTTAATTGCTCCTTGCTGCAGTTGTTATGCCACTCCTTGCCATTTTGGCATATGTTGCCGCTTCTTGCGCTTGGCCCCGGTAATGGCTGCTTGCAGCTATATTTATTATTATTATTCTTCTTCCGACTGGGCGTCTATGGCAGCCCATAGACCGCTTTGCGGGAAAGTTGTTTTGGTTTGACATTCTGATAGAGGACAGTCCCACCATTAAATACACCAATTTTGGTGTCTCTAACTCATTCCCTCTAGCGCCACCAACTGTCCAAAGTTTCACTTTTATTATGCTAATAACGTTTGAACCGTAAGGCCTATCAACGAAATTCTTTTTTCCTCTTGTTCCTGAGCTCATGCCGATTTGATCGCACCCTATGACGTCATTTTGCGTCATAAAAGATGGCCGCCATTTTGAATTGTCCAAAAAAACTACTTTTGCGAACTCGTCCTAGGCCGTTTGTCCGATTTTCACCAAAATCGCACCGGATCATCTCCAGGCAGTGCTAACAAAAAGTTATGGAATTCAAGTTGATTCGATTAGCCGTTTTCGATAAACGCACAAACTAATTTTACGTAGCGCTTGCGAAAACAGACGTAAGGCTGTATCTCCGCAACGCTTCATCGTATTCAGACCAAACTTGGTATGTGTCGTCACAAGCATGACCTAAGGCTACATGCAGCGTATCGGCGCAGCGCCACCTAGTGGTCCGGAGATATGAAAAATGGCTATTTTTGCTCGTAACTTCTGAACGGTTTGTCCAAAAATCATAAACTTGGTCTCGTTAGATTCAGGGCGTCATGCCGAGTCGACTGATATCAAATTTATCCAGATCGGCCATTTTGACTGTCGGCCATTTTGAATTATGTGCTAAAATGCTGTATTTTTTGAACGCATGAACGAATTGTTACGAAACTCGGTATGGTTCATCAGTACGATGCCCTAAAGGAGCCTGAGAAGTTTCGAAACAGCGCCACCTAGTGGTGAACTTTTTTTTTCAAACGCTTATAACTTTGGGTGTGGTACACTTATTTTCAAGGGAGTCATCTTTTTGATGTCCTGAATCGTTGCCGAGTCCAACGATACCAAATATGTTGGGTTTCGTCTTACGGTTGGTGTAGCGTAGCGATTTAGCGCGAAAAAAACACTTGGCGATATCTTCGAAACCGCTGTTCCGATCGAGACGAAACCACCACCATAAACACGCAATCATAGCTTGTTAACTATACGCTAATGCCCAAATGCAAAAATATTGATAGTAAGGGGTAGTAAAATTCAAACAAAGACATGTGTCGGTCATTTTTTACATGTTTCTTCAAATAATTGTTTATAACTCGGAAGCGAATTGAGATATTTTCACCAAAATTGACACACATATGTATGGGGTCACTCTGAGGACACATAAAAAAAATTGTAAGACTGAGCCTCTTGGTGGCGCTATAATAGAACAAAACGTGAAATTCCCATTGACTTCAATACAGTTTTGTGATTTAAATGCTATATTAAACAAATGCATTGGTGTAATATTACGAAACTCAGTTTGTGCCATAAGCAGCATGCCCCGGAGGTACTCAAAAGATTTTGAGACAGCGCCACCTGTTGGTCAAATGTTATAATTAATTTCTGAAAATGCTAATATCTTTTGAATAAATTTGCCTATTGCAATGAAACTGATCTTAATAGATTCCTTGGGTTATGCCGAAAACATAGATATCAGGTTTTCCATAATCAGCCAAACTTCCTGTCCGCCATCTTTATTTCTTTGAAAAACCTTCTTTTTCGAACTCCTCCTAGACCGTGTGTCCGATTATCACGAAAATTGAATCGTATCATCTCCAGACCGTGCCGACTAAAAGTTATGGATTGCGTGACGATAGAGAAAACCGTTTTTGTATACCACAGCATCAAAGTTGAGGCATGCAGCCAAAATGACTATTTAGGCTTTATCTCTGCAATGCCTTCAGATTTTGACACCAAACTTTGCATGTGTCATTGTCACCTCACTCTCATCACATCACATCTATTTCGTGACTGCGCCACCTATTGTTCGAAAGTGATAAGCCATTAAATCATCTTATAAGTCAAGTTTTATGTAATTTTTTTTAGCCATTTGCCCAAAGTTTTCTCAAAATGCCCCTAATTGCTCCTTGCTGCAGTTGTTCTGCCACTCCTTGCCATTTTGGCATATGTTGCCGCTTCTTGCGCTTGGCCCCGGTAATGGCTGCTTGCAGCTATATTTAGGGGCCAAGCACCGAAGGTGCGAGGCACCTATTGTATCTGTTCCGGTTCTTATTATTATTATTATTATTATTATTATTATTATTATTCTTCTTCCGACTGGGCGTCTATGGCAGCCCATAGACCGCTTTGCGGGAAAGTTGTTTTGGTTTGACATTCTGATAGAGGACAGTCCCACCATTAAATACACCAATTTTGGTGTCTCTAACTCATTCCCTCTAGCGCCACCAACTGTCCAAAGTTTCACTTTTATTATGCTAATAACGTTTGAACCGTAAGGCCTATCAACGAAATTCTTTTTTCTTCTTGTTCCTGAGCTCATGCCGATTTGATTGCACCCTATGACGTCATTTTGCGTCATTAAAAATGGCCGCCATTTTGAATTGTCCAAAAAACCTACTTTTGCGAACTCGTCCTAGGCCGTTTGTCCGATTTTCACCAAAATTGCACCGGATCATCTCCAGGCAGTGTTGACAAAAAGTTATGGAATTCAAGTTGATTCGCTTAGCCGTTTTCGATAAACGCACAAACTAATTTTACGTAGCGCTTGCGAAAACAGACGTAAGGCTGTATCTCCGCAACGCTTCATCGTATTCAGACCAAACTTGGTACGTGTCGTCACAAGCATGACCTGAGGCTACATGCAGCGTTTCAGCGCAGCGCCACCTAGTGGTCCGGAGATATGAAAAATGTCTATTTTTGCTCGTAACTTCTGAACGGTTTGTCCAAAAATCATAAACTTGGTCTCGTTAGATTCAGGGCGTCATGCCGAGTCGACTGATATCAAATTTATCCAGATCGGCCATTTTGGCTGTCGGCCATTTTGAATTATGTGCTAAAATGCTGTATTTTTTGAACGCATGAACGAATTGTTACGAAACTCGGTATGGTTCATCAGTACGATGCCCTAAAGGAGCCTGAGAAGTTTCGAAACAGCGCCACCTAGTGGTGAACTTTTTTTTTCAAACGCTTATAACTTGGGTGTGGTACACTTATTTTCAAGGGAGTCATGTTTTTGAGGTCCTGAATCGTTGCCGAGTCCAACGATACCAAATATGTTAGGTATCGTCTTACGGTTGGTGTAGCGTAGCGATTTAGCGCGAAAAAAACACTTGGTGATATCTTCGAAACCGCTGTTCCGATCGAGACGAAACCACCGCCAGAAACACGGAATCATAGCTTGTTAACTATACACTAATGCCCAAATGCGAAAATATTGATAGTAAGGGGTAGTAAAATTCAAACAAAGTCATGTGTCAGTCATTTTTTACGTGTTTCTTCAAATAAATGTTTATAACTCGGAAGCGAATTGAGATATTTTCACCAAAATTGACACACATATGTATGGGGTCACTCTGAGGACACATAAAAAAAATTGTAAGACTGAGCCTCTTGGTGGCGCTATAATAGAACAAAACGTGAAATTCCCATTGACTTCAATACAGTTTTGTGAAATACAATGCTATACTAAACAAATGCTTTGGTCTAACATTACGAAACTAAGTGTGTGCCATAATCAGCATGCCCTGAAGGTACTGAAAAGATTTTGAGACAGCGCCACCTGTTGGTCAAAAGTTATAATTAATTTCTGAGAACGCTAATAACTTTTGAACAAATTTGCCTATTGCAATGAAACTGATCTTAATAGATTCCTTGGGTTATGCTGAAAACATAGATATCAGGTTTGCCATAATCAGCCAAATTTCCTGTCCGCCGTCTTTATTTCTTTGAAAAACCTTCTTTTTCGAACTCCTCCTAGACCGTTTGTCCGCTTTTCACGAAAATTGAATCGTATCATCTCCAGACCGTGCCGACTAAAAGTTATGAATTGCATGATGATAGACAAAACCGTTTTCGTATACCACAGCATCAAAGTTTAGGCATGCTGCCAAAATTACTATTTAGGCTTTATCTCTGCAATGCCTTCACATTTTGACACCAAACTTTGCATGTATCATTGTCACCTCACTCTGACCACATCACATCTATTTCGTAACTGCGCCACCTATTGTTCGAAAGTGATAACCCATTAAATCATCTTATAAGTTAATGTTTATGTGATTTTCTTAGCCATTTGCCCAAAGTTCTCTCAAAATGCCCTTAATTGCTCCTTGCTGCAGTTGGTCTGCCACTCCTTGCCATTTTGGCATATGTTGCCGCTTCTTGCGCTTGGCCCCGGTAATGGCTGCTTGCAGCTATATTTATTATTATTATTCTTCTTCCGACTGGGCGTCTATGGCAGCCCATAGACCGCTTTGCGGGAAAGTTGTTTTGGTTTGACATTCTGATAGAGGACAGTCCCACCATTAAATACACCAATTGTGGTGTCTCTAACTCATTCCCTCTAGCGCCACCAACTGTCCAAAGTTTCACTTTTATTATGCTAATAACTTTTGAACCGTAAGGCCTATCAACGAAATTCTTTTTTCCTCTTGTTCCTGAGCTCATGCCGATTTGATTGCACCCTATGACGTCATTTTGCGTCATTAAAAATGGCCGCCATTTTGAATTGTCCAAAAAACCTACTTTTGCGAACTCGTCCTAGGCCGTTTGTCCGATTTTCACCAAAATTGCACCGGATCATCTCCAGGCAGTGCTGACAAAAAGTTATGGAATTCAAGTTGATTCGATTAGCCGTTTTTGATAAACGCACAAACTAATTTTACGTAGCGCTTGCAAAAACAGACGTAAGGCTGTATCTCCGCAACGCTTCATCGTATTCAGACCAAACTTGGTACGTGTCGTCACAAGCATGACCTGAGGCTACATGCAGCGTTTCAGCGCAGCGCCACCTAGTGGTCCGGAGATATGAAAAATGGCTATTTTTGCTCGTAACTTCTGAACGGTTTGTCCAAAAATCATAAACTTGGTCTCGTTAGATTCAGGGCGTCATGCCGAGTCGACTGATATCCAATTTTCCCAGATCGGCCATTTTGGCTGTCGGCCATTTTGAATTATGTGCTAAAATGCTGTATTTTTTGAACGCATGAACGAATTGTTACGAAACTCAGTATGGTTCATCAGTACGATGCCCTAAAGGAGCCTGAGAAGTTTCGAAACAGCGCCACCTAGTGGTGAACTTTTTTTTTCAAACGCTTATAACTTTGGGTGTGATACACTTATTTTCACGGGAGTCATCTTTTTGAGGTCCTGAATCGTTGCCGAGTCCAACGATACCAAATATGTTGGGTTTCGTCTTACGGTTGGTGTAGCGTAGCGATTTAGCGCGAAAAAAACACTTGGCGATATCTTCGAAACCGCTGTTCCGATCGAGACGAAACCACCACCAGAAACACGCAATCATAGCTCGTTAACTAAATGCTAATGCCCAAATGCGAAAATATTGATAGTAAGGGGTAGTAAAATTAAAACAAAGACATGTGTCGGTCATTTTTTATGTGTTCTTTCATATAAATGTTTATAACTCGGAAGCGAATTGAGATATTTTCACCAAAATTGACAGACATATGTATGGGGTCACTCTGAGGACACATGAAAACAATTGTGGGACTGAGCCACTTGGTGGCGCTATAATAGAACAAAACGTGAAATTCCCATTGACTTTAATACAGTTTTGTGATTTAAATGCTATATTAAACAAATGCATTGGTGTAATATTACGAAACTCAGTTTGTGCCATAAGCAGCATGCCCGAAGGTACTCAAAAGATTTTGAGACAGCGCCACCTGTTGGTCAAATGTTATAATTAATTTCTGAAAATGCTAATATCTTTTGAATAAATTTGCCTATTGCAATGAAACTGATCTTAATAGATTCCTTGGGTTATGCCGAAAACATAGATATCAGGTTTTCCATAATCAGCCAAACTTCCTGTCCGCCATCTTTATTTCTTTGAAAAACCTTCTTTTTCGAACTCCTCCTAGACCGTGTGTCCGATTATCACGAAAATTGAATCGTATCATCTCCAGACCGTGCCGACTAAAAGTTATGGATTGCGTGACGATAGACAAAACCGTTTTTGTATACCACAGCATCAAAGTTGAGGCATGCAGCCAAAATGACTATTTAGGCTTTATCTCTGCAATGCCTTCAGATTTTGACACCAAACTTTGCATGTGTCATTGTCACCTCACTCTCACCACATCACATCTATTTCGTAACTGCGCCACCTATTGTTCGAAAGTGATAAGCCATTAAATCATCTTATAAGTCAATGTTTATGTGATTTTTTTAGCCATTTGCCCAAAGTTTTCTCAAAATGCCCTTAATTGCTCCTTGCTGCAGTTGTTCTGCCACTCCTTGCCATTTTGGCATATGTTGCCGCTTCTTGCGCTTGGCCCCGGTAATGGCTGCTTGCAGCTATATTTATTATTATTAGGGGCCAAGCACCGAAGGTGCAAAGGCACCTATTGTATCTGTTCCGGTTCTTATTAGGGGCCAAGCACCGAAGGTGCGGAGGCACCTATTGTATCTGTTCCGGTTCTTATTATTATTATTATTATTATTATTATTATTATTATTATTCTTCCGACTGGGCGTCTATGGCAGCCCATAGACCGGTTTGCGGGAAAGTTGTTTTGGTTTGACATTCTGATAGAGGACAGTCCCACCATTAAATACACCAATTTTGGTGTCTCTAACTCATTCCCTCTAGCGCCACCAACTGTCCAAAGTTTCACTTTTATTATGCTAATAACTTTTGAACCGTAAGGCCTATCAACGAAATTCTTTTTTCCTCTTGTTCCTGAGCTCATGCCGATTTGATTGCACCCTATGACGTCATTTTGCGTCATTAAAAATGGCCGCCATTTTGAATTGTCCAAAAAACCTACTTTTGCGAACTCGTCCTAGGCCGTTTGTCCGATTTTCACCAAAATTGCACCGGATCATCTCCAGGCAGTGTTGACAAAAAGTTATGGAATTCAAGTTGATTCGATTAGCCGTTTTCGATAAACGCACAAACTAATTTTACGTAGCGCTTGCGAAAACAGACGTAAGGCTGTATCTCCGCAACGCTTCATTGTATTCAGACCAAACTTGGTATGTGTCGTCACAAGCATGACCTAAGGCTACATGCAGCGTATCGGCGCAGCGCCACCTAGTGGTCCGGAGATATGAAAAATGGCTATTTTTGCTCGTAGCTTCTGAACGGTTTGTCCAAAAATCATAAACTTGGTCTCGTTAGATTCAGGGCATCATGCCGAGTCGACTGATATCAAATTTATCCAGATCGGTCATTTTGACTGTCGGCCATTTTGAATTATGTGCTAAAATGCTGTATTTTTTGAATGCATGAACGAATTGTTACGAAACTCGGTATGGTTCATCAGTACGATGCCCTAAAGGAGCCTGAGAAGTTTCGAAACAGCGCCACCTAGTGGTGAACTTTTTTTTTCAAACGCTTATAACTTTGGGTGTGGTACACTTATTTTCACGGGAGTCATCTTTTTGAGGTCCTGAATCGTTGCCGAGTTCAACGATACCAAATATGTTGGGTTTCGTCTTACGGTTGGTGTAGCGTAGCGATTTAGCGCGAAAAAAACACTTGGCGATATCTTCGAAACCGCTGTTCCGATCGAGACGAAACCACCGCCAGAAACACGGAATCATAGCTTGTTAACTATATGCTAATGCCCAAATGAGAAAATATTGATAGTAAGGGGTAGTAAAATTCAAACAAAGTCATGTGTCAGTCATTTTTTACGTGTTTCTTCAAATAAATGTTTATAACTCGGAAGCGAATTGAGATATTTGCACCAAAATTGACACACATATGTATGGGGTCACTCTGAGGACACATAAAAAAAATTGTAAGACTGAGCCTCTTGGTGGCGCTATAATAGAACAAAACGTGAAATTCCCATTGACTTCAATACAGTTTTGTGAAATACAATGCTATACTAAACAAATGCTTTGGTCTAACATTACGAAACTAAGTGTGTGCCATAATCAGCATGCCCTGAAGGTACTGAAAAGATTTTGAGACAGCGCCACCTGTTGGTCAAAAGTTATAATTAATTTCTGAGAACGCTAATAACTTTTGAACAAATTTGCATATTGCAATGAAACTGATCTTAATAGATTCCTTGGGTTATGCCGAAAACATATATATCAGGTTTGCCATAATCAGCCAAACTTCCTGTCCACCATCTTTATTTCTTTGAAAAAACTTCTTTTTCGAACTCCTCCTAGACCGTTTGTCCGATTTTCACGAAAATTGAATCGTATCATCTCCAGACCATGCCGACTAAAAGTTATGAATTGCATGATGATAGACAAAACCGTTTTCGTATACCACAGCATCAAAGTTTAGGCATGCTGCCAAAATTACTATTTAGGCTTTATCTCTGCAATGCCTTCACATTTTGACACCAAACTTTGCATGTGTCATTGTCACCTCACTCTGACCACATCACATCTATTTCGTAACTGCGGCACCTATTGTTCGAAAGTGATAACCCATTAAATCATCTTATAAGTTAATGTTTATGTGATTTTCTTAGCCATTTGCCCAAAGTTCTCTCAAAATGCCCTTAATTGCTCCTTGCTGCAGTTGGTCTGCCACTCCTTGCCATTTTGGCATATGTTGCCGCTTCTTGCGCTTGGCCCCGGTAATGGCTGCTTGCAGCTATATTTATTATTATTATTATTATTCTTCTTCCGACTGGGCGTCTATGGCAGCCCATAGACCGCTTTGCGGGAAAGTTGTTTTGGTTTGACATTCTGATAGAGGACAGTCCCACCATTAAATACACCAATTTTGGTGTCTCTAACTCATTCCCTCTAGCGCCACCAACTGTCCAAATTTTCACTTTTATTATGCTAATAACGTTTGAACCGTAAGGCCTATCAACGAAATTCTTTTTTCCTCTTGTTCCTGAGCTCATACCGATTTGATCGCACCCTATGACGTCATTTTGCGTCATTAAAAATGGCCGCCATTTTGAATTGTCCAAAAAACCTACTTTTGCGAACTCGTCCTAGGCCGTTTGTCCGATTTTCACCAAAATTGCACCGGATCATCTCCAGGCAGTGCTGACAAAAAGTTATGGAATTCAAGTTGATTCGCTTAGCCGTTTTCGATAAACGCACAAACTAATTTTACGTAGCGCTTGCGAAAACAGACGTAAGGCTGTATCTCCGCAACGCTTCATCGTATTCAGACCAAACTTGGTATGTGTTGTCACAAGCATGACTTGAGGCTACATGCAGCGTTTCGGCGCAGCGCCACCTAGTGGTCCGGAGATATGAAAAATTGCTATTTTTACTCGTAACTTCTGAACGGTTTGTCCAAAAATCATAAACTTGGTCTCGTTAGATTCAGGGCGTCATGCCGAGTCGACTGATATCAAATTTATCCAGATCGGCCATTTTGGCTGTCGGCCATTTTGAATTATGTGCTAAAATGCTGTATTTTTCGAACGCATGAACGAATTGTTACGAAACTCGATATGGTTCATCAGTACGATGCCCTAAAGGAGCCTGAGAAGTTTCGAAACAGCGCCACCTAGTGGTGAATTTTTTTTTTCAAACGCTTAAAACTTTGGGTGTGGTACACTTATTTTCAAGGGAGTCATCTTTTTGAGGTCCTGAATCGTTGCCGAGTCCAACGATACCAAATATGTTAGGTTTCGTCTTACGGTTGGTGTAGCGTAGCGATTTAGCGCAAAAAAAACACTTGGCGATATCTTCGAAACCGCTGTTCCGATCGAGACGAAACCACCGCCAGAAACACGCAATCATAGCTCGTTAACTATACGCTAATGCCCAAATGCAAAAATATTGATAGTAAGGGGTAGTAAAATTCAAACAAAGACATGTGTCGGTCATTTTTTATGTGTTCTTTCATATAAATGTTTATAACTCGGAAGCGAATTGAGATATTTTCACCAAAATTGACAGACATATGTATGGGCTCACTCTGAGGACACATGAAAAAATTGTGGGACTGAGCCTCTTGGTGGCGCTATAATAGAACAAAACGTGAAATTCCCATTGACTTCAATACAGTTTTGTGATTTAAATGCTATATTAAACAAATGCATTGGTGTAATATTACGAAACTCAGTTTGTGCCATAAGCAGCATGCCCCGAAGGTACTCAAAAGATTTTGAGACAGCGCCACCTGTTGGTCAAATGTTATAATTAATTTCTGAAAATGCTAATATCTTTTGAATAAATTTGCCTATTGCAATGAAACTGATCTTAATAGATTCCTTGGGTTATGCCGAAAACATAGATATCAGGTTTTCCATAATCAGCCAAACTTCCTGTCCGCCATCTTTATTTCTTTGAAAAACCTTCTTTTTCGAACTCCTCCTAGACCGTGTGTCCGATTATCACGAAAATTGAATCGTATCATCTCCAGACCATGCCGACTAAAAGTTTTGGATTGTGTGACGATAGACAAAACCGTTTTTGTATACCACAGCATCAAAGTTGAGGCATGCAGCCAAAATGACTATTTAGGCTTTATCTCTGCAATGCCTTCAGATTTTGACACCAAACTTTGCATGTGTCATTGTCACCTCACTCTCACCACATCACATCTATTTCGTAACTGCGCCACCTATTGTTCGAAAGTGATAAGCCATTAAATCATCTTATAAGTCAATGTTTATGTGATTTTTTTAGCCATTAGCCCAAAGTTTTCTCAAAATGCCCTTAATTGCTCCTTGCTGCAGTTGTTCTGCCACTCCTTGCCATTTTGGCATATGTTGCCGCTTCTTGCGCTTGGCCCCGGTAATGGCTGCTTGCAGCTATATTTATTAGGGGCCAAGCACCGAAGGTGCGGAGGCACCTATTGTATCTGTTCCGGTTCTTATTATTAGGGGCCAAGCACCGAAGGTGCGAGGCACCTATTGTAATCGTTCTTATTATTATTATTATTCTTCTTCTTCTTCCGACTGGGCGTCTATGGCAGCCCATAGACCGCTTTGCGGGAAAGTTGTTTTGGTTTGACATTCTGATAGAGGACAGTCCCACCATTAAATACACCAATTTTGGTGTCTCTAACTCATTCCCTCTAGCGCCACCAACTGTCCAAAGTTTCACTTTTATTATGCTAATAACGTTTGAACCGTAAGGCCTATCAACAAAATTCTTTTTTCCTCTTGTTCCTGAGCTCATACCGATTTGATCGCACCCTATGACGTCATTTTGCGTCATAAAAAATGGCCGCCATTTTGAATTGTCCAAAAAACCTACTTTTGCGAACTCGTCCTAGGCCGTTTGTCCGATTTTCATCAAAATCGCACCGGATCATCTCCAGGCAGTGCTGACAAAAAGTTATGGAATTCAAGTTGATTCGCTTAGCCGTTTTCGATAAACGCACAAACTAATTTTACGTAGCGCTTGCGAAAACAGACGTAAGGCTGTATCTCCGCAACGCTTCATCGTATTCAGACCAAACTTGGTACGTGTCGTCACTAGCATGACCTGAGGCTACATGCAGCGTTTCGGCGCAGCGCCACCTAGTGGTCCGGAGATATGAAAAATGGCTATTTTTGCTCGTAACTTCTGAACGGTTTGTCCAAAAATCATAAACTTGGTCTCGTTAGATTCAGGGCGTCATGCCGAGTCGACTGATATCCAATTTTCCCAGATCGGCCATTTTGGCTGTCGGCCATTTTGAATTATGTGCTAAAATGCTGTATTTTTTGAACGCATGAACGAATTGTTACGAAACTCGGTATGGTTCATCAGTACGATGCCCTAAAGGAGCCTGAGAAGTTTCGAAACAGCGCCACCTAGTGGTGAACTTTTTTTTTCAAACGCTTATAACTTTGGGTGTGATACACTTATTTTCACGGGAGTCATCTTTTTGAGGTCCTGAATCGTTGCCGAGTCCAACGATACCAAATATGTTGGGTTTCGTCTTACGGTTGGTGTAGCGTAGCGATTTAGCGCGAAAAAAACACTTGGCGATATCTTCGAAACCGCTGTTCCGATCGAGACGAAACCACCGCCACAAACACGGAATCATAGCTTGTTAACTATATGCTAATGCCCAAATGCGAAAATATTGATAGTAAGGGGTAGTAAAATTCAAACAAAGTCATGTGTCGGTCTGCAAAAACAGACGTAAGGCTGTATCTCCGCAACGCTTCATCCTATTCAGACCAAACTTGGTACATATCATCACAAGCATGACCTGAGGCTACATGCAGCGTTTCGGCGCAGCGCCACCTAGTGGTCCGGAGATATGAAAAATGGATATTTTTGCTCGTAACTTCTGAACGGTTTGTCCAAAAATCATAAACTCGCTCTCGTTAGATTCAGGGCGTCATGCCGATTCGACTGATATCCAATTTTCCCAGATCGGCCATTTTGGCTGTCGGCCATTTTGAATGATGTGCTAAAATGCTGTATTTTTTGAACGCATGAACGAATTGTTACGAAACTCGATATGGTTCATCAGTACGATAACCTAAAGGAGCCTGAGAAGTTTCGAAACAGCGCCACCTAGTGGTGAACTTTTTTTTTCAAACGCTTAAAACTATGGGTGTGGTACACTAATTTTCACTGGAGTCATCTTTTTGAGGTCCTGAATCGTTGCCGAGTCCAACGATACCAAACATGTTGGATTTCGTCTTACGGTTGGTGTAGCGTAGCGATTTAGCGCGAAAAAAACACTTGGCGATATCTTCGAAACCGCTGTTCCGATCGAGACGAAACCACCGCCAGAAACACGGAATCATAGCTTGTTAACTAAACGCTAATGCTCAAATGCGAAAATATTGATAGTAAGGGGTAGTAAAATTCAAACAAAGTCATGTGTCGGTCATTTTTTATGTGTTCTTTCATATAAATGTTTATAACTCAGAAGCGAATTGAGATATTTTCACCAAAATTGACAGACATATGCATGGGCTCACTCTGAGGACACATGAAAAAAATTGTGGGACTGAGCCTCTTGGTGGCGCTATAAAAGAACAAAACGTGAAATTCCCATTGACTTCAATACAGTTTTGTGATTTAAATGCTATATTAAACAAATGCATTGGTGTAATATTACGAAACTCAGTTTGTGCCATAAGCAGCATGCCCCGAAGGTACTGAAAAGATTTTGAGACAGCGCCACCTGTTGGTCAAATGTTATAATTAATTTCTGAAAATGCTAATATCTTTTGAATAAATTTGCCTATTGCAATGAAACTGATCTTAATAGATTCCTTGGGTTATGCCGAAAACATAGATATCAGGTTTTCCATAATCAGCCAAACTTCCTGTCCGTCATCTTTATTTCTTTGAAAAACCTTCTTTTTCAAACTCCTCCTAGACCGTGTGTCCGATTATCACGAAAATTGAATCGTATCATCTCCAGACCGTGCCGACTAAAAGTTATGGATTGCGTGACGATAGACAAAACCGTTTTTGTATACCACAGCATCAAAGTTGAGGCATGCAGCCAAAATGACTATTTAGGCTTTATCTCTGCAATGCCTTCAGATTTTGAGACCAAACTTTGCATGTGTCATTGTCACCTCACTCTCACCACATCACATCTATTTCGTAACTGCGCCACCTATTGTTCGAAAGTGATAAGCCATTAAATCATCTTATAAGTCAATGTTTATGTGATTTTTTTAGCCATTTGCCCAAAGTTTTCTAAAAATGCCCTTAATTGCTCCTTGCTGCAGTTGTTATGCCACTCCTTGCCATTTTGGCATATGTTGCCGCTTCTTGCGCTTGGCCCCGGTAATGGCTGCTTGCAGCTATATTTATTATTATTATTATTATTATTATTATTCTTCTTCCGACTGGGCGTCTATGGCAGCCCATAGACCGCTTTGCGGGAAAGTTGTTTTGGTTTGACATTCTGATAGAGGACAGTCCCACCATTAAATACACCAATTTTGGTGTCTCTTACTCATTCCCTCTAGCGCCACCAACTGTCCAAAGTTTCACTTTTATTATGCTAATAACGTTTGAACCGTAAGGCCTATCAACGAAAATCTTTTTTCCTCTTGTTCCTGAGCTCATGCCGATTTGATCGCACCCTATGACGTCATTTTGCGTCATAAAAAATGGCCGCCATTTTGAATTGTCCAAAAAACCTACTTTTGCGAACTCGTCCTAGGCCGTTTGTCCGATTTTCACCAAAATCGCACCGGATCATCTCCAGGCAGTGCTGACAAAAAGTTATGGAATTCAAGTTGATTCGATTAGCCGTTTTCGATAAACGCACAAACTAATTTTAAGTAGCGCTTGCAAAAACAGACGTAAGGCTTTATCTCCGCAACGCTTCATCGTATTCAGACCAAACTTGGTACGTGTCGTCACAAGCATGACCTGAGGCTACATGCAGCGTTTCAGCGCTGCGCCACCTAGTGGTCCGGAGATATGAAAAATTGCTATTTTTGCTCGTAACTTCTGTACAGTTTGTCCAAAAATCATAAACTTGGTCTCGTTAGATTCAGGGCGTCATGCCGAGTCGACTGATATCAAATTTATCCAGATCGGCCATTTTGTCTGTCGGCCATTTTGAATTATGTGCTAAAATGCTGTATTTTTTGAACGCATGAAAGAATTGTTACGAAACTCGGTATGGTTCATCAGTACAATGCCCTACAGGAGCCTGAGAAGTTTCGAAACAGCGCCACCTAGTGGTGAACTTTTTTTTTCAAATGCTTATAACTTTGGGTGTGATACACTTATTTTCACGGGAGTCATCTTTTTGAGGTCCTGAATCATTGCCGAGTCCAACGATACCAAATATGTTGGGTTTCGTCTTACGGTTGGTGTAGCGTAGCGATTTAGCGCGAAAAAAACACTTGGCGATATCTTCGAAACCGCTGTTCCGATCGAGACGAAACCACCGCCAGAAACACGGAATCATAGCTTGTTAACTATACGCTAATGCCCAAATGCAAAAATATTGATAGTAAGGGGTAGTAAAATTCAAACAAAGTCATGTGTCGGTCATTTTTTATGTGTTCTTTCATATAAATGTTTATAACTCGGAAGCGAATTGAGATATTTTCACCAAAATTGACAGACATATGTATGGGCTCACTCTGAGGACACATGAAAAAAATTGTGGGACTGAGCCTCTTGGTGGCGCTATAATAGAACAAAACGTGAAATTCCCATTGACTTCAATACAGTTTTGTGATTTAAATGCTATATTAAACAAATGCATTGGTGTAATATTACGAAACTCAGTTTGTGCCATAAGCAGCATGCCCCGAAGGTACTAAAAAGATTTTGAGACAGCGCCACCTGTTGGTCAAATGTTATAATTAATTTCTGAAAATGCTAATATCTTTTGAATAAATTTGCCTATTGCAATGAAACTGATCTTAATAGATTCCTTGGGTTATGCCGAAAACATAGATATCAGGTTTTCCATAATCAGCCAAACTTCCTGTCCGCCATCTTTATTTCTTTGAAAAACCTTCTTTTTCGAACTCCTCCTAGACCGTGTGTCCGATTATCACGAAAATTGAATCGTATCATCTCCAGACCGTGCCGACTAAAAGTTATGGATTGCGTGACGATAGACAAAACCGTTTTTGTATACCACAGCATCAAAGTTGAGGCATGCTGCCAAAATGACTATTTAGGCTTTATCTCTGCAATGCCTTCACATTTTGACACCAAACTTTGCATGTGTCATTGTCACCTCACTCTCACCACATCACATCTATTTCGTAACTGCGCCACCTATTGTTCGAAAGTGATAAGCCATTAAATCATCTTATAAGTCAATGTTTATGTGATTTTTTTAGCCATTTGCCCAAAGTTTTCTCAAAATGCCCTTAATTGCTCCTTGCTGCAGTTGTTCTGCCACTCCTTGCCATTTTGGCATATGTTGCCGCTTCTTGCGCTTGGCCCCGGTAATGGCTGCTTGCAGCTATATTTAGGGGCCAAGCACCGAAGGTGCGAGGCACCTATTGTATCTGTTCCGGTTCTTATTATTATTATTATTATTATTATTATTATTCTTCTTCCGACTGGGCGTCTATGGCAGCCCATAGACCGCTTTGCGGGAAAGTTGTTTTGGTTTGACATTCTGATAGAGGACAGTCCCACCATTAAATACACCAATTTTGGTGTCTCTAACTCATTCCCTCTAGCGCCACCAACTGTCCAAAGTTTCACTTTTATTATGCTAATAACGTTTGAACCGTAAGGCCTATCAACGAAATTCTTTTTTCCTCTTGTTCCTGAGCTCATGCCGATTTGATTGCACCCTATGACGTCATTTTGCGTCATTAAAAATGGCCGCCATTTTGAATTGTCAAAAAAACCTACTTTTGCGAACTCGTCCTAGGCCGTTTGTCCGATTTTCACCAAAATTGCACCGGATCATCTCCAGGCAGTGCTGACAAAAAGTTATGGAATTCAAGTTGATTCGATTAGCCGTTTTTGATAAACGCACAAACTAATTTTACGTAGCGCTTGCAAAAACAGACGTAAGGCTGTATCTCCGCAACGCTTCATCGTATTCAGACCAAACTTGGTACGTGTCGTCACAAGCATGACCTGAGGCTACATGCAGCGTTTCAGCGCAGCGCCACCTAGTGGTCCGGAGATATGAAAAATGGCTATTTTTGCTCGTAACTTCTGAACGGTTTGTCCAAAAATCATAAACTTGGTCTCGTTAGATTCAGGGCATCATGCCGAGTCGACTGATATCCAATTTTCCCAGATCGGCCATTTTGGCTGTCGGCCATTTTGAATTATGTGCTAAAATGCTGTATTTTTTGAACGCATGAACGAATTGTTACGAAACTCGGTATGGTTCATCAGTACGATGCCCTAAAGGAGCCTGAGAAGTTTCGAAACAGCGCCACCTAGTGGTGAACTTTTTTTTTCAAACGCTTATAACTTTGGGTGTGATACACTTATTTTCACGGGAGTCATCTTTTTGAGGTCCTGAATCGTTGTCGAGTCCAACGATACCAAATATGTTGGGTTTCGTCTTACGGTTGGTGTAGCGTAGCGATTTAGCGCGAAAAAAACACTTGGCGATATCTTCGAAACCGCTGTTCCGATCGAGACAAAACCACCGCCAGAAACACGGAATCATAGCTTGTTAACTAAACGCTAATGCCCAAATGCGAAAATATTGATAGTAAGGGGTAGTAAAATTCAAACAAAGACATGGGTCGGTCATTTTTTATGTGTTCTTTCATATAAATGTTTATAACTCGGAAGCGAATTGAGATATTTTCACCAAAATTGACAGACATATGTATGGGCTCACTCTGAGGACACATGAAAAAAATTGTGGGACTGAGCCTCTTGGTGGCGCTAAAATAGAACAAAACGTGAAATTCCCATTGACTTCAATACAGTTTTGTGATTTAAATGCTATATTAAACAAATGCATTGGTGTAATATTACGAAACTCAGTTTGTGCCATAAGCAGCATGCCCCGGAGGTACTCAAAAGATTTTGAGACAGCGCCACCTGTTGGTCAAATGTTATAATTAATTTCTGAAAATGCTAATATCTTTTGAATAAATTTGCCTATTGCAATGAAACTGATCTTAATAGATTCCTTGGGTTATGCCGAAAACATAGATATCAGGTTTTCCATAATCAGCCAAACTTCCTGTCCGCCATCTTTATTTCTTTGAAAAACCTTCTTTTTCGAACTCCTCCTAGACCGTGTGTCCGATTATCACGAAAATTGAATCGTATCATCTCCAGACCGTGCCGACTAAAAGTTATGGATTGCGTGACGATAGACAAAACCGTTTTTGTATACCACAGCATCAAAGTTGAGGCATGCAGCCAAAATGACTATTTAGGCTTTATCTCTGCAATGCCTTCAGATTTTGACACCAAACTTTGCATGTGTCATTGTCACCTCACTCTCATCACATCACATCTATTTCGTGACTGCGCCACCTATTGTTCAAAAGTGATAAGCCATTAAATCATCTTATAAGTCAAGTTTTATGTAATTTTTTTTAGCCATTTGCCCAAAGTATTCTCAAAATGCCCCTAATTGCTCCTTGCTGCAGTTGTTCTGCCACTCCTTGCCATTTTGGCATATGTTGCCGCTTCTTGCGCTTGGCCCCGGTAATGGCTGCTTGCAGCTATATTTATTATTATTATTCTTCTTCCGACTGGGCGTCTATGGCAGCCCATAGACCGCTTTGCGGGAAAGTTGTTTTGGTTTGACATTCTGATAGAGGACAGTCCCACCATTAAATACACCAATTTTGGTGTCTCTAACTCATTCCCTCTAGCGCCACCAACTGTCCAAAGTTTCACTTTTATTATGCTAATAACTTTTGAACCGTAAGGCCTATCAACGAAATTCTTTTTTCCTCTTGTTCCTGAGCTCATGCCAATTTGATCGCACCCTATGACGTCATTTTGCGTCATTAAAAATGGCCGCCATTTTGAATTGTCCAAAAAACCTACTTTTGCGAACTCGTCCTAGGCCGTTTGTCCGATTTTCACCAAAATCGCACCGGATCATCTCCAGGCAGTGCTGACAAAAAGTTATGGAATTCAAGTTGATTCGCTTAGCCGTTTTCGATAAACGCACAAACAAATTTTACGTAGCGCTTGCAAAAACAGACGTAAGGCTGTATCTCCGCAACGCTTCATCGTATTCAGACCAAACTTGGTACGTGTCGTCACAAGCATGACCTGAGGCTACATGCAGCGTTTCGGCGCAGCGCCACCTAGTGGTCCGGAGATATGAAAAATGGCTATTTTTGCTCGTAACTTCTGAACGGTTTGTCCAAAAATCAAAAACTTGGTCTCGTTAGATTCAGGGCGTCATGCCGAGTCGACTGATATCCAATTTTACCAGATCGGCCATTTTGGCTGTCGGCCATTTTGAATTATGTGCTAAAATGCTGTATTTTTTGAACGCATGAACGAATTGTTACGAAACTCGGTATGGTTCATCAGTATGATGCCCTAAAGGAGCCTGAGAAGTTTCGAAACAGCGCCACCTAGTGGTGAACTTTTTTTTTCAAACGCTTATAACTTTGGGTGTGATACACTTATTTTCACGGGAGTCATCTTTTTGAGGTCCTGAATCGTTGCCGAGTCCAACGATACCAAATATGTTGGGTTTCGTCTTACGGTTGGTGTAGCGTAGCGATTGAGCGCGAAAAAAACACTTGGCGATATCTTCGAAACCGCTGTTCCGATCGAGACGAAACCACCGCCAGAAACACGGAACCATAGCTTGTTAACTATACGCTAATGCCCAAATGCGAAAATATTGATAGTAAGGGGTAGTAAAATTCAAACAAAGTCATGTGTCGGTCATTTTTTATGTGTTCTTTCATATAAATGTTTATAACTCGGAAGCGAATTTAGATATTTTCACCAAAATTGACAGACATATGTATGGGCTCACTCTGAGGACACATGAAAAAAATTGTGGGACTGAGCCTCTTGGTGGCGCTATAATAGAACAAAACGTGAAATTCCCATTGACTTCAATACAGTTTTGTGATTTAAATGCTATATTAAACAAATGCATTGGTGTAATATTACGAAACTCAGTTTGTGCCATAAGCAGCATGCCCCGAAGGTACTCAAAAGATTTTGAGACAGCGCCACCTGTTGGTCAAATGTTATAATTAATTTCTGAAAATGCTAATATCTTTTGAATAAATTTGCCTATTGCAATGAAACTGATCTTAATAGATTCCTTGGGTTATGCCGAAAACATAGATATCAGGTTTTCCATAATCAGCCAAACTTCCTGTCCGCCATCTTTATTTCTTTGAAAAACCTTCTTTTTCGAACTCCTCCTAGACCGTGTGTCCGATTATCACGAAAATTGAATCGTATCATCTCCAGACCGTGCCGACTAAAAGTTATGGATTGCGTGACGATAGACAAAACCGTTTTTGTATACCACAGCATCAAAGTTGAGGCATGCAGCCAAAATGACTATTTAGGCTTTATCTCTGCAATGCCTTCAGATTTTGACACCAAACTTTGCATGTGTCATTGTCACCTCACTCTCACCACATCACATCTATTTCGTAACTGCGCCACCTATTGTTCGAAAGTGATAAGCCATTAAATCATCTTATAAGTCAATGTTTATGTGATTTTTTTAGCCATTAGCCCAAAGTTTTCTCAAAATGCCCTTAATTGCTCCTTGCTGCAGTTGTTCTGCCACTCCTTGCCATTTTGGCATATGTTGCCGCTTCTTGCGCTTGGCCCCGGTAATGGCTGCTTGCAGCTATATTTATTATTATTATTCTTCTTCCGACTGGGCGTCTATGGCAGCCCATAGACCGCTTTGCGGGAAAGTTGTTTTGGTTTGACATTCTGATAGAGGACAGTCCCACCATTAAATACACCAATTTTGGTGTCTCTAACTCATTCCCTCTAGCGCCACCAACTGTCCAAATTTTCACTTTTATTATGCTAATAACGTTTGAACCGTAAGGCCTATCAACGAAATTCTTTTTTCCTCTTGTTCCTGAGCTCATACCGATTTGATCGCACCCTATGACGTCATTTTGCGTCATTAAAAATGGCCGCCATTTTGAATTGTCCAAAAAACCTACTTTTGCGAACTCGTCCTAGGCCGTTTGTCCGATTTTCACCAAAATTGCACCGGATCATCTCCAGGCAGTGCTGACAAAAAGTTATGGAATTCAAGTTGATTCGCTTAGCCGTTTTCGATAAACGCACAAACTAATTTTACGTAGCGCTTGCGAAAACAGACGTAAGGCTGTATCTCCGCAACGCTTCATCGTATTCAGACCGAACTTGGTATGGGTTGTCACAAGCATGACTTGAGGCTACATGCAGCGTTTCGGCGCAGCGCCACCTAGTGGTCCGGAGATATGAAAAATTGCTATTTTTACTCGTAACTTCTGAACGGTTTGTCCAAAAATCATAAACTTGGTCTCGTTAGATTCAGGGCGTCATGCCGAGTCGACTGATATCAAATTTATCCAGATCGGCCATTTTGGCTGTCGGCCATTTTGAATTATGTGCTAAAATGCTGTATTTTTCGAACGCATGAACGAATTGTTACGAAACTCGGTATGGTTCATCAGTACGATGCCCTAAAGGAGCCTGAGAAGTTTCGAAACAGCGCCACCTAGTGGTGAACTTTTTTTTTCAAACGCTTATAACTTTGGGTGTGGTACACTTATTTTCAAGGGAGTCATCTTTTTGAGGTCCTGAATCGTTGCCGAGTCCAACGATACCAAATATGTTGGGTTTCGTCTTACGGTTGGTGTAGCGTAGCGATTGAGCGCGAAAAAAACACTTGGCGATATCTTCGAAACCGCTGTTCCGATCGAGACGAAACCACCGCCAGAAACACGCAATCATAGCTCGTTAACTATACGCTAATGCCCAAATGCAAAAATATTGATAGTAAGGGGTAGTAAAATTCAAACAAAGACATGTGTCGGTCATTTTTTATGTGTTCTTTCATATAAATGTTTATAACTCGGAAGCGAATTGAGATATTTTCACCAAAATTGACAGACATATGTATGGGCTCACTCTGAGGACACATGAAAAAAATTGTGGGACTGAGCCTCTTGGTGGCGCTATAATAGAACAAAACGTGAAATTCCCATTGACTTCAATACAGTTTTGTGATTTAAATGCTATATTAAACAAATGCATTGGTGTAATATTACGAAACTCAGTTTGTGCCATAAGCAGCATGCCCCGAAGGTACTCAAAAGATTTTGAGACAGCGCCACCTGTTGGTCAAATGTTATAATTAATTTCTGAAAATGCTAATATCTTTTGAATAAATTTGCCTATTGCAATGAAACTGATCTTAATAGATTCCTTGGGTTATGCCGAAAACATAGATATCAGGTTTTCCATAATCAGCCAAACTTCCTGTCCGCCATCTTTATTTCTTTGAAAAACCTTCTTTTTCGAACTCCTCCTAGACCGTGTGTCCGATTATCACGAAAATTGAATCGTATCATCTCCAGACCGTGCCGACTAAAAGTTATGGATTGCGTGACGATAGACAAAACCGTTTTTGTATACCACAGCATCAAAGTTGAGGCATGCAGCCAAAATGACTATTTAGGCTTTATCTCTGCAATGCCTTCAGATTTTGACACCAAACTTTGCATGTGTCATTGTCACCTCACTCTCACCACATCACATCTATTTCGTAACTGCGCCACCTATTGTTCGAAAGTGATAAGCCATTAAATCATCTTATAAGTCAATGTTTATGTGATTTTTTTAGCCATTAGCCCAAAGTTTTCTCAAAATGCCCTTAATTGCTCCTTGCTGCAGTTGTTCTGCCACTCCTTGCCATTTTGGCATATGTTGCCCCTTCTTGCGCTTGGCCCCGGTAATGGCTGCTTGCAGCTATATTTATTAGGGGCCAAGCACCGAAGGTGCGAGGCACCTATTGTATCTGTTCCGGTTCTTATTATTATTATTATTATTATTATTATTATTCCGACTGGGCGTCTATGGCAGCCCATAGACCGCTTTGCGGGAAAGTTGTTTTGGTTTGACATTCTGATAGAGGACAGTCCCACCATTAAATACACCAATTTTGGTGTCTCTAACTCATTCCCTCTAGCGCCACCAACTGTCCAAAGTTTCACTTTTATTATGCTAATAACGTTTGAACCGTAAGGCCTATCAAAGAAATTCTTTTTTCCTCTTGTTCCTGAGCTCATACCGATTTGATCGCACCCTATGCCGTCATTTTGCGTCATTAAAAATGGCCGCCATTTTGAATTGTCCAAAAAACCTACTTTTGCGAACTCGTCCTAGGCCGTTTGTCCGATTTTCACCAAAATTGCACCGGATCATCTCCAGGCAGTGCTGACAAAAAGTTATGGAATTCAAGTTGATTCGCTTAGCCGTTTTCGATAAACGCACAAACTAATTTTACGTAGCGCTTGCGAAAACAGACGTAAGGCTGTATCTCCGCAACGCTTCATCGTATTCAGACCAAACTTGGTATGTGTTGTCACAAGCATGACTTGAGGCTACATGCAGCGTTTCGGCGCAGCGCCACCTAGTGGTCCGGAGATATGAAAAATTGCTATTTTTACTCGTAACTTCTGAACGGTTTGTCCAAAAATCATAAACTTGGTCTCGTTAGATTCAGGGCGTCATGCCGAGTCGACTGATATCAAATTTATCCAGATCGGCCATTTTGGCTGTCGGCCATTTTGAATTATGTGCTAAAATGCTGTATTTTTCGAACGCATGAACGAATTGTTACGAAACTCGGTATGGTTCATCAGTACGATGCCCTAAAGGAGCCTGAGAAGTTTCGAAACAGCGCCACCTAGTGGTGAAATTTTTTTTTCAAACGCTTAAAACTTTGGGTGTGGTACACTTATTTTCAAGGGAGTCATCTTTTTGAGGTCCTGAATCGTTGCCGAGTCCAACGATACCAAATATGTTAGGTTTCGTCTTACGGTTGGTGTAGCGTAGCGATTTAGCGCGAAAAAAACACTTGGCGATATCTTCGAAACCGCTGTTCCGATCGAGACGAAACCACCGCCAGAAACACGCAATCATAGCTCGTTAACTATACGCTAATGCCCAAATGCAAAAATATTGATAGTAAGGGGTAGTAAAATTCAAACAAAGACATGTGTCGGTCATTTTTTACATGTTTCTTCAAATAAATGTTTATAACTCGGAAGCGAATTGAGATATTTTCACCAAAATTGACACACATATGTATGGGATCACTCTGAGGACACATAAAAAAAATTGTAAGACTGAGCCTCTTGGTGGCGCTATAATAGAACAAAACGTGAAATTCCCATTGACTTCAATACAGTTTTGTGATTTAAATGCTATATTAAACAAATGCATTGGTGTAATATTACGAAACTCAGTTTGTGCCATAAGCAGCATGCCCCGGAGGTACTCAAAAGATTTTGAGACAGCGCCACCTGTTGGTCAAATGTTATAATTAATTTCTGAAAATGCTAATATCTTTTGAATAAATTTGCCTATTGCAATGAAACTGATCTTAATAGATTCCTTGGGTTATGCCGAAAACATAGATATCAGGTTTTCCATAATCAGCCAAACTTCCTGTCCGCCATCTTTATTTCTTTGAAAAACCTTCTTTTTCGAACTCCTCCTAGACCGTGTGTCCGATTATCACGAAAATTGAATCGTATCATCTCCAGACCGTGCCGACTAAAAGTTATGGATTGCGTGACGATAGAGAAAACCGTTTTTGTATACCACAGCATCAAAGTTGAGGCATGCAGCCAAAATGACTATTTAGGCTTTATCTCTGCAATGCCTTCAGATTTTGACACCAAACTTTGCATGTGTCATTGTCACCTCACTCTCATCACATCACATCTATTTCGTGACTGCGCCACCTATTGTTCGAAAGTGATAAGCCATTAAATCATCTTATAAGTCAAGTTTTATGTAATTTTTTTTAGCCATTTGCCCAAAGTTTTCTCAAAATGCCCCTAATTGCTCCTTGCTGCAGTTGTTCTGCCACTCCTTGCCATTTTGGCATATGTTGCCGCTTCTTGCGCTTGGCCCCGGTAATGGCTGCTTGCAGCTATATTTATTATTATTATTCTTCTTCCGACTGGGCGTCTATGGCAGCCCATAGACCGCTTTGCGGGAAAGTTGTTTTGGTTTGACATTCTGATAGAGGACAGTCCCACCATTAAATACACCAATTGTGGTGTCTCTAACTCATTCCCTCTAGCGCCACCAACTGTCCAAAGTTTCACTTTTATTATGCTAATAACTTTTGAACCGTAAGGCCTATCAACGAAATTCTTTTTTCCTCTTGTTCCTGAGCTCATGCCGATTTGATTGCACCCTATGACGTCATTTTGCGTCATTAAAAATGGCCGCCATTTTGAATTGTCCAAAAAACCTACTTTTGCGAACTCGTCCTAGGCCGTTTGTCCGATTTTCACCAAAATTGCACCGGATCATCTCCAGGCAGTGCTGACAAAAAGTTATGGAATTCAAGTTGATTCGATTAGCCGTTTTTGATAAACGCACAAACTAATTTTACGTAGCGCTTGCAAAAACAGACGTAAGGCTGTATCTCCGCAACGCTTCATCGTATTCAGACCAAACTTGGTACGTGTCGTCACAAGCATGACCTGAGGCTACATGCAGCGTTTCAGCGCAGCGCCACCTAGTGGTCCGGAGATATGAAAAATGGCTATTTTTGCTCGTAACTTCTGAACGGTTTGTCCAAAAATCATAAACTTGGTCTCGTTAGATTCAGGGCGTCATGCCGAGTCGACTGATATCCAATTTTCCCAGATCGGCCATTTTGGCTGTCGGCCATTTTGAATTATGTGCTAAAATGCTGTATTTTTTGAACGCATGAACGAATTGTTACGAAACTCAGTATGGTTCATCAGTACGATGCCCTAAAGGAGCCTGAGAAGTTTCGAAACAGCGCCACCTAGTGGTGAACTTTTTTTTTCAAACGCTTATAACTTTGGGTGTGATACACTTATTTTCACGGGAGTCATCTTTTTGAGGTCCTGAATCGTTGCCGAGTCCAACGATACCAAATATGTTGGGTTTCGTCTTACGGTTGGTGTAGCGTAGCGATTTAGCGCGAAAAAAACACTTGGCGATATCTTCGAAACCGCTGTTCCGATCGAGACGAAACCACCACCAGAAACACGCAATCATAGCTCGTTAACTAAATGCTAATGCCCAAATGCGAAAATATTGATAGTAAGGGGTAGTAAAATTAAAACAAAGACATGTGTCGGTCATTTTTTATGTGTTCTTTCATATAAATGTTTATAACTCGGAAGCGAATTGAGATATTTTCACCAAAATTGACAGACATATGTATGGGGTCACTCTGAGGACACATGAAAACAATTGTGGGACTGAGCCACTTGGTGGCGCTATAATAGAACAAAACGTGAAATTCCCATTGACTTTAATACAGTTTTGTGATTTAAATGCTATATTAAACAAATGCATTGGTGTAATATTACGAAACTCAGTTTGTGCCATAAGCAGCATGCCCGAAGGTACTCAAAAGATTTTGAGACAGCGCCACCTGTTGGTCAAATGTTATAATTAATTTCTGAAAATGCTAATATCTTTTGAATAAATTTGCCTATTGCAATGAAACTGATCTTAATAGATTCCTTGGGTTATGCCGAAAACATAGATATCAGGTTTTCCATAATCAGCCAAACTTCCTGTCCGCCATCTTTATTTCTTTGAAAAACCTTCTTTTTCGAACTCCTCCTAGACCGTGTGTCCGATTATCACGAAAATTGAATCGTATCATCTCCAGACCGTGCCGACTAAAAGTTATGGATTGCGTGACGATAGACAAAACCGTTTTTGTATACCACAGCATCAAAGTTGAGGCATGCAGCCAAAATGACTATTTAGGCTTTATCTCTGCAATGCCTTCAGATTTTGACACCAAACTTTGCATGTGTCATTGTCACCTCACTCTCACCACATCACATCTATTTCGTAACTGCGCCACCTATTGTTCGAAAGTGATAAGCCATTAAATCATCTTATAAGTCAATGTTTATGTGATTTTTTTAGCCATTTGCCCAAAGTTTTCTCAAAATGCCCTTAATTGCTCCTTGCTGCAGTTGTTCTGCCACTCCTTGCCATTTTGGCATATGTTGCCGCTTCTTGCGCTTGGCCCCGGTAATGGCTGCTTGCAGCTATATTTATTATTATTAGGGGCCAAGCACCGAAGGTGCAAAGGCACCTATTGTATCTGTTCCGGTTCTTATTAGGGGCCAAGCACCGAAGGTGCGGAGGCACCTATTGTATCTGTTCCGGTTCTTATTATTATTATTATTATTATTATTATTATTATTATTCTTCTTCCGACTGGGCGTCTATGGCAGCCCATAGACCGGTTTGCGGGAAAGTTGTTTTGGTTTGACATTCTGATAGAGGACAGTCCCACCATTAAATACACCAATTTTGGTGTCTCTAACTCATTCCCTCTAGCGCCACCAACTGTCCAAAGTTTCACTTTTATTATGCTAATAACTTTTGAACCGTAAGGCCTATCAACGAAATTCTTTTTTCCTCTTGTTCCTGAGCTCATGCCGATTTGATTGCACCCTATGACGTCATTTTGCGTCATTAAAAATGGCCGCCATTTTGAATTGTCCAAAAAACCTACTTTTGCGAACTCGTCCTAGGCCGTTTGTCCGATTTTCACCAAAATTGCACCGGATCATCTCCAGGCAGTGTTGACAAAAAGTTATGGAATTCAAGTTGATTCGATTAGCCGTTTTTGATAAACGCACAAACTAATTTTACGTAGCGCTTGCGAAAACAGACGTAAGGCTGTATCTCCGCAACGCTTCATCGTATTCAGACCAAACTTGGTATGTGTCGTCACAAGCATGACCTAAGGCTACATGCATCGTATCGGCGCAGCGCCACCTAGTGGTCCGGAGATATGAAAAATGGCTATTTTTGCTCGTAGCTTCTGAACGGTTTGTCCAAAAATCATAAACTTGGTCTCGTTAGATTCAGGGCATCATGCCGAGTCGACTGATATCAAATTTATCCAGATCGGTCATTTTGACTGTCGGCCATTTTGAATTATGTGCTAAAATGCTGTATTTTTTGAATGCATGAACGAATTGTTACGAAACTCGGTATGGTTCATCAGTACGATGCCCTAAAGGAGCCTGAGAAGTTTCGAAACAGCGCCACCTAGTGGTGAACTTTTTTTTTCAAACGCTTATAACTTTGGGTGTGGTACACTTATTTTCACGGGAGTCATCTTTTTGAGGTCCTGAATCGTTGCCGAGTTCAACGATACCAAATATGTTGGGTTTCGTCTTACGGTTGGTGTAGCGTAGCGATTTAGCGCGAAAAAAACACTTGGCGATATCTTCGAAACCGCTGTTCCGATCGAGACGAAACCACCGCCAGAAACACGGAATCATAGCTTGTTAACTATATGCTAATGCACAAATGAGAAAATATTGATAGTAAGGGGTAGTAAAATTCAAACAAAGTCATGTGTCAGTCATTTTTTACGTGTTTCTTCAAATAAATGTTTATAACTCGGAAGCGAATTGAGATATTTGCACCAAAATTGACACACATATGTATGGGGTCACTCTGAGGACACATAAAAAAAATTGTAAGACTGTGCCTCTTGGTGGCGCTATAATAGAACAAAACGTGAAATTCCCATTGACTTCAATACAGTTTTGTGAAATACAATGCTATACTAAACAAATGCTTTGGTCTAACATTACGAAACTAAGTGTGTGCCATAATCAGCATGCCCTGAAGGTACTGAAAAGATTTTGAGACAGCGCCACCTGTTGGTCAAAAGTTATAATTAATTTCTGAGAACGCTAATAACTTTTGAACAAATTTGCATATTGCAATGAAACTGATCTTAATAGATTCCTTGGGTTATGCCGAAAACATAGATATCAGGTTTGCCATAATCAGCCAAACTTCCTGTCCACCATCTTTATTTCTTTGAAAAAACTTCTTTTTCGAACTCCTCCTAGACCGTTTGTCCGATTTTCACGAAAATTGAATCGTATCATCTCCAGACCATGCCGACTAAAAGTTATGAATTGCATGATGATAGACAAAACCGTTTTCGTATACCACAGCATCAAAGTTTAGGCATGCTGCCAAAATTACTATTTAGGCTTTATCTCTGCAATGCCTTCACATTTTGACACCAAACTTTGCATGTGTCATTGTCACCTCACTCTGACCACATCACATCTATTTCGTAACTGCGGCACCTATTGTTCGAAAGTGATAACCCATTAAATCATCTTATAAGTTAATGTTTATGTGATTTTCTTAGCCATTTGCCCAAAGTTCTCTCAAAATGCCCTTAATTGCTCCTTGCTGCAGTTGGTCTGCCACTCCTTGCCATTTTGGCATATGTTGCCGCTTCTTGCGCTTGGCCCCGGTAATGGCTGCTTGCAGCTATATTTATTATTATTATTATTATTCTTCTTCCGACTGGGCGTCTATGGCAGCCCATAGACCGCTTTGCGGGAAAGTTGTTTTGGTTTGACATTCTGATAGAGGACAGTCCCACCATTAAATACACCAATTTTGGTGTCTCTAACTCATTCCCTCTAGCGCCACCAACTGTCCAAAGTTTCACTTTTATTATGCTAATAACGTTTGAACCGTAAGGCCTATCAACGAAATTCTTTTTTCCTCTTGTTCCTGAGCTCATACCGATTTGATCGCACCCTATGACGTCATTTTGCGTCATTAAAAATGGCCGCCATTTTGAATTGTCCAAAAAACCTACTTTTGCGAACTCGTCCTAGGCCGTTTGTCCGATTTTCACCAAAATTGCACCGGATCATCTCCAGGCAGTGCTGACAAAAAGTTATGGAATTCAAGTTGATTCGCTTAGCCGTTTTCGATAAACGCACAAACTAATTTTACGTAGCGCTTGCGAAAACAGACGTAAGGCTGTATCTCCGCAACGCTTCATCGTATTCAGACCAAACTTGGTATGTGTTGTCACAAGCATGACTTGAGGCTACATGCAGCGTTTCGGCGCAGCGCCACCTAGTGGTCCGGAGATATGAAAAATTGCTATTTTTACTCGTAACTTCTGAACGGTTTGTCCAAAAATCATAAACTTGGTCTCGTTAGATTCAGGGCGTCATGCCGAGTCGACTGATATCAAATTTATCCAGATCGGCCATTTTGGCTGTCGGCCATTTTGAATTATGTGCTAAAATGCTGTATTTTTCGAACGCATGAACGAATTGTTACGAAACTCGATATGGTTCATCAGTACGATGCCCTAAAGGAGCCTGAGAAGTTTCGAAACAGCGCCACCTAGTGGTGAATTTTTTTTTTCAAACGCTTAAAACTTTGGGTGTGGTACACTTATTTTCAAGGGAGTCATCTTTTTGAGGTCCTGAATCGTTGCCGAGTCCAACGATACCAAATATGTTAGGTTTCGTCTTACGGTTGGTGTAGCGTAGCGATTTAGCGCAAAAAAAACACTTGGCGATATCTTCGAAACCGCTGTTCCGATCGAGACGAAACCACCGCCAGAAACACGCAATCATAGCTCGTTAACTATACGCTAATGCCCAAATGCAAAAATATTGATAGTAAGGGGTAGTAAAATTCAAACAAAGACATGTGTCGGTCATTTTTTATGTGTTCTTTCATATAAATGTTTATAACTCGGAAGCGAATTGAGATATTTTCACCAAAATTGACAGACATATGTATGGGCTCACTCTGAGGACACATGAAAAAAATTGTGGGACTGAGCCTCTTGGTGGCGCTATAATAGAACAAAACGTGAAATTCCCATTGACTTCAATACAGTTTTGTGATTTAAATGCTATATTAAACAAATGCATTGGTGTAATATTACGAAACTCAGTTTGTGCCATAAGCAGCATGCCCCGAAGGTACTCAAAAGATTTTGAGACAGCGCCACCTGTTGGTCAAATGTTATAATTAATTTCTGAAAATGCTAATATCTTTTGAATAAATTTGCCTATTGCAATGAAACTGATCTTAATAGATTCCTTGGGTTATGCCGAAAACATAGATATCAGGTTTTCCATAATCAGCCAAACTTCCTGTCCGCCATCTTTATTTCTTTGAAAAACCTTCTTTTTCGAACTCCTCCTAGACCGTGTGTCCGATTATCACGAAAATTGAATCGTATCATCTCCAGACCATGCCGACTAAAAGTTTTGGATTGTGTGACGATAGACAAAACCGTTTTTGTATACCACAGCATCAAAGTTGAGGCATGCAGCCAAAATGACTATTTAGGCTTTATCTCTGCAATGCCTTCAGATTTTGACACCAAACTTTGCATGTGTCATTGTCACCTCACTCTCACCACATCACATCTATTTCGTAACTGCGCCACCTATTGTTCGAAAGTGATAAGCCATTAAATCATCTTATAAGTCAATGTTTATGTGATTTTTTTAGCCATTAGCCCAAAGTTTTCTCAAAATGCCCTTAATTGCTCCTTGCTGCAGTTGTTCTGCCACTCCTTGCCATTTTGGCATATGTTGCCGCTTCTTGCGCTTGGCCCCGGTAATGGCTGCTTGCAGCTATATTTATTAGGGGCCAAGCACCGAAGGTGCGGAGGCACCTATTGTATCTGTTCCGGTTCTTATTATTATTATTATTATTATTATTATTATTCTTCTTCCGACTGGGCGTCTATGGCAGCCCATAGACCGCTTTGCGGGAAAGTTGTTTTGGTTTGACATTCTGATAGAGGACAGTCCCACCATTAAATACACCAATTTTGGTGTCTCTTACTCATTCCCTCTAGCGCCACCAACTGTCCAAAGTTTCACTTTTATTATGCTAATAACGTTTGAACCGTAAGGCCTATCAACGAAAATCTTTTTTCCTCTTGTTCCTGAGCTCATGCCGATTTGATCGCACCCTATGACGTCATTTTGCGTCATAAAAAATGGCCGCCATTTTGAATTGTCCAAAAAACCTACTTTTGCGAACTCGTCCTAGGCCGTTTGTCCGATTTTCACCAAAATCGCACCGGATCATCTCCAGGCAGTGCTGACAAAAAGTTATGGAATTCAAGTTGATTCGATTAGCCGTTTTCGATAAACGCACAAACTAATTTTAAGTAGCGCTTGCAAAAACAGACGTAAGGCTTTATCTCCGCAACGCTTCATCGTATTCAGACCAAACTTGGTACGTGTCGTCACAAGCATGACCTGAGGCTACATGCAGCGTTTCAGCGCTGCGCCACCTAGTGGTCCGGAGATATGAAAAATTGCTATTTTTGCTCGTAACTTCTGTACAGTTTGTCCAAAAATCATAAACTTGGTCTCGTTAGATTCAGGGCGTCATGCCGAGTCGACTGATATCAAATTTATCCAGATCGGCCATTTTGTCTGTCGGCCATTTTGAATTATGTGCTAAAATGCTGTATTTTTTGAACGCATGAAAGAATTGTTACGAAACTCGGTATGGTTCATCAGTACAATGCCCTACAGGAGCCTGAGAAGTTTCGAAACAGCGCCACCTAGTGGTGAACTTTTTTTTTCAAATGCTTATAACTTTGGGTGTGATACACTTATTTTCACGGGAGTCATCTTTTTGAGGTCCTGAATCATTGCCGAGTCCAACGATACCAAATATGTTGGGTTTCGTCTTACGGTTGGTGTAGCGTAGCGATTTAGCGCGAAAAAAACACTTGGCGATATCTTCGAAACCGCTGTTCCGATCGAGACGAAACCACCGCCAGAAACACGGAATCATAGCTTGTTAACTATATGCTAATGCCCAAATGCAAAAATATTGATAGTAAGGGGTAGTAAAATTCAAACAAAGTCATGTGTCGGTCATTTTTTATGTGTTCTTTCATATAAATGTTTATAACTCGGAAGCGAATTGAGATATTTTCACCAAAATTGACAGACATATGTATGGGCTCACTCTGAGGACACATGAAAAAAATTGTGGGACTGAGCCTCTTGGTGGCGCTATAATAGAACAAAACGTGAAATTCCCATTGACTTCAATACAGTTTTGTGATTTAAATGCTATATTAAACAAATGCATTGGTGTAATATTACGAAACTCAGTTTGTGCCATAAGCAGCATGCCCCGAAGGTACTAAAAAGATTTTGAGACAGCGCCACCTGTTGGTCAAATGTTATAATTAATTTCTGAAAATGCTAATCTCTTTTGAATAAATTTGCCTATTGCAATGAAACTGATCTTAATAGATTCCTTGGGTTATGCCGAAAACATAGATATCAGGTTTTCCATAATCAGCCAAACTTCCTGTCCGCCATCTTTATTTCTTTGAAAAACCTTCTTTTTCGAACTCCTCCTAGACCGTGTGTCCGATTATCACGAAAATTGAATCGTATCATCTCCAGACCGTGCCGACTAAAAGTTATGGATTGCGTGACGATAGACAAAACCGTTTTTGTATACCACAGCATCAAAGTTGAGGCATGCTGCCAAAATGACTATTTAGGCTTTATCTCTGCAATGCCTTCACATTTTGACACCAAACTTTGCATGTGTCATTGTCACCTCACTCTCACCACATCACATCTATTTCGTAACTGCGCCACCTATTGTTCGAAAGTGATAAGCCATTAAATCATCTTATAAGTCAATGTTTATGTGATTTTTTTAGCCATTTGCCCAAAGTTTTCTCAAAATGCCCTTAATTGCTCCTTGCTGCAGTTGTTCTGCCACTCCTTGCCATTTTGACATATGTTGCCGCTTCTTGCGCTTGGCCCCGGTAATGGCTGCTTGCAGCTATATTTAGGGGCCAAGCACCGAAGGTGCGAGGCACCTATTGTATCTGTTCCGGTTCTTATTATTATTATTATTATTATTATTATTATTATTCTTCTTCCGACTGGGCGTCTATGGCAGCCCATAGACCGCTTTGCGGGAAAGTTGTTTTGGTTTGACATTCTGATAGAGGACAGTCCCACCATTAAATACACCAATTTTGGTGTCTCTAACTCATTCCCTCTAGCGCCACCAACTGTCCAAAGTTTCACTTTTATTATGCTAATAACGTTTGAACCGTAAGGCCTATCAACGAAATTCTTTTTTCCTCTTGTTCCTGAGCTCATGCCGATTTGATTGCACCCTATGACGTCATTTTGCGTCATTAAAAATGGCCGCCATTTTGAATTGTCCAAAAAACCTACTTTTGCAAACTCGTCCTAGGCCGTTTGTCCGATTTTCACCAAAATTGCACCGGATCATCTCCAGGCAGTGCTGACAAAAAGTTATGGAATTCAAGTTGATTCGATTAGCCGTTTTTGATAAACGCACAAACTAATTTTACGTAGCGCTTGCAAAAACAGACGTAAGGCTGTATCTCCGCAACGCTTCATCGTATTCAGACCAAACTTGGTACGTGTCGTCACAAGCATGACCTGAGGCTACGTGCAGCGTTTCAGCGCAGCGCCACCTAGTGGTCCGGAGATATGAAAAATGGCTATTTTTGCTCGTAACTTCTGAACGGTTTGTCCAAAAATCATAAACTTGGTCTCGTTAGATTCAGGGCGTCATACCGAGTCGACTGATATCCAATTTTCCCAGATCGGCCATTTTGGCTGTCGGCCATTTTGAATTATGTGCTAAAATGCTGTATTTTTTGAACACATGAACGAATTGTTACGAAACTCAGTATGGTTCATCAGTACGATGCCCTAAAGGAGCCTGAGAAGTTTCGAAACAGCGCCACCTAGTGGTGAACTTTTTTTTTCAAACGCTTATAACTTTGGGTGTGATACACTTATTTTCACGGGAGTCATCTTTTTGAGGTCCTGAATCGTTGCCGAGTCCAACGATACCAAATATGTTGGGTTTCGTCTTACGGTTGGTGTAGCGTAGCGATTTAGCGCGAAAAAAACACTTGGCGATATCTTCGAAACCGCTGTTCCGATCGAGACGAAACCACCACCAGAAACACGCAATCATAGCTCGTTAACTAAACGCTAACGCCCAAATGCAAAAATATTGATAGTAAGGGGTAGTAAAATTCAAACAAAGACATGTGTCGGTCATTTTTTATGTGTTCTTTCATATAAATGTTTATAACTCGGAAGCGAATTGAGATATTTTCACCAAAATTGACAGACATATGTATGGGCTCACTCTGAGGACACATGAAAAAAAAATGTGGGACTGAGCCACTTGGTGGCGCTATAATAGAACAAAATGTGAAATTCCCATTGACTTTAATACAGTTTTGTGATTTAAATGCTATATTAAACAAATGCATTGGTGTAATATTACGAAACTCAGTTTGTGCCATAAGCAGCATGCCCGAAGGTACTCAAAAGATTTTGAGACAGCGCCACCTGTTGGTCAAATGTTATAATTAATTTCTGAAAATGCTAATATCTTTTGAATAAATTTGCCTATTGCAATGAAACTGATCTTAATAGATTCCTTGGGTTATGCCGAAAACATAGATATCAGGTTTTCCATAATCAGCCAAACTTCCTGTCCGCCATCTTTATTTCTTTGAAAAACCTTCTTTTTCGAACTCCTCCTAGACCGTGTGTCCGATTATCACGAAAATTGAATCGTATCATCTCCAGACCGTGCCGACTAAAAGTTATGGATTGCGTGACGATAGACAAAACCGTTTTTGTATACCACACCATCAAAGTTGAGGCATGCAGCCAAAATGACTATTTAGGCTTTATCTCTGCAATGCCTTCAGATTTTGACACCAAACTTTGCATGTGTCATTGTCACCTCACTCTCACCACATCACATCTATTTCGTAACTGCGCCACCTATTGTTCGAAAGTGATAAGCCATTAAATCATCTTATAAGTCAATGTTTATGTGATTTTTTTAGCCATTTGCCCAAAGTTTTCTCAAAATGCCCTTAATTGCTCCTTGCTGCAGTTGTTCTGCCACTCCTTGCCATTTTGGCATATGTTGCCGCTTCTTGCGCTTGGCCCCGGTAATGGCTGCTTGCAGCTATATTTATTATTATTATTCTTCTTCCGACTGGGCGTCTATGGCAGCCCATAGACCGCTTTGCGGGAAAGTTGTTTTGGTTTGACATTCTGATAGAGGACAGTCCCACCATTAAATACACCAATTTTGGTGTCTCTAACTCATTCCCTCTAGCGCCACCAACTGTCCAAAGTTTCACTTTTATTATGCTAATAACTTTTGAACCGTAAGGCCTATCAACGAAATTCTTTTTTCCTCTTGTTCCTGAGCTCATGCCAATTTGATCGCACCCTATGACGTCATTTTGCGTCATTAAAAATGGCCGCCATTTTGAATTGTCCAAAAAACCTACTTTTGCGAACTCGTCCTAGGCCGTTTGTCCGATTTTCACCAAAATCGCACCGGATCATCTCCAGGCAGTGCTGACAAAAAGTTATGGAATTCAAGTTGATTCGCTTAGCCGTTTTCGATAAACGCACAAACAAATTTTACGTAGCGCTTGCAAAAACAGACGTAAGGCTGTATCTCCGCAACGCTTCATCGTATTCAGACCAAACTTGGTACGTGTCGTCACAAGCATGACCTGAGGCTACATGCAGCGTTTCGGCGCAGCGCCACCTAGTGGTCCGGAGATATGAAAAATGGCTATTTTTGCTCGTAACTTCTGAACGGTTTGTCCAAAAATCAAAAACTTGGTCTCGTTAGATTCAGGGCGTCATGCCGAGTCGACTGATATCCAATTTTACCAGATCGGCCATTTTGGCTGTCGGCCATTTTGAATTATGTGCTAAAATGCTGTATTTTTTGAACGCATGAACGAATTGTTACGAAACTCGGTATGGTTCATCAGTATGATGCCCTAAAGGAGCCTGAGAAGTTTCGAAACAGCGCCACCTAGTGGTGAACTTTTTTTTTCAAACGCTTATAACTTTGGGTGTGATACACTTATTTTCACGGGAGTCATCTTTTTGAGGTCCTGAATCGTTGCCGAGTCCAACGATACCAAATATGTTGGGTTTCGTCTTACGGTTGGTGTAGCGTAGCGATTGAGCGCGAAAAAAACACTTGGCGATATCTTCGAAACCGCTGTTCCGATCGAGACGAAACCACCGCCAGAAACACGGAACCATAGCTTGTTAACTATACGCTAATGCCCAAATGCGAAAATATTGATAGTAAGGGGTAGTAAAATTCAAACAAAGTCATGTGTCGGTCATTTTTTATGTGTTCTTTCATATAAATGTTTATAACTCGGAAGCGAATTTAGATATTTTCACCAAAATTGACAGACATATGTATGGGCTCACTCTGAGGACACATGAAAAAAATTGTGGGACTGAGCCTCTTGGTGGCGCTATAATAGAACAAAACGTGAAATTCCCATTGACTTCAATACAGTTTTGTGATTTAAATGCTATATTAAACAAATGCATTGGTGTAATATTACGAAACTCAGTTTGTGCCATAAGCAGCATGCCCCGAAGGTACTCAAAAGATTTTGAGACAGCGCCACCTGTTGGTCAAATGTTATAATTAATTTCTGAAAATGCTAATATCTTTTGAATAAATTTGCCTATTGCAATGAAACTGATCTTAATAGATTCCTTGGGTTATGCCGAAAACATAGATATCAGGTTTTCCATAATCAGCCAAACTTCCTGTCCGCCATCTTTATTTCTTTGAAAAACCTTCTTTTTCGAACTCCTCCTAGACCGTGTGTCCGATTATCACGAAAATTGAATCGTATCATCTCCAGACCGTGCCGACTAAAAGTTATGGATTGCGTGACGATAGACAAAACCGTTTTTGTATACCACAGCATCAAAGTTGAGGCATGCAGCCAAAATGACTATTTAGGCTTTATCTCTGCAATGCCTTCAGATTTTGACACCAAACTTTGCATGTGTCATTGTCACCTCACTCTCACCACATCACATCTATTTCGTAACTGCGCCACCTATTGTTCGAAAGTGATAAGCCATTAAATCATCTTATAAGTCAATGTTTATGTGATTTTTTTAGCCATTAGCCCAAAGTTTTCTCAAAATGCCCTTAATTGCTCCTTGCTGCAGTTGTTCTGCCACTCCTTGCCATTTTGGCATATGTTGCCGCTTCTTGCGCTTGGCCCCGGTAATGGCTGCTTGCAGCTATATTTATTATTATTATTCTTCTTCCGACTGGGCGTCTATGGCAGCCCATAGACCGCTTTGCGGGAAAGTTGTTTTGGTTTGACATTCTGATAGAGGACAGTCCCACCATTAAATACACCAATTTTGGTGTCTCTAACTCATTCCCTCTAGCGCCACCAACTGTCCAAATTTTCACTTTTATTATGCTAATAACGTTTGAACCGTAAGGCCTATCAACGAAATTCTTTTTTCCTCTTGTTCCTGAGCTCATACCGATTTGATCGCACCCTATGACGTCATTTTGCGTCATTAAAAATGGCCGCCATTTTGAATTGTCCAAAAAACCTACTTTTGCGAACTCGTCCTAGGCCGTTTGTCCGATTTTCACCAAAATTGCACCGGATCATCTCCAGGCAGTGCTGACAAAAAGTTATGGAATTCAAGTTGATTCGCTTAGCCGTTTTCGATAAACGCACAAACTAATTTTACGTAGCGCTTGCGAAAACAGACGTAAGGCTGTATCTCCGCAACGCTTCATCGTATTCAGACCGAACTTGGTATGGGTTGTCACAAGCATGACTTGAGGCTACATGCAGCGTTTCGGCGCAGCGCCACCTAGTGGTCCGGAGATATGAAAAATTGCTATTTTTACTCGTAACTTCTGAACGGTTTGTCCAAAAATCATAAACTTGGTCTCGTTAGATTCAGGGCGTCATGCCGAGTCGACTGATATCAAATTTATCCAGATCGGCCATTTTGGCTGTCGGCCATTTTGAATTATGTGCTAAAATGCTGTATTTTTCGAACGCATGAACGAATTGTTACGAAACTCGGTATGGTTCATCAGTACGATGCCCTAAAGGAGCCTGAGAAGTTTCGAAACAGCGCCACCTAGTGGTGAACTTTTTTTTTCAAACGCTTATAACTTTGGGTGTGGTACACTTATTTTCAAGGGAGTCATCTTTTTGAGGTCCTGAATCGTTGCCGAGTCCAACGATACCAAATATGTTGGGTTTCGTCTTACGGTTGGTGTAGCGTAGCGATTGAGCGCGAAAAAAACACTTGGCGATATCTTCGAAACCGCTGTTCCGATCGAGACGAAACCACCGCCAGAAACACGCAATCATAGCTCGTTAACTATACGCTAATGCCCAAATGCAAAAATATTGATAGTAAGGGGTAGTAAAATTCAAACAAAGACATGTGTCGGTCATTTTTTATGTGTTCTTTCATATAAATGTTTATAACTCGGAAGCGAATTGAGATATTTTCACCAAAATTGACAGACATATGTATGGGCTCACTCTGAGGACACATGAAAAAAATTGTGGGACTGAGCCTCTTGGTGGCGCTATAATAGAACAAAACGTGAAATTCCCATTGACTTCAATACAGTTTTGTGATTTAAATGCTATATTAAACAAATGCATTGGTGTAATATTACGAAACTCAGTTTGTGCCATAAGCAGCATGCCCCGAAGGTACTCAAAAGATTTTGAGACAGCGCCACCTGTTGGTCAAATGTTATAATTAATTTCTGAAAATGCTAATATCTTTTGAATAAATTTGCCTATTGCAATGAAACTGATCTTAATAGATTCCTTGGGTTATGCCGAAAACATAGATATCAGGTTTTCCATAATCAGCCAAACTTCCTGTCCGCCATCTTTATTTCTTTGAAAAACCTTCTTTTTCGAACTCCTCCTAGACCGTGTGTCCGATTATCACGAAAATTGAATCGTATCATCTCCAGACCGTGCCGACTAAAAGTTATGGATTGCGTGACGATAGACAAAACCGTTTTTGTATACCACAGCATCAAAGTTGAGGCATGCAGCCAAAATGACTATTTAGGCTTTATCTCTGCAATGCCTTCAGATTTTGACACCAAACTTTGCATGTGTCATTGTCACCTCACTCTCACCACATCACATCTATTTCGTAACTGCGCCACCTATTGTTCGAAAGTGATAAGCCATTAAATCATCTTATAAGTCAATGTTTATGTGATTTTTTTAGCCATTAGCCCAAAGTTTTCTCAAAATGCCCTTAATTGCTCCTTGCTGCAGTTGTTCTGCCACTCCTTGCCATTTTGGCATATGTTGCCCCTTCTTGCGCTTGGCCCCGGTAATGGCTGCTTGCAGCTATATTTATTAGGGGCCAAGCACCGAAGGTGCGAGGCACCTATTGTATCTGTTCCGGTTCTTATTAGGGGCCAAGCACCGAAGGTGCGAGGCACCTATTGTATCTGTTCCGGTTCTTATTATTATTAGGGGCCAAGCACCGAAGGTGCGAGGCACCTATTGTATCTGTTCCGGTTCTTATTATTATTATTATTATTATTATTATTATTCTTCTTCCGACTGGGCGTCTATGGCAGCCCATAGACCGCTTTGCGGGAAAGTTGTTTTGGTTTGACATTCTGATAGAGGACAGTCCCACCATTAAATACACCAATTTTGGTGTCTCTTACTCATTCCCTCTAGCGCCACCAACTGTCCAAAGTTTCACTTTTATTATGCTAATAACGTTTGAACTGTAAGGCCTATCAACGAAATTCTTTTTTCCTCTTGTTCCTGAGCTCATGCCGATTTGATCGCACCCTATGACGTCATTTTGCGTCATAAAAAATGGCCGCCATTTTGAATTGTCCAAAAAACCTACTTTTGCGAACTCGTCCTAGGCCGTTTGTCCGATTTTCACCAAAATCGCACCGGATCATCTCCAGGCAGTGCTGACAAAAAGTTATGGAATTCAAGTTGATTTGATTAGCCGTTTTCGATAAACGCACAAACTAATTTTACGTAGCGCTTGCAAAAACAGACGTAAGGCTGTATCTCCGCAACGCTTCATCCTATTCAGACCAAACTTGGTACGTGTCGTCACGAGCATGACCTGAGGCTACATGCAGCGTTTCGGCGCAGCGCCACCTAGTGGTCCGGAGATATGAAAAATGGCTATTTTTGCTCGTAACTTCTGAACGGTTTGTCCAAAAATCATAAACTTGGTCTCGTTAGATTCAGGGCGTCATGCCGAGTTGACTGATATCCAATTTTCCCAGATCGACCATTTTGGCTGTCGGCCATTTTGAATTATGTGCTAAAATGCTGTATTTTTTGAACGCATGAACGAATTGTTACGAAACTCGGTATGGTTCATCAGTACGATGCCCTAAAGGAGCCTGAGAAGTTTCGAAACAGCGCCACCTAGTGGTGAACTTTTTTTTTCAAACGCTTATAACTTTGGGTGTGATACACTTATTTTCACGGGAGTCATCTTTTTGAGGTCCTGAATCGTTGTCGAGTCCAACGATACCAAATATGTTGGGTTTCGTCTTACGGTTGGTGTAGCGTAGCGATTTAGCGCGAAAAAAACACTTGGCGATATCTTCGAAACCGCTGTTCTGATCGAGACGAAACCACCGCCAGAAACACGGAATCATAGCTTGTTAACTATACGCTAATGCCCAAATGCGAAAATATTGATAGTAAGGGGTAGTAAAATTCAAACAAAGTCATGTGTCGGTCATTTTTTATGTGTTCTTTCATATAAATGTTTATAACTCGGAAGCGAATTGAGATATTTTCACCAAAATTGACAGACATATGTATGGGCTCACTCTGAGGACACATGAAAAAAATTGTGGGACTGAGCCTCTTGGTGGCGCTATAATAGAACAAAACGTGAAATTCCCATTGACTTCAATACAGTTTTGTGATTTAAATGCTATATTAAACAAATGCATTGGTGTAATATTACGAAACTCAGTTTGTGAGATAAGCAGCATGCCCCGAAGGTACTAAAAAGATTTTGAGACAGCGCCACCTGTTGGTCAAATGTTATAATTAATTTCTGAAAATGCTATTATCTTTTGAATAAATTTGCCTATTGCAATGAAACTGATCTTAATAGATTCCTTGGGTTATGCCGAAAACATAGATATCAGGTTTTCCATTATCAGCCAAACTTCCTGTCCGCATCTTTATTTCTTTGAAAAACCTTCTTTTTCGAACTCCTCCTAGACCGTGTGTCCAATTATCACGAAAATTGAATCGTATCATCTCCAGACCGTGCCGACTAAAAGTTATGGATTGCGTGACGATAGACAAAACCGTTTTTGTATACCACAGCATCAAAGTTGAGGCATGCAGCCAAAATGACTATTTAGGCTTTATCTCTGCAATGCCTTCAGATTTTGACACCAAACTTTGCATGTGTCATTGTCACCTCACTCTCACCACATCACAACTATTTCGTAACTGCGCCACCTATTGTTCGAAAGTGATAAGCCATTAAATCATCTTATAAGTCAATTTTTATGTAATTTTTTTAGCCATTTGCCCAAAGTTTTCTCAAAATGCCCTTAATTGCTCCTTGCTGCAGTTGTTCTGCCACTCCTTGCCATTTTGGCATATGTTGCCGCTTCTTGCGCTTGGCCCCGGTAATGGCTGCTTGCAGCTATATTTATTATTATTATTATTATTATTATTATTATTCTTCCGACTGGGCGTCTATGGCAGCCCATAGACCGCTTTGCGGGAAAGTTGTTTTGGTTTGACATTCTGATAGAGGACAGTCCCACCATTAAATACACCAATTTTGGTGTCTTTAACTCATTCCCTCTAGCGCCACCAACTGTCCAAAGTTTCACTTTTATTATGCTAATAACTTTTGAACCGTAAGGCCTATCAACGAAATTCTTTTTTCCTCTTGTTCCTGAGCTCATGCCAATTTGATTGCACCCTATGACGTCATTTTGCGTCATTAAAAATGGCCGCCATTTTGAATTGTCCAAAAAACCTACTTTTGCGAACTCGTCCTAGGCCGTTTGTCCGATTTTCACCAAAATTGCACCGGATCATCTCCAGGCAGTGCTGACAAAAAGTTATGGAATTCAAGTTGATTCGATTAGCCGTTTTTGATAAACGCACAAACTAATTTTACGTAGCGCTTGCAAAAACAGACGTAAGGCTGTATCTCCGCAACGCTTCATCGTATTCGGACCAAACTTGGTACGTGTCGTCACAAGCATGACCTGAGGCTACATGCAGCGTTTCAGCGCAGCGCCACCTAGTGGTCCGGAGATATGAAAAATGGCTATTTTTGCTCGTAACTTCTGAACGGTTTGTCCAAAAATCATAAACTTGGTCTCATTAGATTCAGGGCGTCATGCCGAGTCGACTGATATCAAATTTATCCAGATCGGCCATTTTGGCTGTCGGCCATTTTGAATTATGTGCTAAAATGCTGTATTTTTTGAACGCATGAACGAATTGTTACGAAACTCGGTATGGTTCATCAGTACGATGCCCTAAAGGAGCCTGAGAAGTTTCGAAACAGCGCCACCTAGTGGTGAACTTTTTTTTTCAAACGCTTATAACTTTGGGTGTGGTACACTTATTTTCAAGGGAGTCATCTTTTTGAGGTCCTGAATCGTTGCCGAGTCCAACGATACCAAATATGTTAGGTTTCGTCTTACGGTTGGTGTAGCGTAGCGATTTAGCGCAAAAAAAACACTTGGCGATATCTTCGAAACCGCTGTTCCGATCGAGACGAAACCACCGCCAGAAACACGGAATCATAGCTTGTTAACTAAACGCTAATGCCCAAATGCGAAAATATTGATAGTAAGGGGTAGTAGAATTCAAACAAAGTCATGTGTCAGTCATTTTTTACGTGTTTCTTCAAATAAATGTTTATAACTCGGAAGCGAATTGAGATATTTGCACCAAAATTGACACACATATTTATGGGGTCACTCTGAGGACACATAAAAAAAATTGTAAGACTGAGCCTCTTGGTGGCGCTATAATAGAACAAAACGTGAAATTCCCATTGACTTCAATACAGTTTTGTGAAATACAATGCTATACTAAACAAATGCTTTGGTCTAACATTACGAAACTAAGTTTGTGCCATAATCAGCATGCCCTGAAGGTACTGAAAAGATTTTGAGACAGCGCCACCTGTTGGTCAAAAGTTATAATTAATTTCTGAGAACGCTAATAACTTTTGAACAAATTTGCCTATTGCAATGAAACTGATCTTAATAGATTCCTTGGGTTATGCCGAAAACATAGATATCAGGTTTGCCATAATCAGCCAAACTTCCTGTCCGCCGTCTTTATTTCTTTGAAAAACCTTCTTTTTCGAACTCCTCCTAGACCGTTTGTCCGATTTTCACGAAAATTGAATCGTATCATCTCCAGACCGTGCCGACTAAAAGTTATGAATTGCATGATGATAGACAAAACCGTTTTCGTATACCACAGCATCAAAATTTAGGCATGCTGCCAAAATTACTATTTAGGCTTTACCTCTGCAATGCCTTCACATTTTGACACCAAACTTTGCATGTGTCATTGTCACCTCACTCTGACCACATCACATCTATTTCGTAACTGCGGCACCTATTGTTCGAAAGTGATAACCCATTAAATCATCTTATAATTTAATGTTTATGTGATTTTCTTAGCCATTTGCCCAAAGTTCTCTCAAAATGCCCTTAATTGCTCCTTGCTGCAGTTGGTCTGCCACTCCTTGCCATTTTGGCATATGTTGCCGCTTCTTGCGCTTGGCCCCGGTAATGGCTGCTTGCAGCTATATTTATTATTATTATTCTTCTTCCGACTGGGCGTCTATGGCAGCCCATAGACCGCTTTGCGGGAAAGTTGTTTTGGTTTGACATTCTGATAGAGGACAGTCCCACCATTAAATACACCAATTTTGGTGTCTCTAACTCATTCCCTCTAGCGCCACCAACTGTCCAAAGTTTCACTTTTATTATGCTAATAACTTTTGAACCGTGAGGCCTATCAACAAAATTCTTTTTTCCTCTTGTTCGTGAGCTCATGCCGATTTGATCGCACCTTATGACGTCATTTTGCGTCATTAAAAATGGCCGCCATTTTGAATTGTCCAAAAAACCTACTTTTGCGAACTCGTCCTAGGCCGTTTGTCCGATTTTCACCAAAATTGCACCGGATCATCTCCAGGCAGTGCTGACAAAAAGTTATGGAATTCAAGTTGATTCGATTAGCCGTTTTCGATAAACGCACAAACTAATTTTACGTAGCGCTTGCAAAAACAGACGTAAGGCTGTATCTCCGCAACGCTTCATCATATTCAGACCAAACTTGGTACGTGTTGTCACAAGCATGACCTGAGGCTACATGCAGCGTTTCAGCGCAGCGCCACCTAGTGGTCCGGAGATATGAAAAATGGCTATTTTTGCTCGTAACTTCTGAACGGTTTGTCCAAAAATCATAAACTTGGTCTCGTTAGATTCAGGGCGTCATGCCGATTCGACAGATATCAAATTTATCCAGATCGGCCATTTTGGCTGTCGGCCATTTTGAATTATGTGCTAAAATGCTGTATTTTTTGAACGCATGAACGAATTGTTACGAAACTCGGTATGGTTCATCAGTACGATGCCCTGAAGGAGCCTGAGAAGTTTCGAAACAGCGCCACCTAGTGGTGAACTTTTTTTTTCAAACGCTTAAAACTTTGGGTGAGGTACACTTATTTTCAAGGGAGTCATCTTTTTGAGGTCCTGAATCGTTGCCGAGTCCAACGATACCAAATATGTTAGGTTTCGTCTTACGGTTGGTGTAGCGTAGCGATTTAGCGCGAAAAAAACACTTGGCGATATCTTCGAAACCGCTGTTCCGATCGAGACGAAACCACCGCCAGAAACACGGAATCATAGCTCGTTAACGAAATGCTTATGCCCAAATGCGAAAATATTGATAGTAAGGGGTAGTAAAATTCAAACAAAGACATGTGTCGGTCATTTTTTATGTGTTCTTTCATATAAATGTTTATAACTCGGAAGCGAATTGAGATATTTTCACCAAAATTGACAGACATATGTATGGGCTCACTCTGAGGACACATGAAAAAAATTGTGGGACTGAGCCTCTTGGTGGCGCTATAATAGAACAAAACGTGAAATTCCCATTGACTTCAATACAGTTTTGTGATTTAAATGCTATATTAAACAAATGCATTGGTGTAATATTACGAAACTCAGTTTGTGCCATAAGCAGCATGCCCCGAAGGTACTCAAAAGATTTTGAGACAGCGCCACCTGTTGGTCAAATGTTATAATTAATTTCTGAAAATGCTAATATCTTTTGAATAAATTTGCCTATTGCAATGAAACTGATCTTAATAGATTCCTTGGGTTATGCCGAAAACATAGATATCAGGTTTTCCATAATCAGCCAAACTTCCTGTCCGCCATCTTTATTTCTTTGAAAAACCTTCTTTTTCGAACTCCTCCTAGACCGTGTGTCCGATTATCACGAAAATTGAATCGTATCATCTCCAGACCGTGTCAACTAAAAGTTATGGATTGCGTGACGATAGACAAAACCGTTTTTGTATACCACAGCATCAAAGTTGAGGCATGCAGCCAAAATGTCTATTTAGGCTTTATCTCTGCAATGCCTTCAGATTTTGACACCAAACTTTGCATGTGTCATTGTCACCTCACTCTCACCCCATCACATCTATTTCGTAACTGCGCCACCTATTGTTCGAAAGTGATAAGCCATTAAATCATCTTATAAGTCAATGTTTGTGATTTTTTTAGCCATTTGCCCAAAGTTTTCTCAAAATGCCCTTAATTGCTCCTTGCTGCAGTTGTTCTGCCACTCCTTGCCATTTTGGCATATGTTGCCGCTTCTTGCGCTTGGCCCCGGTAATGGCTGCTTGCAGCTATATTTATTATTATTATTATTATTATTATTCTTCCGACTGGGCGTCTATGGCAGCCCATAGACCGCTTTGCGGGAAAGTTGTTTTGGTTTGACATTCTGATAGAGGACAGTCCCACCATTAAATACACCAATTTTGGTGTCTCTAACTCATTCCCTCTAGCGCCACCAACTGTCCAAAGTTTCACTTTTATTATGCTAATAACGTTTGAACCGTAAGGCCTATCAAAGAAATTCTTTTTTCCTCTTGTTCCTGAGCTCATACCGATTTGATCGCACCCTATGCCGTCATTTTGCGTCATTAAAAATGGCCGCCATTTTGAATTGTCCAAAAAACCTACTTTTGCGAACTCGTCCTAGGCCGTTTGTCCGATTTTCACCAAAATTGCACCGGATCATCTCCAGGCAGTGCTGACAAAAAGTTATGGAATTCAAGTTGATTCGCTTAGCCGTTTTCGATAAACGCACAAACTAATTTTACGTAGCGCTTGCGAAAACAGACGTAAGGCTGTATCTCCGCAACGCTTCATCGTATTCAGACCAAACTTGGTATGTGTTGTCACAAGCATGACTTGAGGCTACATGCAGCGTTTCGGCGCAGCGCCACCTAGTGGTCCGGAGATATGAAAAATTGCTATTTTTACTCGTAACTTCTGAACGGTTTGTCCAAAAATCATAAACTTGGTCTCGTTAGATTCAGGGCGTCATGCCGAGTCGACTGATATCAAATTTATCCAGATCGGCCATTTTGGCTGTCGGCCATTTTGAATTATGTGCTAAAATGCTGTATTTTTCGAACGCATGAACGAATTGTTACGAAACTCGGTATGGTTCATCAGTACGATGCCCTAAAGGAGCCTGAGAAGTTTCGAAACAGCGCCACCTAGTGGTGAAATTTTTTTTTCAAACGCTTAAAACTTTGGGTGTGGTACACTTATTTTCAAGGGAGTCATCTTTTTGAGGTCCTGAATCGTTGCCGAGTCCAACGATACCAAATATGTTAGGTTTCGTCTTACGGTTGGTGTAGCGTAGCGATTTAGCGCGAAAAAAACACTTGGCGATATCTTCGAAACCGCTGTTCCGATCGAGACGAAACCACCGCCAGAAACACGCAATCATAGCTCGTTAACTATACGCTAATGCCCAAATGCAAAAATATTGATAGTAAGGGGTAGTAAAATTCAAACAAAGACATGTGTCGGTCATTTTTTATGTGTTCTTTCATATAAATGTTTATAACTCGGAAGCGAATTGAGATATTTTCACCAAAATTGACAGACATATGTATGGGCTCACTCTGAGGACACATGAAAAAAATTGTGGGACTGAGCCACTTGGTGGCGCTATAATAGAACAAAACGTGAAATTCCCATTGACTTTAATACAGTTTTGTGATTTAAATGCTATATTAAACAAATGCATTGGTGTAATATTACGAAACTCAGTTTGTGCCATAAGCAGCATGCCCGAAGGTACTCAAAAGATTTTGAGACAGCGCCACCTGTTGGTCAAATGTTATAATTAATTTCTGAAAATGCTAATATCTTTTTTAAATAAATTTGCCTATTGCAATGAAACTGATCTTAATAGATTCCTTGGGTTATGCCGAAAACATAGATATCAGGTTTTCCATAATCAGCCAAACTTCCTGTCCGCCATCTTTATTTCTTTGAAAAACCTTCTTTTTCGAACTCCTCCTAGACCGTGTGTCCGATTATCACGAAAATTGAATCGTATCATCTCCAGACCGTGCCGACTAAAAGTTATGGATTGCGTGACGATAGACAAAACCGTTTTTGTATACCACAGCATCAAAGTTGAGGCATGCAGCCAAAATGACTATTTAGGCTTTATCTCTGCAATGCCTTCAGATTTTGACACCAAACTTTGCATGTGTCATTGTCACCTCACTCTCACCACATCACATCTATTTCGTAACTGCGCCACCTATTGTTCGAAAGTGATAAGCCATTAAATCATCTTATAAGTCAATGTTTATGTGATTTTTTTAGCCATTTGCCCAAAGTTTTCTCAAAATGCCCTTAATTGCTCCTTGCTGCAGTTGTTCTGCCACTCCTTGCCATTTTGGCATATGTTGCCGCTTCTTGCGCTTGGCCCCGGTAATGGCTGCTTGCAGCTATATTTAGGGGCCAAGCACCGAAGGTGCGGAGGCACCTATTGTATCTGTTCCGGTTCTTATTATTAGGGGCCAAGCACCGAAGGTGCAAAGGCACCTATTGTATCTGTTCCGGTTCTTATTAGGGGCCAAGCACCGAAGGTGCGGAGGCACCTATTGTATCTGTTCCGGTTCTTATTATTATTATTATTCTTCTTCCGACTGGGCGTCTATGGCAGCCCATAGACCGCTTTGCGGGAAAGTTGTTTTGGTTTGACATTCTGATAGAGGACAGTCCCACCATTAAATACACCAATTTTGGTGTCTCTAACTCATTCCCTCTAGCGCCACCAACTGTCCAAAGTTTCACTTTTATTATGCTAATAACGTTTGAACCGTAAGGCCTATCAACGAAATTCTTTTTTCCTCTTGTTCCTGAGCTCATGCCGATTTGATTGCACCCTATGACGTCATTTTGCGTCATTAAAAATGGCCGCCATTTTGAATTGTCCAAAAAACCTACTTTTGCGAACTCGTCCTTGGCCGTTTGTCCGATTTTCACCAAAATTGCACCGGATCATCTCCAGGCAGTGTTGACAAAAAGTTATGGAATTCAAGTTGATTCGATTAGCCGTTTTCGATAAACGCACAAACTAATTTTACGTAGCGCTTGCGAAAACAGACGTAAGGCTGTATCTCCGCAACGCTTCATCGTATTCAGACCAAACTTGGTACGTGTCGTCACAAGCATGACTTGAGGCTACATGCAGCGTTTCAGCGCAGCGCCACCTAGTGGTCCGGAGATATGAAAAATGGCTATTTTTGCTCGTAACTTCTGAACGGTTTGTCCAAAAATCATAAACTTGGTCTTGTTAGATTCAGGGCGTCATGCCGAGTCGACTGATATCAAATTTATCCAGATCGGCCATTTTGGCTGTCGGCCATTTTGAATTATGTGCTAAAATGCTGTATTTTTTGAACGCATGAACGAATTGTTACGAAACTCGGTATGGTTCATCAGTACGATGCCCTAAAGGAGCCTGAGAAGTTTCGAAACAGCGCCACCTAGTGGTGAACTTTTTTTTTCAAACGCTTATAACTTTGGGTGTGGTACACTTATTTTCGAGGGAGTCATCTTTTTGAGGTCCTGAATCGTTGCCGAGTCCAACGATACCAAATATGTTAGGTATCGTCTTACGGTTGGTGTAGCGTAGCGATTTAGCGCGAAAAAAACACTTGGTGATATCTTCGAAACCGCTGTTCCGATCGAGACGAAACCACCGCCAGAAACACGGAATCATAGCTTGTTAACTACACGTTAATGCCCAAATGCGAAAATATTGATAGTAAGGGGTAGTAAAATTCAAACAAAGTCATGTGTCAGTCATTTTTTACGTGTTTCTTCAAATAAATGTTTATAACTCGGAAGCGAATTGAGATATTTTCACCAAAATTGACACACATATGTATGGGGTCACTCTGAGGACACATAAAAAAAATTGTAAGACTGAGCCTCTTGGTGGCGCTATAATAGAACAAAACGTGAAATTCCCATTGACTTCAATACAGTTTTTTGAAATACAATGCTATACTAAACAAATGCTTTGGTCTAACATTACGAAACTAAGTGTGTGCCATAATCAGCATGCCCTGAAGGTACTGAAAAGATTTTGAGACAGCGCCACCTGTTGGTCAAAAGTTATAATTAATTTCTGAGAACGCTAATAACTTTTGAACAAATTTGCCTATTGCAATGAAACTGATCTTAATAGATTCCTTGGGTTATGCTGAAAACATAGATATCAGGTTTGCCATAATCAGCCAAACTTCCTGTCCGCCGTCTTTATTTCTTTGAAAAACCTTCTTTTTCGAACTCCTCCTAGACCGTTTGTCCGCTTTTCACGAAAATTGAATCGTATCATCTCCAGACCGTGCCGACTAAAAGTTATGAATTGCATGATGATAGACAAAACCGTTTTCGTATACCACAGCATCAAAGTTTAGGCATGCTGCCAAAATTACTATTTAGGCTTTATCTCTGCAATGCCTTCACATTTTGACACCAAACTTTGCATGTATCATTGTCACCTCACTCTGACCACATCACATCTATTTCGTAACTGCGCCACCTATTGTTCGAAAGTGATAACCCATTAAATCATCTTATAAGTTAATGTTTATGTGATTTTCTTAGCCATTTGCCCAAAGTTCTCTCAAAATGCCCTTAATTGCTCCTTGCTGCAGTTGGTCTGCCACTCCTTGCCATTTTGGCATATGTTGCCGCTTCTTGCGCTTGGCCCCGGTAATGGCTGCTTGCAGCTATATTTATTAGGGGCCAAGCACCGAAGGTGCAAAGGCACCTATTGTATCTGTTCCGGTTCTTATTATTATTATTATTCTTCTTCCGACTGGGCGTCTATGGCAGCCCATAGACCGCTTTGCGGGAAAGTTGTTTTGGTTTGACATTCTGATAGAGGACAGTCCCACCATTAAATACACCAATTTTGGTGTCTCTAACTCATTCCCTCTAGCGCCACCAACTGTCCAAAGTTTCACTTTTATTATGCTAATAACGTTTGAACCGTAAGGCCTATCAACGAAATTCTTTTTTCCTCTTGTTCCTGAGCTCATGCCGATTTGATCGCACCCTATGACGTCATTTTGCGTCATAAAAGATGGCCGCCATTTTGAATTGTCCAAAAAAACTACTTTTGCGAACTCGTCCTAGGCCGTTTGTCCGATTTTCACCAAAATCGCACCGGATCATCTCCAGGCAGTGCTGACAAAAAGTTATGGAATTCAAGTTGATTCGATTAGCCGTTTTCGATAAACGCACAAACTAATTTTACGTAGCGCTTGCGAAAACAGACGTAAGGCTGTATCTCCGCAACGCTTCATCGTATTCAGACCAAACTTGGTATGTGTCGTCACAAGCATGACCTAAGGCTACATGCAGCGTATCGGCGCAGCGCCACCTAGTGGTCCGGAGATATGAAAAATGGCTATTTTTGCTCGTAACTTCTGAACGGTTTGTCCAAAAATCATAAACTTGGTCTCGTTAGATTCAGGGCGTCATGCCGAGTCGACTGATATCAAATTTATCCAGATCGGCCATTTTGACTGTCGGCCATTTTGAATTATGTGCTAAAATGCTGTATTTTTTGAACGCATGAACGAATTGTTACGAAACTCGGTATGGTTCATCAGTACGATGCCCTAAAGGAGCCTGAGAAGTTTCGAAACAGCGCCACCTAGTGGTGAACTTTTTTTTTCAAACGCTTATAACTTTGGGTGTGGTACACTTATTTTCAAGGGAGTCATCTTTTTGATGTCCTGAATCGTTGCCGAGTCCAACGATACCAAATATGTTGGGTTTCGTCTTACGGTTGGTGTAGCGTAGCGATTTAGCGCGAAAAAAACACTTGGCGATATCTTCGAAACCGCTGTTCCGATCGAGACGAAACCACCACCATAAACACGCAATCATAGCTTGTTAACTATATGCTAATACCCAAATGCAAAAATATTGATAGTAAGGGGTAGTAAAATTCAAACAAAGACATGTGTCGGTCATTTTTTACGTGTTTCTTCAAATAAATGTTTATAACTCGGAAGCGAATTGAGATATTTTCACCAAAATTGACACACATATGTATGGGGTCACTCTGAGGACACATAAAAAAAATTGTAAGACTGAGCCTCTTGGTGGCGCTATAATAGAACAAAACGTGAAATTCCCATTGACTTCAATACAGTTTTGTGATTTAAATGCTATATTAAACAAATGCATTGGTGTAATATTACGAAACTCAGTTTGTGCCATAAGCAGCATGCCCCGAAGGTACTAAAAAGATTTTGAGACAGCGCCACCTGTTGGTCAAATGTTATAATTAATTTCTGAAAATGCTAATATCTTTTGAATAAATTTGCCTATTGCAATGAAACTGATCTTAATAGATTCCTTGGGTTATGCCGAAAACATAGATATCAGGTTTTCCATAATCAGCCAAACTTCCTGTCCGCCATCTTTATTTCTTTGAAAAACCTTCTTTTTCGAACTCCTCCTAGACCGTGTGTCCGATTATCACGAAAATTGAATCATATCATCTCCAGACCGTGCCGACTAAAAGTTATGGATTGCGTGACGATAGACAAAACCGTTTTTGTATACCACAGCATCAAAGTTGAGGCATGCAGCCAAAATGACTATTTAGGCTTTATCTCTGCAATGCCTTCAGATTTTGACACCAAACTTTGCATGTGTCATTGTCACCTCACTCTCACCACATCACATCTATTTCGTAACAGCGCCACCTATTGTTCGAAAGTGATAAGCCATTAAATCATCTTATAAGTCAATGTTCATGTGATTTTTTTAGCCATTTGCCCAAAGTTTTCTCAAAATGCCCTTAATTGCTCCTTGCTGCAGTTGTTCTGCCACTCCTTGCCATTTTGGCATATGTTGCCGCTTCTTGCGCTTGGCCCCGGTAATGGCTGCTTGCAGCTATATTTATTATTATTCTTCTTCCGACTGGGCGTCTATGGCAGCCCATAGACCGCTTTGCGGGAAAGTTGTTTTGGTTTGACATTCTGATAGAGGACAGTCCCACCATTAAATACACCAATTTTGGTGTCTCTAACTCATTCCCTCTAGCGCCACCAACTGTCCAAAGTTTCACTTTTATTATGCTAATAACGTTTGAACCGTAAGGCCTATCAACGAAATTCTTTTTTCCTCTTGTTCCTGAGCTCATGCCGATTTGATTGCACCCTATGACGTCATTTTGCGTCATTAAAAATGGCCGCCATTTTGAATTGTCCAAAAAACCTACTTTTGCGAACTCGTCCTAGGCCGTTTGTCCGATTTTCACCAAAATTGCACCGGATCATCTCCAGGCAGTGCTGACAAAAAGTTATGGAATTCAAGTTGATTCGATTAGCCGTTTTTGATAAACGCACAAACTAATTTTACGTAGCGCTTGCAAAAACAGACGTAAGGCTGTATCTCCGCAACGCTTCATCGTATTCAGACCAAACTTGGTACGTGTCGTCACAAGCATGACCTGAGGCTACATGCAGCGTTTCAGCGCAGCGCCACCTAGTGGTCCGGAGATATTAAAAATGGCTATTTTTGCTCTTAACTTCTGAACGGTTTGTCCAAAAATCATAAACTTGGTCTCGTTAGATTCAGGGCGTCATGCCGAGTCGACTGATATCCAATTTTCCCAGATCGGCCATTTTGGCTGTCGGCCATTTTGAATTATGTGCTAAAATGCTGTATTTTTTGAACGCATGAACGAATTGTTACGAAACTCAGTATGGTTCATCAGTACGATGCCCTAAAGGAGCCTGAGAAGTTTCGAAACAGCGCCACCTAGTGGTGAACTTTTTTTTTCAAACGCTTATAACTTTGGGTGTGATACACTTATTTTCACGGGAGTCATCTTTTTGAGGTCCTGAATCGTTGCCGAGTCCAACGATACCAAATATGTTGGGTTTCGTCTTACGGTTGGTGTAGCGTAGCGATTTAGCGCGAAAAAAACACTTGGCGATATCTTCGAAACCGCTGTTCCGATCGAGACGAAACCACCACCAGAAACACGCAATCATAGCTCGTTAACTATACGCTAATGCCCAAATGCGAAAATATTGATAGTAAGGGGTAGTAAAATTCAAACAAAGACATGTGTCGGTCATTTTTTATGTGTTCTTTCATATAAATGTTTATAACTCGGAAGCGAATTGAGATATTTTCACCAAAATTGACAGACATATGTATGGGCTCACTCTGAGGACACATGAAAAAAATTGTGGGACTGAGCCACTTGGTGGCGCTATAATAGAACAAAACGTGAAATTCCCATTGACTTTAATACAGTTTTGTGATTTAAATGCTATATTAAACAAATGCATTGGTGTAATATTACGAAACTCAGTTTGTGCCATAAGCAGCATGCCCGAAGGTACTCAAAAGATTTTGAGACAGCGCCACCTGTTGGTCAAATGTTATAATTAATTTCTGAAAATGCTAATATCTTTTGAATAAATTTGCCTATTGCAATGAAACTGATCTTAATAGATTCCTTGGGTTATGCCGAAAACATAGATATCAGGTTTTCCATAATCAGCCAAACTTCCTGTCCGCCATCTTTATTTCTTTGAAAAACCTTCTTTTTCGAACTCCTCCTAGACCGTGTGTCCGATTATCACGAAAATTGAATCGTATCATCTCCAGACCGTGCCGACTAAAAGTTATGGATTGCGTGACGATAGACAAAACCGTTTTTGTATACCACAGCATCAAAGTTGAGGCATGCAGCCAAAATGACTATTTAGGCTTTATCTCTGCAATGCCTTCAGATTTTGACACCAAACTTTGCATGTGTCATTGTCACCTCACTCTCACCACATCACATCTATTTCGTAACTGCGCCACCTATTGTTCGAAAGTGATAAGCCATTAAATCATCTTATAAGTCAATGTTTATGTGATTTTTTTAGCCATTTGCCCAAAGTTTTCTCAAAATGCCCTTAATTGCTCCTTGCTGCAGTTGTTCTGCCACTCCTTGCCATTTTGGCATATGTTGCCGCTTCTTGCGCTTGGCCCCGGTAATGGCTGCTTGCAGCTATATTTAGGGGCCAAGCACCGAAGGTGCGAGGCACCTATTGTATCTGTTCCGGTTCTTATTATTAGGGGCCAAGCACCGAAGGTGCGAGGCACCTATTGTATCTGTTCCGGTTCTTATTATTATTATTATTCTTCTTCCGACTGGGCGTCTATGGCAGCCCATAGACCGCTTTGCGGGAAAGTTGTTTTGGTTTGACATTCTGATAGAGGACAGTCCCACCATTAAATACACCAATTTTGGTGTCTCTAACTCATTCCCTCTAGCGCCACCAACTGTCCAAAGTTTCACTTTTATTATGCTAATAACGTTTGAACCGTAAGGCCTATCAACGAAATTCTTTTTTCCTCTTGTTCCTGAGCTCATGCCGATTTGATTGCACCCTATGACGTCATTTTGCGTCATTAAAAATGGCCGCCATTTTGAATTGTCCAAAAAACCTACTTTTGCGAACTCGTCCTTGGCCGTTTGTCCGATTTTCACCAAAATTGCACCGGATCATCTCCAGGCAGTGTTGACAAAAAGTTATGGAATTCAAGTTGATTCGATTAGCCGTTTTCGATAAACGCACAAACTAATTTTACGTAGCGCTTGCGAAAACAGACGTAAGGCTGTATCTCCGCAACGCTTCATCGTATTCAGACCAAACTTGGTACGTGTCGTCACAAGCATGACTTGAGGCTACATGCAGCGTTTCGGCGCAGCGCCACCTAGTGGTCCGGAGATATGAAAAATGGCTATTTTTGCTCGTAACTTCTGAACGGTTTGTCCAAAAATCATAAACTTGGTCTTGTTAGATTCAGGGCGTCATGCCGAGTCGACTGATATCAAATTTATCCAGATCGGCCATTTTGGCTGTCGGCCATTTTGAATTATGTGCTAAAATGCTGTATTTTTTGAACGCATGAACGAATTGTTACGAAACTCGGTATGGTTCATCAGTACGATGCCCTAAAGGAGCCTGAGAAGTTTCGAAACAGCGCCACCTAGTGGTGAACTTTTTTTTTCAAACGCTTATAACTTTGGGTGTGGTACACTTATTTTCGAGGGAGTCATCTTTTTGAGGTCCTGAATCGTTGCCGAGTCCAACGATACCAAATATGTTAGGTATCGTCTTACGGTTGGTGTAGCGTAGCGATTTAGCGCGAAAAAAACACTTGGTGATATCTTCGAAACCGCTGTTCCGATCGAGACGAAACCACCGCCAGAAACACGGAATCATAGCTTGTTAACTACATGTTAATGCCCAAATGCGAAAATATTGATAGTAAGGGGTAGTAAAATTCAAACAAAGTCATGTGTCAGTCATTTTTTACGTGTTTCTTCAAATAAATGTTTATAACTCGGAAGCGAATTGAGATATTTTCACCAAAATTGACACACATATGTATGGGGTCACTCTGAGGACACATAAAAAAAATTGTAAGACTGAGCCTCTTGGTGGCGCTATAATAGAACAAAACGTGAAATTCCCATTGACTTCAATACAGTTTTTTGAAATACAATGCTATACTAAACAAATGCTTTGGTCTAACATTACGAAACTAAGTGTGTGCCATAATCAGCATGCCCTGAAGGTACTGAAAAGATTTTGAGACAGCGCCACCTGTTGGTCAAAAGTTATAATTAATTTCTGAGAACGCTAATAACTTTTGAACAAATTTGCCTATTGCAATGAAACTGATCTTAATAGATTCCTTGGGTTATGCTGAAAACATAGATATCAGGTTTGCCATAATCAGCCAAACTTCCTGTCCGCCGTCTTTATTTCTTTGAAAAACCTTCTTTTTCGAACTCCTCCTAGACCGTTTGTCCGCTTTTCACGAAAATTGAATCGTATCATCTCCAGACCGTGCCGACTAAAAGTTATGAATTGCATGATGATAGACAAAACCGTTTTCGTATACCACAGCATCAAAGTTTAGGCATGCTGCCAAAATTACTATTTAGGCTTTATCTCTGCAATGCCTTCACATTTTGACACCAAACTTTGCATGTATCATTGTCACCTCACTCTGACCACATCACATCTATTTCGTAACTGCGCCACCTATTGTTCGAAAGTGATAACCCATTAAATCATCTTATAAGTTAATGTTTATGTGATTTTCTTAGCCATTTGCCCAAAGTTCTCTCAAAATGCCCTTAATTGCTCCTTGCTGCAGTTGGTCTGCCACTCCTTGCCATTTTGGCATATGTTGCCGCTTCTTGCGCTTGGCCCCGGTAATGGCTGCTTGCAGCTATATTTATTATTATTATTCTTCTTCCGACTGGGCGTCTATGGCAGCCCATAGACCGCTTTGCGGGAAAGTTGTTTTGGTTTGACATTCTGATAGAGGACAGTCCCACCATTAAATACACCAATTTTGGTGTCTCTAACTCATTCCCTCTAGCGCCACCAACTGTCCAAAGTTTCACTTTTATTATGCTAATAACGTTTGAACCGTAAGGCCTATCAACGAAATTCTTTTTTCCTCTTGTTCCTGAGCTCATGCCGATTTGATTGCACCCTATGACGTCATTTTGCGTCATTAAAAATGGCCGCCATTTTGAATTGTCCAAAAAACCTACTTTTGCGAACTCGTCCTAGGCCGTTTGTCCGATTTTCACCAAAATTGCACCGGATCATCTCCAGGCAGTGCTGACAAAAAGTTATGGAATTCAAGTTGATTCGATTAGCCGTTTTTGATAAACGCACAAACTAATTTTACGTAGCGCTTGCAAAAACAGACGTAAGGCTGTATCTCCGCAACGCTTCATCGTATTCAGACCAAACTTGGTACGTGTCGTCACAAGCATGACCTGAGGCTACATGCAGCGTTTCAGCGCAGCGCCACCTAGTGGTCCGGAGATATTAAAAATGGCTATTTTTGCTCTTAACTTCTGAACGGTTTGTCCAAAAATCATAAACTTGGTCTCGTTAGATTCAGGGCGTCATGCCGAGTCGACTGATATCCAATTTTCCCAGATCGGCCATTTTGGCTGTCGGCCATTTTGAATTATGTGCTAAAATGCTGTATTTTTTGAACGCATGAACGAATTGTTACGAAACTCAGTATGGTTCATCAGTACGATGCCCTAAAGGAGCCTGAGAAGTTTCGAAACAGCGCCACCTAGTGGTGAACTTTTTTTTTCAAACGCTTATAACTTTGGGTGTGATACACTTATTTTCACGGGAGTCATCTTTTTGAGGTCCTGAATCGTTGCCGAGTCCAACGATACCAAATATGTTGGGTTTCGTCTTACGGTTGGTGTAGCGTAGCGATTTAGCGCGAAAAAAACACTTGGCGATATCTTCGAAACCGCTGTTCCGATCGAGACCAAACCACCGCCAGAAACACGGAATCATAGCTTGTTAACTATACGTTAATGCCCAAATGCGAAAATATTGATAGTAAGGGGTAGTAAAATTCAAACAAAGTCATGTGTCGGTCATTTTTTATGTGTTCTTTCATATAAATGTTTATAACTCGGAAGCGAATTGAGATATTTTCACCAAAATTGACAGACATATGTATGGGCTCACTCTGAGGACACATGAAAAAAATTGTGGGACTGAGCCTCTTGGTGGCGCTATAATAGAACAAAACGTGAAATTCCCATTGACTTCAATACAGTTTTGTGATTTAAATGCTATATTAAACAAATGCATTGGTGTAATATTACGAAACTCAGTTTGTGCCATAAGCAGCATGCCCCGAAGGTACTAAAAAGATTTTGAGACAGCGCCACCTGTTGGTCAAATGTTATAATTAATTTCTGAAAATGCTAATATCTTTTGAATAAATTTGCCTATTGCAATGAAACTGATCTTAATAGATTCCTTGGGTTATGCCGAAAACATAGATATCAGGTTTTCCATAATCAGCCAAACTTCCTGTCCGCCATCTTTATTTCTTTGAAAAACCTTCTTTTTCGAACTCCTCCTAGACCGTGTGTCCGATTATCACGAAAATTGAATCGTATCATCTCCAGACCGTGCCGACTAAAAGTTATGGATTGCGTGACGATAGACAAAACCGTTTTTGTATACCACAGCATCAAAGTTGAGGCATGCAGCCAAAATGACTATTTAGGCTTTATCTCTGCAATGCCTTCACATTTTGACACCAAACTTTGCATGTGTCATTGTCACCTCACTCTCACCACATCACATCTATTTCGTAACTGCGCCACCTATTGTTCGAAAGTGATAAGCCATTAAATCATCTTATAAGTCAATGTTTATGTGATTTTTTTAGCCATTTGCCCAAAGTTTTCTCAAAATGCCCTTAATTGCTCCTTGCTGCAGTTGTTCTGCCACTCCTTGCCATTTTGGCATATGTTGCCGCTTCTTGCGCTTGGCCCCGGTAATGGCTGCTTGCAGCTATATTTATTATTATTCTTCTTCCGACTGGGCGTCTATGGCAGCCCATAGACCGCTTTGCGGGAAAGTTGTTTTGGTTTGACATTCTGATAGAGGACAGTCCCACCATTAAATACACCAATTTTGGTGTCTCTAACTCATTCCCTCTAGCGCCACCAACTGTCCAAAGTTTCACTTTTATTATGCTAATAACGTTTGAACCGTAAGGCCTATCAACGAAATTCTTTTTTCCTCTTGTTCGTGAGCTGATGCCGATTTGATCGCACCCTATGACGTCATTTTGCGTCATAAAAAATGGCCGCCATTTTGAATTGTCCAAAAAACCTACTTTTGCGAACTCGTCCTAGGCCGTTTGTCCGATTTTCACCAAAATCGCAACGGATCATCTCCAGGCAGTGCTGACAAAAAGTTATGGAATTCAAGTTGATTCGATTAGCCGTTTTCGATAAACGCACAAACTAATTTTACGTAGCGCTTGCGAAAACAGACGTAAGGCTGTATCTCCGCAACGCTTCATCGTATTCAGACCAAACTTGGTACGTGTTGTCACAAGCATGACCTGAGACTACATGCAGCGTTTCGGCGCAGCGCCACCTAGTGGTCCGGAGATATGAAAAATGGCTATTTTTGCTCGTAACTTCTGAACGGTTTGTCCAAAAATCATAAACTTGGTCTCGTTAGATTCAGGGCGTCATGCCGAGTCGACTGATATCCAATTTTCCCAGATCGACCATTTTGACTGTCGGCCATTTTGAATTATGTGCTAAAATGCTGTATTTTTTGAACGCATGAACGAATTGTTACGAAACTCGGTATGGTTCATCAGTACGATGCCCTAAAGGAGCCTGAGAAGTTTCGAAACAGCGCCACCTAGTGGTGAACTTTTTTTTTTAAACGCTTATAACTTTGGGTGTGATACACTTATTTTCACGGGAGTCATCTTTTTGAGGTCCTGAATCGTTGCCGAGTCCAACGATACCAAATATGTTGGGTTTCGTCTTACGGTTGGTGTAGCGTAGCGATTTAGCGCGAAAAAAACACTTGGCGATATCTTCGAAACCGCTGTTCCGATCGAGACGAAACCACCGCCAGAAACACGGAATCATAGCTTGTTAACTATATGCTAATGCCCAAATGCGAAAATATTGATAGTAAGGGGTAGTAAAATTCAAACAAAGTCATGTGTCAGTCATTTTTTACGTGTTTCTTCAAATAAATGTTTATAACTCGGAAGCGAATTGAGATATTTGCACCAAAATTGACACACATATGTATGGGGTCACTCTGAGGACACATAAAAAAAATTGTAAGACTGAGCCTCTTGGTGGCGCTATAATAGAACAAAACGTGAAATTCCCATTGACTTCAATACAATTTTGTGAAATACAATGCTATACTAAACAAATGCTTTGGTCTAACATTACGAAACTAAGTGTGTGCCATAATCAGCATGCCCTGAAGGTACTGAAAAGATTTTGAGACAGCGCCACCTGTTGGTCAAAAGTTATAATTAATTTCTGAGAACGCTAATAACTTTCGAACAAATTTGCCTATTGCAATGAAACTGATCTTAATAGATTCCTTGGGTTATGCCGAAAACATAGATATCAGGTTTGCCATAATCAGCCAAACTTCCTGTCCGCCGTCTTTATTTCTTTGAAAAACCTTCTTTTTCGAACTCCTCCTAGACCGTTTGTCCGATTTTCACGAAAATTGAATCGTATCATCTCCAGACCGTGCCGACTAAAAGTTATGAATTGCATGATGATAGACAAAACCGTTTTCGTATACCACAGCATCAAAATTTAGGCATGCTGCCAAAATACTATTTAGGCTTTATCTCTGCAATGCCTTCACATTTTGACACCAAACTTTGCATGTGTCATTGTCACCTCACTCTGACCACATCACATCTATTTCGTAACTGCGGCACCTATTGTTCGAAAGTGATAACCCATTAAATCATCTTATAAGTTAATGTTTATGTGATTTTCTTAGCCATTTGCCCAAAGTTCTCTCAAAATGCCCTTAATTGCTCCTTGCTGCAGTTGGTCTGCCACTCCTTGCCATTTTGGCATATGTTGCCGCTTCTTGCGCTTGGCCCCGGTAATGGCTGCTTGCAGCTATATTTATTAGGGGCCAAGCACCGAAGGTGCGAGGCACCTATTGTATCTGTTCCGGTTCTTATTATTATTATTATTATTATTATTATTATTCTTCTTCCGACTGGGCGTCTATGGCAGCCCATAGACCGCTTTGCGGGAAAGTTGTTTTGGTTTGACATTCTGATAGAGGACAGTCCCACCATTAAATACACCAATTTTGGTGTCTCTTACTCATTCCCTCTAGCGCCACCAACTGTCCAAAGTTTCACTTTTATTATGCTAATAACGTTTGAACCGTAAGGCCTATCAACGAAATTCTTTTTTCCTCTTGTTCCTGAGCTCATGCCGATTTGATCGCACCCTATGACGTCATTTTGCGTCATAAAAAATGGCCGCCATTTTGAATTGTCCAAAAAACCTACTTTTGCGAACTCGTCCTAGGCCGTTTGTCCGATTTTCACCAAAATCGCACCGGATCATCTCCAGGCAGTGCTGACAAAAAGTTATGGAATTCAAGTTGATTCGATTAGCCGTTTTCGATAAACGCACAAACTAATTTTACGTAGCGCTTGCAAAAACAGACGTAAGGCTGTATCTCCGCAACGCTTCATCCTATTCAGACCAAACTTGGTACGTGTCGTCACGAGCATGACCTGAGGCTACATGCAGCGTTTCGGCGCAGCGCCACCTAGTGGTCCGGAGATATGAAAAATGGCTATTTTTGCTCGTAACTTCTGAACGGTTTGTCCAAAAATCATAAACTTGGTCTCGTTAGATTCAGGGCGTCATGCCGAGTCGACTGATATCCAATTTTCCCAGATCGACCATTTTGGCTGTCGGCCATTTTGAATTATGTGCTAAAATGCTGTATTTTTTGAACGCATGAACGAATTGTTACGAAACTCGGTATGGTTCATCAGTACGATGCCCTAAAGGAGCCTGAGAAGTTTCGAAACAGCGCCACCTAGTGGTGAACTTTTTTTTTCAAACGCTTATAACTTTGGGTGTGATACACTTATTTTCACGGGAGTCATCTTTTTGAGGTCCTGAATCGTTGTCGAGTCCAACGATACCAAATATGTTGGGTTTCGTCTTACGGTTGGTGTAGCGTAGCGATTTAGCGCGAAAAAAACACTTGGCGATATCTTCGAAACCGCTGTTCTGATCGAGACGAAACCACCGCCAGAAACACGGAATCATAGCTTGTTAACTAAACGCTAATGCCCAAATGCGAAAATATTGATAGTAAGGGGTAGTAAAATTCAAACAAAGTCATGTGTCGGTCATTTTTTATGTGTTCTTTCATATAAATGTTTATAACTCGGAAGCGAATTGAGATATTTTCACCAAAATTGACAGACATATGTATGGGCTCACTCTGAGGACACATGAAAAAAATTGTGGGACTGAGCCTCTTGGTGGCGCTATAATAGAACAAAACGTGAAATTCCCATTGACTTCAATACAGTTTTGTGATTTAAATGCTATATTAAACAAATGCATTGGTGTAATATTACGAAACTCAGTTTGTGAGATAAGCAGCATGCCCCGAAGGTACTAAAAAGATTTTGAGACAGCGCCACCTGTTGGTCAAATGTTATAATTAATTTGTGAAAATGCTATTATCTTTTGAATAAATTTGCCTATTGCAATGAAACTGATCTTAATAGATTCCTTGGGTTATGCCGAAAACATAGATATCAGGTTTTCCATTATCAGCCAAACTTCCTGTCCGCATCTTTATTTCTTTGAAAAACCTTCTTTTTCGAACTCCTCCTAGACCGTGTGTCCAATTATCACGAAAATTGAATCGTATCATCTCCAGACCGTGCCGACTAAAAGTTATGGATTGCGTGACGATAGACAAAACCGTTTTTATATACCACAGCATCAAAGTTGAGGCATGCAGCCAAAATGACTATTTAGGCTTTATCTCTGCAATGCCTTCAGATTTTGACACCAAACTTTGCATGTGTCATTGTCACCTCACTCTCACCACATCACATCTATTTCGTAACTGCGCCACCTATTGTTCGAAAGTGATAAGCCATTAAATCATCTTATAAGTCAATTTTTATGTAATTTTTTTAGCCATTTGCCCAAAGTTTTCTCAAAATGCCCTTAATTGCTCCTTGCTGCAGTTGTTCTGCCACTCCTTGCCATTTTGGCATATGTTGCCGCTTCTTGCGCTTGGCCCCGGTAATGGCTGCTTGCAGCTATATTTATTATTATTCTTCTTCCGACTGGGCGTCTATGGCAGCCCATAGACCGCTTTGCGGGAAAGTTGTTTTGGTTTGACATTCTGATAGAGGACAGTCCCACCATTAAATACACCAATTTTGGTGTCTCTAACTCATTCCCTCTAGCGCCACCAACTGTCCAAAGTTTCACTTTTATTATGCTAATAACTTTTGAACCGTAAGGCCTATCAACGAAATTCTTTTTTCGTCTTGTTCCTGAGCTCATGCCGATTTGATCACACCCTATGACGTCATTTTGCGTCATTAAAAATGGCCGCCATTTTGAATTGTCCCAAAAACCTACTTTTGCGAACTCGTCCTAGGCCGTTTGTCCGATTTTCACCAAAATTGCACCGGATCATCTCCAGGCAGTGCTGACAAAAAGTTATGGAATTCAAGTTGATTCGATTAGCCGTTTTCGATAAACGCACAAACTAATTTTACGTAGCACTTGCGAAAACAGACGTAAGGCTGTATCTCCGCAACGCTTCATCGTATTCAGACCAAACTTGGTACGTGTTGTCACAAGCATGACCTGAGGCTACATGCAGCGTTTCGGCGCAGCGCCACCTAGTGGTCCGGAGATATGAAAAATGGCTATTTTTGCTCGTAACTTCTGAACGGTTTGTCCAAAAATCAAAAACTTGGTCTCGTTAGATTCAGGGCGTCATGCCGAGTCGACTGATATCAAATTTATCCAGATCGGCCATTTTGGCTGTCGGCCATTTTGAATTATGTGCTAAAATGCTGTATTTTTTGAACGCATGAACAAATTGTTACGAAACTCGGTATGGTTCATCAGTACGATGCCCTAAAGGAGCCTGAGAAGTTTCGAAACAGCGCCACCTAGTGGTGAACTTTTTTGTACAAACGCTTATAACTTTGGGTGTGGTACACTTATTTTCACGGGAGTCATCTTTTTGAGGTCCTGAATCGTTGCCGAGTCCAACGATACCAAATATGTTAGGTTTCGTCTTACGGTTGGTGTAGCGTAGCGATTTAGCGCGAAAAAAACACTTGGCGATATCTTCGAAACCGCTGTTCCGATCGAGACGAAACCACCACCAGAAACACGGAATCATAGCTTGTTAACTATACGCTAATGCCCAAATGCGAAAATATTGATAGTAAGGGGTAGTAAAATTCAAACAAAGTCATGTGTCGGTCATTTTTTATGTGTTCTTTCATATAAATGTTTATAACTCGGAAGCGAATTGAGATATTTTCACCAAAATTGACAGACATATGTATGGGCTCACTCTGAGGACACATGAAAAAAATTGTGGGACTGAGCCTCTTGGTGGCGCTATAATAGAACAAAACGTGAAATTCCCATTGACTTCAATACAGTTTTGTGATTTAAATGCTATATTAAACAAATGCATTGGTGTAATATTACGAAACTCAGTTTGTGAGATAAGCAGCATGCCCCGAAGGTACTAAAAAGATTTTGAGACAGCGCCACCTGTTGGTCAAATGTTATAATTAATTTCTGAAAATGCTAATATCTTTTGAATGAATTTGCCTATTGCAATGAAACTGATCTTAATAGATTCCTTGGGTTATGCCGAAAACATAGATATCAGGTTTTCCATAATCAGCCAAACTTCCTGTCCGCCATCTTTATTTCTTTGAAAAACCTTCTTTTTCGAACTCCTCCTAGACCGTGTGTCCGATTATCACGAAAATTGAATCGTATCATCTCCAGACCGTGCCGACTAAAAGTTATGGATTGCGTGACGATAGACAAAACCGTTTTTGTATACCACAGCATCAAAGTTGAGGCATGCTGCCAAAATGACTATTTAGGCTCTATCTCTGCAATGCCTTCACATTTTGACACCAAACTTTGCATGTGTCATTGTCACCTCACTCTCACCACATCACATCTATTTCGTAACTGCGCCACCTATTGTTCGAAAGTGATAAGCCATTAAATCATCTTATAAGTCAATTTTTATGTAATTTTTTTAGCAATTTGCCCAAAGTTTTCTCAAAATGCCCTTAATTGCTCCTTGCTGCAGTTGTTCTGCCACTCCTTGCCATTTTGGCATATGTTGCCGCTTCTTGCGCTTGGCCCCGGTAATGGCTGCTTGCAGCTATATTTATTATTATTATTCTTCTTCCGACTGGGCGTCTATGGCAGCCCATAGACCGCTTTGCGGGAAAGTTGTTTTGGTTTGACATTCTGATAGAGGACAGTCCCACCATTAAATACACCAATTTTGGTGTCTCTAACTCATTCCCTCTAGCGCCACCAACTGTCCAAAGTTTCACTTTTATTATGCTAATAACGTTTGAACCGTAAGACCTATCAACGAAATTCTTTTTTCCTCTTGTTCCTGAGCTCATGCCGATTTGATCGCACCCTATGACGTCATTTTGTGTCATAAAAGATGGCCGCCATTTTGAATTGTCCAAAAAAACTACTTTTGCGAACTCGTCCTAGGCCGTTTGTCCGATTTTCACCAAAATCGCACCGGATCATCTCCAGGCAGTGCTAACAAAAAGTTATGGAATTCAAGTTGATTCGATTAGCCGTTTTCGATAAACGCACAAACTAATTTTACGTAGCGCTTGCGAAAACAGACGTAAGGCTGTATCTCCGCAACGCTTCATCGTATTCAGACCAAACTTGGTATGTGTCGTCACAAGCATGACCTAAGGCTACATGCAGCGTATCGGCGCAGCGCCACCTAGTGGTCCGGAGATATGAAAAATGGCTATTTTTGCTCGTAACTTCTGAACGGTTTGTCCAAAAATCATAAACTTGGTCTCGTTAGATTCAGGGCGTCATGCCGAGTCGACTGATATCAAATTTATCCAGATCGGCCATTTTGACTGTCGGCCATTTTGAATTATGTGCTAAAATGCTGTATTTTTTGAACGCATGAACGAATTGTTACGAAACTCGGTATGGTTCATCAGTACGATGCCCTAAAGGAGCCTGAGAAGTTTCGAAACAGCGCCACCTAGTGGTGAACTTTTTTTTTCAAACGCTTATAACTTTGGGTGTGGTACACTTATTTTCAAGGGAGTCATCTTTTTGATGTCCTGAATCGTTGCCGAGTCCAACGATACCAAATATGTTGGGTTTCGTCTTACGGTTGGTGTAGCGTAGCGATTTAGCGCGAAAAAAACACTTGGCGATATCTTCGAAACCGCTGTTCCGATCGAGACGAAACCACCACCATAAACACGCAATCATAGCTTGTTAACTATACGCTAATGCCCAAATGCAAAAATATTGATAGTAAGGGGTAGTAAAATTCAAACAAAGACATGTGTCGGTCATTTTTTACGTGTTTCTTCAAATAAATGTTTATAACTCGGAAGCGAATTGAGATATTTTCACCAAAATTGACACACATATGTATGGGGTCACTCTGAGGACACATAAAAAAAATTGTAAGACTGAGCCTCTTGGTGGCGCTATAATAGAACAAAACGTGAAATTCCCATTGACTTCAATACAGTTTTGTGATTTAAATGCTATATTAAACAAATGCATTGGTGTAATATTACGAAACTCAGTTTGTGCCATAAGCAGCATGCCCCGAAGGTACTAAAAAGATTTTGAGACAGCGCCACCTGTTGGTCAAATGTTATAATTAATTTCTGAAAATGCTAATATCTTTTGAATAAATTTGCCTATTGCAATGAAACTGATCTTAATAGATTCCTTGGGTTATGCCGAAAACATAGATATCAGGTTTTCCATAATCAGCCAAACTTCCTGTCCGCCATCTTTATTTCTTTGAAAAACCTTCTTTTTCGAACTCCTCCTAGACCGTGTGTCCGATTATCACGAAAATTGAATCATATCATCTCCAGACCGTGCCGACTAAAAGTTATGGATTGCGTGACGATAGACAAAACCGTTTTTGTATACCACAGCATCAAAGTTGAGGCATGCAGCCAAAATGACTATTTAGGCTTTATCTCTGCAATGCCTTCAGATTTTGACACCAAACTTTGCATGTGTCATTGTCACCTCACTCTCACCACATCACATCTATTTCGTAACTGCGCCACCTATTGTTCGAAAGTGATAAGCCATTAAATCATCTTATAAGTCAATGTTTATGTGATTTTTTTAGCCATTTGCCCAAAGTTTTCTCAAAATGCCCTTAATTGCTCCTTGCTGCAGTTGTTCTGCCACTCCTTGCCATTTTGGCATATGTTGCCGCTTCTTGCGCTTGGCCCCGGTAATGGCTGCTTGCAGCTATATTTTTGATTAGTTTTGAAGTGGCAGTGATTTGCAGCTGGAAATGGATGGTAAAGAGGTTCTATTGAGTAAGATAGTGGCCTGTCTTAAAAAGAATTTAACAAATGAACGTGAACTAGTTCATTTTTAGATATGTGAACTTAGTTCATTTAAAAAAAAATGAACTATGAACGTGAACTAGTTCATTATCATCTGTGTGAACTGAACTTTGAGCTAGTTCTTTTTAAGTATGAACTGGCACAACACTGAGCATGCATAACCAGATTCATACCTCATGTTTGAATTTTGGATCGATTTCCCCTAATCCAGCCAGTGCGTGGTACTCTGGACTTCGATTTGGCATTGGGGTGTCCTTGAGGTTGTTTGGGGTGCATGTGTGAAGTTGAAAACCAGTGTGGCTTATAGCAGAAAAACTATTTTTGAAGCATTGCTCTATGCTGATTGTGTGTGAGAGAGTTGTTGGGAGGGGCCACGTCATCAGTAAAAATTACAAATACTGAGGGACAGAGAGAGAGTCGTTCAAACCTGGGATGGATGAAACGCGTCGCGAGACAGTTCCTGAAAGACCTAGACTGTAAAAAAATCTAAATGGTCACAGTCTTATGTGTAGTGTGATGTTGTTGAACCAAATCTGTGTTTCTCCTCGCCCAAACAGGCGTATTGAGTTGGTCTGTTCAATTTTTGTTCAATTTTTCTCGAGGAAGGTCCCCTTCCACACTTTTGTAACACCTACCCCTCGGTTTTCCGTGAAAAAGCCCACACTGGTATAACCCATGCTAAATTAACCCTTTTATAAGTTTACACATCTCTCTGGACATATTTTGGGGTCACTCTCCAGGGCCGTATTAAGAGCTCACTGGGCCCCGGGGCTATGAGTTACTGCAGGGCTCCCTACCACTTTAGGTCACCAACTACATGAGCTAAATGTCATATTATTATACAAGTCATTTTATCCATCTATGATATACTTCACAGTTAAGTTATATTACTTTTAACACGATTTTTTATCATATCAAAATGCATTGCCACTAAAATTTCATAATTATTGTGACCAATTTCAATATCACAGAACATTAATAGTAGTTTAAGTAAATAATCTCAAGCTTACTGATGACAAGAGTCACAATTAAAATAGAACAAAGGCACAATAAATCAACGTACTTGAAAAACTTAAAGCACTGAATAATATACTATTATATAAAGTAATCAAATATACAATAGGCTACATGGTTTTCACTATAAATTCAACATTCATTCTTGTTAATTTTGCAAAAGTAATTCAGTCAAATGCAGTAAATGACTTTCTTTCTGATGTTTGATTAACATTATTGACACAAGAAGACAGTATTAGCAGCGTCTGTCACTTTGAGACCTCTGAGTCGGAATTCAAGTGCGCTGATGTGCAAAACCGTCTCAAATTCACCATGGTCTCAAAACGAGCATTTACAAAATGAATTCTCTCCCGCTGCTCACTGTGCCTGAGCAGTTTGAAATAATTTGTATCCAAACCACAATCTTTAAATACGCGTTTAAATGATAAACTTACATCATGATGGCTCAGCAAAATTTAAATATTTATACCGGATATATTATCACCAGCCCTTTAGGCGAATATAAATTTAATCAAACACAAAAAGCAAAATCATACATCCATCAAGTTAATATTCAAACTTACCGAAAGTTTGTGGGGTCGATGATGACGCTGTGTTTAAAGAATAGACTAGAATGAAGTGAAGAGTAAAGGCGATTTATTGGTTGATGTATAGGCTAATCTAATAAGGCGCAGGCAGCCATCTATGGGCCTACGTGCAGCAGCAGGTCAATCGTTCACAAGTTAAATATAGAATAAATGTATTTGTCATATAAAATTAAAACCTGATGTTTCAATTTACCATGCCCTGCTGCCCACGGGGGTTTGGTTTGACAGGTGGCCTGGCCAATCATAACGCCGAATACGCAACTTCGTCCAATAACAAAGCTGTCAGTAGATTAACGTCGGTGGACTTGAACTTGAAAACGGTATTGTTTAAATTACTTAAATGACAATATTTGAAAGTTGAGACTTTGTTTCATATTAACAGTAAGCTGCTCTGAACTCTCTCTCGTAATCACTGGGTGTAACGTTAGTCTTTTCCCCGCGATGTATTTTTCACTGCGTGAGTGCATGAGAACATGATGTGCGTGACTCGTGAGAGCCGCCTGGCTCGTCATTTGTCACACAGTATGACAGTAACTAAAAGGTTCTTTGCGAACGTCTCTATTAATGATGATTCCATGATAATGCAAAGTGCCACTAAATAACAGGGCTAATTTGTGGGGGGCGTTGCGTGGTAAGGCTTTGGTAATCAGATGGTTTGCAGTATCTGCTCCACAGCCAATCACGGGCCCCCTCCTTGCTCGGGCCCCGGGGCTTTAGCACACAGCCCTATGGTTAATGCGGCCGCTATGGTTAATGCGGCCGTGGGTGTTATATTTTGAAGCCGCCAGGTGTGTTATGGAGCGTGCATAACCAGATTCATACCTCAGGGGGCCTACAAGACATCGTGCCCAGGGGCCTCTGAACTCTTAATACGGCCCTGAGCAGAGACCATTAATGTCAAGGCATATGGCAGTGATCAGACTGGAACCGTAAAAATACATTTGTGGAACGACACAAATCACAGTCACTGTCAGTTACACCTACACACTTACAAATATGACAACTAGAAAAAACAGGAAATTCCCTCTAAATACCACAAAGAACAAACACTGCAGATATGAAAAACACTGACACCAAGTACAAAGAAGAAATATCTGATGAAGATGAGAAATATCAGTCAACACATACAACACATACTGTGGAAATTATTCAAGCAATGGGATCTACACAACAAAAGTCTACAGATTCCCAGCACCAGTACAAATAGGAAATCCAACCTGCTCTTCAAGTCAAGTCAAGTCAAGTCACATTTATTTATATAGCGCTTTTCACAATACAGATTGTATCAAAGCAGCTTCACAGTGATAACATGAAAGTAGTACAACACAGATCGATAATATTGTTAAATATTAAATAATCCTAAATAATCCCGACTAAGCAAGCCAAGCAAGCCAAAAGCAAGGCGACAGTGGCAAGGAACCAAAACTCCATCAGATTGGATGGAGAAAAAACCTTGGGAGAACCCAGGCTCAGTCGGGGGCCAGTTCTCCTCTGGCTTACATTCATATTGTTTATATATAACTATTAAATATAAATATTATTTATGTCTAAAACAGCCCCATAACATATCGCAGGCGTTGAGTCGTCTCTTCACAGGCGTTGGTCTTCTCATCACAGGCGGTGGGGCATCCGAAACCCCCGTGAGATGCTGGATACAAGGCTGGACCTGACGAACGCCATTTTTCTCGGGACAAGCGTCCCGAGATAACAGCAGAAAGGCAGATGGGAAATAATTAGCATAGCTGATGTTCATAATTAGCATAGCTGATGTTCATAATAATTTCCATTGTACGGGGGTCGGTGTTAGAAAACCACTATCTCACGAACTCTCCGCAACCCAAACTCTCCGCAATGCAACTCAGCCATACGGACCGACCCGTTTGTCTAAAAGGCTATCGAGCCCCACTGGTGCGTTAAGCAATTTCAGTGGCAAACGGTTCGGTATGGCATAAAAGAGGACTGACAGGTGAGCATTATGTGAATGCTTGACTGAAGAGATGCGTCTTTAGTCTAGTTTTAAACTGTGTCAGCGAGTCAGAGCCCCGGACCGTATCGGGAAGGCTATTCCAGAGTTTTGGAGCTAGATGCGAGAACGCCCTCCCTCCTTTACTGGACTTAGATATCCTAGGAATGACCAGAAGCCTTGAATTTAGTGATCTTAAGGAACGCGGTGGATTGTAGGGCGAGAGAAGGTCTGTTAAGTACATAGGAGCTAAACCATTTAGGGCTTTATAGGTCAGTAGTAGTACTTTGTAGTTGATACGGAACTTAATAGGTAACCAGTGCAGAGATGATAAAATCGGTGTTATATGATCATATTTTCTTGACCTAGTAAGAACTCTAGCAGCTGCATTTTGGACTAACTGTAGCTTGTTTATTGAGGATGCAGGACAACCGGCTAATAAAGCATTACAGTAATCTAGTCTCGAGGTCATGAATGCATGAACTAACTTTTCTGCATCAGAGAGAGATAGCATGTTACGTAGCTTAGCAATGTTTCTAAGGTGGAAAAAGGCTGTCCTTGTAACATATGAAACATGATTTTCAAAAGATAAGTTGGGGTCTAGTATAACACCCAGGTCTTTTACTGTAGTGGATAAAGTAACAGGACATCCGTCTATATTAAGGTTTTGTTGTAAGAGATTTTGTGAGTGGTTTTTTGGACCAATAAGTAATACCTCCGTTTTATCTGAATTTAATAGCAGGAAGTTACGCGTCATCCAGCATTTTACATCTTTGAGACACTCTGTCAATTTAGAGGAGTTAGTGTTTTCGTCTGGTCGTGATGAAATATATAATTGAGTGTCGTCAGCATAACAGTGGAAATTAATTCCATGTTTTCTTATAATATTACCAAGTGGCAGCATATATATTGAGAATAGCAGAGGGCCTAAAACTGATCCTTGCGGTACTCCATAGTCTACTGACGTTATCTTTGATTTTTCCCCGTTTAAACAGACAAAATGATAACGGTCCGATAAATACGATCTGAACCAGCTTAATGCCTGTCCTTGAACACCAGTGTAGTTTTGTAGTCGATCCAAGAGTATTTTATGATCTATAGTGTCGAACGCAGCGCTGAGATCAAGTAGGACTAGTATTGAGATACAGCCTTGATCAGAAGCTAAAAGTAAATCATTTGTAATTTTAACTAGCGCAGTTTCAGTGCTATGATGCATAGCACTTCAGCTTCAAACTATCCAGGTATGTGTCTGACAGATAAAGCTAGGCTACTTCACTGTCTGAAAGCATCAAGTGGACGTTAAGCAAACTTCCTGATATACTTTTAAAGTTGTTAGCCAAAAATTAGACCTCTCCCCTAGACATTCAAAGCTACAACCAAGTTTACATGTACCTTTCAGAATCTGCTAAATGTTATTCGACCATGCAAAATGTCATTTAGAACTATATCCTGAATGGAATTTACATAATTTGTCTGGTGGACCACATATACACCAGTTTAATTCAATTTAAGTTTAATTTATAAAAAATGACCCCATTGATTCATAATCTGACTGATCCAACACTTCTAGGCTTTTACACAAGACTTTTAGACAACTTATTTTACCATTTATAGGGTGGTTTGTTACACACACAGGAGACACTCATTTGTTCAAACAATAAGTAAAAGTGACTCTGCACAATGAGTACTTTTTAAAGCTATGTCTGCGAGGACTGATGCAAACACATCAAAACTGCTTTTCATCTTCTGAAATATTACATATGCAACCTGTACCAACCCAGTCATATCAGTGTGTGTGCTGGGAAACACACACACCTGGCCTCTTCTCCATCTGGACCTCAAAATCCAAACTAATTTTGTAAATGCTGATAGAAATGTATGTAGGTTATAACATCTAATTGCAGATATATCCCTCACAGAACAAACCAAGCCTTTGGAAACCGCATATTCTCAAATTATGGACTGTTGAATGGATACATGGTGACGAACCTTTTTCAATAAAACATCAACATCTCTTTTAATTCTCAAAAACATCTTCTTTAGATGAATGACAGAAATAAGGTCAAACTGGTTTGTAATAAGAAAGATTTCATGTCTTTTCAGTTGATTTCATCTAAGGCTGTGTCTGGAAGACAGTTTCTCTTTTCTTAAATGTCACTTCAACTACACTATGTAACCTTTTTTTAGTTTGAGCAAGTACATGAATGTATCTTTCAAGACAAATGTGTCTTATCCCAAATAACCAGAAACACCAAGAGAACAGAATTAGTTAGTTTAATTGCACCACCTATTGGTCTAAAGTGATAAACCAATAAATCATCTTTTTCTTTCTTGTATATATTATTCAGCTATTTTGCCCCAAATCCTCTTAAAATGTCTCTAATTATTGGCCAAGCACCGAAGGTGTGGAGGCACCTATTGAAAACGTTTTCGTTTTAATTATTATTCCTCTTCTTCATCCAAAAAATCGCAATAATCTTTGTCCTTTGTTACTATTGATATGAAATAAAGTCTCAAATTTCAAATTACATCCATTTTCTTTAGAAATTCAAAAACATAATTAACGTTTTGTCGCTGTGGCGTGAGATCACTCTGGCGCAGCTCAAGAGAAGCAGCAGCGCGGATCTCTCTTCCGGCTTAATAATACCAGTCACAGCGCCAAATAAACATGAATGAGCATCTGAAAGTGTGTCCACCTCAAAGAGCATGCACAGAGAAGTCCAAATTAAACATGATTTAATGACTCATGAATGTAAGTACACACTGATGGCCTAAGACACGAAACAAGCGGTTTGTGTAAGAAAACGATCAGTATTTATATAGTTTTTACCTCTTGCACACTGAGTCCGATCGAACTGATTATCAGATGGAACTGATTGATATATCTAAATATCTTTAGTGTAACCCTGCGTCTGATCCCTTTGCTGAACAGGTCTTCAAGTGTACAATTTTGTGGACATCCTGGAAGAGTATTTAGGATTGTGCCAACATTTCTTTGTCCCCAGTGCAGTGGGTGATGACAATGAGGTATCACTCATAGGTATAACATTAAATCTGATAGTAACTAAATAAAAAAATAAAAAAACGCTTCAGTGTGCCGACGCATGGACTGAAGGTAAACAGGTTAAATGGGTCAATTACTTGTGCAACATCACTTGTTAAATCAGGCACAATTTTCAGAACAGACTGCTTGGTAGTTGACAAACAAGTGCAACCATCAAATTGACGAACTGAGACATTCTTAATTGTGTACCACTTCCTGGTCACAAGGATATCTCCTCCTCAGACAGTCAACAATAACCCACTGGTTTTATCTGCCACGTCATAGGGTCGTCTTAGCAATCTTTGATTGCTGCGAGTCATTGACTGTGTCTCCTCAGTCAACTGGATCACTTTACTTTTAACATTCACCTAAAATATAAAAAAACATGATTCAAAAAATGGTTAAACTAACAAACAATCTCTTTTCTTGGCAACAATAACTTTAACCCCCTGGGGTCGACCATATCGCCCGCGATATAAGCACACTTTTTTCCTTATCAGTGCAAAAAGACTCAAATTACTCTGTTGATTTTGATCTTACATATAAGTGTTATACATCATTCGATCCTGTGAAGTGTGTATTTTTTTTGTGGAACCTCACAATAAAAACAAAGTGTTGTGTTCTTCGCCAAATAAACAATAATAAACATGATGCACGTTCTGCGTTCTCTCTCTCAGTGAAGTCCATTCTAAAACGCGTCCGAAAAATACACTGTTACTCACTCAATACTTGTCACAGAGACACGAGACATGTGTCTTTTTAAAGCTTGTGTTCTCTTCTTTTAAATGAAGTAATTTATTTAAAAAATAAATATTTCCAGTTTATGTAATCCGTTTGAAACCAAGGAGAGGCACAGTTTTTTCGTTCTCAGTTCATTATCTTTAATTAGCTGAGACCGCCACGCCCCCAGCGCTTTTCACATGGTAAAATGGGAGATCTAATGTTATGCAAAGCATACGCCCACCGATCAGTGGCATAAAAACACTTTAAGTTTTTGGCACGCTACTCCGCCGAAGAGGTCCTTCAGATGATTCTACACAGCGAGGAAGATTTCACCTTTTCCTCTGAGGAAGATTCCTGCAACTCGGACGACAAACAGCTGCATTTTGAAGAATGCGTTGACTCCGCCGAGGATTTCATTTCGGAGTAAGTGTTTAGTGTTGTATAATTCATTTTCTGATCAAATAGAGCTCATATGAATTTTCCGACTATATTTTGAAAAGATTGCCTCACATCATTCGGGCATAGTACCTATAGCCTACGCTCGTGTATATGTTTTGAATGTGATATAGCCTGTTACTCTCTAAACAAATTTGTATATTAGGCTATTATATTATCAAATACTATGCGTTATGTATTTTGTTAACAACTACATGTTTAGGTTATATAGCCTACTGATTACGTGAAATATGTTTCAGCCTCCGGTAAAATATGTGACCTCTAGCCTACTGTCAAAATACAACACATTTTTATATATAAATGTTCATGTATATGTAATGTATTTAGTTTGCTAATAACTGCTTATGTTAATGTGTTTGAGAGAAATATATTTCAGGCTCCGGTAATTAGGTCTAAATACAATATATCTTGGCCTATTTATATAATTAAATGTTCAGCTTTGGTTACCCTAGACACTATATCATGCGTAAATAACTTAGGCCTGCCTTATGCACAGATGTTTATGAATACAGGTGTAAATGTTTGAAATGCGTTCGCAAACGGTCCATCCACACTAAATGCGTGCAATCGGGCCATCAACAGATAGCCTACTCGCGGTGATGCGACACGTCGGCCCATTAATATTTCTCCGTCCCATATGGCCCATCAACAGATATAAATGTTCGGTTAGCCTATGACACTATCATGGCCTCGTGAATACAGGTGTAAATTTTTGAAATGTAGTGATGTGTCATTCACGAACTATCCGTTCATTGAGTAGGCTATTTCATGTATATGGCCCATCAATAGATATTTGTCCGTCCCATGGACCATCAACAGACATACATTGTGCATCCATACCCATTAATTGTCCATCAGTTTACTTTGGTTAATGTATGCTAACAGTTTTTTTTTCATTCAGGAATGTGTCTGCATCATACTGGGTAAGTTTATAGATGTAATATTTTAAAGATGAAATGTATGTTTTGTGTTTACAGAATAATAATGTAAAAGTTCCCATTCTTGAGTGAAACTACAAAAAACTTATTTTTTTATCCATACCCATTATTTTTCCATCAGTTTACTTTAGTTACTAACGCTAACAGTTTATTTTATTTTAATTTCTCAGGAATGTCTCAGCATCTCGTTCTCCTTCGCCAGCACCACGCAGAGGGACACGCAGGTGTCGTTCAGTTCTTGGTGCGATGGACAATTTCTACACAAGCCCAAAGCTCCTAAAAGACTTGTTTGCAATGAAGTTTGGTGCATGTGGGACTTACAGGGACAACAGGAAGGACTGCCCTCAGAATGCAGCTAATTCACTCTCTAAAAAATCTGCCAGAGGAGAGGATCCATCAGGTGGATTCGGGATGGACCTCTTGTTTTTGTGAAGTGGATGGACACACGAGAGGTATCTGTCTGTTCTACCATCCATCCTGCTTATACGTGAGACACTGTGCAGAGGAGGGTGAAAACACAAGATACATGGAGGACAAAGAAATTTCCATGTCCTGCACCTGTGACTGCATACAATCAGAACATGGGCGGTGTTGACCTGTCTGATCAGCTGTTACAGTACTACACTGCACAACACAAAACAATGAAGTGGTACAGAAAGATTTTTCTACACTTCTTGGGCATTGTTTCCACCAACTCTTTCATTGTGCACAAAGAGCTACATGGTAACATGTCACATAAAGAGTTTATGGAGTAACTGATCACAGAGCTCTGTGGTGTGTCACAGAAAACTGCACCAAAACGGACCAATAGTGACCATGTACCAGTTCCAGGAGCTGAACTTTTCACCTGTAATATGTTTATGTATGTAGCACTCTGGTCTTGTGAGGCACAATATTTAGTTCCTCCACATGGAGGAATTACAATAAAACAGAAAACATAACCTTTGAATCTCCTCTCATTCTTAGTTCAGGCTGCCTCACAGCAGCTTGATGGGCCATTAGCCGCTGGGGGAGTGTCTTTTGTCTCCCCTGGTGTAAATCTCACTTAATATTCATGGCCATTAACACTCCCACGCATACAGCAGTGCTGACACAAAAACTGACTTGCAATATTTAAATTGTTATATTGTGGTTTGTGAAAGTGTGGTCAGAATGATTTTCACATCATTTTGTAGTAAAAATTCTAGTCTACAAGAATGGTGAGTCAAAAGTCTGGTGAACAACTGTTCAGTATTTGTTAAATGGCCTTATTGCAGTGACAATTTTTTTCCTAAAACTAACTTACCACGCATAATATTTTTTTTCTATAAAATGCAAACATGTCCATCTATTTTGCTCATGTATTATTGTAGCAGTGTTTGTGCTGAATATAGCATAATTATATGATGGCCAATGGTATGTTGTAAGTAGCTGAAATAAGCAAAAATGTCAGGGCATGTCAAAACTTCTCAAGGGCCCCAAACACACCTCAGACCCCAGGGGGTTAATGGCTTGTTTCCACTGAGTGGTACGGTAAAGTACAGTACAGGACAGGTCAGATCGGTAAACCATGATCCGGCTTGCGTTTCCACTGCCAACACTACCCTTACTTGATAGGCATGGTGTTTGCCGGAATGAAACGATTCAACGATTTTCGCACTAAGAAAGCGACAAAGTAAATAACAAAAGATGACAGACAGCAGATCTTTTTCTTGTTTCTCAACAAGCACTGGCATTAGGCGTTTCTCGATACCAAGTAGCCTACAAAGAGTCCGACTCAGGAGAATGATCCCGAGGACTCGCGCGAGTCCAGTAATTCTGCTAATGAAAAAGCGTTCTCGAATGCACCACTCAGGTCGCTCTGCTACTCCGGTTATCTCTGTATGTACATTTTAGGCAACAATAAAACGAAATATGTTATAAAACACCACTCTACTACTTTTCGATATCATTTAAATAGATTTTAAACATTATAAGCACACAAATGTGGTTCAGGCAACGTATAGCCCAGAGGTACTCAACAGGCGGCATTCATTTTATGGCCCGCAACATGCAAAAGATGAATGCACTTTTTTTAGCTCAAAGGTTGATATTACCCTATGTAGGCAGGCTATACCTCGGACGCTTTGGATAATCCGTGATTTATTCATAAAAAAATAATCATCGTTTATTGGAACTTATATGGGCTAAATGGATGAATGAATAGAGTCTCCGCAACGGTGACTGAAGTGCGCGCGTGTCCGAGTGAAGACTGCGCGAGCCATGCAGCTGACAGCAGCGGCAACAAACACTCAGCTTGATTTCAAAAACATTTTAGCACTAGAGCTCTTATTTAAGAGCGAACTAAATTAATGCTCTGCTAGTAGATGTTTTGTTTGGATTAGGTACATCCGTGCCTCAATGTTTCCAAAAGTATGCTGGGTACAAAATGATCAATGACAAAATCACCGTTGTCTTGTTTTTAACAGCTGACTCGGGTGACGTTCGAGCTGATCCGTGCATCTCTACTCTGCAGTGTGTAATTATTGGCTGATGGTCCTCTTAAAGGAGCTGTATGTAAGAAATTTATTTCAAATAATCATAAAATGGCCCTGATATGTCACTAGACATTCAGAAATCATGTTCATTTCCAATACTTATATCACTGACAACAGTAGTCCGGCTAGGATATTGTCATTTAAAAAGTGAAGTTGCAGCCCTCAACTGTCATGTTGTGTTTTGGTCTGATGCTCCACCCTCCACTGATCTACCAATCATGGAGTCAGAAGTGTTGCAGCATTCGCGTTGCCAGCTCTGCTCTAGTTACCACAGCTGCAGATACAAATGTGTCGGATAAAAAAAAATTTGTATGGAGGTTGCTAATTATTTTAATATTTATTTTACTTCTATAGCAAAACAGTTGGTCTTAAAGCTTCAACCTTCCCATGGGTTTTTTAATATAGATAGGGTGAAAGCATTCTACAATAAACTTGGGGTATTGCCAAATTCATTTTCTTTATGGAAAGTTGAGATGAAAAAAAAACTATTACAGTTAGACTGCTCCAAGGGGCCTGGTTTAGATGGGTTATCCCCTCGGTTTTTACGAGATACCGCTGCCCAAATAGCCCCATACATCTCACATATTTTTAACTTGTTTTTTGAAACTGGTGTTTTCCCTTATGACCTAAAGAGGGCCAAGGTAATCCCCCCTTTTTAAAAAGGGAAATACCCATTATCCCAGTAACTATAGACCAATATCTATTTTATGTACTGTCTCTAAAATATTTGAAAGGTTGTACAATGAACAATTTAATGAATACATGAATAAAAACAACTTCATGTTTAAATTCCAATCCGGATTCAGGAAGTCACATTCTACTGAATCATGCCTTCTCTATCTAAAATCCTTCACAGGGAAATAGATAATGAAAATCTCTGCGTAATGGTGTTATTGGATCTTCAAAAGGCTTTGACACGGTGAACCATGACAGACTGATTGCCAAACTTGAGGCCTTAGGGGCAGACAGCTCCACCTGTAGATGGTTTAGATCCTACCTATCAGGGAGGGAACAAGCCTTAGGGGGAGTACTGTCAGACCCTTGTTTAGTTGAGTGTGGTGTTCCACAAGGAAGTATTCTCGGTCCGTCATTATTTTTAAAATAACATATATTAATGATATAGCTGACTTCTGCTCATGTGAACTATTTTTATACGCAGATGATTCTGCACTTTTAATGTCTCATAATCAACAATCCATTCTAGAGAGTAACTTGAGTGCTGAGTTTTCTTCTGTAAACAACTGGCTGATTGACAATATGCTGTCCCTACATTTTGAAAAGACAGAGGCTATTTTATTTGGCTCAAAATATAAACTAAACAGATGCTCGAAATTTAGGGTTATTTTGAAAAATATTGAGGTCAGTACAAAAACCTCAGTAAAATACCTGGGTTGCATCCTAGAAAACAACTTGAATGGCAGGATGATGGCCAACAAGGTTCTGAGTAAAGTCACTGGGTTGATAAAGTTTTTAGCTAGAAACTCTACATTTTTAGCAGGATCGGATTAATAATTTCCTGTGCCCTGGGCAACAAGACCCAAGATCAAGGGCCCCCCTCCCGTTCCACCACGCAAAGTCGCCATCACCAAGAATCAGCCTGTGTTTCTCAACAATGGTGACAATTATACAGCATGTTGCAGTTCATTCTGGGTGCCACCAATCAAAACTCATTCATGGCTCCCATCATGCATTGCGGTATGAATAAATTATTATCTGAATTGTCTATGTAATTTCCTTTCCCTATTTGAATATTCTGTTTGTAACCATTGTTGAGATTCATACACTGAATCTTGATGTCTGTGTGTGCCTAAAAGAAGGATTTTTATTTATCAAAACAACGTGTAAGATATCATTAGGTTTATTTTGAAAAATCTTGATCTAATGTATAGAATCACAGTGCTGCTGATATGATCATTATATTTTTAAATCAGAGAGTAAGCTTTATATGAGTTTAGTGACTTAGATCAAATGATGATTAAGTCTGAACATGATCGAGAACATCTGATCTAATTTGATCTCTTTGTTCATCCAGCTGTTAAAACAGCCAAACAAAATCTTTAGTAAAGCATTTAAAGGTCACCTGCCCAACTAAAGCAAACACTGATCACCATAACGGTGACTAAACATATAGATTTTCTCCTTCAGTAATTCTGCTGGTTAACATCTGGGGCCTGTACCATGATAGTAGTTGAACAAACTCAGGGTTGCAGGATTAGTTTTGAGTTGACAAAACCAAACCAATCCAACCAGGCTTTGTTGGTACCATGATGCTGATCATCAACTTTCTCTGTCAACTCAGGCTTTAATCCTGAGATTAGGAGTTTAGGTGTGACATCAGCAGCGAGCAGCCAATCACATGCTCAGAAACAGTGAAACTCATTCAAAACTCATTGAAATTAATTTCTCGCGAGAGCTACTTCTCGCAATTCACTTATTAAATAAAAGTATTCAAATAATACAAATTTAAACATTTACACAGCAAGAAAAAAATAGCTGTCTATGAAAGAGGACAACTAAAAGAAAGTCTCGTTACTGTATATCAGTGCTAAAGTTGTGAAGTTAGTTTATACAGTTGATAAAGGTATATTAGAGAATTAAACATTTAAGCTCATATGTCATTTTATAGCTTCATTTATAGATTCTAAAGCATAAATATATTACCTTTATATATGTATTCATTTAAAATCTGCGTATAATAAGAATTGAAGAACTGAAATTACATGTGAGATCGTTTAAAGGTATAATAATTACATACATTATTTCTAAATCATACAAATTTATTATTCTAAATAAGCATTACTAAAAGCCAGATGATTTTGTCTTTAAAATAATTTGCTATGTAGTGACCTTTAATTTGGAGTAGAAAAGGTGGAGTGACTTTATCGCATCAGACATGTGTGACTTTGCTCACAGCTCACAGCTCCAAGTTCGGTTTGCAACCTCTTACCTGGAACATAACCTGCCCCGGACCAGGTTAGCCGTGGAGCGTAAGTTACTATGGCGATGAACACTGCTAAAAGCCAAACCACCTTCATGGTGCCTAAAACCCAGGGTAAGCGCAAACTAAACTGAAACATAGCTGGCTAGGCACCTAAACCGGCTTCATGGTACAGGCCCCTGGTGTTTTCAATTATATCTCAATCATCACTCAATTATTCACTTAATTACCTCATTAACTTTAACACTCTTGAGTCTGGATCCAAATAAACTCCCAGTAAAGTTCATTTAACACTGGAGATTTTGCTGTGGGTGGAATAAAAATTTGACAGGACTTTTACTTTCTGACCCCTTGACACACAACAAATAATTTGATGTTCTCGTATGAGGACAACCAGGTCTTAGGAGGTTAAAGAAAGCAGATAAGTGATAGGTCAGTGGGAAAACACTGCTCATTCACCTCTGTCAGTGGCGTAAGATGAGCTGATCCTCTCAGCCATTCACTAAACAGGGTAGACATAGAGTGAATGAAAGCAAAGGGAGAAATCAAAAAGTCGGGGTCTGAAAATTCGCTAAAAATAGCGACTCATTTGCGGGATTGTTTTGCAGTTTGTACGCGGATGAGAACATCTCCTGCTCTGTCTGTCTACAGCTGGGAGGGGCTGCTGCGTGAGGACTGGGCCACCTGTGAGTGGGACGGGGTGGGACCCACGGCAGCACTCGCTGCTGCTTGAGATAAGGAAAAACGATATGTGATTTCACGTCAGAGAGTCTCCAAAAGTCTCTAATAACACCAGAAAAGGTCGCTAGATTTGTCGCTAGTCGCTTTTTTGAAAATTTGTCGCCAGGGGGTCTGAATACTCGCTAAATATAACGACAAAATCGCTAAGTTAGCAACACTGCTTATTAGCTACAGTTTTGTGGTTATGCTACATATCTGTACTTTCTTATAACCTCAAATACTTTATAAAATATTCTAATCAAATCACTGTCATCTTTATTCAGAAACACAGAGATCAATAATCAGCCTGTCTATCTCATCCGTGGTGACATGTTGCCACCAATCACAACTCATTAATGTCTCCCATCATGCATTGCGGTATGAATAAATTATGATCTGAATTGTCTATGTAATTTACTTTTCCTACTTGAATGATCTACTTGTCACCGTTGTTGAGGAGCTTTGACTGAATCTTGAGGTCTGTGTGTGCCTTAAAGAAAGATTTAAAAAAAAAAACTTTTGAGAAATTACATTATATTTAACATTTCGGATGTTTATGCAGAATCTCAGTTATACAGTAACCCACAAATTAAATCACAGACATAAATTTTAAATGATGAAAGTCATTACGTAACCAACATCATTTAATAATTGTTTATCTCTGTTCATCTGACAGGATTAACTCAGATGCAATAGCAAATTACATATAAAATTTTTAATATAAGGGTCAAGAAGACCAACTAAAGCAAACACTCATCTCCATAACGGTGGCTTACAATTTTAGATTTTTTTCCTTGTGATTCTGCTTTAGGTGTCTTCAATAATGCTCAATCATCACTCATTTAATCACATAATTGAGTCATTATGTGACTCATTTAATCACATAATTATCTCATTAACTTTAACGCTCTTGAGTGTGGACTTATATACACTCCCAGGTGTGTTAATTTAACACGGGAGATTTTGTCGTGACGAAGAGCCGTAATTAACTGACCAGTTGAGCCATATCGCATTAAATATCGCTATCGATGTGTCCTCGATATTAACGCGATTTGGCTCAGCTTGTCAGTGATCTACGGCTCTTTGTAGTAAATGCCGCTCCATCTGAAAGCAGGTGAATGTGATTTACTACTAATCAATGAACCGGCTTTACTGATTAGATGCGCATACAATATTGTGCGATATTATTGCCCAGCCCTAGTTGTCCCCTTTGAAAGCTGCCCCCCTAGCTGCCAAAAACTTGATGACTGTCACCACACGCCTGAGTACTTCTGCCCAGTACCGTTGTTCTGCCTCACATTGTCGGGCAAGTGCTGCATCCACTCTGCAAACCACTTTGGATCTCTGCATTAAACACAACATATTCTGTCTGTGTTCCAAACTTGTTTCATGATCCCCAATCCTCTCAGAGTGTTTCCAATCACTAAATCCACTGATGAAGGCATGTTGTCGGCATTGGGGTGACAGGAGTTTGAAGTTTCAGAGAGGAGTTTCAGTTCTCGCGCATGCGCCCATAAGGAAGTAATGGAATAGTCGAATAAAGTCGTTATTTATGTTTTTTCGCACAAAAAGTAGTCTCGACGCTTGATAAACTTATAATTGAGCCGCTGTAGGCATATGGGATATTTAAACCTTTTCTTTCATGACTTTTATGGGCTGTCTAGAGCTAGTCCCTTAGGCAGTCTATGGAGGGCTGTTTCAGCTCTCAGATTAAATCAAAAATATCTTTATTTGTGTTCCGGAAATGAACGAAGGTCTTACGGGGTTAGTACAGCATGGGGGTGAGTAATTAATGACTTAATTTTCATTTTTGGGTGAACTAACGCTTTAATACCACTGTTGCTGCAGTAACCACACCAGACATAGTAAGGCAGTTCATTGACTTCCCAACTGACCTTCAAACTATATGGGAAAAGCAAGCAGATTTTATGAGGATTGCGGGTTTCCCTGGAGTTGTTCGAACCATCGATAGCACCCATGTATGCATCATTGCTCCAAGTATAAATGAGGATACATACATAAATAGAAAAGGATTCCACAGCATCAATGTTCAAGTCGTATTTGATGCCAATTACAAGATGCTCGATCTTGTGCCAAAATGGTCAGGATCAACACATGATGCTCGGGTTCTTTCCCAGAGTGGCCTTACTGGGTTATTCGAACAAAATGATGTTTGCCCTGGATGTCATCTGCTGGGAGACTCAGGTTACCCTTTAAAACACTGGCTTCTCACCCCTTACAGAAGACCTCAAGGAGAACAGCAGCTCAATTATAACAGGTACTGTACTGGACTGAACTGTAGACATGATACTAATTTTGTTCAATGATGCATTCTTGACTTATCTGACCTATGTTATTTTAATGTTTTTACGTCACGAAGAGCACACAAAGTAACAAGTGCCGTGTTGGAAAGAGGAATTGGACAGCTGAAAAGAAGATTCCATGTCCTTCATGGAGAGATTCAACATTCACCTGAGCGTGCTCGTCGCATTATTATGGCTTGTGGCATTTTGCACAATATTTTCAAAGCTCGTAATCTCCCATTGCTTGATGATGATGATGACGACGATGAAAATTACGATCTTGATGATGTCAAGGAAGTCAATGATCATAATTATGATGAGAATGATGACAAAACTACCGAAAACTCATTACAAAGCAGTTCGGGGAGAGCATCATTCAGGGACTGCTTTGCTAACTCACATTTTAGGCAAGCAAACTTGTAGACAATAAGTAACAAACTAATTTTTCCTTACACAATTTTATCACACAAAGCATATTTACAATCATTGAGTATTCTTAATTCTTTTCAGTTTTAGTGAGTAATATTCATTTTGAATTTCCAACAACTTAATTTGCAATTTGAGCTTTTTTCTTTTAAGGGACTCAATGTCATCCTCAGTGCTTGCGCCCTGTGCAAATCCAGTGTCTTGTGAGGCAGAAGTCTCATCTGGAGGACACAGGGAGATGTCCTGAGATGATACAGGAGAAGATGCATCTGATGTACCGCCTCCAGAATTATCCACACTACATTCACATGCAGAAAAATTTAACAGTGCAAACACGTTCTTTCAATTCAATGTGGTGATTGAAATACTATCAATTTATTAAAAGGCACATTACATGCATACTTTATTACATGCATAATTTTCTTCTTACCATCTTTGTAACTCCTTCAGTTTGAGAAGTGCAGGGTCTGGGGCATCTGCAATGCCACAAATAGAGGGATTGGCTGTACCAAGTATCTCCTCTACTATTTTGCCAATCTCAGACAGAGGTTTACATGGAGGGCCCCCACCTGTTTGACAAGAACTCAGCTGCTGACCACATGGAGTTAATCATTTCATATAAAATGGTTTAATAAGCTAAAATAAAATGTACCTGTGGCTCACATGCTTTCTTTATATGCTGCAATTTCCTTGCGTGTTGTTGCCAACACATTGTACCACCTTTTCTCACAATCCTCTGCTGAACGTCTTGTCCGAGGAAATGCTGCATTTAGGGGGCTTTTACATTGGGCTCGTTTGCTGTGGTCCGAGCCCGAGCGCGTTTGTTTCCGGCGCGCAGCGTTGGTCTGGTTTCACACTCAACCGAACCTGGTGCGTTTGCGTGCATCTTACGTCATCGCGAACGTGCGCGTCGCATGATAGAAAGCAGAACGTGGTTAAATATTGTGGGTTTTTTTATTAATGTGCTGCTATTATGAGCAGTTGAGTGAACAATACAGGTTTACTGTGCGTGTGTCACATAAGGTGGACTTCTGCTGCTTGCAAACGGACTCTTTTGAGGAGACGGTGGATTTCCAAATGTGTTGCTCTGATTCCACGCGCAATGCACAAATTCACTGCAGGCTCACTCTCGCTCGTATCCAAGGTAAATCATCAACACTATCATCCCGTACAAGTGTTTTATTTAACATAATGTTGTCTTCAATTAGGCCTCAGTGTCAAACCTCTCTGAAATCACACTATTTCATATGTATTGATTATAACATATTCAATTAACCAATATCCAGTGTTACTCATCTTACGAAGTATAAACGAAGGAATTATTTTGACCCCCACAAAATAAAAAGTGGAAAGAGATAAGTGAATTCAGGCCTACCTTATGTTGCACATTTGCACTTTGAGAGTTTTTTTTTCCAGGTCCATGTCCAATTAAATCCCTCACTGTTTTCTAGTTATAGGTTTAAAATACATATTTTGCCTGTAATTTATACAAGGTGTACTAAAAAAAATTCTCATATCGCAATATAATATCAATATCGAGCAGACAGTGAAAAATACTTTGATATAAATTTTTGCTTATGTCGCCCACCCCTACTTTGAGGATAAACCTTCGTATTTGATTACTGATATTTTGGATAATGTAGAAAAACAAAATGGACCCCTCCATGAAGTAAAAAATACTTAACACTGATTTAAGAACACTTAATTAGTGCCAAAGTTACAGACTTACCATCATCATGTCCTGCAGTTCTCTCCATTTGTCCTCCACCTATCTCCTGGTGCACCAGTCCATCTATAAAAGAACATGATTTGATAGAGACAAAGTCCTTGCATCTGCATCTCAAAAATACACCAATGGGCTATATGCACGCATAAGTTCCGCATTTGACGCAAGGATGCTCATCCATTTCCGGTTGTGGAGATTAAAGCGGAGGAAAACTGAGGAAAACGGGATTATGGAAAACGGGATTAAGTCTTCAAAATTTACTGTCTTTGAATTTACTGGGGGGGGGGGGTCTTTGAAACGAAACGTACATACGTTTAGATGTAATTTTAAATATAGTTATGTTTATTTAATATAATTTTAAAAAGAAGCTTAAACACAACGAGGGGTGTCTGTTTTATCTGTTTTTTGTGACTAACGTTTCTTTAGTATGACCATGGAGTATAAAATTCAATATAAATTCTTTGTATTGGACTCTACGATCAGCGGAAGTTATCGAACATCCTTACATCTTCACCGGAAATACCGCCATGCATAGAGCCCATACAACAGCAAAACTCTATGACTGCAAGATGATGTTTTAGTTGAATGAAACTGCCCACAAACACGACAATGGTGCAGTGAAATATTAGTCAATCTGAGAGTGTTACCTGTGTCTTCAAAGCCTTGACTGATGTTACCACTCCCATCATCCTCATCAGCATTACCATCATCTTCATGTCTTGTTCTTGATGTTTGACATTGTCTCTTCCCGAGTGAACTTTCTGCGGAGTCATCATCATCTTCTCGTCTTTGTGTTGTGACGGTCTTCTTCATCCTTTGAGCTGATGAGCTTGTGGTGGACAGCTGTCGTCCTTCTGATGAAGCGTACATGAGAAACAGACAATCATTCACAACATACATTTTTCTGAAATGCAAGAAAATCGTGAGAAAATCACATCGTGAGTTGAGTGAATCATTACATCCCTAAATATGACTACTCGTGTGATTTTTAGAACATACCTTCATGAGCTTCCTGTTGAACTCCTGCATCTGTCCTTCTCTTTATGACACCTTTCAGATCTTTAGTTGGGGGGGCTGCATGTCTTTTGCCTATGAAAATAATCACAGTAAGAAATTGCTCAACTTTGACAGTGATATTAAAAGGTAGTCAAAAATATGCAGATAAACAAAGATGCACACACAGTAGACAGAAAGTCAGAAGGAGAGATAAAGACGGACAGAAAGAAGACAGTGTAATTGGAAGGAAGGGGGGGGACTTTAAAATCATATAATAATAATAATAATAATAGTTTAATTACCACTGATAACGGAGTCCAGTGTTTGCAGACTCTTCCCTTTCAGCGAGTCTGCTCCCTGCTCCATCGCAAACAGAAGTTTGCCCATCTTGGCCACTTGGAATGTTTTATCTGTCTGTCGATAATACTCGCAGTGGACTCGGATATCATGTCCCATAAAACTGAGGTCGAGAAGCTGACATAAGGTAGCAACGTGTTTCCTTAACTTTGTTGATCTCAGCAGCTCTGGGTTTTTGGCCTTGCTCTCTTGTGCATATCTTCTGAGGCAGTCGAACCCACGGAGATTGGTTGTTGTGCTTGGCCTGGCAAACAGAAAGGGGTTCTCCTCAAGTATGCCTACTTCCCTACGCTTTTCAACCAGGAAGTCAAGCAGAGCTTTTGTGCGCTCAATAAGGAGGATGGGCACCTTTCTTCCTCTCTTTCCGCACCAAATCACCAAATGCGTCAGTCTGTGGCTCATTTGTTTTTCTACGGGCGATAGAGTCTCATAAATGTCCTTATTAACAGGACCGGTGTCTGCTTTTAGAAATGTCTCAAGGGTTAAACGTGATGCTTCTCCTTCACGCTTTTTATTGAACACAATTATTTGTGCAAGAAGGCTCTCACTTAACTTCCTGTATGCTGTAGTACTCGCGCGCTCTGTTAACTCTGCCTTCGCCTCATCCTCAACTTTCCTCAGGTAGTTCTGGAGAGTGATAACATCCTCTGTCAGAGGTACAGTGTCTTCTTTGCCCCACCGCCGTTGCTCCAGTGAGCTGTGAGCATTAGTTGACACATGAATGGACCATGAGTTCTCCAGCAACTCCTTGAACTTTTTTGCTTTCTTCTCAGTTTTGACATTAGACTCCATCAAGCAGTGGCCTATCCAGGCTTCAGTGGCCCCTTTGAGTGAAAACCCAATTTTAACAGCTGTAGATGGCTTTCCATATTTGTTCTTGTTTACATCGTAGTTTGACATGTGTATGGCTGCTTCAATGGCAAGTTTAAATTTCGCTGGATCACAAACGTCTTTAAGAGTTTTGGCACTCTTATCAATCTCCTTGGCAGCCAACATAAACCGTCCTAGTTCTCTCAGCTTTTGTGCAATGTATCGGTGTTGAGATTCTTCATGGCCCTTTTTTGCAAATAATGCATCTCCATACGCACAAATCATCTCATCACTTCTGATGTGGGAGGTTATATGATCTTGTTGCATAGAGTGGATGATCTTTTGTACTCCTTGGCCTGATTTGAGTGGAAGTAGATGTGAGGAAGATTTTTGTACCCTTTTGCCTTTCCTCTTTCCGTTCTCTACATGACTTCTCATGTCTCCACAGTTCAGTCCTCTTGAACATTGCATAACAGTGTTGACATAGTAGGTAGCTCTCTAAGTCTGCCTTCACAGAGGGCCGTTTCCATACTACAATCTCACCATTTCCTTCCTTGAGGACCATGTGATTGTGTTGCCAGTCACCCTTATTACGAAGGCCTTCTATCAGAGTCTTCCTTTGTTTTGAGGCAACTTGTTTTGTTTTTTTTAAACTGGGAAAGTAAAAGCATGGTCGACATCACGTTCCATACCATGTTTTCTTTCTAGATGTCTAGCTATCTTCAATTGAGCCTTTTCACAGAACACACAGTAGGTGCTTCTCTGGAGTATTGTCGCAGGATGACTGGGACTCTAGTGCAGGCAACTCATCTTCACTGGATGATGGCAATGGAGATGGCTTGTAGTCCTTATCCAGTGGATCTGCATCCGACTCACTGGATGACAGAAGCTCTTCTCGGAGCACCTCGTCTTCTCTGGGTGGTGATGGGGGGCTCCCAGGTGCATCACCACCACTCTCTTTGCAGTGGTTCTTCACAGCAGGGCAAAAGAGAAAATGATCAATTAGATACAGATACATTAGAGCAGGGGTCCTGAATTAAATTTTAGTAAGGTCCAAATTCAAAATATAAACACAGACTACAGGCCAAAAGTTTGGACACATTACTATTTGTAATGTTTTTGAAAGAAGTTTATTCTGCTCATCACGCCTGCATTTACTTGATCACAAATACAGAAAAAAGTGATATTGTGATATTACAGATTAAAATAATTGGTTTTCAATTTATTATACTTTAAATTATCATTTATTTCTGTGATAGGGTTAGGGTTAACCTAACCCTATCACAGAAATAAATGATAATTAACCGCTAACCCTAACCCTGAGTTTTTAGGATCATTATTCCAGTCTTCAGTGTCACATGTGACATCCAGTCTATCACATGATACTTTGGAAATCATTCTAATATTCTGATTTATTATCAAAGTTGGAAACAGTTCTGCTGCTTAATATATTTTCATAACCTGTGATACTTTTTTAGGATACTTTGAAAAAAAAGTTAAAAAAAATAAATAAAATATATTAAAATAGAAACCATTTTTTCTATTTTACAATAAATCAATACTTTTATTCAGCAAGGATGTGTTAAATTGATAAAAAGTGATAGTAAAGAAAATTTATATTATTAGAAAATATTGTTTTATTATGAATAAAATCAACTCTTTTTAACCTTCCTTTCATTTATCAAATATATTAGGCAGCAGAACTGTTTCCAACACTCATAATAAATCAGAATATAATAATGATAGACTGAAGACTGGAGTAATGATCCTGAAAATTCAGCTTTGCATCAAAGAAATAAATGATCATTTAAAGTATAATAAATTGAAAACCAATTATTTTAAATTGAAATAGTATTAATTTTTTTCTGTATTTTTGATCAAATAAATGCAGGCTGGATGAGCAGAAGGAACTTATTTCAAAAACATTACAAAAAGTAATGTCCAAACTTTGGCCTGTAGTGTGTGTTTCAATCTAAGGTCCGGAACATTCAGGTTAATTTAGTTATATGGTGATTTGAAAATAGTGCAATTAATTGAATCCTGTTAATATAGTTCTTTGCTCTAAATATATGTTTTGGCTCCTAAATATAAAAATACATAACGTTAACCCAGAAGTCACTATGGCAGACCCCGGTCCGGATACCACGTGCCAACCTGTCCGGGCCCAAACCTGGACCCAACCGTGAATCCCCACAGACAGCGAGCTCTGCGTATGCCCTCCCAACCTCTCTGACTGCTGAAAATAAGCATAACTACAGCCCAGATGAACAGAATGAGAAACGTGTCCTTATTTCTTCTAGACACGGCTGCGGAATGCCTGAAATAGATGTTCTCTGGGCATGCGCGTGCGACCGGTATTTGTGTTTGTAGCTCCGGAGAATTTCTTCATCAATCCTTGATTTGCTTCTTTTCCACTCATTTATAAACAAGCACCTTCGATTTTTATATCATGTGAACTTATCCTCGATACTATTCCTCATAAAAAACAATTCGATTGCTCTGACATCGCTACTTATATCCAAATTTCCGAATCTCGGCTACTAGCCTTTAGCCCGCTAGCATTTCACGCGTGGCCTCTCGCCTATCGGCCGTCTCCTTACACACCCGTTTCACTAAGGATACTGGTTATATCCGGCATTTTGTCCTAAATTAGTAGTGATATTTGTAGTATCACTACTAATTTACTGTTCATCCGTTATAATGGCGAACGAATCAGATGCGTGTCTAACTTTACCTTTGAGTGCAGGTGAAGACACATTCGAGCTCTTCTCGGTGAAGCAGGAGCTGGAATACGTCGAGAAACAGATCCGTGGTCTGCTGGTGAAGAAAGCCGAGCTGTTGGATCGGCGCTCAACGCTTGAAGCATCACGCGCCGACGCTCACAAATCAGTGGTTAGTAATATTAACTCTTTGAACCCGACTTCCTCGACTCCGTATGTTCATCTGCCCAGAAGGACGCGACCATCTCTGGCTTCATTCACCCCGGCACCGACACAACACCATGGACCATGGATCACACAGCGGAAGACTCGAGCCAGGACCAGAGCTGCCTCTCCGCCCCTCCCGGTCTTCGAGATCTCCACTCGGAACCGCTTCTCCCCTCTTCGCGAGCCGGAACGCGACGACGCCGTGATCATCGGCACGTCCATGGTCCGTCATGTCCGCGCTACCTCGGATAAAGGTAAGGTGTGGACTCACTGCTTTCCTGGTGCTCGTGTTCTTGATGTCGTTGCACAGGTTCCCGAGATCCTGAACGATAAGCGCGTCGGAGCTGTTGTGCTGCACGCGGGAGTGAACGATATCAGGCTGCGGCAGACTGAGGTACTGAAGAAGGACTACATGTCCCTGATCGACTCGGTACGCAGCACAGCTCCTGAAGCAACGATCATCGTGTCTGGACCGCTCCCCACGTACCGACAAGGACAGGAAAGGTTTAGTAGATTATTTGCATTAAATGAATGGTTAACGTCACTGTGTAATGACCAGAAACTGCTCTTTGTAAATAATTGGAATCTGTTTTGGGAGAGACCCAGGTTGTATAGTTCAGATGGTCTCCACCCCAGCAGAATCGGAGCGGCTGTTCTGTCGGACAACATCTCCAAGATGTTACAGACCAGGGGCCCGTTCTTCGTACGTTGCTTAAAACATCCGAGATCAAATGAGACATCCAAGATAATATCATCGTGCTCATCATGATCCGGCTAATTTGGTTCTTCGAACACTCCTGCCGGTTATGATTAGTATAGCTGGATTGAGTTATGTGAGATAATTGCGCGTTCATGCGCTGGGTTAAAAGGGGATATGTATCGATAGTAGAAACATTGATCAGCAACGCTGCTATTGGCTGTTCGCCGTGGCCAAAGAGCGCGCTCAGCTTTTTTCTCCACAGAAGAGCAAGAGTTATTGCTTAAAGGATAAGTTGAATTTGAAAACTTAATTAAAACGCAGGAAACACATTAAAGTGTGCAAAAGCCAGGAGAGAGAGACGGCAAAAAGTAGCAGACAAATTAAGTTTGTAGTTAGATGTTTTTATCACTTATTACAGTATATATATATTTATATTTTATTTATATTTTAATAATTTCTAAATAATTAATAACTTTTCTCATTGTAATGTCAGTCACACCCACTGCTAGAACATAGGAACAAGTAAAAGTGAAGTACTAGAATATTCTACATAATAGTAATTTGTACTAACTAATCCATTTTAAAAAGGCAATGTTAATAAACGTTTGCCTGTTTATAAAAGAAAGAAAAAGGCTGAGAAAAAAAAAGGTGGTGGTCCTGCACCCCCCACATTACCCTGGCAGAAGAGCTGGCCCTTGGGTGAAATGTGAACCTTGTGGAGGCCATCCTTGTGTTCAGCTCTTCCTCACACACACAGCACCTGCTGGTAAATGAACTTTAAATGATCCTAGTACACTATAAAATAATTTATTGCTGCATTAAATTAAGTAGGCCTATAATCCAATGGCTGTCCAGTCATATCAGCTGTTTAACCTTGATGAATTGCTTTGACTTGTGAAAGTCTACATGTGTGACTCTGAAACTACATAATTTAATTAATTAACTACATAACTTAATGTAAAAAATATGTTGCCATGAGTTATTGATCACATTTCCCCCCAGTGTACTTCATATCACTTTTTTTTTTACACACTAACACTTTTATGTATTCCCAAGCAAGTGGCTGAAGTATGTGAAGTAAGTGTGTTACATCAAAAGGGAAGAAAGTACAACACTTTGTAATGCCCATTTTTCCCCAATGCACAGGACAGTGAAGGAACCCTCTCAGGTATCTTTAAGTGCATAAATAGCTTTACTTAATTTACACTTGAATACCTATTATTTCTGAATGCAATATGAGTTGCAGGAGTCCACATCTACAGAAGAGTCTGCACAAAGCAGTGATGCAGAGGTGGGCAGTGTTGTACTTTTCCTTTTAATTTTTGATGCATAAGCCATGTGTTGACAGGTTCACCCCTACCCCTAGAAAACAGAGTATTTTGAAAATACTTAACAACTACTTGACAAGAAAAAAACTGGCATTAGAGATAGAGTTGCTTCAGAAACTTCAGAAATAAGTGCTAATATATTATTTCACACAGATTACAATATTATTTGCAGGTAAAAGATGACTTGATCACTGGCTTTTCTTTATAAGAATAATTAAAATAAAACTCAAAGAACTATAAGCATATTTGTCTTGTCTTATTAAACATTAATGAAATGTTTTATATTTTTTCTGATGGTGCACTGTTGTGTAATATGGCCCATGCAATGTCACAGGCCCTGTCAGGTGCAACCCTCAGACTTTTCAGACACTTTAGTTGGCTAAAGTTCACTTCATTGTGTGCCCTTGTCCTGGCTATAGAGCGGCATTGTAACTGGTAAAACACCTGTCTCCAGGCAGGATCGTGCTGTAATCACCTGTATAATGGAAAAATTCAGTCCTGTTAGGATAAGCATAAGTGTATGTAATACAGTGAGCTTGATTTTTCCTTATCACGTTCAAATAATGTGAATAAATATCTGAAAATATCTTGAATCTTGCATATGCTGGACATATTTGTGATATGGAACATAGTCACACACCCTCTAAGATTAGTCAATCAACTGCTTCTATCAAATTTGATAATCTTACTAATCTAGATAAGGATCGCGATAGTAACTTGCCTGCACTGTTATTAAAACCCATGTTTAAACCCGACTCCGCGTCGAACATTTAAGTGTTTCCAGCAAATTAATGATGTAAACGCCATCCTCACGAGTCATGAGAAATATGATATCTATCAAAAAGTACACTATTGCGCTGCGCTAAAAGACTTCCCGTTTCACCTCCGCTAAAGCCGCGATCTAATCCTGTTAACCTGAAATAAGCCTGCTCGCGAGCAGGTTCAAGCTAGCGCACCTGTTGCTATGACAGCAAGTCCAGGATGAGCGTCGAAGAACCAAACGATCCAAGATCATGCCAAATCGCCAACAATCAAATCCAGCTAATTGAGTTAGCGACGTACGAAGAACGGGCCCCAGATGACTAAGTCAAAGTCCAAAACACACCCTTTGTTGCCCAAACTTAACTAATTTGCACAGTGTGGAACATTATATAGAAACCGTGTCTATTCCTCGTTTAGTGAAACCAAACAATAAATGTAGTGCAGGATCTAGCAAAAATCTTATTCTAATTAAACCAGAAAATCTAAATATCAGTGAACAAAAACAATCTCTAAAGTTAGGTCTTCTAAACATTAGATCGCTCACACCTAAGGCGGTTATTGTAAATGAAATGGTCACAGATAATAATTTCGATGTTCTGTGCCTTACTGAAACCTGGCTTAAACCAAATGAATATTTCGGTCTAAATGAATCTACTCCACCAGGATACTGTTATAAACATGAGCCCCGTCTGATCGGTCGTGGCGGCGGTGTTGCAACAATTTATAAAGATATTTTTAATGTTATTCAGAAAACGGGTCACAGGTTTAATTCATTTGAAGTACTTGTGCTAAATGTTACGCTCTTAGATGTAAGAAGGAAATCCATATTATCTCTAGCCTTGGCTACTGTATATAGACCTCCAGGGCCATATGCAGATTTCCTAAAAGAGTTTGCAGACTTTCTCTCAGATCTATTGGTGAATGTCGATAAAGCAGTAATTGTTGGAGATTTTAACATTCACGTAGATAATACAAATGATGCTTTAGGTGCTGCGTTTACAGACTTATTAAACTCCTTTGGGGTCAAACAAAACGTCAGTGGCCCCACTCATCGTCTAAATCATACACTAGATTTAATTATATCGTACGGAACCGATCCAACTGACATAGATATTATACCGCAAAGCGATGACATCACTGATCATTACATGGTGACTTGCATAATACGCACTGCTGAAATATGTCATGTTGCACCACGTTATAGACCAGGCAGAACAATCCTTCCAACCACTATAGATAGATTCTCAAATACCTTACCTGATCTATCTAAATTGCTAAGTGAACCCAAACAGATGAATTAGAGGAAATGACTAGCAGTTTGAGCACCATTCTCTCTAGTACATTAGATATTGTTGCACCAATTAGATTAAAAAAGGTTAGAGAGAAAACTAAAGCACCCTGGTACAACAGTGATACGCACGCTATCAAGAGAGAAACCCGTAAGTTAGAGCGTAAATGGAAACAAACTAACTTAGAGGTCTTTAGAATCGCGTGGAAAGACAGTATGTCATGTTATAAAAAGGCTCTAAAAACAGCCAGGGCTGAACATCTCCGCAAACTAATCGAAAATAACCAAAATAACCCAAGGTTTTTATTTAACACCGTGGCTAGACTAACAAACAAACAGACATCACCAGAGCAAAATATACCGTTACAGTTAAGCAGTAATGACTTTATGAATTACTTCAACGAGAAAATAGAAAGCATCCGAAACACAATTATAAATGTACAATCCTCTATGGTGTCTTATGATTCAGCCGCACTTATGGCCCCTCTAGAACAACTACACCGCTTTACAACGATAGGACAGGAGGAGCTAAATAAACTTATCACTGCTTCTAAACCCACAACTTGTTTATTGGATCCAATACCTACTAAACTACTAAAAGAACTATTACCTGCAGTAGAAGAGCCTCTCCTCAATATTATTAACTCGTCTCTATCTCTAGGTCATGTTCCAAAAATATTCAAGCAGGCAGTAATAAAACCTCTCATTAAGAAACCACAATTAGACCCAAAAAAGTTAGCGAATTACAGACCCATTTCAAATCTTCCATTTATGTCCAAAATACTAGAAAAAGTTGTGTCCGCTCAACTATGCTCTTTTTTGCAAGAAAATGATATCTATGAAAAATTCCAGTCAGGATTCAGACCGCATCATAGCACTGAAACTGCGCTAGTTAAAATTACAAATGATTTACTTTTAGCTTCTGACCAAGGCTGTATCTCAATACTAGTCCTACTTGATCTCAGCGCTGCGTTCGACACTATAGATCATAAAATACTCTTGGATCGACTACAAAACTACACTGGTGTTCAAGGACAGGCATTAAGCTGGTTCAGATCGTATTTATCGGATCGTTATCATTTTGTCTGTTTAAACGGGGAAAAATCAAAGATAACGTCTGTAGACTATGGAGTACCGCAAGGATCAGTTTTAGGCCCTCTGCTATTCTCAATATATATGCTGCCACTTGGTAATATTATAAGAAAACATGGAATTAATTTCCACTGTTATGCTGACGACACTCAATTATATATTTCATCACGACCAGACGAAAACACTAACTCCTCTAAATTGACAGAGTGTCTCAAAGATGTAAAATGCTGGATGACGCGTAACTTCCTGCTATTAAATTCAGATAAAACGGAGGTATTACTTATTGGTCCAAAAAACCACTCACAAAATCTCTTACAACAAAACCTTAATATAGACGGATGTCCTGTTACTTTATCCACTACAGTAAAAGACCTGGGTGTTATACTAGACCCCAACTTATCTTTCGAAAATCATGTTTCATATGTTACAAGGACAGCCTTTTTCCACCTTAGAAACATTGCTAAGCTACGTAACATGCTATCTCTCTCTGATGCAGAAAAGTTAGTTCATGCATTCATGACCTCGAGACTAGATTACTGTAATGCTTTATTAGCCGGTTGTCCTGCATCCTCAATAAACAAGCTACAGTTAGTCCAAAATGCAGCTGCTAGAGTTCTTACTAGGTCAAGAAAATATGATCATATAACACCGATTTTATCATCTCTGCACTGGTTACCTATTAAGTTCCGTATCAACTACAAAGTACTATTACTGACCTATAAAGCCCTAAATGGTTTAGCTCCTATGTACTTAACAGACCTTCTCTCGCCCTACAATCCACCGCGTTCCTTAAGATCACTAAATTCAAGGCTTCTGGTCATTCCTAGGATATCTAAGTCCAGTAAAGGAGGGAGGGCGTTCTCGCATCTAGCTCCAAAACTCTGGAATAGCCTTCCCGATACGGTCCGGGGCTCTGACTCGCTGACACAGTTTAAAACTAGACTAAAGACGCATCTCTTCAGTCAAGCATTCACATAATGCTCACCTGTCAGTCCTCTTTTATGCCATACCGAACCGTTTGCCACTGAAATTGCTTAACGCACCAGTGGGGCTCGATAGCCTTTTAGACAAACGGGTCGGTCCGTATGGCTGAGTTGCATTGCGGAGAGTTCGTGAGATAGTGGTTTTCTAACACCGACACCCGTACAATGGAAATTATTATGAACATCAGCTATGCTAATTATGAACATCAGCTATGCTAATTATTTCCCATCTGCCTTTCTGCTGTTATCTCGGGACGCTTGTCCCGAGAAAAATGGCGTTCGTCAGGTCCAGCCTTGTATCCAGCATCTCACGGGGGTTTCGGATGCCCCACCGCCTGTGATGAGAAGACCAACGCCTGTGAAGAGACGACTCAACGCCTGCGATATGTTATGGGGCTGTTTTAGACATAAATAATATTTATATTTAATATTTATATTTAAACAATATGAATGTAAGCCAGAGGAGAACTGGCCCCCGACTGAGCCTGGGTTCTCCCAAGGTTTTTTCTCCATCCAATCTGATGGAGTTTTGGTTCCTTGCCACTGTCGCCTTGCTTTTGGCTTGCTTGGCTTGCTTAGTCGGGATTATGTAGGATTATTTAATATTTAACAATATTATCGATCTGTGTTGTACTACTTTCATGTTATCACTGTGAAGCTGCTTTGATACAATCTGTATTGTGAAAAGCGCTATATAAATAAATGTGACTTGACTTGACTTGACACCCTAATTAAACATGCACACGCTTAGATGGCTGAGAGAAGCTGCTATATATACAGGGTTTTTTATATATACACGTAAATATATTTAAAAAAGTAATAGCACAAACAACATATTGATGATTCTTTTTTGCATGCCACAGACACGTGCACGCGAGGAAAAGTGCAGACGCCTCCAGGCTCTACTGTTTATAAAAGTTTAAAAGCCGGACAAGCACAATTGGAAATATTTACATCACAAATGTACATCAGGCGATTGACATTTTTATAAGAATTTGAGCATGATGAGGGGAAAGTTCACAGAGGTCTAAAAGAGGATTTTAACCATTTGTAAACTGAGACTAAACTAGGTCTTACCCAGGACTAAACCTGCTGGGCCCAGTTGCATAAACAAAACATAGCCATTACGTTAAGACAGTGTCTATAGTTCTAGTATTACCCACTACCAGTTAACGTTAGTCAGGGGCAGTCAGTCTTGCTTTTCGGTATCAAATTAACGTTAGGCCAATCTACGTTTATATGTAACTGATTTTAAAAAAGCTATGAGCAGTCTAAAAGAAACAAATTTGATGTCTAACTTGTAAGACTAGTCTTAGAGGTTTAAGCAACCGGACACCGGATTAAACCAGTAACGTACTAAACAGGGCCCAGTCAGTTTCATTAAACTGTACAAATCAACCTTAAAATCATATTATGCATAAGAATAAGAAAAAATACTTAACAGAGCATTTACAACTTTCTCTTCACACTTTCGGTGGTGATTCCTTAAAATTGCAAGTCTTTTCTTAAATCTGTCCATGTCTTCTTTCTTTCAAATCTGTTAAATGATGTGAAATCGTGGATGTCGCGTGCAGGTGCCCGAGCTCTAATTGGTTAACAAGCTGGGGGAGGGGGGAGCGCGCACAGGAGCTCGGCCCATTACTTCAGTCTAAAGTACCCATTACTTTAGACTGTGTCTAAAGTCAGTTGTAGTTGTTCTGCTCGTCTCTTTTTCCATTCTCTTCTTTCCTTCAGTGATTCTGCTTGTTAACAGGCTTATTAAGGTTGAGATGACTCCATGTTTAATATACACAGATTTTGTGGCTCAGATAAAGTCCAGTTGTGGTTTATTTCTTTGCTCTTGGCTGACATGTGGCATTGCTATGGCCTGCTTGTGTTAAACTGTTGGCCTATACCAAATTAAAATTGGACAAACTATACATTTGACCTACAAGACATTGTGCCAGGTGAAATTGTGCCCTACAAGACATTGTGACAACACCCAAAAAAAAAATACATGTGTAAACAGTGTTTACACATGTAGATGACACTTAAATACATCACCAGCATCACTGCAGTGTGTTATGAATACTGAAAATGTAGCCTAATTTACGGAACCACTTTTTCTAGACGACTGTCATAAAATATTGTAAATGATAATAACAACACAGATTACAAATTTGTGCAGTGCAATGGGCTCTATGCACGCTTAAGTTCCGCATTTGACGCAAGGATGCTCGTCTATTTCCGGTTGTGTAGATTTATGCGGAGGCAAACCGGAGAAAACGGGATTATGGCAGAGTCTTCAATATTTACTGTCCCCTCGTCTTTGAAACGAAACGTACATACGTTTAGATGTAATTTTATGAACAGTTATGTTTATTTAATATAATTTTAAAAAGAAGCGTAAACACAACTAGGGGTGTCTGTTTTATCTGTTTTTGTGACTAACGTTTCTTTAGTATAACCATGGAGTATAAAATTCATCATTAATTCTCGGTATTGCATTGGACTCTACGATCAGCAGAAGTTATTGAGCATCCTTATACCTTCACCGGAAATACTGCCGTGCATAGAGCCCATATAGGCTAGTTTATTTATGTCTACAGCAAGAGACACACACGCAGTAATAATTAATAATAAAAAACAGTTTAACTAGAATTAGAAAGTAGGCCTACGATGTAACATTAGTCATTTAAATCTGATAAACGTCTGAAAATATACATTCTATGCTTTAAAACCTGTATGTAAATGCAAATTATCTAAAAAAAAAAACTATGTTAAATGTAGCCTACATTATGTGATGGAGACTGGCAAAACACGGCGATTCACGGCTGAGATTCTCGTCTTGCTGTTGCGTGCGCACGCGCGCTGAAGGGGAAACAGGGGAACCGAATTTTCCGGAACAACGGCAACATTAACTGCTACTCCTTGACGTTCTACTGTAACCGTATACGGGAGAACAGCTGATTTGCTGTAGTCATTACTACGTGACAGATTAAGACAGTTAATGTTATGTTTTAGGTTATGTGGCATTGAAATCGTTTCTGTATATGAGGAGTTCTTTTCCAAAACGCTATAAATCCATTTCCATAGTTTTCAGAAAAACTACATTTTTTACCTAGACCCACACATTTATTATTCAAATTATATTATAATTATATTCAAATTATCCTGTTGAAATGTTTTATTGGTTCAGTCTGAACATTTTGAACAATGATTATTAAATCAAACAACAATATTGTTAATGATAAATTAAAAGTTAATTTTATTTTATTTTTTCAAAACGCTGTAAATCCATCCATTTTTTGTCTCATTCTTAGTAAAGTCATTTTAGTGTCAAACCTCAAATAGTACCAATTTCAACATATGCATGAAAAAAAATAATTATTAAAAAATGATCAATAATGATAACGATATATTAAAAAAAAGGGATGGGCACCCCTCCAGCACATGCACACACGGGTACATAGCATGTGAGGCAAAGCGGTGACGCTATAAGTTAAAAAAATATATAGCTACGTTATAGCCTACGCTATACGTTTCATATTTGTGTTTAATAATATTACGTTACTTATTTTTATTATTTCATCTATGTTGAGTAGGCTATGAAAGTGGAACCGCATGAGATGGTTAAGAAGATAGGATCAAAATTCAAAAGCTGCCCATTATCGGAAAATATTTGGAGTGGGTCAGACACGATTTTTACCACTTATTCAGATTTGTTTTGTAGAAAGCTTGTAAATTTCGTTTGATATAAATTCTATATTCATTTTAATAAATGTTTCATCAACAAATTGACTGGATTAAAACATTAGAAGCTAATATCATACAATAGGCTATAATCAGGACAAGATCTGTTGTGCGTTCCGTCTGGTTTCTCATTCCCGCATATAACTTTGTTTCAAGAACTGCAATCCTTTGTAAAAGTCTGTGGCAGTTAGAGCAGCAAGTAGATTCCCGAAGAGGCATTTTCTTATCCTTAAGAATGTAGGGAGTTGTGTTTTCTCTTCCCCAGAATGTAAGCAGTGAGAGGCTGGTTGAATAAAAATGTGAAGCACTTTTAAGTAATCCAAGCGTTTGAGCACTGTGCTGATTTGCTGAAGTTAAAATTAGGTGAAAAGGAGATAAAATATATAAAAAATATAAAAGCGATAGAGCAAAGTGCGGAGCAGTAAGCAAGAGCGTCCGAACGGTAGCTGAGCAGGAAGTGGAAGAAGTAGGACCATTAACTGTCACTACGCTACCCAGCTGAGCGTTGCCATGGATACAAACCATAGACCGATACAAACCACGTACATAAGGAATGACATCACTCGCTGAGGCGCATTTGATCCTATGATTTGATCGTCACTCGCTTGTTTCTCCAATGTTTTTTTTTTTTTGGTTATTTGTTCTGCATACCAGTCTTAAGTGCAATAATTAGAACAATATTTTTCCTAAAATAAATTATTTTTAATAAAACCAGTCACCTTCTCCTGACCAACGTTTGACAGGTAAATGTTTAGGATACTTTTATCTAGGGCTGGGCGATAATATCGCACGATATTGTATGCGCGTCTAATCAGTAAAGCCGGTTCCTTGATTAGTAGTAAATCACATTCACATGCTTTCAGATGGACGATATGAGTGTTAAAGTTAATGAGATAATTAAGTGATTAATTTAGTGATGATTGAGCATTATTGAAGACACCTGATGATAACAATCAGAATCACTGAAGGACAATCACAAATCATTAGCCACCGTTATGGAGATCATTGTCTGCTTTAGTTGGGCTCTTGACACTTATATTTTCACTTTAATTTTTGTTTGCCTGGTGATTTTGACTTATAACAGTCAAATGAACAAAGGCAAGTTGATTTGATAGTGTTGGCTATGTTTTGACATAGCCTAATCATACAATGATCTGAAAAATATAAGTATTCAGATGATTTGGTTAACTTTTTAGCTACAGTTTTGTAGTTATGTTACATATCTGTACTTTCTTATAACCTCAAATATTTAATAAAATATTTTAATCAAATCACTGTCATCTTTATACAGAAACACAGAGATCAATAATCAGCCTGTCTATCTCATCCGTGGTTACATGCTGCCACCAATCACAACTCATTAATGTCTCCCATCATACATTGCGGTATGAATAAATTATGATCTGAATTGTCTATGTAATTTACTTTTCCTACTTGAATATTCTACTCGTCACCGTTGTTGAGAAGCTTTGACTGAATCTTGAGGTCTGTGTGTGCCTTAAAGAAATATTTTTTTAAACAACTTTTGAGAAATTACATTATATTTAACATTCCGGATGTTTATGCAGAATCTCAGTTTTACATTAACCAACAAAATAAATCATAGACATAAATTTTAAATGATGAAAGTCATTATGTAACTAACATCATTTTATAATTGTTTATCTTTTTACAACTGACAGGATTCACTCAGATGCAATAGCAAATTACATATAAAATTTTTAACATAAGGGTCAAGAAGACCAACTAGAGCAAACACTCACCTCCATAATGGTGGCTTAAATTTTTTTGATTTTTTCCTTGTGATTCTGCTTTAGGTGTCTTCAATAATGCTCAATCATCACTCATTCAATCACATAATTATCTCATTAACGCTCTTGAGTGTGGACTTATATACACCCCCAGGTGTATTAGTTTAACACGGGAGATTTTGTCGTGACGAAGAGCCGTAATTAACTGACCAGTTGAGCCATATCGCATTAAATATCGCTATCGATATGTCCTCGATATTAACGCGATTTGGCTCAGCTTGTCAGTGATCTACGGCTCTTTGTAGTAAATGTCGCTCCATCTGAAAGCAGGTGAAGGTGATTTACTACTAATCAATGAACCGGCTTTACTGATTAGATGCGCAGACAATATCGTGCGATATTATCGCCCAGCCCTACACCACTCATTGTACAATGTAAACATGTTACCAAATGTTTTGACAATCAACCCCCCCCCCCCCCCCCCCACCCCCCACAACAGACATAACAGTAATATTACTAACGTTACTGCCCCAATGCGCACTTTCTGTTGTTTTAAAGGTATTCAAGAGTATTTTCTCCTTCGCCTGGCATCCGATGATCAACAAAATGCCAACTACAGGTCACTGATAGAGGGTCAAAATTATCTGAGCTCCGGAGGGGTTGGTAAAATAATGCACACTCTACCAGATGATAAACACATAGTTCTAAAAGGACCTGTCTGATTTTCACAGACCATTAACAACACTCATACTGTACAAATAACTCTGGAGAGAAAGAATGGAAAAGTTGTAGATGTGCACTGTGATTGCATGGCTAACAGAGGGAAGTGTTGCAGTCATACAGCAGGCCTACTTTACAAGCTGAAAGATGCTGTGTCTCGAGGCTTCACCGGTACAGCCTGCACGGACCAACTGTGTGCCTGGAACCAATCAACTTGGACGAATGTGGTACCCGACACGATTGAGAACATTCAAGGGCCAGACCATGAGGGTACAAGTATGAAAGCTATCTCCATGGCATTTGAGACTGATGCAGAGGTCATACAACACTTCTCATCCCCCGAGTTGGCTGGGTTAGCCATGATACCTGGGAGCATTTTGCATCAGGTGCTGACTGCACACCCGCAGAAAAATGCAACCAATGAGCTACCCGGAAGGCATGAACGGTGTGCTGAACATAAATGTAACCTGTGCAATGTAGTGTTTGAAAAATATGTAAAATGTGGGAAAGATGAGAGAGAGAAAATTGAAACAAAATCAAAGGGCCAGGATTGTCAATTTTGGCTGCACCAAAGAAAAATTAGGATTACCAGCAGTGAGGCATCAGTGAGGCGTGCCCAAAAAAACAGACCCAAGCAACATAAGAAAATTAAATGCTGTGTTTGCTGGATCCACAGCTACGAGATATGGTCAATCAGCGGAGCCTTTAGCTAGAAAATGGTTTATTATCCATTTAAATACATGACCAGCATCACTGCAGTGTGTTATGAATCCTGAAAATGTAAAATTACAGGAGGGAGAACCACTTTTTCTGGGTTAGCAGGTAAAACGGTTCCCCCTGTGTTCTCAGTCAGAGACCGATCGACAGTCGACAGTGTTTACACATGTAGATGACACTTAAATACATCACCAGCACCACTGCAGTGAGTTATGAATACTGAAAATGTAGCCTAATTTACAGAACCACTATTTCTTTAGTAGACGAATGTCATAAAATATCGTAAATGATAATAACACAGATTACAGATTTGTGCAGTGGAATATAGTTTATTTATGTCTACAGCAAAACGACACACGCAGTAATAATTAAAAATAATAAAATAATGTATAAGTTAACTAGAATTAGCAAGTAGGCCTACGATGTAACGTTAGTCTAAATCGAATTGAGCCGCAAACGTCTGAAAATATACATTATATGCTTTAAAATCTGTATGTAAAGGCAAATTATTAAATTATTATTATTAAAAAAACTACGTAAAATGTACTTTACTGTGATGGAGTGTAGCAAAAACATGGCGATTCACAATATAGACCTCTTGCGTGGAATAATGACGTACAGTCTGAATCGCGCACCCGCTCTGGAGGGGAAACGTGGCAACGTGAGCTGTTTACTAATTGAATGTAGTGGTATAGAGCTCCGGACGTCACGTGACCTACTCTGTTTAAACCGCCATATTGACAGGCAAGACGGTCAGGGACCGGTGTTGTGCCGAATTCCGACTCCCTGCCAGAATCTGACTGCCCTCGTGAGCACGCGCAAGACGTCAATTTGTGCTCCACTTGCGAAAACAGACAGTAATCAGACGACGTAAGAAATTACATGATAGCAATTTGTTTGTTGATTTTTGATCATGTATTTATTCTTTTTTCATTTTTGATCATGTATTTGACCAAACTCGTATGATTTACAACTTGGACTGTCAGATTTTTCGCTTGTAATGTGTTTTTATTACAGTATTGTAAAACAGTGTTTTTTTTAAACACAACAGGGTTTTTTTTTTTCGTAAAACAATGGTTTAGTTTCGTAAGGGTAGCCTATGTAACCCCTCACACCCGGGTCCAACTCGACCCGCTCCGAGCGGGCCTCGAACCCGGATCTCCGGCATGTGAGTCAGGCGCGCTAACAAGGAGGCTAAAGACTGCAGCCTCTAACGTCTGTCGCTAGAGCGCCTATTGAGATCGGGGAGTGAGGTTTACTCGCACAGCAACTACTAGCTGGCCTCCGTTACACCTACACCTAAGCATGAACATCATTACTAAATGGAATGCTGACAAATATGTCATTTGACTTTGCTGCCTGCACATTTTCTATAGCTAAAAAAACTACAGTGCTGCAAAAACTGAAGTTTGATCTTACATTTTTTGTTTCATACAGAATATACTACTTTATAGTTGCCTGCAACGTATGTTATTCAACGTGAGGACATCCCTTATTAAACAATATGCACACGTTGAAAAATTATGAACGTTGCCAAGTTGAAGCGCCATCAATAAAAATTCGAAAAATTGTCAAAATTTATATATTATATAATTATCATAAATATTCAAATATGGGCTAGACATTTTATGGTAATCACACACTCTTTTGTAATTTACCATTTATACCATTTATATTCGTTAGACGTATAATTAGTCGAGTTTTAGATGCATATATTTATGCCACGAGGTGTAACTATACAGTAGGTAGGCCTACTGCATGCATTTTAAAGCTGACACACATTCGTAATCACAAAAATTAATCATGGTTTTACAGTAAAAAACAAACAAAAACAGTTATTATATTTGTAGGAGCCATTTCAATGTCTATGTCCAGGTTTGGCCACTAGGTGGCACTAGGGTTATGACACGTCAATTGGGGTTTATCTACTTAGGAGGTTAGCTGTAATCAAGGACAGGTGTTGCCAGAGGGAAAAGGGCAAACTAGTTTTTGACCGCCACCGAGGCTGTGGTTGAATGTTTGTGATGTGAAAGTGTTGGTGAAGATGGAATACTGTTCCGTTATGGAAAAGGAAATCCTTGTGTAAATCCAATAAATCTCTCACAACAGAGAAGAAAACCGAACTCTAAGCTTTGTTGCATTATTCAATCAAGCCAAATCGATCACGGTAAGCGCGTCAACTATAGCCCACTTCAACCCTCTGCATAACCCTCGGCTGTTTTAAGCTTAAGCGGTTACAATATTAAAACAATGGTTATTGTATCATGGTTTTGCCAATATTAATCAACACACACACACACACACACACACGCACACACGCACACGCACACACATACTCACACACAAACATGATTATTACAGTTTTTACTTCAGTGAAAGATGTTAAATTTTCTTAAGAAATAGCACAGGAGTCTCTAACCTACTCCAACACACACACCTGCCATGATGTTATGTAGCCTATGGGTCTCATCTTTAATGCTGTGGGCCTAATTTTCTGCCAGAGGTTCTGGACATTTTGTTCAAGAACAATTTCATGGATTAGATCAAATACCAACATATAAAAAATCAAAACTTGACAACCTGTGCTAGAAATCTTATAACGGGCCATGTTTGGATCTTCCAACTGGATAGTGATCCAAAAACAAACATCAAAAAAATAAATAAATAAAAAAAAACAAACAGAAAAAAATGAATGGGTTACTGAGCAAAAAACAACGCATCTGCGATGGGCATCTCAGTCCCTGACCTGAACACAGAAAATGAGTGTTGAACTGAAGAGAATAAGTACCAACATGGATCTGGGAATTGGAGGAATCTGGAGAATCATGTACGGAGTAATGAGTATCTGATCTCTGGTCAGATGTTCTCCAAACTCATCAGGCATTATAGGAGAAGACTCAGAGCTGTTATCTTAGGAAAAGGAGGTTAAACAAAGTATTTATTAAAAGGGGACAAATTAATTTCATTTTACCCCACATTCCTAACTATTTTTTCTTTTCATAGGTGGTGAATTGTATTACCTTCGGAACAAAAGCAAAAAACAAATAAAAGTTGTGTGTGGGGCTGAAGAGGCAAACAAAATTTTTGAGGAGTTCCATGCAAGCACCATCGGAGCTCACACAGGACAAAAGAAAACACGGGATGCAATATCCTTAAGATTTTAATGGCCGGACATGTCACAGGACATTGACACCTGGGTAATAACTTGTACAGAATTAATACTTTTGCAATATAATAAAATGCTAATGATATCAAACAATATAATGTTTTGATCACAGGTGGCACAGTGTGTACCATGTCAGGCCAGCAGGTCATCAGTTAAGGAGCAAAATGACATAACTCCAATTGTGGTATTCCTTTCCATCACACATTCATTTATTCACACTAATGTATTGTTTATAATTAAATTAGAAATACAAATTAAGTTAGATAACTAATTAATTTGTTTATATTTAATGAACTGTAGGTTAAACAGCCTTTCGAACTTGTGGGGATGGATGTCATTGGAAAATTAGCACCCACAGATAACGGGAACCAATATATTTGTGTCATCATTGACTACGTGACCAAATGGCCCCAGGCTTATCCCCTCAAGTCAAAGGCTGCCAGGGAGGTTGCTGACCGCCTTTTAAAATTTGTGCATCAGTTTGAGGCACCTAAGAGAGTCCTCACAGACCAGGGGAAAGAGTTCGTAAACACAGTGAGTCATATATTTTCACTTACAAAACATACATAAACAGAAAACAGTAATTTGTGTAGTATTCTAACATGGAAGGGTCTTTGTTGCCTGTGAAATTGAAACGCAAGTTAACGTATAAAGGACATTATGAGTATCAGTATATTGACATCATGCACATAAGGCAGGCACTGCAGTATTTAAAAGAGACCAATGTGCATTATAAAGATGTAGAGTTTAATGAGGAGTGGGTCAATGAGTTTTGTAGGGAAGCAGATACTGATGAGATAGAAAAGGCCATGGATTGTAATGTAGAAACATCTGAAACATCTGATAACATGGATGATGAGCTTCTCCATGACAGACAGCAGCATTGCATGTTTCTGTCTAATGCCTGTTGATATTGGTCAGGAAGCACTGGATCAGTATTTTGATCACATATTGAATGTGGCTCCTGCGGAAGGAAACTCTCCTGTGAGATTGCTGTCTGATCCTGCTAATGAGGCCAAATGCTTCCCGGTGTTGTTTCCAAACGGTTTGTCTACGTACCATGATGACAGACAGCATCACTTGACATTGTCACGTTATTTTAATAACAGAATATTACATGCCGATGGTAGATTTGCACAAAATGTTGAATATATCTTTTTTGCACAGTACATGTCTGAGGTAGGGTGATGGCCTTGGTCTCTCGTGATGGCCTTGGTCCTCCTGAGACAGCAGGATGTAGAGATGTTTTCCAGACTGGGCAGAGGACAGCCTATGATCTTTTGGGCAGTGTTTATGACCCTCTCCACCGCCTTCCTGTCCTCAGCTGTGGAGCCTGCATACCATATGTTTAAACAATATGTTAGTACACTCACCACAGAGGAGTGATAGAATGCGAGCAGCAGCTTTGTGCCCAGATTGTTCTTCCTGAGGACACGCAGGAAGTGTAGACGCTGCTGGGCTTTTTTGACCAGGGCCCTGATGTTGTAGGTCCAGGATTAGTCAGCAGAGAGGTAGGTGCCCAGAAACCTGAAGGTGGAGACAATTTCCACCCGTTCTCCATTTATGAGGAGGGGGTGTAGTCCTGTCTGTGCTTCCTGATATCCAAAATGAACTCTTTTGTTTTAAGGATATTAAGTGTTAGGTTATTATCTGAGCACCAACGTGACAGTTCCTTCATTGTTTTTCTAAGACTGTTGTGGTTTCATTTTCATAATTTTCCACAATTGCATCTCTTATTACCTGCACTGGTACAAAACCAGGTATCACTTCATACAATATGTCTTTTATTTGCTTTATCCCCGCATAAAACCATTATTTTTTTTATAAAAAATGGTATCCTCTCCCTTTTTAAAGGAGCAAAACGCAAGTATCTGAGTTTTTGCAGAACTATGCCCCCTCTGGTGACAAGCGAAACTTCAACCAGAGCTGTGCGCGTTCATGGAGGAACACACACTCACACACACACGTTTGCACGAGCTGTTCATAACCAAAGGAGCATCAGCCGCACATCGTGCGGCGCACATCTTTTGTTACAGTCATAATGAGGTAATCCACTAATAAATCTGCAAGTCATTTAATTTTTTTTTTAATTTAATTTTTTATTGACGTTGCAAGACACAAAAACACATTTAGTCACATTATACAACATCTTTGTCCTTGTCCTACATCATCATCATTTTTTTTTTCCAAAAAGAAAAACCAAACAACAACAAAAAAAAAAATATTAAAAAAACAAAAACAAAAGAAAAAACCCAAAAACCAGATGGTAGCAAGAACAAGAACAGGGGGGTCCTTTAGGTATTATGTATCAGAGTCAGACAAAGTCTGATCTTATTGTTCGAATAAATTTCAAGAATCCATTCCACGACCTCTTGAATTTATCCATTTCAAGTTTACAAGAGGAAGTCAGTTTCTCCATAACATATATATCATGCATCACATCAACCCAATTATCCTTTCCTGGCGCTTCCACCTTTAGCCATTTCCTAGTAATTCCCTTTTTTCCTGCTAGTAACATGATTCTAAACATTTTCCAATTCAGATTCTTTATACCTTGCATATTAAGTCTTCCCAAATAAAGTGTTTCAAAAGTAAAGGGTAGATTAATCTGTAGAATCTTGTCCATACATTGTTTAAGTTCCATCCAATAATTCACCATCGAAGGACAACTCCAAAAAATATGAACATGATTTGCACTCTTTTCCCCACATCCCCGCCAACAGGTTGTATCCCGATATTTTGTCTGAGCTGGAGTTCTAAAATATCTCACTAAGTTTTTCCATCCATATTCCCTCCAGGTTAAGGATGATGTTACTCTCCATGTTTGTTGAGCAAGATCATCCCATTCCTCATCCGACAACTTTATGTTTGCTTCAGTTTCCCACTTTTGTTTTATGTAGTGTGTATCATCTCCTTTTAAAGCTTCTATCCCTGAATATATCTTTGCAATTAATTTCCTGTTTATTTTAGATTGGTATGCAGAGATAAAGAGTTTTATAATGTTGAACTCTACGTCAAAATTTTCCTTTTTTATATCATGTTCTAAATAATGCCTCACTTGCAGAAATCTATAAAAATCTTGATTTGCCAGACTAAACTGTTCTTTAATTTCTTCAAAACTTTTACACTTCTTATTTTCTAATAGCTCCCAAAACATACGTGGTCCTTGTTCCCAATTTTTAAATCTACTATCTCTTATATTAGGGGAAAAATCTGTATCATATCCTATCCACCTTAGCAACTTATTGCTGTGTGTCAATTTGTTCTTTGTAACAATTTCAAACCACACTTTAAGTGAAATGTCAAGCCATGGATTGGGTACATTTTTTAATTGGTGCCTAAGTTTGTAATCCCCGATTAATGCCTGTATTGGAGCTTCCGTTGTCATTTCCATTTCAATTTCTTTCCACCTAGCAGAGTATGAGGGATTACATAAGTTCAGCAAAGGCTTTATTTGCGCTGCTTGATAGTAACTTTTTAAGCACGGAAGAGCTAGCCCCCCCTTCGCCTTAGATAGTTGTAGTGTTTTGTATCTTATTCTAGGTTGTTTTCCTTGCCAGATATATCTTGAGATCATTTTGTCCCATTCTATAACTTCCCTATCCAGTATCTCCACTGGAAGATTCTGAAACAGGTATAACACTCTGGGAAGAACATTGATTTTTATCACCTCAACTCTAGATGTAAGAGTCATAAAGGGAATTAAATTCCACCTTGCCATGTCTTCTTTTATTTTGAATATTAATGGGTCATAGTTTGCTGATTTCAATTGGCTAATATCTTTTGTTAAATTAATTCCAAGATATTTCATTGATTTCGAATTCCACTTAATTTCATAATTTTCTTTAACCGCTTTAGAGGGGCTATAATTGAAAGTGAGGATTTGTGTTTTCTGTACATTTATTTTGTAGCCGGACATTTGTCCAAACTTTAAAAATTCTGACATAAGTACTGGCAAGGATGTATTGGGACTAGACAAAAATATTAAAACATCATCTGCAAATAGTGCAAGCTTCTGAAATGTCCCCTTTATCTCTATGCCTTGTATTTGCACATTTTGTTTTATGGATTGGCTAAGTGGTTCCAAAAAAATTGCGAAGAGAAGGGGGCTAGCTGAACAACCCTGCCTACATCCGCGTTTTAATGAAATAGAATTGGATAAACTCCCATTAATCTTAATCCTGGCCGTTGGGTCAGTATACAAGGCTTGTATTGTCCTAATTATTGTATCATGGAAATTAAATTTTTTTAACACTGTATAAAGGAAATCCCACCTGACAGAGTCAAACGCTTTCTCCGCATCCATTCCCATCACAACTGCTTCAATGTGATTTTCTTTAATATGCTGCATCACATGTAAAACCCTTCTTATATTATCTTGCGTTTGTCTTTCTTTAATAAATCCTGTTTGGTCCAACTGAATAATATCCGGTAAAAAACGTTCTATACGTCTAGCCAGTATTGCAGTGAAAAGTCTATAATCCTGATTCAGAACACTAATAGGTCTATAGCTGGAACAGTCCAATTCGTCCTTGCCTTCTTTAGGGATTACAGAGATAATGGCTTCCCGCCATGAGTATGGTATTTCACCTTTCTCTAGCACCCAGTTAAACGTTTTTACTAGCATTGGGATTAATGATTCTCTGAACAACTTGTACCATTCTGAGGAGTATCCATCTGCTCCCGGAGACTTATTCACTTTGAGTTTAGAGATCGCAGAGTTTATTTCCTGAGCTGTAATCACTGATATCAGGACTGAATTTTGTTCATCAGTTACTTTGGGCAATGAAAGTGTATCTAAAAAGGCTTCTATGTCTGTTTTATTATCAATGAATGGTTGGTCATAAAGTTGTGTATAATATGATTCAAAGCTTTTTTGTATGTCCTCAGTCTTATATCTTATTATTTTATTGTGAGAATCCCTTATCCTATATATATTACTTCTAGCCTGCTGTTTTCTTAACTTGTATGCCAGTAACTTTGTTGATTTACTACCTGTTTCATAATACCGTTGTTTTGTGAACAATAACTTTTTTTGAATGTCTGCTGAGTAAATTTCATTTATCTCTGCTTTTTTCTTCCTAATTTCCTGATAAGTTTTGTCATTCGGCCTTTCTTTATGTTCTTGTTCTAATTTCTGTAGGTCTAATTGCAATGCATCTAGATTCTTTTGCCTCAATTTTTTTAAATAAGCTGACTTAGCAATTATTTTCCCTCTTAATACTGCCTTACACGCATCCCATAGTACTGGTGGAGACACTTCCCCATTATCATTCTCCTCCAAATATCTTTGAATTTCGGATTCTAATTCTTCCTTAATACTTCCTTTTAATATACTGGCATTAAGTCTCCAGAATGTTGTTCTTTTTTCAGATGTTAAAGCCAAAGTTGCGTAAACCGGACTATGATCAGATAAGTCAGCCACCCCAATCTCACAATTCCCCACCATATGTCTATCTTTATTGTACATTAGGATGTAATCTATTCTTGAATACATTTTATGTGGAGAAGAGTAAAAAGTATAGTCCTTGGTTGTAGGATTCAGTTCTCTCCATACATCTATGATACCTAATTCCCCCATCATATCTCTGATTTTATTTGGAATCGCATTCTTTTTTACTTCCCTCCCTGAGGTGTCTAATTTAGGGTCCAACCTTTGGTTCAGATCCCCTCCTGCGATTAGAACCCCCTCTCCCTCTGAGGCCATCAAATCAAACAGTTGTCTATAAAACGTCCAATCTGAACCAGGGGGTGCATATATATTCAGAAGACTAATTAATACTCCCTCTACTCGTCCTTTAACCCATGCATATCTTCCATCTTTATCACTTATCACTGACTGTTTCTGAAACGGGATTTGATTTGATATTAAAATCGCTACCCCTCTCCTGTGGCCTGATTTATATGAAGCAGCATATACCTGATTATATCCATTTCTCTTCAGCTTTTCATGTTCTTTTTCTGTCAGATGGGTTTCCTGCAGGAAAACTATCCCCGCCCTATCTTTCTTCATTTTACTTAAAATTTTACTTCTTTTAATTGGGTTGAGAACACCATTCACGTTAAAGGAAACCACCTTAATCAAATTTTTTTGTATAACCATATTTTAGATTTAAATGTTCTCATTGCTATCCCCAGTACCCCCCCTATGCCACCGTAAAAACACACAACCATGAGCTTAACAGAACAAACTCTAGAACCATTTTTTAACAAATCACTAAACAAAAACAAAAGGACTTCCAATATTAAGGTCGTTCTCTCGACCTTATCTGAGCCTAGATAAGACTCGGAGGGATAGCCTCTGGCCCTAACGGCCAGGGGGCCCTTGTTGCAACAAGAAACTAACAAAATTACGTAGCATAACGACAACTCAGAGAATACAGTCCCGACATTTTTACCTTAATTAGAGGGAGTTCTTCTTCAACATCTCACCTTAATACACTGAAAGAAAAGAAGGAGAGAGAGAGAGAGAAAAAAATGTCCTGGAAACTTCTGGATCAGTCATTTGCCTCCGGCCTCCTCCTAAAAGCCTGCAGTCTCTGCTTATACCCGTGCCTAGCATCCGCCTGCCGTCCACCGTTTGCGGCTCGGTCACGGCGCCACGTCAAGCGCTTTATCTTCTCCATCACGTCCTCCGTGGGCTCCACGACCTTCACCTGGTAGCCCCTGTCTGCCATATCTTTCGTCGCCTCCTCCGCTGATTCATACGTGCACGCCCCATCATCGTAAAACACCCGGAGACGTGCTGGAAATGGCGTTTGGAAACGTATCTTCTTGTCCCTGAGCACTTTCTTTGCTTCCCCGTATTTTTTCCGCTGTTTTAAAATCTCTGGTGCATAGTCATGATCTATAATTATTTTCCTGCCTTCGTACTCGAATCCCTTTTTCTGCCACACCGTCTTCATGATTTCTTCTTTGCATCTGTAGCTGAGAAACTTCACCACTACCGATCTCGGTGGAGCGTCCTTTGGGGGTGGCGCCGCTAACGACCGGTGAGCACGTTCAATGTTGAGTTCTAGGGACGGCGGTAATTCAAGCTTCTCTCTCAGGAGAGACTCGATAAATGCGACCATCGACTGGGCCCCATCTTCTGCTCCTTCTTTTAAGCCGTGGATCCTAATATTGTCCCTTCTTAAGCGACCCTCTTGATCCGTCAATTTAGCAGCAACTTGATTTTGTAACTCCAAAAGTTCCAGAGTGGCGTCCTCGATATTTTGAATCCGGTCTTCTGACTCCATTATGCGCCGCTCAGCCTCGTCTAACCGGCTGTCAATTTTTTGAATGTCCTCCCGGATTACTTTGAGGCTTTCCCCGTTCTCACTGCGAAAATCTCTGAGCTCTTGCAGCACAACATCCAAAGTTGCCATCTTTATAGATGAGTCGTCTGCTTTATTCGTGGCTTTGCTAGCTTCGTCCTCGGCTAACGTCTGCTTCGTTATTATTCCTGACTGCTTTTCGCCGTCTTCCAAATCTCCAGTGTTGTTTCCAGTTTTCTTTGCTTTCCCTCTTGTCATGATTCCCCTTATATATGCTATCCTAATTTTGATGCTTACAATCTGAGAAAAGGGGAATTTTAAAACTTTAGTCGGAGAGCTGTTCCTCTATGCTGCCGCCATTATCAGCGCCCGACCGGAAGTCCTGCAAGTCATTTAAAATACATGAAAGTGTTTAGGGTTGGGTTAATTAGTGAGTAAATTAAGTGAGTAAACATAAGTGAGTAAATTACACACTTATGTGTGTGAGAGGGGGAAACGGGGTAGTAGAAAACTTCGGTTTTTGTTTCCATCTATCTCCAATGTGCTTACTGTATCCACTTATGATTGAATTATTATGGAAACATGTTCAGTTATCACTTTGTATAGGACCCGTTTGAGCACTAGAGCAGACCGGAGATCTCTCCGTTTGTTGAAAGCCTTCCCGATGTTGACTCTCGTCTTATTCTGACGCCTGGCACTGGACAGACAGAAGTTTTATTTTCTTTGTCTCACGTAGAGTTTGCGTTGGGTTTGGAACGAACTACAAGCCGGTCTCTTTCCGCGCTATATACAGATTTAATGAAGTGCACGTCACCGAAAGCAACCGTTATGAGCTGCATTTTATTAATCATCGGCTAATTTCAAAATCAGCAAAGACCGCAATAAGAGATAGCGGCAACAGGCCTGGTAAGATCATTTAATTTCAATGAAGATGGTAGTGTTAAGCGTCTGCGACTTACTTCCACTTTGATTTGCGATAGATTGCGGCGCGCTGGCTTGATGAAGGGGCTCAGCTCAGCTGCTCCTGTAACAAGTGTTAAGAACACGCAGGACTTTTACCCTTGTGATACACAAGTAACAGACATACACCAATCGTATATAATTACAAAGTTTATTTAAATAGCAATTTAAAAACCATTCACAGTAATGTGCATGATCAAACAAAAAGATAAAAACCACAATAAATGTTATGTAGCTGGCTGCTTCAGTTCGATGACTAGGAGTAATACCGCAATCTGGTGTCCCTGGTAATCAGTGAATTAACAAGAGGGGCTATCACCTGAATTACCCCAATATGTTGAAGAAAATCGTACCTAAAGGCCTGTTCACACCGGGACGAATTTCGCGCGCGATATTCGTCGACGTTTAACGCCTCGTGACTAAACAATGGGCGCCAATGTGAGTGTTCACTCTCACGCGAAAAACGCCACGCGTAAAAGCGTCATTTTTAAAAAACGCCTCGGGTTCGTTTTTTTGGTTTGACGCGCCGCGTCAAAACCTATCCGACCAACGAGATTGGCGGGTTTGCTCACGTGTCTGGTGCTTCTGAAGTTACAGTAAAACACAACTTGGGGGCGCTCAAACACAAAACGGTGTTGCCGAGCACACATACGGCGAAGGAGAGATTATTCTTTCTTTTATTTTATTTTTCTATTGTGACCAGATGTGTGTTTGTGTTTTTTTCCTCGCTCGATCCCCATGTATGAGGACGAGTGTAACGTTTGAGTGGTTTTATTAAACGCGGGGAAATACGACAACTCTCGTCTCTCGTGCATCTGTTCATCCGACAACTAGTGCTATGTTTTTATCTCTGGGCAACATCTCAACTTTGCGTTAAACATGTCCTGTTTTCACGTCCTGTCCTGGCTGTTTTTAAGTGATGAAAATGTCCTGGTTTTCAAAAAAACTGCTGGGAAAAATCAGTTCTACTGCAAAATATAGATGGGCAAACAAGGTGGATGAGGAAGAAAAACAGGATAAAGAGGATGAAAACTAAAGATATAAATAGATTTTGTTAGTTCGTTTTTGTAAGTTTGTGAGAGCTATTTTTTGTTACATTTGGAGGCATTTCTTTTAGTTATTTATATATTTATTTTTCTAATACAGAAGACATTTTTTCTATCATTATTTCATTCGTTTTTTTTAATCTGTCATAATAAAACATTGAGACATGAATATGATCACCCTAGTATAGTATTCTATTATCTGTTTTATATTAAGCGCCATCTAATGTCAGGGAATGAATTTGCATGTTCACTCAGCTCATCGTCAGCGAAAAACGCTTGGGTGTGAACACAAAAAACGCGTTGAAAAACGCTGACGAATAACGCGCGCTGATATTCGTCCCGGTGTGAACAGGCCTTAATACAGCACGCATTCACACGTGAAAATTTCACAGCAAGATCAGATGAAAGGTATAACAATGTACAGGTGTAAACACTTCAAAATAAACCCCACACAATAAAAGATATAATTTTCTAGAACTACATAAGTTTAAATCAATAGCAGCCTCCACATTAATTCCTTTTGGATGACGTCAGACAGATAATAGAAGAAACCTAGGCGAGCAGCCACCATAACAGCCTCACTAAACCAATAGAAATTTAAATAAGCAAGACGACAGTTATATGCATTTGGCCGGAATCTCTTGAAAACACAGTCAACATAAGTCACTCACGACCCCGCCCACTTGGCGCCCCAAGTACATGTGGCAGGTGCTAACAGCGAGACAGCAGTGATCTGCAGCGACACGCGCAAGTCCCGGCTTCGGACGATTTGTAGTACACTCCGAATGGTCAGCGGGGAAGTCCGGGACAATTGATCCAGGCTGCGAGACAGAGGAAGGGAAATGAGTTCTACACAAACGCACGTCAGTGCCCACTTGTTCGTACGTGATAAGAATTCACACTTCCCTTAATCAAGAGGAGTAGAGAGCGTTGATTTTTATCGGAGACCTCTCGCTGACGCGGATCAATCACGGTTGTCACGGCGTGGAGTCGTGCATGAATGCTTTGTTGGACGATTCGTTGGAGACAGTCGAGCGTGTCGCGGCTCTCTCCTGCCCACCTGGACTGCATATTGTGGTTTTATTTAGTGGATCTGCCAATCGCGTTGAACCGCTGGCTTATCAGCAATATTGGACGCACCTGTGAACAGAGCCTTACAGATACACGTACACACCTGATAAACATTTACCCACCCTCACAGATTGTCAACAGTCAATGTTCTCCTCCCGTTACACTCATCTAAGGTGATGCACGTCGACATATATGACCAAAATAACATTACATATAGCCTGGTTTCAACAACCAGATGCATTTACACTTGTCCAGTTTCGTCTGGAATGCGGCCCCGACCACGCCCTCAAGTGGTTTGAGCGATCGGATTCAAATCCGTCTCGAAAGCGTTTCGGAGGGCATTTACACCCTGGTCTTTTCACGATCGAAAAGCTATCCGATCACAGAAAATGCATGAAGTGACCAGGTGTAAACAGCCCCTTTGAATCCATCGTCAACAGCGGCGAATATCTACACGAACCTGTATTTCACTGTACAGGATTATAGAAGCGATCCCAGTGATCAGAGAAAGGCTCATTCAGCCCATCAGGCGATTGTTTAAAGGGCACCAATTATGCCCCTTTTTACAAGATGTAATATTGGTCTCTGATGTCCCAAGAATGTATTTGTTAAGTTTCAGCTCAAAATACCCCACAGTTGATTTATTATAACCATTTGAAAATGTCATTTTGGGGCCTGCTTAAAAATGACCTGTTTCGGAGGTGTATGGCTTTAAATGCAAATGAGCTGCATATCCCCGCCCTGCCTTTGGACGAAGGTGTAACTTGATATGGCAGTCGGTACTGAGAGACTGAGAGAAACCGGAGAAACCGCAGTTGTCATTCAGCAGCGTACGTTTGAATCGGAATATATAAATACTACTAAAAGACTCCGGCAGAATAAACACAAATGAGAATGGACCAGTACGTCTCGGTATGGTTATTTGATACATTTATGTACTTATAGCGTTGTAATCGCGTCCCCTTTGAAATGATGGGCATACAACACACACACGCACACACAAACACTAATGCTAGCGCATTTTTTGTGAAATTACATACACATACTGTGATAAAGTTTGCTGCGTACGAGCGAAATTACAGTTGAGTTATGCAGGGACCTGTGGCGTCATGTTTACTTGTCATACCGCTGCTTTTGTGGCAAATGTGAGGATATGGCTAACTTACAGAACAAGAATATATATGCAGTTTTTAATACAATATCTTTAAATATATATAAACGTGTGGTTACACACTATACAAACAAGGTTTAAATTATAGCCTACATCCTACGACGACAACAACTTTAGACGCATTTGTTGTTGAATTGGCTAACATTGACAAGACTATTTGCTCAAAAATCATAAAATACAATTACTGTTACTGGATGTGACGGTGGATCGCAAACAGTAGATTAAGATCCACAGTTGAGGATTAACTTTTAAACTACAACAACAGGATTAACCGACGAACATTTATGTTTCCAAGAGACATCAACTATCGTTGAAGCAATGTAGGATGTGTTTACAGATCACCGAAGGAGGGGTCTTGGCCACAACCACGCTGTCAATCAAACCCCTTTCTCATTTTCTACGTCACTAATATCTGGATCTCAGAACAGCTCGTTCTGAGACAGTGCATATGATTTATTGAGATTGTAAAAAAAACACTGGGTGGATTTTTATCATTCTAGGGTGGTTTTGCTCACACACTGCCGACACACATTTATGTTCAAACACCATGTAAAAGTGAATTTAGCATAATAGGTGCCCTTTAACTGAACCTCCGGCACGATTTTATCATCCATTGACCCAGCAGGAGATGGCCATTTTCACTTTATAGTGCGATACTCATTTCAATTCGTTCAACTCCTATTGCTTCTTCTAATGTTTTGCCCGCAGCAATGGCGCCGGGTCGGCAAATGCCCGTATGTTGTGACGTCATGTGGGAACTATGTATTGCTCCTTTGCACTTCTCGTCCTCTATTTTCTTTAATTCTTCCTGTAATTCTATTATCTAATCAATATTCCCATCATTCTCACTTACTTTCCTCATTTCTTCTTCCCACTCTTTTTTATCTTATTTTCTTTCACCTTTTTGACTTTTTACAACTATTTTGAATAATCCACTGAGATTTTTTTTTATTCTATTTTTTAGAATATCCCACCAATACCCCTTTTCTATTTCATACATGTCATCATTTAAACTATGTATTATTATGCTTTCTATTTCCATTCTGTTTATTTCATTTTTAGAAGTTCTTTATTTAGTACCCACACCCCCGGTCCTTTATCAACCTCATCAAAATTCATTGATATCCATAAAAAAATCATGATCACTCTCACTATAATTTTTGTAAGCAGCCTGTGTGACATAAAATGCTTCCCCTTTCTTGCATAAAAATAAGTCTATTCTACTTTGCTTTAGAACTAGAGACGGCTGGTCTATTATGGGCGCTGGGGCGCCGCCCCTCCTACCAAGTAAAAAAAAAAAAATTAAATTTGACAAAAATATGAATTTCTTCTGTACAGGTGTACGTGTTTTACACACTAGAAGGACGGGGAGGGGGTGGGGATATTTTTGTAAGCCAGCTTATTCGTGTAGTTTTATCCTCGGGGCGCTGAGAAAGAGCGCCCTCACTGTCTAACCAACGAAGCTCTGACATATTAAAATGTCACTAAATTTGCTCAATTCAACCAATCAGTGTCGCGCAGTGTTAATTCTCCGATGGGCGCTTTGCCTCAGTGCCCAAAGGGGGGGGCGTTATATTTTGCCAATGAACTAAAATCGAAACCATGATATTGTTTTTTGCCTTCATAAAACATCACAAGACTTTAAGAATAGGCATTCTGTTTTTGCTGGGTATTTAGAGAAACGTGTTCACTTTGCTCATGCAATCTTCAGGATCATCTGTTGTTGTCTCCTAAATAAAAGCTCAAGGATTTATTTCTTGCAAGTGTAGAAATAAGGACTAAAGTATTTTAATTTTCCTATATTATAGTGTAATGTAGACTAAAATATACTTTTGAAATATTCATTTTCATTTATATAGTACATTTATAGGCTATATGGATTTTTTAGAATAATTATATAAATCATTGTTACATTATTATAATAATTATTTGGCATCCTAAAACACCATTGGTAATGTAATGTAGACTGAGACTCTTATAATTAAAAAGATGTTTGAGCCCTCTTTATTGTCCTGGTACAAATCAATGCTTTATCTTTGTTTAAAGAGCAGTTCATGGCCATGGGTTGAAGCTCTTAATTTCAAAGATCACGAAACTGATGCATTTAATTTTCTACATGGCAGTTCAATTAACATTGTATTTTTAGACCATTGGTATTAAGTGGCAAGAAGCAAAGGCCTAAAATGCACCAGAATGCAGGAAAAAAACATCTATGAAATTCAAAATTTGATGGGGGAGAACCCCCGACACCACGCCTCCCCCTCCCCCTCCCACAACAAACAGCCCCACCTACAATATTTTTCACCAGCCGCCACTGTTTAGAACTCTGTCCACAATTTGTCTTCTTAAATATTCTCTTTTCATACCATTTCTCTCTCTCTCCACACATCCACCATATTATATTTCTCCATTATGTTTTCATTCCTCCCTCTATCCCTTCTCAAACCCATTGAATCATCTACATCAATTCTCTGTAATACAGTATTAAAATCACCTAACACCATAATGTTTACATGTTTTCCTATTAACTCATTCATATCCTTATAAAATTTAAACTTTTCTCTTTCATCATTTGGTGCATGTATGTTACACACTTTCATTTCTTTTCCATTACACAAAATTTAACAATTATTATTCTTCCTTTTGTATCTTTATAATCTATATCTACTTCTTCAAAAATCCCTTTTCTTATTAAAATAGCTACCCCTCTTTTCCTTTCCTTATCACAATTACTATATATTTCTCCATTCCATAATTTTCTTATTTCATCACTTATTTTATCCTCCCATTTAGTTTCTTGTAGACATATCACATCACATTTTTTGGTCAGACACATTAATCTTTCAAACTTTTGACATTTGGATAATCCTCTAGCAGTCAGTAATATAATATTTAAGGAGCCCATCCAAGAAAAGACTGAATAGGCAAAAAAAAAAAAAAAACATTCAACACATTTCATTATTTTTCCTCCTCTCCAGCTTTTTCTTCAGCTCTTCTCTTCTTATCTTCTGCTCTTTAAAACCTGTTGAATGGTCTAGGCTCCCTTTTTCTGCTTTTAAACCTCTATTTAGTGTGACCTGATCAGTATCAGTCCTTTTGTTATTTTGTTTATTTCTGAAATATATGTGGGTTATTGCATTTTGTTTCATAAAGTGTTTAATGCAAGAAGATGTATTATTTAATTACCCTGCGCTGTTCAGATGTGCCTGGTAATTTAACAGTTGTGTTTTCTTTAAAAATGTTTAAGGATGGTTTATTACATAAGAGAAGCTCAATAATCCATCTGTTAATATTAGCGATTTAGTGATTTGAAAAGGTTATTGAACTATGTGAAATCCCGCGAGAGACGAGAACTAGAAAAAACGGGAGGTGGAAAAAAAACCCCCGACGGCGCAAGAGAGTGAGCACGAGGTGAGCACGAGGTGCTATGCTTTGAGCTGGACTAAAAGCTTTAAAATAGACTAAATGCTTTATGTTGGACTATAATTAGTTTACCGCACATCACGCTCTCGGGAGAAGGGTTTGTGCCTGTGAAACGAATCGGTTACCTAACGTAACCTCGGTTCTCTCTAGATGAGGGAACGAGTATTGCGTAAGCTAGCTTACGCTACGGGAAAGATTCATCTTTGCTGAGAAGTTGAAGCCAAAAAATTATTCCATAATTTTGTAATCATTGTCAACGCAGTCTCTCTGCAGTCGACCTTGAGCGGGCTAGCTAGCAGCTCATTGGATCGCTCAGAGAGAATGCATGAGCCTATGGCAGAGCGGCGCTGAACCCGCGTCCAATGAGCGGAGGCCGCTCGCTTATTACCTCAGAGCCCGCCGAAAGGGGCGTGGCTTGAGTGTATATAAGCGCTTGCCAGGCTCAGTTACACTTATTCTTACAGCGTGAAGCGAAACGCTAGAGGCGCAGCACGGCCGGGAACGCAATACTCGTTCCCTCATCTAGAGAGAACCGAGGTTACGTTAGGTAACCGATTCGTTCTCTTACGAGAGGTTCTCTCGTATTGCGTAAGCTAGCTTACGCTACGGGAACACCTGGTCAATGCCGTGCGCGCTGAGTATCCACAAGCATTCCAGGGGGGAACCCGGGAAAAAATGAGAGTGGACTGAGAAGGGGAAGGCCGGCAGAGCGGGCCGTTACGGTAATGTAAATCTAACCATACGGGGAACACAAGGGGCGAGCCGGTGTGAAAAGACTCCCGTAGGAAGCTTCAAGAGGGGGCAGACATAAGTTAGACCGCCAAAAGTTTGGCCTGAAGGGCGGGAACTTCCAAATTATAGAATCTGACAAAGGTGGATGGGGAGGACCATCCCGCAGCCACACAGATGTCGTGAATAGAAATTCTGCAGGACCATGCCCACGATGAGGCCATGCCTCTGGTGGAATGAGCCCTGACGCCCAAGGGGCAAGGCAGGTCTTTAGATGCGTAGGCGGAGGCGATAGCGTCCACAATCCATCTAGACAGCGTCTGCTTAGAGGCAGCCAGACCCTTGGTGCGGCCGCCAAAAGACACGAATAACTGCTCGGAGCGTCTGAACTCGGCAGCGCGTGTGGTATACACTCTCAGAGCCCGGACCGGGCAAAGGAGATTAGCGTCTTGCTCAGAATCGGTTGTTAGCAGGGCTGACAGAGAGATAACCTGAGCTCTGAACGGGGTACCAATCGCTTTCGGGACGTAGCCATGTCTGGGTTTGAGCATGACGATAGAGTCATTAGGTCCAAACTCGAGACACGTCGCGCTAGAAGAGAGCGCGTGAATGTCCCCCACTCGCTTAACTGATGCCAGGGTGATCAGGAAAACGGTTTTTAGCGAGAGGTATTTTAGGTCCACCGACTCGAGGGGTTCAAACGGAGGGGTTTTCAAAGCCTCGAGGACTAATGAAAGATCCCAAACCGGAACCGACGGGGGGCGAGGGGGATTCATCCTTCTGGCTCCTCTGAGGAAGCGGATGATCAGGTCATCTTTGCCCAGTGACTGAGCGCGTCGAGGTTCCGCGAACGCTGCGACCGCTGCCACATAAACCTTGAGAGTGGACGGGGACCTGCCCTTGTCCAGCATTTCCTGAAGGAAAACTAGCAAAGATGAGACCTCGCAAGACCGCGGTTCTATGTTTCTGTCAGTGCACCATCTTGAAAACACAGACCATTTAGCAGCATAGAGCTTTCTGGTAGACTCCGCTCTAGCGTGTTTGATCATGTTCAGAACTCCTTCTGGCAGATCAACGGGTAATTGTAGGTCACCCACGCATGAAGCGCCCAGCGCTCCGGGTGAGGATGCCAGATCGTGCCGCGAGCCTGAGAGAGGAGGTCTGATCTGATTGGAATGGGCCACGGGGCTGTCTGTGATAGCTGCGTGAGCTCCGGGTACCAACTCTGATTCTCCCAACGCGGGGCTATGAGGAGCACCGAGTGGCGATTTTCCCTGATTCTCTGGATGACCTGGGGTAGCAGAGAGATCGGAGGGAAAGCGTAGAGGGGACGGCGGGGCCAGACTTGGGCTAGCGCGTCCTCGCTCCTTGAGAAAAATCTCGGGCAGTGGGTGTTCTCTTCTGAAGCAAAGAGATCTATCTCCGCTCTGCCGAATAGGCGCCACAGCAATTGGACTGATAGTGAGTGCAGGGAGGCTCCTAGACAGTATGTCTGGGCCGTCGTTCAGGTGGCCCGGTACGTGCGTCGCTCTGAGCGAAAGCAGGTGATCCTGGGACCAGATGAGAATACGGTGCGTCAGGAGAAAAAGGTTTTTGGATCTGACCCCACCCTGACGGTTGATGTAAGACACCACAGCCATGTTGTCCGAGCGGATCAAGACGTGGTGACCGTGAATGAGCGGGAGGAAGTGCAACAGCGCGTTCTCGACCGCGATCATTTTCAGACAGTTTATATGCAGGGAACTCTCCTGACTCGTCCATAGGCCCGCGGCCGGTGAACCCTCGCAGACAGCGCCCCAACCCGTGTTGGAAGCGTCCGTCGAGATCACCTTTCGGCGAGAAAAGGTCCCCATAGTAACGCCCCTCTGATACCAGTCGGTTCTGGCCCATGGCTGCAGAGCAGCGATGCAAGCCTGAGTAACCCTGATCGGCTGGCGGCCCGTGGTCCACGTGCGGTGGGATACACGGCTCTTTAAGCAGAATTGGAGAGGGCGCATGTGAAGAAGACCCAGCTGAAGCACCGCTGAGGCTGAGGCCATATAGCCCAGCATCCTCTGAAAAGTTTTTAGCGGCACGGAGGTGCCCATCTGAAAGGAGGCGGCTAGTCGCTGTACACTGCGCGCGCGCTGTGTGGATAAGCGAGCCGTCATGGAAATCGAGTCCAGATCTATTCCTAGAAAGGAAATAGATTGACTGGGTAGAAGAGAGCTCTTTGTCCAGTTGACAGAGAGGCCCAGCGATTTCAGATGGTTGAGCAGCATAGCGCGATGAGACAGCAGCTCTGTCTGGGATCGTGCTAGAATCAGCCAGTCGTCCAGATGGTTTAAAATGCGCATCCCTTGGCTGCGCATAGGGGCTAGCGCTGCATCCATGCACTTCGTGAAGGTACGGGGTGCTAAGGATAGGCCGAACGGAAGAACGGCGTATTGGTAAATCTGACCGTCGAAGGCAAAACATAAGAATGGCCTGTGACGGGGATTTATCTGGATCTGAAAATAGGCGTCTTTCAGGTCGAGAGAGATGAACCAGTCCCCCTGGCGCACGTGCGCGAGGAGTTTCTTGATCCTCATGAGCGCTTTGTTCAAAAGCCTGAGGTCTAATATTGGTCTGAGGCCGCCGTCTTTCTTTGGAACAAGAAAATAACGGCCGTAAAACCCCGACTCTGTCATAGACGGAGGGACTCTCTCTATCGCGCCCTTTTGTAGCAGCTTCGCTATTTCTGAACGGAGCGTGCTCATAGCCGCCGGACTGATATTGGATTCGAGCTGAGCGCGAGAGTGGGGCGGGCGGTGGCGAAACTGTAACAGATAGCCATTCTTTATGATGCTTAGCACCCACGGGGAAATGCCGGGGATGGCTTCCCACGCTTTGAAGCATACGGCTAGCGGCTGAATGGTAGCGTTGTCCTGATTGCTGAATATAGCGGGCTGGGCACTGGGTGCGGGCGCGCTTATACTGAGAGTAGCAATGGGACCTACACTCAGAGAGGAGCTTGTGAGCCCTGAGGCAGAGCAAGCAGAGCGGGGACACGCGCATGGACTCGTGGGCGTGCTTGGGAACTCTGATAGTGGAGCGGGCATCGCCTGCTTCCAGTGAGTGGGCTCTGGGGGGCTTATGTTGCCTGTGGGTGTGAGTGAACACATGCTTGTGGGCACTTTTATTACACAAGATGCTTTTATGCTCTTTCTTTGAACTCTCTGGGTAGCCGTGAAAACGGCCTTTTTTCGCACATAAGCGGGTCGAAGCGTCGGCTTGTTTAAGGCGGGAAACACTACTGAAGTCAGCGAAGTGTCAGGGACTTGCAGAGGAAGATGTTTTGATGGCGGTCCGGCCGCGGCGGGAAGAAGCCGTCTTCTTTTTCCCAGCAGTGCTAGGCAGACTTCGGCTGATCAGGCTTCAGCGTGATCTTGGGCCGGGGTCCCCTTGGAGGCGGCTGTCTGCGGCGGCTATCAGAGCGAGAGCGCGGGCGGCCGCCCTGTCTTTGCTGGGATTGATGAGCCTGCTGGGGTGGGCGTTGAGGTGGGTTCCTGGCAGGAGGTCCGTGAGAACGGCCTGCGGAAGTGCTAGCGCGGCGAGGCAGAAACAAGTTCATGGCCTGGGTGGCTTTCTGAACCTCTGAGAAGCGGTCAACAATGCCTGTGACGGCAGATTCGAAGAGGCCAGAGGGAGAAATAGGAGCGTTGAGAAAAGCGGTCCGTTCCGAGTCACCCATGTCGGCGAGCGTGAGCCACAAGTGTCTCTCAGCGACGCAGAGTGAGGCCATACACCTTCCCAGTGCTTGAGCGGCGGCCTTGGTGGCGCGAAGGGAGAGATCCGTAGCGCCTCTCAGGTCCGTGAAGGCGGGGGAATTCCGCCCGCTCTTCGTCAGCTCGCACAGGATGTCAGATTGAAGGATTTGGAGGACCGACATAGAATGCAGCGCTGAAGCGGCCTGGCCGGCGGCGGCATAAGCGCGGGCATGGAAGGTCGAAGTCGCCCTGCACGCTTTAGAAGGGAGCGTGGGGGAAGAGCGCCATCTAGCGGAGGGCGGGCATAAATGAGCGGCGACCAAATCCTCCACGGGCGGCATGGCTGTGTAGCCCTTCTCGGCGGCTCCGTCCACCGAGCGCAGCGAGGCGGAAACATCAGAGCGGTTGCGAGCCGAGAGGGGAGCATTCCACGACTTGGTGAGTTCAGCGTGGAGCTCCGGCAGAAAGGGGGCAGCCCGGCTGGAGATGGGGGTCGAGCGTCGGTGGAGGAATTTTCCGTCCAAGCGGTTCGGTGGTTGCTCCGGAGGAGGCGACCACTCGAGTCCCAGGCGATTGACGGCCTGCGAAAGGAGGCGCATCAATTCCTCTTCAATACCGGCGCGGGTCCCCGCAGACTCTCTAGCTGAGGAGTTGATAGACGACCAGTCACTATCGGACGCGTACAGACTATCGGACGCATGCAGTGAACCGTCGTCCTTCTCCTCCGCAGCGTCGCCGGAGGCGATGGAGCGGCCACTCGGCGGCAACGGGACGTCTGGCGGCGGAGAGGGAGAGCGGTCGGTGGGCGGCGACTGCGGCCCACAAGGATCCGCGGTGGGCTCCGGCGGCCTCTGGGCGCGGCGTTTCTTCTTCCGCGGCGAAGTCAGAGGCGGCGTGGGAGCAGATCTGACCGCCTGCAGTCGAGCCCGCAGGGAAGACAGCGGCAGGTCTTCGCAGTGGTCGCATCCTCCGTTGGCGAGGGCGAGCTCTGCGTGTTCAAGCCCGAGACAGAGCACGCAGATGGGATGGCGGTCTCCGTCCTCGAGCAGTGAGTGGCAGGAGCCACAGGAAAAGCGAGACATCCTGAAAAGGACGCTCGAGCTCTTTTAGGAATAATGCAAAGAAAAAAGGATACGCCGTCGGATGACGCTAGCTTGCTAGGCGGCTGAAGGTGGCAGGCGGCCGGCTTCTCCAGTCTCCGGAGCTCGCTAGAAGATGTCTTCTCTACGGCGACGGCTTCTTTTCTCAGGTCAGCAGATGCGTGTAGCTCGCTGAACGATGAAAGAATCAGTGTAACTGAGCCTGGCAAGCGCTTATATACACTCAAGCCACGCCCCTTTCGGCGGGCTCTGAGGCCTCCGCTCATTGGACGCGGGTTCAGCGCCGCTCTGCCATAGGCTCATGCATTCTCTCTGAGCGATCCAATGAGCTGCTAGCTAGCCCGCTCAAGGTCGACTGCAGAGAGACTGCGTTGACAATGATTACAAAATTATGGAATAATTTTTTGGCTTCAACTTCTCAGCAAAGATGAATCTTTCTCGTAGCGTAAGCTAGCTTACGCAATACGAGAGAACCTCTCGTAAGAGAACCGTGACCCACTACAGGAGATGTGTGTTTTGCACTGTCGAGTGAGTTTGGAACTGTTTGCCTCTCCGGCTAAGTTAGCTTTACAATACTGTGACATCGTCGCGAAAAGGACCGCAGACACATCGTTCGTTTGCTGAATGAGAGGAGACTACAAGAGTTTCGCTGGCTGATGCAAGTGACTGGAGACCGTTTGATAATGAGCGCTGGACGGACGAAGTTTAACCCTCTGCCGCCACAGACGCCGTCACTTGAGGAGAGAGAAAGTTCCAGACTCGGTGGGATCTGTGTCTTTCACTTTACTCGAGGAGGTATTGTTGTTGTTTTTTCCACTCTATGAGCTCCAACGTTAAGCGCGCCAACGATTAAGGGCCCGTTCACATATCGCGCCTAAAAACGCGCAGAAAACGCTAGGCGCACGCGTTCTCCTTTTTCCAAAGATGCGCTAGGGCGGTTGCGCTCCTGAGGCGTCTGTCGTTGCTAAGCAACCATCAGCTGCGCTATCCGTTACATGAAGGAAATTTCAGCAATGGATTTCCACCACCGAAAAACCCTTGCTGTAACTCTGTTACAAGATTTATTTACTCAGAAAAGTGAAAAACGCCACAGTGTTTGGGTGCACCCCATACTACAAAAACGCAAGAACCATGGGGAATTTCACCAGCTGATTCAGGAACTCCGCCTGGACAATGGGAGGTTCAAAGCCTATTTCAGAGTGGACAAGGACCAATTTGATTATATTTTAAGAAAAGTTGGCCCAAGCATTGGTAAACAGAGCTTCTGCCGTGAAACCATCTCTCCTGCCCAACGGCTCTGCATTTGTCTGAGGTTAGAATATAACTGTATAGTATATTACTATACTGTATTACATATATATATATATACAGTATATATATATATATACATATATATATATTACATATATACTGTTGGTATATATGAATAACTTAATTGTGGTATTTTTATACATACTTTACACACACTAAATATAAATGTACATTTGTTACAGATATCTTGCAACTGGGGATTCATTTAAGACCTTCGCCTTCAGTTATCGTGTGGGTCATTCTACAGTTGCAGGCATCGTAAAAGATGTGTGTGAAGCCATATGGGACAACCTTGTGGAAGAATACATGCCACCACCTAACAGGGAACGCTGGCGAGAAATCGCAGCTGATTTCCAGCAGATGTGGAATTTCCCTAACTGTGTTGGGGCAGTAGATGACAAGCATATAGTGATTCAGCCCCCTGCCTCCAGCGGTTCCCTTTATTTCAACTACAAAGGCTCCTTCTCAATTATTCTCCTTGCTGTTGTTGATGCTCGGTATCGCTTCCAGGTGGTGGATGTTGGAGCTTATGGCCGAAGTAGTGATGGTGGTACGTTGGCTGTTTCAGCATTTGGAAGAGCTCTCTGTCAGGGCAGCCTTGACATACCAGAGGACAAACCTCTCCCTGGTGCAGAGCATCTGGGGCCTATGCCACATGTGTTCGTTGCGGATGAAGCCTTTCCCCTCAGACGCCACATGATGCGTCCACACCCTGGCCAGAACATTGGGAGAGAGAAAAGGCTGTACAACTACAGGCTTTCGCGGGCCAGGCGAATGGTGGAGTGCTCATTTGGAATCCTAGCGTACACTGACAAAAAGAATGACAAAAAGGTCCTATATATGACGGCGAAACTACCGGAAGTAAGCGGGCGCCATTACTGAGCTGTTGCTGGGTAGCGTTGCTCCATTGCCTTCTATTGTTTTATTTGCAACTTGCGTCCACAGGAATAAACAGCCCGCGATTTACGACTGTCACTAACGTTACAACGTTAGCCCTTGTATAATGTCGAGTGGGTAAACAGTTTCCGTTATAAATTGTTTCAATGGTGGCAGTAAAATTTCAATTTTGAAGAGAAAACATTGTGAATACCCCGGGTCGACTGCCCCTGTCTGGTGCCATACGGTTTACACAGATTTCCTGGGCGAGTACAAGACGCGGACATTCGCGTATAATAACAATTATTTAATGACATAAGTAAAAAAATATAATAAATGTGTGATATAGTGATCAGCAAAATCTCCTCTCTTGCTATTTTTTTCTATTTAATTAACATGCTATGGTCATTAAATGGCTTTCCTGAGCTAAATGTAACGTTATGTGACATAATTGTTCTCCTGCTGTTATATTGACCTCTTTCCATGGTTTAAAAACACTAGTTGGTCGATATTGTGTATACTTTCTAGCTGTAACGTTACCTTACCCATGCACGTTGCAATGTAAAAATGAAATAAATAATGGACACAAATGAAAAACATGAATTTGTTTATTTGATTTCATTTATTTATTTATTTATTGTTGCCAAATGGACAGATCTTTTTTTAGTTTATTCGGTAGCAAACGTTAGCCTAGCTAGCTTGCCAAGCTATTTTCATAAATAATCTGTAAGATCGTTTGTACCTTCATCTGTGACTGGAGGCCAATGTCCAAAATCATCAACCCTACAAGTCTGCCTGGCTGTAGCTGTCATCGAGGGTGCGTTATCACCTTATCTCCGAGGTTTGTTTACATACCGGTGCATGTCTATGCCAGTGTAACAGCTCAGTAATGGCGTCGCCACAAATTGGCAGCCTACACAAGGACGCTCGTCAGATTCGTCTATAGCTCCATATTTATATGGCCTAACTCCACCCATGGCCTGTACCAAATGAACAAGCAGGGATCAAACACACAATACATTATACACACACAAATAAAAATAATGAAACATTAAACATTCACAAATAACATTGTGTAAACCCATGGGTACTTAAGAAAACATAACAAAAAAAAGGAAATGAAAAAGAAAAAAATATATGTAGCTGCTAGTCCCCCAGACAAAACTACAAATGGATCAGTCCAATTAGGGCTATGCTAATAATACATCAACCTGTTTGAATCAGACAGACTGTTTGATCGTGCAGTATGAGTCTAGAAAACAAAGGTTTGGGGGGAATTCTTACAAGAAATAAAAGGTAATTCTGACTGCAATCTACTGGTTGTGAAGTTTTCTTATAAAAAGAAAAGAAATAATTGAATTGAACAGCATGTTGGAGCAAACAGACACACACACACACACACACACACACACACACAAATATATATATATATATATCAGAGTTTCCGCTAGAAAAAAATGGTGCCGGTCAAAGTGACCGGCAGAGGTTTAGTTTAACGGACATTTTGATGATAAGCCGGTCAAATACCGTCTCTTAATTAGTCAAGTTGAGGAAAACTGGAGGCAGGCTATGTAACTTAAAAAATGACATAATCAGGCCGTATAGAATGCAACATGTTTATTAGCATAACTTTCAAATAGAAAAGATGAAAACATGAACGTCCGTACAATATCTGAATAGTAGCCTAGTTTTTACTCAAGCGAACTTAATTATATACTGTATAGCGTCTCATGGTAACATTTAAATTGGCCACCATGAAATGACTCCTTGTCAAATTAATTGGAACAAACAAATGACTAGGCCTATAGACCATTTCAAAAGATGTATACAACACTGGCCCAGAAGCACTTCCTGTTTCAGTTTGCAACTGTTTTCTTTATTTCACATGTAAAGAAAACTTCTTAAAGATGCTTGTTTAACTTATTGATTAAGTTTTAAATGTTCTATTGGTTGTATTTTATCCCAGCTTTTATGTAGTGTTAAAAAACTGAAACAGGAAGTGCTTCTGGGCCAGTGTTGTTTACATCTTTTGAAATGGTCTATAACACTGTCTTGCGTAATTTTAGGCTTTTTACGATGTTTTGCAGTGCTGAAATGTACAGCTGCCGACTTAAAATCAAAACTTCGCAGTGTCTCTCCACAACTTGCAATGCGCATATGCCGCGTAACCTTGTTCTCGACTTCGCTGCTTTCATCTTGATCCGATTCTGCAGTGAGAACCCTCTCTGCAGTGAGAACCCTCAACTTTAGTCACGTCCCTGCCTGACTAAAGTTGCTTGCATTGTATTCAGCATCCCCAAGCGAGTCTGCGAGCGCAGAGAGGGTTTTCTCCGCTGCTGCCTTGCTTTCAAGAAACAAACCACCGCATGTGTCTGAAGCCTCAGACATTGTCCAAACTCGTGTTCTGGAAGGTGAACTCAAGAGAACTGTAGATAAGGAAAGCAATTCTTTTTTTTTCTTTTTTTAAGTTTGAGACAATTTAAATTGTCATCCACGTGCTCTCTGCGCAAAAAAAATCAGTTAGATATGGCGTCTGGTGGCCTTAATAGTTAATTTAGCCTACCATTACCAAAATGTATTTAATTTAACACGTTGATGTTGATGTGATTTTTATTTATATAATAAATAAAAATTCTTTATTTAAAAATTTGCCCATTGATTCGTTTAACTTTACAGTTTTTTTTTGTGTGTCTACAGATGTTATAAGCCAATTTAAATTTTAATATTGCGCGCTGCGCAAAAATCATAGGCTTATCAAAATTTGGCCTAACAATTAATTAGCCTACTTTTAAACATTTATGTAGGCCTATGTATATATTTTTTTATAATTTTGTTCATATTTTTATTTTAGTTATATTATTAGGCCCATTTATTCGTTTAATTTTACAGCAGTTTGTATGTACAACGGTTATAAGCCTATTTACATTTTTATCGTGTGCGATGGGCAAAAGTTCAGTTATCAAAATGCTGGCCTATAATTTACTTTTAAAACTTTTATGTGTATTTTTGTTTATATAATTTTATTCATATTATTTGGCCCATTTATTCGTTTAATTTTACAGGACTTTTTGTGTATGCTTCCTGTTCTTGCTAGTCCTTATTTGTAATTTGAAATGAAACATTTCTGTTTGGAAAATGTTGTTGTTGGTCTTTAGTTCTTTATAAGGTAAGGCTGTGGTCTAACCTAAAAGTGAAATAAAAATACATGCAGATTTCTTTCGTTTTTTGGAGCGAGCGGGGGCGATTTGAGTGGAGCGCGAAGCAAACTGCGTTGAGCGCTGAACTGGGAGCCTTTATGAACATTCTGTGAAGCAGCGCCGGGAACAGTGATTTGATTATTGAATATTATACGAGGTTGAACTGTGACAGAGCGGGCATAAAATGGACACGAGCGCGAGTAATAACGTGGAGCGTTATTAACCAATTGATCCAAATATAAGGCGCTCCGGGCCATATGTGCCGTCTAACAACATTCAAACGGTAGAGCCTGTTCCTTTATAACATAGCCAAATGTCGGTGTATTTTTGCTTAATAGATTTTAGGCTTATTCTCTAGTTCAGATTGTGGCAGGGGGCGGGATTATTAGGCAATTTTAATCGGACAATTTGACCGGAGAGATTTTATTTTGTCGGACATTTAATTTTTTTCCCGGCCAATGTCCGGTAATTACCGGACAACGGAAACCCTGATATATATATATATATATATCAAACTCATTTCAAATAGGGAAAACAATTACACATCATTCTGATTTAAAAGATGGTGAATGCCGGCATGTGTCAAGTCCATGTAATTCATTTTCAGTCACCAAGCTTAGCTTGTGACAGTCTGTATATCCATTATTAGTCTGTATATCCATTATTAATCCACGTGTTTGTTGAAGTGCACTTCCTTCATCATCCTCTTCCACATTCTCTCCGTCGTTGAGTGTCTCCGTCTCCATTTCCTCATGTTCCTCTTCGTATGTTTCACATCTGCACCTGAGAAATGTCTTTCCGCAGCCTTGGCACCACGAGGCTTTGCAGTCCCGTGCAAAATGCCCCTGCTCCAGGCACTCTGCAAATCAGTTGTGGACAGTCCTTCTTTTCGTGATTCACACTTGCACATATTCTGCACGTCTTCACCTGGTGATCATGAATCACCCTGAAAAACTGCCGTCCTTCCTCCGTTTCAAATCCTGTGTTGTATGGCAGTGACACCACGTCTTTTGGAAATTTAACTCTTATGAATCTTGTCTCATCCACCACAGTTGTCCCAGGGTAATACCTCCTTCTCAGTGGAAGTATCGGTGTAACCCCCCAGCTGGTCAGTTTTTGTAAAACATCCTCATCATTTATGTAGTTTGGCAATTGTAAAACAGATACCATCCTTTCCGTTGCACAAAGTTTTGTTATTTCACAGCATTTGTCCATTTATTTAAATTCCATTCAATAATTGTTCACAGTCTTCTTCTTTCTCCAATATAAGTTCATATTCAAATTCAGTTTTTTTCCTTAGTCCATACAATTTGCCCATTACAGCTTTATCCTCTACAGCTTTAATTATCATCATAACCGTCAGTTGTTCTGGGTTTTTCACATTCATTGTCAGCGTAATTTCCTTTTTGTATTCTCTCTGATATCTCATTTTTCCACTCAATTTATTTATCATATCTTCTTTTTGATTGTATTCTTTTCTATTTTCACCATCATCCTTTTCTTTACCTTGTATCTTCTGTTGTTCAGTCCTTCCTTTGACCATTTCAGCTCCACTTCTCTTCTTTCGCAAAACCACAGATGGGGGGGGGGGGGGGGGTTCAGCGCCGTCTGCGGCGAAAGAGTGGAGGAAGAGCCGAGCGGGAGGTAAGTGGGTCAAGTTCAAATGATAAACACCTGTCTGTGATTGCAGTGATTGGCGTTGGGAGAGCGTACTTAAGCGGGCCAGGTGGACGCTACAGTGAGAGAGACTGCAGCTTGTGTGCGGATGTCTGGGAGTGGAGCTGAAACTGATCGTGTGATCTGTGATCGTGTCAGAGAGAAGCTGTGAACAGCGGAAAGAGTTTAGTTTATTTATGACTGTTTTGTGATAAGTGCTGAGGCACTGTGGAAAGAGTATTGTTGTAAAAATAAAGCACACAAGCTCCAGCATTCGCAGACCCCTTGTCTTCTTCCATCACCCACGTAACCTGAACCTCATCACAGTTATCAAAAGAAATAACAAACCAAACAATAGGAGAGTCTTTCTCTCCAAACTGCCACCTCACACTTCCTGTGTTACACAAGAAAGGGTGTGCTCAAGGTGGTATGGCCGTAAGCGAAATCTGCTGTCAAAATTGGGCTATTTGAATGGTTAGAACATTAGGGTAGTTTTTTTTAACGCTTACAGCGTTACAGCGTTACAGTTTTTTTTAAAGCTTACAGCACCTGGTATTCCCAGGCGGTCTCCCATCCAAGTACTAACCAGGCCCGACCTTGCTTAGCTTCTGAGATCAGACGAGTTCGGGCGTTCTCAAGGTGGTATGGCCGTAAGCAAAATCTGCTGCCAAAATTGGGCTATTTGAATGGTTAGAACATTAGGGTAATAAACTATAGAAAGCTCACATCACCTGGTATTCCCAAGCAAATTCCCCTCCAAGTACCTAAGTGATCGTCAGCCGTCCAATGGTTGAGCAGAGCTGAGCAGCGATCAGCCAATGGTTGAGCAGAGCTGAGCAGCGATCAGCCAATGGTTGAGCAATGCTGAGCAGAGCTCAGCACTCAACAGACCAATGATTGAGCGAGGATCGGAAACCGTCAATTTAGCCTAACTCTGCGCGCTATTTTACAAAACTACTGTCTGGCGACCATCTCTATAATTTTTTTTGTATGAATAGAGTTATTGATGACCGATTGGACTGTTCATTTTTGCTCTCAGGTATACGTTTGCTATAATTATGTGCTATTAAGTATTGAATGAAACTCGTTATATTTTTGGGATAATTTGCTTGTAAATAGCTAGGTTTGATTTCCCTGAAATGCGTTTAAAATGTGACCAGATTATTGATTTTCCATGTTGACACCTTAAAGAATGTACTATACTAACGTTACTGTGTGTACTCGAAATGAAAAGCTTAAATATGCGTAAGATGCGTTAGAATATCAACCGCAATTAGCATGCTAAATGCATTGAAAATGAATGACTGAATGAATGAGCTAACTTTACCAATCGTCTGGAGATAAGTTACTTCAAAAACGTGAACAGTGTGGAGTACAACAAATTCGATGTGTAAATATTAGGGGTGTAATGAAAACCTCATATCACGATTCGATACGTATCACATTAACTCAATATGAATGATACGATATTATTGCGATACTCCAAGACATAAAATGTTAACAAAAAATGTACTGTTGATTAAAATACTAAATTTTACATTACATTGTGGGTTTAAATGAATAGGCTTGTTGGTGCTTATAACCCAAGGACAGACACCAGAATAAAAATATTCATGATTCTGAAGCTGAAAATACTGAATTATTGTTGACGACTATGCTTGCACTCCGTCACTGACTAGATATAGCCTATTTAAAATATGTAAGCCACTTTCAGACATTTGACATTACCCACGAGTATTTCCCCATTGCATTATTTTACAATATAATTAGCATGATTATATATAGTAGTTTAATGTAGTACTGACACTAAAACTATGAAAACTTGCATTTTTTCCCACACAGTAATTTTGATTTTGGGGGAACTATACATGAGACATATTGTCACTATCCACGATACGTATTTTTGCATTTTTGTATTGCGATATTTTGTGGCACAATATATTTTTACACCCAAAGTAAATATGCTTTAGAAGTGTAAACATGTCAACCGCGATTTGCATGCTAAAAACGAAGTGATGAATGGGCTGTTTTGGATTACTACTTTTTTACAAGGGCTGCAGGGTCTCTAAAAATGTATTCATGTATGTTTATGTATACATAAATATGTATAAATAAATATATATATATATAAACATTTTTTGTATACTTAAAATGTATTTAAGTCATTATCTGCTTTTATTTTTACTCATTTATTCATGTTTTACTGTACCAGATGAAACATGGAGAAGCCTTCTGTATCTGCTTCCTCGCACCTGCCCCCTCTTCTGCCTAGCTCCTCTGCTCCCCCAGTTACACTCACTGACCCTCAATTTGGCCCTACACAGCTCCTCCGCTGTTTTAAGGACATTACTCAGCATGACATTGAAGACATTCTAAGGAAGATGAAGCCCTCAACCTGTGCTCTAGACCCTTTTCCTTCAGCGCTGATAAAAAGTCATTCCTCTGCAATAGGGCCCATGATCACCAATATCGTTAATCAGTCTCTCCGATCAGGCCATGTCCCTAAGTCTCTGAAAACTGCGGTCATAAAGCCAATCCTCAAAAAGCCCTGCCTTGACCCTGAAGTACCAGCCAACTACCGCCCCATCTCCAACCTCCCTTTCTTGTCTAAGGTGCTGGAAAGGGTAGTTTCTGCTCAGCTTCACAATCATCTCGCAACAAACAGTCTTTATGAGAAGTTCCAGTCTGGTTTTCGCTCTGGCCACAGTACGGAAACTGCCTTGGTCAGGGTTACCAATGACCTGCTCATGACGGCTGACGCTGGATCTCCATCGCTTCTCATTCTTCTTGATCTCACCGCAGCATTTGACACCGTGGATCACCATATTCTTCTTCATCGCCTTCACTCCTCTGTTGGACTCTCTGATACTGCTCTGGCTTGGTTTTCATCATACCTCAAGGACAGAACTGAGTATGTATGTTTGGGTGCTGCTAAATCGGACACACACTCTGTCACTTGTGGTGTCCCCCAAGGTTCAGTCCTTGGCCCCACCCTCTTCATGCTTTACATGCTCCCCCTAGGTCATGTCATCAGCCGGCATGGATTATCGTTCCACTGCTATGCTGATGACACTCAAGTTTACATTAAAACAAATCCTAATCCCTCTGAAGCCCTTTCCACACTTCTAACCTGCCTGGATGAGGTAAAGACGTGGATGGCGGCTAATTTTCTGCAACTCAACAGCCTAAAAACAGAAGCTATTCTTGTTGGCACTCCGCACCAGACCCGGTCATCCACCATCACCAGCATCACCTTCTCTGGTCATGACATTCACCTCTCACCCTCAGTCACAAACCTTGGTGTTAGAATGGACCCTCACCTGACCTATGAGGCCCACATTAATCATCTATGTAAAACCTCTTTCTTTCATCTAAGGAACATTGCAAAGCTTCGCCCAATGCTGTCCTTTCCTGATGCCGAAAAACTTGTTCATGCCTTTGTTTCCCCCAGGCTGGACTATTGCAATGCACTACTGATAGGGATCCCAAACAAGAACATCAAGCAACTGCAGTATATACAGAACTGTGCGGCTAGGATCCTGTTGGGCTTGCGGAAGTACCACCACATCACACCCATCCTTAAATCGCTTCATTGGCTTCCTGTCCAGTACAGGATTGAATACAAAGTTTCCCTTCTGTCACATCAGTGTCTCCATGGCACTGCACCACAATATCTCAAACAACTCATCACCCCCCAATCCTCATCTCGTCAACTCCGCTCTGGACAGGCCAATCTCCTTCAGCCTGTGAGGACCAGGCTTCGTACTATGGGTGATCGAGCTTTCTGTTCAGTCGCACCTACTCTTTGGAATGCTCTCCCTGCCCACCTAAGGGTCCCTCAGACTGTGGACTCTTTTAAAAAAGGCCTTAAAACCCATCTTTTTAGGAAAGCTTTTTATGGCTAATAGTGTTTTTATTTCATGTATTTTATCTTTTTTTTTCTTTTTAACTGCTTCTGTTTTTATGATGTAGCACTTTGAGGTCATTAGTTTGATGTAAAGTGCGTTACAAATAAAATATTATTATATTATTATAGACATCGGTGCAGCGTGTGCGACAAAACTTTCACTGTAAAGTCAAACCTGACGAGGCATCTGAAGATCCATACTGTCATCAGGGAGACCTTTGACTGTGATGTCTGCAGGAATAGCTTGACCACCAAATCATTGCTGGTCAGCCATCAAAAGCAACACCAGTACCCCAACATCATTTTGTACCGGCAAGGAGAGGCCAGGCTGCAGTGTACAGAGGCAGCAAAGTCTGTGGCAGAGACCCCCAGCACCTTTGTTGTTGACCCTACATGGCTGGATCCCAAGACAGCAGAGGCGGCTGCCAAGAGGTCCGGGGGTGAGCTGTGGAAAGGTCAACTGGTCATCGTGTTCGGGAAGTACGCCGGTCAGACCTTCAGGTGGCTTCTAGAAAATGATGTCGGCTGGCTGGTGTGGTTGCTGTTCCAGTACTGCCAGCAGGGAGAGCAGAACGAGCTGCTGAAGTGGCAGAAGGAGCGACTGCTCGAGTACGCCAGAAATTTCCCTCCTGTCACATGGCACCTTGACAGGAGGTTGAAGGTAAGGTAAACTCAGTTACCTTTTAGACCTGAGTAATTGATGTTAAGCAGTATTAGTAAAAGTATCATTTTATGAGATTATTCTATGGTTGTGTTTTATTTTCTGCAGAAAGAGCAATCGAAGAAAGACCGGGCTCCGTCAACCGTCCCCGACGTCAGCGATGCCGAGTTGTTGTCTGCTGCAGGTATAGTAGCATTATGCTGAAATGAACATGAAATGACTTTGTAATATGCTGTGGAGCTGCTAGGACTTGTGTTTGCGCCATGTGAAATTTATCAGTATGTATTGAGCAATGCTGTTGATACATTTTTGTGGTGTTCTCCTCTTCAGAGAGTGTCCTGGACGAGTCCGAGGTGTCGGTCAGCACACAGCTGACCACCTGGGGAGATCTCGCCAGCTCTGTGTACCAGGATGACAGGCCCGGACCCTCGTCTCTCCGAGAGACATCGGAACCCAGTGGCGTCATGCTGGAGGGCTGGCAGAAGTTCTGGGAGCAGCCGCCTGAATCCGCCCAAGCCCTTGGTATAGCCCCCGCGAACATCAAGTGGCTGAAAACCAACGAGACCTACGGGCTGTTCGAGAGGGCATCCAAGTACAAGAATGTCAGGGGAGAGATCGCTGAGAGGAAACTCTTTAAGGAGAAGATGGAGTTCCACCCACCCCCACCTCCTATGACCATCAAGGGAGCTGTGCCCAACATGCTCTCCTTCTTCACCACCCCTGCATTCTTCTGGCGCCCGGTCGGCGTGATGAAGGCATTGATCCGCTGCCCCAACAACAACTGCCCTGCACCGCCAGAGTACTACCTGGAGAAGAGAGGGTACGGTAGCTATGCCAGGCAAGTGTGCAGAATGAACTTCCATTATACCCTGCTGACTGAGAGGTTGATGTGCAAACACTGTCTCAAGCTAAGGGAGGAGCCGAGCCAGGCACACGCGGATGACAGTGGCGACGAGGAGGACGGTGCCCACCGTGCCCAGCAGCAGTACACCTGGCTGGCGTACAGTCCGAAAATTCTGATGAACCTCGCCCCGGCCGTCAGAAGCATGTTCCCTGCCATAATCTGTGGCAAGCGTGCTGTGGACAGGAGTGTGGTCACCCTGATGAGTGACCGACTCAACTCTGTCTAGGCCATAAGGTGAACTAAGAAAAAGTGGCTAGAAACTGATTTTCGTTTCCACACCTGGGCACTACTTTTAAAATTGATTTTTGCATAGATAATACCATTATCGACTTTGTGTTAAAAGTTCTCCGCAAAATACCCTGCAGTTTTTTTGTCACAATCCATAAATGTTTATAATTGTGAATTTGGACAAACGAAAATCTTATGCTTCTGATTTTGTTTGTAACTTTATTTTTATACATTTTAGCAACACAAAATATATCTCAAACTGACATTTATACATGTACCTAAACACTTGAGATCATTTTTGGTGGATTATATAGTCAAGATTGAATGTAGACTATGAAATATGGCACATTTGTGGAAAAAATGCTTCAACTTCTCAGACTGACAGTAAACAAAATTAAACATAAAAATAGTAAATTTATCAAAACTGTGATGTTTTATACATCAAAATTTTCAGCAGGTACTGTACAATTACAGAAATATACTAATAAAAGCACACTTTGGCCAAAGTTGGCTAAAATGACTCGAAATGCTTCACTATCCCCTTTTTTTGGATTGCTGCCAATTTTTTTATTTTTTTTTTTTACAATTCTACAACAGATATTTTAAAGCTCAAAAGCACCTTAAAATATAACACAGTGGATATTTACTCATCAGTATCATCCCTATCACTGTCAGAGGCATCATCCCATGTAGGTCTTTCTTCTGTTTCCTGTGAAACATTTGCACAATTTTGGCACCGACATAAATCAGTACAAGACAGTCTTGCAGACATACAGGAACATCTCCCAGTCTCACATCTGCTTTGCTTGCAACTGCAGTGGACTGCCTGAAACACACTTTCAGGGGCAGGATTTCTAGTCATCCAGGTCACTGTTAACTCGCCGTCCTCGAGGTGCCATCCATTACCAATGGGTGAAGGGGCACACATTATAGCTTTCAGAGAATGTCTCATTATGGCTGCTTGGTAGTTTGCCCTTTTGCAGTGTTGGTACAGAGCGTCACTTGTCGGGGGCATGGATAGTTCTGGCAAAGCTGACGACGCCATACAGAATGCTTTGTATCTTGCATCGTTCACATTTTCAGCAGATGACTGGCCATACAGGTGGCACACATAAGTGCAAAGTAGCTTAAAGGTAGACTGGTCTAGGTTAAAACTGCTACCCAGCTTTGTAAATGCAGTCAGATACTCCTCTTTCTCACACGCAACAGAAAATGCCTTTCTTTTGCCTTTGCCATAAAAGGCACTTGTAGAGTCACAACCTGAGAAGGTATGGATCCCAATAAGTGGCAAACACACACTTGTGCCAAGAGCTGATGACACCTTAGCTAAATCAATGATCCTTGTTTTGTTGCCAACCCCCGTGAAAAAATACAACCTACATGGTAAATCTGGCTGCAGACTTAAAGCAATCACTGCCACATCAGTATCAGGGCTCTTGATGACTACAGTTTGATGTTCCTGCGCAGCATGTTGTGCATGTAAAAACACCCTGGTGTCACATTCCTCATGATCACATGTCAGGTCGTCAACAGCACTGAGAGTTTGTAAACCCTCCATTACAGACACGCAGTGACACAGGTTTCCATGTGCTATGTACAAGCTTAAGTCCTTGCCCACAATGGTAAGATCAGCCTCTCGCCACACAACATAGAGAAACTCAGCCAGTGCTTCTTTGTTTGTTCCATCTGATAGAAACTTTTTCCATTGTGTTTTCCATTGTGTTCCAAGGTTGGCTCATTTCTGAAAAGAAAACACATTAAAACAGAAAAGATGTATTACTTGTGCCAAACCTATTGCACAATGGCTTCAATTTTAAATGTTGTCTAAATAATAGCAAATAGAAACCTGACAAAGTGATTTGAGATTTTTTTTCCCACATTTTAAATTACAGGTGCACTAGTCAAGACTGTGTTTACAGACAAATCGACAATATAGATAAGATAAGATAAAATGTACTTTAATGATCAATATAATATAAGCATTTAAGGTCAATGCTTTACTTTTAAAACGTGCAAATGTGAGGGAAACATTTAATAAAATAAAATATTAATAACTCACGGTTCTTCTGAGGTCCCAGTAACTGATGCACTAGACTTTGTCAAGAACCTGGTGTACTGTCTATAACAGGACTTGTGGTATCGCACCTCCAGAGACACACAGTCTTTGTCACGAATATGCACAAGAATGCTAGTGTCTTCCTTCATCTCAGAGCAGCTTTCAGCAACTGGCCTGTAAATAAATAAATGAAAACTAATAAAAAATTATGCTAATAGTTAAACATCATTGAGTTTTCTGGCTGTAGCTGTATGGAAAAACATGCAAATATGTCTCTGATAGTAAAAAAACAACTTTATATAAATTAAGTCATTGTAATTGAAAGTTAGCCATGGTACCCAGGATAAGGGAATACAACTTCAAACGTGTGTATGTGTTAGTTTGTTTGCGTTTTGTTTTTACTTACCTGCTGACAACGTTTCTGCCTGTGAAAGATGGTCCTTCTGGCGTTTGCCTCCCACAGTAATGTACTTCTCCGTTTTCTTGCAAATTATGCACAAGGCAGGAAGCACAGGACCAGCACAAGCTACTGGCAGGCCAGTCTTGGACCTAAGTGTCTTTGTTGGACATTGAACTGTAGCGATACTAACATTACCACTACCCGATGCCACAGACTGGCCATGATCTTGAGCTTCGACACGCTGTGTAGCGCGTTTCTCGGCCGCATCCAAGCGCTTTTTGTCAATGAAACGCCTGTAGCAAGTAGAGTGAAACCCGGCGTCTTCGGGAACATTGTCAAACTCCATTTCAAGACAATGTTTGTATGTTTCTGCAATTGTCTGATTCTCACCTTGCAGACCAAGCCACCGTTTGACGCAGTTTCTGTATGTATCCCACCGTGTGCGTGTAAAATCCTTTATTTCCTCTTTCTTTATGGACGTGAGATGCATATAACATTGTTTAAAATGCTTTTTACGGACTTTTGAAGGAGGTCTGTGTGAAATTTCCTCGTCTTCACTACTCGACAATGATAACAGGGGCGCAGACATATTAACTAATGTTTACCTGTCATCCCAAAAAAGCAGCCACCTCATTGGTCTAGCCGGAAGCACGTGATGATTCTTCCGCGAAGCCTCATCACTAATGATCAAAATATGACTACGCAGGGAAAGAACTATTGGCGACTTTAAACAGTAATAAAAAATAAACTGCAGGATTACAAATGGAGAATGTTGTGGAAATTTTAATTTGTTGTATCTTGCAATATAATCACTGATAGTTAATAATTAGAGACTGATCAATGAATGATCTATTAGAATAGGTTTGTGCTACGTGAGCTACGTGAATGCATGAGTACAGCATATGCTCTCTTTTAAGACTCTATGTAAGGAAACATGCACGAGGGAAACATATAGAAACAGGTGGAAAGGTGACCTCTGACCCTAGATGTAACCGACTAGGCCAGTCAGCAAACGCTGACCTTTCTTCAGCAGTAAGAGGTTTTCCTTATCAGGAGTTAACTTGTACAACCAGAAACCTTGGGTTTGAGTATAAAAGCTGTACGGTGAGGGCGGGCGGTGTGTCACTCTCACCACAGGGTTCTTCTGTGTGTTAGACTGAGACCTTCTTGCAAGAATAAAGAATTCTTTTATTGATTAATCTGACTCTGAGTGTATCTTACGAACTGATATGTTTGATCAATAGATTTTGCCGTAACAATTTGGCGACGAGGATGGGATTCCTTGGAAGCGAACTTCTGGACCTGAGGAGCGGACGGTGGGTCATGACCCTGGCTTAGTGAACCAGCTCTACCTCGCATAGCTTTGAGAGACGAGAGGCCGACCGCTGTCAGGGCCGGGAGGAGCTCCACTGGAATCAGAAAACGAACCTACGGCATCAAACATATCTCTGGTAAGATACGGCTAGAAATCTTATCATAAGGAACAATTTGGGAAAATAATTTTGTTTGTCTTGCAAAAGTGGCTGAACCATACTGAATGCGTCGGGTCCCGGCTGGGGTGTGAGTTTATAATTTTAAAGCGGAAGATCCAAGAAGGGTCTGTCTGGGTTTAACTGCGACTCACATTGTAAAGTCTATAACTTTAAAACGGAAGATCCAAGAGGGATCGGTCTGGGTTTAAACTGCGACTTACAATTTAGCACACTGAGTGTAACCTTTCTGGTCTTGGGTGAAGTGACCAGGTCTGTTGGAGACGTCCGGCAGACTATAGACGCGTCGAAAGATAAAAACCTCGGTCCGGACGGAAACAATCAGTATGGGGAAAGCCCAGAGTAAGCACGAAAATTATGATACGCCAATATTTTGGCAAATGAAAAAGACCTATGGGGGAAAATGTATGCTGGATATTAAGAAACTGATTAAATATCATGATTTCCCTAGAGAAGGAACACTGAGCACTACCAGATTGAGGGTGGTAAGGGAGTCAGTGGAACAGAGTAGCGAGAAACAGAAAGGGTGTTGTGGCTGCGCTAAGCATGTGTGTGGGAAATGTGAACAGACAATAAATGTGTGGCTCGAGGAAGCTGATAAGAGGGAACGAAAGAAAATGCAGAAGGAATTAGCACATAGGAATGGGGGTGAAGAAAGTGAAACGTGTGAGAGAGTTGTATGTGTGAAAACACCAGAATCAACTAACAAAGTGAATGTTTGTGTTTCTCCACATGAAACGGTGCGCGCTTCGGCGCCGCCCGCGTACAATCATCACTACCCCCTGGCCGAGCTGAGAGCCCTGCGGATCGATTCCGACCTCGACCGTTCTCCGCCAAGAAGACCAGTGCAACAAGTGGAAGACGAACAGGCTCAAGCAGCGGCACAAGCATTTCCACCACCACCGCCACCCATAGAGAATCTACCACCACCTCCACCGCCACACAGCCTGCCACAGGCCCATTCAACTCCAGTGGGCTGGGACACAGATTTAGACCTGGCAGATTTCTTTTCTGACTCGCAACCTGACACCTCCCGTCAACAGGGTGCGGGGACCAGCGCGCCAGGAAAGGTGATGACAAGATCTCAAGTGAAGCAAGAGAAAGTCAGCTTTACAGCCCCGATGATTGAAGTGGCAGGAGCGGACGGACCGATGATGGTCTTCAGACCATGGACAGTGACTGACATGAAGGAGGCCATGGCACATCTGCCAGACCCCGATGATGCAGGTGACAGATTTTCTAGAGCATTGATCACTTTTTGTCAAGAATTTAGCCCCTCAACGACAGAACTGAGACGGCTGCTGGCAGTGAAGCTGGGGGCCACCAACTGGCACAAAGTCAGCGGGAGATTGACAACAGACGACATAAGGAGAAATCATCGAGAATGGAACGACGACAGTAATAACGGGTATGTGACTGCGGTGACGCGCCTGGCAGATGCCATCAAAGAGGCATTCCCGGCACGTGTGGACACTGCGGCAATCAACAACTGTGCTCAGCAGAGAAGTGAGCCCGTCCTTCAGTATTACGGCAGACTGTTCGAGGTGTTCTCCAAACACAGCGGCCTGGAGGAACCAGCAGATAGAGGGGCACAACCAGGGACGTGGGAGTGCCATTTACAGAACTGTTTCTTGAGGGGACTGAGACCTGAAATCGCTCAAGCGGTGAAAGCGAACTATATTGAATGGAAGGTTGGTCGGCTGTCCTCCACGCTTGCGCACGCTGTGCACGCGGAGGAACAGCTGCAGGTACAGAAAGACAAGTCGAAGGCGAAGGGCGACAAAGAACTTCATCTGGCTGTCATCGCAGCAGCGAACTTCAAGGGACGAGACGAGAGAGATAAAGTGAAACGGAGAAGCAAGTGGAGCTGTGACCTGTGCGCGACCAACGATCATCTGAGAAGAAACTGCTTGAAATGCATGATATGCAAACAAATCGGGCACTGGGCCAGAGACTGTCCAAAGAAGATGGAGCGGACATCAGAATGAAGCGAGGCGTGCGGAGAGCGGCGGGGGGAGGATCGAGACAAGGGGGACCAGCCGTCGCCAGCAGTAAAGGGAAGTGAACATTTTCTAACCCCACACACACACGACACACATGCATTAAACACATACACTGACAACTATCCTGCTCTCCGCAATGAAGAAAAAGCTTGCAAATCTTTGAGTGCGAATGATGATGAGTTTGAAAATGTCTCTGAATTTGAAAATGCTAGGATGTATGCCAGTTTAGGGTTTCTCGAAATGCCTAGATATCAATTGAGAGTAAACGACACACTGATAGATTTTTTGGTCGATTCAGGAGCCACTAGATCGATAATAAGACCATGTGACTTGCCATTTCAGCTGGAATTGACGGGGCAAACTGTTGACAGCCTTACGGCTTCGGGCCATGTGATCTCTGAAAGATATACTGTGCCATTAGAGTGTGAAACGGAGGGGGGAAAGGTATTTCGGCATGCATTTCTGTGTGCACCCGCCTGTCCGGTACCTCTGTTGGCCAGAGATCTCATGTGTAAATTAAACATAACCCTCACAGGAAATTCATCTGGGGTTATTGTCGAGGAAGGCCCGCAATTTTGCTGCGCTAAATTTGAGCCACAATGGGCTTATGAATGGCGCGTGAAAAATGACGATTGGGCTAAAATGATTTGCAAATTGGCAGAACAGCGATTGAAGCCGTTTAACACTGAAATAATGGCACCCGATCAGCTGCATTGCACGTCACATGTTGTAATCGAACGTGAACCACAATTTGAAGAGGGATGGTTTAACGGGGAGAAAGATGAAACTTTGAAATTTGACAAAATCTTTTGGACAGAGAATGTGTGTGCGCTTTCAGCGTGTCTGACTGAAAAACAGATGCAGTTTTACTTGATAGCAGGAGACGCTGTGCCACACTTATCAGTAGCCAAGGCCACAGAGCAGCAGTGGGGAGACTTAGGCTGTTTTGTGAAAAGCTGCATGAATGCAAAAGATTGGGTCAAATTAAAAGACGATGTTGCACATAGCGCAGATCTGGGTGCTTTTATGTCAAAATGTGATTTTGAGGTAAAGGTGCAGAGAACTGTGACTACAATTGAAAGGAGTGCTGGGGAGAAACATGAGATGGGGGTCACTTCTGCCACAGACATCCATCATGCTCTGGCAGACGTGCCTTCTAATCTGTGGGCAAAGCACAAATATGATGTGGGGTTGATCAAAGGATGTGAGCCTGTAACAATCACTGCGAAATCTGATTACAGGCCATGTCAACAGCAATATCCTCTTAAAAGAGAGGCGTTAATGGGAATTAAACCGGTCTTTGACTCTTTGTTGAAGGAAGGCATTATAGTACCATGTCATGATTCTCCTGTGCGCACTCCAATTTTTCCGGTAAAGAAAATTAGAGACGCAAACTCGCCCGTTGAATGGCGTTTCGTTATCGACCTACAAAGTGTAAACCGATCAGTGATAGCACGCGCACCGCGGGTGGGCAACGCGTTCACTATTTTGTCACAAATTCCAGAAGATGCGACACATTTCACGGTGGTTGATTTGGCCAACGCGTTCTTTAGTGTCCCGGTGGACAAGGATAGCCAGTATTGGTTTGCATTTGATTTCGATGGAAAAGGCTACATGTTCACGCGACTGTGTCAGGGCTATGTAGAATCGCCGACGATTTACAATGAAGCACTGCGGAGAAGCCTTGAACCGCTCAAATTGTCAACAGGCACGGCGTTACTTCAATATGTGGATGATTTGTTGATTTGTGCCCGTGATGAAAAAACATGTGTGGCCGACTCTGTCTCCCTTCTAAAACATCTTGAAAAGGAGGGACACAAAGTCAGCCTCTCAAAACTGCAGTTTGTGAAACAAGAAGTGAAATTTTTGGGTCATGTAATCAGACCAAACAGTAAATCCATCTGCAGTAAACGGATAAAGGCTATTGAAGATGTACCAAAGCCAGTCACAAAAAAGCAATTGTTGTCATTTTTGGGAATGTGTTCGTATTGTCGAACATTTATTCCTAACTATGCCATCTTGGAGCAGCCTTTGAGAGCCCTGATGACAGGGAAAGGGCTGAGATCATGTGACAAGCTTGTTTGGACAAGCGAGGCTGAAGTGACATTTGATAACATGAAAAGGGCACTGGCGCAGGCACCAGCTTTGGGCCTGCCGGCAGTGAATAAACCGTTTGTGCAGATGGTGGATGAGAAGCATGGGTTTATGACCTCTGTTCTTTTGCAGACTCATGGAGACAGACTGAGACCTGTGGGGTATTTTTCAACCAAACTCGATGCTGTGGCGGCGGGGTTGCCTCATTGCCTGAGGGCTGTGGCAGCGGCTGAATTGGCCGTGCTGGCATCCAGAGAATTTGTGGGGTATTCAGATTTAACTTTGATGGTCCCACATGCAGTCTCCATGATCCTGCAGGAACAGAGAACGTCACATTTGTCTACTGCAAGGTGGTTAAGGTATCACACGATTTTATTGGACATGCCAAACATCACTGTCAAAAGATGTACAACTTTGAATCCAGCCACCCTTCTCCCCACGGAGGAGGATGGCGAGGAGCATCATTGTTGTCTGTCCGCGCTCGAACAGGTGTGCACACCGCGTCCAGATTTGTTGGACGTTCCATTGGACAATTGTGAAAATGTCCTCTTTGTGGATGGATCGGCCTCAAGGGATCCACAAACAGGCAAGAATAGAGTTGGTTATGCAGTAACCACTGAATTTGAAGTCGTGGCATCTGGCAAATTGCCATCGCATTATTCTGCTCAGGCAGCCGAATTGATCGCTCTAACTGAGGCATGCAAATTAATGGCTGATAAGTGTGTGACAATTTACACAGACTCGAGGTACGCTTTTGGCGTTACGCACGATTTTGGTGCTTTGTGGAAACACAGAAAATTTCTGAAATCAGATGGTCAACCGATTTCGAACGCGCAGCTTGTGTCTGACCTCCTAGAGGCCATTCTGTTGCCAAAACAAGTCGCGATTTGTAAATGCGCAGCGCACACTAACAGTAATTCTTCAGTTTCAACAGGAAACGCACGAGCTGATGCAGCTGCGAAGGCCGCTGCCGCGGCAGAGACAAAACATACTGAATGTGCTTTGCTATCTGACCCTAACCATGACATTTCTCCTTCGTTACAGAGCATGCAGACTTTTTCCACAGGAGACGAGAAAAACAAATGGAGAGCGGCTGGCTGTAGCGTGACAGAGAATGTATGGCGGAGTGAGGATGGCAAGCCTTGTCTTCCACGACACTTCTTTCCCCATTATGCAAAGTTGATGCATGGGAAAGACCATGCATCAAAAGGAGGGATGGTGACCCAGATGAAAGAATTGTGGTTTACCAGGGGTTTTGCAGCATATGCAGAAAATTTTTGCAAAAGATGTGTCATTTGCAACGCACACAATGTGGCTAGGGGTATCAAAACACAGGTAGTATCCCAACCCCCACCACAGGGGCCTTTTGAGTATCTGATGATGGATTTCATTGAGTTAACCCCTTGTGGGAGGTACAAACACTGCCTGGTAATGGTTGACATGTGGTCCAAATGGGTTGAGGCTTTCCCAACAGCGAAACAAGACTCGGGGGCAGTGGCAAAGGCTCTGCTGACCGAGATTGTTCCGAGGTGGGGAATTCCAAGAAAAATCAGTTCAGACAATGGTACCCATTTTGTAAATGAGGCAATAAAACAAGTGGGCCAATTTTTGGGAATTGACATGAGGACACATTGCAGTTACCACGCAGCGTCAGGGGGGGCAGTAGAGAGAGAGAACCAGACGATAAAGAACAAATTGGCTAAATGCTGTGAGGAAACTGGACTCACATGGGTCAAAGCACTGCCAATTGTGTTGATGTACATGAGAATGAGGAAAAGAGAAAGAACGAATTTGAGTCCGTTCGAAATACTCTTTGGTAGACCACCATTCATGGGGTTAGAAGGGGAAAGACGAAGGCTGCCATCAACAGATTTGTGTGAGAATGAAATGTTGAATTACTGTAAGGAAATGTCTTCTCTGTTGTCCAACGTTTGTGTGCAGGTGAAGGCTGCCCAGGGGAAGGTTGCTGATAGTTTCCTGCATAAGGTCCGACCTGGTGATTTCGTGGTGATTCGTGACTTGAGGAGAAAGAGCTGGAAAGCGAAAAGGTGGCTGGGACCTTTCCAAGTGCTGCTGACGACCTACACGGCGGTGAAGGTCGCGGAGAGGGCTACGTGGGTGCACGCTAACCACGTCAGGATCGTTCCGGCGCCATCGGAGACTCAACAGGAGATTCGACAGGAGACTCAACAGGAGGAACAGACGATTACAAGTGAACGTCAATAAGCGTCGAGGTCAGGTCTGCACATCACGTACTTTATCAACAGAAAAAAACAAAGCCAGCTGAAGACAAGACAACTGGTGTGCAGAGTGAGCCCCATCAAGTGGCCACTATAAGTAATAATCGTTGAAAGGGTACAGACTGAGAAGTTAAGGGTTGCATTGGATATCTACATTCTTGTTGTGTTTGAGTAAACCAGGAATAAGGAGGAGACGGAAGAGACAAGCAGTGCCATTGCGTAACCAGCACCTGGCAGGGCATTGTTAATCAACAGGCAGATAAGGCTGTGGGAGCCTCAAAGACTAAACTCCCTCACACATTCTGGTCACAGAGCTACAGTGCAGATCCAGCAGACGGTGCAGAATGGAGCGTCCGAGACCATGGCATCCGTTCAGGGTACCGGGAATGTGCGGCCTGTGTAAGAGTATGTGTGTATTGACTTTGCTCTCAATAATGATCTGTGTGATAATATGGCACTGCATGGAGGGGAAAGGAGCACTGCCAGCCGAGGACGACAACGACTACGGAAATGAGACATCTACAGTGAACGAACCTGCCAGACAACGTGGGAAAAGGAGCACATTAACAGAAGTGATGCCGACCAGAGGTCTGGATGGAAGCATCTTCACCGTGGAGGAAGGAGCGAACGTGACTTTCAAATGCAACCCATTTCAGGCGAACTGCCCAAACTGCGAGGAGCGCCCTGAAGAGGACGCAGGTTTCTACATCTGCCGAGAACCATGTAAGTGGGCCAACGTGAAAGCTTACTATTATGATCACAAGAAGGGACGTGATGACAGATTTAAGGTACATGCTAGAGATGTGTACAGTAACAACAGACATGGGATGATAGTAGAACTGAGAGAAGTAAGACTTTCTGATCAGGGCCGGTATTACTGTGGTCTAGATCTTGAAGGAAATGACTGGTATGAGACCATAGACATTGTTGTAGTTAAACGAACAGTAACTGTGACGATAAAGCCTTCTGCAGCGCCAGACGATCGAGACACAGGAGAAGGACTGTCATGGATGGGAGGCGGAGATGTGGAAAAGAGCCAAGCCAACCCTGAAGTGCAGAAAGCGATGATGAAGTGTCAAGGTAACAAAGCCTGTGCGCTAGCAATGTTGCAGAAAGAGGAATTAGAGATAACGTCGACCTGCTGGCTATGTTTGCAAATGTCTCATGCCTGGAAAGCTGTCCCATTAACTGTGGCGACAATGAGTGAAACTAAGTGTTTGATTCCACAACAAATGACTGATGTGCTTAGTGTTGTGGCAGATCTGGAAAAAGGAGAGAAACCGGCGAAATCTGAGAATGACTGTGATAAAGTGCAGCAGTATAACCACTCCAGCATTGCGATTCCACCACTGAGGGTGACACATGAGAAAGGTGATGTATGTGTTTGCGTGACAAATCCAAAACTGTACCAAACAGGGTGGTCTGACTGCAGGGTCAGAATTGACGTGAAGGAGAAGACGAATGAATGTTCTGCAACGATTGATGACAGACAAGTGGACTTCGAGTGTTCATTTCATGGACTGAATGAGACCACACCTGCAGCAGTATGGGTGTGTGGAAACAGAGCATTTCATCAATTACCCCAACGAGGATGGGCGGGGTGTTGTTATCCAGCTTTAATGAATGTGGGAACATCTGTGTATTTGCCAAACAAGTTGCCAAAGGGGGGAGATAGACAGAGAAGGAGTGTAGAAATAATTCCTGGGGCACTACCAAAACATTATGCTGGGTATACATTATCTGATCCTTGGACATCACCTGGTGCAAATGTTGGGTTATCACTGTTTGTGGGGGTGGGTACTGCGGTAGCAATTAATAAGATTAATGGGCTAGCGTGGACTGTCTTAGCAATGGCTAACCACACTGAAAATATTTTGACCATGGTAAATGATGAGATGAAAAAACTAAGAGATGCAGTCATTCAAAACAGACTAGTACTTGACATGTTAACAGCAGAAAAAGGGGGTGTGTGTAAAATGCTGGGAATGTCTTGTTGTTTTAATATTCCAGATTACAGTGACAACATCACCAACTTGATTGAACACATGAGACAAGCTGTAAGGGAACCCGAACATGCTAGTGGGGCATGGATTGGGTGGTTTATGTCTATGTGGGGAGGATGGGTTTACTGGATACTTCAAACCATATTGCCAATTGCAGCAATAGCATTGATGATACTGATTTGTTTACCATGTATCATGAGGTTCATTTCCAGCTCAGTACAGAGACTGGTGAAAACGGGAACATCAGCTACAATGACTTTGACGGTTTATCCGTGTGACAATGAGAAAAAATTTGATGATGACACTAGTAGCGGAAGCTACAGCGAAATGGCTTAAATCAATGCATTATGATTTTTTGGATGACAAAGAGATAAGGGAATTTGATTGATTATAGTAGTATGTTTGCAGTGATGATGATTATGTTTGAAGTTTAACAATTTGAGTTTTTTTCTTTCTGAATCTATAACCTTTATCTTATTCATGACGGGGTGACTGAGGGTCTGATTTTTATCAGGAGTGCAGTAACAGTGATTACTCATTTAGCCCGGCTTCGGATGAATTGCTTTACTAGCTTGCTAATTATTAGGGGACTATCCCCCGCAAAAAACAGCCTTAAGCTTTTTTCTTTTCATACTAATTTTCTGCAAATGTTTAAGAAGAGTGATCGTTTATACGAAAGTCAGAAAATGAAGAGTATAAATGTGATGTAACAAACTTAAAATTTGCCTTACAGATTGTTTATTATTATGATTTTGAGAATATGAATGATAAAAAGGAGGGATTGTTGTGGAAATTTTAATTTGTTGTATCTTGCAATATAATCACTGATAGTTAATAATTAGAGACTGATCAATGAATGATCTATTAGAATAGGTTTGTGCTACGTGAGCTACGTGAATGCATGAGTACAGCATATGCTCTCTTTTAAGACTCTATGTAAGGAAACATGCACGAGGGAAACATATAGAAACAGGTGGAAAGGTGACCTCTGACCCTAGATGTAACCGACTAGGCCAGTCAGCAAACGCTGACCTTTCTTCAGCAGTAAGAGGTTTTCCTTATCAGGAGTTAACTTGTACAACCAGAAACCTTGGGTTTGAGTATAAAAGCTGTACGGTGAGGGCGGGCGGTGTGTCACTCTCACCACAGGGTTCTTCTGTGTGTTAGACTGAGACCTTCTTGCAAGAATAAAGAATTCTTTTATTGATTAATCTGACTCTGAGTGTATCTTACGAACTGATATGTTTGATCAATAGATTTTGCCGTAACAAGAACTTTTATTTTCTCGTCCAGAAACACTAGATAATTTTATTACAACTAAAACAATTTAGTGCCCCATATATGGGAACGGGATTAAACGTAAAACGTCTTCACCTTATGGCCTAATAAGCAGGTCAGCAAAAGGACATACAGGACAACAAAAGCAGATATCCATAAATCCCCTCAGTAATTTTAAGTAAGAGCAGTATGATGGTACATGATAAAACAAAATGTGTTTGTTCAGAAGTGGCTGTAGTAAAGGAGTAAATTACCACAATTTGATACCCATGCAGAAAAATGACTGTCCATGATATTTTTTGTTAACTTCTCAGCTTAGGTGAATTATTATTTAACCTTCACATTATTGTTGAACCGTGGTATTAATAAAAAAAAAAAAACTACACAATAGTAAGAGCTGCTTCATTTATCCAATTTCCTCCACTATGGAAAAAGTGGGCCTGTCTTGGACCTGAAACTCCCGGGCTGAAAATTGGCCCCACTCCGGCCCTGCCTTGAAGTTGGTTTGGTGTGTCCCTGGGATTATGAGAAAATAATTTTTTGTACCACTTTAGTTTAGGGTCCAATTCACACCATTAACTAGTTGCTTATTATGCATTTTACAAGAATATTGCCTGTCATTAACTATGATATTTTCTGTTTATTCATACTAATAAAGCACATATCAATGCCTTAATGACAACAGTGAAAATTGAATACTAATCTAAAGTGTAAAAAAAAAATATTACAATAATCCCAATTAAATTGCCCTCAGCCTTTGTGCACACAAATGACTTTGAAATCACTAATTTTTCTAAGCATCTTGCTACGCTGAGGAACACTGCGATGCGTTTCCACAACATTTTTTCCAATGCCGCTTCAGGTCTCTTTTATACGTGAAACTCCCTTCACACTGAAGGCACGTGAAAGGCCTCTCTCCAGTGTGAATCCTCATGTGAGTCTGAAGGTTTCCATTGAGTGTGAAGCTCTTCCCACATTGAGGACAAGTGAACGGCTTCTCTCCGGTGTGAATCCTCAAGTGAGTCTGCAGGTTTCCTTTAAGTGTGAACCCCTTCCCACACTGATAGCACATGAAAGGCTTCTCACCAGTGTGACTTATTACATGATTCTCAAGCTGTTTAATGTCTTTATATCTCACCCCACACTGATGACACTTAAAACAGGTCTTTTTTGAGTGAAGCCTCATGTGCAGTTTAAGGGTTACCTTGTGTCCCAAACTCTTTCCACACTGATCACACGTGAAAGGCTTCTCTCCAGTGTGACTGTTCAAGTGATACCTTAGGTTCAGATCTGTCGTGAAACTATTCCCACAGAGTCTGCAGGGGAAGGGCTTCTCTCCATTGTGAAGTCTAAGGTGCCTGTTAAAGCTTCCTGTTTGAGTAAAACCTTTTCCACACTGAGGGCAGGTGTAAGGCTTCTCTCCCTTATGAACTCTCGTGTGGGTTTTCAGGTTTCCTTTTTTCTTGAAACTCCTTCCACACAGCTGGCAGGTGAAGTTAGTTTGGGGTTTTTTAGCTCTTTTTTGAGAGGAATTTGTTTTAGCCTTTGAACAACTAAACAAGTTTTCTCCAGTTGTGAAATCATACTGGTCGTTCTCCTCCGTTTCATTCAGTACTCCACTCTCCTCTTTCAGCGCTTGCAGGTCTAAGGTGAATATAGACAAGTTAACAATGGCACCAAACAGACACCAAACATGTAGGCATGTGTGCAGATTCATGTAGCCACAATGCAACTGAAAGACTTGTAACCTGTAACCTCAGAACCTCTTCACAATATTGTTTACTCTTTACTTTTAGGCACACTTCCCAGTTATCAAAACCACTATCTAAAACCCACAGTTTGACCAATCAGTAAAACCTGCAATTTAACTCTAAAATATTATATATATATATATAAAAAACCATTGGCATCTCAACTATGTTCAGTTTTGCAGAGAAACTGTATTTGAGAACAATATCAGTCAGGATGTAAGCCACATTGTTTATGTATATTAACCCTTGTGCATCAATTTTAAAAAGTTACACATAGGTAAAAAGAGGACAAAAATGTCCATGTCAAAAAACTGTCATAAAAATGTGACGCTTTGGAGCACAGACTTAAGTTTGGTATCATTTTAAAGAAGACCCTTTGCAGATTATTGCTGAAGTAAAAAAATAATAAGTAAATCCAAAAAAAGTTATGTAGGTATAAGTTTATGAAAATTATTTATAAAAAAATATTTTAATTAAAATATATATTTTTTAAATCAGGTTGAACTCAAAACTACAATAAAATCAAAGCCATAAATCTAAATAGGTTGTGTTCCAAATTTGAGGATGATATCTCAAAAAATGAGCTTTCGGTAATAGTTTGTTTGGGCGTAGTAACATATTTTCCCCATTGGGTCCCAGCAAAACCCCAATGAGGCTCACAGTGATTGGATTTGAATTTCCAGTTTTTCTCTCTCAATATTACAAACACACATATGCGCACACACACACACACACATATTTTTTTATAACACACATACTAACCACACTCTGACATCCATACCAACACACCCACACAAATATTGTTGCATAATTTATCCATTTGGCTCTATAGTATGCCGAAGCAGAAAACAGGAATAAAGCGATATTTGTTTTATTGGCCAAACTTAAAAAAAATGACACCATCTGATAAAAAATTGTAAAAAATACAATTTTGAAGCCTTGCCATCAGAATGAAAGCCTCTTCACAAAGATTGCATAATTTTATAGTTAACTGAACTGGGGATTAAAAATGGCAGTTTTAATGGGTTTCAATGGGGACATTTTTGGTGCTGAGATGGAGTATTTTTTGCACCTAATGCAAAAAATATATATATATTTTTTTTTAAGAAAATGACGGTGAAATAGTAAAATTCCAATAAAAATACACACCTGTGGCAAGATTTTTGCAGTTAGCTTTAACACAGGCAAAGTGCTCAAAAAAAACAAAACTCAAAAGGACAAAAATGTCCACAAGGATGCACAAGGGAAATAAACAAACTGCTTTCGGCATCTAGTCATTAGATCTTTCGTCAACACAGACTATGACATTCTCTTGGATACATGTATAATTATGTTGGCTTTTGTGGATATCCATCACATCTAGCTTACTGCTACTAGAGTAAATGAAGAGTCTTCTTATCAAACACAAGGAAAGTGTGGTGTGCCACAGGGCTCAGTATTAGGTTCTCTGCTTTTCTCCTCATATGCTTCCCAAAGGAGCCAATGTCATTATATTTCACTGTTATGTCAATAATACTCAGTTTTAAATATATAGGAAAGGAATAATTCAAAACTTTGTGCTTTTTTTAAATAAAAAAAACTAACAGAAAATGCTTTCTGCTGTGTCAATCTCCGTGTGCGCGACACTAAAATGAACTGAAACTCATATGCTTGCCTCACAGACATGAGAAATATCTATAGAAAGCCTGAAACTTTTAGAAGCTTATGCATGAAATTGAGCATGGAATAGGTTATAGATTATGCCAAATATATACTGTATATTAAAGGCATATTATGGATTAGTATACGTGCCAGCAAATGTATATTTAAGTAATTAAATTAAACATGCGATTAGTTGACTGATGGCTCAAATGAATGGTCACTAGTCGATAATTGTATGTAATGCTATTTTTTTAATCATTGGTCGAGTGACCAATCACACATTTACAATCATTTAAAGAACAATAGCTCTTAGCACATTATTTTATTGTATGTCCTGACAATGATTAATCATTATTTTTAATTAAATTAATATATAGGACACATTTATACTACTGTTTCTTTGCATTTATTTTAGGTTTATTGTCAGTACTGGGGCTCACAGTGTTTCTCCGCCACTAAAAAAAGACCCTTTTTGACCCTGTTAGGACACTCATTCTTCAAAACTATCAATAATTTCTGTAGAGCTGGATATTTTAATAAGGATAAAATGAGTTCAGCTTTGAGAATGAAACTAACCTGTTTGCTCCTCAGGATCTTCTTTTTTTACTCTGAATGTTTCTTCAATCTTCATGTCTTCAGTCTCCTCTTTAATAAACACCATCTTTGTTTGTTCCTCGGTTTCTTCATGTTTTACTCTAATAGGCCTTTTTCACGGAAGTTAGAACGCACATCCGGTTCGGCGTTTGTTGTGTAAAGACACTTCCGGTCGTAATAACAATGGCTGAAGCTACATCGACCTGTCATTGTAGTGTCCCTCACTGCAAAAGTAATAAGCAGCGGCAACCATATTTCAGTTTTCATGGTTTTCCCAGCAATAATTCTCTGAGAAAAAAGTGGATACATGCTATAAAACGAGTAGAAGGACCGAAGTTTACGATCCTTAGAGGCAGCACATTTGTTTGTAGCCGACACTTCAGTGACGATGATTTCACTGCCGCTACTGGTCGCAAGCGCCTCAGAAAAGGGGCGGTCCCGTCCCGCTTTATGTGGAACAGCTGGGGAGAAACTTCACGTGAGTCTGTTTACGAACGTGTAAGAGTTCAAACCATACTATCCGACGATCCCCAAGACGATGATGAAGTAGTTACTGAAGTGGCAGCTAAAGCAGATCATGACTATGCAGTCACTCCTCCTCCAGGTATGTTTATGCATTTCTGAAAACAAATTATGATGCAACTTTCCCGTTATAGTATATTAAATATATAATTGAAGCCTTTATTACATGTATGTTCTTTCACTTTCAAGTTATAATAATAATATCAAGAATAATACCATTTTATTAAATGTTGACAAAAATTACTGTTCCATGAAGATATCAGCATACTTTTTTCTTATATTAATGCTGCCACAACTAAGCAGTAATACAGTTAAGATAAAGTCTTAAAATGACTATTACAATAAACATTTGTTTTGAATCCTAATAAAAGCCAGAAAATTATATATACGAATTTGTAAATCAGGCAGGTTGTATTACTGCACAACACCTTTGAGATATGGACACAGGGTCTGAGTGTGCAAAGATCTAATTTTGGGTGTAATATGTAGCTATAATAATATTTTTTACATAAGTAATTAATAATGGCTTGCCACTGTAATAAACGTTTTTGTGTGTGTGTAAATCTAGGTGCTCAGGATGCAGCAGCTGCACGAATAAAGGATTTGGAAGCGGAAGTCAGAAGGCTAGAAAGTGAGATTATGCAGCTGAGAATAGGTCACTCTCTGTCCCAGTTTCAGAGATTCTGTGCTTCAGATGAAGACATACGTTTCTACACCAGATTTCCATCTGAAGAGGTCTTCCAAGCATTCTGGAAGGCGATTGAGCCCTCAGCATCCATGTTAGTTTACTGGTCTAAGGCCCAGAAGAAAGGACAGGCAACTTCTGTGGAAGCTTCTCACAGTCATCACCGCAGCTTGCCACTGATCGATGAGTTTTTTTTGTACTCCTGTCGTGTTGCTGCAGGACTGAAGGAGAAAGTGTTGGCTGACATTTTCAAAGTTAGTGTCTCCACTGTTAGCCGCATCATAATAACTTGGGCTAGCTATCTTTATCTTGTCCTGGGATCACTGCCCATATGGATGAGCAGAGAGCAAATGAATGCCACCATGCCAGAAAAATTCAGGCAGTTTTGTCCAGAGGTGAGGGTCATCATTGACTGCACAGAAATACGATGCCAGAATCCATCTTCACTCACACTCCAGTCTGAGGTGTTCTCCTCATATAAAAACACCACTACCTTCAAGGGGTTAATCGGTATTGCTCCTTGCGGAGCAGTTACTTTTGTTTCCAGCCTGTACACAGGTTCCATCTCCGATCAAGAGTTGACGAAACAGTCAGGGATTCTTGACTTGCTGGAGCCTGGTGATGCTTGTATGGCTGACAAAGGTTTCACCATTGAGAAGATGCTGGCAGAACGGGGGGCCAAACTCATCATACCACCTTTTAAAACAGCAGCTCAGCTCAGCAAAGAAAATGCGGAGAGAACACAAGCCATAGCTCGTCTTCGAATTCTTGTTGAGAGAGCCATCAGAAGAGTGAAGGAGTTTCACATCTGGGACACCACTGTACCTTTAACCCTGTCTGGAACAGTTAACCAGCTGTGGACTAACTGCTGCTTAATGAGTAATTTTCAGTGGCCACTTGATGTTAAAGGTCACAAAGGGGTATGTACATCTTAGCTTTTTTTATTTTAAAGGGATAGTTCTTTAAAATACAAATTCTATCATCATATACTCACCCTCAAGTTGTTTCAAACCTTTATGAACTTTCTTCTGCTGAACACAAGGGAAAATATTTTGAAGAATGTCAGTAATCAAACAGTCAACTAGTCCTATTGACTTCCATAGTATATTTTGTTCTTTCTATGTAAGTCAATGGGAAAGTGAACTATCCCATAAAGAGTGACTTACGTAATAAAATGTTACACCTTGTATTATATTTTTTCACATTGTATAGTTTAATAGATGATTATTATCATCAGCTGTGCATTGTTGAAATAAAGCAGCAATTGTATTTTCATAAAACATTTAGTTTTAATCATATCTCAGTGTTAAAACATACATTTATACAAATATAAAATATTGAAATCATCACAATTACAGACATAAATAAAAATAATTTACAAAAAATTCCAGACTATCTTTTTTTTTTACAGGATTAGTAGTATACAGTGCAAATAGGCCTATTACATACCCCCCTTAAGAAATTCATCCATGTAAGCACCAAAGTAGTAAAGGTCTAGATTTTCTCGCATCTGAGCTATCATGACATTATCCCTCCACACTCTTTGAACGGTCATGTCCTCTTCAGTGTCAGTGATGAAGTCACACCAACTGAGTCCAGTTACAGCCAGCTGACCTTGAACCTGCCAGTAATATTTATGAGATTTTTTCAGGGTTGCCTGTCCATTCACAATTTTTATATGCCCAACCTCAGAAACTGTAGGAACATCTGGGCATTTCACTTCAGCAAGCCCGAAACAGGGATCTGCATTAGGGTCATAAACTTTGGCATCAGGACTGCCACCAAGGTAGGACGCATCTGGGTGCACAACGAAACCACAAGGTGAGACATTCACATTAAACAGTTCAGAGTAACGTTCCAGCACCTCGGGTTCCCTGTCAAGGCCTCTTTTCATTGCCCTAGTTTGCTTTACACCCCTGAGTATCCGCCTTGCCAGTGCCTGGCCAGATGTCTCCCCTCGCACATGAGAAACCTCATAAAATCGGCTCGCAGTCACTCTAGGCTTGCGCATGCTTTTCCACAGTGGACACTCGGATTGTTCCTGAGTACGCTCCTCTATTATAACTGCCAACTCTTGTGTTACACTTAGGCTCTCCAAATGGAATAACTGGTGGCAGTTTGGCACGAAGTGCAAGCTCCTCAGAAATTTAGAACCATTAATAGGGAGTTTAGGGTACACAGGAGCATCTGGATGTTTAATGTAGTTCTTGGTCACAACAGGACGGCACTGGTAGGAGAGCACTGAACCTCGAGGCACAGGACCAAATCTGGAGTCCACCAAAACCAGTTCTGATAAACCAGTAAGGACGCAGGAAATCAAAGGTTGTGGAGTGAGTCCTTTGACAGCTTCTCCAATAGCCAATACTGCTGGGTCAGGGAAGTGACCTAAAACAAATTATACGTTTAGGAAACTTTATCACATGGGTATTAAATTTTTTATGTGCTGTTATACCATGATCTGTCTGAATAGTTGATTCTTATTGGCTGGAAGTGTGCAGTAAAACAGTTTAATCCACAGGTAGTTCCAGTCAGTTAAATCATTGTTCTATATTAATGTGCTACTTTCAATAAACCAGAGATAGGAGATCTCTATCACACCAAATTTAATTACTAAAAGTCTTTCTCAATTAAAATACATACTATAATTAATGTAAAAAAACTGTGAACCTCCATGTTATATATTAAAATAGTTTTATGCACAGCTTGATTATTTCTTATGTAATCTAAAATATACATATTTATTGAATGAAAAGTTTCTTTGTTACCAGTGTATGCTCTGTAGAGTGTAGATTTGCATACACTTCTGGAAGACGTCTTTGGCTTTCTGACCACCAACTGATCTGTAGTCTCTGCAGAAATCCCCTGAAACCGAAACGTTATAAGTATATTTTAATTAACTGTCAGTAATTTGCTAAACTAATGTATAGCTAGTTGTAATGTTACCTGTGTTCTTGGTCTATGCCATGTTTGCAGAGTGTCTGTGCATGCTGTAGTTGGTGGTACTGTCTGCATCTGCATCATGCTGAAGTGCGCAGTTTGAAAAAGCATTGCAACCAGATGATTGCATAAAGCTTTGCCTGCAGTACATGTGCATGACGAGCTAGTGAACTCAACAGGCACTGTGTCAACATTCAAAGTGATCTAAAGAAAAAGACAAAATCCAATATCAGTATATTTCAATATAGCAAGTTTAATACTAGATTATAGAACATTCATGAGAACATCATGAAAAAATGAATGTATAGGAGAAACCCCCACAAAATAGAAAATTGCAACCGCAGTAAGAAAATAAAAACTTCCCCTTTCACTGTAAGCTTTATAGTTTCACAGACAAGACATTATACAATTCAGTCTCAGACTAAAATGTATGTTTGAGCTGTTTTAACTGAAAGCAAATCTTAAAATAAGCCAGTGTCACTCAGTCTTTTGTCTCAAGATGCACACCAGTAAGGTTTTTCTTTCTAAGGCATATTAATTAAAAGAAGAAAAGCTACTTAAACGTTCTGGTTGAACTAAAGCCTGGCTAAACCCTGTCTGTGAAACCAAGCCTTCATTTCTTATCAAACCTGCAGAGAATGTGGCTCCTCACGCTTCCTCATCGACCTATAACACCTACATCTCACGATAATCTCCCTGTTTCTCACACTCGACGCTGAATATTGCATGACAAAAATAAACAATCACATTAAAGATTATTAAAAGACACATTTTCGGACTATTTTTATCTGTTTAAAATACTCTTCAGTCTATAAGCTGGTAAATAATTTATTCAAGAACTGCTATAAAGGCAAAACAATCTCTATTATTTTAAACTAGCCTATCCTTGTATCTCTGTAAATCCGCTTTGGAACAATCTGCATTGTTAAAAGCGCTATATAAATGAAGATACCTTAACTTGACAATAATGTTATAAAGGTATGTATAGAAATATCACTTTAGCAAACGCATGCGAGTGTATGCTTCGTTCCTTACCTTCGTAATTAAAGATGTAATTTTCGTGGAAGAATTTGTACCCTTTGTTGAGTTTTGAGTGCGGGGCGATTGAATTAAGTTCGACAAGACGAAAAACATCCGCTGAAGTCATTGACGGTATATTTCTCAGGGAAGTTGTGAAGAGAGCGCCTGACTCCATTTCACCGGAAGTGTCTTTACACAACAAACGCTGAACCGGATGTGCGTTCTAACTTCCGTGAAAAAGGCCTATTGTTTCTTCAGTCCTCATGTCTTCACTCTCCACTTTAATAAATGCCATCTTTATAAAAGTATGTTTAGGATGTGAATAATTAGATGAAAGAAAAACAATCTAAACTAAATCTCTGTGTGTGTCTCAATCAGCATGTGTGTTCAGTAGTTCAGTTCTGGAGTCAGTCAGAGTGAGAGTAGACTCTCATTAGACTAAAAGTTATAAAAAGACTCGAAACTAGCACTACAAATGAATAAAATAAAAGAATATACAACATCTCATAATTAGATTAATGTTTGTTTTAAAAATTAAAAGTTAATGATATGCAATTACATCTTAAAAAGAAAAAAATGTTAGTGTTTACTGTTTTTCTCGTTGCATTTAGATTATTTGCACGTTCGAGCGCTTTGAGTCAGTGAATCATTTTGAAAAGTATTTGATTCAATTGACTCGGAGTTTCAAAAAGCTCCGTTTTGCGAAATGAGACGATTTTCTGTTAATGATTTTGTGGATGAGCTTTACTCAAACAAATTAACATGCACTGGTGTTAGATAATGCATCACAACGTCACATTGAATAATAACGCATTACGTTTACAATTCCTGTTAAAACTATGCAATTACCTGAATGGATAGGTTTGTATTAAACACTCTACAAACACTAATCTTCATTCAGCCGAATCACAACAGAAGCAAGAGTGCGGCGCACCCTGATGACGTCAAATCACAACTCCAAAATAAAAGTCCTGTTCTAAAATAACTGTAAAGACATACCATAGGTATGTGCATATTCATACGAATAATAAAACACATGTCAGCAGCATCGAGTTAAATTTTACGTGAAATAGAAAATACATGCTTAGTTATGTGCTGAAAATGACTACCAAAAGAAAGGGTTTGAACCACATCTAATACGTGAGATTTTGTCTAAAAGGCAAAACACTAATGATTTAAACGATTTAGTGCATACACAATTTCTTAACTTATTTTCTTGCTTACTTTTCTATATCAAACCATTTTTTCCCCAGTTTTGTTTGATATGAATCAAATGTATCAAAAACTATTATTAAACTCAAGATAGCTAGCTTTATAATTTTTGACAGAGCCATTTTAGATGATCAGTCTTACCTGGTGTGTGCTTGTTGTTGAAGTGGATTCTTCTTAGAACTGTTCAATCTTACAGTGTTTCTGTCTGTAGCCGGTGATGTGTTTGAAATACGTCTTTTAAAAACACTTTTGTAGTGTTTGCTTTTTGCTTACTTATTAAATGCATTATATAAATAACTTTGGAGTATAAATCGTGGCATGTTTTAGATTATATAACAAAAAAAGGTTATAGTCCCAAAAATATAATGTAGCAAATGATAAAAAAATTTAAATAAATAAATACTGTATTTCCATCAGATATTGTTTCCTCTTTTTCACAGTATCATACACACAAGACTGGGTCAAGTCATCTTCAACTTAATGATAAAATCCTATTTTAATATTGTTTTTACTATCCAAGCTGGACAATGGCATCTCTGTTTTTTTACAGAGCTGCTTTATCGATGAAATGAACTAATTTAATATTTGATGATCTTAACAACTGAATCAACACTGAAGCCTGAAATAAATCATTTTCCTGCTATCACTTTAAAGCTGCATTGAAAGAATCTGTATTGTGTAACGCTATATAAATCAAGGTGACTTGACTTGTATTTTTAAATGTTGAAATGTTGTATTTCTGACTGTTTTTGTTTTAGATCATATTCATAATTTAAGATTTTTCAAGATTATACACTGAAGTATACGTTTAAAGGGACAGTTCACACAAAAATACTTTTTTACTTACTTTTACAGAAACAAAATTCCAGTCTTGAGCAACAAATGTTACAAATATACATTATTAAGTGTTCCATAGATGTGGAGTCTTGTGGACAACTGTACATTAACAAAATATTACATTTCTTTAAAATGAAACAAACCTTACATTAACTGATCTTATGTAATATTGTTAAGGTTTAAGGCTTTGTCAGAGTCTTTGATGCTATCCCACTGAAACACCAATAGCTTTCTATTTGTCAGTCTCTGTTGTATATTAACCTCCATTTGTCATTTAAAAATCCCTTCTGATTTTTGTGCCATTTTGACATTAGGCTGAGTTTGTTTAGGGCTCAAAATGGTCAGATATTTATCTTTACCCCTACAAGCAATGTGAAACAGATTTTCAGATGTTACACAGCTACCTATATTGTGCATGCTAATGTGGAAAGACAATTGCAATTTTTGAATAATAATAATTAACCCTTATAATTGTTTAATTTGTAGACAAATATTGACAGTAATAGTTTTTGCTATGGCACTAGAAAATGTATCAAACAAAAATGACTAAATGGCTTGTGAAAAAAATGAGAATAATAATTAAAAAATAAATTGCCAACCTCATGACTTAAACAGAATCTCAAATATTAGATGTGTTACAAACACTTTCATAAGCAGTTATTTTCAGAACACAATTATGTATTTAAATGTCTTTATTACTCTAAATACTTATGGTAAGTTTTATTAGGACCAGAGCACTGATGGTGAGAGGATCCTATTGTTTTTGGTACGTGTATTATTATTTACATGTGTTTTTCCTTTCTTTTTTTAATGTAATTTTCATGCAATTTTTGCATGTGAACAGGGCTTTTATTATGGTTTGGCGAAGTGACGTCATATGGCTGCGCCGCGCTACTGCAACTGTTGTGATTTGGCTGAAGAAAGGTTATTGTTTTAAACCGTTTATTTAGATGCAAACCATTCAGTTTATTTTTTAGTTTTTGCAAGCGATCAAAAGGCAAATATTTATTACTGAATGTAACATAGTAATGCTTTACACTTGAGTAAAATTATTTAATAATTTATTAAAATACTTTCTTATTTTGCTCCTAATATCGTGAATTAAATGGTAAACACGAATTTGTTCAGTTTAAAATAGTGATGAGAGAAACGGATGTATTTAATATTTGATTGAATTTAACTGATGACACACACTGACGTCATCTGCTGGTTAGAACAGTGTAAATCCAATAAGAACAAAACACCATCTAATCGAGTGATTTAAGTCCATAACTCTCATTCTGACTGACTCTCTCACCAGTGAACTGAACTACTGAACTGATTGAGACACTCAGATTTAGTGTGGGCTTATTATTCTTTTTGTTAATTATTCTCATCTTAAACAGGACAAACACATAGGAAGCGACTGAGATTTACGTGACACACTGTTATAAAGATGGAGTTTATTAAAGAGGAGACTGAAGACGTGAAGATTGAAGAAACATTCAGTGTGAAACAAGAAGAAACTGAGACACAAATGGGTTGGTTAATTTGATCCTTATTAAAATGTCCGGCTCTATAGAAATGAAAGATAATTTTGAAGAATATCACATGAGTGTCCTAAATAAAGTGGGTTTATTTGACATGTGGCGGTCAGACATGAGATCACATGACCAGACCAACACTGGTCTATAATGTTATAGATAAATAATGAAAAAGTTATAGAAAAAGTTATAGATATATAATGTATAAAATGTTTAATTCAATTGCTGTATATTTTTGGATATAATCTACAAAATTGTATGGGTGCATGCAAACACCAATTTTTACGTTTACTTCTACAGCTAATTCTAAAATTGTTTTTACTCCATCTCGTTATGGAAATTTAACAGGGGCGGCGCCATTAAATTTTTAACGCAGGTGCCGAGGGGGTGCTAGATCATTTACAGGAGAATCTGCGCAATTGTGTGTGTGTGTGCATATATATATATATATATATATATATATATATATATATATATATATATATATATACATTAGTGTTGCACGGTGCACCGATAAGCCTACTTCAAAAGTATCACGATACTCAGAAATTAAAAACCTAACGATACCTAGATTTATTAGAATTGATACTTTTATGAATAACCGCACTCCAGTATGTAAGAGATGTATCGGTGTCACGCTTCCAGTCCCTCCCTAATGTGGTCTGTGTTTCTCCTCACACACGCAGCAAAGAAGCGGCAGCTTCATGCACAAGAGATACTGTGGCCGCCGGTCACTACCGGAGTGCCAATCCAAGTCGGGACTTTTCCCGGTGAGCCGCGAGGGCCGGTCTGATATTTATACATTGCAAGTTCTTAGCAAAACTATCCGGCGGCCTGTACACATGCAATCTCTACGACAAGATTGAAGCGCGAGCCGCAAAAGCCTACAACTTTCCCCCAACATAAATTGCATAAATAATTTGCAAGCTGCTAAAATAAAGCATACAAAACATCATCTAAAATGATCTATAGGCTATATGATTTTATACCATGGTCTGGGTGAATACTCGATTCCGATTGGCTGCAGGGTGTCCGTTAAAAAGTGATAGAGGACACCTAGTAAAGTAGTTCTGGTGAAACTGCCTGTTTACCATTCGAAATTAATAAATAAATGCGCTGCCTACAACGGCTGTGAGTTACCATAGCAACAGGCAGTCACATGCTCTATCATCTAACGTTAGATATTATAGCCTAATACAACAATGAGCGACTTCGTGCTATTTCTTTTAACATTTATGGAGAATATGGCAACTTTGACGACTGGTATGCTGCTGAAGAAAGAAAAAAATGTAAATAAAACGGAGAAACGACCCAATGAGATAACACCGAGAGAATTGAATCAGAGGACTAAAAAGATTAAATCAACACGAAAAAAAGATACGAAATGGGCAGTAAATACACTCAGAGACTTTATTGTTCAGAAAGAAATGGACTCCAGCTGCGCGTCAGCCGGTTTACGCCTCGCCGTTGTCCATTAAAACCTGACAATGGACACCTCGTCGGGCATTAACCCTTACATAATCAGAGCATGTGCATGTTTGTCAGTGATTTATATTAGGTCGTTACAGCATTTAAAGAGCACAGACCTAAGGAGGTGCATTTGAAACACCTTGCAACTTTTGCCGTTCACCTTGCAACTTTTGAGGCAAACGCATTAACGGACTCCTTGTCAGACTCCGTAGAGTTAAAATCCGATTCTGAAACGTCAACCGCAGGCTGAGGTAAATTTAAGTAGGCTTCTCATTTTCACAAACTAAATTAGAATTATGAGTTTGCTTACTTGGCAGAAGGACACGCTTCATCTTTCTAAATAATTCTAATACATTGCAATTTACGTGACCTGACGTTGAACGTCGCATGTGTAATAATGAGTAAAATGTTTGTCTTAAATTATTTTATCATGTATTAATTAGAATATAAGAAAACATTGATTTTTCCATTAGTAAAGCCAAAATATAATTGCTTCCAGATATTATTTTTGGGGTTAGGGGTGCTATTAGGGTGCTTTGGTCTTTCTTGGGGTTGCTGAAGCACCTGCTAGCCCCTCCCTAGCGCCGCCTATGAAATTTATTAATTTATACAATGGCTGTCATAAAGTGTTTTCACGACAGTTTTAACAAATACAATGTGCGTACTCATTAGGATGACGTTCTTCTTCTTTTTAGGGCAGTATGACTCAATGGTGTGTGTCTCAGTGATTGTGAAGACATATGATAGAGGAGCCCTGTTTCCAGTAGTCACCAGTGCATTTGGGAGCTCTGCTCCGTTTTTCCGTACAGTACCCAGCATCCTTATTTATTTATTTTTTTTGCAAGAGCTCTTTGCCAAGAGGATATGACGTGAAGAAATTGTCACACGTGACAATGTGCCCCTTCAGGTCCTGTATCATGTCATGCTCCACGCGTTTTCCCAGGTTTTGCTCGCGTTGTGCTCCAGCAGGTTTGCCTGTGTACACCTGCATATTGTGGCAGTAGCTGCTTTTAGCATCACAGGCTGCCCAGATTTTAAGTCTAGAACAGTTTGCTCGGCATATACTGCTTTAATTGGCACCCGCCTCTGAAGCCAATCAAGCACTCTTCCACTGTTACATACAAGTCTGGGTTATACATAATGGGAAGCCTTTCCACCCATTTTTCCCACAGTTCACAGCTTGTCAGCCTCTTTGGGTTCTTGTGGTTTTGTCATCAAAACGTATAACACCTGACAATCTGGTAAAATCTTTCAGAGGCATGGTTCCTCGAAAAATTGCTCTTCCCATCTCCCCATGCTACAGGCTTCGTGTTGCTTGAATGAGAAGACCCATATAAGCTTCTATTTCAGGCCAGTCAACGTTTCTCCACTGATCCCCATAAACTCAATTCCTCTCCATATTTGTCATGCTTACTAAAATGTTCCGGATAGAGCTTGGGAAATACAACTCTAAAGAAGATTTGATGTCTTCGGCTCTTGAAATGGCGTACCTTGTGGGACCAGGTGTTTTCCTCATGATCTCCTCTCCCCGTGCTCTTCCTGGTGTTTGTGGTGGAGGAGAGGAGTCAATAGTATTTCTCCATTTTTTGAATGAAGGATCTCCCTCAGAGCCTTCCTGCACTGAATCATCCTCTGATGGCTGATCCTCGGTCAGTGTCAGCCTCCAAAACTTCCTCTGTGTCTAAAGTGTCATCTGGTTCACTAAATTCTTCATTATCACTTGCCTGATGCAAGTATGCAAGGGTCTCTTGAGCACTATATCTTCTTGCCATTTTTGCTGTAGAATGAACTGTGGACTGAAGCAGGCTGAGGTGTGTGCGAGTGTTTCATTTATTGATTTTATTTTGCATATTCTAAAAAATTGCTGTTGCAGTCTTGCCAGTTTTATTTTGCACTCTTGATGTTTTAGTGTCACCCCTTCATTGCGGTACACTTTTTTTCTGCACAGTGGCTGATCTGTAGTTTGTACCACCAAAAGTTTCTCTGAGTTTCCTATTTTTTTGTATTTACCATTCATTTCCTGTGGTCGGTCATTTTTGACCGGAAGGAAGCTAAGTGTGACTATTTTTTTTTCATATCCGAATCATTTCCGTGATATTTTTCCGAAATGAGCCGAGAGGGGAGGGACTTAGGCTCTCTATGTAGATAGACACAAAAATTTAGGTTGCTGGGCGCAAAGACTAACACAAACACCATCACACAGCTTCTTCAAGGTTGGATTTGGCCAGGCTCTAACTATAAACAGGAGAGATTTCTCAAAACATCAAGAAAATCCGTTCTTTCTTTCAAGGAGAGCTACACTTTAATCTAACACAGTAAAGTCTTTAACTAAGAAATTATCACTTAAACTGGTTCCTATGACCGCTGTGACCTATAGTCGTCAGGGTGAGCTAGAATGTTTTAACATGTTGAGGACCTTTCTCAAACAAAACATCTCTCCATATTTCATTATTCGAAGCCGGGCTAAACGAGCAAGCGTTGTTACTGCATTCCGATATCAAATACAGAAATTAGAGAATACATGAAAGAACATTTCAGTTAACACACTGGTAAAATCAAAGTAAAGTCTCACAAGTCTAGAGAAGTCATTCAACTCATTTGATATTTAGAAGCAAAAATATTGATTAGTTGTTTGATTATAATCACTCATTAGATATACATTGAATCAGCGTTGAATTCCAGAATTGACCCCTTCAGTGCTGATTGAGATGCACCAACAGCCAAGACATTTAGCATCTTTAATATCTCGAACAGTGTGGCCATTGCAAGGGTTTAAATTAATGTCATAAAACTAAAATACGCACAACCTGCACATCCGGGAACTTAACTGTCAATTTTGTCCCCGCCCCCTTTTGGGGGAAACAAACTAGACTCACCATAGACTTCAATACAAAATAACGGCAAAAACCAACGTCCTTACACAGCCGATAGGCGAAAATAACTTAAATAAAACATGTCGAGCAATTATATGTCCACCCTGCCTGCCACAGAGCATGAAAGATACATTTTTTTTATGCCCGTTATCAACTTGCCCAGGCTACCTGCCATCATCATCATAAATTTATAATATATACATTAAGGTTTTTTACTTTAAAAAACTAAATAAATTCGGTAACGCTTCCTTTTACAGTACAGTACTTACAGGGTACTTACAGTGTACTTACCTAGAAAGTACTGGCTAATATAATGTAAGTACATGGAACAGGGGTAGGTTCAGGGTTAGTACTAGTTATTACCCAGTAATTGTAGTTACTAAAATAAGTACATAGTATTTACATGGGTAACTGGACTGTAAAAGGAAGCGTTACCATAAAATCATTCAGGGGCTTACCTGGTGAGTCGATTACTTACAAGCAAATGTCCGGGTAAGACACCTCTGGCCACTGGGTGGGGTTGTTACCCCAATTTGATGCTGGGAGAATAAAGGGACATGTTTTTAAATTAACCAAATTATGTTGTGTATGTATCTTTGTGCGTATAGGTTGTGCGTATAGGAAGAGACTCGGATCTTCTAAGTGCTTTGTCTGGTAAAGATCACATTGGTGTCGTAGGTTTGGTCATGGATACGGCTTCTGTGATTCAGGGTCATAATGCCACAAGCTGGCTGAAGAAAGTGTAGCACATACATCAGACTAATAAACTTAAAGTTAAATGTTTTGATGTATGTTGCTTGGTTAACATATATTTGTCTCTATTTGCCTTAGACCTGATGGCACTGAAAGAGGAGGGTCAAGATCTGAATGAGAAATACCATGATTTCCTAACTGAAAAAACATGCTCAGAGACTGAAAAGACTTCCTCTGAAAAAAGAGCTCAAGACACAGGAACTACAAGTCAGTTCATCTGCGTACAGTGTGGAAAGTCTTTCAAAAAAAAAGGAAACCTTAAAGTCCACATGATAATTCACACTGGAGAGAAGCCTTTCACCTGCCAACAGTGTGGAAAGAGTTTTTATCAACATGGAAACTTCAAAGTCCACATGAGGATTCACACTGGAGAAAAGCCGTTCACATGTAATCAGTGTGGAAAGAGTTTCACACATAAAGGAACGCTTTATGCTCACATGATCGTTCACACTGGAGAGAGTGCGTACACCTGCAAACTGTGTGGAAAAACCTTGAATCGAAAAGGAAATCTTAAGGCTCACATGAGAGTTCACACTGGAGAGAAGCCTTTCTCGTGTGGTCAGTGCGGAAAATGTTTCGCACGGAAAGAAACCCTTACTAAGCACATGAAGCTTCACTTAAGAGCGAACTGTTTTGCATGTCATCAGTGTGGGACGAGGTTTAAAGACCAGAAACATCTTAAACACCATGTAAAAACTCACATCGGACAGAAGCCTTTTATGTGTCATCACTGTGGAATAACTTGCACAAACACAGGAAACCTCAAGATTCACATGAGAGTTCACACCGGAGAGAAACCATACGCCTGTCCTCAGTGTGGGAAGAGCTTCCCGCGAAAAGAAAGTCTGAAGAGTCACGTGAGAGTTCACACCGGAGAGAAACCTTACACCTGTCCTCAGTGTGGGAAGAGCTTCACACATAAAGGAACCCGTTATACCCACATGAGAACACACTCTGAAAAGAGGACTTTTATTTGATACGTGAAATGCAAAGATATCTAAAAAGTAATTTGCAAACTCATTCTAGAAAGAAATTGCAGTGTTATATGTCTTTTACTCTTAATTTCCGAGCATTTGATGTTTTGTATTGATTATCTTTGAATTGATTATGTAATTGTCATGTTTTTTTTACCCTAATTATAAATTGTTAGGTTTGAATTTATTCTGACTTACTCTGAAATTGATGATTTTACTCTTGGCACTGGATCAAGTGTACTTTTTATTATATTTTATTTCATTTTTGGTATGGCTTACGGCCATACCACCTTGAGAACGCCCGAACTCGTCTGATCTCGTAAGCTAAGCAAGGTCGGGCCTGGTTAGTACTTGGATGGGAGACCGCCTGGGAATACCAGGTGCTGAAAGTCCTCCAGAAGAGATCAGGTGTGCTCCTACAGTAGTCACATTCAAATCCAGACTTAAAACACATCTGTTTAGCTATGCATTTACTGAATGAGCACTGTGCCACTGTTCGTCCGACTGTTTTTACTGTACTTCATTTTATTCTTGATTCTAAATTGTTTTAATTATTTACTGTATTTTATTTTATTATTATGATTTTTTTTATTCTAAACTGTTTTAATTATTCTGATTTCTTTTGATTATTTTAATTTCTTCCATGTAAAGCACTTTGAATTGCCACTGTGTATGAAATGTGCTATATAAATAAACTTGCCTTGCCTTGCCTTCATTTATTTTACCAGGAAGTTCCATTGAGATAAAATATCTCTTCTACCAGGGAGTCCTGGTCAAGATAGGCAGCACAAACAAATAGTACAAATACATAACACAACAAAATAAACAAACGAAGGTACCCATATAGGGTAGCTTCGTGCGTCAAATTCGTGCCTACCACGTCTAGTCAAATTCGCGCCTATAGTGCGTCAAATGCGCGCCTACCACGTCTAGTTATACGCTTGAACACTTTGCATTCCATTCGCGCGTCAAGAGCGAAACAAAAACTTTAAAAAAAAAAGTTTGAAACGAAATTTACGCACGTCAAAATCGAAACCCGTTGGCGGCTATCTTTTTTATGTTCATCGAGAGAGTCATCGCTCTGTATTTGCTCTGGAGAGCAGAACAGCGTCGTTCGCGTCAAACGCGTGAATGCACAAAAAGCACTTACTAAATCATTAGCGCTTAACGGGCCAGACGCTCAATTCGCGCACCGCGCTCTATGCCTCATTCGCGCGCAGAAATATTGAACGCGCATAACGCCACTTTGCTTTGACTTACCATTGAAATCACTCGCGCCAGGGCTTTGCACCTCAGGCCTTTAGCAAAGAAACCATACAGCATTTCCACTGTCAAGCCAATAAAACCCCGCCTGTAACACACCTGTTTGGAATAATGTCACACAAACCCATCATTTCACCAACAAATGCAAGTTTTATCAGACATCTAATTAAAAATAAATCACTGTAAACTAGCGAGATCACAAAATATCACAAAAGCGATATTATAAAGCAAAATATCAAAAATGGCAACTATATGCATTTTTGTTTTTACTTAAATCTTTAAAAAAAAAATTTATAGATAATAGGACCAGAGTAGTGTAGGAAACTTTTCTTTCCTTGTAGAAAAGTTAGCAACTGAGGAGACCAGGAGACAATGGACGTTTTTCCAAGCAGAAGTTCTTTATTGCTCGTAGCTGCAGTCACGTCAACATCGTCTAACTAAGGGAAAACATTCTCTTACAATTTATACATTTAGAGGGGTGGAGTTTACATTGAGGGGGGAGAAACTGAAACAAAAGCAAATGTAAATGATTCAACAGACACATCAGTTCATCAGCATAGCAGGTTTCTGTGCCTTGAGATGCTAATCTGGAGGAGTTACATTGACAAGGAGACTCTTGAAATGAAGAAGGAACACACCCTACTCTGAGGGCATTACCAATCTAATTGAAACAGCATAACTATTCAAATGTTGATAGTAGCCAGAAACTCTGGTTCCAGAGAGTCATCCCAGAGCCACTAAAGACAAAAGATGGAAGTCACCCTTATAGCTAATTCAGTCAAAAACAGGACTATCGGGAAAGGAGACTCTCGCTGGAGACTCAATAATCATCTACTAAACTTTCAGGTTTCATACACTTGGAGACAAATTTGTATTCCTCCAGTAGCTTTAGCACTCTCTCTCAATACAGTTATATTTTCAGCCAGACCAACAGAGGAACCTTCTGAAAAACCGGAGTTGGTTTATGACCAGGCAAGGATTAACACACGGGCCTACTGGGCACTTGCCCAGAGCACTGGGCCAGCAGGGGGACTACATAAAACTCTTTACATTCGATTATCATGAAAGCAAGTCTCAGAGAACGTTTGACTAGGTACCAATGTTTTATTACACCATAGGTTCATTTTGCGCCGGAGTTCTCCTCTAAATGGGTTCCGGAGGCAGTTTATAACTTTCGGGAAGCTGAGTTTGATCGGGAGATTATTCCATGTTCGCATGCCATTGGATGTGCACTTGCCGCAGCACAGCCTATGAGTGAGCCAGATCCTCAATGTGCTGTGCAGCTGCAAATGCGTTTTGCATCCTTTTCAGTAAATCGAGGAAAAGGAAGGGGTTAAGTGTCTTGCTCAGGGACACATTGGTGTCTCAAAGTGGATTCGAACCTTGGTCTCTCACACCAAAGGCATGTGTCTTATTCACTGCGCCATCACCACCCCAGTGGCTACAGTCACTCCTTGTGTTTGCTGTATAAGAGGTGAGCCAGCGGAAAGCACGATATTTTATGCAAACTTCTAAAATCACTACACAATCATTTGTGTGAAGTGAATTACCGTAAAAAACACTGAATAAAATGAGAGCAAATCAAACATCCGTGTTGCTGTTGGCTCTCTGTGTGTGTCAGAAATCAGAGCTGATCAGGAGTTAATCAACTTAAATACTATATTATACTCATGTTCTACTATTTTGATATGTGTAAATAATTTAAACCTTGTACGATATGATACATAAATGAATGGAATAAGCACAGCCAGTGTTGCCGCTCAATGACTTTGTTGCTAGATTTAGCGACTTTTCAGACCCCTTTAACGGCTTTTTTTAACAACAAAACAAAAAATGACTTGGGACTTTTTGGATAAACCTTAACAACTTTCCAAATATCGCCACTGCCAGAGCAGTGCAATATGCATTGTAATTGTAGTGATTCAAGAACTAGTTTGAGTTTCCTCCACTAACACTTTAGTGGTTTCCTTCAGATCAGTCGACACGGTCACTGTTAGACTAGAGGGGAGAAGGTTACGTGCCAAGTTAAAGCGGTGTCGAGATGTTTTAAATGCATTTTTTAGATGTATTATTGTTCCCGAACCCGTATGACTTTGAACGTTGACCGCGAACATTTTATTTACTGCAGCCGTTGCCATCATTGCCAAGCGCGAACAGTGAAGCGAACGTACAAGCCATGTGTGTAAACCAATGGCGTAAGCCTAAAACATAAACGGAGGTCATCCAAGATGGCGCCGACCTATCCAAGATGGCGCCGACCTATGGCGACGTGGTGTGGCTCTGTGTTTATGTTTGTCTCGTTTTGCTCTGTTATGTTAATAACTCTGTCAGTCTGGTTACATATGACAGACATGAACTATTATGTATTCGGGACACTTTGCAAAACTTCCCGGCCTCCGATTATTGGAGGAATGCTGCTGGAATTATTGACAGTAAATCTAAAGTTCACAGACACAAGCGATCTCCAAGGAAGAGAGGCAAACGAGCGGGAGTTTTGGTTCGACTAAGACAGAAGGTTCATCGCTCTCCGCTCCCCAGCATGGTCCTGTCGAATGTCCGCTCCCTGACTAACAAGCAGGATGAGCTGGCTACCCTAATTCGATCTAAGCGGGACGCTGCTGACTGCTCTGTTATATGCCTGACCGAGACGTGGCTGGATGGTAGCACGCCGGATGAGGGTCTTCTCCTGCCCGGTTTCACTCTTCTTCGAGCTGATCGTTCGCGGCAGGATTCACGAAAGAAGTCAGGTGGGGGTGTCTGTTTTTACATAAACCAAAGCTGGTCCACCAACAATGTCGTCCTCTCGCGACATTGTTCACCTGAGCTGGAATGTTTCATTGTTAAATGAAGACCCTTTTATCTCCCGCGGGAGTTCTCCTCCGTCATTTTCGCCGCTGTTTACATTCCACCTAAGGCGGGAGCCAAAGAGGCTTGCAGGCAGCTGGCGGCTCTCATAACAGAGGTGGAGAATTCTTGCCCGGACTCCGTGGTTTTGATTTTAGGCGATTTCAATCACGTGGACTTAAAGAGATCACTACCCAAGTTCAAACAGCAGATTCATACTGCTACCAGGGGTGAAAAGACATTAGATAAATGCTACTGTGTGATTGCAAATGCATATCATTCGATTACTTGGCCCCCTTTGGGTCGGTCTGACCATAACACTATCTTCCTCATCCCTCGATATCGTCAGAGACTGAAATCTATTAAGCCGACAAAAAAAGTGATCAAACAATGGTCTATACAAGCACAAAACGAACTGAAAGAATGCCTTCATACTACTGACTGGTCTGTCTTTAGGGATGAGTTCACTACCCTGGACGAATACTGTGATGCTGTTACTTCATATATTCACTTTGCTGAAAATCTATGTTTTCCTTCTAAAACTGTGACTGTTTATAGCAATAACAAGCCATGGTTTAGTAAGAATATTAGAATGTTGTATCTGGAGAGGAAAAGTGCTTTCCAGAGCGGAGATAGCTATCAGTATTCTTTGGCTAAATATGCATTTGAAAGGGCTGTTAGAAAAGCTAAAGCTGACTATAAGGCCAAGCTTGAAGCTAAGCTTGGTGTCCATGACAACAGGGGTGTTTGGCAAAGCCTTCAACAGATTACTAATTATAAAAACAAATACACAGTTTATGACGATGACCCTTTACTACCTAATAAATTAAATGAATTTTACTGTAGATTTGAGAGTAATTCTGAATGTGCAGTCAGCTCTAATTTCCTCAATGACACAGGCCCTCTTGAACCACCTTTACTGATAGAAGAAACAGAGGTCAGATCATTGTTAAGGAAACAAAATTGTAGGAAGGCATCAGGCCCTGACCAGGTTTCTGCTGCCACTATTAAATGGTGTGCCGATGAGTTGTCTTATGTTTTCACTGACATTTTTAATTGGTCTCTTAGATTATGTAAAGTTCCAGCATGTTTCAAATCAGCTGTAATCATTCCGGTGCCCAAGAAGTCGAATGTGAATTGTTTGAATGACTACAGACCAGTGGCCCTAACCTCTGTTATCATGAAAGTTTTCGAGCGATTAGTAGCCAATCACCTCTCAGCAATGACACTTGACCCTCATCAATTTGCGCACAGGGAGAACAGGTCTGTTGAAGATGCAGTTTCTCTTTGTACTCATAATATTCTTCAACATTTGGAGGGGCCAGCTACATATGCACGGGTTTTGTTTATTGATTTTAGTTCTGCTTTTAATAATATTATTCCAATGAGATTGTGTGACAAACTTCTGGGATTGGGGGTCAAGGAGTCCATATGCAAGTGGATTTTTGACTTTTTAACTAATAGATCTCAAGTGGTTAGGGTCAATGGCCTTTTGTCAAAATCAATGACCACCAACATTGGCGCCCCCCAGGGGTGTGTTCTGTCTCCCCTTTTATACTCATTTTATACCAACGACTGTTTATCTCACCATGATTCAGTCAAAATTTTTAAATTTGCAGACGATACCACTGTGGTAGGCCTCATTACTAGTGATGATGAAACGGCCTACAGAACAGAAGTGTTCTTGCTGGTTGAGTGGTGCACAATTAACAACTTGTCCCTTAACATCTCCAAAACCAAGGAGATGGTTGTTGATTTTAGGAGCAAAAATATTAAGTCGCTCCAGCCCCTTGCCATCAAGGACAAAACTGTCGAGAGGGTGGAAAGTTTCAGGTTCCTGGGGACAATTGTATCCTCCAGTCTCAAATGGAACCTCAATGTCAGCCAAATTGTTAAAAAAGCTCAGCAGCGACTTTTCTTTTTGAGACAACTTAGGAAATTTAAAGAGTCCAAGGCTGAAATGATTCAATTTTATAGGGCTGTGATAGAGAGCATTCTAACTTTCTCCATCACTGTAGGTTGGTGGGGCAGCTGCTCGGCAGAGGACAAGTCTGCATTGAATAGGGTAGTTAGCACTGCGTCAAGAATTATTGGGTTGGACCTCCCTAAGATCTGTGATATTTATAACACCCGACTACTAAAAACTGGTCTGAAAATACTCAAGGACCCATTGCACCCTGCTAATTACCTTTTCATCCCTCTACCATCAGGCAGAAGGTTAGAAAGCATAAGATCGAGAACCACTCGTTTTTTTAATAGTACTTACCCGCAAGCTGTGAGGGCTCTCAACTCACAACAACAATCTACTTCTTCTCAGGGTCACTAAACTCACTAGCACTTTGTCTGATTGGTTTTATTCTATTTATTAGCAGCAATCTAAGTAGTTGCTCTTTGTTTAGATTTTTTGCTTTTATTGTATGTTATTTTATGTTGTATTGTCTTGTGTGAGCAATTTCACCAAAATGAATTCCAGGCGATGTGGGTCGTTCTGGCAAAATAAAGACTTGACTTGACTAGACTAAACATTGATGACTCCACGTTTTTTTTTTTTTTAATATACCCAGATAGCAAACTGACATTGAATCAACGTGGAAACATGACATCGAAACAACGTTGATCTGCTCATCGAATTAACGTTGAACCAATGTCAGACGCGTGATTCTTTCAAAACTAACGGAAAATCAACTTAAAATTAACTTGAAATCAACGTTGTTTTAACGTTATGAAAGCTAACCAATTTTCGATTTTCATTTAGCTTTGAAGAATGCCGCGTCTGACGTTGGTTCAACGTTAATTCAAAGAACAAAATCAACGTTGTTTCAATGTCATGAGAGACGTCGTTTCCACGTTGATTCAATGTCAGTTTGCTATCTGGGATAGAACGTAGCCTCCGTTTGTATGTAGGAATGAGCAATTTATATTCACAATACTTACTAAAATATAATGTTAAAATATTATTTTATTGAATTTGTATTAGTGGTTTGAAGAGTAAAAAAAACAAAACGGTCGTTCTTAACGCAAGTTACAACCGGCAAGTCGGTCGGACTAAAGGGAAAAAAAAAAAATGAGTCGGTCTTAAATTGACAGGGTCGGTCGGGTTACAGCAAACAAGAATATTTTTAAGGATGGCCTCTGCTTTGTGATTTTTCACTGCATGAGATAATGGATGTGTGGCATGTGAGCGCGACAACAGTGTCTATTGCGTGAGTTGGCAGCCCTGCAGATGTTGGTGTGTAATATCAGCTTGCTCACTCCTTGCTCAACCTCAACCCAAGACATTTCAAATAAAAATGCAGATCTTTCTTCATACGAAGGGATTAGGCAGGAGAAAATAACTTTTATCAAACTCATTGGCTGCATTTACACTGCAGGTCTTGATTCCCAAATTCGATTTTCTGACTTTATCCGATTTTTTTGACGACTCGCTTACATCATCTTTTAAAAGTGACCTGTATCCGATTTTTGCATTTGCACTATACAGAGCTTAAACTACTAAATGTAGATGTTCTGACCAAAAAAGGAAGTAAAAAAGCATGAAATGCAATAAATGCAGATGCGAATAAAATCATACAGTGTTTTGCTTTCCACAATATTTTGAGAAATCAGCAAAAAAAGTCAGCAAAACATTGGTCTTATACGGCAGAGAAAAAAGATGAGAGCACAAATCCCCATATCGCGTGAAATGTCTTTAAGGATTTATTTCTGTAACAACCCTGCATTTTTGCCTGCACTGTCTCTTCGCCCCAAACACTCAAAAGACATGAAACCTTTGCATTGCTTCTCTGTGTGCATCCTTCATCCACCTAAAGAAGTCTTGTGATCTCAAGTTGGTGGTGTCCATCTGAGTTGACGTAATTTTTTTAATGACGTACGACTCACGTTTACTGGGGAATATCCATAAAACGGGAGAACCAAAACAGAAATAAGAACTCAGATATAAATTAATAAAACCAAGATCATAATTTATATGCACTATCAATAAATGGGAACGCAAGTTGAAAATATTGAAATAGTTTGTGAAAAATAATAATAATATGTAGGATGGATTATTAATGAAATGCCCCATTTGCACTGCATGGTTCAAGTGACCAAAATTCGATTTTTCCTCTCATGTGGCACAGATCGGATATGACCAGTGAATGAGTAAGCAGGAAAAAGCGCATGGATTCCAATTTTCTCAAATCAGATATGAATCGGATCCGTACATTTGCGTGTGCCTTGTAAGCAGACGGTTACTCTTAGCTGTATTGCTCTTATTTTGTTTTATTTTTATAATGCATGTTATATTTTGTTTTATTTTATAATGCATTTCATTTTAATAATGTTCTTCTGTACACTTTGGTTTGTTGTAAATGTGCTATATAAGTAAAATTGAACTTGATTATCAATCAAAGTAATGTTTCATTGTTTCGTACTGTAGTACTGCGCTGTTTTTGTCTGTCACCACGAAATGCCATTTTCTTCTGAATGTGATATTTCCTGTTCAGTTTTGGGGGCATAAATACATTTGCTTGTATTTGTATTGTATTACAATCTGCCCATCGGCTTGCCTTACTCGGCTTTGTTTAAGCACTACCATCTGGACCACCATCGATATTTGGGTGGAGATGGCGTGGACGTTGACATCCCCACTGACTTCGAGGGCCGGATCTGGATAATGTTGGATAATATGGATAATGTTCCAGCCGCTGTTTTACGCCGTTCGTCCTCTTTACATCAACCCCAAACCCATCAGTCACCTCGAGATCATGAAGAGATCATCATCACAATGACCATACAGCTCGCGTTCACCGCCCTCCTCTACTGGTTCTGTGGTGCCAAGCCCTTGGTCTACATGATGATGGACTCTTTGTTAGGAAAGGTTCTCCATCCCATCTCAGAACACTTCATCGCAGGGCATTACATGTTCCTCAAAGGCCATGAGACGAGACCTACTCATTCTACGGATCCTTCAACCTGCTGACGTTCAACGTCTGGTACCACAACGAGCACCATGACTTCCCTAACATTCCAGGATGCCGACTACCTTGCATCTCCAAGTTCCTCTAGTTTCAGCTGACCGTTGGGGGCTGTCATTGTGGCATTCACAGGAGCCTGTATTACACCGATCCGAGTACTGATCCTTCTTTTTTCTGTCTATCTTTCTTGTACCACTTCATAATATCCCTTAAATTTTTTTGCTTTTTGTACACAGAACTCCACTCTCAATGCTGTGGATGAATTTAATCATGGACACCTATGAAGAGATTCAACCAGGCGCTCAGGTGAAGTATATCCGTGAGAGGTGCTCTTGGGATAGGGGAAGGATCCACTGAAACAACATCCAGGTCCCAGGAACTCAATAAATGGATGAGGAGAAGGCGAAGGTTAAAAAGCCTTTATTGAAACTGGCTTGTTTCATAATAAAAAGTTACAAGCCAACATGTTTCGACCCACAAATGGTCTTCTTCAGAGCTAAATGAAGTTTTATGTAACAAGGTTCGGGAGGAGCATGTTCAGGTAATCATCCAATCAGCGTAAGGAAAGCCAATATAAATAAAGCCTTCCCTTACCTCCTGTCTCATGACTAATTTCTCAGCATTTGACTCCGCCTCCGTGCAGTCATGTCCGAGCTCTTCCCCTCCAACGATAATTCTTTCATCACGGAATCATCTCCACTGCAAAACGCAGATCCAGCGACTCTTCTTTCTCCAGCAGCCAATGACAACATTGAGCCTCCATCCCAATCCAGGGGACATCGGCTCTCTAGATACTCTCCGCACACTCCAAGACGCCGAAGACTTCCCTCACCACCGCCAGTGAGGAATTCTTCATCATCATCATCATTATCATCGTCTTCTGCACCTTCCTATCTTCCATCTACTCCAAACATACCTCCCATAGGGAAGTGGACAGTTAAGGGGCTAAGACGAGGTCTAATTAATTCTGATGCAAATTTCTCCCGCAGGATGAAAAAAGCAGAATTATATAATTTATATGTTACCTTACAATCTTCTCAACCTTCTGTTTCAGCTCCCATGCCTTCGGCTAGAACAAGCAAGGCTCGCCGGACCCCAATCGCTCGTCCCGCAGTACCTCCTTCCGCACTTGCAGCTCCAGGCCCCGCCCCCGCGACACGGCGTCACAGACCTTCCATTAGCCTGGGCCACGCCCCGAATCCTGTCACGGAAAGGCGCCAACCTCCTCAAGGCCAACTCCCCTCCTCAGCCACTCCCACCGTGGTACCTCACACTCTAGATCCCGGCAGTTCCACTTTCTTACTGGATCCTCAAACGTTTTTCTTCCCCTCTACTTCTTTCAGTTTTCCTCCTTCTCAAGCGCCAGATGCTCACCCTAACGTGAGGATGCCTCCGTTAGCCAGTCAATCACCGGCGCATTTCCTTCCGCTCCCCTTCCCACACTATGCTCTCCCCATTCCTCCTCCTCCATCTAACCCGGGGGCCGATCTCTGCGTGAGGATGCCTCCGCAAACGGCCGCAGCCCCGACTTTTCACCCCTTTAACCCTCTTCAAGCGCGTTCTCCTTTCTCTCTCTTCTCAGCCACTCCTCAACCAGCCCATCCGAATGCAGTGGCTACGGAACCTCCTCCAGTGACGAACAACATCCCAAATCCCAAATCCTCGCAGGTGCAGATGTAGATCTGGGTTCTCTCCTGTCCTTGTTTCCCCTGGCAGAGTCCAATCGCCAAGTAGGCTGCGGCGACATTTCAGTCACTCTAAAAAATAATTCACAGGTTACTTCACGTACTGTACATTGTCACTAGCCGAATTCTGTATAGCCTTCAGCTGCTATACGGAAATCATATGCTCGTCTTTTCCCCATAGACGGCGTGAGCTGAATGACTATCCGTCTATAATAGCGGAGCTTGCGCTGTCTTACGGGGGTAGTCATTTTTACACGTACCACAAGCTGTTTTCCGCAAAATGCGCCGTCCGCGTTTCCCAATGGAATCAGCGTCCCTATTGGGGAGCGTTGGACACCGATCTCCATAACCGAGTCTTCCTAGGGTGCAGAAATATCTCCTGCGCAATCTGCAGATCCACAATCAATGCCACCACGGCATGCCCCCAAATAAATCCTTTGATCCCTCCCTGCCCAGAACGCCATAAAGTCTACAAGCTACGTTCCGCGTCACGCAAGAGAGGATTCTTCAGTCAGAGCACCATACTCGGCACCCGACAGACAAGTTTGCAGAAACTTCAACGAAGGGAGATGCCCAAGACAACGATGTCGTTTTCTCCACGTCTGTGATTTCTGCGGTGGTGCCCACGCCCGGGTGATATTCCCAGTCAAAAAATCTGTAAATAAAAAGCGGAAAAAAGCGGTTAATAATCGACCTTTCAGCCCCACATAATTCTCCATATCCGAGCATTAATAGTCTCATCCCTATCGAAGAATATTATCTTAACTATCATGACATCGAACAAGCCATAACCATGATTAGAATAGCCGGACAAGGAGCATGGCTTGCAAAAGTAGACATCTCCTCTGCTTTTAAAGTAATGCCAATCCACCCCGATTCATGGCACTTATTTGGCGTAAACTGGCAGAACAAGTATTATTTCACCGTGCGCTTAACTTTCGGCTGCAAAAACAGCTCAAAAATCTTTGACACGCTCTCTCTGAAGCCATCTGTTGGATCCTTTCCAATAATTAATCAATTCCTCATCTTCTCCATCTGCTCAATGATTTCCTAATAATTTCACCTCACGATACCCTCCCCGAGGGTCACCTCCTCATAGTGAAAAAAGTTTTCGCCGATCTAGGGATTCCTTTAGCCCAAGAGAAAACATCGGGTCCAACTACATCCATCGAGTTCTTAGGAATTAATCTGGACTCAGTAAAATTCCAGGCCTCGCTGCCTAAGGAAAAAATCGATCGCATCATTTTAATCGCATCCAACTTTACAGACAGCACAGACTGTTCAAAACGCACACTTCTCTCGCTGCTGGGCCACCTAAATTATGCGATGTGCATTATTCCACAGGGCCGCCCCTTTATCGCGCATCTCCTAGCTCTCTCTTCATCTGTTCACGCGCTGGAAGATCGGATCATCCTTTCCGACGAGTCAAAAAACGAGCTAAAACTGTGGATTAATTTCTTCAACCAGTGGAATGGCTTAACTTTCTTCTACGCCGACTTTATCTCTCTCCCCCTCGACATTAAACTGTTCACAGACGCAGCTCCCTCGATTGGCTTCGGCGGCTACTACCAAGGACACTGGTTCGCGTCTCCCTGGCCCCCTCAGCTCCTAGACACACCCCAGGCTTCAGCCTCCTCTGCTCTTTTCGAGCTTTACCCGATCGTCGTCGCAGCTTCCCTATGGGGGAAAGAATGGTCAACCAAAAGCATCCAAATCTATTGCGACAACGAAGCAACCGTGCACTGTATTAATAAAGGTCGTTCTCGCTCACCCGTGCTCATGCCACTCCTCAGACGCCTTATATGGATCTCCGCTTGCGACCAGTTCTTAATAACTCCAATACACGTTCCAGGGGTTCAAAATCAAATCGCTGATTCTCTCTCCCGTTTCTCTTTTCAGAAATTCAGGATGCTGGCACCAGAAGCAGACCCCACTCCAACTCCAGTACCTCCTTATTTTCAGCTGATCTTCCCATAAACCATCCGCTAAAATCCCTCCTGGATACGTCCATCGAATCCATCCTCCAAGCCATTTCTCCAAGAACCCTGCAAACTTATTACACCGCATGGAAATCGTTCAAATCATTCCACCTCTCCCACAACCTGTCGTTTCCCGAATTTTCTCTTTTAACAGTTACTTCATTCATATCTCACCTTCACAGCGTTAAAGGTCTCCAAGCCGGATCCATTAAAAGCTATCTAAGCAGGCATTCAATTCTTCCATAAATTAATCCACAGTAAACCTGCACCTGCAATTAATAACTCCCAAACGTCCCTCCTAGTTAAGGGAATCCAAAGATTCCACCCCACACGCCCAGATACCAGACAACCAATCACAATCGATATACTCACCAGATGCATCTCATCACTCCGTCTTGGATACCACTCCACTAACACCGCCTACACATTAGAAGCCATGTTCATCCTCTCATTCTTCGGTTTTCTCCGCTGTTCCGAACTGACCATCACCTCCATATTTGACCCAAATATCCATCCCACTATTTCAGACCTCCAGATCGTAGATAATGAATCCATTTCATTCTTCATTTAACAAAGCAAAACGGACAGAGACAAAAAAGGTCACTTCGTATATATTTTCAAATTACAAACTCCCATCCAACCATACCATGCGCTTTTTAATTACCTGCAGTACAAACTTTCCACGTCCAAATCCCCACTCACCCACTTTTCACTAACGACTCCAATCATCCAGCTACAAGATTCTGGTTCCAAAAACATCTTAAAGCAGTCCTCACCAAATTCGGCGTCTCAGCAGAGCATTTCTCTAGCCACTCATTCCGCATCGGAGCAGCTACCACAGCCGCTCAAAAAGGTCTCTCCCAGCAACAGATCAAAACCCTAGGTCGCTGGTCATTGAATGCCTACAAAACCTACATCAGGTCCAGCCGTTCTTACCTCAGAAATGCGCACCAAGCCCTAACTAATTAATTTAATTATTATCACCTGCCGCGCCTCACTTCAATTACATTCGTTTACACTATACCTTCCGATTACAGCTGGGCCCGCCGCTTGCACGATCGCTTAATATTCATAGTACATTTTTCAATAACATGCAGACTCCCCCGTTCGCACGCAGAGATGACTCACCCGTTCGAAGGCCGGGCTCTGCCCCCCTTCCAAAACGTTGGTTGAACCCTCCCGTTCGAATCGCAGTGAGAGTCTCCCCGTCTTAGGCGTCGCATGACGTCCGGGCTCGCGTTGCCAGGAGGCTCCCCATTCGTCGGGACGTGAGGGGCCTTTCCCATGCCCCAGCCCCCCTTCGAAGCGCCGGTCGATCCCTCCCGACCGAGTCCAGCGGGCGCTCCCCCCGTCCAACCCGGCGAGGCTTACCCGTCCGATGCCGAGGGCATATAAGTTCCCATCGGATGCCGCAAGAGCCCTCCCGGGTGAACGGTTCAATTCGTCCTCAAATTCACGCTCGCTAATTCTTACGTCAGCGAGCTGTCAGTTTGACTGCAGAATGGGCTTATCCGTCCGATGCCGTGAGCATCCAAGTTCCCGTCGGTCGTTGCGAGAGCCTTCCCAGTCGAACAGGCAAACTCGTTCCTTGGTAAATACATAAACTTCACTTTTTTGGGGGGGTTTAAAAAATTCTACGCTCGCTGTCCTTCATTTATCTGGCATTTTGGGGAGTTCTCTGGGGTCGGGCCGAATTCTGAGCTCAGAGCCCTCCCCTGGACAGCAAGCCAAATACGGGTTATAATATGTAATATGATTTCATTAACATGTAAACTCGTGAAGTAATTTGATCCATTAAGGTCCATTTATCATGGACACGTTTGCCTCACTAGCTCAAGCGACGGAGCCTGCCAATGAGGCTTTAATGTTGCGCAAACCGTATGGCCTCAACAAGCCCCTTATTTTCCACACTATAAATAAATAAATAAATCCATTACATTTATACACTCACCGGCCACTTTATTAGGTACCCCATGCTAGTAACGGGTTGGACCCCCTTTTGCCTTCAGAACTGCCTCAATTCTTCGTGGCATAGATTCAACAAGGTGCTGGAAGCATTCCTCAGGGAGTTTGGTCCATATTGACATGATGGCATCACACAGTTGCACATCCATGATGCGAATCTCCCGTTCCACCACATCCCAAAGATGCTCTATTGGATTGAGATCTGGTGACTGTGGAGGCCATTTGAGTACAGCGAACTCATTGTCATGTTCAAGAAACCAGTCTGAGATGATTCCAGCTTTATGACATGGCGCATTATCCTGCTGAAAGTAGCCATCAGAAGTTGGGTACATTGTGGTCATAAAGGGATGGACATGGTCAGCAACAATACTCAGGTAGGCTGTGGCGTTGCAACGATGCTCAATTGGTACCAAGGGGCCCAAAGAGTGCCAAGAAAATATTCCCCACACCATGACACCACCACCACCAGCCTGAACCGTTGATACAAGGCAGGATGGATCCATGCTTTCATGTTGTAGACGCCAAATTCTGACCCTACCATCCGAATGTCGCAGCAGAAATCGAGACTCATCAGACCAGGCAACGTTTTTCCAATCTTCTATTGTCCAATTTCGATGAGCTTGTGCAAATTGTAGCCTCAGTTTCCTGTTCTTAGCTGAAAGGAGTGGCACCCGGTGTGGTCTTCTGCTGCTGTAGCCCATCTGCCTCAAAGTTCGAAGTATACTGTGCGTTCAGAGATGCTCTTCTGCCCACCTTGGTTGTAACGGGTGGTTATTTGAGTCACTGTTGCCCTTCTATCAGCTCGAACCAGTCTGGCCATTCTCCTCTGACCTCTGGCATCAACAAGGCATTTCCGCCCACAGAACTGCCGCTCACTGGATGTTTTTTCTTTTTCGGACCATTCTCTGTAAACCCTAGAGATGGTTGTGCGTGAAAATCCCAGTAGATTAGCAGTTTCTGAAATACTCAGACCAGCCCTTCTGGCACCAACAATCATGCCACGTTCAAAGTCACTCAAATCACCTTTCTCCCCCATACTGATGCTCGGTTTGAACTGCAGGAGATTGTCTTGACCATGTCTACATGCCTAAATGCACTGAGTTGCCGCCATGTGATTGGCTGCTTAGAAATTAAGTGTTAACGAGTAGTTGGACAGGTCTACCTAATAAAGTGGCCGGTATAGCGCTTCTCTCTGCACTCAAAGCGCTTTACATAGAGAGGGGAATCTCCTTAACACTGTAAAATGTAACAAGTTGACTTTACTTAGAAAAAGTGAGGAAACCGATTGCCTTAAATTTTCCAAGTAAAGTATTGTATTATTTTTTAGTTGGCGCAACTTAATAGCATTTGTATAGACAACTTGTTAATAAAGTAGACTTAAGTAAAGTTGACTCAAAATCATTGGTTGTGTTAACTTCTTATTGATTTCACATTACTAGGAAAAAATTAGGAAACCGATTGCCTTAAAATTTTGAAGTAAGCTGAACTAAACAAATTAAGTGAAGACAAAAAGACAAAACTGAACTCAGGTAAAACATTATTTATTACTCAACAATTGTCTTTATGCACTACAGAGTACTAAACAATGTCATTCAGACAATCCTAAATATGAAAAAAAAATTTGGTTAAAGGACAAGTTCGGTTTTTTACAATTAAAGCCCTGTTTTAAGATCGTCCCTGATGAAATAGAATAGTTAAGATTGTTTTTTAGACAAATGCTATTGTCACGAGAATTTTTGGATTCTGTGTTAGCACCCCCCCACCTTTACAATGGTAGCATAGGTGCACTCGAACAATCATTCATAAAAACGCATAAAACTTTAGTTTACAAAGACGTGAAACTCACCGAGTGGTCTGGGGTGTTTACTGATATGCTCACACAAAAATCGCTGCAAAATATGCTTTCCAACAGGTTTTATCCTAGTTTTTGTCCGACTTCATTTTCTTCCTGTTTTTGGTTTAAGTCCACAGTAGTAAATTGTCGAGTTCACGTGCGCGATCATTGGTAACTAGATAACTAAGGATCGCGCACGTGAACTCGACAATCGACTGCTGTGGACTTCAAACGAAAACAGGATGAAAATGGACTTGGACAAAAACTAGGATAAAACCTGTTGGAAAGCATATTTTGCAGCGATTTTTGTGTGAGCATATCAGTGAACACCCTAGACCACTCGGTGAGTTTCACATCTTTGTAAACTAAAGTTTTATGCGTTTTTATGAATGATTGTTCGAGTGCACCTATGCTTTCATTATAAAGGTGTGTGGGGTGCAAACACACAATCCAAAAATTCTCGTGACGGGAGCATTTGTCTAAAAAACTATTTTAACCATTCCATTTCATCAGGGACGATCTTAAAACAGGGCTTTAATTGTAAAATACCGAACTTGTCCTTTAATGGAACTATTTCAATCACAAAAACACATTGTTGTTCTTATTAACCCTAAAGCAACTCAAATGTGCAGTGCAAGTGTTACAATGGAGGCTCCCGCTCTGTCTCCTCTCCGCCACCAGAGGGAGCCTTCACCAGAATACTGATCATTGGCTACAAACTCAAATTCCCATCATGCCGCTTACCTGGGACTGATTGCGTCACACACCTGCACGCCATTAACACACACACATAAAAGCCACGTCCACACACCACACCAGTGCGAAGTCTTGATTTGCCCCGGTGATCATTTCTGAGCGTTTGTATCCTGATTCTGGTTTTCTGGTTTTGGACTTTGGACTGTTTGATTATTCTACGACTGATATCTGCCTGGCCTGAACTTGGACTGTTTATTGACTACGATTATTGCTGCCTGCCCTGATCTTTGCCTGTCTCCTGTTTATCCTGTTGTCTGCTCTGCATTGCCCTGTCTGCCTCGTTTTGACCCTGCCTGTACGACCTTGTTTAATAAAAGCTGCAAATGGATTCCTCTGTGCTTCGTGAATCATTACAGAAGACTTCGCCACTAAACAATCCAGCAGCCGTCATGGAACTCACGTCTGAACTTACCTCCCAAGCTTCTCGTTTGGATTTACATCACCATCAGCTCAGTCACCTGACCACGCTCACTGAACAGCTCGTACAGGGTATGCAGGAGCTTCGCACTGCTGTGGGTATTGTGCCTAACGCACCTGCTACACCCACACCACCACCGAGTGTTCCCACCGAAGCCGTGAGTACAGCAGTAAATCCCCGACTCGCATTTCCTGACAAATTCGACGGTAATCCGACTAAATGCAAGGGATTTCTTTTGCAATGCACACTCTTTGTCGACCAGCAACCGACATTGTACTCCACTCAAGCCAGTCGCATTGCATTTGTTTGTTCCCTGCTCACGGGCAAAGCATTGGAGTGGGCTACGGCAGTCTGGAAACCAGAGGGGTCTTCATTTACCACATTTCAAGAATTCCTTCAACAGTTTCGTCAAGTCTTCGAACACTCTTCTGAGAAAGGGAACGCCGGAGAGCAACTTCTAAATCTCACCCAGGGAAAGAGTACCGCCGCCGAGTATGCACTCACGTTTCGCACTCTCGCTGCACAGACGAACTGGGTCGAAGACACCTTAAAGACGCTGTTCAGGAAGGGACTCTCTATTGAACTTCAATCTGAATTAGCCTGTCGAGATGAAGGAAAGAGCTTGAACGAGTATGTAAGTCTGGCCATTCAAGTCGATAATCTCGTGCGTTCCAGACGCATCACCCGGGCACCTACCCGTCAATCACTCGAGGCAGCTCCCGCTCACGAACCTATGCAGATCGGGTTCACGCACATCACTCCAGAAGAACGGGAACGCAGACTGCAACACCGTCTCTGTATGTACTGTGGTCAATCCGGCCATATGAAGCTCTCCTGTCCAGTCCGACCACCAACTCGCACTCTTGCGGTGAGTTCAGTAACTCAATATCAAAGATCTTCATCCAGTTTCACCCTTCCCATTCGTTTCACCATACAAAACCAATGTATTGAAGCCACAGCCCTCATAGACTCTGGAGCCGCTGGAAATTTCATTTCTCAAACATTCGCCCATCAGATCAAACTCAAACTTAATCCTTGTCATTCTTTTTTGTCAGTGGAGGCGCTAGATGGTCATCCCATTGGAGACGGCAAAATCCAGTTCGAAACGGAGAAGGTTCAAATGCAGATCGGTTCTCTTCATTCTGAGCAGATCAAATTTTACGTCATTCACGCTCCACATCACTCTATCATCCTCGGCCACCCTTGGTTACACACTCACAACCCACACATTTCCTGGAAGGAGGGACAAATCATCCGTTGGAGTGAAGCCTGTAACAACCATTGTTTGTCTAAAGTCAAAAGAGTAACCTGTTCCAAACCAGAACCAGACACCCAAAACCATGAGCTAGGAGAGCTACCGGCAGTCTATTCCGACCTCACAGAAGCCTTCAGTAAAGAAAAAGCTTCTCAACTTCCCGAACATCGTCCAACAGACTGTGCCATTGAGTTAATGCCCGGCGCCACACCCCCTAAAGGCAGAATCTTTCCCCTATCAAAGCCTGAGTCTGAAGCCATGAAAAAGTACATTGAGGAAGAGACAGCCAAAGGGTTCATTCGACCTTCCACCTCACCAGCCGCTGCGGGGTTTTTCTTCGTCAAGAAGAAGGATGGAGGACTCAGGCCTTGCATTGACTATCGCGGGTTAAATGATATCACCGTCAAGTATCGATACCCCTTACCTCTGGTGCCAGCCGCACTGGAGCAGCTGAGACAGGCGCAATACTACACCAAGCTCGATCTGCGCAATGCATATAACTTGATCCGCATTCGAGAGGGGGATGAATGGAAAACAGCCTTCTCCACCACTAGTGGGCACTATGAATATCTGGTCATGCCTTTCGGCTTATCTAACAGTCCTTCCGTCTTTCAGGCCTTTATGAACGATGTGTTTCGTGACATGCTGGACAAATGGGTAATCGTGTACATCGATGACATCCTGATTTACTCAAACTCACTGGAGGAACACATCCAACACGTCAGATCCGTACTTCAACGCTTGATTCAGTTCCAGTTGTATGCCAAGATCGAGAAATGTGAGTTTCATCAAACTAGCGTTTCATTTCTGGGTTACATCATCAGCCAGGAAGGAGTGGCCATGGACGACAAAAAGGTGAAAGGAGTGCTGGATTGGCCATTACCTCAGACAGTCAAAGAATTACAGAGATTCCTGGGATTCGCTAACTTTTATCGAAGATTTATTAGAAACTTCAGTCTCATTGCCGCTCCACTAACAGCTTTAACCAAACGCCATTGCTCTCGAATTGCCTGGAACCCCGAAGCACAGCAGGCTTTTCAGGAGTTAAAAACCCGATTTACTACTGCACCCATCCTACGTCATCCCGATCCAGAGCGTCAGTTCATTGTGGAGGTAGATGCTTCGAACACAGGAGTGGGGGCCATATTATCTCAACGTCAGGGAAACCCAGCCAAAATGTACCCGTGTGCTTTCTTCTCCCGCAAGCTTTCTTCAGCCGAGCGGAATTATGATGTGGGGAATCGCGAACTGCTAGCAATGAAACTGGCTCTAGAGGAATGGCGACACTGGCTGGAGGGAGCTTCAGAACCATTCATCATTCTCACAGATCATAAAAACCTTGAGTATCTCCGATCCGCCAAACGTCTCAACCCTCGTCAAGCAAGATGGGCACTGTTCTTTACACGTTTCAACTTCACTGTCACTTACCGCCCAGGCACCAAGAACGTCAAAGCCGATGCCCTCTCTCGTCAAACAGAAGAAGCAGTCCACAAAGATAACCCCGAGAACATCATCCACGAGAACCTCTTAGTAGCTCCAGTCCAGTGGGACATCATAACCGAAATCCAACAGGCCAATCTTCAGACTCCAACCCCCAGCAATTGTCCAGCCAATCTCCTCTTTGTCCCTGAAGCACTACGATCTCGCCTCATCGATCAAGTCCATTCCACACCAAGCTCCGGTCATCCTGGTATCTCTGCCACAATCCAACTACTGCAGAATCGATTTTGGTGGCCTACTCTCTCATCCGACACCATCAAATATGTTCAGAACTGTATCAATTGTCAAACTTCCAAATCCACCCGTAAACTACCAGCAGGCCTTCTATGTCCCCTTCCAACACCTCAACGACCCTGGTCACACATTGCCGTAGACTTCATCACAGATCTCCCCAATTCTCAAGGACACACGACAATTCTCACCATTGTGGATCGATTCTCCAAAGCCTGCCGTCTCATTCCCCTCACTAAACTTCCCACTGCCTTCGAAACAGCTGAACTACTATGCAACCAAGTTTTCAGATTTTACGGACTACCTGAGGATATAGTATCTGACAGAGGACCTCAGTTTACTTCCAGAGTCTGGTCCGCATTCTTCAAACATTTAAACGTGAACATAAGCCTCACTTCCGGTTATCACCCTCAGTCCAATGGTCAGACCGAACGTCTTAATCAAGATATCATCCGCTTCCTAAGAACATACTGCCAGCAACACCAACAGGATTGGAGCAGATATTTATTCTGGGCTGAGTACGCTCAAAATTCGTTGGTCAAACCTGCTACTGGTATCACCCCCTTCAAATGTATACTGGGTTTTCAGCCTCCTCTCTTCCCATGGTCCGGTGAGCCCACTGAACTCCCATCCGTTACAGAATGGTTACACAAAAGTGAAGAGGTTTGGGATCAAGCACACACTCATCTGAGGCATGCTGTCAGGCGTCAGGAACACCAGGCCAACCGTCGTCGTCGCCCAGCTCCAGAATACCAGAGTGGTCAATGGGTATGGCTATCAACCAGAGACTTACGCCTCAAACTTCCATGTCGCAAACTCAGTCCCAGGTATGTTGGTCCGTTCCAAATTATAAGACAAATATCACCTGTTTCATTCCGTTTAGACCTGCCCGCTAACTATCGTATCTCTCCCACTTTTCATGTTTCTCTGTTAAAACCCGCTGGTGGTCCGAGGGGAGAGACGGAGGAGGGGGCCGCCTCTCAGGGCCCTCCTGCCTTTCTGGTTGACGGCGAGGAGGCCTACAGAGTGCACAAGTTGCTGGATTCCAGACGTCGGGGTAACATGCTCCAATATCTGGTCGATTGGGAGGGGTACGGTCCGGAGGAACAGTCCTGGGTCAATTCAAGGGATATCCTGGACCCCACTCTCACTGAAGAGTTCCATAGGACATACCCGGAGAAACCGGCCCCTCGACCCCGTGGGAGACCCCGACGACAACCGCCTCCTCGCGTCAGGAGCCGCTCGCAGGGGGGGGGGCTCTGTTACAATGGAGGCTCCCGCTCTGTCTCCTCTCCGCCACCAGAGGGAGCCTTCACCAGAATACTGATCATTGGCTACAAACTCAAATTCCCATCATGCCGCTTACCTGGGACTGATTGCGTCACACACCTGCACGCCATTAACACACACACATAAAAGCCACGTCCACACACCACACCAGTGCGAAGTCTTGATTTGCCCCGGTGATCATTTCTGAGCGTTTGTATCCTGATTCTGGTTTTCTGGTTTTGGACTTTGGACTGTTTGATTATTCTACGACTGATATCTGCCTGGCCTGAACTTGGACTGTTTATTGACTACGATTATTGCTGCCTGCCCTGATCTTTGCCTGTCTCCTGTTTATCCTGTTGTCTGCTCTGCATTGCCCTGTCTGCCTCGTTTTGACCCTGCCTGTACGACCTTGTTTAATAAAAGCTGCAAATGGATTCCTCTGTGCTTCGTGAATCATTACAGCAAGTGCAAAAAAAAAAAAAATCTAAATATGACTTATGAATGAATTTGACAATATTTGACCTGAAATGAACAGAACAGTTGACCTTTTATAAGATTCAACATTAGAGTAATATGGGAAAATTTACACTTTAAATAAAAAAAGTTGAAGTGTAAAAAAATATTAAGCAAAAGCATTTAACAATACTTATAACAAGAAAAACATTTTTAAACCAAGGATAACAAGTGACAATTTAGAAGTGTTTTGTCTATGTTAGACATTTTGTGCAACCAAAAACTTAAAGGGATAGTGGAGTCACTAAACTGAAACATGTCATAATTTACTCTCCCACATCTCGTAACAAACCTGTAAGTTTGGATAGTCTTTGAAAAACAAATACAAATCTTTAAAATTAACCAGTTAAGTGTTTATATCCCTCTATTGAAAGTTCAGATAACCCTAACCTATTAAGATTTCTTTTGACTTGTTTTAAGACTAGACCCTTTCTCTTAAGGGTTTGAAACAAGATGAGGGAGTGTAAATAAGGACAGAGTTTGAAATGTAATTTACTTACATGAGCAGCATGTTTTTAAGTGACTGCAGTTTTGGCTTCAGGGATTTGTGTCCCAGAGAAAGAAACACTCTCTGTATAAAATCAAAGGTGTTCTTGAGCTGTTGAGGGTACTCCAAATTGAGCGCGTAGATCAGCCCAAAAAGTAGGCACATGGCATCTGGAAGGTTTTGGAGTTCATCCAAGACAATGGCTCCTTCTAGGACAATTGCCGTGTGTGAAGCCTCTAAATGCAGCGCTTGTGAAGAATCCTGGTTTTCTTCAGGTATCACAGTTATAATCCCAATGGACATCTGGGGTGTGTCGCAATCGCAGTCCTAATAAAAAAAGAACAGAAATATTAAAATTCTGGTTACATTACAAATAGGAAATGTCACAAATGTACGTGTAACTAAAAGTATTAGTTCCCTTGGAAATTAATTTTTGATATGTTTTTGCTTACCTCAAGGGCATCCAAGATGTAGGTGTCTTTGTTTCCGCAGTATTTTCAATTTTGATATTTTTTGGTCAAACCGTTCTTGTCTGTCAGTCATATAATGCAGGTCTATGGTAACGACCTCAAAGAGCATGCACAGAGAAGTCCAAATTAAACATGATTTTAATGACTCGTAAATGTAAGTACACATTGATGGCCTAAGACACGAAACGAGCGGTTTGTGTGAGAAAACCAACAGTATTTATATCGTTTTACCTCTTGTAATCACAGCCACGTCCAACTAATCTGAAGGCGCAGGTGGAATATTTAGAGATCTTCACAGTGAAAGGTAAAACTTCCGAAATCTCAATGTAAACAATGAGTGACATATACACGCGAGAGATCACTTCCGGTGCATGCGCAGACCGAAGCGGCTGTACCTTCAGATCAGTTGGACGTTACTGTGATTACAAGAGGTAAAAAAGATAATACTTTCCGTTTTCTCGCACAAACCGCTTGTTTCATGTCTTAGGCCATCAATGTGTACTTACACTTATGAGTCATTAAATCATGTATAATCTGGACTTCTCTGTGCATGCTCTTTGAAGTGGTGACCATAGACCTCCATTATATGACTGACAGACAAGAACAGTTTGACCTAAAAATATCAAAATTGAAAATACTGAGGAAACAAAGACACCTACATCTTGGATGCCCTTGGGGTAAGCTAAAACATATCAAAATTAATTTCAAAGTGAACTATCCCTTTAAAGAATAAGGACCATCACTTTCTGTTCAACATACAACTAAATTAATAGATAAACATTAATGTTTTGTGTTAAAATAAGACATCAGAAAACAATTCACAGTACAATGATGGAAGAACAAACACAAGAAAATGAACAATTACATTGGAAGAGTTTGTTTCTGGTCTGTTTCTGGGATAGTTTAATGAAGCATAATTGAATGGCTATATGAGTGGGGGATTAGTTTAAAATGAAGTAAAGAGATAATGGTACTTGCCAATATTGTTTGGAAAAAGTCTGAGGTGTCTTCTCCAAAAATGAGGGGAAGTCCACGAAGAACTGCTGTGCGATTAGCAGTGATGTCAGTGCCCTGGAAAACCAAATTAAATTTAAAATTAGTTGGAATAAAATACATTAAAATGAAGTGATCACTGCTCTGAAAAAAAGTTTTATAACATAGATTTACATTTTATTAAATAAAAGTTACAGAATTTAGTTTAAGAAATAAACATAGTCAATCTTACCACAGACTTAATTTGCTTAAGAAATTCAGAAAGTTTTTTTCCAACTGCCCCTTTCTTGGATTCAAAAATTTCCAGAAATCGAGCTGTATGTTGATCAAGTGCTGTGAAAAATTCTTGCTTGAGGTTTTTGCTTGTGATGCGAATAAACTCTGAATTGATCTGTAAACGGAAAAAGAACAATGTTATATCTATTAGGCTTTTGGTTACTATAATTGAAAATTCCATTATTTACTCACTCTCGTAGTATCCCAAATGTACCTCTATTCTTCAGATGAACATAAATGTATATATTTAGAAAAAATGAGCTCATATGGATTAATGGCATGATCACTGTATAGTAAGTACGTGCTTTTAAGAGCTTTCACATTCTTTCATACTTCGAGATGGACTTTTTATAATAATTTTTATCCGAAGAAAGTCATATACATCTGGAATGGCATGAGGGTAAGTAAATGAAGAGACATCTTTATTTTTCGGTGGTGTATTTTAATTGTCACTTACTTGACTTTCTGTGAAGAGTGATGGCCATCTTTGAAGAGTTTCTTTTACTGGAGGCTCGTTCTCAACAATCTCTTTTCTTCTCAAGGAAAATGTGGAATCCATGTGCTGTGATATCAGGGTTGAACTTGGATGACATTTCTTCATTTCCTCCACAAGTTGCAAGCGTTTAGATTCCATGCTGCAGTCATCCTCACCAGCAGGATAATTGGGAAGAAAATTGATTTCAAAGCGTTTAGGCCTTTTAACACTTCTCAAAGGATCTTGGCTTCCCCTTTTCCCTATGTTAACATCTGTGCATCCAGCTCGTCGTAGCTTCGTTCTGTAATTGCCCATTTTAAATTTGAGGCTGTTCTTCCATCCGTTCCATCCAGTGGAGGAACCTGGTTCAGTGAGGCATGGATGTTTTTTAACTAGTGAAGATGCAACATCACTAAATTCGTCATCACTGGGATATGCTTTGAAGCTGTACATACACTCGGCAAGTTTTTCAAGAATTTCGTGCTTCATGTCCCTGGGAACTTGCATATATGTCTGGTCTTTCATGTACAGAAGGTTTCCTTGGCGCAATCTGAACTCAATATCAACAGGAAAATTGGGGATTTCAAATGTCTCTGGCCACTGAGCCTGGCGTACATGAGATGGCCCTTCTTCAGAAGACAAAGATATAATGTCCGTGTCAGCTGTACTTGGTGAAGGAGATGGTACAAGAGAGACCACCTTTAAAGTGGGCCTCTCAGGTAAATCTGCAATGTCTGTGAGGTTGATTAGTGCATTGTTAAAATCGGCATCTTCATACTGAAGAGAAAACTTGTATGGAAGACCTAACTTCTCTTCAAGTTCTTGCATCAATGTGTCCAAAGTTTGTGGTTTCCTTTGCAGCGTGATTTTCCGTATGTCATTTTCATTCACTATCACTCTAAGCTTAGTTCTTGTCTCCATTGTGTCCAGTGAACCTAACATTGAGAAAAATCAATTAATTTTACAATTGAATTCTCAATAATAAAGGGATATAAAAATGGAAATTAAGTTATTTACTCAACCTCGTGTTGTTTTAACCCTGTATGACTTTCTTTTGCTGAACAAAAAAAAATGATATTTTGAAGAACGTTGGAAACCAAACGCGTTCAGGTTGCCATGGAAGTCAGAGCACTGAAACTGTTTGGTAACAAACATTATTCAAAATATCTTTTGTGTTCATCAAAAAAAAAGTCACACAGGGTTGAAATAACATGAGGGTGAGTAAAGAACATATTTTTTTTGTTGGTGGACTATCCCTTTAAATGTTCCATTTAGCAAAAGATAAAATGTTTCGGTGTAACAAATGTCCTGCCCTGAATTTTGTATGGTGCCAGTGGGAAAGGATCATTCAAATCCAACAGCTTTGTGACTTTCATTTCTGATACATGGCTGCATAGTTCATAGGACCGTAAATGCTCAATGTACCACGCTGTCTGTTGTTTGCATACAAACAAAATGTCAGTGTTGATAATGACAATTTTTACAATTTGTCTAAAATCAGGCAGACATGAACTTGCACCAGCAGACAGAACCATATCAGGACTGTAGTTGATCCCATCAATGCACACATTAGATGTGACAAAGACAGTGCTTTGGGTAGCAAAATTCTGCTGAAGCACGTTCTGTACACTCTCAGGAAAAGATGAAGTCAGTGTAGATGTTACTTTGTCCATCTGGACTGAAGGTTTAAAAAAGGATGACGAGTCCATGTGGTATGCTATCATTCTCTGATGTCGGACTGCCAGAGTTTGTGTGACATTTTTGAAATTTTTTGTGTCACGAATGATTTGCTTGAAGAATTTATGCTTTCCTTCAAATCGCATGGTCCAGACATCTCTAAGTGGCCCGTATGTCCTTATTAGTTGCGGATAATGTTCAATGTAGTGATGTTTAGGACGCAACATGAATTGAGGAAATACTTTTAAAAGCAAACCTCTGTGCTCTGAAATTTTAGCCTGAAGAAAATCAATAGTATCATCCGTAAATCTGAAGGATGTCACCAGTTCTAGAATGTCTTTCAAAAGCATTAAAATCTCCCATGTTGCATCATTTTCTGGTATGTCAAAGCCAATCATTAGTGGAAGAAGTCTTACAAGTGCCCAGTTTTCATGGGCATTGCCCCCAATCGTGCCTCTGGAGGCAAATGTAGTTGGAATGATCTGAGGTTGATCGGTCTTGTCTATGAATTTGTATGGAAATTGTTTGATTGTTCTGTTCACATACTCAAGGGTGATGTACTTTTTGTTGATTAAATCGTTGAGGCACAGTGACATTTCAATGGGTATGACACCCTCCAAGAGATCATGCATGATGTCAGGTGGAAAGCCACTGACAGAGTGAAAATGGTCAAGCTCATTTAAAACACACTGGCCTTTTACACCATACTGTCTAACCAAATTTGGGTCTTTTAAAACTTCTTCAACTTGCCTGTCATGATTCTGCTTTGTCCTGGGTTCAAATCCTCCTGACAGTACGTCTTTCTGCTGTATTTCACTCTTTTTCACCATGCAAAAGCGGCAGGGGTGTTCCACAATAAAACTCTCTTGAAATCCTGCCAAGGAATGAGCACCAAGATTGTCAGCAGATACATTGAGAACAGTTCCCTTAACACATTCCCCTAACTGCTCCAAAAAGACACCATGTTCCTCCAGAGTTTTGAGGTCTTGTACAAGAGGGTGAAGGACTTTCTCAAAGCCATATTGTTTTACAGCACTAGCCTTGCATAAGAGTGCCAGCTGAATTGCCTGAAGAGATGACCGGTGTTTAGATGGAAGATTAGCAAGAACCCAATAGACACTGAACATCTTGTGCTTCTTTTTTGAAGTGCCAAGAGGATTGGCAATCTCAAATTCATCAGTGTACAGGGTAAGCAAAATCCTAAATTTCCCTGCCATCAAAAAATCATTCTCACGAAAGTTAGTGCTGTCTTTGTAGGAGTTGATCCCATTTGCATTGTCAAAAGGAGCAAGAACTTTCTCAAAGACATCAGTTCTGTTTAAAAGCACCTGCAGCATGTTCAGAATTGGCACATACGTAAACTGTGAGTCTTTCCCAAGTTTATATTCTGTTGGCACAACTATTGGAAACTCTTTTTGAAAATAAGATGCTCTTTTACTGATTGTAGAGAGAGGCTCACCAGAATCAGTCATTTTCAAGATCAAATTATTCTCTGTGACAGCTTTCATGATGTCTCTCACAACAGAATCATTATCACGGACTCCATGTTGATCGAGAATCTGCTGTATGGCATTTCGCAAAAGGGGCTTTGACAGAAGAGATATCTGATTCATTTGTTGAATTACTTCCTGTACTGCTGCATCAGAGATGTGCAGAATGGTTTGCATCTTAAGAAAGAGCAAGCCTAAATTACGTTCCAGTTGATTCTGCAAAAGATCCAGATTTTGAGTCTGGTCCTCTTTTTCATTTTCATCTTCGTCAAATTCAGTAGAATCCATTGACTCATGGTAAGATGCATTTTGAGTAACATCTTGTGGTAATTCTGCAGTTAAATTTTGAAGTTCAACCGCAATGCTTGCTTTTAACTTCCTCTGGCTGCTTAATTGGTGTTCTTTACATTTGTGAGCATTAAATGTAGAATAAATTCTGCTCTCAAAATTGCAGTCATTATATGGGCACTGAACCTTTTCATTCTTTTTTAAATGTTGACGCAAGTGGGTGAAAAACTCAGATTCTGTACAAGGTTCCTTAAATTCACAGAGTAGACAGTGAAATATTATTGGAGATTCTTTTGATCCACTTGTTTGTTCTGCAGTATGTCGGGGATGACTTCTTGTTAAATGAATCTTCAACGCATTAAATGACTTAAATGAACACAAACAGTCTGCGTGAAGACATGGAAATGGTGTAGTTCTGGTGTAGCTTCCATGTTTTATGCGATAATGCTTCAATAGGAGAGCTCTCTTTTCACATGAAAAAAAACAGTACTTACATTTCCATTGCATGTCTCATCTCACAAAGTAAGCTCTGCAAATGAAGAAAATATTAAAATATTAAAATTAACATACAAACTTTATTTAATATACGGCTTTGTATTTTCATTTATAGATCAATATACTGTTCTAATATTTAAAGTGGGCAATATGTCAAAATATGATATCACAATTCACAACTTTTCATGTTGGTTTTACTATTTTGCATTATAGCCAAACGGATTTCCATATTTTCAAGAAACAAAGCTAAAAACAAAATACAATAGCAGACATTGTAGGCCAAAATGAATGATAATACAAAAGTTTAGTAATTATTTTATCTTTGTTAATAAAAAAAATAGGAACAAATAGACACATTACATATGCACAACATAATATACAAATGAAATAAAACCATATTCATTGGCTTGACCGTACACATAAATATTTTTTATTATTATTAAAGCCAAGGTATTTAAGTCAAGAGGAGTGAGTGATTTTCACTGCCTTTTGTTTAATTAACATTAAAAGAATAGTTCTCCCAAAAACAATTGTGGGGCAATTGTATCATTATGTACTCTTCTGTTGAAAATTAAAAGTAATTTTGAAGAATGTGGGTAACCAAATAGTTAATGATCCCATTGACTTACATAGTCGGATGATATGGAAGTCAATGGGGACCATCAGCTGTTTGGTTACCCACATTCTTCAAAATTACATTTAATTTTCAACAGAAGAGTACACGATGATACAATTGCCCCACAATTGTTTTTGGGAGAACTATTCTTTTAATGTTAATTAAACAAAAGACAGTGAAAATCACTCACTCCGCATGACTTAAATACCTTGGCTTTAATAATAATAAAAAAATATTTATGCATACTGTCAAGCCAATGAACTTTTTGAATTTTTCAAAATATCCTTTTTTGTATTCAGAAGGAAATTAATACAGGTTTGGAACAAAATAAAAGTTAGTTAATGATGACACATTTTAATTTTTGAGTGAACTGTCCCTTTAAGAAAAAGGCGCATATGCCGTTCATTATTAAGACTGCTGTCACTTAAAGAACTGCACGCTTCTAAAATACATAAACGCATCCAATTAAATGAAGTTCAATATTACTTTAGACATAATCATCTGTGTTCATGTGAAAACACTGTATATATTTCACAGTATTAGTGCAATAAGACGCCAAATATAAAGTTTAGTAATCAAGCGCTGATAATGAACTCGGAAAATGACATGCACCCATTTCAGAACAGCACGAAAATTGAATGTTTAACTGGCAAGGCTTGAAAACACATACAAATCATTAAACTGTGTGAATTGCAGAGTGTAACAGTTAGCTCCGGTGTGCTAACATCTGATATAGCAAATGCACGTCGAGTTGAAATCTAACAGTACTAAATATCCGATGTTCAGACTGTGGCGCCAGAACTGCAAATGATTTTCCCTGTAGCACGACACTATATTTCTTCAAAACAGATCGTGGAGAAATTAATCCTACACCCTAATCTCAGTCTGCATTATATTTACAATAAAACATAAAAAGGTTCATCGATTGAAAGCATTGACCTAACGATTAGGCAGGCGATTTGCAAATATGCTCATTTCGATTTGCACAATCCAACACAATCCAAGAATTAGACTAAAATAACACATCCAATGTTCATGTGTAACGCTAGTTTGTTTAATCTGTATATTTATTACACGATCAATTATCTATATTAAGCAATTCAGACATTAAAATTAGACAAAAAAGCATTGACTCACCTTTCCATGTGCTTTCCTCGTCAGAAATAATGGTAGCCTGTTACGTTTCCAAATCGGCTCCACCTACTGGTAGAACTGCGCATGACCACTCGAAAATGTTCAATATACTGTAACTGATGATCTTACTAATAACAGTAAGTGAATAAAACTTATTTTGAGTAAGTTTGTTGACCTTACTAAGTTTTATAAAGTAAGGACAATTTTTTAGCATGGTAAGTTATAAAACTCAATAGATTAAATTAAGCTCTACTTACAATAATAAGTTTATTATTGTAAGTAGAGCTTAATTTAATCTATTGAGTTTTATAACTTACCATGCTAAAAAATTGTCCTTACTTTATAAAACTTAGTAAGGTCAACAAACTTACTCAAAATAAGTTTTATTCACTTACTGTTATTAGTAAGATCATCAGTTACATTTTACAGTGAACCACCACCAGCCACTATGATAAAGAACATCATTTGACATGCTGTAAATCAGCTAACCATCATCTTCACACTGCTGTTTGCTGGTGAGCATCATCTCGAAATATTTAGAGCATCCAATTGGAGGAAACCAGCTAGTATATCTCTGACTTTACCTTTCTCACAGGTGAGCAGATATTTGATATTGATAGCGGAAGGAATGCTTCTCCTTCAGAGCACTACATCATCGTCTTTAACACCTTCGTGATGATGCAGCTCTTCAACAAGATTAACGCTCGAAAGATCCACGGAGAGAGAAACGTTTTTGAGGGCATCTTCAAAAACATGGTTTTCTGCACCACTGTATTCGGGAGCTTTTTATTCAGGTACATCAAATTTTAATCTCTAAAAGCCTGTGTCAATTGTCAACAATTGCTCTGAATTCCAACATGGTTTTGTTTTTTAGATCGTAATCATGCAGTTTGGAGGGAAGCCTTTTAGCTGCGTAGGTCTCTCTGTTCAATCAGTTCTTCAATCAATTACTATACAACTCCTGCTGAACTATGACATGACATGAACTGGTTGAAATGCATTGTTTTCCTCACCAAAACTGGTTACTACCATTCCCACAAGTCGCCTGAAGTTCCTGATGACAGCAGGGCATGGCACTCAGAAGGAGGAGATCTCTGAGGATGAGTTGGAGGAGATGGAAGACATGGATGAAATTGACCATGCTGAGATTGATATAAAAACACGGAGATGTGGTCAGACTGTCCAAAGTGGGGGCGGGGTGCTGCCTTGTATGCGCCCTTAACGTTACTGTAGATGTGGTCCAGAATGTTGTTGTCCCTCGTCTGCTCACATACTGATGGTACTTGGGGAGAACAGTCCGAAGGTTGCAGTGATTAAAATCCCCTGCCACAACAAACACAGTATCGGGGTGCACAGTCTCGTGCTTGCTAATAATATTGTGCAGAAGTCCAAGTGCTGCGGTCCGGTTTGCCCGCGGCGAGATGTAAACAGCCAAAAGAACTCCCTCGGTAAGTAAAAGGGTCAACACTTCACCATCAGCAACTCTATGTCCGCTGAACAATGTTTCTCTATCATGGAATGTGAACAGTCTCTGACTGGGCAGACGGGACGTAACCATTCTCTGGCTGGGCAGACGTGACGTGAACAATCTCTGACTGGGCAGATGGAACGTGAACAGTCTCTGACTGGGCCGATAGGCTGTGTCTCTTTCTTCTCCGAACCTCTGGACTCATTACGATCGGAACCGGAACCACCGGAACAGTGACCTACGGAAACGGGATCATCTCCCGACTACATCCTCCTCTGCTACCTCCACGGGTCCCGCGAAACTTGACCAACTGGGTCCCCTTAAAAAATTCCCTTCTGGGGAAGAGATATTAAAAAACATACCGCTGGATCTGCTTTTTGATGGAGTCGTTCTGTCACGAACACACACAGGGGACAGACAGATCCAATTGCAGAAGTCTTTATTTTAAAGGGTAATCTAAAGGCAAAGTACTCCAGGCAGGAGTCAAAATCCACAAAGACAGTCCAAAACATAAAACATAACAAGGCTCGGGCAAGGGTTGGACACAGAAGCGTGAGGACATAAAACAACGACTCCGTACACATACTAACACATACAGGGATTATATACACTGATCTAACAAGACTAACACAGAACAGCTGGGAACAATGATTATAGGAAACAGCTGAGTGCAATGAACTGATGAATGACAGACAGAATGCTGGGACTTGAAGTCAATGTGAAGGACACCGTGAGAAAGAGGACCTCTAATGATAAACAAGGGAGCACAACCAGACACTGTGACAATCACAAAGTAGCAGCCTACAAAGTGGAGCTCTAGAGCAGGGGTTCAAACCTGTTCACACACGGCGCTCGCATGCTACTATTAGCTCATGGCTTGATATGAGGTAGCTCGCCAAAAGGCCGTTCACACATACTGGATTTGCGCGCTGAAGTTCATTCAAATATAGGCGCATGGTATGGCATTCGCGACGAGATTGAAAAAAATTTCACCATTTCAGATTCAGAATGCCGCAAAAGCACCGCAGGTCATGAATAACCTACCAATCAGCCCCTTCCGTAACAACATTGAAAGCTCAGTCAACATTAAGGATCGCAGTGCAGTAGGGCTGCAACTAACGACTATTTTAATAGTCGACTAGTCACCGACTATTGAAACGATTAGTCGACTAATCGGATAATTATTACATTTTTTTTAAATTTAGCATGAATTGCTTTAATTCTGTGGAAAATGATAGTAAACACAAGAAAGAAGGGGGTACTTCAATAAAAAATGCATATTTTATTGAACTTTGCTGCTGATAGGCCGATTCATACTAAAAGTAAATAAAAAATGCCCTGTCTAAAACCAATTAGGCAGAGTGCTTGGTCAGTATAGACATAATTATATGAAGAGTTTGGTTCCAAAATGCTATAAATCCATTTTGATGAATTTGAGTAAAACTGTGTTTTCTTTAGCAAGAAAATGGGAAGATGAAAACCACTATTTTCAGTTTCAAATTTTAACAGAGCATTTGTAGGTTATAATATCAATAAAAAATTAAATCCATGTTTTGATTTTCAAAGATTTATTATAAAAACAGATTATTTTTCCCCAAAATGCAATAAATCCATTAACTTATTTTTTTCAAAATGCAATTAATCAAAAAACTTTTATACACATTGAATTTCTTGTGTAATCATATAAATCCATTGCTTTAATATAACAATATTCTGTAACACTTTAAGGGTACAGGTCATGAATTATCATGAATTCACGGATAAAATGAATCATGCATGAATTATGCATTCATTCATTCATTCATTCATTATTTTCATCAGGAACTAACAACATTTTTTTTAACAGTTCAACGTTTTTCATTCATGACTTCATGGATGAACAACACCTTAATTAAAACATTAACTAAGATGAGCACATCATCATGAATTATGATTTATTAAGCATGATCTAATGTTACTTCTGCATATCGCTGTTGTCAACCTTGGGATGTCGCCGCTGAGCTTTTTTTGACGGCGATCAGCTGTAAAATGGCTTGGTCCTGCTCGGTTTTCGTTGACTTTGAATAAAACAACTGAAAGTTTTTCAAAAGATCCCTGGGGTCAGTGTGCCAGCGTGACAGAAGTTTGATGCTGTCGCGTGAGAACAAGCAACAGCCGGCATTTCCGTTACTGTTTACATTGCGTGAATGGTGCGTTGATCGGTTAAGCGGATATGTTGCATTTTGCAGAAAAGGGAGACTGGCGTTTGTCGCGGTTTGGAAAGAAAGTTCGCCTTATAGTGCGTAAAATAAGGTAAATCTTACCGAGGCGAGTCAAACTCCGTTTTATTCAACTGTCCGACGTGCTTTCTCTTTAAATGTTCGTGCATCACCGAGGTGCTGCCGTGATAGCAAGGACTGTCTGCTTTGCATGATACAGGTAATCTTTTTATTCACCGTATCCAGGCTAAAATGCTCTCAAACTTTAGATGTTTTGGTATGTGCAGCTGCTGCGTTGGACACTGCCATTTCTGTATGTTATCGCTCAGCAGAGAAGCGAATGTGCTCGGTCGGAAAAAAAAACAAAAACATGTCTGGCGACAATTCGACAATGAAATTCATTGTCGACTATTTCTATTATCGATTTTTGTCGACAACGTCGACGAATCGTTGCAGCCCTACAGTGCACACAAACACTACGGGTGTTTTTCTCTTCTCCATGAATAAATCTTGGTCCACAATGGACATAGAGGGCAAGAGGTTGAATCTCCTTGATTTTGGTCTGCACTCCACGAGTCTAGCCAGACATGTTTGCAGCTCCATCGTACGTTTGCCCATGGAGACCATATAGCGGCAAATTCATTCTATGGAGGACATCAATGGCAACCCTTGCCAGATTTTCCCCTGTGGTCGAAGACACTTCATAAAGACCGACAAACTCTTCATGAGGTATTAGATCATGGTCCACATACCAGATGCAGATTGACTCCTGCTCTACCCCTGCAACATCTTGGGTGCCATCCATGATGATGGAGTATTGGAGTGTCGGCAAGTTCCGCACAGCAGATGCTATCTCCCACACAATGTTTAAAGACAGGATCTGCTAAATCTCATTTTGAATTTGAGGGCTGAGAAAATTTGACCTCCTCTCTATCCAACTCTCCAGTCCCTCAATATTCTCTGACCTGAGACGAAGGAGCAGCCTGAAATTTCCCTCACTGTTTTCATGATCGCAAATAGTAGTACCTTGTCTAGCAAGAAACTGCAATGAGCCAACAATTTTTAGCAGATGAGACCCTGCCTGCTGTTGCTGAAGAGCCTTTGCTGATGATAACTGTGTCTTAATTTTGCCTGATGTGTGTGTGTGTGTTGTTATGGCCACTTTGTATGCCTGAGACATTTCATGTGATTTAAATTTTTCTATTACTTTTTTCCAGTTTTGGAATCGTATAGATACAAATGACTGATCTACACTTTTAGCAAGGGGACTTGTTTGATTTTTAAATGCTTGCTTCTATACCTCTCACATCAAGACAGTAGTGTAGCCATATATAGTTCTTGTAACATCTTTCCTGGAAACTAAGTGTCTTGTTTGCAAGCTGCTGCTGAATGATACATCCTGCCTTAGGTTAAACGTACAATATGTAATTTTTTTGGCCACCAGGGGTCACTCATTTCACATAATAACAAAGACGTACTTTGATGACGTCAGGAAAGAGCGTGGGCTCACGGGAGTTGTTGTTGCTGTCAATGATAACCAGCTCAGCTCATGACATGACATGATCGTTTTTACAAAATATACGGATATACGGCATCTCTCTTCAATGAATGACCTATTTTAGAACATTTTTCGGGCACAACGGATTTTATAAGCACGTAAGATACTGCAGTCAAACGTTTGACTGGGTTAGCGTTATGCATCCACTATGTGCTAAAGGCTAAAGGGAATGTAGTGAGAGCTTGCGCCGCAGGTGAGGCGTTTATTTAGTAAGCATGAGCGCGTTAAAGCGGGCACGTACATTCGCAACCTGACTCATATGAGTATTCAATGTGCGCGGCTCGCTAACAGCAACAGTTGGCTGATTTGAATGAGACGACCGGAACGGGGAGCGCTATGTGCGTGAGCAGCACACCGGGGGACAGTGCATCTCGTCTGAGTGAGCGCTCGTGAGCGGGCACGTGATTTACACGCATAAAAATACGTCTTACTTTTTTTTCTTCGTCATTTTCTATGCTTTATTGGCGGTAGTCCAGTGTTCCCCTTTGTGTTTGGTGGTTTCGCCGGGTTCCGCAAGGAAGTTAGAGAAAATAGAGGAGTCAAAGGTTATATGACTGTCACGGTTCATGAATCGGCTGTCTCAGGCTGATGTGTCTGTGTGAGTGTAATTGTGTGGGTGTGGTTACTCGTTGTGTTGATTAGTGTCACCAGCTGCCATTCATTTCAGTCCCTATATATACCCAGCATTTTCTCCCTCTTGTTGTCAGATCGTTGTGGTTGTCATTCGGTGTGTTCCTGTGCTCGTGCCTCGTCTGTGTCTCATCTGGATTTCGTCAGTTCTTCGTGTCTTCTGGATGTTCCACTTCCCTGGGTTTCACTCGAGCACGTCATCACCTGATTTCACCACCGGATCGCCATCTCGTCCCTGCTTCACCCACCACCTGAGTGTTGTCCCCGATCTGTGTCTTACATTTGTCATATCTGACCTACCATTAAACTGATTGTATTTGCATCTTGCATCCTCCCATCATTTCCTCACAGAACGATCTGACCAAACCATGGATGCAGCAAATTCATCACAGATCAATGACTTCATCGCTCACAGTATCGCACGGATGGATCAACAGGAGGAGAGTATCTCTGGCACAGGTCGTGCGGTGCAAGCACTCGTGAAGCAGGTGTCCGAGCTCACCCAACAGGTACAGCTTTTACGGACTCCCACTGCGCCCCCCACGCCGCCCGTCCCCCCACCACCAGCGCCTGCAGCAGCGGGGAGATCAGAGCCACGCCTACCCACACCTGAGGGATATTCTGGTGAGCCTGAGTTTTGCAGAGCATTCCTCACTAGATGTTCTATGCACTTTGCCTTACAGCCACACACTTTCCAGAGCGAAGAGGCGAAGGTGGCATTTGTGTTAACCCTGCTGTCAGGAAGAGCATCGCTTTGGGGGACGGCGGTGTGGGAGAACAAGGACAACTGCTGCACCTCGTTCCAGGCACTCTCCGAGGAGATGAAGAGAGTTTTCGACCGTGCAGTGGCGGGTAAGGAGGCGGCCAGATTACTCGCCGAGCTGCGACAAGGAGAAGGCTCGGTGGCGGACTTTTCCATCCGGTTCCGCACCCTGGCCGCAGAGTGCCGTTGGAACGAGGCGGCGCAGTGGGATATGTTCCTGCATGGGTTGGCTGACCGCGTTCAAAGAGAGATCTACGCTATGGATTTACCCGAGACACTGAATGGACTGGTGGAACTTGCGCTGAGAGTGGACGCTCGACTGAATCGTGTAACCAGACTGACGCGCCCCAGCCGCCCAGTGTTCGGCGCAGAGGACCACCAACCCGGTGGTGCGAGCGCGGTCAGCCCCGCATTCGACCATGAACTCATGCAGGTGGGGAGAGCTCGGCTTTCCCGGGAGGAGAGGGAGAGGCGGAGATCCCAAGGACTTTGTCTCTACTGTGGCCGGGCGGGCCACTTCATCCACTCCTGCCCGGTAAAAGAGCAAGCCCGGTAGTAAGTATGAGGCTACTATCGGGTGGGATCTCCGCCGAGAAGACCTCATCTACATCAACCCTCCTCCCGGTAAGACTGAGATGGCGACAATCAACGCACTGCACCAGCGCACTTCTGGATTCGGGAGCGGAGGGTAATTTCATGGACTTCAGACTAGCACATAGACTTCAGATCCCCGTCACCCCCCTCTCGCACCCGATTATCGTCAACGCACTCAATGGTCAAGAACTTCCCCGCATCACTCACGTTATTGAAGACATTACCCTCATCACTTCTGGAAATCACACTGAACTCATTTCATTTTTTCTCATGGACTCACCACTTGCACCAGTGGTTTTGGGTCACCCGTGGCTTTCCAGACACAACCCCTGTATCGACTGGTGCACTAACACTGTTTCCACATGGAGTAACCACTGTCATGAGTCCTGTTTAGTGTCTGCCTGTCCATCTGTGTCTGGTTCTGTGTTTCAGAGTGAGGTAGCGGATTTATCTAACGTGCCCGTGGAGTACCACGACCTGAAGGAGGTGTTCAGTAAGTCTCGTGCTGCTTCTCTTCCTCCGCATCGTTCCTATGACTGTGCTATAGATCTACTGCCAGGTAAATCTCCGCCTAAAGGCAAACTTTACTCTCTTTCTATTCCCGAGAGGGAGGCCATGGAGAAATATATTTCTGATTCTCTGGCCTCTGGGTTCATCCAGCCTTCCTCTTCTCCTGCGGGGGCGGGGTTCTTTTTCGTTGGGAAGAAGGATGGTTCTCTGCGACCTTGCATTGATTACCGAGGGCTGAACAACATCACGGTAAAGAATTCATACCCTTTGCCGTTGATGTCTTCAGCTTTCAAGAGGTTGCAGGGAGCATCCATTTTCACGAAACTGGACTTACGTAATGCATATCATTTGGTCCGCATCAGGAAGGGGGATGAATGGAAAACCGCTTTTAATACCCCTAGGGGGCACTTTGAATATTTGGTCATGCCTTTCGGTCTGTCCAACTCCCCAGCGGTTTTCCAGGCACTCGTTAATGACGTGTTGAGAGACATGGTAGACCAGTTCATATATGTTTACCTGGATGACATATTGATTTTTTCTTCGTCTCTCCAGGAACATGTGCAACACGTCAGGCGAGTGCTCCAGAGACTGTTGGAGAATGGGCTTTTTGTCAAGGCGGAGAAATGTTCGTTTCATGCACAGTCTGTTCCCTTCCTAGGGTACATCATCTCTTCTGAGGGAGTGCGCGTGGATCCTGACAAGGTTAAGGCTGTGGTGGATTGGCCAAGTCCAGATTCCCGTAAGGCCCTACAGCGGTTTCTGGGGTTCGCCAATTTTTACCGACGTTTCATTTGTAACTTCAGCCAACTAGTCGCGCCTCTGACTGCCTTGACCTCCCCCCGAACGACGTTCAGGTGGTCGAACGCTGCTGAGGCAGTGTTCACCAAACTCAAAAGTCGCTTTGTTTCGGCTCCCATTCTTGTCACCCCTGATCCCACACGTCAGTTCGTGGTGGAGGTCGACGCGTCAGAGGTGGGAGTAGGAGCAGTACTTTCACAGCGCGCTTCCTCAGACGACAAGTTGCATCCCTGCGCGTTTTTTTCTCATCGACTATCGCCTGCCGAACGTAATTATGACATTGGTAATAGAGAGTTGTTGGCAGTTAAGTTAGCGTTGGAGGAATGGCGTCACTGGTTAGAGGGTTCGGGGGTACCCTTTATCGTTTGGACCGACCATAAGAATCTTGAGTACATCAGATCTGCTAAAAGACTCAACTCCAGGCAGGCTCGGTGGGCTCTTTTTTTCGGACGCTTTGATTTTGTTCTCTCGTACCGCCCCGGGTCCAAAAACATCAAACCCGACTCTTTATCTCGTATTTTTGATCCATCCGAACGCCCGGTTACTCCCGAGTGTATTTTACCTGAGAAGGTTGTCATCTCCACTCTGGTATGGGAGGTCGAATCGAAGGTCATGACAGCCTTAGATGGGGTAACGCCTCCGCCCGGTTGCCCACCGAGTCGATTGTTTGTTCCGGAGGGGTTACGGTCCGACGTTATTCGGTGGGGTCATTGCTCCAACGTGGCTTGTCATCCAGGAGTGACTCGCACCAGTTTTCTAGTTAAACAACGATTTTGGTGGCCACTGATGGCTCGCGACATTCACGATTTTGTGTTGGCTTGCTCAGTCTGTGCCACTAGTAAGACGTCTAACCAGCCCCCAGATGGGTTACTTCAACCGCTGCCTGTCCCTTCGAGACCCTGGTCCCACATCGCTCTAGATTTTATCACCGCCCTCCCGCCCTCCAATGGCATGACGGTTGTTTTAACCGTAGTGGACCGGTTCTCGAAGGCGGCACACTTCATCCCCTTGCCCAAATTACCTTCAGCCAAGGAGACAGCGGTTACTGTCATAGATCACGTTTATCGGTTACATGGCCTCCCGATGGACGTGGTCTCTGACAGGGGTTCCCAATTCATATCCAAATTTTGGCAAGAATTTTGTAAGTTACTGGGGGCCACGGTCAGTCTGTCCTCGGGCTATCATCCCCAGAGGAATGGACAATCTGAGCGAGCCAATCAAGACCTCGAAAGAATGTTGCGATGTTTGGTTGCCAAGAATCCGTCGTCCTGGAGCCAACAGCTTTCTATGGTGGAGTACGCCCACAATTCTTTACCAGTGTCATCCACGGGCCTCTCGCCATTTAAGTGTAGTTTAGGTTACCAGCCACCAATTTTTCCGAGTCTGGAATCTGAAGTCGCGGTCCCCTCCGCTCACGCATTCGTCCAGAGGTGCCACCGTACTTGGACTAGAGCCCGGGAGACTCTACTCCAAGCAGGGAGGCGCATGAAGGCCAAGGCCGATGGCCACCGGTCAAAGCCTCCCGTCTACGTCGTGGGTCAAAAAGTGTGGCTTTCTACTAAGAATATTCCTCTCCGCTCCGTGTCTAACAAGCTAGCTCCCAAATTTATTGACCCGTTTCCTGTCACCAAGATTATTAGTCCGGTGACAGTCCGCCTCAAACTTCCTCCTGCGTACAGGAGAATTCACCCCGCCTTTCATGTCTCTAAAATCAAACCCGTGTTTCGTTCTCACATTAATCCGCCTGCCCCGGTTCCCCCCCCCGCCGCGACTCGTAGATGGGGAACCAACATATTCGGTAAACCGTATTCTGGACTCGAGACGGAGGGGACGCGGATTTCAGTACCTGGTGGACTGGGAGGGATACGGTCCGGAGGAGAGAAGTTGGGTACCTGCTAGAGACATCCTGGATCACTCCCTTATTGATGATTACAATCTACAGGTAAGGGAGTCTGAGAACGCCAGGAGGCGTTCTTAGGAGGAGGGGTACTGTCACGGTTCATGAATCGGCTGTCTCAGGCTGATGTGTCTGTGTGAGTGTAATTGTGTGGGTGTGGTTACTCGTTGTGTTGATTAGTGTCACCAGCTGCCATTCATTTCAGTCCCTATATATACCCAGCATTTTCTCCCTCTTGTTGTCAGATCGTTGTGGTTGTCATTCGGTGTGTTCCTGTGCTCGTGCCTCGTCTGTGTCTCATCTGGATTTCGTCAGTTCTTCATGTTACCTGGATTTCGTCAGTTCTTCGTGTCTTCTGGATGTTCCACTTCCCTGGGTTTCACTCGAGCACGTCATCACCTGATTTCACCACCGGATCGCCATCTCGTCCCTGCTTCACCCACCACCTGAGTGTTGTCCCCGATCTGTGTCTTACATTTGTCATATCTGACCTACCATTAAACTGATTGTATTTGCATCTTGCATCCTCCCATCATTTCCTCACAATGACGCCATAGACGGACGACGAAACGGAAATAAAGAAACGTCCCGTTTCTTCGAATTAAACTATAAATTTCTCCGTATTTGAAAGTTGGTGGAAACTGTTGGGATAATGTAAGTACACATCTAATAGAAATATATAACATAGATACAGTTATTTTTGCTATTTTTAAAGCTGAAAAAGTACAGATTGTGGCTTTAATATGGCCTTTGATGCTCTCTGGCTGACCTGCTCTGAAACCATGACCTCTCTTCTGGCTGCTCTATAGAATGTACACGAAATAACACAAATCAAACGCTATAAATTGTTATCATAAAAAGACACTTTACTTAGTGTAGCTTAAGTGTAGCTTATCATTATAAAGCTTCATAAACTCATTTTACAATCAAATATAAACAGGTGCTAGTCATAAAATTAGAATATCATCAAAAAGTTGATTTATTTCAAGAATTCAACTTAACAGGTGAAACTAATATATTATATAGACTAATTACATGCAAAATTAGATATTTCAAGCCTTTGTTTGTTATAATTTTGATGATTATGTCATTAATGGTCATATAAATAAAATCAGTATATGATTATAAACTATAGACAGTTTTCTTTTTTTTGTACACTCTTATGGGCTATGTGCACAACCGTAGTTTCGAACTTCCGCTTTTGTCAGAAGTCGGCATATCAGTTTCCGGTCTACGACTGGTCATCCGCATTCACTAATAAACAAATTTACACTAATAAACAAATTCACTAATAAACAGCAGCACATTAGTAGACCGTTGGTTAGCAAGGTTAGCTAAACTTTTTTGACCCAGCATCTTAAAAGAATCGGAATCGAGAATCGTTAGGAACCGGAATCGAAACAAGGAATCGGAATCAGAATCGTTCAAATTCAAACGATACCCAACCCTAGTGTTTAAGAACTCTTTTTTTCGTACAACAACAGCACTCATCTTGTTTGTTTATTAGTGGATGCGGATGACCAGTCCTAGACCGTAAACTGATATGCCGACTTCTGACAAAAGCGGAAGTTCGAAACTACAGTTGTGCACATAGCCTATTAACATTAAAACCTTGTGTTTTGTAAAATAAATAAGACAAACGGTGCGCTTTCAGCTCACTCTGTCTCCGCAAAATATTTTATGAAACGTGTCTGAAAAATTAACTGTATCTCAGTAAATACTTGTCACAGAGACATGAAAGATTTATTTTATGAAGCTGAAATTCTCTTCTTTTAAATGAAGTAATTTATATAGAAAAATAACTTTTCTCAGTTGATGTACTCTGTATGAAAACAGAGAGATGTCAGTATTTTTCTTTCACCAAATTATAGCGTAATGTGACACGCCCACTGAGAGCACGCGCCATTCAAACGCTAATGTTGAGGCAATCCATGAAAACTCCCAAATCAGCTGGACAAAAAATACAGTTTATTACGTATCTAACCTCATCCTAACCTTCCGTCTTGCTGCACTGTGAGGAATAGATCCTGGAAAAGTTACCTCAGTTACCAGTTTCATTTTGAGGAGCACGGATTCAGCTGATGCAGTAAGTCATTTATTCTTAAGTGCTTCGTTCTAATCGTGTTATTAAATAGTGTCTGTAAACTGCACAAAGACTGCTTAAATATCAAATGCGTGTCTGTGTGTGAAGGAATAGACGAATTCACAGACGCGCATGCTGTGCGTTCATTCACTCTCTCTTCTACATTAAGTTCTACAACTTCTACAATACTATATAGATTATTCTATTCTGTAAAACCAAAAAGACTTTAAATATCAATAGGGTGTGTGAACAAATGAACGTACAGATGCATAGCCTACTGTTAGCACGTTGGACTTTTAGTTATTGAAATATGTTCTCAAGGCAGCATTGCATCTTATTGGTTCTCTCAGTCATCCAATCAGCAACAGCAGGAGGCGGGACATGGATTTTTTGATTTTTTTTTCTCTCAGGACGCGCGCTCGGCGGGAGAACGTTAAGGACCGTTAAAGGATTCAGGAGATCGTTGCAGTAAGGTAATGTGTTTTATTTTGAACTATATTAGATTATTACAATAAAATGTCAAGATAATGAAGTATATACAACAAGTAAAGCTATTGTTTAAGCTAACACCGTGTCCTAACGACACGCGATAAAAGGTAGGCCTACCTTTTCCTTTCTTAATCAGAGTTTTTGTCCTAACCAGACAAGACGGTGACGCGCAAAGTTTCTAATTTAGAAACGGTTCCTATTTCTGCGACGTCGCGGCTGACAGAATGAAGAAATTACACTGGTTATGAGCAACGTTACACATTATTTATTTTTTGTTAAAAATAGGTCACTGTGCCACAAGCGATAACGGATAATTTATCCCACATTTTGAAAGCATATAATATAGCGTTCGAAATGAATTCTATGCAAACATACAACTGTACTTCATAACAAAAATTAGTCAATTAGTATATTGCTGCTCTAAGGACATTTTTGCAGCATAAATTCTAATGCTGCTCTCAGGGCACCTTTCCGTATCTCTATGTGTAACATTCATTTGCTGCTCTTAGGACATTTTGCTGCACATGTTTTAATGCTGCTCTCAGGGCACCTTGTATCTCCATTAGAGCCAGACCGATATATCGGCAGGCCGATATTATCGGCCGATATTATGCATTTTCCAAACTATCGGTATCGGCAGTTATAATGGCCGATAAATGAATATTTCAAAATTAAAATAAAAACGGACGAAACACGCTTGAACCATGTCATGAGAGTTGGAGTTGTATAGTTTGTCCACCAGAGGGCACTCTACACCGTACCTGTTGGCAACACTCGTTGAGTTGGTTACGAGACATACATTGCTTGAATAGCAAATAAAAGAACATCCCCGTCAGTTCTCTTAACTCAAATAAGCATGACAAAATTTGTGACTATCATGTCCAGTTTATATAAACAAATAAATAAATAAAATATCGGCCGATATATCGGAATATCGGATTTTAAAACCCAAAAATATTTGTATCGGTATCGGCCTTCAAAATCCTTTATCGGTCGGGCTCTAATCTCCATGTAACATTCATTTGCTGCTCTTAGGTAATTTTGCTGCAGATATTTTAATGCTGCTCTCAGGGCACCTTACCGTATCTCTATGGATTCGTTTGCTGCTCTTAGGACATTTTTCTGTGTCCTTACTCACTCACATTCTAATACTGAAGTAGCCAATTCCGGTCACCAGCCGATCAATCAGAGCATCTCTAATTTTTGTCTTTTGTCTAGTTTGGAAAATGAACAGTAAGTTATTTTTATAATATTTTTTTCCCTAATCTATGTCATTTGTCATCTGCATACATAATGATATTGTTTGCATAATTCACAAATTTACATCTAATCAGGTAGAGAACATACTGGTACTTTTTTAGTTGGTGTTTTTAGTACGATCATAAGCATGGGCAACATAAGGTCTTTAGCCAGATGCAGGCCATGGAGTGGTTTCAATTATGTAATAGCAATAGGTCCACGATGAGCCTGTAGCCTACCAAAAATCAATGAAATAATGAGAAATGCTGGGGCTACTGTAACATAAAACATCATTGGCATGGCATTCTACTCAACACAACTAGCTTATGTACAAATTTTACAATATGTGGCCCCTGACTTGCCTCATCATAGTACATGTGGCTGCCCATTTCAGGCTGGCGTAACCACTAACACAGAGACAAGCACTTAAGACAGAGTGCTGTAGGGAAGTTAGAAATCGTGAAGATGTCCTTGGGACAGTTGGGCCTTTTAAAATCTTTCTGGGCAGTTTGGAGGCCCTTGTAGGCCCATCTAAACTTCCAGATGAGGTAATTTTCTATTTCTTTTCAAAAAAAATATTGTCTTTCCCTTCTAGGCTATATAACTGTCAGCTTTTCACTTCACCTTGACTTTATTGTGATTTATTTTAGTTTATATATTTGTTTATATATTACTTCCTCGGGTAATGGATGCCCTATTTTACATAATCAGCAGGGTAATACTCTCTTTCACACACACACCTACACACACACACACACACACACCTACACACACACACACAAATATCAAATATAGATATAACATAATTTAATGACTTAAACCATTTCTCTCCCTCGCTTAGAGCCAGCCTGGGACAGAGCCCTTAAATAGCCAGGCTATGCGCCTGATTTTGGAGGGCAGCTCCATGGCCAGAAGCACTTATTTTCTAAAAGTAAGAGTTATGTGCATGTTTAAGGTGATTGTTCAGTGCTACAGAATACATTGTGTTTCAAATTTATTTATTTGTTCATGAATGTTTTCTTCATTTCCTGTCAGAAAAACATTCTTAAAGGACCCATTGCCGTCTTCGTGCCCTACTTGGTGGGAGAGTGCCTGGACCCTCTTTGTAGGTTGCTCTTAGGATATATAAAGACTATTAGGCTCACACTGGGTGTGTGGTGCGAGCGTGTCAGCTGTGTGGCGTGTCTGTTTTTTTCAGCTCCCATGGCTCGCATTCTTAACTCGGTTAGACCTTGCACACCACCTTCGTGACACGCACATCTCAAACGTGTGCATGCTAGGAATAGGACTAACGCCTATTTTTCAACCACACGCAAGCTTGTTGGAAGTGTTTCCATTCAAAACAGTGAAGAAAAAAGGACATGAGAAAAAAGTTTTAATTCGCAGAGGCTGCCGCAGCGCTGCATCAGACACGCTTCTGGTAAGCAAAGACATAGAAAACGCCATGCAACAGACACACGACGTTCATGCCATGTTCCCGGTGTGAAATGGACCTTATGCGCAAAATAGGATCACACATTATTTATCATTATTGTTGCTGTCATGCAATTCTCATTTGTGTTGTTTGAGCTGTTAGTGCTTGACATTTGAAAAGTTTCAATGATTTTCAACACAGTCATTTAAAGATTGTTTGAAACTGGCCTTCAAATCTTTCTCATATGTTTTCCCATCTTCTGTATAGCATTGCAACTTGAAAGAGGGAACTATTACATACATTAACTCATTGGGGGAGCATCCACAGCATTGCTTTCAAATCATTGAAAATTGGAGGTAAACATTTTTTGTATTGGTCTACAAAATGAGGTAATGAAAACTCAGTGGAGATCTCCTTCATAATTATATTCTCAAATCTTTCAGCTTATTTGCTGCTAGCAGAGGCTGCCAAATGCCTTGGAAGTTCATAAACCGGGACCATGACTTGCAAAGTGACTCTGTGTCAACGTTGTTTCGATGTCATGAGAGACGTCGTTTCCACGTTGATTCAATGTCAGTTTGCTGTCTGGGTAATGTTTCTGTTGTGTTTTGAAAAAAGATACTTTTAGTTTTCACTTTAACTAAAGCAATTTTGAATGAAAGTTGCAGATCAAATAATGGATTAGACATGGACACAGTGCTACCTTCAGTACATGATACAGGAGTCATGATATAAAATAGTATAATTATTAAATGAGCACAATCATTTTCTCTTGTAATAGTCTCTTTCACAAATGGATTTTTTTTTACCACAATTTGTTGCCTGCTCTATAAGGTTCAGTTATTATAAGTGACGTTATTTCATAAAAAAATAAAAATAAAATTCTGTTGCTCTTTAAGTTTGGACAAGGTCACCTCCAATGCCTCCCTATCTTCAAAGAGCGGGAGAGACTTGGGACTTTGTTGTTTATGTACCTTGGTAAGTAGTATATATTTGTACGCTATGAGTGCTCCTTATTGAGCTCTGCTGGCTACCTGTCGCTCCCTGCATTAAGTTCAAGTCACTGATGATTTTGGAGTGGTAGCTTTAACTAGTAAATTCTGAGGATGTCATACTTTGGACTGGTTATTATGGCTCTTGAAATATGTGAAGGTTATGGTTGCTTTTAATGTGTTTGTGTTATCCAAAGTATCATTGTATTATAAAAAGCATTTGTTTTTTTTCAGATAGTTCAGCCATTTGTACAGTCTGCTACAAGAAGAAAAAGGCAAGTGCTAATGCTAATGACATTTTATTTAAAGGGTCATGAAACCCCAAACCAAATTTTCTGAGATTATAACAGAGGTATGTGTGTTGAACACCATTGAGGACAATGTTAGCATCTGTTAGATTTAATAATAAGGTTAAAATGGTTAAATTTGAGTTTTTTAATTGCACATAAACGCTTAAGAGCTCCTGAAAACACGACTAACACTGGTACCATCTTGGCCCCGCCCCCCTCTTTTACAGTCTGATGATCAGAACAAATATGGTAATTCCGCCATATTGTACATTGCACATTCTCTAATTCATAGTAGGCTAATGCGAAACTAGTGCACTGTTTTTCTGTATAAAAGTATTTGCCTATAGTAAAGTGCAATTCCATTTCTTGGCAGAGGTTTTTCATTAGTTTTTTTCTGAGGCTTGATGTCTGATTATATAAATAGTTAATCAACTCTACTCATACTCATCGATTCTTTCTGCTTACCTGTCCCTGCTTCGTTGAAAAAAACTTTTTGATGTTCATCTACAGAAGCCAGTAATAAATAAAAATTTGATTGTATTATTCAAAAAGTGCGAACACCGGAAGGATTTCTGTTGCGCGGGTTAGGTTCTGTTTTCGGTTAAACTGTGTTGCTTTTACAAGCATTGATTCAACTGTTTTATTAATGCGTTGCAAATAGATCATTAATATAATTACCCTATAATATAATTGATTTTAAATACACTGAAATATAAAATAAAATGTTATAAATTGTTAAACTCAAACTTAAGATTTCCTGGGGCACAGCAGATTTATAGTGGGGCACTAGCAACACCCTAAGGTTGAGTTTTCTGAGGTAACACTTTACCTCATAAGAAATTTTATCACTGACTTTCAACTAAACTATAAATAAAATATGAATTAATTAATAAATTCCTGTGAAATATCAAGAAAAAAATACACAAATTAAATAACACAATATAAAGAAAACAAAATATTATGCAATAAAGTGCAGTAATGTAATCATAGAAAGAAAAATAAATCAATAGTAATAATATGTTATAAGTATATATACTCAAGTTATTTGTCATGATATTTTCATGTTTTTAAAAAAGTCATTAAAAAAGTTATGTAACCATACCTTTTTTTGTATTATTCTTAGGATGGCAACGCCCTACAGTCAGCAAGCACCACTCAGACTGAAGTGTGTGGGTAACCGAAGGAGCCAAAAGGCTTTAACTTTTGTCTCTAATGACAATGTAATTGATGTCGGGGCCTACAAGGTGACAACACTGTCAGTCCTTACAGATGGACAATACGTCACAATAAAAAATGGAAGTGACCCAGAATTTGAAGAGGGTGGGGTCATTTGTGGTAAAAAATTTCACCCTCTCAAAAAAATATGTCCGGCAGTGTATTTTTGTAAACCGGGCAACAAGAACATTCAAAACCTCACAATAGGCCATCAGTGAGGAGGCAGAGAGAGCTGCTATGGATGTCCTCTGTCCTCCTTCCCCATGCGTGAATGGGGAAGAACAGGAGATATTTACACGCCCTGGGTACCTGACTCTGCAGGGAAATATTGAGAAAGTGAGTGAATTTAAAAGCATAATTTTATATCTAGTACATTATCCTGGTTTACTTAACCCAGGCAAATGTTAGCTATTGTACTTGTGTTTCTCAATCACAGTCCTAGAGTACCCCAACACTCTTTTTGAGATACACAATTTAGGTGAATTACCCTTGATTGGGAACACATAGAAAATTTACAGTGTTGGGGATACCTGGACCAGGAGAAACACTCTCATCTGTGACCCTGGGCTGTTATTTTCCAGTTGCTAGTGGCTAGGATGTCTCGGGCCCAGTTTCCAATCCTGGACCTATCTCTCTGGTGTGGAACCAAACTCCAAGACGTCTCTATATGGACAGAAGAAGCATTGGTGGAGCTGTACGTAGGAGACAAAGTGGAGATAACCCAGAGCCAATTTTCGGCCGAATGGAGGAGGAAAATTTGATTCCTCCAACTGTCAAGGTAAACAAATATAAATTTCAAAGACAAGTAAACGGTCATTAATAAAAAAAAATTAGAACAAATAATTAAACGGCAAGCATTGAGATCTTGTGAATCGTAATAGAATCGGGACATCTATATTGTAAACCAGCCAAAGGGTGAACTAAATTAAGTCAAAGAGAAAACAACAACAACAACAATCTTACATGGATAGATACAATCTAATGTTCATACCCTTGGTGTGGATTTGTCCTGCAGTAAAAACATCATAATTGTTAGATTTCTTCTAAATATTTACATTAATTGTTAAGAGATAAAAAGAATTATCTTTATATAATTGTTGATAATTTATATTCAAATGACAGAACAACAGCACATCTGAAGTGACACACTGAAGTGGTACTGAAAGCTTATTTGCCTTAGGCTGGTTTGTTTAATCAATCAAATATGCCTCGACAACCAGCATAATAAAAAAATTACTATATACATTACGTGCATCTGAGTTATGCACATTAGTAGATAAATTGATAATAGTCTACCAGATGTCAAAGAGCAGTACTGAGTCATGTCAACATTCTTCTTTCTTAAAAATCACCTATGCGTTGTTGAGCATGCATCATTAGTGCGAACACAAAAACTGGCCTACACATGAATGTCTGTTGAACTTCCGGTAACAAAATGCGGAATGTGGACGACTTAAGTTTACGTTGTGGACGACATAAGTTTACGTTGGGCTTAAGACAACAAGTTTTCAAGTTCTTGTACTGTATGTTTACTCAAATCACCTCTTCCCTTTCTCTTTCTTTCAGTGTTTCACAGATATAAATTGCAGACAGTATTGTTCAGTTCTAGTTCATTTCATCACATCCAACATCAGAATGAGTTCGACCCATGCCCACCATTTTTGAGAGTGCAGATCAGTCCTCATCCACTGAATACTCAGATGAGCTCACTGCGGCCCTTGCCCCGGGACGGTGGTGGTTGATAATGGAAGTTTCTGACCCCATGTCTGAGGATTACGAGCACGATTACTCTATCTCAGACCAGTGGGTAGAAACAGTGGAGGCAGGAGAAACATCATGTCCCTCATCCCTGGTCTTCAGTCATGCTTCTGAAAAGGCTCATTTCTAGCACTCGAGTTTCTAAGATGCAAGACCACACCGCGGTGGAGGCAGAAGACGATGCAGGGAGCACCCTTCGCTTCCAGGTCCACACAGGGAGCACCTGTGCCCGCTAGATCCACACAGGAAGAACCTGTGCCCGCCAGTTTTGAGAAGGGGGACCTCACCTCATCCCTGGTCTTCAACGATGCACAGGAACATGGTACATCAATGGAAAAGGAAGACTGGAGATTGCGGAGGCATAAAAAGCTACAAATGGCATCACCCTTACGGTCCCAAAGAGGAAAACACATATCCACACAGAGAGCACCTGTGCCCGCAAGATCCACACGAGAAGAACCTGTGACTGCCAGTTTTGAGAAGGGAGACCTCCCTTCGATTCACCGGAAGATGGTACGCCAATGGGCAAGGTCCAGTGGACATTGTGAAGGCAGAAAAAGCTACAGATATACAGAATCCCTAAACATTTAAATAATTGTACATGTCTTACATGCATTTATATAAGACAAAATCATTTGATAAATATATATATATATATATATATACACAGTGTGTATTTATTTATTTATTTGTCAACAACAAACACATTAATTAGTGTTATTTAAACAGATCATTTTCATCCGCTGTCACTGGGCCGATTAAATTCACACACTAAGTGAAAGAATAACATTATAACAACATATATAAATCATATTTACCACAATTTATGGCTAAAGACAATGGCTATGTAATACAACTCACTATTTCAGTATACATTTCCTTGTACGATAGCCTGACATCAACAGATAAAGGTTTGTTTTATTTTTATGACATATTTAAGTCCAAAGACATTTACTATAATTTATTTTTATCAGTGGAACGTTTGTATACAAAAATACATATATTTTAGGAAGCTTCTGGTGCATTTTTCACTAGTTTTGCTTTCGCTACTTAGAGATTCAGTTTTTCTGGAAATTGCACTTCATTCTTAAATATTTATTTCTATAAATTATGCAATTTATTTACATATAATAAACTGACTTTCTGATACAGTGTAATAAAAAATACTGTATACATGTCATTTACTGAAGGTTTTGATTAATATTTTGCATGGTCCTGCAAAAGAAACAATATATGAATGAAATCAGAATGCATGAAAAAGTTGCAGAATGTCACTGCAAACAAAACTGCTAAATGGAAGCTTTAGCGTTAAGTTCTGCCAGGAAGACTCAATCGTTGCGTCACTAATTACCTTCTCATCTAACCAATCGCGTTTAATGCGTGTGGTATAAAAGACTGGTACTTACACATGCTTGAGTTCGCAGACGCTGACGTTTTCATTGACCTCCATCCTCCCCACCACCTCCAAGATGGTTCCTTCCCTTCCATCCTCCCCACCACCTCCCCAACCACCAAGATGGTTCCTTCCCTTCCATCCTCCCCACCACCTCCCCAACCACCAAGATGGTTCCTTCCCTTCCATCCTCCCCACCACGACCAGGACGGTCCCTTCCTATGCCTCCCGGGGGGGTCAGCTGCGCCCCTGCCTTCGTCTTCAGGCAGGAAATGCAGAGTCCGGACCCTCGGATTGCTTGCTGGGCTATCAATAAATGTATTGACATCTTGGAACTTGAGTCTGCGCACTTGCGTGTTTCGGGACCAGTCGTGAGCAGGAAGTAAAGCCGCAAAATCAAGGCCGCGCCCTCATTCTTGCTGAATCAAACGCAAGCACACGCCCCGCACTTTCATTAAGTGTCCTCTGTCTGCTTCGTTCTTCTCTAATGATGTCGGCTGATTGCAGAACCTCGATAAAATAAGGTAAATACAACTACTAACCACATAATCAACATTATTAAAAAAGTCCGCTGGTGCTTCAGTGACTACCTCGCACAGAGAACCTGTCAATCACAGCTGTCAATCATTATGTCAGAGCACCGTTATATTATCATCACATAACTAACTAAAAACAAATTTATTTTAAAAACGAACACTTGAAATTACATAAACGTGATAGAAACTACAGTAAATGACAGAAACTATCTTTGGAAAACGGATATGTGAAGTGTAATTTAATTGTTTAGTTGGTCTCGCGTCCCATTGAATAACATGGGGAGGCGGGGGTTATGAGCTATACTAGGTCCAGTCACGGGGGCGATCGAGACGTTTTGGCTTCACTTTTGAGGGCTTGTGCGGCATGCTTGTTCTGGATACGCTTGTAGACGTAACAAGATGTCAGTAAAATATATATAAAAAAATTATGCAATTAACATCGTCAGGACCGTGTTGTGACGTGCCACAATAGCCTTTATCTCAGCATTATTCTCCTCAGAAAGGGAAAGAACATTAGAAATACATCTTAAGGAGCTTGAAGAACAGCTAATGTTGACATTACCTAAGCCAGTCCCTCTTAAGGGAAAGACTAGACCTTCAATGAAACTCCTAGAGGCCTTAGAGTTGCGAGAGGAACCAGCAGCAAAGAAAAAGGGTGAGTGTTTGCTAGAACTGTATGTATATAAAACAATTATAAATACATATAAATATACTCGTTTACAGTTAATGATGTATGTTTAATAGACAGCTCACAGACCTACTACCAAATGATTTAAAGGTGTAGAATGAAAGAAAAACTGAACATCTACAGCATGTGATAAATCAGCTGAGAGGAGAACATGAAGTCTAAATAAAGAAAATTGAAGGGGCGTGTCTGCTGTGGGATTCAGTGTAACCGCCCACTGCTGTGATTGGCTGACATGCTTGCATATGACATAGCTACATATTACAAGTGAAACTCTCTCGAATACTTTTATGTATTCGGATGAAGGAACTAAAAAATACTTTTGTGTTCATTTGTGCATCCAAACACTGAGCAACTTGCCATGCTTCGCCCGTTTGCAAGGCATGATATCTCAAGAGGAAACAGTCAAATCTCAAAGCTATTTCTCTAGAAAAACTAAAATTGCACCTCCTTCGTACTTCCTATTCCTAGCTCGTTTACTCATGGTCGAGCCAAATTCTTTGGGCGGGCAAAGCTGAGAAACGGGAGGTAACCTTTCCCCCGCATGACATCATATGAGGGAGATTCAAGATTAGCGCGTCTGAGATGCAGAGAAGAGAAAAATAGCCAAAGCTCAGTTTTCACCGGTTGACAATTCTAAACACGAGAGGACCAAGTACAGGCCAGGGGAACTATGTTAAAAGTTAAAAATGTTAAAAAAAAAAAAAAAAAAAACTCAGAAAATTTCAATTTCATGTCAGGGGACCTTTAAATATGCTTAAAAACATAATTTATTCCTATGATCAAAACTGAATTTTTCAGCATCATTACTAACCTCAGTGTCCCATGATCCTTCAGAACTCATTCTAATATAATGATCTTGTCACGGTTGGTAAATCCTATGTCTACTTCTTGTCTCGTGTTTCTGTTATTGTTGTGTGTGTGTGCTGATTAGGGGGGCGTGCCGCTCTATCAGCACTCATCATCAATCACCACTCACCAGCTGCAGTTAATCATTCATGTGTATATATTCTCATCATCTCCTCATCTCCTTTGTCAGATCGTTGTTTGTGGTTCCCGGTGTTGTGTGTGTCTCCTGTCTCGCTCGGTCGTGTTCCTCCCTGGTCCTGGTTCTTGTTCTCTGTTTGGATACTGTTCGTCGTTGGATTCACCACCACCATTACCACTGCACGCTGCACCTGACCATCAGAGCCCCTGCGTTGCTAACTATCTTTGCCTGTTAAAGACTGTTTCCGGTGTCAACTACTACTCCAAATAAATAGAGTTAACTGCACTTGCTTCCTCTGTTTGATCATGACAGAACGATCTGACCAAAGCATGGAAGCAGCAGAAAGCTCACCGAGTTCACTGAACGAGTTCGTAGCGAGCAGTCTACAACGGATGGACACGCAGGAAAGGAATCTCAACGATACAGCTCGTGCTGTTCAGGCGTTAGTGACGCAGGTGTCTGGGCTCACCCAACAGATTCAACATCTTCGCATGCCCACTGCGCCACCCGCGCCGCTGATTCCCCCACCACCACCATTACCAGCGGACCCATCCCAGTCGGAGCCCCGTCTTCCCACCCCAGAGCCGTATGCAGGTGAAGCTAATTTCTGTCGAGCATTTCTGACCAGGTGTACTATGCATTTCTCCCTGCAACCCAGAACCTTCCGCGAGGAACAGACCAAGGTAGCGTTCGTTCTGACGCTTCTGACTGGGAGAGGGGCGCTATGGGGAGCAGCGGTGTGGGAGAACCAAGACGAATGCTGTTCCTCGTTCCAGAAACTCTCCGAAGAGATGCGGCGCGTTTTCGATCGGGCTGCGTCAGGAAGAGAGGCTGCCAGGGTTCTGACGGAACTTCGTCAAGGAGAGAGGTCCGTATCTGACTTTTCTATTGAATTCCGAACCCTGGCAGCCGAGAGCAAATGGAACGAGGAAGCGCAGTGGGACATGTTCCTGCATGGGCTGGCTGACCGCGTCCAGAAGGAGATCTACGCACTGGACCTGCCCACCGGACTTAATGATCTCATTGCTCTGGCGCTTAGAGTGGACGCACGGTTATCTCGAGCCAACAGACGTAATCAACACGATCGTTTTCCTGGAGGGATGGAAGGGCAGCGTCCAGGGGGCGAAGGCGCGGTCAGTCCCATCCACGATCATGAACCCATGCAGGTGGGTCGAGCCCGGCTTTCCCGGGAGGAGAAGGAGAGGCGGAGATCCCTGGGCCTTTGTTTATACTGTGGTGGAGCGGGACATTTTGCCTTCAACTGTCCGTTAAAAGGTTCAGCCCGGCAGTAAATATGAGGCTACTGTCGGGTGGGATCTCTGCCGAGAAGACCTCATCGACATCTACCTTCCTCCCGGTAAGGCTCCGATGGTCAACTCACATTCACGATTGTCGAGCACTTCTGGACTCAGGGGCAGAAGGTAATTTCATGGACCATTCAGTTGCACTAAGACTTCAGATTCCCCTAAAACCCCTCTCTCACCAGATCAATGTTCATGCTCTTAATGGCCAAAGTCTCCCCACGATTTCACAGACCACCGAAGACATCACCCTCATCACTTCCGGCAATCATTCTGAGACTATTTCTTTTTACATTATGGACACTCCGTTAGCACCCATTGTTCTTGGTCACCCATGGCTCACCCGTCACAACCCCAAAATAGACTGGCAACTCAAATCCGTCACATCTTGGAGCAGTTTTTGTCATGAGTCCTGTCTTGTGTCTGCCTGTCCGTCTGTTTCTGTTCATGTGTTACAGGAGGAGACAGTGGATTTATCAAACGTGCCCACGGAGTATCGGGATCTGAAGGAGGTGTTCAGTAAGTCTCGGGCTGATTCTCTTCCTCCGCATCGTCCCTATGACTGTGCCATAGATTTATTGCCAGGTACGTCTCCGCCTAAAGGCAAGTTATATTCACTCTCTGTTCCAGAGAGGGAGGTCATGGAGAAATACATTTCTGATTCTCTGGCAACGAGATTCATCCGCCCTTCCTCTTCTCCAGCGGGGGCGGGGTTCTTTTTTGTGAAGAAGAAAGATGGATCTTTGCGACCTTGTATTGATTACCGGGGGCTGAACAACATCACGGTGAAGAATACTTATCCTTTGCCGTTGATGTCTTCAGCTTTCGAGAGGTTGCAAGGAGCATCTATCTTCACGAAATTGGATTTAAGGAATGCTTATCATTTGGTCCGCATCAGGGAGGGGGATGAATGGAAGACCGCTTTTAACACCCCTAGAGGGCACTTTGAATATTTGGTTATGCCTTTCGGTTTGTCCAATAGCCCAGCGGTCTTCCAAGCACTTGTCAATGACGTGTTGCGAGACATGGTCGACCAATTCATATATGTCTACCTGGATGATATATTGATTTTTTCTTCGTCTCTCCAGGAACACGTGCAACACGTTCGACAAGTGCTTCAGAGGTTGTTAGAGAATGGGCTTTTTGTCAAGGCGGAGAAATGCGTTTTTCATGCACAGTCTGTTCCTTTTCTAGGTCACATCATCTCGGTTGAGGGAATGCGCATGGATCCTGACAAAGTTAAGGCTGTGGTGAATTGGCCAAGTCCAGACTCCCGTAAGGCCCTACTGAGGTTTCTGGGGTTCGCCAATTTTTACCGGCGTTTTATTCGCAACTTCAGCCGACTAGCCGCGCCTCTGACTGCCTTGACCTCCCCCAGAATGACGTTCAGGTGGTCAGACGCAGCGGAAGCTGCGTTTGCCAAACTGAAGGGTTGCTTCGTTTCAGCCCCCATCCTGATAACCCCTGATCCATCACGTCAGTTCGTGGTGGAGGTCGACGCGTCAGAGGTGGGGGTAGGTGCAGTGTTATCCCAGCGCTCTCCTTCAGACGACAAGATGCACCCTTGCGCGTTTTTTTCACATCGTTTATCCCCTGCCGAGAGCAATTATGACATTGGCAACAGAGAATTGTTGGCGGTCAAGTTAGCATTGGAGGAGTGGCGCCACTGGTTAGAAGGGTCAGGGGTACCTTTTATCGTCTGGACCGATCACAAGAATTTGGAATACATTCGCACTGCTAAAAGACTCAATTCCAGGCAGGCTCGGTGGGCTCTTTTTTTCGGACGTTTTGACTTTACTCTCTCGTACCGCCCGGGTTCTAAAAACATCAAACCCGATTCTTTATCACGCATTTTTGACCGTTCCGATCGCCCGTCTACTCCCGAGTGCATTTTACCAGAGAACCTATTTATCTCTACACTCACATGGGAGGTCGAATCGAAGGTCAAGAGGGCCTTAGAAGGGGTAACGCCTCCGACTCGTTGCCCACCGAACCGTTTGTTTGTGCCGGAGGGGTTACGGTCCAGCGTCATTCAGTGGGGTCATTGTTCCAATGTGGCTTGTCATCCAGGAGTCAGTCGTACCATGTTTTTGGTTAAGCAACGATTCTGGTGGCCTCTCATGGCTCGTGATGTTCGCAGTTTTGTATTGGCTTGCTCAGTTTGCGCCACGGGTAAGACTTCCAATCGACCTCCAGATGGGTTACTTCAACCGCTGCCGGTGCCTTCGAGACCCTGGTCCCACATCGCGCTAGATTTTATCACCGCCCTCCCACCCTCCCAGGGTTACACGGTAGTTTTGACCGTGGTGGACAGGTTCTCGAAGGCGGCCCATTTCATCCCCTTGCCCAAATTACCTTCAGCCAAGGAGACAGCGGAGTGTGTCGTTGACCACGTCTTTCGGCTTCATGGCCTCCCGACAGACGTGGTCTCCGACAGAGGACCCCAATTTGTGTCCAAATTTTGGAGAGAGTTTTGTAGACTTCTGGGAGCGACTGTCAGTCTGTCCTCTGGGTTCCATCCCCAGAGCAATGGTCAAACTGAGCGAGCCAACCAGGATTTGGAAAGAACGTTGCGATGTTTAGTGTCTAAGAATCCTTCCTCCTGGAGTCAGCAATTGTCTATGGTGGAGTACGCCCACAACACGTTGCCAGTGTCATCCACGGGCCTATCACCATTTGAGTGTAGTCTAGGTTACCAGCCACCTATCTTTCCTAGTCTGGAATCCGAAGTCGCGGTCCCCTCCGCCCACGCCTTCATCCAGCGGTGTCGCCGCACTTGGACTAGAGCCCGTGAGACTCTACTCCAAGTGGGGGCGCGCACCAAGGTCAAAGCCGATCGCCACCGGCGGAGACCTCCCGTATACGTCGTCGGTTCTAAAGTGTGGCTTTCTACTAAGGACATTCCGCTCCGTTCCGTTTCGAATAAACTTGCACCTAAATTCATTGGCCCGTTTGCTGTCACCAAGATCATTAGTCCGGTGACAGTCCGCCTGAATCTTCCTCCAGTGTACAAGAGGATTCATCCCGTCTTTCATGTTTCCAAAATTAAACCCGTCTTTTATGCACGCATTAATCCGCCAGTCCCGGTTCCCCCACCGCCGCGTCTCGTAGATGGGGAACCCTCTTATTCGGTCAATCGTGTGCTGGACTCGAGACGGAGGGGGCGCGGATTCCAGTACCTGGTGGACTGGGAAGGTTACGGTCCGGAGGAGAGAAGTTGGGTACCGGCTAGAGACATCCTGGATCACTCCCTTATCGATGATTACAATCGGCAGGTAAGGGAGTCTGGGAACGCCAGGAGGCGTTCCTAGGGAAGGGGGTACTGTCACGGTTGGTAAATCCTATGTCTACTTCTTGTCTCGTGTTTCTGTTATTGTTGTGTGTGTGTGCTGATTAGGGGGGCGTGCCGCTCTATCAGCACTCATCATCAATCACCACTCACCAGCTGCAGTTAATCATTCATGTGTATATATTCTCATCATCTCCTCATCTCCTTTGTCAGATCGTTGTTTGTGGTTCCCGGTGTTGTGTGTGTCTCCTGTCTCGCTTGGTCGTGTTCCTCCCTGGTCCTGGTTCTTGTTCTCTGTTTGGATACTGTTCGTCGTTGGATTCACCACCACCATCACCACTGCACGCTGCACCTGACCATCAGAGCCCCTGCGTTGCTAACTATCTTTGCCTGTTAAAGACTGTTTCCGGTGTCAACTACTACTCCAAATAAATAGAGTTAACTGCACTTGCTTCCTCTGTTTGATCATGACAGATCTGATGCTCAACAAACATTTCTTATTCCTATTGTAGGATTACAAATTAGTTTAATTAGGTTTCAATAGACCATTTTGCAAGATGTAAACAACACTGGTCCAGAAACACTTCCTGTTTCAGTTTGTAACTGTTTTCTTTATTTCACATGTAAAGAAAACATCTTAAAGATGTTTGTTTAACTTTTTGATTCAGTTTTATATGTTCTGTTGGTTGTATTTTGTCCTAGCTTTTATGTAGTGTTAAAAAACTGAAACAGGAAGTGCTTCTGGACCAGTGTTGTTTACATCTTGCAAAATGGTCTATACAATAGAATATAAACTGAGAAAGTTATGTACATTGTGTTTTACGTTTTAAGGTTATGATGATGATAGCATGAGAATCTCGCCAGTCCTGGGCTGCGTTCAGCCCGGACAAAATGTTGCACAACGTTTTTTAAACAGAAACGGTGATGTGTTGGACACCCCGTTCTGATGACGCAAGAGTTGCTACTATGAAGCCCGATAAGGCCATTCTCTGTGTTCTTTGTGAAAAATTTTCAGAACCTGATGAAGTCGGTATAAATATGTTTAATATTACAAAGTATACCCGTTGTTACAGTAACTGCAGTATAGTAACTACTGTACATACTAGGGGTGTGACGGTACATGTATTCGTATTGAACCGTTCGGTATGAGGCTTTCGGTTCGTAGCCTCAACAATCAAGTGATGAAACTCCGTTAGGTGCTCGGTGAATCCATGGTAGTACTAGGAACTCGAAGAAGACACAAAGACAAACAAGGTAATCCACAGGAAGCCACACAACTCAGGAACAGGAACTCACTGGGAGGAACAACGATCTGACAACATAAGACAGCAGTTACTGAACATATAAAGGGACAGATTGAAGCCACCTGGCGCTGCTGATCACAAATGACACACACACACACACACAGCACGCTAGACGAGAGAGACAGTGAATTCATGCAGTGATATTCATGAGAACAGATTGTTTTTATACTTTTTAACAAAAATTCTCTTCTCAGATTAACCAGTAGTGCCAATATTAGCCTTTTGCTAATATTGTGTGTGCAATTAACTACTCTTTTTTTTTGGGTTGGTACACACAGAACAAAAAAATACTATTTTCAGAAGACTGTATAAGAGAAAATTATATAAAATTATCTTAAGGATATTTATTATCTAGGATATAAAAAACGATAAAAGTCAAAAACATACACGTCATAAAGCACTGGTTCTTTAAAAGTAAAACAATATAAGAAGTCTTTGTAATTCTGTTTAATTTAAATCTTATAACCTTTGGCTGGATGTTGATTTTGGGGTTGTTCAACTTCATTAGTGGACTTCGTTGATTTGTTTGGACACAGCTCTCTTTTAGTGAAAGAATATTCAACAAGAACTCCTAAGTATCAGTAAACACACTCACAGTTTTCTTCCAGTAATATTCAAGCCTTTTCTAGGTTTCCCATCATTCCCTTTCAGTAGTTGACCACATACCTGCTAAATCTAGAAGTGAAGCCCCATTTCCAGTCTCATTTCCAGCAGTGTTGGGGAAGCTACTCTGAAACTGTAGTTTGACAAGCTACAAGCTACTCGTACGTTAAAGTAGTTTAACTACAGTCAAGCTACCCTTTTGGAAAAGTAGTTAGCTACACTACAAGTTACTATCAAAAAGTAGTTAGCTACATTGAAACTACTTTTGCTTTTTGAACAACATATTATAAATAGGCTATTATATTACATATTATTATTATTATTATAACATGTTATAAATTATATATTATAAATAACTGAATTAGTGTCTGATGAATGTTTTAATTAAAATATTTAGTGTTTAAAACAATGCAATACAATTATGATTTCATAGAGTATTGTTTTTTACACACAACACTCAAATATCTCAGACTGTTTGTCAAAAGTGCAAAATTGCAACAAATAGCCTACAACATTGCAAGAAAAAAAAATATACATTCAACATAAATTGCATTTAGAACATTTTCTCAAAAATACCGATTTAGCTTGGACAAATAAGGCCACGGGTAATTGACGTTAGTTGTTTCTCCATCCTCCAAATCTGCCGTGATTAAACAACAGGTGGCGGTAATGGCAAAAAATGAGTTTGTAATCTAACAAGAAGAAGAATATCCTTGCATCGCGCTGATTCGCGCAGGCTCGACAAACGCAATGTAGCTTTTGCTCGCGCTACACCGCTACTTGCTGCAAAAAGTAGTTAGCTACTGGAAAAGCTACACTGTTTAAAAAGCAACTGAGCTACTGCCAAGCTACTGAAAAATGTAGTTAAGTTAGTAGCGCCGCTACTTGTAGTTAACTACTCCCCAACACTGATTTTCAGAGTCTGATCCATCACTGTCCCTCAGTAATCTCTCTATAAATCAGTCATTATACAATACACCATACACCATATAAAATGAATAGGTAGCAAACTAAATATTTAAAACAGCTACATTGAACCAATGTCTATAACCAACAATGGAGTTCCAGCTCATATTTGAGAATTTTTAATCTGCTAGTTTATTCAAATTAATCAATTGATAAAATTTCACTGGCATTTGACAAAAAAATCTATGCAGGAATATGTGTTTTTGAATTTACTTTGTTATTAACTCAAGCCTGTTGTATCTTATGGATCAATCTGGATCTCATCAAGATCCCTTCCTTTGAATTCAGATAATTGTCCTTGTTCCATGGCCATAAGAACTTGACTTATTTTGGCAAGCTGTAATGTTCCTTTGGGGTAACCTATAATACTGCCTATGGACCCTAATGTCATGTCCATGGAAGTCAGCAAGGTCATCATCAATTTCATTGTCCTCTAAGTTGAGGACATAGTGGCCATGTGCTTTCTCAGTCTAGTGGAGGATAGTGTCTCTAGGTGTTTTGCTCCACAGCTTTGAGCAATCTTACGGATAACATCTGATCCTCTGAAGTGCTTGTGATCTTCCAAACATGAACACATTCTCATCAGGCACTTCACAGTTACGGCGAGTCTTGACAAGTAACTCCATCGATGTCAGCATACCAGGTGTGAGCAGAATGGGGACCTTTTGTCCTCGTTTGCCTCTTATCTCAATTCTTTGAAAGTGCTTAAAAAGTTTCTTCTCAATGTCTGACAAAGCAAACTCTACAAACTGGATGAGTCAATGAGGTATCCCTCAATGTAAATTCATTCAGGGACATCTTGGATACTTCTCTTCTACGATTGAAAAGTATTACCTGACAGTGTAATTTTTGCAAGTTCTGCCCAGTTCTTGTTACTCGGTGCTTCTTCAACTTTTGTTTGGTACACCTTACTCTCTCTGTCAAGATACTGGTGATTTTTTTCACATCTTTAGCAAAGGGAAAGAAGTTGTGGATTTTGCCTCAATCAAATTTCAGAGGGCCTGGGATGACGCACACTCACTCCATTTAGTGTCACAGAATTGTTTGAAGGCCTGCACATTGTTAAGAGCGTTCTTATCATCGGACAACATTGCCTCACATTTAATTAGGGCTGGGCAAAAAATAGATTTTTCGATTAAACTTTTTAAAAATGTAGTCAATTCAAAATTGATTCTCAACGGCCACAAATCGATTTTTTACAAATTCAGGGCTCGTGGTGCTGCATCTTCTCTCTCTGCACAAGGCAAGCGTCAAGTGAATAATACTCATTCCGCTTCAGCTCTCTGTGTTCAAGTATACAGGCTCTCTCTCACTACTAAACATACTAGACTAAAATACTATCCTGCGTTAGTTTACATTGGATTACTTTATTCCGTTTCTGTAGTATTTCTGACATACCCAAAAATCTTTCAGAATATTTTTTTTTCTTTTTCTCTCTTTATTTGTGTCTTTATTCTTTTTTCAATTTAATTCATAGATTGAAATCAAGCTTCCATGTGTTTCAAAAACTCTTAACAAAAAATTACCCCATTCTGAAAACAAATATTTAAGTAAGATCAATGTAATAAAAAAGTGTCAATATAATTATTTATCTATATCTATCTCAAACATAATAAACTGATCCTGTTTGATCAAGGCGTTCGACTGTTCTGACTTTTCAGCATCAATTTTGCATCTTGAATCAAAATCCTGTCTATTCATTGTATGCACTTAGTGTATAGTGTACCCAAAATAAAAAAAAGTTTCATATACACGTTTGGCGGAGATTTCTAAAAAGCTGATGAGTTTGAAGGCATTTGTCCCAGTTGAATTTGCTAGGAAGCCAAGGAGTGTGGTAGAAAGACTAAGGTGGAAGGCAACAGAACTCAGGCAGTTGAAACTGGCGACCTTCATAGAAGGGGATTCCCGCGGTTATGGAGCTATAAATGTCTCATTCTATGGTAATAAAAACATTACGGTTAATTGAGTAAGTTCTTTATACACCACTGAAAACATAGTTGTGGATGTCATATTGCATTTCTGTTAATAGATACTCAACTTTTTTTACACATTGCACCTATTATGGGCACCTATTATGGAAAATTCACTTACATGGTGTTTGAACATAAATGTGTGTTGGCAGTGTGTGAGCAAAACCACCCTAGAATGATAGAAATCCACCCAGATTTTTCTTTTACAATCTTAATAAATCATATGCACTGTCTCAGAACGAGCTGTTCTAAGATTCAGCTCTTTGTGATGTAGAATTGAGCAAGGGGTTTGATTGATAGTATGGTTGTCCCCGCCCTTGGTAATCTGTACACGCTATCCTCCATTGTTTCAACGACAGCTGGTAATGTCTCTTAGAAACATAAATGTTCTGTCGTGGGTTAATCCTGTTATTGTGGCTTAAAAGTTAATCCTCAACTGTTGATCGTCGTCTACTCTTTGTGATTCACCGACACCTCCAGTAACAGTAAGTGTATTTTATGATTTTTGAGCAAATAGTCTTTTCAGTCAATGTTAGCCAATTCAACAAGAAATGCATCTGAAGTTGTTGTCGTCGTCATCGTAGGATGTCTGTGTATATAATTTAAACCTTGTTTGTATAGTGTGTAACCACACATTTATAAATATATATATATTTTTAAAGATATTCTATTAAAAACTGCATATGTTGTTGTTCTGTAAGTTCTTCTCACATTTGCCATAGAAGCACCTGTATGACAAGTAAACATGATGCAACAGGTCCCTGCATAAATGTAATTTCGCTTGTACGTAGCAAACTTTATCACAGAATGTGTATGTAATTTCAAAAAATTGCGCCAGCGTTAGTGTTTGTGTGTCTGTGTGTGTTCAAAGGGGACGCGATTACAACGCTATAAGTACATAAATGTATCAAATGACCATACCGAGACTTACTGGTCCATTCTCACTTGTGTTTATTCTGCCGGAGTCTCTTCGTACTATTTATATTCCAATTCAAACATACGCAGAATGACATTCAAACCGTTTCTCTCACTCTCTCAGTACCGACTGCCATAGGTATCAAGTTACGCCCTCAACCAAAGGCAGGGCGGGGATATGCAGCTCACTTGCATTTAAAGTGGTATACCCGCCAAAACAGCTCATTTTTATGCAGGCCCCAAAATGACATTTTCAAATGGATATAATAAATTACCTGTGGGGTATTTTGAGCTGAAACTTCACAAATACATTCTGGGGACACCCGAGACCAATATTACATCTTGTAAAAAGGAGCATAACAGATTAACTCTAAAATAAGCACTCACACACAGTACACAGAAACCATACCACCAATCCAAACTGTATGTTAATGGTCAATCACATTTGACAATAGTGGCAATTAATACAGGTTCATATGTTAATGATTCTTCATGATTTTCATCTTAAATCATACGCTGAAGGTTCGGAATTATTGGAATCACATTCTGCAAAGCTCCTGTTCTCTTAAGGGAAACAGTAGGAAACCACTGAAAGTGCTGTGGTTACTGTGGTCATCATACAGTAGTTTCCAACCGGTTGATAAGAAGGTTTGCTTTGATATGTGCAAAGTCAGTAATTTGCCTGAGACACTATACATGTGTAGAAAGAATTATTTGCATTTCAAAAGCAATAATTGGTTTTCTAAGTATAATAAAAGGAAATGTGCCTTCCGAAAAAAACAACAACATTCAATATAATAGTGTTATATAAAGAAAATAAAATATGCAAATTTGCCTATCACAAATATGTTGTATATAAGAAAAAGACAAAGAAAGTTTGTAAAATTAACTTCAACTGTCAGAAGGACAGCTACAGAAAGGAATGTTCAAATTCAGAGGAACAGTTCAGAAGAAACGTTAATAATAAAGACTGAGAAGATTGGATCAGTTGTGCTCCATTTTTGGAATACTTAAATACAATTTTTTTTTGGACTACTTGATGCGGCCAGGCCTGACCCAGACTCTATCTCCAGCGGCCCCAGTTAAGTTGAGTTTGAGACCCCTGCTATAGATTATCAGACTTTAGATATAACCTTGTCCATCCACATCCATAACATGTGTAACAAACTCCCACCCTATTATAAATATAAAAAACTGCAAATAGTGTAAGTGCCCAATAAAAATTGATTATCCTTTTCTTATAATTGTTGCATTAACCATTCTCATTGCTGGTTACATGGTTGTGATAATTTTCCTACAGCAATATGTAATTTTTCTAGTAGGGTGCAATATCACTGATGTATAGCATTTAATTCATACATTCATTGTGCTTTTAAGGAGATCCAAAACCAGGGTTTCCCGCAGCACTTTGAAACTAAGGCGGCCGCCTAAGCAACACACGCCTGCTGCCTTACGTTACGTCGTCAAAACTTAAATAACACATTTTTCTGAGGGAAACTAACCTGAATGTAAATTGTATTTTTGTTAAAATCCAGACTGCTGAGAGGAAGGTGGAGACTCTGGAGGTGCAGCTGGTTGGGGTCTCAGAAGAGGATGGCAACCTCACTCTCCTCTGCGATGACTTCACAGAGTTCAGTGTCCCAAGTGACTTCTACCAGGGCAGTGTTGATGACCTCATCAACCAGCTGCCAGCCTAACTGAGAATCAAACATAGCAGAAAACGTGTGTTATCAATTGAAATCCGCTGTTAAAGAATAAAATCATTGTGTAGAATTAGTTTGTTTAGTTTATTCATTTGTTCAATTTTATTTGTTAACATTAAATAGTAGTAGTTCAGTTAGTTTTCATTTAGTTGTAGTAGTTAAATTCGTTTATATTAATAAGTTAATTTAGTGGTTCTTTGAAAATGTTTTTGTTTTATTGTGTTAGTTTCATTTTTGATTTTTGTAACTGTTTGTTTCATCATGTTTTAAATTTCATAAATGATTTTGTTTTCAAAAAGTCGTTTGTGTGATATTTTCAGATTAATTTTGATACTGAATTCATTCTTATTATAAGCATCTTATCACTCTAATTTAAATTGATTAAAATGTAAGAATTGGAAACAAAAGATGATGACATCTAACATCCTCTCCAGAAAGGTTGAAGCTGTTATGATAGCAATTTTTGTTTTTACTAATAACTGAAAAACGTAATTAGAGACGATTATTACTCGTAAACGTATTTAATGTTTAGACCTTTCTACTTTGTCAATGTGTGATTTTATACAACAGTTCTATAAACAATTATTTATCATTAATTAACTTACATTTTAGACAAGGTTTTCTATATTTTGTAAACGAAAATTCCAAACAAGCGACAGCCCTGTTTAACATTTGGGCTGCACATGGTTTCGTAATTGAATGAATCGTTCAGCTTTTTGGGCGAATTTGGTTGAAGAATGAAACTCTGCTTCGTTCATGAATAAATAGCCTAAGCACTTTGAATTAATCTGTTGAATCTTAGTGACTCACTCAATAAAAGTGAATTGCAGTTTCAAAATTATTTATTTTACTTATTTCAAAAATAAATATTAAACTTAATGTTTAAAACAATGCATTGTTAATTAATTATTACAAGGTATTAAGTCTTTATCTCCAAGGTGATATTTGGAAAGATTAATTTTGATACTGAATTTTCTTACTTCTATTGTGTCTTCTTAAACTACTCTAAATTACTGATTAAATTGTAAGAAGTTACAAAGATGATGCATACATAGCACATCATTCTCAGAAAGGTTGTATGTTATGATAGCATTTCTTAACCAATAACTGCAAACACATTATTTGGATTATTGCTTTTGATATTGTAATAGTGAATTAAGTCGTTTTATTAAAATGGAAAGAACAATTTAGGAATCAGTTAATGCAATTAATTGCATTCTTCTTACGCATTAGAAAAACAAGACATTGTTATTTTAGTAGCATTAAAAACAAAAGGATTATGAATTAATATCTTAGTACTTACATGGTATCTACACTTTTCCTCGAGCGAATTGGCAGTGTCTGACTGACTGAGGCAGCAGATGATGTTGAACCCGACAAAAACTCCCGCGAACGAACCCCCAACTTGTTACTTCATCGTAAACTAAACTAGCAGCAAGAAATACCCACTGTGGTTCGAGATTTATTTGAAAAAGTAAAAATAACCGCCCTTATTTACAATCACACCCTGGTTTTAAAGTCTAATTAACAATAATAATGCTTAACCATTAATTGAAAAACTTTTACTTGAGAATTCAGTAACATAATATACTTGGCACATAATGGAAACTACAGACCTTTGATGACAGATGTGTGAATGCCTTTAAACAGACATTTGAATGTATTACCTCTGTATTACCTCGAATTTTATTGAAGTTGAAATTGAACAAGAATTATAATTTTGCCGCATGACGTCTGCCCATTAGGCCAAATTCAATGTCTGAAAATGAAGATGCTGTGCTAATCAGTTGGCAAATTAATGAATTCTACATTTGCAGGTATGGTTACCTAAAGGGTTACCAAGCAACATTTGGATGGCCCAATTAAAATTTACACACAAACAACTAAATGAAACTTAATGCAGGGGTCTTGGTGTATGTTTTGAAATTTGAACAATTTTTAATTTGACACTTAAACAGAGAACAAAACATTACTGCCTGTGCTCACTGACCGAATGCCCCAAAAACTCACATCATATTTAACAACAAGCTTAGTTGCAGCAATATTAGTGTCTAGTAATGAATTTGGTTATGCAATCTTTTTAAAAAAGTATTTCATTAAAACAATATTTTGGTTATATCTTTTCCCTCTTTAGACTTCTCAGGATGTCACCAGTACCAGTGCGGCTGATGTCCTCAGCATTGCTGAGGAACCTGGTCATGCTGAAGTCGATAACGAGTGGAGTGACGCCGCCTTCCAGGACTTAGTCGTAGATTCATCGGAATGGGGTGCCGACGTCCTCAACTCTTTGAGCTGTGTCTGGAGTGTTGCCGTCCTCCAAGCTACAGTACGTGCCACATCTGACGATAGAGATCCAGTCCGAGATGTGGCAGTCAGCACCGCATCAACTCCAGGCTTGGAGATGGCTGACTGTTGTTTTGATCTTCCCCAAGTTCCAGTCTGTGCAATATCAGACTGCAGAGATTATGTCTCTCCAGTTACATTCTGTGTCACATCAGACTGTAAAGATCATCTTCCTCCAGTTCCAGCCTGGCCCTGTAGTGTTATCAGACTGTGTATCAGACTGTAGTGTTAACGTCCCTCATGTCGGACCAACATCTCAGTTGAAGCAACAGGAGATTAATGAGATTATTAGTAAGTTGACTGACTCTGACATAACACAATACAGACAAACTTTTGTTATGATATTATATCTGTCTTTACTCATGTCAACTCAGGCACAAAGCAGTTTTCATGTCAACTCTTCTTATTTTTCTTTTAACAGACGTCGGTTCCAGCAGCTATGAAATCGTCAGGAAGCTCGGTGAAGGAGGCTTTGGAAGGGTTTATGCAGGGATTCGCTTGAAAGATGGCCTTGAGGTATCATGTATTTTACTTGCATTATCTATCAAATTGTTCTTGCACTCTTGTACTCGAATGACTCTTCTTTTCAAGCATTTTCAGTGTATCTTATGTTCACTACTACAGCACCTGGCCTCTCAGACATGTTTAAATTGTTAAACATGCTCTACATGATTACAATTTAAATTCATGAAACTGAACATGTCTGTTCAAGGTTGATGACTGAAACATGAACTGCAAAAATATTGTAAATAATTCTAACCCAAATCCATTTTTTGTTTTGTTGATTAGGTGGCACTGAAATTCGCTGACAACGTGGGTGCAGATTGGATCTACATTGTAAGGACTCTTTTTCTCTCAGTCAATTTTTCAATAGACAAACTGCTATCGTCAGTAGTTTAGGTGTGTTCTACATCTTTTCTCCATGTAAGATCATAATAATTTTCTTTCTTTTAGGAGGATTATCCTGAACCTGTTCCAAAGGAGATCAGTTTGCTAGTACTTGCCAACAAAGGCGTCAGGGTTCCCCAGATCATCCAGCTGCTGGACTGGGTTGTAGAGCCAAAGCGATATATCATGGTTCTAGAGTGCCCTACACCCTGTGAGGACTTGGTCAAATTTTTATACCGCCACAACGGGATGATCGAAGAGAATATAGTAAAGGTAATAATTTATCAGGCAACACTCGCCGCTCGAATATGCTGCCTACGGGGAGTGTTGCACCGTGACATAAAGCTGGAAAACCTGCTAATCAACCCATACACCCTGGAGGTCAAATTGATTGACTTTGGCTGTGGCGAAATCCTGACTGATGCGGGATACACATCCTTTGCTGGTATGTATTATTCCTCGGAGCAGTAATGTGGATCTCAAACTTCGATGACGGATCAGAAGCTGTTCGACTTTAATAAGTCAAGGTCTTACAAAGCATCATGTAATGGGATCCACCATTGGGAGTCAATAGCATCAAATAATTTCTTGCATAGTCAAAATGTTTTTTAATACAAACTTACTAATTGGACTAAATCTCTTTTTATCCAGGCACAAAAGAGTACTGCCCCCCCTGAGTATGATTTCAACGGCAAGTATCACGGGGAACCAGCAACAGTTTGGTCGCTCGGGATACTCATGTTTACACTGCTGCGTAGAAAATTTCCAGAGCCAAAAGACTTGGACGATCTCAATGATAACAACTGGGCCAAATATGGCTTGTCACAAGGTGAGATCTTGATTTCAGCACAGGACACTTACAATTCTAAATCATACAAAATAGAACAAAGTAATACAAATGGTAGTGTGGGTAATGTAGTAATATAGATCTTTCAGCTTAGACTCTTAATCAAAGAGAGCGAGTGTTAAGTTTAAGGTAATAATAGGTCTTCTCTTCTCTTTCTTCACAGAATGCTGCGAATTACTGTGCTCTCTCCTGCAAACAAACCTAGAGACGCGGCTTGAATTGGAAAATGTCTGTCTCCACAACTGGTTTAAGTAGTTTATTTATTCATTTAAATAAGTAAAAATCAGCACCCAATGACCAGACGGACCAGCCCAGCTCCAGAACTCCCTGTCCCCACACACCAATGAACAATGCTATTTTGAGACACAATGAATATTAAATAAAGTGTATTTCAAATATACTATTTAAACTAAAAAAATATTATGTTAACACTTTTAGTAAAGATTAATCCATCTTTAATACATTTTAATGCAATAATGTATTATTTAAAATATAATAATAATAATATATAATAAATATATACAAATTATACTTATGTTTAATGTATTCCTAGGTTAAAAAATGTTCACTTAAATATATTTTATTAAAGTATACGTCCATAATGTACATAAAGTGCTCCATTTTTTTTTTGTAAATTTTGTACTTAATTTGCTAAAAGTTATTCCTTAGTACTTCTTAAGATAAACTTTAATGTACTCAACTGTGCTATTTTAAACACACTGAAGATGAACTAAAATATGCTTTTAACATACTATTTCAGCTTTAATTTGTTTTTATTCCACCCCTTTTAGTACAATTGAACCCATCTTTTATGAATTTTTAAATACTGTTATAAATAATTTAAAAGATAATAATATATAATATATACAAATCATATAATATAGTAAACCATTTATTTAAAATATATTTTAACTATTTTATAGTACCATTATAATAATAATATGTTAATTGTGTATTTTAGAAGTAGTCAAGTACACCATTACTGTTATTAGTAGCATTTTCTGCCTCAATTATTAAAAACAACAAAAACACTAATAATAATATTACTAATTAAACTCCATGATTCCTGTGACCCGTCCTATACACCGCAAAATGTTTTAAAAAAAGATGGAGACACCATCAACATGTCCTACCCACAAATTACACCTGTGTTCCAGGAAAAAAAAAAAAAAAATATATATATATATATATATATATATATATATATATATATATATATATATATATATATATATGTATATATATGTGTGTGTGTGTGTGTGTGTGTGTGGTTAGTCGTGGGTCGTATATGGCATTAAATTTTTTTTAAAAAAGCATTAAAAATGCATTAAATTTAGTTTTAAGATGCCTGCAGAAACACTGTTGTCACAAGGTTAGATCTGCAATTCAACAAAGATTACTTGTAATTGCGTATCATAAAAAACAGAACAAACAGTGCACATCGTATCCTTCCACAGACTGACAGACTCGTGACAAGGCATCGGGAGCGAGGTTGAGACATCCTTTCTTGTGATGTACTTACAAGCTGCTCCACCGGGTCAATTGAGAGGAGGTTTTGGGACTTTTGAAGGCCCATGTTAGAGCAGCATGGTCACTGTAGATATCAAACTTCCTCCCATCAAGGTAATTCCTCTATTTTTCCACCACCCAGACCACAGCCAGACACTCTTTTTCTGATGTTCTGCTCCTTGTAATGTCCTTGGAGCATATGCTACTACTCTTTCCCCCTCAGGTGTTTTTTCTGAGTTAGAGTAGCTCCCAGGCCCACATCACTGGCATCAGTATGCACCTGAAAAGGTTGGTTGAAGTCAGGCATATCTGAGCCGGCAATCGAACGGAATTGGAAAAGCCCCTGATTGGTGATAAATGCGGTTTTCTCTTTACTCTCTTCCTTCATATCCACCTGCCAGTATCTTGACTACAAATCCAATGTGCTGAACCAGGTGGCGTCATCGATGGATTCCAGGATGTCATGAATAAGCGACATTGGATAAGCTTCAGGTATGGTCTTGCTTTTAAGCCTTCTATAGTCCACACAGAACCTGAGGACAAGGACTACGGGTGGTGACCATGGAGAGAAGGATGGCTCAATGATGCTGTCACTGTCTATCTGTTCATCAGTTATCTTTTCCCAAGGCCATCAGCTTCTGTAACTCCTTTTAGTTGTCAGAATACCAGCCTGGATCAACCTCAGGGTTCTGAGAAATGGGTGTAGGGTAGTATATATATATATATATATATATATATATATATATATATATATATATATATATACATATATAACCTCTGTCTATTTTATCTTTGCCAAGCGCAAACCAGTACAGAAGTAATCAATAAATTATCGGGGAGGGTCATGCCTTTTTTCACAATCATTTTGGAGGGTCATAGAAAAAAATATTGCTGGCGAAGGGAGGGTCAAGTCTTTTTTGACTACAGATCTCAAATCTCCTCTGGTGGCCCCTTAAATAAATAATGAACAGTCCCTAAAATGCTTAGAAACAAAAGGCACTATAAAACCAATAGGACAACACAACGCCAAAACATTTTCCATCATATTACTTTACAGAACTGTTAAGAGTTGCATAACTTGATTAAACTGGATTGAACATATCTGGCTTTGAAATGACATACTATTTTACTCGGCTTATTTTAGTTTTTTCTGGTATAGGTCAGCAGTGACAGTCTCTATTTGACTGATGATACAAATGTTGCAATCTTTTACCAATGCTGAAGGGTCTTTCAGCACGTTGGACTTGATACCACATCAACTTCAGCATTTGCTTCAACAACAGTTCAGCGATATTTATCTTTCACAAGACCAGCATCATCTGGATCTGTTCTCACAACAATGCTCCGGGCAAGCCAAAGTTGGACAAAACCTTTTATTTACTAGTTTATATTATTGCACTTAACTGTGAGGTTTTTTTAACAGGGTTTATATGTAAACTAAATACTACTAGAGAGTGTTGTTAAGTCTGTTTCCAAATTTCAGCGCAATAAATATTGCAGAAGTGCTAGATGGCAAACCAGTTCCCAAAAGTGTTGTGGTGGTAAGGTTTACTGAAGTTGAGGCCAGTGTTACTGGCATTGTTCAGAAACTTTAACCCCCTGGGGTCTGAGGTGTGTTTGGGGCCCTTGAGAAGTTTTGACATGCCCTGACATTTTTGCTTATTTCAGCTACTTACAACATACCATTGGCCAACATATAATTATGCTATATTCAGCACAAACACTGCTACAATAATACATGAGCAAAATAGATGTACATGTTTGCATTTTATAGAAAAAAAATATTATGCGTGGTAAGTTAGTTTTAGGAAAAAAATTGTCACTGCAATAAGGCCATTTAACAAATACTGAACAGTTGTTCACAAGACTTTTGACTCACTATTCTTGTAGGCTAGAATTTTTACTACAAAATGATGTGAAAATCATTCTGACCACACTTTCACAAACCACAATATAACAATTTAAATATTGCAAGTCAGTTTTTGTGTCAGCACTGCTGTATGCGTGGGAGTGTCAATGGCCATGAATATTAAGTGAGATTTACACCAGGGGAGACAAAAGACACTCCCCCAGCGGCTAATGGCCCATCAAGCTGCTGTGAGGCAGCCTGAACTAAGAATGAGAGGAGATTCAAAGGTTATGTTTTCTGTTTTATTGTAATTCCTCCATGTGGAGGAACTAAATATTGTGCCTCACAAGACCAGAGTGGTACATACATAAACATAGTACAGGTGAAAAGTTTGGACACATTCCTATTTTTAATATTTAAAAATAATAATAATAATAATAAATTAAGAGTAACACAGTCACACATCTTTATGCCACTCTTGAAAACAGTTCCTTTTCAACTGAAGACATAAGTGAACATCACATGCCTGGCATTTCCATGGTGTTAATTGCGTTTTACCACGCACTGCTTTGCAATGAACACATGTCCGGCGACCAAGTGTGGCAACATTCCTTTCATCTGATGTCAGCTCAGCTCCTGGAACTGGTACATGGTCACTATTGGTCCGTTTTGGTGCAGTTTTCTGTGACACACCACAGAGCTCTGTGATCAGTTACTCCATAAACTCTTTATGTGACATGTTACCATGTAGCTCTTTGTGCACAATGAAAGAGTTGGTGGAAACAATGCCCAAGAAGTGTAGAAAAATCTTTCTGTACCACTTCATTGTTTTGTGTTGTGCAGTGTAGTACTGTAACAGCTGATCAGACAGGTCAACACCGCCCATGTTCTGATTGTATGCAGTCACAGGTGCAGGACATGGAAATGTCTTTGTCCTCCATGTATCTTGTGTTTTCACCCTCCTCTGCACAGTGTCTCCCGTATAAGCAGGATGGATGGTAGAACAGACAGATACCTCTCGAGTGTCCATCCACTTCACAAAAACAAGAGGTCCATCCCGAATCCACCTGATGGATCCTCTCCTCTGGCAGATTTTTTAGAGAGTGAATTAGCTGCATTCTTAGGGCAGTCCTTCCTGTTGTCCCTGTAAGTCCCACATGCACCAAACTTCATTGCAAACAAGTCTTTTAGGAGCTTTGGGCTTGTGTAGAAATTGTCCATCGCACCGAGAACTGAACGACACCTGCGTGTCCCTCTGCGTGGTGCTGGCGAAGGAGAACGGGATGCTGAGACATTCCTGAGAAATTAAAATAAAATAAACTGTTAGCATTATCCAAAGTAAACTGATGGAAAAATAATGGGTATGGATAAAAAAAATAAGTTTTTTGTAGTTTCACTCAAGAATGGGAACTTTTACATTATTAAAAGTAAACAAAATACAACTTTTACATTATTATTCTGTAAACACAAAAAGGCGAAATATCTATAGATGGGCCATACATGAAATAGCCTACTCAATGAACGGATAGTTCGTGAATGACACATCACTACATTTCAAACATTTACACCTGTATTCACGAGGCCATGATAGTGTCATAGGCTAACCGAACATTTATATCTGTTGATGGGCATATGGGACGGAGAAATATTAATGGGCCGACGCGTCGCGTCACCGCGAGTAGGCTGTTGATGCACGCATTTAGTGGATGGCCCGTTTGCGAACGCATTTCAAACATTTACACCTGTATTCACAAACATCTGTGCATAAGGCACGCCTAAGTTATTTACGCATGATATAGTGTCTAGGGTAACCAAAGCTGAACAATTATAGGCCAAGATATATTGTATTTAGACCTAATTACCGGAGCCTGAAATATATTTCTCTCAAACACATTAACATAAGCAGTTATTAGCAAACTAAATACATTATGAACAGTTATATATAAAAATGTATTGTATTTAGACAGGCTAGAGATCACATATTTTACCGGAGGCTGAAACATATTTAACGTAATCAGTAGGCTATATAACCTAAACATGTAATTGTTAACAAAATACATAACGCACAGTATTAGATAATATAATAGCCCAACAAATTTGTTTAGAGAGTAACAGGCTATATCACATTCAAAACATATACAAGCGTAGGCTAGGTAGCCTATACTATGCCCGAATGATGTGAGGCAATCTTTTCAAAATAGTCGGAAAATTCATATGAGCTCTATATGATCAGAAAATGAATTATACAACACTAAACAACTTACTCCGAAATGAAATCCTCGGCGGGGTCAACGCGTTCTTCAAAATGCAGCCGTTCGTCGTCCGAGTTGCAGGAATCTTCCTCAGAGGAAAAGGTGAAATCTTCCTCGCTGTGTAGAATCATCTGAAGGACCTTTTCGGCGGAGTAGCGTGCCAAAAACTTTGTGTTGTTATGCCACTGATCGGTGGGCGTATGCTTTGCATAACATTAGATCTCCCATTTTACCATGTGAAAAGCGCTGGGGGCGTGGCGGTCTCAGCTAATTAAAGATAATGAACTGAGAACGAAAAAACTGTGCCTCTCCTTGGTTTCAAACGGATTACATAAACTGGAAATATTTATTTTTTTAATAAATTACTTCATTTAAAAGAAGAGAACACAAGCTTTAAAAAGACAAATGTCTCGTGTCTCTGTGACAAGTATTGAGTGAGTAACAGTGTATTTTTCGGACGCGTTTTAGAATGGACTTCACTAAAAGAGAGAACGCAGAACGCGCATCATGTTTATTATTGTTTATTTGGCGAAAAACACAACACTTTGTTTTTATTGTGAGGTTCCACAAAAAAAATACACACTTCACAGGATCGAATGATGTATAACACTTATATGTAAGATAAAAATCAACAGAGTAATTTGAGTCTTTTTTGCACTGATAAGGAAAAAAGTGTGCTTATATCGCGGGCGATATGGTCGACCCCAGGGGGTTAAGCTGACCTAAGGACTACAGAATCTCCTGTGTTGCTGGAAACTGGAATGAAATAATGGATTCAGAAAGAACATGAGATAACTCCCACGATTTGTATAATATTGTATTGTCATTTGTTTAGCAATTCTGTTACTGACGGACTGTCCTTTGTGTGTACTGTTTGTGTTAAAGGGGTGGCTCGGAATTTTGGACATCGGGTCTCATTTCTAAGTGATCCTTAGTGTTATTTATGAGGGAGAGTTTTTAAAAAAAAATCATCCAGTCGTCCCAGTTGCATAGTTCGCCGGTGCTAGGCTTGCGCAAGTCATCTTTACAATCCACTAAAGTTGTTATTTGTCTTTATGTTGTGTGTAAAAATACATTATATTTATATCTGTTATTGTTGTTGTTATCTACAAATTAAATAAAGGAGATGTGCACTGTACCACAGTCCACCCCTTAAAAGGTCTCCCCTGGACAAGAATCACACTGATTGTTCAGGTGCTCTGAAGTTATTCATCACCACTCCAAAACAGGCAGCGCCACGGCCCCAGGAACAGCGGCCTTCATCAGGGTTCTATTTTGCCTTCCATGCTTTCAGATATTTGAGCCAAATTGAGGTACATTTAGATAGTACAAAAAGATACTGCATTTTTTGTTAGTATATTTGCAATGTACTATTGAAAAAGGATATATATTTTAAATACAATAAAGTATAATTTTTTCACTAGGGCAGGATTGAGAACCACTGCTTTAGAAGGATCCTGTAAAAATTGTATTCTTCATGGAACATTTCCTCTTGGATGTTCCAAAGAAGAGAAGTGCATTATTTAAAGAAGAGCTGAAAGCTATATAATGAAAGGTAAGCAATTATAGAGAAAGAAATCGCCATTTTAGTGGCACAAGCACAGGAAGTTACCTGAGCCTATGTGTGATCCACATTAGATGGCGTGCTTCTCATCTAAGCGAGGCAAACATGTCAAAGTGTCAAAAGTGGTCACGTCACCAGAGGAGGCAAATTATGTTTTTGTTAGCCTTCATGCCAGTGATCAGGGGGTCATTGTGGCATGGAGAAAGCTCTTGACGCTATCAGCACCAGATTCTACTGGCCTGGACAGGAAAAGGACATCTGCAAATGGGTGATTTTTATTACAGCGTCATTATTTTGGTTATACTTTATTTGAATTTGTCCCTGTTGAAGTGTAATTACAGATTTAAGTACCAAGTAATATTAATTAACCATGTAATGATGCCTGATTTATAGTTATTACTATAGTAAATACATGTAACGTGTGTAACAAGGACACATTAAAATAAAGTGTCACCATTATTTTTGGCGCATTATTTTAAACCCAAAAGCAGTGTTGCCAACTTAGCGATTTTGTCGCTATATTTAGCGAGTATTCAGACCCCTCTAGCGACAAATTTTCAAAAAAGCGACTAGTGACAAATCTAACGACTTTTTATGGTGTTATTAGAGACTTTTGGAGACTCTCTGACGTGAAAGCACATATCGTTTTTCCTCATCTCAACGAGCAGCGGGTGCTGCCGTGGGTCCCAGATCACTCACAGGTGGCCCAATCCTCGCGCAACAGCCCCTCCCAGCTGTTGACAGACAGTGCAGCATACAAACTGCAAAAAAATCGCGCAAATGAGTCGCTATTTTTAGCGACTTTTCAGAACCCGACTTCTTGCTTTCTCCCTGCCGTCATTCACTCTACGTCTACCATGTTCAGTGAATCGCTGAAAGGATATCATCTGTTGAACACACGTCCACTGACAGACGTGAATGAGCAGTGTTTTTCCACGGACTTATCACTTATCTGCTTTCTTTAAATAATAATGTTTTTTATTTAAACAATTTAGTTTCTTTTCTTTTCTTTTGTGCTTACAGTATTACTTTTTTGTCATTCACTAGGCCTATATATGATATATCAACTCGTTCTGTGTGACAAAAAATATATAGGAAATGAGAACAGCTTTATTTTACATTCGGCTATATTATATTATAATATATTAAATACAATATGTCAGCTGAGCATTAATTTATAGAGAAAACACATTAGGCAAGCGGAACGCAAGTACGACGTGATGACGTCAGAATATACTAATTAACGTATGACGTCATCTAGTGACATTTAGCGACTTTTAGGGAAGGTGTTAGCTACTTTCGTTTGAAAATAGTTGGCAACACTGCCCAAAAGCACTACATCACTTAACACAATACATTAAACCTTGCAGATAGTGCAGTGCCCTGAATGCCAGGCCAGAAGGTCTACATTGAAGGAGAAAAAGCCTACATGCCAATAGAGGTGAGTATACCAAATGACAGTGATGTTGCACAATTGTACAACATGCATATCCATATCAATATGCATATCCATATGCATATCAACCAAGAGTGGGAATCAATACATTTGTGTAATGATTGATTACTTCACTAAGTGGACAGAGGCCGACCCACTTAAATCAAAGTGTGCAGCGGAAATGTGTGAGTACATTTTAGATTTTTTCTGCAGATTTGCAGCTCCACAGAGAATTTTAACAGACCAAGTCAAAGAGTTTGTCAATAAGGTAACAACTTTGTCACCTAAGTTCATTTTGTTGTTATAACTAAGGTTAATTCACATTTGTAATTATATGGTACTGTTATTTTCTCAGATTAATTTTGACCTTTTTTTCAGAGGTTGGGTATTAAAAGGAGCTTGTGCTCCCCATACCACCCACAAACCAATGGCCTTGTGGAGAAAATGAATGGAACCATTCAAAGGTGTGTTGCTTACCTGGATTGATGAGCTACATAAATTTTCACAGAGATAGTAACAAGGATAACATTATTTACCTTTCAGAGTTCTAACAAAGCTGGTGGGTTCATATGCTGAGAGCTGGGACCAACACCCGAAGGCTACTTTATTTGCAGTGCGGACTAAAAAGCAGCTCACAACACAGTTATCTCCATATTATCTGATGTTTGGTCGGGAGGCAAGATACCGGTCACAGTTTGACTCTTTGGTTCCCCCTTTTCCTCTGTGTTTTGGTTTAGTCCTATTCAGTTTCCCCACTCCTCGTTTGTCCTCAGTTTCGTCACCTGTGTTTAGTTAATTATCATCATCCTTGTCACCTGTTGTCTATTCATTTATGGTTATCAGTATCTGTATTTAGGTTCCTCAGTTCATTCTGTCTTCGTCGGTTCTTGTAAATCTTTGGAGTGTTAATTGTGCATGTTTCTTTCGCCATTCTGCCTGTAGTTGTTTATTTGTTCTTTATTTTGAGTGAATATTGGAATTGGATCTTTTGCCTCAGCCTGCCGTCTTCTACCCGCACCACACCCGTGACAGAAGAACTGACCCAAAAAGATGTAATGGGCAGCAATGAATATCCTCCTTCTGGCCCAGGAGGACCAGTCGCTCGAGGCCCACACACAGAGGATTTTGGACTTGGTTCCCCACGTCCATTACGATGACACCAGCCTCTGTGTGTTTTTGGCCCTCGAGGAAGATAGGCCTTGAGGGAACCTTGAGGATTATGTCGAGTGGGTACTGTGGCATAGCGGTTCGCTGTTTACCATTGAGCACTGCGCCAGCCCCGCTGACTCTTCACCGCTGGTTCCGTCCAGCCCAGCCGAGCCCTCCTCACCCCGTTGATGTTATACGGCGCGAGGTCGCGCCTTTTTGGGAGCGGGCGTACTGTCATAGTTTGACTCTTTGGTTCCCCCTTTTCCTCTGTTTTGGTTTAGTCCTATTCAGTTTCCCCGCTCCTCGTTTGTCCTCAGTTTCGTCACCTGTGTTTAGTTAATTATCATCATCCTTGTCACCTGTCGTCTATTCATTTATGGTTATCAGTATCTGTATTTACGTTCCTCAGTTCATTCTGTCTTCGTTGGTTCTTGTGAATGTTTGGAGTGTTTTGTGCATGTTTCTTTCGCCATTCTGCCTGTAGTTGTTTATTTGTTCTTTATTTTGAGTAAATATTGGAATTGGATCTTTTGCCTCATCCTGCCGCCTTCTACCCACACCACACCCGAGACAATACCCTTCAGAGCTTTCTGAAAATTATGATGTGGGTTTGTAAATGTCAGATGCATCATCTGTATCTTAAATCACTGCTGATATCACTAATTTTGGTTGGAGAGAACAGTGGCATTCCAAGGCCTGCAGAAAGTGCACAATGTGGTCTTGGAGGATGTGGAAAAGGTCAGAGAAAAGATGAGGAAGAGAAAGACTCGGCAGGGGCAGGAGGACAGATTTGAAGTCGGAGACAGTTTTGCGCAAAAATATTCGAGAAGAACAGCTAAAAGGAGGAAAAATGGGTAGTGCCATACTGGGTTCTTTTACCGTTATTAACATTGAGGGTAAAGGCGTGGGCCTACTTTCAGATAAAGGAAAGGCCATACTGAAGGTAAATGTGGACCACCTCACCCATTACATTGAGCCAGAGCCCAGGTTGCCATACAAATGGCCTAAAATGGCTACCATCGTAATTCCTGTCCGGTGCCCTCCTACATGCACAGTTCAGTGTCCCCAGTCCCCACCTGCAAAGTCACTCCAGTCCCCACTTACAAAGTCAACTGTGGTTATTATGTTTCCTTCTTATCAAATGGGTTTGTATTGGCAATATAGAAATATACATAAAGATGACTAATAATATCCTACTGTTTTTAGATAGTAAATGCATACCTCACCAGCTTGGTAAAGCAGTACACTACAGAGTCCAGAAGAGGCTTTTTAGTAGACTCCTACCAAATGAAAGCCATTTGGCAACAAACTAAAAAAGGACTGAGGAAGTTAAGCACCTTTATTCACCATGTGGTAAGGTGTATACCTTGACAGTCATCTGCATTGTTTTAGCTAGATCCACTGGATTATGATGTACTAGTTGGAGGCTTGTGTTTAAACAAGCACTGGACACTAATAGTGAGTGCCTCACAACATCAAAGCATCAACTATTCCTTATTAAGATGAACACATTTTTTACATGTGTGCTATTGCATTATCAAGGTTATTTATCCAAAGGAAAAGCGATCCCTGTACATAGACCCATTTGGGGCCAAGTCAGTGGACATCGAGAAATGCTGTGATGCAACTAGGTAAGTGTTTTCTTTTCCTTTTTTGTCATTATTTGCTTCTTTTCCTTTTTTGTCATTACATGTGCAATTTATAGAGCCTTCATGACACAGAAGGGTGTCATTGCATTAGAGTGGGTATGTGCCATAATAGAGCATCCACTTAAGATGGATGGCTCATCTTGTGGGGCTTTGGTGTGCAAAGTAGGTTTAACTGCATGTTTTCTGTGTTTGTTGTCAGCTATATAAAATGACACCAATTATTTGCATTTACCTCACTGTATGTGGTTATGGGGAGCCATCAGATTTGGGTATGTCCAACTTCATGCGAAATTCCAAAATAAACCAAAGATCTTAAGAGGTTAAATGTTTCTCTTTTTCTCTATTTTTTTCCTGTTCTTTTATTTATTTATCCATTTTTACAGTTGGTAAAATGTATGAAGGAAGCCTGCCAATGTTTGCCAGTAAACCACTCCATCTCAACATATGGTGTTGTATGGGGCGTCGCTATATGCAATACCTGTGTTTAGCTATGTGAATGGGATTCCTGTGAATTGATTTTTCTAATCATAATCAAACCGTCTTTATATGGTTGGGACTGGAGTGACTAATATCTTCATAGATATTTTCTGTTTGGAAATATATTTTATACATATTAACATACATATATATGGTAAAACAAATATGTGTTGATATAGATTTTTACTTATTATTTTTATTTATTTATATATTTTCCAAATAATTGCTATCGCCTACTGAACTTAAGTCGCAAGGTAAAACGTATGTAGGCTATGTGAAACGAGACTACAGGACAAAGTCTATATTCTTTAATATAGACCAACTGAACGCAAGCGAAAGTTTTAAAAGCATGTAAGTTAAAAGAAATGTAAAAACATTACGTGGACAACAATGTGACATTTACATTTCATTCAGGATTACAACGACAAAGTTTAAATGTTTATAGATATTCAGAGATTTGTTTAAATGATGTAACTAGGGCTGGGCGATAATATCGCACGATATTGTATGCGCATCTAATCAGTAAAGCCGGTTCATTGATGAGCAGTAAATCACCTTCACCTGCTTTCAGATGGAGCGGCATTCACTACAAAGAGCCGTAGATCACTGACAAGCTGAGCCAAATCGCGTTAATATCGAGGACATATCGATAGCGATATTTAATGCGATATGGCTCAACTGGTCAGTTAATTACGGCTCTTCGTCACGACAAAATCTCCCGTGTTAAACTAATACACCTGGGGGTGTATATAAGTCCACACTCAAGAGCGTTAAAGTTAATGAGATAATTATGTGATTAAATGAGTGATGATTGAGCATTATTGAAGACACCTAAAGCAGAATCACAAGGAAAAAAATCAAAAAAATTAAGCCACCGTTATGGAGGTGAGTGTTTGTTTTAGTTGGTCTTCTTGACCCTTTTGTTAAAAATTTTATATGTAATTTACTATTGCATCTGAGTTAATCCTGTCAAAGGATTACACACAAAGATAAGCAATTATAAAATGATGATAGTTTCATAATGACTTTCATCATTTAAAATTTATGTCTATGATTTGATTTGTTGAATAGTGTATAATTAAGATCCTGCATAAACATATGGAATATAAAATATAATGTAGTTTCTCAAAAGTTGTTTAAAAAAATCTTTCTTTAAGGCACACACAGACCTCAAGATTCAGTCAAAGCTTCTCAACAACGGTGACGAGTAGAATATTCAAGTAGGAAAAGTAAATTACATAGACAATTCAGATCATAATTTATTCATACCACAATGCATGATGGGAGACATTAATGAGTTGTGATTGGTGGCAGCATGTAACCACAGATGAGATAGACAGGCTGATTATTGATCTCTGTTTCTGTATAAAGATGACAGTGATTTGATTAAAATATTTTATTAAATATTTGAGGTTATAAGAAAGTACAGACATGTAACATAACTACAAAACTGTAGCTAAGAAGTTAACCAAATCATCTGAATACTTATATTTTTCAAATCATTGCATGATTAGGCTATGTCAAAACATAGCCAACACTATCAGATCAAGCTGCCTTTGTTCATTTGACTGTTATAAGTCAAAATCACCAGGCAAATAAAAATTAAAGTGAAAATATAAGTGTCAAGAGCCCAACTAAAGCAGACAATGATCTCCATGACGGTGGCTGAAAATTTGTGATTGTCTTTCAGTGATTCTGCTTGTTATCATGAGGTGTCTTCAATAATGCTCAATCATCACTAAATTAATCACTTAATTATCTCATTAACTTTAACGCTCATATCGTCCATCTGAAAGCATGTGAATGTGATTTACTACAAATCAAGGAACCGGCTTTACTGATTAGACGTGCATACAATATCGTGCGATATTATCGCCCAGCCCTAGATGTAACTTAGATGTGCATTTGTGAATGTTGACGGTGAATGAAAAAGTATTTTAGGCTGATTGTTTGCCTTTTCTGTTACAAATAATATAAAAGCTTTACTTACTTTTTCATTACTTTTTCACAAACAATGTAATTTATTTGATTACCAGTTCTGTAGCCTCCAGTTCTGTCAGAGACTGACAGAGTTGAGAGACGTTGAGATGACTGACAGATGAGAGATCGTTAACTAATGAAGACGGAGAACGTGTGAGCTCTGTGTGATCACTGATTAGACGCTGGTGTTCTCAGTGCCGCCCGTCAAAATAAAAGTCTGCAGCGCCGTCAAAATTAAAGTCCTGCTTCCAACACATCGGTCGTTCAGAAAAAATTGCGAAAATGCGTTTAAAACGAACAATTTTATCAATTCAAACTAAATTTTGGACTCAATACAGTGTTCCTTACAACTTACTAAAGATCCAGTGATCCATGGATATTGACATGCAGCCAGGAATCTTGTTGCCTGACATTTACGTTTGCCTGATTTCAACACCGGAGAAATAAAAGCAATAGACCTAAACATAGGTTAAAGCAAATTTGCTTGTGAACGCTTTATATAAATACAATAGTGGGTCTAACTGCCACTACAACAAGGATATTCATGGATTTGAGCTGCAATCAGCATTTGATAAAGTGAAATGAATTGCTATCAAAGAGAGAAAAAACTGTTTCAGGAGTCATTATGACTAAAAGGGACATATCCATCTATAAATGCATGAAATATATGTCTCTATTTATTTGGCATTAACTTTACAGTAGTCGTAGAAAGGGTGGTGTTTATTTATTTAATGTGTTTTTTTTCTGAGCAAAAGTTTAAAACGTTTTAGATCATTGCCATGAAACAACCCAATGACCTGCTAGACATTTAAAATAAATAAAGGTGTTACACTAGTGCTGTTATCAGCTTGTTGTGTGTGTGTGTGTGTGTGTGTGCGCACAATATTTTGTATATCTTTTTTTGTATCTCTTCATCCCTCTGTTTTTCTCTTTAGAGTCTTTGTAGTTACTACTCACTGTAGTAATTAATGAACAGTGTTAGTTAATAAAATAAGTTTTATGGGATTAAACCTTGATGACACATTTAGATATTGACTCATACATTTACTCAATATTATCTGTGCATAAATCCACCTGTATTGTAAAGTGTTAGCATTTATTTTGTGCAAAATAAAATGAAGATGATCATAAATTTATAATGGTCTCATATGTCAGAAAAAAAACTGATTGCTAACTAAATTTAAAATTAAAGCCGTTTTGAATTGGAATAAATACACAAGATCGATGCTTGATATTTATTGGCAAACATTATGCAAAATGAAGATGAACAGATGACAGGAAATAGAGAGAAAAGTGTTCATTAAACATTGCAGTTCTGTGAAACAGTTTTCAGTGGAACTGGTTAATAAAGATATAGCAGAGCTTTAAAAGCTATCTAAAATCCTGGGACTTGAAGAGACGTAGTCATGTGACAGGCGTATGTCCGGGTCATTGTAGAAGATTCAGAGCTGCTCCTCACCTCACACTGCAGAGACACACAATGAACAACAGGGAATGAGGGAATATGCTGTTGAGGCTACAGAATATGAAATCTAACAATCTAGAATAAAATACTGCATTCTTCATCAGAGATAGGATACAGTAAAGTGAATTTCCTTGTCAATAAAGACAATAACATTTGCAAGTTAACTTATAGACGAATCGGACGAGCGTTCTTGTGTAGGCTGCCATCTTGTGGCGACGCCATTACTGAGCTGTTACACCGGCATAGACATATGCACCGGTATGTAAACAAGCCTCGGAGATAAGGTGATAACGCACCCTCGATGACAGCTACAGCCAGGCAGAATGACTTGTTGGGTTGATGATGTTGGACATTGGCCTCCAGTCACAGATGAAGGTACAAACGATCTTACAGGTTATTTATGAAAATAGCTTGGCAAGCTAGCTAGGCTAACGTTTGCTACCGAGGAAACTAAAAAAAGATCTGTCCATTTGGCAACAATAAATAAATAAATGAAATCAAATAAACAAATTCATGTTTTTCATTTGTGCCCATTATTTATCTCATTTTTACATTGCAACGGGCAAGGGTAAGGTAACGTTACAGCTAGAAAGTATACACAATATCGACCAACTAGTGTTTTTAAACCATGGAAAGAGGTCAATATAACAGCAGGAGAACAATTATGTCACATAACGTTACATTTAGCTCAGGAAAGCCATTTAATGACCATAGCATGTTAATTAAATAGAAAAAATAGCAAGAGAGGAGATTTTCCTGATCACTGTATCACATATTTATTATATTTTTTACTTATGTCATTAAATAATTATTATACGCGAATGTCCGCGTCTTGTACTCGCCCAGGAAATCTGTGTAAACCGTACGGCACCAGACAGGGGCAGTCGACCCAGGGTATTCACAATGTTTTCTCTTCAAAATGGAAATTTTACTGCCACCATTGAAACAATTTATAACGGAAACTGTTTACCCACTCGACATTATACAAGGGCTAACGTTGTAACGTTAGTGACAGTCGTAAATCGCGGGCTGTTTATTCCTGTGGACGCAAGTTGCAACTAAAACAATAGAAGGCAATGGAGCAACGCTACCCAGTAACAGCTCAGTAATGGCGCCCGCTTACTTCCGGTAGTTTCGCCGGATTCGTCTATAATTTATGTAAGACACTGATATTGATTTTTTCATATTGATATTGATTTTTCAAGTTAAAGTTCATTAGGACTAAACATTTAATTAGAAGAAAACGTCCTTAATTAATGAGATACACAATTTAAAGCTTTTATAATTTTAAATAATTATTCATTTTTCCCCTAATAAATTGCTACCATAGTTCCTGCATAACATCCTGAAGATCCTGAATCCGTAGCGGCAGAAAGTTGCACACATAAGAGAAAGGAGTGTCCCAAAAAAAGTTTTTACATTCACAGGTGTGAGTTATAGCTGTAGATGTACACACACTGACGCACAGCCACAACACACTCTTGTTGGTGTAAACCGACTAATGTACAGCATGTGTTGCATGTGTTATTGAGGTTTGACTCACAACAGCGGCACCATTTCTATTTCCCGCTCTTTTTTCCTGGGCCTGCAGTTTAAATACACATAGATAATCATCAGACAAAGAAGTGTGTTTTTAAAGATGCATACATTTGTATAACTGTATAAAAGTGTGTGAGAGGATATTACCTGGGCAAGGGATGTTTACGTCAATGAATTGTGGAAAGTCCTTGTTTGTTTTTATAGTGTTTGTAATCCATTGCTGAAAACTTGAGACGCGGGTGTAAACGCCGAGTGTTTTGCCTAAAAAAGGAGAATTATGGTGCGTTCACGTGCTATGGAAAATATAATATGTTCCACTTGTGAACTGGTATTTACCATTGTGTTGTGTTCAAGTGCTTTTGTTGTCGTAATGTGGTAAAAAAAAAAAAATGGAGATCCAGACCTGTTATTTAGCTAAAACTATTTAAGGTCGCTTAAAGGAGTAGTTCACTTTTGAAAAAACTTTTGCTGATAATTTACTCTCCCCCATGTCATCCAAGATGTCCATGTCTTTCTTTCTTCAGTCGAAAAGAAATTAAGGTTTTTGATGAAAACATTCCAGCATTTTCTCCATATAATGGACTTCAATGGGAACCAAACAGTTCAAGGTCCAAAAGACACTTTCAGTACAAACTGCAAACTGTTCAAAGGGCTTTAAACGATTCCAGACGATGAATAAGGGTCTTATCAAGCGAAACGATCGCTCATTTAAAAAAATAAATAACAAAGTTTTATAAGCTCAAATGGTCGCCTTGCTCTGTTCTGTGGTGCGCGTTTGTGACTCTGCTGTTCAAACTCGTTTATCAAAATGAACGAATCTTTTCCAGAGTCAATTTGTTCATTTCGTTAATTGAATGAACCAAATGACACGAAAAAAGATTCGTTCATTTTGATAAACGAATTCGAACAGCAGTCACGAACGCTCATCACAGAACAGAGCAAGGCGACCATTTGAGCTTATAAAACTTTAAAACTTCTAAATTTTTTTAAATGAGTGATTGTTTCGCTTGATAAGACCCTTATTCATCGTCTGGTGTCGTTTAAAGCCCTTTGAACAGTTTGCACTGAAACTGTCTTTTGGACGTTGAACCGTTTGGTTCCCATGTAAGTCCATTATATGGAGAAAATCCTGGAATGTTTTCATCAAAAACCTTAATTTATTTTCGACTGAAGAAAGAATGACATGGACATCTTGGATGACATGGGGGTGAGTAAATTATCAGCAAAAGATTTTTCAAAAGTGAACTACTCCTTTAAGTCATCTGCTACAGCAAGAAGATGATTTATCAAAACTCAAACGGTAAATAATATGCTGTATATTTTGTAGATCATGAATAGTACCTATTTTTACCATTCACGACTTTCGCGTTGCTCTCCGCCATTTTGAAAAGTTCAAAGGTTATCTCATCTCGGCAGCTCGTGCATCAAAATATTCTACAAGTTTCCCAGTGGAAATACCACATGAGGGGTGTTCACTGTGCATTTTCCACATCGGCTTTTGGTATTCACCATAAATACCATAACATGTGAACGCACCATTAGTAGATGGAAATCCCCAGCTGGTGATGCCAAACTGAACCCACTCTGAACAGTGTTCTTCACTCATAATTGGACCACCAGAGTCCCCCTGCAGACGAGAAGAGGTTGTGTTTTCAGTCTTCTGTTTTACTTTTTCATGATATCAAACAGAAATACAAACTGCATGGGGAAAAATCAAGTATTAAATGTTTAAAGGTACAGTAAGTCTTGACAGATATTCAGGTAGACATTGTCTGCATGCAGTAATGAGTAATAATAATCATCTTGTTGTTGTACAGGCTGTGTGTCTGTTCCGGTAGGAGCGCCAGCACATATCATATCGTTGGTGATTTGTTTTCTACTAATAAATTTTTTCAACTGTTGCCATTGTATCCACTCGGTCTGGCAATGATTACTATCCATCACCAAAACGTCAGCCTCCTGCAGAGTCCCAGGATAAGGTAGATTCACTGGACACACACACACACACACACACACACACACATATCATTACGATGTCTTTATCTAAATAAATTAGTCAGATATAGTTACTGACAGGACCTATGTACCTTGATGTCCAATTTGTCCCCAGCCTATGATCCAACTCTTAGTGTTAACGGGGAAATCACTGCCACTCTTCACCAGAGACACTGGACTGATTAACTTATTAAACTTGACTGGATCAGACAAGTGCAGCAGAGCGATGTCATTGATGAGAGTTACTTTATTGTACGATCCGTGAGTGTGGATTTTTTGTACTTTTAGCATCTTTTGGTTCCAGTTTTTTTTCCGCTGTGTCATCTTCCCCAAGTACACAAGTATGTCGGCCGCATTCATTTGTGTGCCATCACTCCTATAAAACAAAAATAGTGCAAGAGCAATCACAAAAGACAGTTTTGTAAAGTCTGTATATACTGCATGTGTTGATATGGCTCTTACCAAAAGAAACAGTGAGCGGCCGACAGCACCCATTGACGGCTGATGAGGGAACCTCCACAAAAATGGCAGGTGGGGTCGTGCAAACTAACCATCCATGGCCATGCCTTCTTCTGGGCATTATCACCATCCTTAACACGAGGGTACAAAGGGCCATGGGCACACACTGTGAGAAAGAGAGACAAATATCACATAGGCTTCAGATGACAGAAACTTTTAGAAAACCATGTCTGTTAGATGTTTTGATAACTGAAGCACTCAATTAAACCTCCCTCTCCCTCCAAAATTAAACTCTCCAAAGAAATACCAATCATATGTAAAACAAACAAGTGTGATATTTCAGGACACCTTAAGTGATTTGTCAAATAGTAAGGACATTTTTTGAATGTTATTTCAAGAAAAATCACTTAAATCTTCAGAACCTGCCATAGAAGTGACAGAGCGGTAGAGAAATAATATTTGCCCGTTTCATTGAGATTAAGGTCTTACCCTGGACACAGATGAGCAATGCCAACAAAGTCACACACGTCTTCCTCATCTTCACGCAGACTCTCTCTTTACTGGGAGGATGATGTGGAGGGCAGTTTACTCTTCAGTGCCTCTCACAATGCCTTTAATACGGTCTCATATCTAGTTTCTCTTATCACTCTTCTGCCTAGGGTGAGGGTGATAATCACAATATTGTAGTACCGCGCTTCTGACAACCCAGATAGCACAGGCTGTTTGATGTCCTATTTACATCTGGAAGACGTATTTGTAAGAGCGTTCGCTCTTAAAAGTTAAAAATAATTAACATCTTGATTCATTACATCTCTTTTAATGAGAATCAGCTTTTTTAAACGTCTTCGTTGAATGATGACTCGCTCAAAGTCTGTTGTCATAACAATATGCGCGCTGAGTGAAAGTCTTTCAATGGACAAATACTGTTTAGTTTCGGTTACACTGGTTACCGAAAATGTCCTCGTTTTTGTCCACATCGTGAACTTTATTTATATAGCAACAAATACCAATAAATAAATGGCGGTAAAACCGCATATCGCGCTATTGAGCCACTCAACATTACCGCAAGGGAAATTCCATAACCACGACAGCCCTACTTCTGTCCAGTCGTTCGTCACGCCACTTTTACATTTTCAACAATCTTCTTTTATTCCTTGTATTCTTTCTACTGATAGTAAAAAGCGTACTTAAAAAAGGTGATTTTCTGTTGTCTCATTCCACAAATGCACAGGCATTTTTCAATGAACAGATTCATACAACAGAAACCTTTGAAAACACGCTCATCATCATGTTCCTGCATGGCCAAGCGCTATTGTACAGTTTTTAGGGTAACACTTTATAATAATGGTCCGACATTAATAAGTAACTATGCAGGACTAATGAGTAGTACTACAAGAACTCTTTAGCTACGAATATGAACTAATGTTGAAACAAGCTTAACTAATCGGTTAGGAATATTGAATCTAAGAGATAGTTCCTTATTAGTTAATAAATAATTTCTTGATGAGATTAGCTCATTATTAACTATTAATTAACTGACAAATTACAAAACATCAATCGTGTCTGAGACCTTATCAGTCATCAATTTTACTCTGAATATAAAGTAATTATAATAATAATTTAAAAAAGCTCCTCAAGTGTTACCTAATCACAATGCAGGAACTTCTATAAAAAGTGTCTATACATTAATCCGGACACATTTGAAAACGGGGTTTTCGTTTAAAAACACTCTCCGTCCACACTAGCGTTTTCAGGCATTTTCCGACGTTTCAGTGTGAATAAGAAACTCCTAAATTCACTTTACTGCGCATGCGTGAAACTTCACAAAAGCTCACTGAGATGAGATGGAAGAATAAATAGTAATGTTAGTGCACATTAACAGGATAATTTTATTTAGCAAAATAGCCTATCTCACCATCACTGATGCGTCCACGTCGCATTCAGTCACCATATGTTTGGTCTAAAACGCAAGCTCTCCTGTTTTGACGCAGGACAGCAAATGTGAGTACATTATCTGTCATCTTTGCAGTATTGTGCTTTGAAGAATAGCACATAGTAAGTGACATAGAAAGTAACATATTTTAGCAACAGTGTAAAAATTAATAACACATAACAGGCACAATACCGATAAACATGAATATCTATTGGTACTACATGGATCACATGACTAAACTTCCTTTTCCCTGCGGATATTTCCCTGCGGTTTGGCCTCTCATTTACACGAAAACCCCGTTTTTATCACAGAAAATGATTAGTTTTTAAAAACTCCGGCCAAAGTGGAGATTTCTGACAACGCCGGTTATGTGTTGTCGTGTGAACTGGGAGAAACGGCGATGAAAATCATTTAGGTTCTCTCTTGTCGATTCTGAGGATTCTGATTGGCTTGCATGGCTTTATCCTTCTCCATTGCCGCCCATACAGTAGGTGGACAACCAGAATGTCGTTTACCGCCGCGACAAGTGCCGCGGTAAATCTACCGCGGCTAAAATAAACCAGCCGTATTTCAAAGTTGGTGGCGAAATGACCACCAGGTGGCGCAAAGGGACATTTAGCGAAAGCAAAACGTAATTATGTAAAAGTAGTCTACATTTTAAATAGAATATAGCTTTAACTAGAATATAAACTTTTAGGCTATAGGAGAACATTTTATGCATCAAAAGTTAAAATAGGCAGCGAAAATAAAGTGCTGCTTTCAATGACGCTATTGAGGAATGCGAAGACTGAAGAGCGCCAATCTCGCGTGCGCACACTGACGGCTGAACAACCGAACTTCTGGGCGTTTGTCAGTGTGAAAAGTCGTGGTCGAGTGGTAGAACTTTGGTACAATCATTTTGATGACACTGGTTCAAATCCCGCATAAACGTGTATTAAAATTACCTTGCATTTCTTTTTTACATTAAGGAACAAATCTCTTACAACAGATTGACTGAATTTACATCTTCAAAAGCAGTTGTGTTAAAAAAATCCATGTAGATTAAAAAAAAAAAAAAAAAAAAAAAAAAAAACATAGGCCAAGCTAAGCAAGTTGCGATTTGCCGGTGGGGTATTTCCCCCTCCACAGTAATCAATGCTATAATTCGCCTAAGTATATGTATATATGCAACACGCACGTTTAAACAACAAATGGCCTAATAAAATAATCTTTTAAAACTGTATAAGGGGTAGGCCTGTTTTCATGTAATGTAGGCTTACACTCACAATAGTTTAACGACAAAACGTCCTACTCATTCCGTAAGTGAACACATGGCCGAGTGGTAGAACTTACGGTCAGAACATGATAATGTCATGGGTTCGAAGCTTGATTTAACATGGATAACTGGTTAAATTTTATATTTCGGTAGGCCTATTTATGAAGAACGATTTGTCTAGTTCTAAAACTGTTACACCATTTAGTGTTTTTTTGTGCTTAATTTATGAAAAAAATATATATATTTCCATTTTACACTAAGGAAGGAATAAAATAGTATCCAACAGAATGACTTCTGTACATCTATAATAATACCAATCGTAATTTCAAAAGCAGTTCCGTAAAAAAATAAAATAAAAATAAATAAAGAAAGAAATAAAATAAAAAATATGAGGAGTTCTTTTCCAAAACGCTATAAATCCATTTCAATATATCAGAAAATATTTGGAGTGGGTCAGACATGATTTTGACCACCAATTAAGTTTTGTTTTGTAGAAAGCTTATAAATTTCGTTTCGGATAAATTGTATCTTCATTTTAATAAATATTTCATCAACAAATTGACTGGATTAATACATTAGAAGTGACATAGAGGCGCGCGTATTAACTGGAGCGCGTCTCATGAACCGAAACACAGCGCGCGTGTTAACTGGAGCGCGTCTCATATATGAACCGAAACACCTCGATGCTTGCCTCACAGACAGCTTTAAATGTCTACTTTTAAACAAAACAATTAAAAACGAAAACAAATTGGCAACTCTCTGCGTATAGGCTAATTCGAAGTAGCCATATGCGTTTAGGCCTATGCGCGTTCACTGCGAAGATGGCGAGTCAGCATCATCAACTTTAACTTTGCTGCTAACACCGACAGAAAAGTTTACTAGAGTTTAGAGCAGCATGTTTGCAACAATAACACAGTCAAACAGAATGTAAGCCCAATGTGTGCATGTGCAGTTGTGTGTGTGCGTCACACATTAAATGTTTCAGAATGTAACACAACATTCAAATGCAAATATGCGCCCTCCCCCTCTTGAAAGGCTGTGTGTCCACCAAAGCGTTTTTCCACACGCCTGGCGTAATATGTTTTCAATTGTTTTCAATGGGAGCGCCACGGTTTTTTTAAACGCAATGAGCGTACCTAATCAAAGCAGCGCTCTTGAGATCAGGCTGGCGTTTTTATGTCGTTTTTTCTTCGAACAATTCAAGAACAATATAGTCTATAGGCTACAAATTGAACGTGGTTTATTTTTTGTAAAACTTTAAAACTGGTCTTTCTCGACGATTCCTCGGTAGCTTTTGTTTGAAGGCATTCAATTGCTCCAAAACACTAACGTTAGAAACAACTGCACTTTATCACAACGGATTAATAAACCGTACCTAATCCGTACGAGTTCCCCGTTCTCTCAGATTTGTAAACCGTGTCCTCAGTTTTTGCAATCTGTACCCACAAATTCATAAACAGTGCCCACGCTTTCGCAATCCGCATGATTCAGAGTGTGCCGCATGATTCAACCAGGCCTCCTGTTTAGATGCGGGATGCATTGCATTGTTTTTAAAATCCTTTTTTTTTTAAAGATAATTTCTTGCATTTAAAAAAATAAATAATAGGCTATATTTAGGATACTTTTATCTTTAAAGTAAAAATTTGGAGGAAAAAGCTCAGTACTATAATAAGCGAAAAAAATAAATAAAATAATAATAACAGTTCAAAAACTGTAAAAGGTTTGGTTATAAGTTATAAATTATTTTATGTTATATTACTGTCTTCAGTAAACTCATTCATAGTAATAAACGCAAATAATAATTAGCTATCAAATCATAGGCCTATTTAGAAGACGCTTTTATCCACAAAGCAATTCGTCAAATGTCAGTCTTAGACAATAATAATGGGCTAAGATTCTAACAAACAAACAGGTTTTTAACGCATATCCAACTGTTTGTGTGAAGCGCGCACTGCATGTCACTGCCGCGGCCGCAAACTCTTGCATGTTCCTATCAACAGTGGAACAATTTAAAATTATCTAGCATTTCTGGTCATACGAAAAAAAAATACATAATACATACATTATTTGCAACTACTTTTATTTGTGTAAACTCACAATAACAAGAAAACGTCGTTATTTTTCAGACACATTTATTATGATTAGCCTATAAATCACCTAAATCTCTCTCTATGGTTCCCGAGACATGCTCTTCTCATTTAGCACTGCGGGTAAAATATAGTTTTTAGAAAGTAAAATCTATTTTTTTTTTCATATTAATTTGCGAATATTTTAAATGTTTAATAAAGGCAAAAAGTCAATGTTATTTTTTGTGCACAAACTTGGATAGCCTATGAGTCAAAATCTTTTGTTTATTTGTGATAATCTCAGCCCTGTTTTATTATTGTCTAACCTGTATTATGACTGACATTTGACGAATTGCTTTGTTTATTTATTTTTTTTTTTTATAAAAGCGTCTAGCTAAATATGTAGCCTAAATGTAGGCTAATAATAATAGCATATAATATTAGGAAATATAGCATATTATTATTAGGGCTCTAATTTGCGTTTATAACTTTAAATGAGTTCACTTAAGACAGGTATGTTAGTCATAAAACAATTTATGAATGTTTTATTTTTTATAGGCCTATAACTTTGTGTTAGGCTATATTTATTTATTTGTATTTTTTTCTATGTGAAGTCCTTTTAAAAACAATGCATCCCGCATCTAAACAGGAGGCCTGGTTGAATCATGCGGCGCATTCTCGGGGACGAGCCACAAATCCGTGAGTCCGTGAGTTTGATTTGTGATTTCACCGGAACGAATGAAACCTCCACAACGGATTGCAGCTCGCGTCCGATTGAAGACAACACATTTTAGCGCTAGATCGCCTCGAACGAATGAAACGAATGCTGTTAGCTAAGATTTCAAAAATGGTGCGGACAATATCGAACCTGACAAAAAGTGGTGGGGACATCCCACCTGTCCCCAAGTAGCTACAGGCTACAGTGTTACCCTAAAATTTATCTGCGACCTCAAGCTCTCAATGAGAAGTGGCAAATTATGTCGGACACTTTAAGTAAATAACCAGTTAATAAACTCGCTAATAAACAGCTACCTATTAAAGCTTCAAGAACGGTAAAACATAAAATCTGTCGTCCAAAAGCATGTAGTGAGGTTCGATCTCATGTCGTTTGGGGGTCTATGAGGTTGAGGCTGATACTTAAACCACTCAGCTATCCGTAGACAGGTATTGAAGTATTGAGGTATTGTGTTAGGCTATCCGATTGCAAATCCTCATTGATGTAGCCTAATATGTTTCGACTGCAATGTTTTAAGGTTTCATTATTTTTTTCAATTTAATTTCAGTATTGTGATTGATTAATTAATTAATTTAACTACGTTTCACTTGAATTAATCTGCTACCATCTTTCAATCGCTCTGAAAGAGCCGCGGCGCAGTTGAAGATTACACAAAAAACGGACACTTTTCAAAGTCTGTGATTGTAGCGCCTCTTAGCGGCCAAAGGCAGCAAACACACCTCAACTTTTACAGCCGCGGCAAAGCTGCGGCGGTAAAAACCACATTCTGGTTGTCTACCTACTGTAGGTTTGGCATAGATATGATGGCGCTCGACGGCGTATTTATCTGTGCACAATGTTATTATTGAAAACGGAGAGGGGGAAAATATTTGTTTTTTCTAAATACCAGCTTTGTGTAAACGTGGCCTTAGTGCCTAGTTCTATAAAGTCTGAAGTGTTATTTTATATTGTTTCTTTTACCAAAAAAAAAAATACTTTAATTAGATTAGCAAATGACTGTTAATGGGTTAAAATGCCACACTCTCTAAAAACCAGTTTCCCCAGCAGTACCTAAACACTTCAGTAATATCGAGTAGTATTTTCCTTGTTAAAGGTGCTATATGTAACTTTACTTCTAAAATTATTCTTTTTTTTATTGCCTGTGTGTGAAGGGGTTTTAATCACAGATATAAATATAAAACACAAAAGAAAAATGTGTCTGCTGAAGCTCGTCGGATCGACTTAAGACGAAGAACGTTTGTATTATGGATTTTTAATATAATATATATTTTTATAATATTTTTAATATTTTTATTGTGATAAATTACACATTTTCAGATATGCAGAAATAATGATAAACTGTAATGAAACAGCATACATGAGACATGAAATGAACACAAAAACTGTTCCAGGATAACAAAAAGTCAGTGCTTTACTTTTATGTTATGAACTAGATCTACTGTCTAACACCACTCATCCCACTACTGTCATATTGTTTATAAAACACATTTTCAGACACGTTCAGTACAGTAATGTTACTTCCTACGATCTTACTGATACACTGAAATTGTTCAGTCTAACTGTTTTCATGATCATATAATACATTCACCTATGTTGACATTACTGATTGTGAAAGATTCACGAATAGTTAGTGAAATGCCTTATGCTAGATAACACCACAAATGTAACGTTATCATGGTACGAGCGTGGAGCATTAGTTCAGTCTAGCTGATAAAAGTAGCCTATTATTGTAACGTTGCAGTGGGAGTTTACATGAGTTTCCAGCATGTTGTGTGATGCTTTCTCCGGTGTGTGTAAAGTCTCAGTGTGGCCGTGTACCTTGAGTGTTCGCTCTTGTGTTCTTGTGTAAAAATCGGTTGCATTTTGACACATCACGGTAGAGGCCACAAAAAATGCATAGTGCACCTTTAAGTGAACAACTGGTGACTGAAAGATTACATCAGAGTGCTTTACCTCACCAGTATGGCAAACAGAGATATCGCAACTTTACTGTTCAAGAATATTACTATAGTTTTGCATGCCAGTTGGGATAGAGACAGAATTGTGTGTAAGTACATGCAGTTTAACCGCTTCTCAAGCAAGACTCAGACTTATTCAGACTGTTGATATTATGGAGATATATAAGCTCAAACATGAAAATAAAAAAAATGTTAAGAATATATTTATTTAAATGTATAAAACATGTGGCTGTGGGGTAGAAACACAATGAAGGGGAAGCCACAAGTCTGTCCATGCTTCTTGTTTTTTGAAGAAAAAAAAAACGTAAATTAAGTGAGTTTTTGCTTAAACACAAAATAATGATCTGCCAATGGGCAAAGAAATATAATGGGTGACAGTTTAGTTTAGGATCCAAGTCTCACTACTAACTAGTTGCTTATTAACATGCATATTACTAGGATATTTGATGTTGTAAAGCACATTATAGGGATAGTTCACTTTGAAATTAATTTTGGATATGTTTTAGCTGACCTCAATGGCCCCCAAGATGTAGGTGTCTTTGTTTTTCAAAGTATTTTCAATTTTGACATTTTTCAGTCATATAATAAAGGTTTAGGGGGTCCACCTCAAAGAGCATGCACAGAGAAGTCCAAATTAAACATGATTTAATGACTCATAAATGTGAGTACACATAGATGAGTACGTACTGTGGTTACAAGAGGTAAAAACTATATAAATACTGTTCGTTTTCTCACACAAACCGCTCGTTTCGTGTCTTAGGCCATCAATGTGTACTTACATTTATGAGTCATTTAATTATGTATAATTTTGACTTATCTGTGCATGCTCTTTGAGGTGAACCCAGGGTGGACCCCCTAAACCAATGACTGAGGTTTTTTACATGAGTCATTATATGGCTGACAGACAACAACAGTTTGACCGAAAAATATCAAAATTGAAAATACTGTGGAAACAAAGACATCTACATCTTGGATGCCATTGAGGTAAGCTAAAACATTATTAATTAATTTCAAATATAAATTAATTTCAAAGTGAACTATCCATTTTATTCCTTATTCTACATCCCTTAATCCATCATCCAATACCTAAACTTAACAACTACCTTACTAATTATTAATAAGCAGCAACTAGAAGTTCATAGTTAATAGTGAGAATTGGACCCTTGGCTAAAGTGTGACCAAATAATCGTATTCAGATTCTTAAAAAAAAAAAAAAAAAAAAAAAAAAAAAAACCAACGATATTAGATCAAACATCATTTTACTAATCTAATAAATGCTTCTTGTTTTAGGATTGTTTAGGTATTTGGACTGGAAATAAAAAAAAGTACAAAGTAAGAACGCTAATTTTTTTTGCAGTTTGCACACAGTGTGTTTCATGAGCACATGCTCTATAGTTATTTAAAACTCAAGATCAGAGCCTGAGATGACAGAAAGTTGATGATCAATGTCATCATGGTACCAATTTTTCTGTTTGGACTGATTTGATTTTGTCAACTTGAAACTACCCCTGATCCCCTGAGTTTGTTCAACTTCCATGCAGTGTGTTGAGGCTCCAGTGGATCAAAGTTTTAATGGTGAGCGAGATGGGCATGAATGACACAATGAGGAATTGTACTTTCTTTGGAAACGTTTACGATCCTTAATCTTCTAGCGAGGTCATTTGCATATAAAATTTGAGTGGGTGATACAGGTACAACTTTCAAGATTGTAATAACAGTAAAACCAAAGTGTCACATGTCATGTTGACCTGACGGGGTTCAAGGTAGTTTGTGAAGTCAGAAACACCAGCGATTTCAAACTGTTTTTGGTTCACTGCAGTTATTGTCCCATTACTGTTTAGCTAAAAATGGAAAATTCAGCATTTAAAGCCATAAGCTAGGTTTGGGCAACAGCCAATGATAAAATAATCTGTACTTTTGGCCTACATGGTGATGTATGGTATAATCTCAGAATTTACATATTTTTCTAATTCAATTTAGAAAAGATCTTTAGTTAATAATAATTTTAAAAAATTTTATTTTTCATTTCCCAATCAATATTGTCGTATAACAATGTTTATATTGAAGGGTCTGAAAACCAACATGAATGTAACCTTGCATTGCAAAAAGGGGTCAAATCACATTACATTCTAACATTGTAACATTACAAACTGCTTTTTAAAGAAGACCCTAAATTAATTAAACTAAAAATGAAAATAAACAAATACAAAACTGCTATCATAAAAATACACTTGTAGGTTTGAAAATCAACTTTTTATACCTATTTACTGCAAAATTCCTCAACTACACCATTAGGATACATATGAAATACTAATAATAATAATAATAACCTTTAATTTCTATAGCACCTTTAAATGTACATCTCAAAGCGCTGTACAAAAAACACATTTAAAATTGCAAAGATTCAACACACAAAGAGACATAATACACAGTAAGATAAATAAAATAAAAACATAAAAGACAATAAACCAATTAAAAGCTAACCTAAAAATTAGTTTTAAGTTGAGATTCAAAGATTCCAAAAGATTTGGCTTGCCTGATCTCAATCGGTAGAGAGCTCAAAAGTTTTGGAGCTAATGAAGAAAAAGTTTATCTCCCATTAATCTCAAACGGCTTGAGGGAACAGTTAAAAGACCAGCATTCGAGAGATTGATGAGAGTTCAAGAGATTTCCACGACGCATACGCGAGAACTGCAATCTTTTTCTACTACTTCATTTCGTTATTTTTCGCACAAGAAGTATTCTCATCGCTTGATAAACTTATAGTTGAGCCACTGTTGTCACATGGAATATTTAAACATTTTCAAAGCAGCTTCACAGTGATAACATGAAAATAATACAACACAGATCAATAATATTGTTGAATATTACAGTTTTTCTCAATTGTTTACACATTTTCTGGTACTTGAGATGCAATGACCACAACATGTAACTCATTCACCAACCCCCTGAACCAATTCTACTTAACTACAAGCACAATTCCTGCTTTACACTTAAATTGCAGTTCTACAACACACTGTTTTCAAAACACTACACACAAATTCTCTGCACTCTGGATTCTTCCCAAAAGTTGAACCCCGTGTCAATGAAGATCTGGGCCCATATCCCTAAAGAATTTTTGTGCAAAAAGTGGCTCCTAGCGGCCAAATTCCAAGAAAATTCTCAGAGTCATGACGTTTTCTTAGATTTTCCCCTAAAAGTGATGAAAATCCCTGTTAATATAAAAGCTATTCCTCAAGATTCCTAGCGCTTAAAAGGGCTCCTAAGGTGAGATCTGCTAAGAGCAGGGAAGAGGACTTTTAGTGGCTTAGGAATTCCCCTAAGCAGCTGCACAAAATTTCTCTTTTCCTTTTTTTCCTCTATTTTCTGTGTTTGTAGCCAAGATGGGGTCACTGTAAGTGTTTCTCATTTTGAGACAAAACACAAATGGGGACAAGACCATTTTTATTTTATTTTTTACTTTACTATACTGAATATCTTAATTGTTAGCCGATGTCTACTTTATCACTGCTACAACGGTTACACAAGTCAAGTATAAATAAAATAAATAAATAAAAATATAAATGCAAAACATGAATAGAAGTATATACACTAAATGATACAAATGTATTATTTGACCAATTTTAAAGTTTTACTACATTTTCTTCCTGAAATCCATCTTGAAATCCTACCCCCTGTTGGGATCAAGATAATCCTGTTTTTTTGGATCAAAGTTATCCAAATCCCACTGACAAGTTTTGAACAACACAAACTGAAGGAATTAATATATTTATTCAATGTTGTTTAATATATATGAAAACATATTTATTAAAAGTTATCCACATGAGAGTTTCTCCTCATGAAAGACTGTGGATCTGTGGAACTGACAAGATGATTGACAGGACAGTTTAAAGCTTCACTGTGAAACTCTTTTAGTTTATTCTTAGCTAAAAACACTTAGTTCTTTCAAAAATATGTGTGCTCATTAATGTATATTTACTTTGTTCAAGTTATAAAGTATTCTCGTGAGTGTGTAATATGCCACTGAAAATACATATGGGTTAGGGGTTCTAATGTCGGTCGCCATGTTGCCCCTCCATCTTGAAAGTACATTAGCCAAAGAAGGACATACCTGTTAATTCAAGCTTCGCCTTTCGCATTTACGTATGAGTTAACACTCAAGGACGAGGTCGAACTGGAAGCCATGTTACTCTTGGACTACATTGGCCACCGTAGGAGTTAAAACGAAATCGTAATTTAGAGGAACAAAAACTAATATTCACTGGATGGTCCTTTTCACCGCTAGATGGGGGTAAAATCACACAGTGTAGCTTTAAAAGGTGACAGGATGCACATACTAAGCAACAGCGCTGTCTGTCAAAGATGATGTATTATCAAGTAATATGTCCCAAAGCTGGATACTAGTACATGCCTCTCATGCATACTCTAATGTATGTACTTTTTCCTCACAAAAGGAGTATAATTTTAGGGTGTAGTATATGAAGGCAAATTAAGGCCATGTCCACACGGACACGGGTATTTTTATGACCGTGACTTTTTTTACGCTGTTCGGCCGTTCGCCCACACGGAAACGCAGTATCAGGACACTGAAACCAAATATTTTTGAAAATCCCTGCCAGGGTGAGTATTTTCTGAAACGCCGGTTGCAGTGTTGTCGTGTAGACAGCAAAACTGGAGTTTTTGCACTGCTGACGACTTCTGATTGGCTAAAGTGGCTTTACGGTTAGGTTTATATCACCGCCTGCTGGTGTTGCATGCTCTTGACAGCGCTTGATGTCTTGTTTTTTTGTTTTCATGTGGACGGAGGGGTTTTTTAAACGCAGGAAGGAAAACTCCGGTTATAAAAATACCCGTGTCCGTGTGGACATGGCCTAAGATGTAGTAATGAATTGGGTGTTTAATGAGGATATCGTCGCCGTCGGGCGGAATCCTCGTATCTCCAAAACCATCATTTTTCAGGAAATAAACAAAACTGCATATTTTTTGAGTTATTAAACATTGTATCGTTAAAGTTGGTATTATACCTTATATTGCTGTTATATAGTGTTGTGTACCAACATTAACACAACATTTCCCCAAAATTATGTTTAATCGGAGATACGATGTTTATGACTTGGGAGCAGGGAGATACGAGACTCGCTGTCATTGATAAGAATGGAACGACGCAGAATTACTGCTGCCAGCAGTGTTCATTTAAGTCCGCGGTCGCGTTGAGCCTTTTGACGAGACAAGGTTTTAAGAGCTAATCAAAGCTTATAGTTGTGGTTACATATATCTTCCTAAACTCTATTTTAAACGTTTATGAGCTATAAGTGATGCAATACACACCATAAAACGAGCTGACTAGGCTGTCTAATAGGCGGAAATGAGCCTAATCTGCACGCAAACTTACCTTTGTGGCTCACGGGGTTCCTTCTGCACCTAAACATTACAGCTTTCGATTTTTAACAAAACAGGCCTACTCAAATGTATCTAACCTAACTATTTTCACTCGTTATTACCTAAAAAACAGACAGAGTTATCCAAAGATAGGCTTACTCGACGCCAGTAGACAGCCGTTTTTTTCTCCCATAAAAACAATAGTTGGGGTATTTTACATCCCCAGTGCCAAGAGAGGGAACTCTGAGTCAGTAAAATAATATTAAAAACATTAATTTAATGGTGGTATCCAAAACATTCAATTCAAGTATTATTATATACATTTAAAAACTTCAATGTACATTTATAATAAGCCTAGTAATAAGTAAACATTTAAAATAGATCAATAACTAATATCATAGTTTAACAATAAAATAAATATAATATTAATATAAAATAATATTTATAATATGATAAAATCACAGTTAAGGCTTGTGTATTTGTGTTTGTGAGTATGGTTAGCCCTTGTTTGTGTGCATGTATCTGTGAGGCTCTGTGTGTGGTTACATTGCCATCATATTGACAGTATTAAAGGAGAACTCCTGCGCAAAATGAACCTGGGGTGTGATAACACATTGGTACCGAGTCGACTGTTCTCTGGGATTTGTTTTCATGATAATCGAGTGTAAAGACTTTTATCTCTAAAAACTGTTTAGCTTATAATGCTAGTATATTTTGGCATATAATAAGTAAAAAGAAATCATTAGTTAATACCACTAGCAATGCTCAAAATAGCCCCACTCTAACACGGTAGCTTATGAGGGTCCCTACATACAAAGTGAAGCACTGAGAACTTTGTAAGTGTACAGACAGTTTAATAATAAGATACTTTATAAAGACAGTACCATCCCGGAGCCATCTTTGGAAAACAGTCTCGACCAGTCGACCCACGAACGCCATGCTACGAGCTAAACTGTGACTTGGAACTTAGTTCAGCTCACTTAGCACGGCGTTAGTGGTTCGACTGCTTCTGTTTTCCAATGTGACTTTCCAACCATTCTTCTTTTCTTGTTGGTGACTTTCTTCCAAGTGTTCTCAGCTCTCAGTGTTTTCCTTAGAGGTGCGTCTTTCTCAGCATCTGAGCATGAATGCTGTGCATCCGAGTCCTCATCGCCTCCACCATGGAAAACTTCAAAATACACACACAAACCAAACGTGCATGAATGAGTTACATCTTTATATACTGTCAATAGTGAGGGCTATAGTTGAAGGACCTTATCCAATTTATTGAGAAAATGTAGAAAAGGATCAAACCTACCCGTGTCAAACTGCACCTGCTCTGGTGCCAGCAGTGAGGCCTCCTCTTCCTCCAGACCACCAGTGAAATCTTTACAAACACATTGTACAATTAGTGTGATTTTTTTTATTTCTATTGTTGTGAAATACAACTGCATTAAAACTCATTCATTTTGGCATGTGAAATCATGATTATCTCTCAAAAATTCACTCTACCAGCATGCACCACTTTATCCTCCATCACTGTTGCTTCCTCTCTCTATAATGTCACTCTCTACGCTGTCTATTAGGGCCCTTGCCTGATCATATGGCACATTGACCATCTGACAGAGCTCCTTTAAGGACACAGACATGGTTGATGCAAAAAAAAAATAAAGGTCAAATGATCGTTTCACTAAGTTATACGACATGTTTACGTATGATAACAAGACAAGAAGCCAGCTAGCTTGCTTAAAGTTATGAACATGACGTGAAAGGTAGGTACTTGTTAAACATGACGGAATGCCTTGATATTGTAAGCTACGATCCTGACATAGCACATTAAATTATTATGTTGTTCCTCAGATGAGTGCCAGAACTAGCGTTAGCAGGGGTCGAGAGATTTTTATTTAAGCCCCACGAAAATCACGTTAGCTGTCTATCTCAGCAGCTAACACGATGACAAAACCAATAACATTACATAGCGGCTAACTAAGTCAACGACAGGCAATTTTTGCGGTTTAAATTAAATTTCCTCGTCTGAAACAAAACCATGGAAGATTTCAATCAACATGATACGTTAACTTAGCTAACTTACCGTCTAATGCAAGACATAGCAGAAAGAAAAATCTAGCATTCTCAGAAATCAACATGATAAATAGACTACATTACACTTGCACTACCATTACTTCGATCGAGATAAAACTGTTATATAATATATAAACTGTTATTATATAATTTATATAACTAAATCATGAATAAGGACATTTACCTCAGAGGACGTGTTGCTCGGTGACTTCCAATCTTGAGGAGAAAAACATGCCGCTAAGCTCTCAGGCAGTACGGCGGCGCCAAGTGAAGAGGGGGTGGAGTTACGAGGTTTGACAGACAGTTGAAGTGTCCAATTGAGTTAAGAGGTTTGCTCACAAGCTATTTTCAACACTTTCTATTGGGTAATAATTTGTAAAAATAACAGACCCACGTGGAGACTGACCAATAGCATCAATTTGTGAAAAAATATGAAATTGACCAAATTTGGACATACGAGGTTTCCGCCCGACAGCGACGATATATGAAATGTACAGTGTTGGGGGCTACAAAAAGACGATTTGGGAACCACTGCAGGTAAGAACAGCAGGATTTTATCAATAGAAAAAAAAATGTTTAGGGATGGAGCTAACCTCTATAGGCCCATCAAAGTCAGATTTGAAGAGCATATCCTGTATGTGCACTCTACAGTGAACTGCCTTGTCTGCTGGCTAATCTACTGCAAGCTATCCCATTATTTCTTAAGATAACCAAGAAACATGTGAGGTAAGCCCAACAACATTCTAGCAAATTGCATATTTACAAAACATTCTTAGAATCACAATAATGACTCTTTTACACATTTGTATTTAATTATTGTATCTTACAACGTCTTACTTTCTAAGCCTAGGATGGCGTGCCAAGGGAAAAACATTTCAAATGGTAAGTGCAAGGAGTGTTGAATAATCGGTAACACTTTAGAATATGGTTCCTTCGTTAATGAATAACTACACAAGAACTAATGAGTAACACAATATTAACAATCTAGTAACTATTATTAACTAACAAGAAAATCTGATTAACGAACTAGTAAGTAATAGCGCACAGACGAAAGTGGTAGTTCACTATTAAGTAGTCAATAACTACTATTTTTTTAATACTTCCCAGAGAACTACTGAAAAAGTTTATTAACAATCTAGTAACTACTATTAACTAAAATAAATTCTTATTAACGAATTAGTAAGTAATAGCTCACAGATGAAAGTGTTACTAGATACTTCTGTGGGAATTACTAATTATTTGGATTCGTATTATAAAGTGAAGATCATTGGAACTAACTAGTAATTACTCAAGTGTTACTAAAGACATTTTCTAAAAGTATACTAAAGTTCACCAAAAATCTCAAACGTTTGCACAAATCATGACTAGATCATGTAGTAACACTTGAGTAATTGCTAGTTAGTTCCAATGATCTTCACTTTATAATACAGATCCAAATAATTAGTAAGTAATAGCGCACAGATGAAAGTGTTACTAGATACTTCTGTGGGAATTACTAATTATTTGGATTCGTATTATAAAGTGAAGATCATTGGAACTAACTAGTAATTACTCAAGTGTTACTAAAGACATTTTCTAAAAGTATACTAAACTTCACCAAAAATCTCAAACGTTTGCACAAATCATGACTAAATCATGTAGTAACACTTGAGTAATTACTAGTTAGTTCCAATGATCTTCACTTTATAATACGGATCCAAATAATTAGTAAGTAATAGCGCACAGATGAAAGTGTTACTAGATACTTCTGTGGGAATTACTAATTATTTGGATCTGTATTATAAAGTGAAGATCATTGGAACTAACTAGTAATTACTCAAGTGTTACTACATGATCTAGTCATGATTTGTGCAAACGTTTGAGATTTTTGGTGAACTTTAGTATACTTTTAGAAAATGTCTTTAGTAACACTTGAGTAATTACTAGTTAGTTCCAATGATCTTCACTTTATAATACGAATCCAAATAATTAGTAATTCCCACAGAAGTATGAGCTATTGCTTACTAATTCATTAATAAGAATTTCTTTTAGTTAACAGTAGTTACTGGATTGTTAATAAACTTTTTCAGTAGTTCTCTGGGAAGTATTAAAAAAATAGTAGTTATTGACTACTTAATAGTGAACTACCACTTTCGTCTGTGCGCTATTACTTACTAGTTCGTTAATCAGAGTTTCTTGTTAGTTAATGATAGTTACTAGATTGTTAATATTGTGTTACTCATTAGTTCTTATGTAGTTATTCATTAACGAAGGAACCGTATTCTAAAGTATTACCGAATAATCTATTAATAATCTTGCATCTGCATGCTGAATTATCCATTATAGTAGTTATACCTGTTAGAAAAAAAAGGCCCTTAAAGGTGCTATAAGCGATGTCGGGTGACGTGACTCCTTATTGACGTTTAAAGTATTTTCAAACAAAATGGAGGCTATATAGACCCTCCCTCCTCCTGATCTACACTGACATCCAAACCCCACCCCTAGGGCCTTCTTCTCAGTTATTGGCTGGAACAGTTTGTTGTTTCGTGGAGCGGGTTGCCGCAGTTTGTTTTATTGCCATTTGTGGAGCCTGGGTTGACTGCATAGACCGTGTTTTTTTACAGTGTGTTTACAAGACAGGCAGCTAGTGAATAGTGAGGAGATGTTTGCTGTATGTGACAAAAAATGTTTGGGCCTAAAAAATGTGTGACATCGCTTAGAGCACCTTTAATAGCAAAATGGTTACTTAACACAACAGTACCTCTCGCCATTGCCAGAGGATGACAGTGCTCCTTTTTACTCTTCTTGCTGGATTTCTTCATTTTTGAGAACGAAGGGTATGAAAATGAGGAGCTTGAGGTGGACTTGAAGGTGGAGCTGGAGGTGGAGTTGGAGCTGGAATCATCTGAATAACGGGATTTGTACTTTTTTGACTTCCCTGCATCCCACCCCCCCCCCCCCCCTTCAGTTCACGCCATAAATAAGCCTAAACTGCCAGTAATTTTCTTGTTTTGTTTTTTACTGTGGATATATTTGAGCTGTGGCATCTGATATCTCATGACAAAGAACTAAAGCTTGCATGCAACAATTGTTTAGTTTGATCAAATTGTCCTTGTTATGACACTTGACAGAATTGGCAAAATTACTTATTACTTACCAAAGCGCTAAATAAATATTTCAATAAGAGATCAAAAAAGATAAACAAAAGTTATTTGACAATAACAATGTAACATAAGATAAAAAAGCATGATGTTAAAAATAATCTACTAAATTAAAATCAGTAAGATTGTCTGATAATAAAAATGAACTTGAAAAAAATCGATGTTAAATGTATGGGTAAAACCTAATGTGTGTGTCCTGTTTCTGTGTACCGGTTAAAAATCTAAGGCACATATCTATATTTTTCAATTGAGGAATGCTTACATTCTCAGAATTAACACCAAATACAATGATTAAACTCTTACCAATGGACAGAACCATCTCATCACACTGTACACTCTCCTCGCTGGACACATTATCTTCATCTAGCATGATCTGGTCTTCTTTTCCATGCTTCTCTACTTATTCAGCAACTTGTAGATCATCTGTCACATTTTTGGGACTCTCTACAGTCTCTTCATCCATTCTTTTTTTAATTTTCCTTTTTCCTCTTTTGCTGGCCATGGTGGAGCTGGGTCATAATAAACAGTGATCCACAGCATTTATGATATAATCCACATCAATAAAACTTTATTGGCTATGGTATTTAGTAGGGATGAGTGAGTACAGCATTATCAGTATCTGTGTAACCATGTGAATTATATGTATCTGTATCTGTACTTGGACTGGGCAGGGCCTAAACCCGGAAGTGGGTCGGGTAGTCTTGAAATGGGCGGGGCTTTAACCCCGTATGTTATTTTAAGCATGCAATTGACATAGGTTGATCAGAAATTGACCATGACCATAGATGCATTTATGTGTGAGAAGGGAAACCTTGTACTCAATCCTGGTGGAGATGGGAAGCCAGTAGCCTGGATGCCAGCCCGAACTCCGCCCACAACATTTTTTGGATGGGAAGTTTGGTCTGGACTCGATCCATTGAGGAGTAATTATTATCGGTTCAGAAATCATCGGGCCAATCAAATTGCCAGGGCGGGCTTTATACGATGATGGACAGATTGATCAGCAAGTAATCATCACGTTATCAACGAGCGCTTAACTGGTTTCCTTCAAAGATGAGTGCAGCTGGAGAATTGAGATGTATAGATTCCGCTGTCGCGTCTGTTGTGAAATAAATCGACAACGCATTCATTTTAATAGACAAACAGAGAACTGCAATCAAGGCATTTGTCGATCAGAAAGATATTTTGCCGTCCTTCCCACATGAATCGGGAAAAGTGTAACTTATCAGATGGCTCCGATGGTCACTAAGAAGATGGGACGTAATGAAAAGCCTGTGGTCGTTGTGGTTTCTCCTTTGGTCGCACTCATGGAGAAGTAAGTAAAAGAAGCAACACTTGTTATTTAACTACTAAAATAAGTAAGTTCTGTAGTTGAAAACTGCGCTATGCAAAGGAGTTGACTTACTGTGTTGCAGTTTTTTTCTGGTTCGGTTAAGACACACCTCATAATCAAAGCTTAATGGAGCGGTCTCAGACTCATATTCTTATTAGAATATGAGTATGACGAAGTCAGGCTAGGAAGCCAGTGGAGTGAGTGGAGAATGGGAGTAATGTGCTTATGTTTCCGCACTCTAATCAGGATCCTAGCTGCAGAGTTTTGGATGTACTGAAGTCTCTGCAGACTCTTTCTAGGAATCCCAATGAGAAATGTGTTGCAGTAGTCCAGTCTGGAGGAGACAAAGGCATGAACCAGCTTTTCAGCATCTGAGAGGGAGAGAATGGACCGGAGTTTGGAGATGTTACGGAGATGGTAGAAAGAAGTCTTACACAGGTGATTTATATGGGCTTCGAAAGTAAGTTTGGGGTCCATTTTTACACCAAGATTAGCGACTGTTTGTGAGAGGGGGATGATGGAGCCAGAAAAAGTGATGCTGGTTATGGGTGATGATTTGACCTGGTGAGGAGTGCCAACCAGGATGGCTTCGGTTTTGGAGCTATTAAGTTGAAGGAAGTTGTGCTCCATCCATACCTTTATCTCCTCCAGTTGTGCTCCATCCATACCTTTATCTCCTCTAGAAATGACCCCTGAAATTAATACATTATGGCATATCATAATGCAACTTATTAGGCCTGTATTTATAGAATAGCAAAGTATGCCTAATTAATGACTGTACTACATAGGCCAGATATATGAGGGCTATCATGATCATTTTGCCAACATTATAAACTAATACGTTTTATTTTTAATTGCAACAAATACAACGTAAAACATTCAAAACTCATCGGCTTAGACTGCTTTTGACAGTCAGTTTGCTTTAAACAGTTCATTTTTATAGAAGGTGTAGCCTTGTGTGAACTTATTCAATAGATTTTAGACTTCTAGAATCTTTCAGGTGTAAAAATAATATTTTTAAATTAGGAGTTTTTCTTATCATCGCCTACAAATGTCTTCGGAAACTCCTTTTCCTCGATTTACTAAAGCCTATATGTAAAAAGCCTATATGCCGGCCCGCAACTGCACATCCAATGACGCTGGCACCTCTGACATGTGACCAATAAGACAACTCTACGTCATTACATGTAAGAGGCCGCCAAGGGGGCGCCAAGTCCCCGAATTTTCCATTATTGCAGGTCAATCATTCATAGTGTATCTGACATATATATTAGAAGTTATGTGTCTGTCATGGATATGCACTGAACTGTTTCTCAAAAATACGGAACAAAGTGCGTTCCGTATCAGTTCAATACGGAACAAGACTTTTATGTGTCAAATAAGGAACGATTCCGTATTATACATAACGGTTTGCAACCCTAATGGAAACATGTATGCATAAAACTTAATTAATGCTCTCTTAAATATTTTCTAATTTCACTAAACATATTTCATTAGGTTTGTGTCCATTTCTATTACACATGGACCTTTGTTCATTAAAAAGGCTTTTTATGCTATTGTATGCTAAATTTTTTAATGTAAGCAACTAATTTAGACGTGCAAACTGGGTGCTGGTGTGATGAGAAGTTTGCGCTCTGGTTTGTTTTTATGAGAGAACATTTCATTTTAAAACCTTTCTGTAGGCCAGTAGATTATTATTTAACGTACACATGAGTGGGGTCTAGTTAAACATTTTAGTTAGTTTAATTTTCATTAGCATAAACGTAATGATACTAATAATTGGCATAATTTCTTTCGGTGTTTCGTTTTTCGGCCTTGGTTTCCCCTTTTTCGGTTTCGGCCACGAATTTTCATTTCGGTGCGTCCCTAAAAGAATAAAACATATTTTTCCAAACTTTTATTTAATTACAAATAAAACCTTTGAATGTTTTTGCAAAATCCAGGTAAGACAGATAAATATATCATGAGTGCATCAAAGCAAGCATTGTTGGGGAAATGTTCATGAAAATATGAGAGAAGGAAAATGCCACAATGTCACTTTTTTTCTCTTATTTATTTATGTAGGATGAAGAGATACAGAGATCGAGGATCAGTAACAAGCTATACTTAAAAATGTATTTCTAGTTACAGTATATAGTGTCTCATACTGACTTTAATATTGTAAACTATTGCAAATTTCAAACTAACACATTAGTCCTCATTAATGCAGGTTCATATGTTAATGATTCTTCATGATTTTCATCTTAAATCATACGATGAAGGTTTAGAATTATATAGGATGAAGAGATACAGATCAAGGATCATTAACATTATAGATTTGCTATTTTAAAAAATACTTTTGTGTCACATGTGATTTATACAAAGAAATATTGGAATCACATCCTGCAAAGCTCCTGTTACCTTAAGGGAAACAGTATGTAACCACTGAAAGTGCTGTGGTTATTGTGGGTATCGTATATCCTCCTGTCAGACCAAAGTCTCACATAGACAACATCTCCAACCTGCAGGAGCAACACAACTCCATTTGAGGAGTTTAACCGATCATTTGCCTGATGATCATCTGCCATAACCACATGCTCTCCATTCTTAAAAATGGATACACCTACTGAAGTTCCTCCATCAAGACAAAATACAGAGATTCTGAACATGTACGCTCCTTTCAGCGGGGCTGTGAAAATACCTAAATCAAATAACAAGAGACATAGACTCAGATGTTTCCTGTGTGATTGTTTAATTACCAAACACACTGTGTGATAGGTTTGAAAGATGGCAGATCATTTTAGGCTGTTTACATGACAACAATGTCCTAAAAATGGACACATTTTTTCTTTGCTTTTTTAAGCAAATACGTTGTCAAAACAATCCCCATTAACACAGATTTGTGTAAACTACTTTAAATGCTGTATTATGGTGCCTGGCCATGTTTTTGTTGTTTATAAGGAGACGATAATGGTATTGTTTCACTTTGAAAGCCCAATGAAGCCCAAAACTTTGTTTTAATTACTTTCATTACTCCATTGTCATGTGACTGAACTGCCAAAATGCACAAGACTGAATCACATACACATTTTTACGTGTTTAATTTAAATTGCCCTTAATTCTCTTATACACATTACACAACTGCAGAGAGGTCTGAATGGAGCAGAAGGGTTTTCATTACTATAAACTGAGTTTTATGACTCATTTCATTGATAATTACCTGTGATTGGGTTGTAGGCGTTCCCTATATTTGTGAAGACGTTCCTGTAGGTTAGTGTGATTTCAGTGGTAAAAGGACCAATATATCCACTGCCAGATTGCATCAGTGAAGCTGAAAAAGCTATTTCTCTGTCTGTTGTTGAAAAACATAAGCAATATTGTGACATATTACTCTATTACACTGAGAATGTATACACTGAATTTAACATCATTCAAGCACAGTTTCACCTCTATTTTCCTTTCTCAACTCCACTTGACCCAGAGTAAGATTTGATATTTCTGTGAAGGAAAAAAGATTCTGTTAAATGACATTCAGACTGATTATTGTAATAGATAGATAACATTTACAGAGTGTACAATCAACTTTACACTAACGCTCACACTAAGCATCATGTTGCATTCGTGTTTTACTTTGTGGATCATTGATAAAAGAGTGAATGTTTTGGTGAGGTACCATCATTTTTCTTGTTCAGCTCTTTCAGGATAAATGTTTGTTGTTCCCTCAGTTGTGCCTCTAAAGCTCTGATGTTTGCTTTCTGCTCTGTAACTGTGGCAGTCAGTTCTCTGATAATTGTTTTCTGCTCTGTAACTGTGGCGGTCAGTTCTCTCAGCGCGGCATGGATGTCAGTGAAGCACAGATGGTAGTTTTGTCGGCTGTCAGTTGAAGCTTCATCTCTCAAAGTGTCTGTTTGAGGTGGATTCTGTCCTCCTTCCGCAGATCTGAGCTGTTGACTGATCCCATTCTCATTGAGTCCTCCATCTACCTGATCCTGTACGACACACACAAAGGTTTCCAACAGCAGCAGTAAACACACTAAACCCTTCATTCTTCACTGATGTTTGTTTCCAGCTCTTGCTCTTCATCCTCACAGCCTCTCATGTTCCTTTTATAGTGTCCTGATTTACTGCCTTTTGAACTTTATCTATATTGCTACAGATAAAAAAGTAGTTCAAGTTAATTATTAATCATCAAAGGGATGTTCTGGGTTCGGTACATGTTTATCTCTATTTACAACATTTGTGGCACTGTTGATCTTAACAGAAAATAAATTGTTATTTTCAAAGTAATTTACATATATATATATATATATATATATATATATATATATATATATATATATTGGTATGTGTGTGTGTGTGTGTATACATACAGTTGTATTATAAATACAAGACGGAGGCCTTGGCGCCCCAAACATCGAATGGCTTTATACCGCTTCTAGAACAGGACATCTTCTAAATATGCTCAATAATGACGATACAACTGTTAGAGAACTAGCACGTGAATCGCTGTTTTTACATCTACAGCGTCGCAAAATACCTGCCGCTTCCACCAACGAGCCTCAGTTTCTTGGATTTAAACTAAAGCAGAACGGAAAGTTAGACATCAGAGCAGCCGGATTTGGAGTGCGTTCTGATTGGCTGGACTTAAACGAGCTCTGTGGCCGTATAGGAATACAGCTGTCCTGGTTTGGACCCGACGGAGGAGTAGTTGCACTTGACGATAACATAATCACCAATCCACTGGTTTCCACCTTGGCGATCCTCAATAACGACGGTACACCTCACCAACTACAGATTAAGCATGCGAGAGCTTCAATTCTTCATCTCAGACGAACCCAGAACGGGCAGCGCTGGACGGGCCTCAGACTACAAGGAAAACTTGCATTACTTCAATTCGCTGACCATTCAGTGTCTCATTCTTTACTGAAAAACTCTTCAATCTCAGATGATATTAAAGTATTCATGATTAAAGCAAGATTACAGTGTCTCCCAACAAAGTACAATCTGGCAACATGGTACCCATCAAAGCATGAACCCTACTGCATATTACACCCAACTCAGCAGGAGAATGAAACAGTTGCTCATATACTAAATGGATGCTACAATTATAAAGGACTGTATGTGGCCAGACACGACCGTATAGTTGATCTGGTTGCAAAGGACTTGAACAAGGTAATTGTAACATCCTGACTGTATGTCCTAAAAGGGACACCGTAGCCCTGTGTCAAGTCCCGCGAGCTTTGTGAGAATCGCGAGACTAGGTGTGTGTTTGCTGAATTCTAGGACGGGAATAAAGAAGCACACTGTTCCCAGAGTGTCCGGTCCAGTCATTCCAAATATGTTTTAGCCAGCGAGCAAACATTACATGGTCTCAGAGTAGAGGCTAGCACCCACGTCTGACAGAAACATGGATAGTTTCAGCGTCCCAGCGCCCAAGATGGATTGGGAGTCAGCTAACTTACCAGAAGCGTGGCGACGTTTCAAACAGCACGCGGAGCTAATATTCTCCGGACCTCTACAAGAAAAGCGTGAACAGGACAAATGCAGTTATCTTCTCTTATGGATCGGGGAAAAAGGGCGCGACATCTTCAACACATGGACGCTAACAGACGAGGACGCGAAGAAACTACAAACATACTACGATAAGTACACCGCGTATCTCACACCAAAGTCTAACCCGATATATGCAAGATACCGTTTCCATGAGAAAATGCAAGGGGATGGGGAAACTTTTGAACAATTCGTCACAGAATTAAAGCTGTTAGTAAAGGACTGCGGATACCCCAATAGTGACGAGATGGTGCGAGACCGCATTGTGTTCGCTACAAATTCACCGCGAGTGCGGGAGAAGTTGCTTAGCCACGGCGCGGAGCTAACGCTAGAGCAAGCCATCGACATCGCGCGATCACACGAGCTAGCACAAGCCCAACTTAAAGAGATGGTGGGAAATAAATACCCCAACAACGACGCGGTACACGCCATAGCCCGAAGACCGGAACACAGACAAACGCGCACGAGTTACAAAACCAGGCCGAGAGAGCCCGCCACAGCTCAAAAAGAATGTAATAGATGCGGCGGCCTGCATACCACCAAAGAAGGCGCCTGTCCAGCAAAAGGAAAGCAATGCATGAAGTGCAGAAAATTCAATCACTTTGCAAAAGTCTGTAAGTCAAAACAACACACGAGCACTCACACAAGGAAAGTGATTCACACAACGAATGAAGACACTGAAGATGAGCAGGTAGAACTTTTTATTGACGGACTTACAAGTGAAAACACAGGAAAATATAATGAACAAGCATTTGCTGAAATTAAAATCGGGACCCAGAAAGTTAAATTTAAAATTGACACTGGCGCGCAGACCAATGCAATCCCCGTGCATACATTTGAAAGACTGTTTAGAGGCACTGTCATAAAACCAACCACCCAAAAGATCTCTGGTTATGGTGGTGGGTTCCTGAAAGTGAAGGGCACCTGTCGTCTAAACTGC